>JAPUBQ010000018.1:7066159-9466159 GCA_035578125.1 Mellilla xanthometata | reverse complement strand
AATTTGCAATGAATTTGCAAGAATAAAGGTACGGTTAAATGCATCATTAATCTTTGTACAAGTATGCTTAGGTAAAAAAATTTAGTTATTTATTTGATTAATAGGCGAGCAGCAGTATGTTTATGTGCCTGTATCACACTGAGTTGAAAATTAATTTGTAACAGTTCAATGTCCACTGTTCAATAGCGATAGTAAGATTTGGCACCAAACGCTGTCTCTTGAAAGAGTTTGGTGCCAAAGAGTCTCTCAAGAGAGACGAAAAGAGACTCTCTTCCAGGGTTTCTCATCCGAGGAGCACACGAGTCTCCTGGAGAGACGCGAGGAGCTGGCGTCAGCTGCATTGGCGACCCTAAACAATATCACCTTCTACCGCGAGCCGCCCGAACCACCTGATCCGCTTGATGAAACTCTGGATAGGATCTGTAAAGGTAATATACAAGGGTATGATGTCTCCACCGTAGGGCCCCGCTTTGTCGAGAAGGGGAGGGGGGGCTAGGGGACTGTAGCCTTGACCTGGTCACACACGGTGAAGCTAAGAAGTTCCTTCCCTGAGGTGGGTAACTCTCTAGACTTGTCTCCCCCGTGCAAGTTCTAGGAGGACTGGCACCAGTAGGTTGCGGAACCTCGTTCCGGGACAGATTACCAACTGGGCTTGCGGCCTCGACGGGGTCGGCTCCGTTTGATGTCGGACGCGGTGAGGCCGCAAGGAGAAGGGAGGATCTCCTACCTGGCTGCAGGGGGAGTGGTACCACGAACTACCACTCTTCCTATTTTCTGCGGCCGTAGTGGCAGGTGACGGGGCCACAGACATGACCCGATGCGCCTTACACGGCAAGCTCATGCTCATTGGCGGGGATACAACCAACGTAAATAATAATAATAAAATCTTTATTGTCAGACACTAAGTCCTTAGAGTAGGTACATTTTATACATGGTGTTCAGAAAAAAAAAATAATAATAAACAATTAAAAATAACAGCATACATTTCTCTTGACAACATAACAGCAAAAATAAATTAATGTATATGAAAAAGCTTGGGGTATTATTGTTGTAATCTAATGTTTCATAAATGGGCTATTGTATTTATTACTAATGATTTGAAGAATTATATTGGAACTATCACTTATTTCTTATTCTACTTATTGAGTAAAAACCGTCAACACCTGCATCGGCAAACATGCCAGAAGCGCTGCAAAATCGAGGCAGTCCAACCAACATTTGAAAAAGTAAAGAGACATAACTACAGTCATTGCATCAAAAAGTTAAGTACTAAAGGAAGAAGAACAACATACATATATACTCGTATATAAGTAATTTATTTGTGTAGTGACGTGTCGCTGGCTCGCGGTCGGCGGCGGCGCGTCGTGCGAGGCTGCGCGTGCGCTGGGGAACCTAACTCGCTCACCGCGCGCTGCGCAACTCTTTGTCCTGGAAGGCGCTTTGGATTCGCTCGCTCCCTTCCTTGACCATGGTGAGTCTTAACAATGACACCGAAATGCAACCCGCGGTGTTATCCGCGTTAATCCTGGATAAAAAAAAGTCTATGTGCTAATCCAAGATTACCTATCTTCACACCAAATTGCATCGAAATCAGTTCACCGTTTGAGCGTGAAGAAGTAACAAACATACACACACAGACTTTCGCATCACTGAATTCGCGTTCCATTCAGTTTAGTAGTTTCGAAGTTATAACGTGCCAGACAGACAAACATACGAAAAATTGTTGTTACTCTTCTTTAGTCGCTCCCTACCAGTTTTGCGAAAACATATTTTGTGTACAGACTAATGTAATGTTTATGTGTATTCTCGTACGCGTGAATTTATACTCTTGTTGTTTGATTAATTGCATTAGTGAAGATAAAGCAGTGTATGCAACTGCATATAATACGGGTATTAAAACACTCGTTACTATTATACTCACGCTCGTGTTTTAATACCCTTCATTATAAGATAGTTGCATATAACTACTATTTTTACATTTAATAGTTTGCGCTTGATCGCAATTCACCTGATGGACAGCGATATTGTGATCTATAGTGGAACACGCTCGCCCAGAAGAAACCGGTTCACTCGTGCCTTGAAAACGTTGTAACCAACATTAGTGTAGATAAAAATATTACTGCCTTATTATATTATGTATTGATAGATATTGTTTATTACACGCTTCATATTAGCTTCACCTGTATGTTTGTAACCGACTTCTTTGGGCGCGATTTTGACCCACTTTAAACGGCCAGATTTCGTTGAAACTTTGTAGATTTATTGAGTTTAGTTTAGTAGAGAATTTTTTTTGTAATTTTGTTTGTATGTTTGTTTGTAACCGACTTCTTTGGGCGCGATTTTGACCCACTTAAAACGGCCAGATAAGCGTGTTTTTTAGTTTTTTTTAACTACTATTATTACATTTGTCTGTTGTGTAAATGCAGAGGAGGCGAGCGTGCGGTGCTCGGCCGCCGGCGTGCTGGTGAACGTGTGCGGCGCGGGCGCGGAGAGCGCGGGCGCGGGCGGCGTGGCGGCGCGCGCGCTCGAGGCGGCCGCGGCGCGGGCCGACGCGCCCGCCGCCGCGCTGCTCGCGCGCGCCCTCTGGAACGCGCACGCGCACACTCCGCTGCACGTCGAGCGGGCCATGCAAGCTGCGCGCTCGCTGGCTTTCTTCATAGGTCAGTTACAAATACAAGTCATTTCAAATTCAATATTTACACGAAACAAACGGTCACACTTACTTAAAAACGTTGGATATACGTCCAACGAGTTTCAACGCATTATGAGCGTCATCATCGGGGACGAGCTGCACACGGACTGTCACCGACGAGATCCGCGCACAGACTGATCTGTTCTGTGCGCGGATTTCGTCGGTGACAGTCCGTGTGTATTAAATAGTCAAACCCTGAGTCTAGTCCTAAAGCTGGCGGTGGAAGGTACAATACAATCAAATATGTATCTATGTATAATATCTATGTATAATGTAGCATGTATATCGGTTGTGTTAGCAACCATAATACTAACTAACTAACTAGAAATGGTTTAGTATGGGGCTGGTTAGCCTTTTTAGCGAACTCTTAACCAAAATGTCGGGCCTTTCCTTGTTTTGCTCTATCGGTTTAGCCGATAGAGCGTGAAAAAGTAACTTATTCACAATTCCACACAAACATCCATTCTCACAAACTTTCCAATTTATAATGTTAGTAGAATTTAGCTTAGCCAATTCTTCTTTATAAATAACTAACTGACCCGGCAAACGTTGTTTTGCCTTAAAAAATAGATAGTAGCTGATTCTCAGACCTACTGAATACGTATATAAAATTTGGTAAAAATCGGCTAAGCCGTTTCGGAGGAGTACGGTATCTAACACTGTGACATGGATATTATATATTATATTAATTATTATAATATATTATATTAGAAGAAGATCAATAAACTTAACTAGTTAGATATAAGTACTGAGAGACAGACATTTAAACGGATTAGTTATAAAGTGAAGAAAGGTATGCCAAACATTATAATTACACTAATTAGTAACTCATTAATTAAAGCGTAATCATTATCCTCTTACGTCATTACTTACGTAACTAGCTTTCTAAAAATAAATATTATATTAGATACTTTCACGTAAGTAGCGTCCAAAAATGATCTTACTGTATGGTTTGAAAGTTCCTTAAGGTTTTTTATATATTTATTTTTGTGTATAATAAAGTTTTTATCTTTTCTTTCTCTCTTGCTCGCACTCATATTATGTGATAGGACTTTCAAATGTTTTCTTTATTGTCTCTAGTTATACAAATATGATAGCTGCTATCTATCCAAACAATATTTACAAATGATAAAGGTGCCAATATTACAAACACTTGACATTGTTTTACTTTATCTATCCCAGTACTCGCACGATGATGGGATAATTACACCCGGCATAGTAATCACATATTTCAAAACACTATACATCGACTCCGTGGCGCAACGGTAGCGCGTCTGACTCCAGATCAGAAGGTTGCGTGTTCAAATCACGTCGGGGTCACGTTGCCTTTTTGCGTTAATTTTTTTCGTTGAATTATAATAATTATAATTCAACGAAAAAAATTAACGTAAACAATTATTGTTTATGTTATTTCTATTTATTTTCAGATGATGATTCGGTGTTCAGTGCTTGTGAAGCGTATAAAAATGAAAAGCGGCGCGCAAGTGATCCTTCTTTGCACAAACATAAGGTAATTTGGGTAGATTTTACAATAATACCTATGTGCTAAAACTTTTTAATAATTTCAGATAAGAAAATCTATATATGTTAGCAAGTATTTTTATCCTTTACTGTTATATTGAATATAATTATTGGATACGACCCGATTTTAGAGAATAGCTAAGATTGAAAAGGCAGGCGCTTTTATTAAACTAACGCATGCAATCGAATACTGATTCTGTTTAATTACTACGAATAGCAGACCTCACAAAAATAAGTTATTGCTTTTAGTTCACTTTTATTAATACAAATAAATAGCTAATATTTTTTCGTTTCGAACATTTTACTGACTATTTTTTTTTGTGAGTGTTTTAATAAAGTATTTATCTATCTATCTAACTATCTATTTTATTGGATGGGTCAATGTTACATATCAATTAATTTGGCAATGTTAAGTTATGCACACTGAAAAGTCGTTAACTAGGAAACGTTAAAGTTTTTGCATGGAATTCATTTTATTAAACGACCTAGTGCTAATGTTCAAAATTAGAATTCGTGTGAGAAGACATGCATAATTAAATAAAGATAAGTCTCCTTTGGTACTTATTTTAAATGTTGCATATCCGTCTGGATAGAACTGTTAAAATACATTTATAGTAGATCTTAAAAAATATGTTGTAAAACATTTTTAAGCAATAAAAAAATATCTTATCTTATCCAGATGTCTATTTCCGAATTTTTTGAGATGAAAATGTTGGAATTGGCATACACACAGTTATGGTTGTTTCAATTATGACATGTATGTATCTTGCATAACTATTTATAGACTAACTTATTGACTCAGGCGTTACTTTGATTTTAATTTTTTTCTTCTATAACTATAGGCTGTTTTTTCCTGATGTACCACATCCTCTTCTGTTATCCGTGAGTTTTTAAAAAGTATAAATTTTTATTTAATTTATTATTTATTATTATTAAAAAAAAAGTTATAAATGGCTCCGCATGAATTGTTCTCAGGTGACATTTGAAGTTGACAATAACAACGTGTCTGATCCGAAGCAGAACAAGTTCTATCGAGCGATGAGCGTTGACAACGAACTGCACCTGGAACACGTTTCCGAAGACGAGAACCTCTCGGGAGAGGATTTAGGGTTCGAGGAGGGAGACGTGGGAGTGGAGGAGTGCGAGTGTGGGCCGTGTGTCAGATTGGCTGCCTGGGAGGAGTTGGTGGGAGTAGCAATACCGTTGTTAGAAAAATTGCGGCCTCCCAAAGCTGATGCTTCTGTTGGTACTGACTAGTAACCAAAGGACACTAATAGCCTTCTGTTAGATAATATCTAATGTAGGTACCTGTATTTAATAAACGTTTGAGAAGAGGTGTGTTAGTAGAGGAGTACAAATGTGGGAAACAATGTAGTGGGAGTAGCAATACCGTTGATAGAAAAATTGCGGCCTCCCAAAGCTGATGCTTCTGTCGGTACTGATTAGTAACTTTAAAGGATACTGATAGCATTATATTAGATAATATCTAATGTAGGTACCTGTATTTAATATACGTTTGTAAAGAGCTGTGTAAGTAGAGGAGTACAAATGTGGGAACTATGTAGTGGGAGTAGCAATACCGTTTTTAGAAAAATTGCGGCCTCCCAAAGCTGCTGAGTCGGTACTGACTAGTAACCTTACAGGACACTTTGATAGCTTTCTGTTGGATACTATCTTATGTTTCTGTATTTTATAAACTGGTGTGCGAGTTGAGGGTGTGCAAATGTGGGAGTAGCTTTACCATCCTACTAATATTGTTTTTTGTTATAAATGTGAAAGTTGTGTATGTTTGTTACTTCTTCACGCTCAAACGGCTGAACCGATTTTGACGAAAGTTGGTGTGAACATAGGTTAAACCTTGGACTAACACATAAGCTACTTTTTATCTCGAAAACAATTGTGGTTCCCGTGGGATACGCAAATAACTATTAAATATATGTTACTCCTTAACGTTCCAACGGCTGGACCGATTTTGATAAGATTTACTATGAAGATATTTTTGCTTGCTAAGCTTCTTTTTTCCCGGATTAACTTCTTTTTGTCCCGGACTAACGCGGGTATCACCGTCGGGCGCAGCTTATTATCAAATAATTACGTTCTCATTGATGCTTCTGTCGGTAGTGAAGCAGTTACGTAAGAGACCTTTTTTGTTTGTAGGATATTTTTGTCTTTATATTTGTGGGAGTAGAGAAGTGGGCAGAGTGTGAGATTTGTTCCGTGGGAGGAGTTGGTTGGAATTGTAATTTATTAGAAAAATTGCGTTGTTCTAAAACTGATGCTCTATGGATTGGTACTCGCTAAAGGCACTTTGATAGCCTGCTGCTAAATGTAAGTACCTGTGTTCTGTAAGCCTTTGGGAAAAGGTGTGTGAGTTGAGGATTTTAGTATAGTCAAATTAAATCAGATCAAATCATTTATTTGTACGGTTAGTATTTTACAATTAATTTAATACCAAATATGAAAAAATTATGGGTACATAAGAAACATTTTTGCTACAAACTGTAAAAATATTAACTGTACAAATAGATGATTTGATTTGACAGTGACGTTGGCTGCCTGGTTAAAACAACGGGAACGGGAGAAACTGATGCTTCAATCTAATAATAGAAGGCAAGTACCTAAATAACAAGATACAACATGATTATATGGCTTCACTTATGGGTTTTATTTTGTGTAGAATATTAAAAAAATCGGGTCGGGTAAGTATTTATCCTACAAATATTAGATATCCGAAAGCCTGTGTTTGTTTTTTACATTTTTGCCGTCAAACGGTTGAACAGATTTAAATTAAATTTGGATTAGTGGTAGCTCATGACTAGGATTAATATACACTTTTTATACCTGATTAACGCAAGATACACCACGGGCTGTAGCTAGTTAATGTATAGTATTGAATAAATTATGGTTTAGTCGTTTATTATTTTTAATTTATCAGTATATTCATACAAAAGTTTTTCGATCTTGAGCAACTTATGATATTTTCGTGAATTCAGGCTTGGATGACATGTTAAAATTTCTAAAAAAAATAACATGTCATCCAAGCCAAAATTTTTTAAAAGTTCCAACTGGTTAATCTTGGGTGTCTTGAAAAGTTTCTACAACCGCTTGGCAACCTAGCTCATACGATTAAGAATTTGGCATTGGCATTCAAAAGGTCGTCATTCAAATTCCTATTTTAATGAGTCTACTTAGCAACGGACTCGCTAAGGTGACTTAACCATTATAATAATAAATAAATAAATAAAAAAAAAAATAAAAAAAAAAAAAAAAAAAATAAAAAAAAAATTTCTTTATTGCAGGCCTTTAGCCCATAGTTACAAATTAAATTAAATTAACAAATTATTCAAATTAAAATACAAGTAAAAGTAAAGTAAAGAGTAAATTATATAAAATAAAATAACCACAAACTTACAACTTAGGCTATTTTCGGTTTGCGCTCCGGTGGACGTCGGCCCAGGACCGATAGATATGACTGTTGATATCTTCAGATAGGCACTGCAGTATGCCATTATTCGACCTACGTATCTTATCCCAGAAGGACGCAATACGTGATCGAATAACTGCAAAGAAATCAGGAACCCGTGCATCAGCGAACATGCCGGACGCGCTGCAAAATCTAGGCTTTTTCATAAGGATGCGAAAAGCGTCATTGTATTGCACCCTTATTTTGCTGAATGACCTCCTGGAAAACCTTGTCCAGAGCTGGCATGTGTATAAACACATGCAATAAGCTTTGAACAAGGTTATCCTGGCGTCTTCAGAGCATTTTGCAAATCTGCGTCCAAGCATGTTGCACCTGATGGACAGGTTCCTTCTCTCCCTCTCTATATCGAGATCATCAGTCATATCTTCGGTCATTATGTGCCCCAGGTACCTAAACTGTTTTACAACCTTTACCGATGAATTCAAAAGGTACACATCAGGTACCTTCTCCGGACCCTTACCAGAGCGGAATATTAGCATCTCTGTCTTTGCTACATTATATTTAAGACCGTGCTTGGCAGCAAATCGTTCGCAGATGGCTAGTAGCTTCCTCAGTCCGCTGATAGAGGGACTGAGGAGCACCATATCGTCAGCATAGCTTAAATTATTAACACATACATCACCAATGTGGCACCCGACTCTGGTGCTCCTCAGCTCCTCTATCAGGTCATTAACGTAAAGGTTGAAAAGGTCCGGAGAAGTTAGCCCCCCTTGGCGAACCCCGCAGTCCAGCCTATAGCTGCTGGATGTCGTGTCGCCCCATCTCACTACGTTCATTTGATTTCCGTACCAAAACTTAAAGATGTCGATAACCTCCGAGGGAACCTGAGTCGCAGACAATTTGCCCCATAAATTATTATAATTTACGAGATCAAATGCGCGGCTCAGGTCAAGAAAGCAGGCATAAACTGACGTTTCCCTATTTATATAATAATTGACGGTATGTTTCAGACTGAAAATGGCTAAATCGGTTGAAAGTTCCGGACGGAAACCAAACTGAGCGTCATTCACTCTTAAGTTTTTCACCAGTAAAGGCTGCAAAAGTCGCTCTAATATTTTTCCAATTACAGTTCCTAGTGATATAGGTCGATAATTAGAGGTACTGCTCAAATTACACGTCTTATTCTTAACAATAGGTACCACAATCGTTTTCATTAAACTGTCAGGTAAGAAAGAGTATCTAATACACATGTTGTATAGATCAGCTAATTTATTATTTATTAAATCCCCAGCATAGAGAATGTGCTCGAGACTTAGGCCATCGTGACCAGGCGACTTGCCGCGCTTCATGTTACGGACGGCTTTATATACATCTTTGGCACTAAACTGTACACATTTACTGTCACAGATGCACCTGGTCTGTGGCGTCTCGATCACATTCTCCTGCAATTCTGGCTGAATTTTAAAAGATTTTGCAAATAAGTCTGCAATATCTTTAGTGTCCTGCAAGCCTTCAACCGTTACTGGTAGAGTCTGTTTTTTACTTAGGTTTTTAGTTGAATTCCAGAATTTTATAAAATGTTTATTTCGCCTATGCGCTGATATTATATCCATCTTAATTCTTTCTTCATTACTTTGGCACCATCTTAACTTATTTTTAAAATCCTTGCGTGATTTGGACATCATTTTATAAATCTCACCAGAAGACGGTCGACCGGCGAGAACCCAACATTTAAAATACATTCTTGCATTTTCATGCAACGATTTGACATGGAAATTCCATCCGGTAACTTGTTGCTTTTTACAGTTTCGACCCGAGCGCAAAACCGAACTATTTTTTGCCGCAATCTGTAATGTATTTACAATATCTAAATACGTCTTGTTAATAAAATGTAAATGATCTTCAAAATGTTCACAATAGTTATTATTATCACAGTTGGAGCACTGAATACTGGTATTCATATCACAAAGTAAATTATAACATTCAATATTAAATTTTTCTATTTGACTAGATGTACGTGTACCCCATAAAATACCGTGTAAAGGTTTAGAATCTAACACACTGGTTTTGTTACATAATTCACCAATATCACACATCATAACAAGTGGGAAGTGGTCCGACCACAGCACATCGTGCATAATACTTATAGAACAGATTGAGTCAAACGCAGCACGAGTAGATACACAGTGATCCAACCACCGATTTGTTCCATGAGCCTCGCTGATAAATGTATAGCTGTCGGGACTGAGTTTGACTAAATCAGCCCACATCCATGTCTGTTCATCACAAAAATTTTGTAATTCGTCGCCAAAACCAGACATCGGATGTGCATTAAAATCACCTACTATATACGCTACTTCAATTTGATATTCTTCTATCACTGAACAAATATCAGCAAGTATATTGGTGAATTGCGGTATATTGTCAACATCATCTTGCGGCATATAGACAGAGAACACTAGAAAAGACTTCATACCAATGGTAATTTGAATGGCAGCGAGCCTATCGCTATCACAATTCACCACATTCACCTGACTGAATTTTGACCTGTTCCACAGCAACGTCAGACCACCATAAGGCCGCCCGCGCAGCACCCCTGTGGAGGTGTCCACGGACGATTTAGCGAAACAATCAAAATTATCATCAATTTTATTAAATAAATCGAGGTCGTGGGGCATTGCCCACGTCTCTTGCAAACATATAATATCATTGTTCTTACAAAGTGTCTGAATATTCTTTAAACTTCTTTTAAAATTCTTACAGTTAAATGTTACTATAGAAAAAATGCTATTATTATTATATCTAGCCATAATTAATTTTGTGAGTAACGGTTACTTTGCACACGCGAATAGTACTCGCGATACATTCTGTATTTAACACCCACAGGCCAAAAGTCGTTGCTGAGGAACACGTCAAGCTTATTTTTAAATACGGTTATTTTAAATGAATTAAAATCGGTGTCTTTTTGCTGTTTTAAAAGTTGGATGTCACTGCATTCTTGTCCCATATCTTGTATGTGTTCCTTAATATTTTCAATCGTAGTAGATTTCGTCAACCTTGAAATATAAACAGAGCAACTTTGCTCAGCTACTTTAATTTTAGTAGGTCCCGTAGCAGTTCCGCACATGTTTTGCTTTGACTTACGTTTTTTACCTGTGACTAATATAAAACTATCATTAGCCTTACGCGCACTCGCAATACGGCTCACAACAGCTTGCGACTGACTCGACGATAGCATTATGTCTCGATACGTCGGCGTGTGGACCGGCTCGGTAGACTTCGGACACGCTCGCTCTTGCCGCGTAGGTATCGACGCGCCGCTGGGTCGCTTATCTATGCGTTCTTTGGTCAGCTGTCTAATCGGCGTAGTAGTGATTTTACTCGCCTCGTCAATCATGGGATTTTGTTGATTTTTGTTTGTTCTAAATGAACAACAATCTTTTTTTGACATAATGAGGGTCGACCGCAAGTTATTGATGTCAAAACTAATTTTCGTCTGCATATCAGTCATCTCGGCTCTGGTGGCCGCGTCACGCCGTAAATCCCGCAACTCCGCCTTCATCCCGGCCATATCCTTGAGGAGTCTGGTCACATCGACATGGTCGAATCCTACCGCCGGTAACCGGTTGAGGTTTCTCGCTACAAATACAGGCTGTATTGATGGATCATGTTCTTTCATAATTTTTATGACATCTTTAACATTCTTCTTACTCATGTCTTCTCCTTTTCTTGTGACATTTCTGCTACTCCCCTCGGGCAGGGCTTTTACTAACGTAGCTTTCCCCACTTCAATCTCACTATCCGAGAAGTTACTAACACATATTTGTGTAATAGTAATCTCGTCTAGTACATCTATTTTGTTCTGCACAAAAGTTAGGAACTCATCGATAATAACAGGCGGCGTCGGCGGCTCCGACATTATACGTTCGCGAAATTACGACACGCAAAACCGAGAAAGGCGCATGAGACACGGCAGCGCGCATCGGCGGCCCGTGCGGAACTGATTATGGTTTAGTCACCTTATGTTGAGTATTGAGTTACTTAGTATTGAGTAATAAAGGACTTAAATGTATTTGCATTTCCTATGATTTGATGATTGATGTGTGTATGGAGCGACGACGGTCTGCCTGCATCTAGCATAGGGATATCCCTCCGAACACATTTGTCCGGAGACGGTCGTACTCCATCTAGCTAAGGGATATCCCTCCGGACAGATGTGTCTGGAGACGACCGTCCTTCATTTAGCAAAGGATATCCCACTGGATAGTGTACTTTCTTTACAATTTTATGATCTACCTAGACAGTGTACATACTTTTTATTAGATAATTATTTGTTATGAGCTTTAATCTAAAAATATTATCCTACTTATATTATAAATGCGAAAGTTTTTATGTAAGTGTGTACTTTTGTTACTCTTTCACGCTCAAACGGCTGAACTGATTTTGATGGAATTTGGTGTGAAGATAGGTTAGACCTTGGATTATCACAAAGGTTACTTTTATTCCCGGATTAACGCGGGTAGCACCGCGAGGCGCAGCTTGATTTAAATATTTTTAACCGAAAAACAATCGAATGTTCCCCTTCTTAATGAAAAAGATTGTTTCAGTAAGAAGGGGACTTATTACATTTGAAAATTAGCTGTAATCATGTCTAGCTCTAACCATTGACAAATGATACATGTAATATTTAATCAATTTAAACATATAATAATTAATCAATATAATACTAATTAATATGTACTATATTAATGCAATGTGTTTTATTATTTACTAATAGAACCCCTGAAATGGATATTTAACAAAAACTAAGGGGATTCGAGCCTGCTGGGCGTGACTTAAAATTTTAAACAGTTATTTAGCTTTTTTTTAAATGCATGAATCAGTTTTGCTAATTCAAAATAAATCTTAAATAATTATTCAGATTAGCGAATTATTCGTTTCTCGCCATAGTGAAAATTAGTTCATGTAACAATCACGAATTATAAATTTAATACGAATAAAAGATAAAAGAAGAACTGCTTAATCACGCCCAAACACTCTCGAATCCCCTTAAATAAGAATTGCAAAGGAAGTGCGTTCGGAAGGGCAGGTAGTGATCAGAGTCGCCGCACTGACCGGAAGTGGGGACGCGTCGGTTTGGCAATTCGAGTGCCGCAACCGGAAACTGCACACCACGCCCTTATGCCACCACGTACATACAGGCTGATGCTAAAATATATATTTTTTTAAATAACATTTCCACAGCCCTGCTCATGGTGTCACCGATTGCAGAAAGAGAGGAATAAGAAAAAAGAAATTATCATCATCATTCTAGGCATCATCATCATCTTAGGAAATATATAAATCTTAAGTATATTGCCTATTTCTCATTGTACCTTGTGAAAATAGACAGAATTAATAATAATAAAATGATTAATAGATACCATCCTCAAAAAACTTCGTATCCTTAAAAGGTTTTCGTTGACAGTTCAGCATCGAATTCTAAAGTTCTTTCGGATCTCTAGAAAGGAGGATTCTATGGAGAGACTTTTACAAGGGCGTGTCGAAGGCAGAAGACCACCAGGTTGATCTTCCACGCGCTGGATTGACCTGATCACGAGTACTACAAACTCTACAGCAGTACAATGTGCTCGCAATGCAAACAGCCACCTCGAATGGAGGAACATCGCCAGACGTGTGTCTTGGAAGCCAGCGGCAAAGACGAAGCACAAACCTCAAATCAACAGCCACGACAACTTTAACAAGAGTATCCGACTACAGAAGATGAGAAGCATAAGTAGCCCTCTATACGTTCCCACTGCTGAGACTCGGAGCCTCACGAGGAGAGAGATATAGGCCATAATCCACCACGATGGCCAAATGCTGGTTGGCGGTTGTACCGGTTTCCTCACGATGTTTCTTTCACCGTGGAACGAGTGCAAATGTACACATAACTTGAAAAACAAGTCATTGGTGTGGGGCTGGGATCGAACCAGGGGCCGTCTGATGGAAAAAACAGACGTTATTACCACAGAGCCACACTCATTTTTGAGAGAAGATAAATTATAGAAAAATTGGTTATTTTATGAAAATATAACAATAAAAAATAAGTAAACCATCAATAACTAAAAAATCCTGTTCAATCAATTTTTTTTTAAATCAATTGTTATTATTGGCATAGTTCTGAGATAATCATTTAAAAAAAAAACTTGTGAATTGAGAACATTTTCCTCCTTTAAACTCGGAACTCAGAAATTGAATCGGATGTGGTATTATTGTGTCCATATAATATAGAATATTAAAAATTCCAACAAACCACCCTGTGTATTCGCGAGAGGAACAATATGCCGATAAAAGATATTGTTTGATGCAAACCGCGTGCCAATCTGCAAATGTGTTTTGTTACAACAACATCTAGTCATACAGGTATGTTTCTATACCATATACCAATATTATAAACAGGAAAAGTTTGATTGTTTGTTTGTTTGAGGCGAATAGGCTCCGAAACTACGGGATCGATTTGAAAAATTCTTTCACTGTTGGGAAGCTATATTATCCCCGAGTAACATAGTTTGTTTCTCTTTGCAAATTAGATTATTTGACCAAATGCTAGTATTTAATATTTTAACATTTAATAAGCGAGTAATCAATATTTTTGATGTGAAACGCCCATAGCCGCACGTAAAACCGATTTCTGATGTGGCGACGTATGTCGTGCGATTACCGAAGTCACTGACTGACCGTATTTTTTTGTATTTCATGAAACTAAATGTTTATTCAAGAAATAGTCATCGTTATCTAGAAATTGTAAAACAATCGTAATATATTATTTTATCATTATGACATATTTAGTTCCTATCACAATATGTTCTTTTCCACATATTAGTTTTACAAAATAATGTCGATGGTTTCACATTTGCCAGGCCAGGCGTCCTGTGACGGCTCACGTTAAAGTTTGGATAAATTTCAAACACGGCTGGTTAATGCCCTTTGCTAATGCATTTATAGTTTATATTGTGTACTACATACTGACGACCTCGTAATGGTTACCATGCCGCACTGCCAACCAGAGGGTTCGGGGTTAGATTCCCGGCACGGCCAACATCATGGTGATAAACTAAATTGCTGGCTGTCGGTCTGGGTGTTAAATATGTATCGATATAAAGTAGGTATTAATATTTATATATCAGTTGTGTAAGCAACCATAATTACATACTAGAAATGGTTTAGTATGGAGTTTACCAGCCGTGTGTGAAATGTGTCTTAATATAATTACATAAATATATAAAATTTTATATAATTACATAAATACTTTACATCGTTACGTGTTGAAATGTGAAGATAGGTTAGATCTTGAATTAAAACAGGTTACTTTTATCCCGAAAACAATTGTGGTTCTCGTGGATACGCAAATAACTTCAAAATCTATGTAAATTAAATTAGTCAAGCTCCACGGCTGGACCGATTTTGATGAGATTTACTATGAAGATAAATTAGACCTTGGATTAACAAATACGCTACTTTTATCGTGGATTAACTTCTTTTGTTCCGGATTATCGCGGGTAACACCGCGTTAATGTTGTTTTGGTCAAAATCTGTTCAGACCACAGACATATTTTAATAGAGTAGCTCTTAAATGTCTGTGGTTCAGACCTTGATAATGTTAGGCATTTTGACAAGTAGATATCATTGAAAAAGATTATTGATACAGCTCTGCCTAAAACAGCTTGTAAAGTAAGTTGTTCCTAAGTTATATCAAAGCTCCTTGACTTAAAATAAACCGGTTTTAAAATATATGTAATTGAGTACCTATTCAGCTTAGCCTAGCCTTAGCTATAATAGCCTTTGCATAAATGTACTTTATAATTGACATCAACTATTGACAACTTTTTGGTACCTACATTCCTAAATTTACCTAAATAAAAATAAACTTAATTATAAATAATTGTGTGTCTCTGAGAGAGTGTGTACGTTTTTAACTTCACTCTCAGACTGCTGAACTGATTTTGAAGTAATTTAGTAAGGACATAGTATAGACTATAGATTACCACATAGGCTACTTTGAAACTAGGAATAACGCGACATCGCGGGGTTTGCAGTTGGTTTGTATAGAATAAATAATATGTGCAGAATATCATTGAAATAATGTTTAAAAACTTTAATTACATTTTCCACCCTTTAAACTATTCCCCTTCCCACTCACCGCGAAATAATGTAATAAGTCTGCTCAATATTTTTTCTACAGTATAAATAAAAGTTTGTAAAATATCGATTCTGACGTCACGGCATGTCAAATGGCGCGAAATTCACGTGGCTGACGAATATGTGCCACTTATTAATGAGTTAATATATTGTTCAAACATTTAAATACCGTCCAAATAAGGAAACAATGGTTTAGGTGTAATGTCACATAAATTTAAATAACATACATATTGATAAAACATTCAGCGCATTTAAAGTAACCGACTCCATACCTACGTAGTAATTAATTAATCACCTATATTTAAATAACTCTGTAAAATGATTAACAAATCTGTACCTATTTAGGTTTTTCGTAATCCATTTCTCACATTGTGAATCACATGCAATTCTCAAATAGCTAATTCGAGCAGCTTTCCCTAATTTGCTAATTATTTTTAATAATGTATCTTAGTTTATAATTTCACGCATTTTTTTTGCGTACTCATTTGCGCAGTGACCTCCACCGTTTTACATCCGGCTAGGTTACTAAAAGTCCTTATTATTGAGATTCGAATGACCAAGATCTTGGTGCGGTCATTTTAAGTTTAAAATCAGTTTATCAAGCGCTTGTTGATCTGTAAGCTGGTGTGTTTGTAGAGTGAAATGGCGCTCAAATTCAGAAGTGAACTTTGCTTGGTGTTGGTGGCGTGTCTTCTGTCAAATGCGTTTGGTGCCCCCTCCCCAATGTGGAGGTCGAGAAGGGATCAGTACCGACCGTACAGGGACGTTTTGGATGGAGACTCGGTAAGTTTATATATATTTTTTATCTCTCAAAGGAAAAATTATGATGGTAAAAGTTGTGTTTGTAACTCGGTTCTATAAAGGACATATTTGAAAGTATGCATTTGCTCAGACTCATTTAGTAATACAAGCGAGAGGACCGGAACTTTTAAATGTTTTCTTTATTAACTCAAGTTGTAACAGTGGTGTGAGAGCTATCTGTTGGTATTTTTTGTTGGCTCTTGTGTTGTCTGGTTGAGTTCTTGTGTTTAATTGTAAATCACAAAACTTAAGTACACGACTATTTTGTATTATTAATTGTATTTTTTCTCTTGCCGTGCTCGGTTTAGAAGTAAACCGAAGTAAAGTGATTTTTTTACGATTGCGCATAGGCGCAATATAAAACCGCTCTAAAGTATAGACTTTAGAGTCTGATTTTGATCAACCAACTTGAACAACTTTCATTTGTAACCACCATAAATATATTTAAAAGAAAAACTTAAATTCTAAAAATCTAATTTCATTAAGTTAATCCAGTTTTTATTGGGGAAGTAATTTATTCTCGTCGAAAAAATAGATAAGGTATTTATTTTATTTATAAAAACAGATTAGGTATTTATTTTATTTAAAGGTAAATATTTCATCCACCTTACAGAACGACCTCTCTGCAAGCAGCTCTCAGAGCAGCTCAACTTCAAGTCCATTCGACGACGATGATGATGATGATGACTTTGGACCGGCTCCAGCGCCATCTGGCGGTGGAAGCAATATCTTCAGTCTGCTCAATCTGGCCACAGCTTTGTTCCCAAGCTCTAGCAGCAGTGGGGCTAATGTAAGTGGGACTTGAAGTTGGAGTCTTTTTTAATACTATTTGGGTTTGATGGGTTTGGTCACAATTCACCTGATGGTAAGCGACATTGCGATCTAAGGTGGAACGCACTTACACAGGTGAAATTGGTTCTCTTGTGCCTTAAAAAACCACTAGATTATAGTTTTCGGGCAACGGTTGACACATAAATGAATTCAAACTTTAAAATATTGTATGGTATTGTATGGTGGTAGGGTATTTTCCAATGCTAGTCTGGCTAGCAACAACACTCAAGTTGTAAAATGATTCACATATGATTAACGATTCACATATTTATTGCCCGGACAGCACATCAGCAAATATGGCCTAATGTGTTCCGTCAGCTAAGCTAGCTAATACTCCACAAAGAAAAATGTTAAGAAGTTAAAATTACATAACAAAATTACATTTTCACTCTCGGGATTGGTTTTTTTGTTAATTTTCTTATTTACTGACCATTAAAATATTAATTTAAAATGTACTCTCAACACGAGGAATATATTAACAAGGGCAATGTACTATTTGGTCTGCTACAAGACAGGCTCCAAACCTACTTATATTTCATGCCAAATGTTGTGACAGTCCTTGAAATATTGACGACCATTTTACTTCCCGTTTAGCCACTGTACTTTCGGTTACAAAATCAACATAACTAGCACTTAGTGTCTACCAAGTAGTTGGGCATTTACTGCATCAAAATGCTTCCGACATGCTTCAAGGAAACCGTTCACCATGCGTCACTAGCCGCGCTAGTCTGCTAAATTAATGAGAATAGTCACTGTTGTACTTTGGAAACTGTTATCGTAAGGCATATTATATATTTGCACGAAGAAACGGTCACACTTAGAAAACGTTGTATATATGTCCAACGGGTTTCCGACATTAAACATTGGACGTAAATCCAACGTTTTTAGGGTTCCGTAAAGGTCAAAACGGGACCCTATTACTAAGACTCCGCTGTCTGTCTGTCCGTCTCCGGGCTGTATCGTATTAGCTAGTATCGTATTAGCTTATGTACCGTAATAGCTAGAAAGCTATTACGGTTTCTGAGTCTGAGTCTGAATTTTCACAAGATATGTATTTCCCGTGCCGCTAACAACAAACACTAAAAAATAAAAGTATTAAGGGGGGGCCCCCATACAATAAACGTATTTTTCGTATTTTTTGTGCTATATATGGAGGGCTCCCATAAAACAATGGTATGGAACCCTTCATGCGCGAGCCCAACTCGCACTTGGCCAATTATTTTTGTAAGTGTGTGTGTGTTTGTCCGTGCAAATAGTCACCATAGTTGGTATTTCGACATAGCCACTATTTCTAACTAAAAACGAAGGGATGTTAAAATGTTTTGCTTCTGAAAGTAATGAAGAAATTAACATAAACATAACTTTTTGTAGGTAGAGATGTTATGTGGAATTGTAGAGTTTTTAATCTAAATATTGTAGGTTTTATATGCTGCGCGTCAGGCGCTTCGCTCAAATTTGTATGGCGCGGCTGAACTCGGTTCAATAAAGCCTTAAAGTGATATAGTTTGGATGTTTCCACAAGTTCATTGAAATTTTTTTTGACACATTTCACACACGGCTGGTTAACCCCATACTAAACCATTTCTAGTTCGTATTATAGTTGCTAATACAACTGATATACTACATATACATACATACATATTTTATAACAGCCAACAAATTTAGTTTAGCACAAAGATGTTGGCCGTGCCGGGAATCGAGCCCAAAACCTTCTGATTGGCAGTCCGGCATGGTAACCATTACGCCAACGAGGTCGTCAAATAATTTGGTACTTAAAATACTTAATTAGTATGTTCTTTTTATTTTCCTTACTTTTCTCATCCGTCCTAGATTTACTTTATGTCATAATAATGGTACTTATCACTGCACAACGGTAACCGTACATAAAACTTTCTGACGAATTATCTTTTTACGTGACACTGGCAGCACAGTTAACGCTTTTCACAGAGCCAAAAAAGAAGAGTGGAAGTTGGAACTCACATTCTTATTTTCTTACTTATTGCACTGTGATTATTTGTATTGCACCTTGCACCTGGTTTGCTATGGGTAAGTACAAGTTTTAATATCAAGGTTATCAAGCCTTCTATTTGACGTACACAGTTTATATTACTGTTTTGTTTTATAGTTTTCTAGAAATGCTTGGCGCATATTTTTCTTTGCTTTTACAACTCAATTCAATTGCTATTACTTACATGATTTTATTATATTACAAGTATCTGCTAATATCAATTCCAGAGAGCAATAAGAAGTATGATCAGACAGTACCTACTCCGGCGTCAGCAACCAGTAGACATTCGTCGCCAAGATGTTTCTAAAAATATTGTAGAGGTTGATAATGTAAAAAAATTGACTCCTCCATTGCAACGTCAAGAAGATGAAGATCATGAGAGTGATAGTCACAGCGAAGATGATGAAGATGACGATCATGAAGATGATTCAGAATCGGAAGAACATGATGATGCAGCAGAGGAAAGCGTTGAGAATAATAAAGAGCAAGAAACTGATTTGTCGTCTAAACAGGATGACGATGATAATGCAAGCACGGGTGATAATGGATCAGATTATTCTGACGAACCAGAGAGTGATGGAGAGGGTGGAGGTATTCTTGGTCTTTTGGCTGGTCTGAGTGGTGGGGTAAGTGAAGGCGACGACACTAGCAACATTTAGATTTTACAGTCAACTTCTTTAAATCATAAACTAAGAGTGTTATACCAATTTGGCACCAATCGGATTTATGAATTAGAAAAAAATAAAATTCATAATTTTTAAACAAGTTCTTTTCTGATTGAAATCCGATTGGTTTTAAAATTGATATAAATATTCTTAGAGCTGTTCTTTAGTCGGACTATAAGCATTTATTTCCAATAATTTTACCGTTTATGATGTATCATATAATAAAACTGTAAATTCAAGATTTTACCCATGTCATTCTAAATAAAAATATGTATAGTTAAAGCAAAATTTTATTCCATAAAATTGGCTATATTCTTTGTAAAAAATATTGATTAACCTTTTCCAGGACGGAGGGTCTGATTTGGGTACTTTACTGTCAACTGTGAGTCAAATTGTTGGTGATCTTAGTGTAAGTACAAAGATTGTTCACATCCGTTGTTGTTTCAAATTCGTTTCACGGCGCCCAAGTGCTTTTAATAATTATATTATCAAAAGACTTGATTATAATACTATCGAACATTCAATGTGCGTTATTTGCATACAATACATAGTTTCAAATCTGCTCATTTTGATTATTTGGGTGTATCAAATAAGATATACTACCCCAGAAATGTATTCACCTTTTTTTATGTCAGCACTACACCAGAAATACATATAGAGAAATGTATTTTGAGTACAAATTAATAATTACTTTTAATAACAAAAATTTAACACTTTCTTACTTTTAAAATGTAAGTAATCCGTGTCAATATTCTTTTTAGGGGGACGGATTTGATTTAAACGCACTATTGGGCTCTGGATTCGGACTCTTCGTCGGACTGTTGGTAAGTAGTTAGTAAAAAACTATTAATTAAGTCTTTAATGAACATATATGTATAATAAAATGTCAAGAATTTCTGATTAACCATTGAATTATTATTTCTAGTCTCAAGGAGAGGAAAACCCTGGATCAGTAATAGCAAGTTATCTATTGACTTCATTAGATACCATTACTGGTGGAGGAACGGTATGGTTATTGCTTTCTGTTGATTTTATTATTTTTCTCTAGGTAATTAATTATTAAATCATTTAAACTTGTTTTTTAGAAAAACAACGGCGCCTTCTTCGGAAATTTCCTATCGACTTTACTAAAAGGAGTTAGCGCGGTAAGTTACACTATTTATCGTTTGTTTGGTGTTGTACATTAACATAAAAAATAAAATAAGCCTTTATTGCTGATTACATTATTAACTTAAAACTAACAATTTACACGCTTATATGTATTTACAGCTTGTCTTGCGAAAAAGGTCTCCTCCAAATACTTTCATATTCCTCTCTCTCTCTCTCTCTCTCTCTAAGCTTTGAAAGCAAAAAAAGTACATTAACATAACGTTGTTTAATTAATTATATTATTAACTAATTATATTTATCGTGTATTTATTACTAAAGTCAATGAAGATTTGTTTATTATTAAAACACGACTAAATCAGTAGAAACAAGGCTGATTCCGTTGCACAAAATTGCCAAGCGGTTTGACCTGTACGCATCATTAGCTATATAATTTTTATGCATTTGCCATATTGTATCTATCATACGTGTACTATGTACTTACTATAAGAAAAAGTTCCGTCGCCTATAGGACAAATTATTATTATTTATTATCAAATACTCGTATGTTAAATCAATGTCTTAGTCGACGAGACGGAAATCTATAGAGCCCTAAATACAAACAGTCACTAAGGACAGAATAAGAAACGGTTGAAGTTATGGAAAAAATAACATAAAAGTACTAACTAACAAAAAAGTACCGATAAGATCATTGTAAAATCTATGGATAAATTCCGAAGTAAAAATTATTAAATTTAATTGAAAGAAATTAATACCCACGAATTTCCATAATTTCTAAGTAACATGTTATGCTTTTTTAAATATTGGCTTGGTATAATTTATGTAAATTTTTGTGACACATAATGATATCTTATTGAATTTATTAATACAATAATTTTAGTAGTTTTTAAATGAAATAAATAAATATTCATAATTTTCCCGAAACAAACGGACACACTTACTTAAAAAACGTTGGATATATTCTTAATTTCTTGCAGGCTGAAGACCCAGAAGGGGAGTCGGGAGAAAGTTCTGAGGAAGAGAAGCCAAAGATGGCAGACTCAGCTGGCTTCTTCATAAGTTTGCTCATGTCACTGTCTGGTGATATGTCCAAAACCAGTTCTGGAGGAAGCTCAAAACCTTGGTGACAGAAGAAAGGCTGGCTTAAAGACACAACAAAATTGAACATCTACCATTTACTCTGGAATTATTTGACTTTGGGACGTTTGATAAAATACTCAAAAGCTAGTGTGGTATTATTAGCTAGATATTTTCTACTTACTGCTGATAGCATGAGTTCTTAGACTTTTGGGAAGAACTACGATAAATTTATACTTTTAGTTTTAATTCAGTACTTGATTTGTTAACTCGCGATACCTGAACTTTTATTTGATTTTCAGTGAATTAAAGTTGACTCGATAAATAAGCATTGTAACTTGAAATTTTTGCTATTTTATTCCAATAGGGTAAGTTTATGACCCTACATTCTTTGAATGAGAAATGGTAAGTAATCAGTTACTCTTATAATAATATAACTTTAGCGAATGATTTGTTAAAAGTGTGCGATGAAGTAATTAAGACGTACAAATAACCAATTATTGGTAATTATTAGAGAGTGTTTTTTCTTTCATGTTTTAGACGACTATTAACACAAGATAAGTTTATCAATGCACATGCAATATGGAATATGAAGCCTTATTTCGTGCATCATGGTATATTTCATATCACATAAAACATTAAAGAACTATAAAATGTTTTATTAGTACCTAGTACTTCTACTTCGCATAAATGTAAATTCAAACCACCTTAGTGACATTTTACATAGTTGTTACGGATAGGCAAGCATAATGAAGTATTACAAATAAACTAGAAGTCTTATAAGTGCGAGTAAAGCTGGTGCATGAAGGGTTCCGTACCATTATCTTAAAAAAAATGCAGTAAAAAACGACTTTAGTGTGGGGTATCACTCACAGTGGGTATTATATTTTATGTTTTATTTTTTAAACTCATACATTATTAAACGTTATGTGAATGTTTTGATGGACTATCAATTTTCGTTATAAAGATCGAGTTAAAAATTGCTTAAAAAATATTTTAATTGTGTGGGATCCCCCTTAAATGTTTATTTAATTTTTATATAGTTTGATTTTATATAGGTATATACTTATTTAATCAAAAAAATATAGTATTTTTTATTATAGTGGTACGCGTCGCGGGAAATAAAAAACTTGTGAAATTTTCAGCTTTCTTGCTTTTACGGTTTCTGATATACAACTTGGTGACAAACATACAGACGGACAGCGGTGGCTTAGTAATAGGGTCTCATTTTTACCTTTTAGGTACGGAACCCTAAAAAATATATTGATTGTTGACAAAGAACTTCGTGACCTCGGTTTAATTCGTTTTTCAGTATTATACAGGTGGATTTTAGATTAGCTGAAAATGTATTACGTAGAGCCTACTCTTGTAAGAAAATTTAACGATCGTTGTTTTTTTTTACAACCTTGATGGCGTAATGGTTACAATGCCGGACTGCCAATCAGAAGGTTCCGGTATATGTACCATAATACAAACTTGAAATGGTTTAATATGGGGCTAACCAGCCGAGTGTAAAATGTATCCTAATATTTATTTTATATATTTTTTGTTGTTATGTGGAGATTTTTTTACGTATTTACATACTACTTTGATAGCTCGCTGACCCCGAAATGGATCCTTGCCTCCAACCCTAAGAGACGCCACTGTTTTTGACTTGTCAATTCCAATTTGTGACTTTGGAGCGATACTTGGGACGACCGACCGGACGCCGACCGTACTAGTACGTCGTTCCAAGTATGCTCGCCTTACAACCCGATTCTCTCTTATCCTTTCTTTGTGGCTGAACCAATTGAGCTGATATGCTTTACTTTTGCCCATCATGTTTTAACTCGCACTTGGCCAATTAGTATTATTTATTTTAAGTATTTCTTTAGGAAACTTTTACCAAAATATAATTGTACGTTAAAATGTGATTATTTTTTCCACAAGGTTCAAGAATAAGAATGACAATAGATCACGTATTTTTATTTACGAACTTATTTCACTTTAGCTAATTTTTAACATTGTCTTTTATGCTTGTAAATATTTATTTCTCCATTTGAGTTTGATTCTTGTTTTCATATTAACTTTGAAAACTATATTTGAAACACATAAATATATTTCTTATTGTAAATTGTCTTTAATTTATGATTAATTTTATGAGATAGCAGTGTTGATTTTTAGGGGGTAAATTCTACATAAGTTTAACACCATTTTCTCATTTATTTTACCACATTGCGTTGGCTGCATTTACTGTCTGGGCTTCCCTTTTTGTTTTCTTTATTTTATTATAAGATAAAGTGTTCGATGCTTTATCCGTTCGGCAATAAATTACCATCATACAACATCTAATTAAAACTTGTAAGCTATTCTCATTAGTCGTTATTTTTGTTCCTTATTACTTTAATTATTTTTCTAATAATATCTTCATTTGCTAACTTCATTGTATCGTCTCTAGGTTTCCTCGTCATCATCATCAGGTCAGAGCGCGGATCACCCGGTGTCTCCACTGTGGACCCTGAAGATGGACATCCTCCGAGCAATCCTGCAATTCGGGACCAGCATCTTGGGTCTTGCATCTTCGTCGTCTACTAACGCTTCTACTGTCTAGTAAATTTGTGCCATCTAATCAAAATATATAGTTTATTTTTAATCGTTTTTGTTTTATTGCTATAAATATTATATAAACAATGAATGGCTAAGAAACAACTGGTCTGTCCACCAGAATATAATAAAACAGGCATAGTTACTATGATGTAACAATATTTTCGAACAACGTCAAATATATCATGGATTTTAGAGTATGCTTGTTTTGGTTCTGAAGTCAACTAACGTTCGCATATCACATATATAAGTACTCAGATACAACAACTAACAAAACAATGATAAAAAGAAGTAGGTAGGTACATAATTAGGTACCTATTTATGTAATGGTTATGGTTAGACTATTTTTGGTAAGTCTTTATGCTGTAATATGCTCAATGTCTAAAAACTACTATTCGTAGAATTCAAAACATATTAGTATAATCGGTCAAGTGTGAGTCGAACTTTCCCACAAAGGATTCTGTATCATCATGTACAAGAAACTACATACTATTTTAATACTTTTATAATACTTTTACTATGTATAAACTGTTTTACTAATACTTTTATTATGTATAAACTGTTTTTTGAACCCCTTTTAATTCTTTATTTTAATTTTTATTATTTTTTAATAAATAAAACTGAATATTCTGTGAATATTTAAACAGTCAATTAGATGCTGTCATTAAGATCGAAGCAAAAAAAAAATACATTTGTTGTATCAAATATATATTTTTCAAAATAGGTACATATTTTATGACACTAAAAAATAATAACAGGTACTTATTGCAATTAAGATACATTACCTATTATTTAAAAAAAAAACATCCTGTAATTTTACGAAAAAAGTAGTGCCTACTATGAATTGAAATGAATAGTTATTTCTTATTTAAATTGATGTTGGCATGAAACTTAGTTGGTGTCAATACTTTACGCCTACAAGTTCCCGGTGTGAAACAGGTAAACCATTGTGATAATTTATTTTTATTCACATAAATAATAAGTTTATTAAAAAGCGCATACATGTTTTTCTTTGCATAAATGATACAGAATTGTATTGGTTTCGTAAGTTTTACAAGTCAACTTAAAATAAATTATATAAATGAATATCACTTGATAAAGAAGTCAATAACTAGCCTCAGGACTACTTTCATCAAACTGCATGTTATTTTATTATTGATTATAATATTAATAATAAATCGATATTATAATGAGATGAAACGCAAACAAAAGAATAAGATAACGAACTATTTCTTAAATAAAAAAGAATTAATGTGATTATTTAAGTGGATGCAAATTTGTTCATAATCGTAATAAGTATCATAAAAGTTCACATTGTGTCAAACTTGCACTTAACCTAGCCTAGCTAACTAGCACACCTTTGTTCTGTTAAACGCACGGATATCAAAAAAGTCTATGGTAGTTAAAAAAACATGGTTTTTGGTAAACTGAGCTGCGATAGCCATAACGCTGTGTTACGCTAATCGATAAAAGTCGACATCTGAGTAATAAAGGTCTGACAATATGTAAGTCTTCTCGAACGATATCTAGTTTTGAACTATGTATAGAACTAGCTCGTTAAACAAATGAATGCTACGCACAAAAACTGTATCGACTTTTCCGAGTACATAGCATAAATTGAAACTTTGATTGGCTATATCCGATCGGCTTCTACGGAAAAGTCAGTTCAGTTTTCAGTTTTAGTTACGGAAAAGTACCTAGTGAGTACCACTCGGAACGTTGGGAAAATATTGTCTAATGCCTACATTAAAACACTGGTTGTTTTAGTAAACTGTACGACTCTGAATTATCGCTATTACTGCCATGCCTCCGAGACCACAAGAGAATGCGCGCACGAAGTCAGGCGTGGACGCAAGGCCGGGTGACGGCGCTGTGCTGGGCGGAGACACGGTGGTCATCTCGGGCATGGCCGGCCTCTACCCGCAGGCGCGGTACGTCAGCGATCTGCAGAACATCCTCTACAATAAGGTATGGTGGAGTATAATAAGTGAAAATAGCATTAATTATACCTATTTCATATCAAAAACTCCTTCAACACTGCTTACTACGTCAAAATCCTAACAACACTATCACTTTCACATATTAAATTCCACTAAGTATACTATAGAGCTATTTTTTAACTGGAGGCAAGAGCACTGGCTGGTTTCACTTGCGATACAGCGCCGGAATGCTGCCAGCGCAGTGTTCTTGGCTCTACTACACGGCCACCAGATCTGATTAGATCAATTTTTCTTTTTTAAATAGGTACAAGTATACATAATTATAATGTTGTGAATAGTTTTATACTATGTAAAAATGATTCAGAAGTGAGTTCTGTGAAAAAAATTGTCCCATGTTAGTGTTTCAAATTGTGCCAGTAAAAGATTTATAACCATTACTTATTAAAATAACTAACGTCATCGCCTCTTTGGCGTAGGCATCCTCCAGTCAGAAATAACATTTTCGTCTGTTGTAGCTAATCGTTATATCTATCCATAAAGCTCAGAGTCCGAATGCTAAAATGTTACGTCTGGCCTATAATATTGTACGGTAGTGAAGCCTGGACTCTGAAAGCCAATACCCAGAAATTTCTTGAAGCCTTTGAGATTTGGTGCTAACGTAGCATGCTATGCATCAGCTGGACACAGAAAGTTTCCAATGTGCGAGTACTCCAACGCGTCGGCATAAACCGCGAATTGATACAGACTGTCAAAAAGAGAAAAGTTGCTTACCTCGGTCATGTCTTGTGACACGAGAGATATGAGGTTCTCCAACTTATAATGATGGGCAAAACCGCAGGAAAAAGGCGCGTTGGACGCAGAAAGAAGTCGTGGCTGAGGAATATACGGAAATGGACAAGAATTGCCAGCATTGAGAAATAATTTCGCTTGGCAAAAGCAAAAAGAACTTCAGTAAGCTGACGGCCAACCTCCAGTAGTGGAGAGGCACTTGAAGAAGAAGAAGCTAATCGTTGCCATTGCCATAATTATTGTCATACCACAAAGTATGTACTTGCCTGCCTGAAACAAAAAAAAAACAATACTAATATTACCAAGGACTTCATATGATAGAGCATAGAAAAAGACAAATGCATTCTGTGATTCACAATTATTGATTTTCGATTGTCTGATAATTTAAAGCAAGTCAAATGAGGAACAATTTTTTTTAAAGATAATGTTCAATTATATTACTGACCAATTATTTATTAACACATACTTAGACGCTTCTACATTACTTAAAATCCTCCCTTAACATATGACTTATTAAAAGCACACAATTTGCGTAGGCAAAATTATCGCAAAAACCAACCGCAATTGACCCTTATTGCAATTTATTTTAGGTGAATCCAATATCATCAGAGAATCTGCGATGGAAGTACAACCACCCTGAAGTGTCACAATACGGCGGCACTGTGCCTGATCTAGACCGTTTCGATGCCCAGTTCTTCAAGGTGCATTACAAACTTGCCAACAATATGGACAGCATGTCACGCAAGATCTTAGAACAGGCTTATGAGGCTATTTACGACGCTGGTAAGAAGATAAATATAAATATTCGTTTAACCTTTAATAAAAAATTAACCACGGGATGTTAATAATATAACCTATATGATACTTCGGAAGTGAATATGAATCTAAAACTTCACACAACAAAATCAGTTTAGCTGTTTTGGCTAAAAGGTGTTCACAAAAAGTCAGACTAATTTTGGTTATTTGAATAGATTGGTTGGTTAGTTTAATAACGAAATTAATTAATCTTTACATAACGTTGTCCTAACATTTGATGTTTTTTACATATATATAGTATTTAAAGTTATATACATTTTTTTGTAACATATAATATTATTATGAGTTACGTGAATGTTTGTTTGTAAGTATTTCTGTTAATAAACCTAAACAAACTATTAATAATTCAACGAAATGAACTCATAAAACTTAATAATGTTATTTAAAAAATGAACTTATAACTAAACAATTAAAATTAATTATTTACTAAAAAAAGTTATTAAATCGGTTGTTAAATATATAATAAATATTAAAGGTTCGAAATAACTTAATTCAATTATTTATACCAGTCTTACCTGAATTAGATTTCTAGACATTAAATATTTAGAATTTAGAATAAATTAAATTTACACCCAAACTTATTTTTAGTATTGGTGTTGTCAACGCAATAAAACGGGTGTTACAAACATCGTTAAAATATTAATTTACATAACTTATGAGAACCGTTGTTTTCAGGAATGAGCCCAGAACACCTATCAGGCAAGAAAGTGGGCGTTTACGTTGGAACTTGTTTTTCTGAAAGTGAAAAAGCATGTTTCTATTTGGCCGCTGGAAAATCGGGCTTTGGTATCGCTGGGTATGTGAACAATATAAATAATATAGTAATGGTTAGTGTAATCATTAATATGGAAAGACCTGAAGTAAGCCATGATGTTGACGTAAGGGAAGTGGGAGCTGTTCGCCGTCCGGCAAAGTGCACGCTCTTGTTAGTTATTCTAACGCGTGTATTATAAAAACACTTCTGTATTTAAAAGAAAAGAAATATTTAGTTTATTTCCGCTGTGATCTGAAACCATATTAAGACAAGTAAAGGAAAAATTAAAATGTTTGAAAAAAATATTAGTTTCTCCGACCGACCACCACACCTCCACTACAACTTACACCAGTAAGGCCGGTCGAAGGAACACACACCCTTTTTTTTAATTTGATTTTTTATTTTGCTAGTCTTAATTTGGTTGCAGATCAAAGCAATAATACACTAATTTTTTTTTTATTCTATCTACAATCAATAGATTACCGCAAAGTAACGCCTGAGTCAATAGATTACTTCTGTATTTCGCTTTGAAGGGATATCGCATTTTGCTGAAATTAATGAGCAATAAGTTAAAAGATTGTATGGTGACCTGTGCAGTTCAGCAACGCGCCCAGATTCGTAGTGTAACGCTCGACACACGGGTCCCACTACAATTGGAATGGTTCTGCGTGCTTATTTTTTACGTGATCAGACTAGCGACTGACTTTTTAGCGTTCTTCCTAAAATAAACAAATGAAGTTTAAATTTCAAACAGGTGCAGCAAGTCAATGTTTGCGAACCGCATCTCGTACTGGCTGAACGCGAAAGGTCCCTCGGTAAGCATCGACCAGTCCTGCTGCAGCTCCACGGCAGCTCTCGAAGCCGCCTACAAGGCCATGATGCACGGGGAGTGTGAAGCTGCTATTGTAGCTGGGGCTTACTTGTGTCTGCATCCACAATCTTCTGTGCATTTGGGAAGGTATGAGTGACACCGATATTATTTATGATGACAAACAAAATATACTCACACGATACTTTTTTGCTGCTATTAATGATAGGACATAGTACGAGTACCTCTCTTGTTTAGTACCTAGCTTAACCTTTTTTACGCATAATAGGCTTGTGCTTGACCTCACCCTGTTTAAAGTTAAGCATGACTGTGTGTTACCTAGGTTAAACTCATAATTGGTAAATAAACATTTGTAGATGTCTACTTTGTTTACAGAATTATGAATATAAGCATGGATGGTAAGACAAAATCGTTCGCTGAAGACGCAAGCGGATGCGCCAAATCTGAAGCCATCAATGTGTTATTCTTGCAGAAAGCTAAGGATGCGAAGCGGTAAGTCTGAAAGCACAGTACTACCTAGCAAAACTAGCAAAACAGGACTCTATAACTATCGCAGGATAGTGTTTTGTAGTATTATTAGCACTTTATCCTAAGCATTTTAACTTCGAAGAATTAATAATAATAAAATCAAACCTATAAGTTTTTAAGCAAAAATCTGAATGTTGTTTACCCTAACTTTAACAGAATTTACGCCGATGTCGTACACGTTAAAAGTGAATACATTTCAATATTGGAAGGAACAACTGGACCGAGGTACGGCTTCTATCGCAATGCGGATGATTCAGCTAATTTCTTTAAAAACTTTTATAACGAAGTCGGCGTGCCTCCCACTGCAGTCGAGTATATCGAAGCTTTTGGATCGGGTATGTGTAATGCAATTTCAGCTTCTTGAATGTATATAAGTTGGGTATAAGAAAGAAGCCTTGTAGTACTTCTTAGGGCGTGTGTGTGTATTTGGGACATTTATAATTAACACTATAAATAGTACAAAGATCTAAACAAATTAGTAACGTAAATAAAATAGCTACACAAATAGAAATAAGCATCTGCGCGCGTACTTACTAGTCGTTGTTAGACTGTGTTACAAGGCCAAAGTCCTGTCTCAAAAATACCGTAAATATAATTTTGCCAAGATTAAAAATTTACTTACTATTATTGTTTGATTTTATATAATACTGCCATTATCATAACAAACTATTCAAATGCTAGGTTAATATGTGAATAATATAGTGTTCTATTGAATCCGAAATTATACCTACTACATTTACAATATACATAGATATATTATTTATAAAAGTCTTCTACTTTTAGCCGTACCAGAAGCTGATAAATCGGAACTAGATGCCATCGAGAAAGTGTTTTGTGACAAAAGGGAAGAACCATTGCTTGTTGGAAGTGTCATGTCAAATATCGGCTATGGAGAAGCTGCTACGGGAATATCTGCAATCACTAAAGTCAGTACAGCTAGTAGTGAGCAGTTTGTTCGCGTAGAGTTCCCAACTTAAGATCCACTTCCCTTTGTTTCCTTTCCCTTCCCTTTGTTTAGTACCGTAATGCCAAAGGGTCTGATAATAAATTTGAAAGGTAGCTAGCTATAGGTATTCCAAAACAAAACAAGATTAACCCTAAGGGTGTGCTGAAACCATGACAGAGGCATTGGCGTTAGCTATGAAAATATGTTGATTTGTGTTACGCAGGTGCTTCTAGGCTATCACGTGGGTAGGCTGGCGGGCAACCTGCACTGCGAGAGTCCGCGGCGCGACGTGGCGGCGCTACAGGACGGCCGCATGCGAGTGCTGAGAGAGCACGCCGCCTTCCGGCGCTCGTACGCCGCCGTCAACAGCATGTCGGTGACCGGGGTCAACGCGCATGTGCTGCTCCACGGACATTACAAACACAAGGTACACCATCACGTGGGTAGGCTGGCGGGCAACCTGCACTGCGAGAGTCCGCGGCGCGACGTGGCGGCGCTACAGGACGGCCGCATGCGAGTGCTGAGAGAGCACGCCGCCTTCCGGCGCTCGTACGCCGCCGTCAACAGCATGTCGGTGACCGGGGTCAACGCGCATGTGCTGCTCCACGGACATTACAAACACAAGGTACACCATCACGTGGGTAGGCTGGCGGGCAACCTGCACTGCGAGAGTCCGCGGCGCGACGTGGCGGCGCTACAGGACGGCCGCATGCGAGTGCTGAGAGAGCACGCCGCCTTCCGGCGCTCGTACGCCGCCGTCAACAGCATGTCGGTGACCGGGGTCAACGCGCATGTGCTGCTCCACGGACATTACAAACACAAGGTACACCATCACCTATACTTTAAATATTTAGCAATAAAAAGTTAACATGGCATATGAACTGGCTACTGGAAATATATTTTTGTCATACTTATTTTAAAATTTGATTTAACTGTAGTTGCAGATCGGCAAGCATAATATGGTGCACTATAATAAGTTGAAACCCTGTCTCGCAAACCCATGTTTTGAATGAATGGATTTGATTTGAATGAATATGTATAAACCATAAATCGTAGTCGTTAAAAATGCTCTTCACAACAGAATGGTGATAGTTTATTTTATTGCCCAGCTATAATAGTATGTTGCTACAACATAATATGTCAAAAAATGGGGTTAAGTCTATTTATATTTATATCCAGGATCTAAATCGCTACAAGAGTAACATCCCTCAACTGGTGGTAGTGTCTGGCCGACACGAGGCCGCGGTGGACAGAATGCTGGACATGCTGAAGTCACATCCCATCGACCCTGAGGAGTTGGCGCTTCTCCACAACATACATGAGACTAACATCAGCGGCCACCTCGGCAAGGGATACACTATTCTTGGTAAGAAAGATTAACATATATTTGATACAAATAAAAAACAAGTACGATAAGACATGCGAGAAAAATCTACAGACTTAAAAACAATATAAGCTATATATTCATGATTTAACACGCTATCTCAAAACCACCTAAAGATATTCACAGAGAATCATGATATGGTGAAGGTAGTAATGATGATGCAAAGTATGTAGGTTCCTTATCAAAATAAAATAAGAGTTAACAAATGTTGCTTGTCTAGGTGTATTGGTTGTTAAAAAAGATTTTGCGTTAGTTGCAACCATCACAGTTTACATTAAAATATGTATATATGGTACATAACATACATTTAATATTATGACAGATACAGCCACAGATGGCAGCACAGTGAGCCTGGCCCATCGGTCAGAATACTGTGACGGCGCCGCGCGGCCGCTGTGGTTCGTGTACAGCGGCATGGGCTCCCAGTGGGCCGGCATGGGCGCGCAACTCATGCGGATACCTGTCTTCGCAGCCGCCATCGAACGGTGAATACCATCATTTTCATCACCTCCTTAATTTTATGCTTACTTATTAACTATACAACATTAAGTTTTACACTTACATATCATTATTGGTTATACATATTTACTCATCTTACATATATGATTCAATATGTATAAAATACAAATAATAGTATATATTGTATACAAACGGGTATTTTAAAATTGTTTATTGGTAATTTCAGTGAATTTTAATAAGTCACCATTATAGTAGAAAGATCCTTCGATGAACCAGCTTTTAAGAGTTTAAAATATACCTAAACTTGGACAAAGTTCGTAGGTAGTCTATTTTACACAGTTGGGCCTTAGAAATGTGCAACCTTAGTGGACTTGTGCAGCGTCCTGCTCACAACCCTAAGCCAGTCCTTGTACAGAGTATTCCAAGCGTGGTCAGAGGGCGGGGGTATGTGAATAAGCATAGGAACATTCTCACATATATCGCCACTTGGAAGATCACAAGCTACGAAAACGTGAGGGTGCCCAATCTATTAATATAGTTTTATGAACTGTTTTCAGTTGCCGTAAAGTGCTGGAGCCCAAAGGCCTGGACATAGTCAATATAATCACGTCGCCTGATCAAACAATATTTGACAACATCCTGCACTCGTTCGTTGGTATCGCCGCGGTGCAGATCGGTCTAACAGACATCCTCAAAGAACTGGGGTTGGTCCCCGACAAGATCATCGGTGAGTGGAAAAGAAACTTTGATTTGTACATTAATAATGGTCGTTTATACTTTTGCTACACCCAGTTTAGTTACTTTATTTAAGAAATAATAGGTAATAATTTGACAAATAATAAGACTATGCAAATAAACCACCACCAAACAAACAGAATGGTCCAACTATTATACAAAAGCTTCAAAGAGCACAAACTCATTTGTAAAATCAGTTTGCTCTCTTTCAGTCTTTTATTGTTCACTGTTGAACTTAGGCACAAATTTGTAGTAATGATTATTCCTCCAACCAATTTTTGATCAGCTTGATGAGTTGCGGCTTACACTCTCTTGTTGTAAGAATAATGTTCATATATATATATTTTTTTTATACATTAAGACATTCATAGCGATCCTGATATTATTAGTATAATTTATGTGGGTAGGTCACAGTGTGGGCGAGCTGGGCTGCGCGTACGCCGACGGCTGCTTGACGGCGGAGGAGATGATCCTGTCAGCCTACAGCCGCGGCCGCGTCTCGCTCGAGACACCCTTCATCCGCGGCTCCATGGCCGCCGTCGGACTGGGAGCTAAACAGGTTTTTTACTCTCATATCACATAGCATAGTTCTGGGCCTTCCTTGTATATTCATGCTACTCTGTGTTCATCAGATGGAGCTCCTGTGTCCCCCTGAGATCACGATAGCATGTCACAACAGCGCTGAGTCCTGTACCATCTCAGGTCCAGCTGAGGTAATGCGCTCGTTTGTCAAAGACCTCACCGCGCGAAGAGTCTTTGCCAGGGAGGTGCCATGCTCTAACATCGCATACCACTCGCGGTATATCGCGGAAGCGGGTTAGTTACGCCTTTTCAGTTTAATTAACCGTTTAGTAATTAACTTCTATAGCCAACTGGCGCAAGTCGCTTCACTCCTTGGTCAAAAAGAAAAATATAGTTATTTTATATTATGGTTGAAAGTTTATTTACGTATTACTTGTTCAAGAAAAAATATACATGTACATATGTTAATCTTAATATAATATCAGGTCCCGGCCTCCTGAAATACCTGAAGGAGGTGATAAAGACACCTCGACTGCGCAGCTCTCGCTGGGTCTCGTCGTCAGTGCCTCAGGAGCGTTGGGAGGAGCCGCTCGCCAAGTATTCTTCGGCGGAATATCACACTAACAACTTACTGGTAAGCAGGCACGATCTTGAGCCACTAAGATCTTGCACTGAAGCGCAGCGAGTGACTGTTGATTGTCGGTATGCAGAGCCCGGTGCTGTTCGAGGAGGCGAGCTCCCTGATCCCGCAGGACGCCGTGCTGGTGGAGGTGGCTCCGCACGGCTTGCTGCAGGCGATCCTCAAGCGCGCTCTGCCAGGCGCCGCCAACATACCTCTCACGCGGCGAGGACACGCAGACAACGTCACCATGCTGCTCGATGCTATTGGCAAGTCAGTAATATCGACATGATAAACATTTATTATTGTGGATTGTTTCTCACTCTTTTCAGTTTTACACCTTTTTTGTCCACCGGTTTGATCACGATTCTATGTAAGACTGTGTGTTGATACTGATGGTTTATTGTTTTTTCGGTGGTTGTTTATTTAGAACTGACGTGATGAACATTGCTCCCTGGTTCCAGGCTACACCTGCTCGGCTACTGCCCCCGAGTCCGCGTCCTGTACCCCGCAGTGGAGTTCCCCGTGTCCACCGGCACGCCGCTACTCTCACACTACGTGCAGTGGGCGCATCAGGAGAAATGGTCAGTACTACTCTAATCATTTTTATTTTGTACACCTTGGTAGAGCGATTTCGAGTGTTCGCTTCGTTAGATACCATTCAAATAGAAATTCCTAAGCCTCTAGTAGAGCCAGTAAACCCAATTACTATTTAGACTCGTATTTACTAATTTGCTATTATTACATCCCATAATAACTTTGCCCACCGGAAACTCTAAACTCGGCATTTAATATTTTTACAGGGTGTTGCCGTTGTACCAGTCTGCAAGGAGAACCAAGACAGCTTCGTACACATCTGTGATATCCGTTCATGACAATGAACACAGCTACTTGAGAGGTCACGTTATTGATAGTAAGTGATATTTTACAAATTGGCAACATTTGTAAATTACTATATTAATGCATATAATGCCTCATGAGATTAAAGCTCAAAATGACATTGGTACAATTTTTCCGCAACTTAGATACATAGATTAATTCTTTATTTTCTCACACTTATTGCAGTAAATTATTTACATAAGAAACTTAAAACTAATGCCAAAAATGGCGGTCTTATCGCTAAAAATAAAGCTTGATTGATATATAATAATACTCGATTTTATTTAATTAATAATAATGCTGTGTATAGATTATAAGAAAAATATAAGTTATAATAGCATCCAGCTGAAATGTGGTTACTGATATAGAATACAGGCACTATGGGGGCCAAAAGATAAGATAAGATTTACATACAAAAGATCAAGTTAAGGCAAAACTTTTTAATATTTCCCCACACAATAGCTTAGCTACTTGCCCATAGAATGGTGAGCCGGAGTTATTTAGTGATAATATACATACATATGGTTTCTTATTTTTCCAGATAAAACCTTGTTACCATTCTCATTCGCACTGGTTGCGGTGTGGGACCTGTTGGCGATGTCGTTAGAAGTGCCGAAAAAGTCGTTGAGTGTAAAGTTCACCGACGTAAAGCTACACGCACAGCCTATACTGCATGAAGGGAAGGCCACCGAGCTTAGTGTTGCGCTTCACAGAGGAACGGGAATGTTCGAGGTTAGAGAGTTTATCTTATATACATACCATTTCATTTTTCAGAAACAAAATCTACTTTACAAGCAATGAAGAATGCAGGGAAGATATTTTCTCTAATGTTCATAAAGATACGAACATGAAAAAAATTGATTAGGGAATAAATATTTATAAACATGAGAAATAATCACTTGTCTGTATTTTTTTATTTTAAGAACCGTGTACACTGATTGAATATAGAACAGAGACATTTATTGGTAAAACAATAATTTACATTTTAAATAGTAAATTGGAATATTATTCATCTTATTATGCATGTAACAATTGTCATCATAATATTCTTCTGGTCAATTTTATACGCTTCTCTTATTAGAATAGTCTTCGAATAGGCTTGAAATATTCCACTGGAAACTGCATTTTTATACAGGAGTTCACAAATTGTCCTAACTTGGCTTAACTGTTGTTTCAACAGTTTGCTTCAAACAATGCTTGCAATAATTAGCTAAATAGCTTAAACAAAAACTGCTTTGTAGATCAACTAAAGCTAACAAACTTGAAAGACTATCTAGACTCCTATAAACAAGTAGTTTAAAACAACACGATAAATAGAAAACGAATAGGATTTGCTTGAAGTTTCAGGGATATAGTTTAAACCTTTGATTTACACATGCTTCTTTACATCCCGTAATAACACGGGTAGCACCGCAAGGCAGAGATAGTATTAATATAAACTGTAGAGTGCTACCGTGTCTGGGTGCATTACAACACTACCTGTATATATGTATTACACACACATACACAACGTTGCATTATATTGCTAGGATATTTCTGTGGAGCCGTGTTGCTCACTTGTCGATCCGTATTCGACTGCCCTGTCAATGTCTTACCGACACACCAATAGATATGCCACAGACTCTAGGCTATCGTCTACAGACTATAATCCCTAGGCTACAGACTATACATATATAAACTGTAAACTACATAAACCACCACTTTTTCATTCTTTTTTTACCCCAAATCTTTATTTTAGATCTTGAATAAAGATTCTAAAGTTGCTACTGGATATATTACGCCAGTTGCAATGGCAGGTGGAAAAGTGGCAGTTAAACAGTTATTTAATGATGCTATCGGTCAGATTGAACCTGATGCAACAGAGCTTTGTCTTCAAGACTTATATGGAGTCTTATATGAAAGAGGATATGGTTACAGGTATGACGAGTCTTTGCGACAGTTTTTTCTAGATAGTAGGTACGCATGGGCACAAAATAAATTATTGACGAATTTTATAAATAAACATTGTATTTGTAATAATTTTATGAACGGTTTAAATAAACCATATCTAAAATGAATGTTATGTATCTACATATACTGCTTAATTAGTGAATATAATAAAGTATATTTGATTTTAGTGGCGAGTTTTGCAGCATTGTCGGATCAAACAGAACCTGTTCTGAAGCTAATATAAAGTGGAATGACAACTGGGTAACACTTATTGACGGTTTGATCCAGCTGCATACATTAAGAAACACACACAACAAGATTGTCGTACCCGAACATATTGGCAACATGGTCATAGATCCGACAAAACAAGACATCAATGAAAATGTTTACTTACATGCCACCTTAAGTGAATTACACGATCGAACCAGGTACAATAATCATGAGTTTAGAAATTAGACGCTTATAAAGAGTTAAACACACACATTACGTTTTTGAAGCAATGATCGAACTCTAATTTACACGTACGTACGTTTAAACAGTCTTGAACGGCGTGCAGTGCAGTTACACTCTCGTTATCGGTGTAGTTAGTTGTTAAGCTACGAGTAATTATTACAAATACATTTACAAGTAAATATTACAAATACAATTCAGAAGTTGAAATCAAATTCCAGATGTTAACTCCTGATGCCTGCAAGAATCAGATGAAACGGTATATTTATAGTTAGATGAAAGGTCCCGGCTGTTTGTCTTGTAAAGCCACGTCTGGACGTGGCTTGATGAGTGACTATATCGCCTCGTGAGTCCTATGGCCACGTCTTTCCCATAGCCCATAGCCATAGCTTTTGGGTGGGAAAAGTATTTAGTTGATGTTATTTTAAGATCAATTACAAATCGTTTTATGTATTTGGTTGTTTGATCGTGAAGGTATTACAGAAGAGGCTGTGAAAATGAAAATGCTCTCAGCAACGTTAGTCATTTTCATTTTTCTTAATCACGAGGGCGGATGCAACAAAACCAATGATTATGCATCCTCGCTCGTGGTTTTTTAGCCGTAATTCTGTTCGTGTGAATGAAGATAAATTACCGGTTAAACTACTCGTATTCTAATAAGTTAATATTTGCATGAAATTATAGATGTGGCGGAGTGATCATAGAAAACATACGTTTCCGTCAAGTTCATGAAACTTTGTACCAGAGAACTATTTTGGAAGCGCTTAAGTTCATTCCAAGATCTGATTTCAAGTTTGACGTAAGTTCGTGCATAGGTAATATAGGTTTTTGCTTCTCGTAGTTTCTTTTTTTTATGAAAAGTTTATGCAGGTCACATGTAAACTTCTCTTTGTATACCATTCTGGTACTTTTCACAAATATTATTTTGAACAATTAATTCAGCATTTGAGTAACACAACTCTTTTACATATTTCAGGGTGAGTGGAAAAGTGAGTATGTCTTACCTTCAGAAGACATTGAAGCAGATGAAGACTCAGTGAGATTACAGAGTGAAGTGGTCGGAGACATCAACTCCTTGCGTTGGGTTAAAGTTCCACCGCCAACAGGCAACGGGATATTAGTTGCGGTATGGGATTGTACTATTTTTTTTTTTAAGCCTGTATTATCCAATTGAAGAGCAAAGGCCTCTCTAACACACTTTCATTCGGCTTGATCTTATTCTTGCCAGTTGCTCCCGCTTTTGTCCAGTTTGTCCCCATCTCCGTCTGGGCCTGCCACGACGTCGAATACCCCGTGGCACACACTGGGTGGTGCATTTAGCTTAATTGTACTTAAATCAATAAATAAAATAAATATTAGGACACATTTCACAAACAGCTGGTTTGTCCCGTGCTTAACTATTACTAGATTGTATTATGGTTGGTAACACTACTGATATACTACATATACAATATCAATACTTAGACAGAGAGGTCAATATCTCTGCAACATCTTTGTTTATTTCTATTTGTTTTTAAGGTCCGATACGCAAGTATAAATATGAGCGATATGAGACAAGCTTACGGATTAAACTCAAATGATTGCAACGATAAATGTCAAGATTACGGAATGGATTTCAGCGGAGTAACTACAACGTAAATATTAATTTACTTTAATTCATAAAAATATAGCTGGTTGTAAAAATATCAACGAGGGTCAAGAACTAAGTACATACATATAATAATATAATGCTTGAGCTGAGAATCTGTATAGACATTTCAAACCGCAATACTTTTTGCGGTTGCGTCTGGCGACTCGTTATGCTGCGAAACCAATGCTGTCACTGACTTAGTTCTACTCACAGCGAGCAAAATGAGACTAAAACTGTTGCGCATTTCGGCCTGTAGAGTACTAAGAAGAATTTAAGTCCGTATTTTGTTGTAACAGAGGCGAGCGAGTGATGGGCCTGGTGGCGAACAGTGCAGCAAGCAGCCACGTGATGGCGCCACCGGAGCTCTTGTGGCCGGTGCCCAAACACTGGAGCCTCGAAGATGCTGCCACCGTGCCGCTCGCTTATGTCCTTGCATACTATTGCCTAACATTAAGATCTGTATGTATTAAACAATATTTTTGGTCTCCATATTTTTTTATTACTTGGGCATCTTCTTGTAGATATACGAGTTATTATTTCTTTTATCATACAATAAAATAGGCAATTCCTCGCGTAATGTAGAAAGTGACACCGTAGCCTAAGGTGCAGCATGCTTAGTCTAATAACTGACTCTAAAGGAAACTTATTTCCATTATTTTCATTTTCAATAAAGTATACGTGTGTCAAGTGTACGCCAGTGTTATATGTAACCACTTAAACAGAAATTGTATGACTCAAGGACACTGCCGGAACATACTGTTAGGTGCTTGGTGGCAGATTTCTTAACTTGTGGTTGGAATGAGGAGAATAATAAAATTAGTTTGTGGCAGAAATGTTTTTTTCATTATTTACCTAAGCACACCAGCGGTGTTCGTTCCAATATGAGTAAGCGCCTGGGGCCCCAATACCATATCATCAGCGTAACGTTTATTTCATGAGCAGGATTTCTTTTCAAACCATGCTTTATATTTGGGAAAATAATTATCGTAACATGCTAAATTTCTATATCAATGTCCTATTTGAGTGTATTTCAAAATTTCTAAATATGTATGTATGTCACAATTTGACGGTGGAGTTTTCGCCATATTGTCCTCTTTGACTCGCCATTGCCTTGACTCCTGTGGATGACTCGACTGCACTGACTATTAACGGTGTGAGTATTCCAGGCTATGAGAATCAAACCAAAGCACGTGACACAGCACTCGGTGCTAGTGCACGGCGGCGCGGGCGCGCTGGGTCAGGCTGTCATCAGCATAGCTGTAGCGCGCGGCTGGCGCGTGTTCACCACCGTGCGGGACCACGCCAAGAAGCGCTTCCTCAGGAGACTCTTCCCGCAGCTCAACGGTATCTGTGCTTTTGTATTAAAATGATAGAATAGCATATTGGATTGCGAGCCCAGGGAAGCTAGCGCTTATCATCTCAAGACTTTTTTACAATGTTAAGCCCTCACTTCCGTTCGCCTGCGCCACTTTCTTATGTTGGCCTGAAGATTAAATTAATTGAGAACTTATTTTTTATTCCCTGACAAATCGTGGCCTAGTAGTCTCAGGCGTTGGTATTGCACGCCAGGAATAGCGGATCTGAATCCTGCAGGTTGTGATTTTTATCAATCGCAGTCTCATATATACTCGTATATATATTATCGCTGCAATAGGTGTAAAAGTTTGGAGCAAAAGCGTGAATCGTGAAGCTGATTTACTTTTTGTTTAAGTAGTTCGTGTACATACTTATATTATTAAAAATCTTCCCGTGCGTCACTCCCTCCCTCGCTCTTAACTTTTCTTAGTTCTCCATATGTAATTTGCTATATATTTTTTTCAGAGCACGACATTGGTAACTCTCGTGATGCTAGTTTCGGAGACATGGTTCTCAACGCTACTAATGGATATGGATGCAGCATTGTCATCTCCAACGTTAAAAAAGAATTGAAAGATGTAAATAAACGTTTTATATTTACTCTCGGTTTAATGAGAAACACTCTTATCAATTGACGAGAATTATCAAATAATTCGTTTTTAATGTTATATTTCTAAATTGATTTGTTAATTTTTATTTGGTAGGAAAGATCTTTGTGTTATTAACTTGTTGTAATCTATTTACCATTTATGATTGTTGATTTTTCATATCAACTGTAAATAATATTTTCAGGTGTCTTTGAAATGTTGCGGGCCGTCCAGTACTATGATAGATACAACACAGATTTCAACCAATGAGAACTTCACTCTTGGAATGCACAACTTAACAAACGAAAGATCTTATGTAGCCGTTGAAATCAAAAATATTTTAAATTTTTTGGATTCAGAAGACGTAAAGGTAGGTTATTTAGTAGTTGTTATAGTACGATTTTGGTTATATTAACGTATCAACTTTCTTGACAGAAAATCAGCACCCGATGCATTTAAATAGAAAATAAATCATTTTGATTTCTCCTTCGAGTTCAATGTTGAATCCTATGTTCCAGTTACAAACGTTTAGTCCGCATCAGTACTGTACCATATTTTAAATACAATTCATTTTATTTTCGAGCTACAAACACTTATTCATTTAAGGTCTTTGTAAATTTTCTTAGCGTTCGATAATTGGTCTGATCTTTTTATAGTCAAATTAAAATTGTTATCGGCAGAGGCTACACGGGCTGGTGAGCGAGGGTATAGCGAAGGGAGAGGTGCGTCCCCTGACCCGCACGACATTCGGGCCGCAGCACGCGGCGCGCGCATTCCGCCTGCTCGCCGCTAGCAACCACCGCGGCCGCACGCTGCTCAGCCTCCGGGGAGATCATACACCTGCTGTGTCTAAAAGGTGCATACGTACATACATTTTTTTACTGATTTTGTGATTCTCGTTTCTTTAGTTAAATGTTTATTTGGAAAGTTATTTCTATTTATCAAACCAATATAAGTTGATGGGCTTCAGCGGCACCTGGAAGAAGCTGGCCCAAATAGGCAGAAATGTAAACCATTTGAGGAAGCCTTTGTCTGTCAATGGGACAATATATATCAATATTAAAATCACACTACTGGGCATAGGTATCTCGCAATGATCTCCACGACTGTCTGTTCTTCTGCGCTCTGTTTCTCTCTTCGATCTGTTTTTCTGCGCCAGCTCCCTCCAGTAGGTGTGGAAGTCCACCAACTCGTAACGTTATCAAGTTTGGAGCAGGTTACATTATCTGCTGCCATCCCATTCGGTGGAAACCTTTGTCTAGTGGTCAGAGTGCATTCTGTACTCATGACCCACCTGAAACATAAAAATAGAGTGCAAATAGAAAAGCTTTCGAGTCAATGTACCTTCGATTCCGAGCTATGTCTATATAATTCAAATTAATGAAGCTGTTTCTGTGTGAAAGTGTAACAAGAAAACATACAACATACTCAAAATCGTTTAGCTTAATAATAGTAGTTTGAATTTAGTTTGTTATTTATGTTGTTTTTATTCCAGAATAAATACTTCAGAAGACAGCTGCCATGTTGTAATTTGTGATTCGGGGACGCTTGGCTTGCAAGTAGCGGATAAATTAATAGAAAGTGGTGTGAAAAATTTGCAATTGCTTTTCAGAGGATCTGCAAGTTATCTGCGTTATAAATTAGGGTATGTAGCCGGAGTTGAGTAATGTTGGTAAATATAAAAAATATAAATATAGCGAGGTGTGGGTTGTCTGACTGCGAGATGGGTAGACGACATCAAAGTTTGTGGGACTTTCCTGGAGTAAATTTGCACAAAACCGACAGACACATCGGGTATATGCAGTGAGAAACCTACACCCAACAGTGGGATATAAAGGCAGTGGCTGATAACGATTATGATCAGATATAGTGAAGGTTTTGACATCACAAGCGTATATTCTACTATGAGACTTACCCAGACCACATAATTTATTTGAAAATAATATCTGTTTGATAGATTTTCAACTCGTCAAAGATAACTTGTAGAATACAGCATTTTAATTACGATTAATGTATTATTTTTGTAACAATTTTTACAAGTTTTATTCATTAACATTTTTTTTCCTTTTTAAAGAAGAATCGTCAAATCTAATAAAGTTTAATCAACGCACAGCTGAACATTCTAAATATGATTTTTTTAGAGTCTGGGAGCGAAAAAACATCAAAGTGGCCGTGGACTATGGAAAATTAGATAAAATCGATGGTATTTTGTTGAAAGCTACAAAGCTAGGCTCTATAGAAGGTATACATATAGTGGCCACAAGCTCTATGCCAGAGGGTATTCTGCTGAAATTGGACATTGCTACTAGATCTGTATGCCCGTCCTTGAAGTAAGTTGAAAGAATAGATTGATTTACATGTTATTAACACTTAGTGAGTTCATAAGATTTAATTATATCTAAAATGGTGATAAAAACCATTGAAATATAAAGATAAAATAAAGGGTTATCTATGTAGTCAAATAGTTAAGAATTCAGATAAAAATAATGTTTAATTTGATAAATCATTTAAAAATTACCTAATTGAAGCTACTTCGTGAATTCTTAATTTTGATCTCACAGGTATTTCATGCTTTTGACAAACGATATCAATAATGGATACAAGACTTGCATGCAGAGAGCTAAGATTGGATTGCCCGCGACTGTTCTCGATTTGTCCAAACTGAAAACCGTGAGTTACTATCCCTGACAATTAGCGACTTTAAGCTTTAAGCAAAAGCAAGCAGTGGGTTTTTTACAGCATTATAATTGTAACTTGTTATTACTCCATAATACAAAGATATTAAGCTATGTTAAGAGGCCCAGGGGTGGCCTCAACGCTTGTGTCTTGTTGAGCCTGTACGTCCAGATTTTGGGGTAAGATAAAATCTCATAATCTCGGTTAAGTCCAAGGTTATCGTTAGAGTACCTATATATAATCTTAATTTAGATTAGATCGCTGTTCGTACTACTTCCTACACTTTTACATATTTGCTTGCCGACTAAATTTTTTTTTGGATAAATATTTCAACCACGTTTCGTGTAGTTCCAGGATCCTCTAGGTGGCATCTGGTACCATGGTGTCGTGGACGCCATAGAACGCGCGTGGCAAGCCAAGAACACACTACTGCGTGCTGTTCCTGAAAACATTCCGCGCCTCTCCCTGATAGACCGCATTGCCAACTTGACAGGTATATTAAGACGTTATACGTGTTTAAGTTTTAAGTATCTTATGTATACTTTAAAATTGATTTGAATCTCGGTTTACGAAAATTTGAGGAGATTCATCTCTCAGTGATTTCCGAAACAAGTTTTTATAAAGGATCCGCACAGCAAGGAATCCTTGAGTCCCGTAGGTCGTTGTTTTTATCCCTGTTAAAGCGCTTGAGCTTTCAGTTAAGGAAAACATCACGAAAAAACCATAACATTGTGGTTGGGCGTTGTCTAGTGCAGGCCTGGCTAGCAAAAACTTTCAAGTTAGAAACCTATCGCCAAGCACTTAACAATGAGCTAGATATTCCAGACAAGGCATGCTATACCTTGGGCCAGAGTATTGCGCGCCCTGCTGGTCTATTTGGTCTTATAAAATAAGATACGATGATAACATTATTTTTGTTCTAGGATTAAATATTAGTTACGACATGAACAATGAGACACTTAAAAATTTGGGATTGACAATAGAAAAATCGCCGATAGTAACTTCGTTCCTCAAAGACGTGTACAATACATACGTTGATGAGGAAAGTGTACCGCACTTGACAATAGAGAGGTAGTGTGTGTAGCAATCAATGACTATATGTATTGGAGGTGGCGGATTTATTACTAGATTTTATGTTTATAGTGTTACAAATAAAGCTGTCAGAACTTTTTATATTGTATAAAAAGATATTGTATTTAATAGAATAATTTAAAAAGTGTTGCAGGTAAAAATTTAATTAAATATTTATTCAAACTACTGTTAATATAAGGAGCTTGTTTAATTTTTAAAATTGTATGACAGTTGTTTATTATATTTATTCCAGATTAAAAAATATAGAACACAATGTAATAGACATAACGTTTGAGAATAAGCCTGTGAAAGGATTGCAGAATTTCTTCTCGTTGATGGATTCTGATGAGCTCCTCGCTAGTACAGAAATAGTAAACATTCCTACCCTGGCTACAAGCAGCCAATCCGTGAGTACTCAGTACAGACACAAGACTTTATATATATCACATGTACAGCGCTATTATAAAAAGTGTTAACAAGCAAAAAAAAAAGTGTTATCACACCGGGTCAGAGATCCATGGGGCATTAAACATTTTTGACACAAGACCATTTTCGCAAGTGCAAAAATGAGCTTTGGCCACTTAGATCATATGAAAATACTTAAAGGGCAACAGAGCATCGGTAGGGCTAGCATACCGTGAACCGTGTCTCCAAAGACTCGTCAAAACAAACAAATTTTATGAAAGATCATCTCTGAAAACTAAGTCTCAATAATCAATTGTTTCGTTCAGAAAGATCGCTGGCGTAAGCAAAAGCAACTGGTAAATGTTTATCTCAAGACCGATTAAAAGTGTGGTCGTTGAAAGATAATACAAACAATCATTAAAAATGGTGAAGTAGGATTGGTATGGCTTATTGAAATTCTTGCCGGTGACCCATTTAAAGCATTATAAATTATAATTTGTATACAGAGAGACGACGAGTTCGAGGAGAGCACGATACAGCTGTGTATAATCCCGGGGCTGGAGGGGCTGCACGCGCGGTTCCGGGAGCTGTGTGAGCGGCTCAAGCTGCCGGCGTTCGTGCTGCAGCCGGGTCTCGACCGGCCCGGCGACACGCCGTCACTACTCGCTCACAAATACTCGCAGGTTAGACATGATACGAACCAATACAGCTTACTTTCCCTGGCAATTTCGCATGTTTCTAATCGTATCTCGTGTGGGTGTTGGAAATTTGTCTATCCACAATGTCTATTTGCAAATCCACATCCAAAGTAGCAACATGAAGTCAAAGATTCATGAATTTATGTGATACAGGGTAGACTTTAACCATTTTTATAAAAATATCTTGAAAGTTGTGACCAGATATTTAAAAAAAGGTTAAGAATTTAATTACAGCTTCTAGGACACTGTATATCTTGTACAATACATGAAAAAAAAAACTAGTAAGAAAAGTTTTTGCAATTTCTTATTAGGGTTTTCGTACAGGATTATTTTGTATCCTAAAAGTAATCATTTTATAATTAAAATTGTATTTTAATGAATAGTGCTAAATATTTTATAACTTACAGACATACTTAAGGATGAGCTTGCAGAGTCCATTCTACATCTTAGGATACGAAACTGGTGTACTGGTCGCCTTAGAGATGGCGGCCATATTGGAAGATAATGGTAATTATAACACATAATGCCTATGCTATAATAGAACATAACAATTATTGTTGTATTATTTTTTTGATTAGTTTTATATCTTATCGAGTCTCACTGCTGGACAAAGGCTTCTCTTGTACTTCATAGTACTTCAACTATTGAAATTGGCATATTTATAAAGACTAGACTCATGTACGTACGTGTACCTACTAAACCAAAAAAAGATAAATGAAATAATCATTTATTATTTCATTTATAATGTGGGCTAAATAGATTCAGTCAACGAGCTCGTTAAAACCAAGGAAAACGCTGTCTGGAGTTAAAATCATATTCAATTTACGATCTTATATTTATACGTACTGAGAGTATATGAGAGATATTTTACTCCTTGTATATCACTTGTGTAATATGTTTAGGTATGTCGGGCACGGTGTTCTGCGTGGGAGACGGTCCGGCGGAAGTTCAAGCTCTGATAGAGCGGGAGCTGTCTTCGTTTACATCAGAGGCCGCACTGCAAGAAGCTGTCGCGCTACACATGTTCGGGCTGATGGCGCGAGGAGCGGTCACTGCGCCGCTAGAGGCGCTGCGGAGAGCTGAGTCGTGGACGGCACGTAAAGATGTCTGCGTGCGCGCTCTGCTGGGTCACGTGCCTCACTCGGCGCAGTACGCGCACGCGTTGCTTGAAGCTGCGTACGCGCGCATCGTCACTGCGCGCCGAGCACTGCCGGAGCCGCGCGCGCTGCGCTCGCGCATCGTGCTGCTGTGCTCGCGGCGCGAACACGGAGCCTCCGCGTGTTCTCTCCACAAGTATACGGAGAGTACACTTGCAGTGGAAGAGCTCGATGTACCCATCGCGCACATCGCCTCGGACCCGCGAGTGCCCGCCATCGTCAACTCCCACCTCGACGACAGCGTGCTGCGAGCTTACGACGAGAAGAATTTATGCGACTCTTATCTTATGAATGCTGATGCTTTCATGGTCTTACCTGAATAATTATTGTAATTAAACACCTAATACTATTTATTTCAATTGCGGGAAAATATATTTTGTTTGTTGATTTCTTTCCTCCGATGATTGTAACACCTGTAGCTCGGCTAACTAAGATGATCACATGCGAGTATCGAGGTCAAGCAATGGTCGATGTGGGCAGTCTTTGGGTTGGTGACCATGCACAATATGACTGTCTTTTGAAAAACTGAAATTTTAATCTGGCTGTGGATGACTCGTTAAATTGTAGGTCCGGCTGTCCATTTAAGTACAAGCAGAAGAAGAAATATACCTCAGTAGGACATTATTTCAAGACGATTAACATAATGACAGTAATTTCTATGTATATCTTTATAGATCTAACATAGAATATATAACCATAGAAATTACTGTCATTATGTATATGGAAAAATATGACGAAAACACTGACCTCTATTTCTACTAGTACGCTGGACTGGCTATACGCCGCATCGTTTTGTGCTTATTTGATTTTCGCCATTTTGGCGCTGACAGCGCCAGTGAACGTCCACGGAACTAATAATAGGGACGGGACAATGTTACAAATAATATCGACAAAAAATCTACTTTTAGCCTATTGGTACGTGTCTATCCTTCTTAACATTTTTTTTACGTATAATAGGCTTGCACTTGACCACGACTCACCTGATGTTAAGTGACATTGCAGTCTAAGATGAAGCGCGCTTGCCCAGAAGAAACCGGTTCCGGACTGGATTGATCGCATTTTATATATAATGTTGATTAACGCTGATAGCGGACAACAAATAAATATTATTACTAAGGGCCCTGCATAATTTGTGGTGAACACAGGCAATTAAGTACTTTGAGTAACTTAAGGGATGGTACCAATAAAACGATGAATGATTTTGCTCATAAATATATAATTACAAATTATATTTAAAAATAAATATAATAACTAGCAGACGCCAGGGACGCCATACTATGATGATGATTGATGAAGATGATAATTTTTGTTAGAAAGCCGATCAACAGTTTTATCTCTTTGAGCCACAGTTTTAGTGAAGAATCTTTTGGGAACCTGTAATAAAAAACAAACCGTTAATTGAATGATACAATATATGCAATACCCGGGAAGGGTCCATTATGTGGTACCAAATAAATTACTTTTAAGACCTTATGTCGATATTCTATATCGACAACACTATTGTGTTATTTATGTTTATCAAAACTCGGTAATATCAAGGCAAATACGTTCTAATGGCATGTAATATTAATAGTGACGATATTATCTTTACAGAACGTTTTAATTTATAGAATATAATTGTAAATTAATTTACTTGTGGAAGGTTATCCCGCTTTTCTTCGGGATACGAGTTTTGCAAAACACAAACACTCTTATTGTTGGTAAAAAAAAGTATCACGCTAGTATAAATATAAATTGAACTGCATAGTACCAAATTAACGACATAATAATATTAAACACTTAAAACGTTAAAAAGATCGCGGAATCGATGTAAACAACACGACGGCCATTTGCAATTGCGCAATAAATGTCAAATTTAGTTCTTAGGACGCTCAGGGAGGCGCTTCAAATCGTCACAGAAAATTGTTGTCATTTTGTATGGCATAGCCTGTCCAGCGTACTAGTCTAGTAGAAATAGAGGTCAGTGGACGAAAAAGAAATATAGACGATAAATAAAAAGTACTCAATTCGAAACTATGACAACGTAAGAAAACCTGCAAACAGGCTGGCTAAGGTTCAAAAACAAGGTTTTTATACTAAAATGTGTATGTTTAATAAGTTGCCGCGTAGAATTATAGAATTTTATATATTTTTTTATAATTAATACAACAAAAAAACGCTTTTTTTACAGAACCCATGAATTCATATAGTTGTTAAATAAATAAATAAATGTCACATACATTAACAGAATCTTCATTCTTGTAGCAGTCTCGTAGATATAAAGCTTTCAAACGATTTCAGGTGGATTAAAAAATATAGATATTTATACAGTAGAACCTCTATAAGTCGAATATCAAGGGAGACGCCAAAAAATTCGAGTTAGAGTTTTCAACTTATGGAGGATTTTTGCTTTAGATAATTTGGTTGTTCTGTTGTACTAATTGATGTGTATTGCAGTACAACCAAACTACTTCTGACAGTATTTAAAACGAAAACAAATAATTTGCTTAGCTAAATTTCAAAGGAAATCAAAATTGAACACCTGACACCAATCAAGCAAACACGTGTTTACGTGAGTCATAAATTTATTATCGTATACTCCTAAAATGTTTTCTAAGAAACAATAGTGTACTCACATTGTCGGCAAGTTTTTAAAGTTGGTAACTTATTTTTGTTCAAACAATAAAGGTAATAAATTCCAAATGATCAAGTTGTAAAGTTTGTAAAATAAAACGTTGCTATATTCGAGATGCAGACGTCAAATTTAATTTTTCGAGTTGTAGAGTGAAAATATGTACCAATATGGCTTGGAGGGACTCGGTAATTATTTCGACTAACAGAGGGTCAAGATTTCTAGTTTAGTGGAGGTTTTGGTGTTTGAAGGAAAGGGAACAAAGCATTTTTTCGACATTTGGAGGTTTTTGACTTATCGAGGTTCGACTTAACGAGGTTCTACTGGTAATAAGAGTGTATAGGCATATAAATTAAAGTAATTAATTGTCAATTGTCAATTGACTCACCCAATAGGTACGGCGTAATGCCGTTAAGGCCAATAAATAATTTGATTTTGATTTTTGATTATGCAGTCGTTAAGCCAAGTAGAGGCCTTCGGGTGGCTTAACAACCCTCGACATCAGACCTTGGCTACTAGCTCATACGAAGAATGCACTGAATCCTTGTGAATACTCGTATATTATATATTGAAATTGTTGTGAAAACGATACTGTACGGGTACTGGTAACTTAATTTTTTTTAAGGTAAATAATTAATGTGTAGACTGTGTTTTGTTTTACTTGCTAGAGGTACTACACTTGCTTTATAACGCACTGCAATAATGTCCATATCCCTTCGCTTGTGTTGATAAACGAGTGCAAGCGAGAGGGTTACCTATTACATTATTTTAAACTTGATTTTAACCGAGCGGAAGGACGTCTGACGGAATCCAAACCAGTTTTTTTTTTTAACTAGAATCAATATGAGGTTATAATACTAGAATCATAATTAGGCTTAACAATATGACGTGAAAAAAATGGCATGCAAAGGAAACAAAAATAATTTGCCAAATGCGAGTCAGGCTCCCGCATGAAGGGTCCGTGCCATTGTTATATGGGAGTCCCCATAAATGTTACTGTTATTAATTAAATATTGTGAATGTTTAGAGGGTCTACCAAATGTTGTTATAAAGATCGAGTAAGAAAATTCTTAAAAATTACGTTTGTTGTATGGAAGCCCCTTGAAAATATATTTTATTTAAAACCTATTGAATCAGGCAACTCGTTGTAGACAGAAGAAAAAAAAATATTTAGCGTGCTTCCGATGTGATCTGACACCAAATATTAAGATAAGCAAAGGAAAAATTAAAATATAAAAAAAAAAAACTGTTTTTTTCCGCACTCTTTATTATTTCTTTTATAATATGTTCTAAAAGTAATATAAACAAGTGTTTTATAATATGTACCTACCGTATGTACGTTAAAAGACAAGTTTTATTGCTTTTGGTTACTTTTAAATATGCTTAGTGTAGTAATTAGAGCCACATTGTTTAAATTAGAATAATTTGAAATAATTCAGGCCTAGCATTTATTTAGTGGTCATATTAAAATGCCAATGCCAATTAACTATTTAAAATTCGCTATAACTGAGGTTAGTGGGGTCAAAAGTATACATTTCTGGTTTGTGAAATGTCCGTTTACGCTCGGGGTATGCATGTTATCAACTTGTCCCTCGGCTGATTCCGGAGATAACTGTCCTGCAAAATCAAACTGCAGCGCGACTTTATCAAACTTCAATTTTACTTACCATATATTAGTCCGGTCAAATTAGACCAAAAAATTAGGGTGAAATTACATAAATTCGCAACAAGCTGAATTTTGGTACAATTGTTCAAAACACGATTATAAACAATAGCTGAAAATTCCCCATCATTCCCGTGTGTGGAAAATTTTTTATTCAAGGTTAAAGGTCAAAAAAATTAGTTTTTCGCGATTTTCAGCAAATCGGTAAGTTTTATCAAAAAATATTTCACACAAAAATTGTAGATAATAATGTTATCCACAAAAAGTTATTTGATATTTTTTTTTCTACGAGCCACCGTTTTTGAGATATAACGATTCAAAAAGTTGCACCTTTTTGCTTCCACCTGCGCCGGAAAAACTCCTGAACTCGATTTTTTGCAACTGTAAAAAGGGATGCAGTGCTAAATGTGGTTGCACATAACTATAATTTAAAACTATTGAAAAATAAAACTTACCGATTTGCTGAAAATCGCGTTTTTGACCTTTGACCTTGAATAAAAAAAATTCCACACACGGGAATGATGGGGAACTTTCAGCTATTGTTTATAATCGTGTTTTGAACAATTGTACCAAAATTCAGCTTGTTGCGAATTTATGTAACTTCGAATGTCTAAATTGACCGGACTATATGTTGAATCTTCAATTTTACTTGCGATATAATATGTATTACTTATTTACTTCCAACTAAACATAAGTGTGTTTTATATAAGGTAATGAAACTTCAACGATAAAAAAAATGTACTATAGAATTTTAGAGCTAATAAGGTACAATATTAATAATAGTTATAAGGTTAACTAAATAATTATAATATCATGCAAGTTCTTCATTACAATTGTATTTAAACCAAATAAGTAAAAATAAGTGTACTTAAACATAATAAATGTGAATTCTCATCTATCAATCATATTTTGAAGTAAAATCTATTGTAGTAATGATAGGTTTAATTATTTTTATGTTCGAAAATAATGAGCAATACTGAATAATAGCTTATTTTATTACCGGTGTGAAGTTGGCAGCCAAAAGTTAGCAGCCTATAACCCGACTAAATTAAGATGGTCAATTTTGTGAAGTTAGCAGCCACGGTTATTTATGATTAAATATGTGTTAAAAATACAAACCGCACACATATATAACTATAAAACTCATGGCTAAAGCGTGCCATATAACATATTTTACAAAATAAGATCTGAAAACTGACAATCATTTTGCTAAAGAAAATTGGTAAAGTCGAAGGCTGCTAGTGAATTTCGATATTTTATCCCCTGAATTTCGAAATCGAACTTATATCATAAGCAAGATATTAAACTAAGCTATCAAATAAAATACAGCCTATCCCGGCTAAACGATTCCATAAGCCTCCTATGGCCAGTCGAAAACTCACAATGATTTTGCTAAAGAAAATTGGTAAAGTCGAAGGCTGCTAGTGAATTTCGATATTTCATCCCCTGAATTTCGAAATAAAACTTATATCATAAGCAAGATATTAAACTAAGCTATCAAATAAAATACAGCCTATCCCGGCTAAACGATTCCATAAGCCTCCTATGGCCAGTCGAAAACTCACAATGATTTTGCTAAAGAAAATTGGTAAAGTCGAAGGCTGCTAGTGAATTTCGATATTTCATCCCCTGAATTTCGAAATAAAACTTATATCATAAGCAAGATATTAAACTAAGCTATCAAATAAAATACAGCCTAGCCCGGCTAAATGATTCCATAAGCCTCCTATGGCCAGTCGAAAACTCACAATGATTTTGCTTATGAAAATTGGCAAAGTCGAAGGCTGCTAGTGAATTTCGATATTTCATCCCCTGAATTTCGAAATAAAACTTATATCATTAGCAAGATATTAAACTAAGCTATCAAATAAAATACAGCCTATCCCGGCTAAACGATTCCATAAGCCTCCTATGGCCAGTCGAAAACTCACAATGATTTTGCTAAAGAAAATTGGTAAAGTCGAAGGCTGCTAGTGAATTTCGATATTTCATCCCCTGAATTTCGAAATAAAACTTATATCATAAGCAAGATATTAAACTAAGCTATCAAATAAAATACAGCCTATCCCGGCTAAACGATTCCATAAGCCTCCTATGGCCAGTCGAAAACTCACAATGATTTTGCTAAAGAAAATTGGTAAAGTCGAAGGCTGCTAGTGAATTTCGATATTTCATCCCCTGAATTTCGAAATTAAACTATAATCATAACCAAGATATTAAACTAAGCTATCAAATAAAATACAGCCTAGCCCGGCTAAATGATTCCATAAGCCTCCTATGGCCAGTCGAAAACTCACAATGATTTTGCTTATGAAAATTGGCAAAGTCGAAGGCTGCTAGTGAATTTCGATATTTCATCCCCTGAATTTCGAAATAAAACTTATATCATAAGCAACATATTAAACTAAACTATCAAATAAAATACAGCCTATCCCGGCTAAACGATTCCATAAGCCTCCTATGGCCAGTCGAAAACTCACAATGATTTTGCTCATGAAAATTGGCAAAGTCGAAGGCTGCTAGTGAATTTTGATATTTCATCCCCTAAATTTCGAAATAAAACTTATATCATAACCAAGATATTAAACTAAGCTATCAAATAAAATACAGCCTATCCCGGCTAAACGATTCCATAAGCCTCCTATGGCCAGTCGAAAACTCACAATGATTTTGCTTATGAAAAATTGGCAAAGTCGAAGGCTGCTAGTGAATTTCGATATTTCATCCCCTGAATTTCGAAATCAAACTTATATCATAAGCAAGATATTAAACTAAGCTATCAAATAAAATACAGCCTATCCCGGCTAAACGATTCCATAAGCCTCCTATGGCCAGTCGAAAACTCACAATGATTTTGCTAAAGAAAATTGGTAAAGTCGAAGGCTGCTAGTGAATTTCGATATTTCATCCCCTGAATTTCGAAATAAAACTTATATCATTAGCAAGATATTAAACTAAGCTATCAAATAAAATACAGCCTATTCCAGCTAAACGATTCCATAAGCCTCCTATGGCCAGTCGAAAACTCACAATGATTTTGCTCATGAAAATTGGCAAAGTCGAAGGCTGCTAGTGAATTTTGATATTTCATCCCCTGAATTTCGAAATAAAACTTATATCATAAGCAAGATATTAAACTAAGCTATCAAATAAAATACAGCCTATCTCGGCTAAACGATTCCATAAGCCTCCTATGGCCAGTCGAAAACTCACAATGATTTTGCTTAAGAAAATTGGTAAAGTCGAAGGCTGCTAGTGAATTTCGATATTTCATCCCCTGAATTTCGAAATCGAACTTATATCATAAGCAAGATATTAAACTAAGCTATCAAATAAAATACAACCTATCCCGGCTAAACGATTCCATAAGCCTCCTATGGCCAGTCGAAAACTCACAATGATTTTGCTAAAGAAAATTGGTAAAGTCGAAGGCTGCTAGTGAATTTCGATATTTCATCCCCTGAATTTCGAAATTAAACTATAATCATAAGCAAGATATTAAACTAAGCTATCAAATAAAATACAATCTATCCCGGCTAAACGATTCCATAAGCCTCCTATGGCCAGTCGAAAACTCACAATGATTTTGCTTATGAAAAATTGGCAAAGTCGAAGGCTGCTAGTGAATTTCGATATTTTATCCCCTGAATTTCGAAATAAAACTTATATCATTAGCAAGATATTAAACTAAGCTATCAAATAAAATACAGCCTATCCCGGCTAAACGATTCCATAAGCCTCCTATGGCCAGTCGAAAACTCACAATGATTTTGCTTAAGAAAATTGGTAAAGTCGAAGGCTGCTAGTGAATTTCGATATTTCATCCCCTGAATTTCGAAATAAAACTTATATCAATAGCAAGATATTAAACTAAGCTATCAAATAAAAGACAGCCTATCTCGGCTAAACGATTCCATTAGCCTCCTATGGCCAGTCGAAAACTCACAATGATTTTGTTTATGAAAATTGGCAAAGTCGAAGGCTGCTAGTGAAATTTGATATTTCATCCCCTGAATTTCGAAATAAAACTTATATCATTAGCAAGATATTAAACTAAACTATCAAATACAATACAGCTTGTCCCGGCTGAACTATTCCATAAGCCTCCTATGGCCACTCGAAAACTCACAATGATTTTGCTTAATTGATCGAAAATTGGCAAAGTCGAAGGCTGCTAGTGAATTTTGATATTTCATCCCCCGACTGAGATGAAATCGGCTTATGGAATCGTTTAGCCGGGACACGCTGTATTTTATTTGATAGCTTAGTTTAATATGTTGCTTATGATATAAGTTTTATTTCGAAATTCAGGGGATGAAATATCGAAATTCACTAGCAGCCTTCGACTTTACCAATTTTCTTAAGCAAAATCATTGTGAGTTTTCGACTGGCCATAGGAGGCTTATGGAATCGTTTAGCCGGGATAGGTTGTATTTTATTTGATAGCTTAGTTTAATATCTTGCTTATGATTATAGTTTAATTTCGAAATTCACGGGATGAAATATCGAAATTCACTAGCAGCCTTCGACTTTACCAATTTCCTTAAGCAAAATCATTGTGAGTTTTCGACTGGCCATAGGAGGCTTATGGAATCGTTTAGCCGGGATAGGCTGTATTTTATTTGATAGCTTAGTTTAATATCTTGCTTATGATTATAGTTTAATTTCGAAATTCAGGGGATGAAATATCGAAATTCACTAGCAGCCTTCGACTTTACCAATTTTCTTAAGCAAAATCATTGTGAGTTTTCGACTGGCCATAGGAGGCTTATGGAATCGTTTAGCCGGGATAGGTTGTATTTTATTTGATAGTTAAGTTTAATATCTTGCTTATGATATAAGTTTTATTTCGAAATTCAGGGGATGAAATATCGAAATTCACTAGCAGCCTTCGACTTTGCCAATTTTCTTTAGCAAAATCATTGTGAGTTTTCGACTGGCCATAGGAGGCTTATGGAATCGTTTAGCCGGGATAGGCTGTATTTTATTTGATAGCTTAGTTTAATATCTTGCTTATGATTATAGTTTAATTTCGAAATTCAGGGGATGAAATATCGAAATTCACTAGCATCCTTCGACTTTACCAATTTTCTTAAGCAAAATCATTGTGAGTTTTCGACTGGCCATAGGAGGCTTATGGAATCGTTTAGCCGGGATAGGTTGTATTTTATTTGATAGCTTAGTTTAATATCTTGCTTATGATATAAGTTTTATTTCGAAATTCAGGGGATGAAATATCGAAATTCACTAGCAGCCTTCGACTTTGCCAATTTTTCATAAGCAAAATCATTGTGAGTTTTCGACTGGCCATAGGAGGCTTATGGAATCGTTTAGCCGGGATAGATTGTATTTTATTTGATAGCTTAGTTTAATATCTTGCTTATGATTATAGCTTAATTTCGAAATTCAGGGGATGAAATATCGAAATTCACTAGCAGCCTTCGACTTTACCAATTTTCTTAAGCAAAATCATTGTGAGTTTTCGACTGGCCATAGAAGGCTTATGGAATCGTTTAGCCGGGATAGGCTGTATTTTATTTAATAGCTTAGTTTAATATCTTGCTTATGATTATAGTTTAATTTCGAAATTCAGGGGATGAAATATCGAAATTCACTAGCAGCCTTCGACTTTACCAATTTCCTTAAGCAAAATCGTTGTGAGTTTTCGACTGGCCATAGGAGGCTTATGGAATCGTTTAGCCGGGATAGGCTGTATTTTATTTGATAGCTTAGTTTAATATCTTGCTTATGATTATAGTTTAATTTCGAAATTCAGGGGATGAAATATCGAAATTCACTAGCAGCCTTCGACTTTACCAATTTTCTTAAGCAAAATCATTGTGAGTTTTCGACTGGCCATAGGAGGCTTATGGAATCGTTTAGCCGGGATAGGCTGTATTTTATTTGATATCTTAGTTTAATATCTTGGTTATGATTTAAGTTTTATTTCGAAATTCAGGGGATGAAATATCGAAATTCACTAGCAGCCTTCGACTTTGCCAATTTTCTTAAGCAAAATCATTGTGAGTTTTCGACTGGCCATAGGAGGCTTATGGAATCGTTTAGCCGGGAAAAGCTGTATTTTATTTGATAGCTTAGTTTAACATCTTGCTTATGATATAAGTTTTATTTCGAAATTCAGGGGATGAAATATCGAAATTCACTAGCAGCCTTCGACTTTACCAATTTTCTTAAGCAAAATCATTGTGAGTTTTCGACTGGCCATAGAAGGCTTATGGAATCGTTTAGCCGGGATAGGCTGTATTTTATTTAATAGCTTAGTTTAATATCTTGCTTATGATATAAGTTTTATTTCGAAATTCAGGGGATGAAATATCGAAATTCACTAGCAGCCTTCGACTTTACCAATTTCCTTAAGCAAAATCATTGTGAGTTTTCGACTGGCCATAGGAGGCTTATGGAATCGTTTAGCCGGGATAGGCTGTATTTTATTTGATAGCTTAGTTTAATATCTTGCTTATGATTATAGTTTAATTTCGAAATTCAGGGGATGAAATATCGAAATTCACTAGCAGCCTTCGACTTTACCAATTTTCTTAAGCAAAATCATTGTGAGTTTTCGACTGGCCATAGGAGGCTTATGGAATCGTTTAGCCGGGACAAGCTGTATTTTATTTGATAGCTTAGTTTAATATCTTGCTAATGATATAAGTTTTATTTCGAAATTCAGGGGATGAAATATCGAAATTCACTAGCAGCCTTCGACTTTGCCAATTTTTCATAAGCAAAATCATTGTGAGTTTTCGACTGGCCATAGGAGGCTTATGGAATCGTTTAGCCGGGATAGGCTGTATTTTATTTGATAGCTTAGTTTTATATCTTGCTAATGATATAAGTTTTATTTCGAAATTCAGGGGATGAAATATCGAAATTCACTAGCAGCCTTCGACTTTACCAATTTTCTTAAGCAAAATCATTGTGAGTTTTCGACTGGCCATAGGAGGCTTGTGGAATCGTTTAGCCGGGACAAGCTGTATTTTATTTGATAGCTTAGTTTAATATCTTGCTTATGATATAAGTTTTATTTCGAAATTCAGGGGATGAAATATCGAAATTCACTAGCAGCCTTCGACTTTACCAATTTTCTTTAGCAAAATCATTGTGAGTTTTCGACTGGCCATAGGAGGCTTATGGAATCGTTTAGCCGGGATAGGTTGTATTTTATTTGATAGCTTAGTTTAATATCTTGCTTATGATATAAGTTTTATTTCGAAATTCAGGGGATGAAATATCGAAATTCACTAGCAGCCTTCGACTTTGCCAATTTTTCATAAGCAAAATCATTGTGAGTTTTCGACTGGCCATAGGAGGCTTATGGAATCGTTTAGCCGGGATAGATTGTATTTTATTTGATAGCTTAGTTTAATATCTTGCTTATGATTATAGTTTAATTTCGAAATTCAGGGGATGAAATATCGAAATTCACTAGCAGCCTTCGACTTTACCAATTTTCATAAGCAAAATCATTGTGAGTTTTCGACTGGCCATAGGAGGCTTATGGAATCGTTTAGCCGGGATAGGCTGTATTTTATTTGATAGCTTAGTGTAATATCTTGCTAATGATATAAGTTTTATTTCGAAATTCAGGGGATGAAATATCGAAATTCACTAGCAGCCTTCGACTTTGCCAATTTTTCATAAGCAAAATCATTGTGAGTTTTCGACTGGCCATAGGAGGCTTATGGAATCGTTTAGCCGGGATAGGCTGTATTTTATTTGATAGCTTAGTTTTATATCTTGCTTATGATTATAGTTTAATTTCGAAATTCAGGGGATGAAATATCGAAATTCACTAGCAGCCTTCGACTTTACCAATTTTCTTAAGCAAAATCATTGTGAGTTTTCGACTGGCCATAGGAGGCTTATGGAATCGTTTAGCCGGGATAGGCTGTATTTTATTTGATAGCTTAGTTTAATATCTTGCTTATGATATAAGTTTTATTTCGAAATTCAGGGGATGAAATATCGAAATTCACTAGCAGCCTTCGACTTTACCAATTTTCTTAAGCAAAATCATTGTGAGTTTTCGACTGGCCATAGGAGGCTTATGGAATCGTTTAGCCGGGATAGGCTGTATTTTATTTGATAGCTTAGTTTAATATCTTGCTTATGATATAAGTTTGATTTCGAAATTCAGGGGATGAAATATCAAAATTCACTAGCAGCCTTCAACTTTGTCAATTTTCATGAGCAAAATCATTGTGAGTTTTCGACTGGCCATAGGAGGCTTATGGAATCGTTTAGCCGGGATAGGCTGTATTTTATTTGATAGCTTAGTTTAATATCTTGCTAATGATATAAGTTTTATTTCGAAATTCAGGGGATGAAATATCGAAATTCACTAGCAGCCTTCGACTTTGCCAATTTTTCATAAGCAAAATCATTGTGAGTTTTCGACTGGCCATAGGAGGCTTATGGAATCGTTTAGCCGGGATAGGCTGTATTTTATTTGATAGCTTAGTTTAATATCTTGCTAATGATATAAGTTTTATTTCGAAATTCAGGGGATGAAATATCGAAATTCACTAGCAGCCTTCGACTTTACCAATTTTCTTAAGCAAAATCATTGTGAGTTTTCGACTGGCCATAGAAGGCTTATGGAATCGTTTAGCCGGGATAGGCTGTATTTTATTTAATAGCTTAGTTTAATATCTTGCTTATGATATAAGTTTTATTTCGAAATTCAGGGGATGAAATATCGAAATTCACTAGCAGCCTTCGACTTTACCAATTTTCTTAAGCAAAATCATTGTGAGTTTTCGACTGGCCATAGGAGGCTTGTGGAATCGTTTAGCCGGGACAAGCTGTATTTTATTTGATAGCTTAGTTTAATATCTTGCTTATGATATAAGTTTTATTTCGAAATTCAGGGGATGAAATATCGAAATTCACTAGCAGCCTTCGACTTTACCAATTTTCTTTAGCAAAATCATTGTGAGTTTTCGACTGGCCATAGGAGGCTTATGGAATCGTTTAGCCGGGATAGGTTGTATTTTATTTGATAGCTTAGTTTAATATCTTGCTTATGATATAAGTTTTATTTCGAAATTCAGGGGATGAAATATCGAAATTCACTAGCAGCCTTCGACTTTGCCAATTTTTCATAAGCAAAATCATTGTGAGTTTTCGACTGGCCATAGGAGGCTTATGGAATCGTTTAGCCGGGATAGATTGTATTTTATTTGATAGCTTAGTTTAATATCTTGCTTATGATTATAGTTTAATTTCGAAATTCAGGGGATGAAATATCGAAATTCACTAGCAGCCTTCGACTTTACCAATTTTCATAAGCAAAATCATTGTGAGTTTTCGACTGGCCATAGGAGGCTTATGGAATCGTTTAGCCGGGATAGGCTGTATTTTATTTGATAGCTTAGTGTAATATCTTGCTAATGATATAAGTTTTATTTCGATATTCAGGGGATGAAATATCGAAATTCACTAGCAGCCTTCGACTTTACCAATTTTCTTTAGCAAAATCATTGTGAGTTTTCGGCTGGCCATAGGAGGCTTATGGAATCGTTTAGCCGGGATAGGCTGTATTTTATTTGATAGTTTAGTTTAATATCTTGATAATGATATAAGTTTTATTTCGAAATTCAGGGGATGAAATATCGAAATTCACTAGCAGCCTTCGACTTTGCCAATTTTTCATAAGCAAAATCATTGTGAGTTTTCGACTGGCCATAGGAGGCTTATGGAATCGTTAAGCCGGGATAGGCTGTATTTTATTTGATAGCTTAGTTTAATATCTTGCTTATGATATAAGTTCGATTTCGAAATTCAGGGGATAAAATATCGAAATTCACTAGCAGCCTTCGACTTTACCAATTTTCTTTAGCAAAATGATTGTCAGTTTTCAGATCTTATTTTGTAAAATATGTTATATGGCACGCTTTAGCCATGAGTTTTATAGTTATATATGTGTGCGGTTTGTATTTTTAACACATATTTAATCATAAATAACCGTGGCTGCTAACTTCACAAAATTGACCATCTTAATTTAGTCGGGTTATAGGCTGCTAACTTTTGGCTGCCAACTTCACACCGGTATTTTATTTATATGTATTACTAGCAGCCCGTCCCTTTTGCACGGGCTATAAAATAATCTAAGTTGCAAAAAGATATTCTAGAAGTCATTTTTAACCGACTTCAAAAAAGGAGGAGGTTATATATTCGCCTGTATGTATTTTTTTTATGTGTGTTCACCGATTTCTCAGCCAATTGTGGACCGATTCTCAAAATTATTTTTCTAATTGAAAGAATATGGTCCTGAATTGGTCCCATTGTCACCAAGTTAGGATCTGATCATGGATTCCTAGGAAAATCGAAGGAAAACCTAAAAAGTTAGGTTATTTTTACGCTCGAACGAGATTCACGCTCGTTCGGCTGTACTGATTTTCATGAAATTTGAGATGAAAATAAATTAGACTATATGTACATAGGCTACTTTTTATCCCGAAAATAATCACTGTTCCCGTGGGATGCTCCAAATAACACATAAATCTTTATAACTTTTTCACGCTAGAACGGCTGTACTGATATTGATGAAATTTGAGACGAAGATAGGTTAGACTTTGTGTTAGCACATAGGCTACTTTTTATCCCGAAAATAATTACTGTTCCCGTGGGATGCACCAAATAACACATGACACACTGATTTCGCTTAAATTTGATATGGGGGTAGACTAGACCTTGTATAACATGAAGTTTACTTTTTATCTTAAAAGTAATTACTGTTCCCTTGGGAAAGCCAGATAACATAAAAACCTATTCTACTTCTTCGCGCTCATATTATGGCAATACAGACTTAACTTTGTAAAATTAGCAGCCTAATAGTCTGGCTAACCAAGGTAATCTGACGCGAACATCGAGGCTAAGCAACGGTCCATGCGGTCAGTCTTTGGATGGCGGACCATGTACAAAACTTTCATAAAAAAAATGTGGTATTTTCATTTGGGAGTTACTGTGCATCAGATAACACGTTAATTTGTTGGCCCTGGATGCTACTCTTAGTACAAGCAGTGGTCAAACTAAATCAGCGCCTTGAAAAACTCTCGACACCAGAGCTTGGCCACTAAGGTTATAAAAGGGGAAGAAGGAGCTATAAAATTTAATATATCAATAGACTAGACCCTCGAACGGATAAGGAAAATATTTACGCACTAGCTTTGCTATCAGTTATCCCGCTTCTTTCGTAATTTCCCCCTGGATGTTTTGGGCTTATGACGCTCCAAAAATTATGTAATTTGTGCTGCTTTGGACTTCTTTATGCTCATACGGCTTGAACAAATACGGTAAAAAATTTCGCACTCGCTACGCTCGCGCATAGCTCGCTTCGCTCGCATTTGTTCCTGGGATGTGTTGAGTCAGAGCTTATGACACTCCAATATAATGTGATGTCTACTTCTTTATGTTCATACGGCTCGAACAAATACGGTGAAAATTTTCGCGCTCGCTTCGCACGCATCCGGCTCGCTTTGCTCGCGAATGGTTCTAGTACGTTTTGGGTTATAGTATAAAGTATACTGTGTTTCAAAAGATAAAACTATCGAGCAAATTTTATGTAAACGTGTTTTGGAAAATTTTCACCATTAACTCTTCAATGGTGAAAATTCTAAAAAGTATTATATTATTAAATATTTTTATTTTCATGAAAAATTCGAATTCAATAAACTTTTTGTGGGCAGCATTCTAAATACAAAAGTTTTTATTGTGTGACAGAACGTAACTGACTAAGTATAGATATACCTTGTGTACTGGTCGGAGAATCATTAGCGATTATTTAGTGATTTTTAGGCAGACATTTGCCATTTGCATTTGCCCAGGGTCAAGGTATTGAACTATTATAACAATACTTGTTACGAGTGTCTGAATATTCAGTTTTATTTTTGTGCGTGTGGAGCAAGCTTAATGCGGAATAACTGGCTCACAAGTAGGCTGTCGCAACACACACTCTTAGATGCTTGGCGTTGGGAAATTCTTTTTTCGGATGAAAAAATTTTCACCATTAACTCTTCAATGGTGAAAATTTTTATTTTGATAAGGTGCAAAATGATACGCACACAGCAGTGAAGAAGCGAGCAACAGTATTCCGCGTGTCCAACGAGGTCATTTTCTATCCTCGCTCATGGTTTGGCTGAGAGACTCTTATTGGGGTTTAATTGAGGCACATTTTTGTAAGAAAGGCGTAAAAACGAATGCAGTTGTGTATCGAAATACAGTCCTCAAGAACCTTGTGGAACCTGTTTCTCAAACCATGCTTAATAACAGACTCTGGGTATTCCAACAAGATTCTGCGCCAGCCCATAGAGCGAAAAGCACACAAGACTGGCTGGCGGTGCGTGAAATTGCCTTCATCCGACACGAAGACTGGCCTGGACTGGACTGGACTCCTCCAGTCCAGTTTTGAGTCCGTTAGATTACAAGATATGGCAACACTTGGAGGAAAAGGCCTGCTCAAAGCCTCATCCTGATTTGGAGTCACTCAAGGCATCCTTGATTAAGGCAGCCGCCGATATTGACATGGACCTCGTTCGTGCCGCAATAGATGGCCGCGCAGATTAAAGGCCTGTTTTCATAATCGCGGGGGTCATTTTGAATAAACTTTATTACCATAAGAATCTATGTTTAGTTAAGTTCATTTTAATATATAAATGGTTCCACAAATATTAAATATGTCTAAATTATCTCATATTACACATGTGACAGAACTTATGACCTGACTAAGTATATATACGAGTATATATATATATACACGTAATTAATACTTTATTAATTATAATTCGTACTCGTAATGCTGAATGTAATAATTCTAAAATAAAGTTTTTAAATTTGATATAACATTTCTTAGTACACCATTTGCAAGTAGCTTCCTCTTCTAGTTAAGTAGTCTCAAGATAATATGTAATATAGTAATAAGTTAGTAAATAAATATTTTTCATTTAATTTTAATTTTCTTCTGCATATGAACTAAGTGGCTAAGCTCTGGTGCCGAGAGTTTTCAAGCCGCCTGACTTGGCTTATCGACTGCTAGTACTCAGACAAACAAATGGGACCTACAATTTAACGTGTCATCCAACCCACATAACGTTTTTAAAAGACAGTCTTGGGCATGATCACACATCCGGTGACCATCCGGATCGACCGTTGCGTAACCTAAATGATCGCGTCAGATAATCTTAGTAAGCCGAGCTAGGCTTAGTTACTTCGCTCGCTTCGCTTGCTCGGTTAATGAGTGTATATATTCAGGCAAATTTACCAAATGCCCGGCAGTAATGTTTAGTATTCCATTATAAAAACACGCAACGTTTGAGATATGGTTAAAATATAAACTAAGAATTTAAAACTTGTTTTCGAAAATTGGAACATTAGGTATGTTATAGATTCTAATTGAAGTAACCATAACTTATTCTACTAGTTCTGTATATACCTTTATACAGAACTAGCTTAGACTTAAAGTTATTTCTATAGTATCCCATTCCCGTGGCATTTTTATCTAGACATTACTTTGCTAAGATATTAAACTGAAAATAATAACATACATAGGTACTATCACATCTTTTTCTCTAAAATAGTAGACGTTATTACAGAGGTTTGAAAAGACCAAGACAATGCATGGCGTTGCCGATCTTAACCGAGTCGCATCTGTCTTTCTGCATTACGTTCCTTCTTCTTTTACATATTCTGGAATAATGCGACAGAAAATGTAAAAGCAGAAGGAACGTATGACTATGACTCAAGAATTTGACCGTTTTCTTCTAGGCATTACTTAAAATAACAGGACCCTTTTACTAAGCCTCCGCTGTCTGTCTGTTTCGAGGCTGTATGTCAGAAACCGAAATAGCTAGAAAGCTGAAAATTACACATGATACGAACAACGGATTCTAAAAAAAAAAAAATATTAAGGGGGGGGGAGGTTGGCATGCAATAAACGTGCTTTTTTCATATTTTTTACTATAAATCAAAACGGTTGAATAATGGTTGATAAAATATAAAATTTAAATGGAAAAATTTTTGAGGGGCGCTCCCATACAACAAACGTAATTTAAATTTTATTAGCTTTTTACTCGATCTTGATAACGATATTTGGTAGACCCTCTATACATTCACAGAATATTAAATTATGTATTGAATCGAAATATAAATTATAAAATAATTAAACAAATATTATATTTAAAGAGGGCTCCCAATGGTCGGAACCCAAGTCTATTAGGGATCTTTAATTCAGTGCTAAGAAATGTTAGAATTCCAAAACATGATTACGTTTGATAGTTTGTGTTACTATTGATAAAAGAATTAGTCGTTTTAAAATTAAAAAAAAATGTGGTTTTGGTAGGTTAATGAAAGGTGAATATAATCTTGAGCTTATCATTTGAACATTGTCAATTGTTGTTGAAAATATATTTCGTGACCTTCCCTGACCACGGTTCAACCGACTTCAGACGCATCGCTCAATTTACTCGCTCGGTCTTTGGGCACTTAATTGTTTTTTATTTTCAGAACATGTCGACGCAAGTTAGGTATCACGTAGACTTCACCAAAAACAAAGATGAGAATGACCCATTCTCGAAAAACAAAGATGAACGTGAACCATTCTGGAAAAACACAGATGAAAATGTCCCATTTTGGAAAAAATACGATATTTCATTCGTGACCGTGTTTTTGCTTGTCTACTTCAACATCGCCGGACTGTATGGGGGTTACCTATGCTTCACAACCGCTAAATGGACCACTATCTTCTTTGGTACGAGTAATTACTATATCATTAAATATATTTACAATACGTAATGAAAGAGTAACGGAAGAGTGTTTGACTGAAATCACGACACCCTGGTTTAAATCCGGCCCTTTATAAAATAGTGTAGTCACTGACGGTGCCATAGCAACCAGGTTCCTAGAAACATTCCTTGAGGCGATGCGTTACATCCTACCAGATATCCAGAAATATTTCTAATGCCGTTGACACTTCCAGAGTGCTGCATCTGGTTCCTATCCTTCGTTGGGGTAGTGATGGGCGCGCACAAGCTGTGGTCCCATCGAGCCTTCAAAGCCACCAGGTCACTGGAGGTATTCCTTATGCTCTGCCACTCCACGGCCATGCAGTTCACCGTCTACAAGTGGGTTAGTACTCCACTCTTTTACTCGTTTCAACTAGGCACTTGACCAGCAGAGCGCGTAAACATAGAAGTTAATTCACAAACAAAGTAATTCTTAAATTAACTCTGAGTAACTCTCAAGGTGAAGAAAAACGGCCAGGATTCAATATAAGCATCAACTTAAAACTGGAGGTCTCCAGGTGGCGATCCACCGGTCACACCACCGGTACAGCGACACCTGGCGGGACCCGCACAACGCCTCGCAAGGCCTCTTCTACTGCCACATAGGCTGGAGTGCGGTGCGCCAGCCTGGCGGTCCCTGGGACCCCGCCGTGCTCGCCTCCATGGGCCCCATACGGGACAACCCCGTGCTCAGCTTCCAGAGGAGGTAAACCATCATCTCTACACCCACTCTTTCCCCACTGCTAGAGGAGGTGAACCATCATCTCTACCAGCACTCCTTTCCCACTTCTAGAGGAGGTGAACCATCATTACTACACCTACTTTATCCCCACTTCTAGAGGAGGTAAACCATCATTACTACACCAACTCCTTCCCCACTTCTAGAGGAGGTTCCCCACTTCTAGAGGGGGATCTATATGCGAAGATTTTCCAAAGCATGACCCAATGTGATTTCTTTATTTATGAGCCGTATTTGGACATGTCTTATAGCATCATCTCTACGTATGTATTCGAACTTCCGTTTGTGGGATATTCCTTTTTTGGAATTTCAAAATTTTTGTCTGCGTTTCTATATCAATCTCATGCAAAACATTCAGTAACCGCAACAAATTTACCGATTTCTTATTTCTTAGTTTGCGATTTAACTTCTTATTCCACCCTTCGACGCTATTGTTAGTGCGATGACGTTGACCGAACACACAAATGTGTTCACACAGTTTACTATTAATCCAGTTCTTTTCAAAGTATTCCAAGACCAAAAATTTCTGCATTTCAGTCAGTGCTTCTCCTTAAATGTATTGCCATGCCTCAATTATTATTTCCTTGGGCAAAAGTGGTATGGCGGCACATAAGGAACATCACATCTCTTTTCCACAGTCATCTTTGTGTGTCCCAAACTCTTGACTTTTCGCCATACACGTCGTTACCAATGGCAATAACACCCAATCACGTCCACTCCCGGGCATATTTTGTTAATTTAATTTATGGCTGTTACTTTATAATCGCAATGTACCTTCTATTGTGCCCAGTTTGCATGTTTTTTTATTAAATGAAATACTATATCATAACTACGAGTAGCTTGTTTTTTGTCACACATTAATACATACATTTGTGGTGTCGAACGTGCTGCCTACGTCACCATGAATGGTGAATAATTGTTTAAACATACAGGGCAGCTTTTAAATGTTGCGTCGAAAAGGTATTCTTTTATCTTTGTAAATAAAACTTTATTTTCATCTGAGCAAAAAAAGTATATTTTCTTGGCACTTCAACAGGTTTTGGATCCATACACACAAGTCTTTTCACTCCTAAAAATTCTTTTAATTCTGGTAAACTTGTTACAAGATATATACCACTATGAATATTCTTATAATTATATAAAATTTCCGTGTCACAGTGTTTGTTACCGTACTCCTCCGAAACGACTTGACTGATCCTTACCAAATTTTATATGCGTATTCAGTAGGTCTGAGATTTTTATACCCCTAAGTGATAAGGATTGTTCACCCTTAATTTTTTTTTTTTTTTAATTTTGACGATTTTTTTTTATAATTTGGCGTTAAAAATACATACAACTCTAAATTTTTATTTTTTTATCATCAACCCCTATATTTCTAGGGCCAATTTAGTATTTCAATCATTTTTCATCTCGCTTGATAACTGATCAAATATAGTGTCTTTCACTGTACTTCGAAAAAAAAAACTTATTTTTTTTTTGGTAAGAGCACGGCGGATGATATCGTTTAGACTGGCGTGGCGGGGAAATCTGCCCGCACTCCTAGCGCAGGAGAGGCCATGGTGACCGAGCTGATCAACGCCACCCCCACACTGGCACTGGTGTGGAGCACAGCACGGTGCACCCAGACGGAGGGCTGAGCAAATTCGAAAAGTTGAATTGTCCAAAAGGGTGCCCGTGTTGGGCGATGGGAGGACTTGCAGCCACAAACCTGATTCCCATTCGGAAACAGCAATGAGACGGGCACGATCTGCTGAACTGGGGCACGTATTATTTAAGAGATGCTTCCGTACCAGTTCACAAATCGGTCCATCCCATTGCTTCTGAGAAGCTTGATTTTTTGGGAAATCAGTATTTGGAAAAAAAAGAAGTTGTGTAAAATATAAATTACTTTTACTTTGAATATTATACATCACGTGCACTTAATTTTTTTATAAGAAAGAACATCTCCATAAATCTGCTACATTTTATAAGTACAATTTTTATAATACTTATAACCATTACATAATAAAACGGTACCACCCTCGCTAGAAATAAAATTATAAATATTTGAAGACAATTTATCACCCATATAGTCTTTATTTAGTAACAAATACTAGAATAATAAGCAAATTACAATGACAATAGTTGAAAAATATTCTAATAATAATTTCATTTTATGTTTTATTTTTAATTGTCACAGTCACTTACAATTCAAGGAGGTGTGATGACTAATCCGATTGAAGAGGTTATTTATTGTAGGTGTTTTCCGTAGTCCGGTTGAATCGGACCACTGAAAATAAAAAAAACGCGTAGTCCGCTTAGCCGGACGACGGTAAATTTATTTTAACCGTGGTCCGGTAACCGGACTATCCAACCCTACCATGGGCAAAAAGCGGTTACAATGATGAGGTATGGCACAAAAAATTAAAACGTGTTGATAATCCAGGCACCGACCTTTGGCGTATCGTCAAATCAATGCGTCAGGATTCAACTGCCAAAATTGCGGCTTTAAAAACAGATGGCAACAAACTTACTTCTCCCACTGCTGAGTATCTCCCTGGGTAGTCTCTCCTTCTGCTGAGTGTCTACATCAGTGGGAGAGACTGTAGGAAATTGTCCAATTAGACATTTTTCTAATTTTTTACAAAGATCACTTTTAATAATTTAGTAGTTCAATTTCTTTTCTTTCAATTCCAGACATTCAACATGGCTTTTACCGACGGCAGCACTCTTCATACCCACCCTCCTCCCCCTCCTATGGGGGGAGGACCTGTCCACTGCGTGGCACGTCAACCTTTTCCGTTTCATCGTAGTCATGCACAGCAGTGCATCAGTGAATAGCGTTGGCCACACGTGGGGATATAGACCTTACGATAGCACCATCAGGGCGTGCCAACATTGGTTACTGGCCATCCTCACGCTGGGAGAAGGTTTCCACAACTTCCACCACGTCTTCCCAAGCGATTACAGGGGTTCTGAAGAGGACCAACGTTGGACGAACGTGATGGCGATGTGTGTGGAAGTTTGTGCCACGTTGGGGCTGGCGAAAAATTTGAGGGTAGCGGGGGCGGAGGCTGTAAGACGTAAGCGAGAGGGAGAGAAGTTTAATGATGAGGGGAATAATGAGTGGTGATTCAATACTAGATATACGTGGCCGCCTAGTTACTTATACTAAAGTTACGGGCGGCTTTTGTTACGTTCAGACAATCAACTTTGTTCTAAGACTTTGAAAAATAAAAACATTATTATCTTAAATAAGTTGGACTATATTTGATGAAAATATATCTAAGATGGCGGCCGACGCAAAACGGCGGCAACCATATTTTTTCACAACTGATTATACTTTCGAACTAATAGGGTTATATAAGACATTTGGATTTGGAATTTAAGGATATCAAATGAAGGGCTTGACTAGTGGAATATGTTTTGTGGAGATATGCGCGATGTTTATTGTGGAGCATAATCGGACGTGCGCATACGCCAGTGTCCCGAGACAGATTGAAAATGCTCGGCTTTTCTTTTTTTGTTTTTTTTTTTTGATAATGACTATGCTGTTGGCCTGAGGGGCCTCTACAGCGACACCGGACAAGAGCGGCGCTCGGCGAAAATGCTCGGCGCGGGATCGTTTATTTATATGAACGGCGCAAACAATGGACGCATGGCAAGTGCACATTAAGTTAGTAATAAGGAAATGTTATGGAATAGAACATAAGTAGCAAAATTATTTAATAAAATAACGGAACTTGGATCCTGACTTTTATTAGCAACTTAGAGCTCTCACACACTTAGAAGAACATCCTACAGTTTTCTGTAATAAATAGCAAATACCAGATGCCCGCCTACGCTAACCAAAAAATCTACCACTAATTAAAAAGAACGAAAACATTCGAGTTAGTGTAGTGTTGTGTTTTTAATTAAGTGATCGCGAAATCCAAGGTGTTTAGTGCTGAAAATAAAACACATGGACAAAGTCACTTGTGGCTGTGGGACTGACCAGACCTCACTGTTCGCTGGGACTCAGTTCCACAGCTACATAGCTCACACAACTACATTTTCGCGTTCATACATACACACACTTACACAAACACACATTCAACAATCACCTGCTGCTGCTACTCTGTATTTTTACTATTATTATTATTTTTTATGCTATTTTGGCAGATAGTTTCTTTTTTAATTTGTTGACCTAATAGCATTAAGCGATTACACCGCTATCACCCGTGGTGATCTAGACAATTGTAAGCCCTGCGAGACAGGTTTAACCTAGTGCAGAGCTTACAGTCACTCGCCAAAGCGGATACCTACCATTTCCATAAGTTTTCAGTTTTGTTTCATGTTTTCTGTAACCATATTTTTATAGTAAACTAGCTGACCCGGCAAACGTTGTTTTGCCTTTTTAATAATTTTTATTCTAGTTTCTACACAAATTCTAGTATAAACTAAAAGTTAATTACTTTTTATAAGTGTGTATAGTATATGCGTGAAATGGGTATGCAGCGCCATGAACGAACGTTAAGGGAATATAAAAATAACAAACGCCAAACAATATTATGTTCAAGTTTTTATTGTTTATTACCTAAAATTACATATCACATATTAATTTCGACAGGAACACTAACAAACAAATCAATCTTTTAATGCTATAGCGTGAACCTTATCCATAGCACCAATTAAATTAAAATAGCGAAATTTTTTAGCATAAATTTGTTTGAGCTGTTTGATCATAAAGAAGTTCAAAGCAGAACAAATTATAGTCTGGCAAACGAAACATGACCCTAGAAAAGAGCGGCAAATTTAAAAAATCTGAGTATAGCAACCCCAAAACTAATATGAAATACCTGGAATAAACTAATTTGATACTTTGAAATTATTTATTTTATTTCGTCTGAATAAAAATGCTTTAAGTACTTTAAGAAGTAATACTTTAGAAATTATACAATCAATCTGAATAAAAAAAAGCAGTATTCTATAATGTTTTATTCACTGTCATAATTAAAATGTGAATCTAAGACTTAAATTTGAAAAGATTCACCGGTGTCACTAGAATCACAGTTTTATTTATTAGTTTCCTACTATAATGAAACTTTCCAAATTATTTTCGGTGATCCTGTCCCGATTTTATTTTTATATTAATTCTCAATGTATATTACATTATCAGTCATATTATTCTTCCATTTCTCTGGAGTTATGGTTTCAAATGTCTCTTTAATCACTTTTTCTAATTCAACACCGCAAGACCGACATGGCAACATTTTCACTTGACACTTTGCGTTTACCCAAACTTCATATCAGCTCAATGGCAGAATCCAGATTAAGAAAAACCTGTTAACCTGTTAAAGAAAAAAATGTGTTAAAATTACAATGTAACATTTTATAGTATGATAAATAACCAAAATGCATTATTAGGAAGGTGGGAGGTTTTGACTAATGATAAAAGAATGTGAATCGAAATAGATAATTACTTTATGCAAAAAGATTTATAGTAAATACGAATTAAAACAAAGTATCAACTTAGTAGCGTCATACTAACCTAAGAAATCAAACACCACATGTAAACAATCTTGTTTTCGTTGAAATTAAGCCGAATTTCAATTCTTTTTCTTGTTGTTTTTTATGATACTTTGAGATCATGCGGAACAACAACTCCCGTACTCCACTTTTGATGATTTTTTTCATTTTTCGCTGAGTAATTAGTGTTTAACTAAATCATAACAACACGCCATCTTGTTTTGGATATTGACGTTGACATTATTATAGCATTGCCATATAAAAAGTTTGCAAATAATTCGAGTCTCATGTTTCGTTTGCCAGACTATACATAATATTTGTAGTGTCATCATCATATTTGTTAAACATTTTTTGCTCATACGTTCCGGGTCTAGTTTATTAGTACTAAGAGGACCTACAAATTAACGTATAATCCGATCCACAGTAGCGCACAGATGAAAATACAATTTGTTTACAAGTCTTGTGCATGGTCATCCATCCACAGACTCGCCGCATGGAACTGTATAATACCAGATTAACTACATATTAAACACTTAAAACGTGAATAAGATCGCGGAATCGATGTAAATAACACGACGGCCATTTGCAATTGCGCAATAAATGTCAAATTTAGTTCTCAGGACGCTCAATGAGGCGCTTCAAATCGGCACAGAAAATTGCTGTCAGTTTGTATGGCATAGCCTGTCCAGCGTACTAGTAGAAATAGAAGTCAGTGGGATGAACCCAAGTTTCATCTACAGTAACAAGTTTTGCAAAAAAATCTTCCTCGACGGCGCTGCAGAGGTCTAAAAACTCCTTTGAACTCGACGCGCAGTTGTTTCTGTGGTAGTGTGAGTGTTCGGTTCAATGTTATAGTTAAGTATTAGTTATGTAATTAGTTTGTTGTGGCCTTACCAGATGGCGCCACCGGTAAAATTAGATCGCGGTGACGGTTGTCTCACCGCACACATAACCATTTTTAATACCGTTTCCAATACAGACTTTTAAGATTCAATATCGAATAGTTTCATTTCTCTCCTCGGCTCCTACATAATTTTGTTAAACTTTTAACATGGTCCTATTCGAGCCAAATTTACAGTGACCTAGGGTCAAGTAAATAATCAACCCAAGTGTACTGTGTACACTGTCCGGATTTTAGCTACAGCACTAGAAACCAGTGGCAGACTGCTACTGAACGTTGTGCACATCGCGTTCCACCCTTAGAAGGAAGGGTCAGCGCGATTGGTTGTGGAAGGCGTGACGTGGTCACCCCGCAACTGAGGGAAGTCTGAAGATACCGGAAGGAGGAGCCAAGGAGCAAACAAACAACTACTTGTGTCATCAGCAGCAGTGATGTCATAAGCCACTTCGGATTCCAATCAGTGAAGACAAAGGACTTTGTCTCATCAACAAAAGTGATATCAGTGGTTTGTAAAGCGATCAACCGTGAGTACAAGTTTTATCAAAATTATTAATCAACTTTGGACTTGTGTTATTCTCGTGTGCATGCTTGCAAAAAGTGTTCAAACGAGGAATTCACGCCCGTTTTCATCACCCACAAGTAAATTAAATCTTAAACATTCGAACATTTTGCAGTGACTTTTAAATTAAGAACTGTTTGAACTCTAAAATATTCTGTTGTGTGTTTAATTGTTTTATTCTGTAAAAATTTAAGTAAAAATTAGAACCTTCTTGCTGTTTGTTATAAAATTACAAAATGGCTTCTATTATCAAAAGTATTATGTGCTCAAAAAGTAACTTAGAGAAATCTTATGAGAATTACAAGAAGTCTCCTAAAGACCGTCTTGCCAAGGAATCTTACTTAAGGACTAGATTAGAGGCTTTAGAAGACCAATGGAAATTGATAACAAACAGCCACACGAAGTTGAATAATGAGCTTACTGAGGTTATTCAGAAACACGAATATTTTACGAACAATGTATACGCGGATATCGAAGATATTTATGTCAATTATAAATCAGACATCAAAGAAGCGCTTTCCATATGTGAAGCAGTAAGCTCTTCAAGCAGTAACATGCAGTTAGCATATTCATATAAAAACGAAAGTCATGTTCATATACCCAAAATAAACATACCCACATTTTCTGGCACTTATTCGGATTGGCCTAGTTTTCGAGACTTGTTTTTGTCGTTAATCCACAACAATGGCAGCATTGATGACGTGCAAAAAATGCATTATTTGAAGGGGCATTTGTCAGGAGATGCCGAAATGCTCCTTAGAGATGTAACTATCACTGCGGCAAACTATTCTGAGTCATGGGCTATCTTGAACCGCAGATACAACAATAAAAAATATTTAGCCAATAACCTTCTAAAGCGGTTCATGAACCAACCCGATATAAGTGCAGAATCATGTGCAGCAATTAAGGAAATGTTAGACACTACAAATAACATGCTAAATGGTTTGAAAAATTTAGGAATCAATATTGATTCATGGGATGTAATCATAATCTATATCATAACCACTAAAATCGATTCTGAGACGCGCAAACTTTGGGAGTCAAAAATAAGTTTATGTGATGATCTGCCTACCTTACAACAAATGCGAGAGTTTTTAGAATCCCGTTTTCGCTCCCTCGAATTTATTGATACAAAAACAAAATTCAAACCCAATTTTTCAAACCACAAGGCAAAGGTGATGCACGCTATTGAAACTGGTTCCAACTCTGGAACAGATATGACATGTCCATTGTGTGAAACTAGCGATCATAAATTATGGCAATGTAAAGCCTTCAGCAAACTCGATTGTAACACTCGCCGTGATTTTGTCCGAACAAACGGATTGTGCTTCAACTGCTTAGGTCGAAACCACTCTGCCAATGCTTGCCGGTCGGTGACCAAATGTCGCATTTGTAAGCACAATCACCACTCACTGCTTCATCAAACGTCAACCCCAGATACACGATCGCCTGAATCTCTGCAAGCAAAGGTGACGTCTGACTCACCATCATCACCGTCGTCCTCCGAAAGTGCTGCACTGGATTCCAACGTCACGGTTTGTTTTTCCAAGGAAGTCTCATCTAACCAAATAATTTTGGCAACAGCGCTTGTTAAAACAGAATCTAAAAACGGAGGCACACAGATGTTGCGTGCACTGCTAGATCAGGGCTCAGAGGCCTCTTTTATAACCGAAGCAGCAGTTCAGCTTCTCGGTCTCAAGAAAACTCCGCAAAGATGCCTTATCACTGGACTGGGTGGTGACCAAGGCTACATTACGTCAAAACACATTGTGCAGATAACCATTTTGTCAAGTCACGACCCCACATTCGAAATGAACGTAGAAGCTCATGTTTTACGGTCTGTCACGAAGCTCCTCCCATCGAAAAAGATAGAGAACATAGAATGGTCAGAGATAAATAAGATCAAACTAGCCGATCCTCAGTTTAAGTCACCAAACAAAATTGACATTTTACTGGGTGCTAACACATACGGAAGGATATTGCAAGAAGGTCTAATGAAGGCTCCTAATGGAAATATGATCGCACAACAAACAGTCTTCGGGTGGGTTATATCAGGTTCTACACAGTATAACAATTATTCAGGATCAGTTCAGTGCCACCACAAAAAAATTGAAGTTATAAATTTACACACGCACATTAAGGACGAAGAACTACTTAAAAGGTTCTGGGAAATAGAATCAGACAAATTCGAAGAGAAAGTTCTCAACCAAGAAGAAAAACTCTGCGAAGAGTTTTATAAAAAAACGACAAAACGGGATCCTTCAGGGCGTTACGTTGTACAACTTCCTTTTAAAGACGACGATCCACTGTGCAAGTATGGAAACACAAAGGAAATTGCTCGCAAGAGATTTCACCTTCTTGAACATCGATTCAAAAAGGATCCTGAACTCAAAACAAGGTATACCGAAGTGATACACGAATACCTAGACCTTGGTCACATGGAGCGTATAACGAGCACAGGTGACAATAATTTCGAGTGTGTCTATCTGCCCCACCATGCCGTCATACGCGAATCTAAAACCACGAGCAAGATTCGTGTTGTATTTGATGCATCCTGCAAGGGGACCAACGGCATTTCTCTTAACGACACATTAATGGTAGGACCTACATTGCAACAAGACTTGCGCCACATCATCATGAGGTGGCGTACTCATCCCATATGTTTGAGTGCAGACATAGTAAAAATGTACCGCCAGGTGTTAGTATCTCCGAAGGACGCGAACTTCCAGCGGCTGCTCTGGAGAATCAATGCGGAATCTGAAATTGAAGAGTTTAAATTAGTAAGAGTAACCTTCGGAACGGCATCAGCTCCTTACCTAGCCGTGAAAACACTGCAGCAACTAGCACTCGATGAAGCTGAAGAAGCTGGACCTGGCACTTCTGAAAAAATAAGAACAGACTTTTATGTTGATGATTTACTAACAGGCTGTCAAACTGTAGATGAAGGCATACAAATATTCAAGGACATGACAAGAATACTAAAAAAGGGAGGATTTGAGCTGCAAAAATGGATGACCAATAACATTGATTTAGCAAAAGCAATAAAGGACAAAAAGAGTTATGAAGACAAAGGAGAACAAGAGGTAGAAATCAAAATAGATGAAGTTGTCAAGATATTGGGAGTCTCTTGGGACAAGAGATCAGATTCCTTCCGCTACTCTGCGCATCTACCTCCTTTGCAGAACATTGTAACAAAAAGAAAAGTCATTTCAGACATCTCACGTTTATTTGACCCACTGGGATGGGCTGCTCCCTGCGTAGTGGTTGCGAAGGTGATGATTCAAAAGTTGTGGCTATCAGGAATCGACTGGGATGATGAACTACCAGGAAATTTATTAGAAGAATGGTTGTCCTATCGTTCAGAATTGATTAACATCTGCAAGTTTTCTTTACCTAGATGGATAAGAACAAAGAATGATGATACTTGCCGAGAACTGCATGGATTTTGTGACGCTTCAGCCGCAGCATATGCTGCTGTGGTTTATCTGAGAACAATAAACGTTGTTGGCACTGTACACGTTAACCTCATAACTGCAAAAACAAAAGTCGCCCCAACAATGCAAGTTTCAATCCCACGTCTCGAATTAATGGGCGCAGTGTTACTTGCTAAATTAATTTCAGAAGTAGCCACTGTCTTGAACATAGATCGGACACACATTCACGGATGGACTGACTCGACTATAGTGCTGGCCTGGCTCAGCAGCCATCCAAGTCGATGGAAAACTTTCATCGCCAACAGGACTTCTGAAATATTGACAAGGTTGGACAACTCACAATGGTCCCACGTCGAATCTCAAGACAATCCAGCAGACATTGCTTCCAGAGGCTGCACACCTACAGAACTAGCACAGCACGACATCTGGCTACAGGGCCCATCCTGGATGAAAAACTTTACTCTGGAATACAACAGACCAACTTCAGTATCAACAGAATTAGAAGTACGTCAAGTCAAAACTCACGTGGTGATAGATACTACCGTTGATCCTATATGGTCCAGATTTTCATCTTTACGCAAACTGGTCCGTGTTGTGGCTTACTGTAGGAGGTTTCTGAAAATTAAGATCATGAAAGCAAATCAGCATAAGTTCAAATCTTACCTGGAGAGTTCAGAGCTCAGTGATGCTTTGAATACTTGTATCAGGCTATGTCAGGCCACAGAACTGGATCAATCCAAAAATAGTTTGAAATCGCTTAACCCGTATAACGACGACAATGGCATTCTCAGAGCTCAAGGCAGACTTCAACATTCCGGCCTAAGCGACGAAGTAAAGCACCCCATCATACTTCCTCACAAAAGTCATTTCACCGATCTTGTTATCGACGATGCCCACAAGAATACGATTCATGGTGGTCCTTTACTGATGCTCAATTACTTAAGAAGCAAGTATTGGATCATATCAGCCAAGGGTCTAATCAGAAGACATGTCCACAAATGTGTTAGTTGCGTGCGTAATGCTGCTACTACAAAAAGTCAATTAATGGGCCAGTTACCAGCAGTTCGAGTAACACCGGCGAGGCCATTTCTCCACAGCGGCGTTGATTTTGCTGGACCCATTAATATACGTGTATCGAAAGGGCGAGGCAACAAAAGTTACAAGGGGTACATAAGCCTTTTTATTTGCATGGTCACGAAGGCCATACACTTAGAAGTCATAAGTGACCTCTCTTCTCAAGGCTTCATAGCGGGTTTCAAACGATTTACAGCAAGAAGAGGACACGTTAGCGAGATCTGGAGCGACAATGGTACGAATTTTGTGGGAGCCGCCAAGGAATTTCGTTCGTTGGTCGCTGCAGAAGAATCCTCTGTAGCCACAGAGATTCGAGAGTGGTTGAGTAGCAAGACTGTCACATGGCATTTCATACCACCTCATGCTCCCAATTTTGGGGGTTTGTGGGAAGCTGGTGTGAAGTCCACAAAGTTCCACCTTAAACGTGTCATAGGTAACTCGACCCTTACTTTTGAAGAAATGACCACGGTACTAACTCAAATTGAGGCATGCCTTAATTCCAGGCCTCTTTCAATATTGCCAAGCGACCACGCCGATCCACCACCTCTCACACCAGGCCATTTTCTAGTAGGGGAGCCTTTAGTTATAGTCCCCGAGCAAAATTATGAACACAACAATGTAGGAACTCTATCTCAATGGCAATTGACTCAGCGGATGCTGCAAGATTTCTGGCGCAGGTGGTCAAATGAATATCTCACTTACTGCTTGCAAAGATACAAGTGGTCGAAGCATAATCCAGAACCTAAAATTGGAGATGTGGTTCTTATAAAAGAAGATAATCTTCCTCCAGCACGATGGCTTCTAGGCAGGGTGGTTACCAAGCATCCTGGTATGGACCAAATCACCAGAGTGGTAACTTTGAAATGTAACAATTCCCTCATCAAGAGACCAACTTCTAAACTATGTATTTTGCCTGTAACTGATTAAGCAGTCAACAATGAATGATCCATTAAATGATAATACATTTAATGATACAGAACCATCCATCTTTCTTGCATTATGTCAACTTACCATGCGGTATTTAAACAAATGTTCTTCATTTTTCATATCACTTCAATCAGTAATTATTAAGAACGAGCAATATCGTTCTTGGCGGGCGGTATGTTCGGTTCAATGTTATAGTTAAGTATTAGTTATGTAATTAGTTTGTTGTGGCCTTACCAGATGGCGCCACCGGTAAAATTAGATCGCGGTGACGGTTGTCTCACCGCACACATAACCATTTTTAATACCGTTTCCAATACAGACTTTTAAGATTCAATATCGAATAGTTTCATTTCTCTCCTCGGCTGCTACATAATTTTGTTAAACTTTTAACAGTGAGCATTCTTGGCACCCATCTTGCGCTAACTTTTTACATCCCAAGATGGTCGTGTAGGATATGTGAAATGGTTTTACGTGATACTCCAACCATTTCTGCAAGTTGTTTCTTCTTCAATCGAGTATCCTCCAGTATAAGTTTCTCCACATTTTCAACGATGTTTGAAGCGGTGGTCTCCATTGGCCTTCCTGAGCGGGGGTCGTCTTCAAGAGACTCACTACCTTGCTTAAAAAAATACTATTCCACTTTTATACCATGGTTTTCCCAGGGAAAGAGTCCCCGTAAACCGATTACATTTCTTATAAAATTGTTTGAGGTGGTTTTCCCTGTTTAGTAAGGAACTTTATGACGGCACGAAACTAAATGTTTTCCATGTTCCAAGTTTTTTTCCGGATTCACTTGCTTGATCGATGGTAGCTGACACGTTATTGACCCCATTCGCTTCAAACTTGGCATGTATACTCATAAAGAGTCCTTAATTAGGAACTATTCAGCGGCAGTTTCCCCACCCCCCGCTATCCCCTCCATTCCGCGAACTTTTTGACCTCCCCTCGTATGTCGGGCTCGATGCCAGAAGGGCATCACTACCAACTAAAACCTCACGATGAACTTCTCACCGGAAAGGGCGGGGTGAGGTTCCGCTCCTCGCATAAACTCACCATTCCGCCCACCTCGGCTAGCCTGCGAGACTCTTCTTCAGGGGATGACTCCCCTTGCAGTGCACGTGGTGCACCGCAACCACCTCGGGGACCGTAAGTGCAATGGACGCCGGACAACCCCAGTCCGACGTCTTAGATCTGTGGACCCGACCCGTTTGTGGTACCATTCTCTTCTCCCTGCGGCAACACCGCGTCCGCCATCAAACGGTGGCGACCCCGTCGAGGCCGCGGCAGGTAGGAAGAGCGGCGCATCGTCATACCGACATTTCTCTCCTGCCGCAGCTCCACACTTTCGGCTGCGGTGCCTCCCTAACCACACCGCAAGCCCGCCTCAGTTGCGAAACCCCCCCGAAACAAGGTTCCGCAACCTACTGGTGCCACTCCATCTAGCACTTGCATACATAGGAAATACAAGTGTAGGGAGTGGCCCACCTCAGGGTCTTGGCTTCACCGTGTGTGACCAAGCCACGGTTACTGAGCCCCCCCGTCTCGACAATGCGGGGCCCCACGGCGGGGAAATATGTGTCACCTGGTGCACTGGAAAATTAACTAGACGCCCGTTCTAATCAACTGATGATGAAGATGATGTTAAATACATATGTTCCTATTAACAAAATATCGTAAAAGCCGAGGTTAGAAATTAAACTCATAGAAAGCAGTTTAAACAAGCTTGTATTAAAAAAAAATAACAGTATGCAGGTATTTAATTGCATTAATTATTCAGCTAAGGTCGTGAAAGCGTCGGTGTTAAGAAGATAAGAGTCGCATAAATTCTTCTCGTCGTAAGCTCGCAGCACGCTGTCGTCGAGGTGGGAGTTGACGATGGCGGGCACTCGCGGGTCCGAGGCGATGTGCGCGATGGGTACATCGAGCTCTTCCACTGCAAGTGTACTCTCCGTATACTTGTGGAGAGAACACGCGGAGGCTCCGTGTTCGCGCCGCGAGCACAGCAGCACGATGCGCGAGCGCAGCGCGCGCGGCTCCGGCAGTGCTCGGCGCGCAGTGACGATGCGCGCGTACGCAGCTTCAAGCAACGCGTGCGCGTACTGCGCCGAGTGAGGCACGTGACCCAGCAGAGCGCGCACGCAGACATCTTTACGTGCCGTCCACGACTCAGCTCTCCGCAGCGCCTCTAGCGGCGCAGTGACCGCTCCTCGCGCCATCAGCCCGAACATGTGTAGCGCGACAGCTTCTTGCAGTGCGGCCTCTGATGTAAACGAAGACAGCTCCCGCTCTATCAGAGCTTGAACTTCCGCCGGACCGTCTCCCACGCAGAACACCGTGCCCGACATACCTAAACATATTACACAGGTGATATACATGAGTAAAATCACTTAATATACTATCAATACTTTGATCAGAGTTTAGCTAAAAATATAATATAATCGTAAATTGAATACGATTATAATTCTAGACAGTGTTTTTCCTTGGTTTTAACGAGACTCGTTGACTTAATTTATGCACATTACATGTATTCTTTAATTTTTCTTTTTTTGGTTTAGTAGGTAACACCTCAGCTAAGCCTAGTCTTTATATTTCATCTAATGAAGTATGATAACATGAGAAGTTTTTGCCCAGTAGTGAGACTCAATATGATATTAAACTAATCATAAAATGAATACAATAATAATTGTTATGTTCTACAAAAGCTAGCATTATATGTTTTATCTACACTAATGTTGTAACATTCTACTTATGTTTCCAATACTTGACTTATACCTAATTACTACTGTTATAGCGCAGACAACAAAACACTCAATTTAAGCAATTTCACATGATGGTATACACATCAATATCGTAAAATCTCATTATAACATCAATAAAACGAGAAGAACAGCGCGCGCTTGCTCCTGATTGGCCCTGCGCGCGTAGCTGCGCTCTCATTGGTTAGATTTTAATGGCGGCAAGTTCACTTTGCCAATACACGTACGCGTGAATTTAATGTTTCGCTATGTGTTTTACTCTTGTTGTTTGATTAATTGCATTAGCGAATTAAAAGTAGTGTATGCAACTGCATATAACACGGCTATTAAAACCCTCGTTACTATTATGAAACTCGCTGCGCTCGTTTCATAAACTCACACTCGTATTTCAATACCCTTCATTATATGACAGTTGCATTAAATACTATTATAATTACCATTATCTTCCAATATGGCCGCCATCTCTAAGGCAACCAGTACACCAGTTTCGTAGCCTAAGATGTAGAATGGACTCTGCAAACCCATCCTTAGGTATGTCTGTAAGTTACAACATATGTATTTAACACTGTAATTTAAAAAAATGTTATAAAACTACTACTATCAGGATACAATAAATAATTTATTTACTGTACGAAACCATAATAAAGAAATTTACAAAAATTATCCCGACAAAATTATTTTTATGTATTGTGTAGGATACAGAGTGTCCCAGAAGTCAAAGTTAAATTCTAAATCTGCTTTATACATGATCTAGCCTTTATGTCCTCGTAAGATATATTTTTAATCATAATATAACAAAGTGGTCAAAGCCTACCCTGTATTACAACTCCATGAATCTTTGACCTTGTTTTTACATTGAATGTGGATTTTCTGACAAAAATAATTTTCCAGCACTCATGCGAGATACGAGTGAAATAATAACTTTGTGTGATAAACATGTGTAAGGTTTATATGACATCAGGCGTTTAAGGTAAAAAAAAATAAACCAGTATTAGTTCGTATCATGTCTAACCTGCGAGTATTTGTGAGCGAGTAGTGAGGGCGTGTCGCCGGGCCGGTCGAGACCCGGCTGCAGCACGAACGCCGGCAGCTTGAGCCGCTCACACAGCTCCCGGAACCGCGCGTGCACTCCCTCCAGCCCCGGGATTATACACAGCGACGTGCTCGCCACGAACTCGTCGTCTATCTGTAAAGTGGACACAAATAATTATAACTCATTAACTCATTTATTGGTATTTAAGATTAAATAATAATTACATGTCACAATAAGTTAACAGTTTTGCTCGCATGTAAGACCAATCACGTGCATTGTTTCAATGTGTTTTTATTTATTTATGTACGAGTGTGTGCAAATGTGATACGGTGGTTTTACTTCTGTGTTCCGGCTCAATGCACTTTCATTTGATATGTCTTCTGGGGATGTAACCTACTTGTAACAGGAAAATATATTATGATGTAAACGGATCAATAAAAATAATTTCAAAGAACCATACCAAACCCCTATCACACCACTTTTACTGATTGTTTGTATTGTCTTTCAATGACGTCACGTTCAATCAGTCCTGAGAACAACATTTGCCAGCTGCTTTTGCTAACGCCAGCGACCTTACTGAACGAAACAGTTGATTTTTGAGGCATGTTTTCAGAGATGATCTTCATAATACGAGTAGTTCGTTTTTTTTTTCATATTATCTAAGTGGCCAAAGCCACTTGTAAAAAGTGGTCTTGTGTCAATAAAGCCCCTCATGGATCTCTGACCTGGCTATCATATAGGTATAATACAATGACAATAGATAGGTATCAGCCAAAAAAATGTTAACAAGGTTGTAAACATTTTTTGTGATAATTATGTTCATGTAATATAAGTACATAAAGTCTTGGGTAATGAGTACTCACGGTTTGACTGCTAGCAGCCAGAGTAGGAATTTGCACTATTTCTGTGGTAGCGAGGAGTTCATCAGAATCCATGAACGAGAAGAAATTCTGCAATCCTTTCACAGGCTTATTCTCAAATTTAATGTCTAATACATTGTTTTCTATATGTTTTAATCTGAAATATTTAAAATAAACAAGTGTCATACATTTTCAAAAATAAAATATGCTTAAGTCAGAGTAGCTTGAATAAATAATAAATTGGCTCTACATTTTTTCTGCAACATATTTTAAATTATTCTACATATTTGACGGCTTTATTTGTTACACTATAAACATAATATCTAGTAAAAAACCCCCACCCCCCCACCATTACCAATACATATAATCATTGTTTGCTACACACACTACCTCTCTATTGTCAAGTGCGGGACACTTTCCTCATCAACGTATGTGTTGTACACGTCTTTGAGGAACGAAGTTACTATCGGTGATTTTTCTATTGGCAATCCCAAATTTTGAAGTGTCTCATTGTTATTTTCGTAACCAATTTTTAATCCTATAACAAAAATAAAGTTATTATCGTATTTCGTATAATTTTTCATCTTATTTCAAAGACCTTTTTTTATATAGTACAGCTAGGCATATATACTGCAGGGCGCGTAACCACACGAGCTAGCGATACTGGCCCTAGGCGAAGCATGCGTAGTCTGGAAAATCTGGCTCTAGAGAAGGTATCTTCCCGGTGTTTTCGTCCATTAAGAGCTCGAACTCATTGGCGGTGATTGAAACCATGACCTACGGGATGCAAGGCTCCTGACTGAGCTATCATCGCTTCAATACCTATTTGTAAACAGCGATAACATAGGGATGAAAGAAAATAAATTAACTCTACTTCAAATGAAACGCCTGAAGCCCATAGTTGTACGATGTAATCAATCAAATCTTTACGCAATACATAAGTGTACAATATATATTCGATTGTAGAACTCAGGGATGGATAAAGAGAAACAATGAAATTTATTTTTGTACAGATTCGTTATTAAAACTTAATTTACAAATCAGTTCATTACTGAGAAAAAATTAAGGAGAATCGCCTAAAATTATAATAAGGATGAAATTAAAATAAAATTAAGTGTTCATATGAAATTAAAACAAGCAAACAGTTTATAATATACCTGTCAAGTTGGCAATGCGGTCTATCAGGGAGAGGCGCGGAGTGTTTTCAGGAACAGCACGCAGTAGTGTGTTCTTGGCTTGCCACGCGCGTTCTATGGCGTCCACGACACCATGGTACCAGATACCACCAAGAGGATCCTGGAACTACAAGATAATACATGTGAGGTACAATATTTGTCATGGAAAGTTTTCGCTAACTTCAGTTCTTCCCGAGATTATGAGATATCAATATGACCCAATTTATTAATTGAAACTGGTCGTAAAAGTAAAATATGAGAATTTATCGCAACTGAGAGCCTCTTTACATAGCTTAATTATTTTTGTATTATAGAGTAACAACTCAGAATCAGAATACTGTAAAAAATCTTTGTTTGTTGTTGCTTAAATCAAAGTCAGTAACTTGTCAGGCAAAGTAGCTTACAGTTTTTAGTTTGGACAAATCTAGAACAGTCGCGGGCAATCCATCCTTAGCTCTCTGCATGCAAGTCTTGTATCCATTATTGATATCGTTTGTTAAAATCATGAAATACCTGTGAGTAAAAGTAAGTGTGAGAACAGAATTGAAAATCAAATATATGTAAAAACCTCAAACAATGTAAGAAATCATTCGCCCCAGTTATGTATTTTTTAAATTCCATATTAGCCCCAATACAATTTTTATCTATAATAACTATTCGACCACCGTTTTTAAAGCCAAAATTATTATTTTTTTGTTATTTGTATCAGCTAACGAATCTTTCCTCTCTGCCGCGCTTGATCCAGACGAAATAGACGACGCGCTGATTCCTATTGAATTTTGCGTGCATAAGCATACAACATAAGCAGTCAACTGCTGGGACTCGGAGCCTTATCTCACGAGGAGAGAGATATAGGTCATAACCCATACTGGCCAAGTGCAGGTTAACGAATGACATACGTTTTCTGATATTGTAGTCTTCGAACATATCGGTTTCCTCACGATGTTTTCCCTCACCGTTAAGCAGGTGCAAATCCACACATAACTTTGACAATAGAAAATAATAAGCATAATAATAATAGAAAATTATAAGCATACTATAATTTAATATTTTTTATTGCTTGCGCTTGATTGCAATTACTAACTTATAACGTAATTACTTACTTTACAACTTATTACAATTCCAACTTCCTTTTTTTCAATAAATTTTAAACCGTTATGACAAACTTAATAATCACAGTGATCCATCCGTTGACAAATATACTGTGAAATAGAGTCTTGGCGTGACAAACTTCAAAGGGGAGTTCGCTACAACCTGAAGCTATTTAGGTTTCTACTTCAACGGGTCAGCATGATTTTTAAGCTTTTCATAACTCTTCTTTTAATAGAATTCATTACTTCAAATTAATTCATTATCTGTGTGAGAACAATATTTTTCCCTCAAATCTTAGGCGCTATTTATATTGTGTCTCAGCATATTTCAGTGACTGCCTTATCTATCAAACCCTAACTAAACTAATCTTTTTCAATTTAAAAACATGTTAGTCAATCTATTCTTTCAACTTACTTCAAGGAAGGACATACAGATCTAGTAGCATTATCCAATTTCAGCAGAATATCCTCTGGCATAGAGCTTGTGGCCACTATATATATACCTTCTATAGGGCCTAGTTTTGTAGCTTTCAACAAAATACCATCGATTTTATAAAATTTTTCATAGTCCACGGCCACTTTGATGTTTTTTCTGTCCCAAACTCTGAAAAAATCAGATTTAAGTTTAGTAAATTTTAATGGCTATAATACGTTGATTAACTTTGACAATATTTTTTTAATTATAACTATAATTTTAAGATTTTATTAGTAGCTTTTCAAAAACTTTATATAGAAATAGACGTAGTGATTCTTCCCGAATGTTGGCTTGGAAGCAACCCTACGAGTATAATATAGGTCAAATCCCTCTAAAGTACGATCTATATCAACAACAGCTCTGGTGGGGTTGTGGTTTATATTAAAAAAGGTTTAAACGCTTCCGTTAGTGGGCTACATGTTAATGAATGTGAATGTCTAAAATTTAGATCTCTAATGTTGCCACAATCATTACATATATTGCTCACCGTCATTTTTGAATATTGATAACATCTGCAACTCCTGCAGTAGAGCAATAGAACAAATAAATAAGGACGTTTCGGTACTTGTGGAGACGTTGCGTTTTGAAATGCTCACTAATTTGAGCTAATCGACGCAACAAACGCTTAGCACCATACTCGTAGATACAAGTATTGATTGAAGAGTTTAAAGAATTTATTGAAAAAATACGAGGATATTACAGAGCCTTCTTTGCTCTACTTCGAGCCCCAACACAATATAAGCCACCCTATTATCACCACTGGATTACTAGTGTCACGAAGAGCAAGACTATTACCTCGCTAAAATATTATATAGCCAAAAAGAGTTTCAAGAGATGTTGGAGCTTGGCATAAGTCGTCCTTGAGACAGCCCATAAGTCAGTCAGTCCCTAATAAATGATAAAAAAGGAGAATGGTGAATTGAATTGTGGAGGTGATCATGATTGATTTCACCAACATATTGGAGAACAGAAAAATGTAGCACAAGTTTGATATGCGGAAAGCTTATCACTCGATTCCCGTGGAAGATGTGAAGAAAACCGCTATCATTACTCCTTTTGGCTTATTTGAATTTATAAGGATGCCTCTTCAGTCTTCACAATGCAGCGCAAACATTTCAAGGTTTTGTGGGTTCAATATTCAGATACTCAGAATTTTGCTTTTGTCTACGTGGACTATTGCATTTTGGCTTTCGTGTACGAGGAGGAAGGTTATAGACAATTAGATACAGTTTTAAAACATCTACATGAAAATTGAATCACTATCAACCTGGAAAAGTGCGAGTTTTTCAAGAGTAAAGATTTGTTAATGGGTTACCATATAACGTGCCAAGGAATACAGCCAACAGGGATTAAATTTAAGGCAATAACAAATTTTCCCGGACTTAAGACTATCAGTAAAGACACATATTATATGATATTTGACAGCGTTTCTTTAAACGCTGTCAAATATCAGAGTGTTCTGAACGTATATCTACTTGATTATAAAAAAAAACGATAAATCACCCGTTTAATAATCGGCGGAATCTGAGGAAGATTTAAATAAATGTGAAGAGAACATCATGAACGCAGTAGTGACTACTCCTTCTTCGAGCACCGCTTCAATAGCACTAATGGCAGGCGCCAGTTCTAACTGTGTAGGCGCAGTGCTTCAAGCAGAAAAGGAAATCGTTGGCAGCCAATAAGATTTTTGAAAAATATGATGGGAAATTTACCGATTTTCGAAAGTTTTTGGTGTGTATATATAAATACTAAACATTACACAAGAAAGTGAGATCCGAATACAGAAAGTTAGATGATTCAAAATTTTAAGTGTCTAGTTTGTTTGTTGTTATATCGGCACGGGAAATACATATCTTGTGAAAGTTTCAGCTTTCTAGCTATACGGTTTCTGAGATACAGCGAGAGCCCATGAGTATATTGACGCTACCCAGTCTAGTCTGTTTGCAAGCGGCGCTGTACGCATGGGGCCACTTGGACGAATCCTCGCATATCGGAGATAACCGCACGGGCGAAGTATGCCACGCTCACCGCCTGTGCGTCCCGCGCTGTCGGCTTGACAAGTCACTGAGAACAATATGTACTATTGCGCTGGTGGTATCCTGTTGCTGCGTGTGATAACAGAAAGAACTGCCTTCACGAACTGTATTCAAACGAAAACTAAAAAATTGGCGTACCGAACAACTAAAAATGTTTTGATTTCTACGTTTCTAGAACTACTATTTGTATGAAGATATTAATATATGTATATTGAATAATTTATTTATTTAAATTGAAATTACTTTAAGTGTGACCTGTTACTGTATTGTTATTAATAAATTACTTTGACTATCGTCCACTGCCTTTTTATCCCGCCGTCGGGTGTAGGCTTCTCACTGCGCGTGCCTAATGCCTCGACGCTGTACAATCTTACACCGGGAAGGACCCGCTAACTTGACGACGTCGCCAACCATCTCGTAGACAGACAAAGCACACCTCTCTTATCTAATACTTTTTTATGCTTACTAAGATTGTTTAACTCCAGCTACATACCCTAATTTATAATGCAGATAACTTGCAGATCCACTGAACAGGAGTTGCAAATTCTTCACTCCGCTTTCTATTAATTTTTCCGCTACTTGCAAGCCAAGCGTTCCTGAGTCACTTATTACAACACGGCAGCTGTCTTCTGAAGTATTCATTCTGGAATAAAAATAACGAGTTTGGTGTGAGTATGTTTTCTTGTTACTATTTCACGATGAAACAGCATGATCAATTTGAATAGTATGGACATAACTTGTAATCTAATGTGTAAGCTATCGTAGTTGCTCTGGACTTTTATATACCAGGTGCTTCTGTTGAACACGTGTGCAAGATGCACCCTGACGGGATGAATTCTGAACGAGATGCCAGAAGACGACGAAACCTGTGCCTCAACCTCAGGGCAGGTTTTGTCGTCTTCTCATTCGGTGAAAACATGTACCTTTTCTTCCACTTGAAATAAATGTTTAAACAAGGGTTTTAACATAAACGATAGTTAACAACTTTCTATGCACCTTTTAGACACAGCAGGTGTATGATCTCCCCGGAGGCTGAGCAGCGTGCGGCCGCGGTGGTTGCTAGCGGCGAGCAGGCGGAATGCGCGCGCCGCGTGCTGCGGCCCGAATGTCGTGCGGGTCAGGGGACGCACCTCTCCCTTCGCTATACCCTCGCTCACTAGCCCGTGTAGCCTCTGCCGATAACAATTACATTTAAATTATACTATAAGCAGATCAGACCAATTGTTGAACGCTAAGAAATTTACATAGACCTAAATGGGGTACAGTACCGATGAATACGAACAACTTGGACATAAGTCATTAGGGCTAACTTTGAACTCTAAGGAGAAATCAAATGTTTTTCTCCCTATTGAAATACATCGGATGCTGATTTGTGCTATCTAGGTTAGCGTAGTAGTTAAAGTTTCTTATCGTCTAAATTAAAATCGATACGTTTATCGTATCAAAATATCATGACTATTTAATAACGTACCTTTACGTCTGCTGTATCTAGATGATTAAAAATATTTTTGATTTCAACAGCTACATAAGATCTATCACGTGTTACGCTGTGCATTCCAAGAGCGTAGTTCTCATTAGTTAAAATCTGTGCTGTATCTATCATAATACCTGATGTTCCGCAACATTTCAAAGATATCTGAAAATAAATGTTTACGGTGAGTGAGTAATCAATAATAATATTAGATAATATAGATAATAAAATACTATAGTAGATAAATACTAATTTATATAATAGACGAAACATTAATAACGAACTATATAACTCCAACTCCAACTATATAAAAATAACAAATAAGTTGAGAAATATAATATTATAAAAACGCATTATTCGATAAGATTGTTTCTTTTCAAACGAACTTAAATAAATAATCTTCATACATTTTTCAAATCTCCTTTCACGTTGGAGATGACGATGTTGCATCCATATCCATTAGTGGCGTTTAGAACCATGTCTCCGAAACTAGCATCACGAGAGTTACCAATGTCGTGCTCTGAAAAAAATTACATATAGAGAAAAAAGAAAAGTTGAGAGCAAATGAGTAGCACGCGGGAATCAGCTTTACGATTCCTGATTTTGCTCCAAACTTCTTTACCGAATTGCAGCTATATATCTCGTATATTTGAGAATGCGATTAATAATAATCATGAAAAACTTTAAAACTAGTTCTTATCGTATTCACTTCCGGTTGCTTAAGACAGTGGCACATGTCATTAAAAGTGAGGGTTTGATACTAGTAAAAGTTTTTTCTTCCGAAAACAGCAATCCAATATGCTATGCTAAAACAAAAAGTAAATCAGCTTATCGATACCTATTTCGAATGCTTTAGTATACGAGTATATAATGAGACTGCGATTGATAAAAAACACAACCTGCAGGATTCAGATCTGCTATTTTTGTCGTACAATACCGACGCCTCAGACTACTAGGCCACGGTTTGTTAGGGAATTTAAAAGAAGTTCTTTATCGGACTAATCTTCCGGCCACATAAGAAAGAGGCGCAGGCGATTGAAAGTGAGGGCTTGACGTTGTAAAAAAAAAAAATGGTTGCCTGTAAAGTCGGTTTTACGGGCGAAGATTTTACGTGACAACGTCTGCCGCGTGCTGCGCGCGCGGCAGACCGATCATAGTTGAGTGGGAGAGAGACGCAAGGCATTCGGCGGGCCTCTCTCTCGTTCGGTCACTCATCGTAACGTTACCGGGCGTTACACTTTTTCATAAGTGACTCCCAGCCGCAATCTAATTTAAGACGTTGTCACGTCAAAAACTTTAGATGATAAGCGCTGGCTTTTCTGACCTCGCAATCAAAATGCTATTCTAACATTCCAATACAAAAGCACAGATACCGTTGAGCTGCGGGAAGAGTCTCCTGAGGAAGCGCTTCTTGGCGTGGTCCCGCACGGTGGTGAACACGCGCCAGCCGCGCGCTACAGCTATGCTGATGACAGCCTGACCCAGCGCGCCCGCGCCGCCGTGCACTAGCACCGAGTGATTTGGGTTGACTCTCATAGCCTGGAATACACACACAGGCGAAATTACATGATTTGAAAAAAATAAGAAAAAACAGCTTGTTCATGCTAAACGTATGATGATCCGTGAGAAAAATTACCACCGGTACAAACATTTTACTTGTTGTCATTTATCCTAAAGCTTTTTACTTTTATACTTTCGTTTGAGCCTAGGCATGCTGCACCTTAAGCAAGTGAGTCGTTTTCTACGTTACGCACTGAAATGCCTATTTTACGGAAAAAATAAGTGCCATTGTTATATTAACACACTTTTTATCATTTTTCAATTTATTTTTACTCAATATTTTGTGAATGTATAGAAGGTCTACCAATTATCTTTATAAAGACCGAATAAAAAAATCCAAAAAAAATAAGTACATGTTATACGGGAGCCCCCCTCAAATATTTATTTTATTAAAATTTTATAACTTAATTTGATAGCTAATATATTTTTTATATCTTGTGTAAATTTGTAAAGTCTAGCAGCTACAGTTATTAATATATAGCAAAAGAGATACGAAAAGATCACAATTATTGTATGGTTTTTTGGTACCCACTTAAATATTTTTTTTATTTATTATTAAGGGTTCAGTTTTTACCTTGTACGTATACAAGGTAAAAATGGAACCCTATTACTAAGCCTCCGTTGTCTGTCTCCAGGCTGTATCTCAGAAACCGCAATAGCTAGAATGGTGAAACTTTCATAAGATATGGAACTTATATAATAGAAAAGAATAGAATATCATTTATTCGTCATAACGTATCCTAATTATAACAACTTACAGGTTTAATAAAAGGATACAGTACGTTCTCGTCAATTTCACATTATACATTATTCACTATTAATATATATGAAACTTTCATAGCAGCACGATAAACACATAACTCGTGAAAGTTTCAGTTTTCTTGCTATTACGGTTTCTGAGATACAGCCTGGAGGCAGATAGACAGCGAAGGCTTAGTAAAAGGGTCCCGTTTTTACCTTTTAGGTACGGAACGAAAAAAGAAAAAGAAATAAGAACTTTGATATCTACAAATAAATGCCAAAAAAAAAATATAGAGATTAAAAATATTGTTTCATACTTACAGACATTAAAATAAAGCAATAATATGCAAGAGTATATGCAAGCGGCACGGTGGCAGCATCTTCCAGGCTCCAGTGTTTGGGCACCGGCCACAGGAATTCCAGTGGGGCTAACACGTGGCTACTTATGGCACCGTTTGCCACTAGACCCATCACTCGCTCGCCTCTATTACAACAAAACACACAGCGATAATGATACAGTCTGAAAATGTTCGTAAGATTCTACGGCCCAATACGCGCAACAGTGGTTCGTGTTATTTTGCTTGCTGAGGATAGAATTAAGTCAGCGACAACATTTTTTTTTTGCAGCATGCCGAGTCGCAAGATGCAACCTCAAAAATTATTACGCAATGAAATTTCTATACAGATGCTCAGGTCAAGCATTATACATGTATCTACTTAGTAATTGAGCCTCGTGGATATTTTTGACAACCAGAAATTTATATGAAACAAGGTAAATATTAATTTACCTTGTAGTTACTCCGCTGAAATCCATTCCGAAACCTTGACATTTATCGTTGCAATCATTTGAGTTTAATCCATAAGCTTGTCTCATATCGCTCATATTTATACTTGCGTATCGGACCTTAAAAACAAATAAAAATAAACGAAGATGTTGCAGAGACCTCTCTGGAAAAGCAGCATTATGCCTAAAACTAGTCAAAAGCCCCTTCAAACTCCGACATCAATCAATAAGTACGTTGACTTATGTTTGGGGTCATTTATACTTAGGTAGGTAGGCTCTAGTGGCGACAGTTTTCAGAGAGGTTTCAATCGTCTTTAAGGTATCAAATGCCTAACTACTGCTGCAGCAGTAGACGACGGCGGACGTTGCCGTCGCCGTCGTTGGCGGATCGGTCAGCAATCCGGGAAGGGCCACAGTGCAGTGTAAGGAGGTCTCCGGGGTTTTTCTCGGAGTTCTCCGTTAAGCACAGAGGCAGGTTACCAGGAGGGTTTTAGTGGCTACAAATCCCACATAAGCTGGCTGCGCCCCATCGTAGCCAGGTATCTTGTTGAATATTTCACCCTTGGCAACAAAAAATAAGGTAAGAGAGGCTTTTGCTCTACTAAAAATAACTATAACAATCTCATACCGCCACTAATATCCCGTTGCCTGTTGGCGGTGGAACTTTAACCCAACGCAAGGAGTTGATGTCTCCGACCACTTCACTCTGTAATCTCACTGAGTCATCATTTGCTTCAGTGTCTTCTGAAGGCAAGCCATACTCACTTTTCCACTCACCCTGAAATATGATAATTAGGTACAATAATGCTGAATCAATTGTGCACACTGTTACCCTAGAGATGAAAGTAACCTATTTAGTCCCGAGACGGGGTTTGGCGCCCCGAATGAAGAGAGGCCGCCAATAGTTCGAGGGACCTAATAAGTCTTTAACCCGAGGTAAACACTGTGATTTTACAAATTAAGTACAAATAAAAAGAAATGTAAAGAAATTTATTTTCTTACTTTGTCAGCGCGCCATTTCGTTAAATCGGCATACGATTTTAGGTACCTATCTTTGTTTTGATTTGGGTGGTAAAAGGTTTTCTACTACCACTTTAGCCTCTTCTCTTATTACATCAGACGTTAAATTGATTTCAGAATATGTATAAACAAAAGCCTTCAAATCGGAAGATCGAATTGCCACTTTCCCGCCTTTTTTCCCGGCTTTTTTTGTGGCTGGCCAACTAGCCAAATTTTTTTTTCATTTTCATCATTGCAAAAATAATAAATATTTTGCCCAAATCTAAGTTACTTTAAAGAAATAGTTCAAACTTAATTATAATAATGTTATTTAAAATTTATATTTTTTAATCAACAATTAGCTTTAAGTTATTTCAATTTTACGTAATTTCAATACGTCGTTGCTGTATAGAAAGTAAAATCTTACAGAATTTTTTTTTTTATTACTCATACTCTTTTTTGCTGTGGCTGGCTATCTATTCAGCCATTATTTGTTTTTCATCATTGCATCAAGTTATAATATGATAAATGGTGGAAAATAAATTATAATAAAATTTATTTTTAATCAATACAATTAGCTTTAAGTTATTTCAATTGTACGTCGTGGCTGTATAGAAAGTAAAACCTTATTTTTACTGTACTATTTTTTAAATTACTTGACAGCTGTCAGTTGCAAAGCGATTCTCTACAGGGATACAATGTATTACTTTCATCCCGCTCTTCAGGCAACTCCAGACCTACTTTCAGAGATTGAGTAATGACTAAATATAAATATAAAACCCCCTCTCAGGCCTAAATAAGTTACTTTTATCCCTAGGGATACAATCTGACGGTTTTCATAGCTAGAGTGAACTGGTTTTTTCTGGGTAAGCGCGCTCCACCTTAGATCATAATATCGCCTACCATCACGTGAATTTGATAAAGAGCAAGCCCATTTAATGTAATAAAATGATGTATATAGTAATATTATTAATTCGGCGTTGAGACTCAAAGTACCTAATATCTGATGCTTGAACATTTTCCTTTTACAGTCCATAGGTGTGTGTTTGACTATAGCGTGCCAACTAAGAATAGGACTGTCAAGCCGCCATTTTGCTCAGTAATACGCGCTAACGTCATTACCAAAGTGTATGGTGTGCCAAAAAAATATATTCAGTTTACATGTTTAATGTACGTTTTTTTTGTATATCTTTTACTTTTCACGCCAAATTATTTATACATAATATCTATATATGTAGGATCTGAAAAAAAACACATTTTTAAAAATAGGTATATTTATTTTCAGTTTTAATGAATCGGTCGTAAAGTTCTTTAGATACGGATATGTTACCATCTGGAGTATTTTGTATAACTGCTAATGTTAACATAACTTCATTTTTGAAGTATATGTGCACATTAAAAACGATTTCTCGTGGTCTACAATGGAGCACCGCACCTCTCAGTAGTAAAGTAATCAAATCTGTATCTATGAAGAAAAAAAAATTAAATTTCTTTTTTGAGCTTTTATTGCTGGCAGTACTATTTTGGCAGTTATCGTGTGAAGTTGGAAGCAAGCGCGATCCTAGTATTAGTTGGCACGCATAGTAATTTGCCTGATAAAAGCTACACTGTAGTCTGCGATGTGGCAGGCTCGCCCAGATTATAATTTTTCGATTCTATTTTTAAGACCCCTGGATACTTCTCTGGAATCAGAGACCCGAACTTTCTAAGTTTCAAAACTTCGCTTTCCGAAACGTTTCCAAAAATATAAGTCCATAACACTCGTGCTTATACTAGTGTTCTATGTAGCTTCTAAAGCTTCGTCATGCAAGAATTGTCGATGGGCCTCCTACGCTGGGTGAGTTATTAGTTTGACATGTTAGTATTGCTATTAAACGTAGTAATTCTAAATTATCCATGTACTTACATCAATCTTCAAATCAGATCTTGAAATGTACTTAAGTGCTTCCAAATTAGTTCTCTGGTTCAATGTTTCATGAGTTTGACGAAAACGTATATTTTCTATGATCACTCCGCCACATCTATAGTTTCGCAAAAATATTACTTTATTATAATAGTTTTACCGGCAAGTTTCCTTCCTTCACACAAACAAAAGCTCTAAGGCAAAAAGTCACGAGCCAGAGTGCATAATCATTGGTTTTGTAGCATCCGCACTCGTGGTTTAGGAAAATGAAAATAACTAGCAATGCTGAAGGGCCATTTTCATTGTATTTTCTTTAACACCTCCATGATCAAATGTCTAAATACATAAAACGATTTAATATGAATCCTTAAATAGCATCAATTAAATACTTTTCCCACTAGAAATATACCGTTTCATTTGATTCTTACAGGCGTCTAGAATTAACAGCCGGAATTCGATTTCAACTTCCAAATTTCGGATGAACAGGTATGAGTAAGTACTATATAAAATATAATTTGTTGGTCGTAGTTGTAATATTTACTCGTAGCTTTACAACTATTTACACCGATAAGAACAATGTAACCGCACTAAGTACCAAGCAACACGACCGTATAAAAATAAATTTAAGTTCGATCATTGCTTCAAACATGTTACGTTACATGTAACTCTTTACTAACGTCAAATTTCCAAACTCAAAATTATTGTACCTGGTTCGATCCTGTACTTCGCTTAAGGTGGCATGTAAGTAAACATGTTCATTGATATCTTGTTTTCTCGAATCTATGACCATGTTGCCAATATGTTCGGGTACGACAATATTGTTGTGAGTATTTTTCAATGTATGCAGCTGGATCAAACCGTCAATAAGTGTTACCCAGTTGTCATTCCACTTGATGTTAGCTTCAGAACAGGTTTTGTTTGATCCGACAATGCTGCAAAACTCGCCACTAAAATTAAATATACATATGCTTCTATTTATTCAGTTATTAAGTATTAATATATATAAAAAAAACATTCAAATTAAATAATATGGTTTATTAACACTATTAATAAAAATATTACACGGGGATAACATTCTTTCCGCAAAAATAATTCTACTTGTGAATACAAGGTAATGTCCAAATGATAATTATACAATGTTTATAATATGTAAAAATCGTTAATAATTAATTTTGTGCCTATGCGTATTTTGTGCCTATCAAAAAAAAACTGTCGCGATGACTCGTCATACCTGTAACCATATCCTCTACTGTACAAAGCACCATATACGTCTTGAAGACAAAGCTCTGTTGCATCAGGTTCATTCTGGCCGATAGCATCATTTAATAACTGTTTAACTGCCACTTTTCCATGACTTGCCATAGCAACTGGCGTAATATATCCAGTAGCAACTTTAAAATCTTCATTCAAGACCTAAAATAAAGATTCGGGCCAAAAGTTTAGTTAGGTGATGGTTTATATTAATACAAGCTGGGTCCCGCGGTGTTACCCGCGTTAATACGAAAAAAAAGAAGCGATGAAGTGTTAATCTAGGATTTAAGCTATCTTCATACCAAATTTCAAGCAAATCCATTTTATTTCTTTATTTTCGTTTGTGCTGTTTTGAACTACTTGTTTATCTTCATGTTTGTCAGCTTTAGTCGACTAACAAAGGTGTTTTCATTTAAGTTCTGTTTTGTTTTTATTCATGGTTTTTTTTAGCTACGAAACGGATTTTTGGAAATTCTACCCCTAAGGGGGTGAAAGTAAAATAGTTTGAATAAAACTTCTTTGTTTTTGAACTTCTGGCAATGAAATTAAGAATATGTATAGTTTATGTAAAATTAAAATTAGTGGTATCAAGTTTTTGCCAGGGGTGCACTTAGGGTGTGTAATGAGGGTCAAAGTTTGCATAGAAAATTCTTTATTTATCTAGTTAAAGTCTTGAAAATTACTATGGAAGTAGTTTTTTACTGATTAAATAAAAAAAAATTTTTTTTTTTGCTAGTGTTGCATTAAGGGGGATGCCATTGGAGTTGAAAGTTTAATATGAAAGTTTTGTGTTTTTGAAATTTAGTGGTGTGAAATTTGAAGGGCGTATTTGTTTTAGTACGTAGACGCGTACTAAGAAAGGATTTTTGGAAATTCCACCCCTAAGGGGGTGAAAAAAGGTAAAACCATTTGTAAGAAACTTCTTTGTTTTTGAACTAGCAATTAAATTTGGAATATGTATAGTTTATGTAAAATTAAAAAAAATGGTGTCAAGTTTTTTTGCCAGGAGTAAACTATGGGTTTGTAATGGGAGTGAAAGTTTGTATGGATAATTCTCTATTTATCAAGTCAAAGTCTTGAAAGTTGTTATGGTAGTAGTTTATACAATGGATAAAATAAATTTGCTTAAATATTTGCCAGGTGTGCCATTGGGTTGAAAGTTCAAAAGTAAAATTTTGTGTTTTTGGAATTAAATACTTCTGAATTGGTATTTATACTGGTAAAAAAAAAAACAGCCAGTCCGTTCAGTTGCTGTTCGACGGAAAGTATGATGGAGTCGTAACGTAATCTAATTATTAAATTTAAAATAATGTTTTCGAGAAAACGGTCTAATCTGTCGTATCATTCCAAAAAGCGAAAAACAGAGGTTAACTAGATTTCAGGAATCGAATGCGGAAAGACAAATGCGACTCTATAATTTACTATAGATTTACTATTTACTGGGCTAACGAATCTAAAATAAGACGTCCGGACCGAGACCGAGAGAGAGAACCGAAAAATATCATAGTCGTATTTGTATAAGCCATCGATTACTATTATTCTGGATAATTGACGAAAAAAGTGGTCTAAAGACGGTTTTTTAGCACACGTACGAATTTTTTAAACTCCCTTTTTATGATATATAAAATGATAATAAAAGTGTTTCTAATTAATTTCTGCTTAAAATACCCCAATTGGTAGGGTCCCGTAAAAAGTTTACAATAAATTCCAGTATTTACTTTCGTTACCCAGACTACTATTTTACTTTTAATTTATTATAACAATTAATGTATGTGTAATGTATATTTGTTAGTCGTGTACACTGGTTGACCAGACCGACCGCTTACAAATACAAATTATCATTATGATTATTATGTGTTTCGCTATGGGGCCGTTTGCCGATACAAATATCCGGACAACGATCGTCGATATCACCATCCCACATGGCGGTAATCACGTGAGCCAAGTCAAGGTACTTGCTGACTTTGTCGTTCTCACTTCTCGGCTTTCACGAGATTCTCGTCATGCGGGATGGTGATATTGACGATCGTTGCCTGGCGCTGGGATCGTTCGACCAACACGATATCAGGCTTATTGCAAGTCCTGTTCGTGACGACAGAGCGGCTCCAGTAGAGCTATGCACGACCATTCTCGAGAACTGATTCTATATATTATTTTATATTATTCTATATATTATTTCTATATATTCTTCTGTATATTAATCTTTATTATTATTAGTCATAATATCTTCCCTGTAATCTTTATTGCTTGTAAAGTTTATTCTGATTTTAAATAATTACAATATATGTGTGGTAAACTCTCTAACCTCGAACATTCCCGTTCCTCTGTGAAGCGCGACACTAAGCCCGGTGGCCTTCTCTTTATGCAGTTTAGGCTGTGCGTGTAGCTTTACGTCGGTAAACTTCACACTCAACGACTTTTTCGGCACTTCTAACGACATCGCTAACAGGTCCCACACCGCAACCAGTGCGAATGAGAATGGTAACAAGGTTTTATCTAAAAAATAAGAACATATATTTTATAATGTCATTAAAAATACCGCTTCATCATTTTATGGACAAGTAACTAAGCTATTGTGCTGAAAAACATTAAGAAGCTTTGCTTTAAATTGTGTTTTGTATGTAAATAGCTGATTTGTCTTTCAGGATAGGTTTGGCCCCGTAGTTCTTGTTTTCACTTTTGTGCCTGGTGCAATTTATTATAAAAAAAAAACCGCATTCTTATGGGTTAAGTTTAAATCTATCGTTCTTATAATTTATGAATCGGTACAGGAATGCTGCCAGCTTTCTTGGCTCTTTTTCACCTTTTTATCGGATTAGGCTTGAGGTACGTCACGTAATTAAACCAATATCATTTTGAGCTTTAATCTCATGTGGCATTTTACTCATTGACATAGCGATTTAAAAGTATTGCTAAGTTGTTATTTATAATCACTTACTGTCGATCACGTGACCTCTCAAGTAGCTGTGTTCATTGTCATGAAGGGATATCACAAATGTGTACGAAGCTGTCTTGGTTCTCCTTGCAGTCTGGTACAACGGCAACGTCCTGTAAATATATTAAGTATTTGTTGTTCAGTTTCTGGGAAAGCCACCAGATCGCGTAACCAAACGAGTCTGATACTTCCTGGCCAAAAGGACTGCGGATTACCAACTGAAGGGAGCTTAGCTAGGCAAGCACTAGAAATTGCTCTACTAAGATCCAAAAAATAAATATGATTTAAGAAGTACTGACCATTTCTCCTGATGCGCCCACTGCACGTATTGTGAGAGTAGCGGCGTGCCGGTGGACACGGGGAACTCCACTGCGGGGTACAGGACGCGGACTCGGGGGCAGTAGCCGAGCAGGTGTAGCCTGGAACCAGGGAGCAATGTTCATCACGTCAGTTCTAAATAAACAACCACCGAAAAAACAATAAAAAAATCATCAGTATCAACACACAGTCTTACATAGAATCGTGATCAAACCGATGGAAAAAATTGTGCAAAAATATTTTAAAAATTGTTTGACATTATTCAAATCAGATTGTCAGCATCAATCTACCGCCCTTTTTATCCCACTGGGTAAAGGTCTCGCTCTGCATGTTCCACCTGTGTCAGTACAGTCATGAAAAGACAAGGACGGTACGATTGAAAGGGTATACAACTTAAAAGAGTCGGAAACGACCCACAATCAAAATTGTTTATCATGTCGATATTACTGACTTGCCAATAGCATCGAGCAGCATGGTGACGTTGTCTGCGTGTCCTCGCCGCGTGAGAGGTATGTTGGCGGCGTCTGGCAGAGCGCGCTTGAGGATCGCCTGCAGCAAGCCGTGCGGAGCCACCTCCACCAGCACGGCGTCCTGCGGGATCAGGGAGCTCGCCTCCTCGAACAGCACCGGGCTCTGCATACCGACAATCAACAGTCACTCGCTGCGCTTCGGTGCAAGATCTTAGTGGCTCGTGCCGGCTTACCAGTAAGTTGTTAGTGTGATATTCCGCCGAAGAATACTTGGCGAGCGGCTCCTCCCAACGCTCCTGAGGCACTGACGACGAGACCCAGCGAGAGCTGCGCAGTCGAGGTGTCTTTATCACCTCCTTCAGGTATTTCAGGAGGCCGGGACCTAAAACCATGCAATACATTTAAAAAATTCGGCCTACCATACTAGGAGACGCCACTGTTCTCGGTCCTGTGCCTTCTCCTTCCACTGCGTACTTGAATTTATCTACTCCTTTGAAGGTAGTGTTTCCAGTAAGAAGGCCTTCTTTTAGCCGACGAGTATTCAAATTCAAATCGTTTATTGCTTAATTTATGCTATACAATATAAAATTATTATAGAACACAAAATGTACCCTAATCAGGGCTTTGCAATTCTGGTTTGAAGCGAGCCGATTTATTTTTTTCTTCCAATATATGGTGTACATACGTGTCATTAAAACTTTTATCATTTAAGAATTCGTCAACTGTATAATAATACTTGTATAATAATTTTTCCTTTAGGGTTTTTACAAACGTGTTATGATCATTTATCTTTTTTAATGTGGCCGGTAGGTTATTATAATTTTTTATTGCCATAGCATTTGGCCCGGAACTTTGCATATTTAGTCTAGATTTTTGGATTATTAATTTGTTAGCATATTTAGGTCTAAGTTGATATTTACGGTTTTTATCTTGATAAAAAACTCTGGATATTTATTTATAAATTTATTCTGTATTTCGGTGACGATGCATATAAATGTACTTCATTTTGTCTTTGTTGATCCTCAAGCCTACTTTTTCTGCTTCTCTTTCTAGAATTTCCACAGCACCAATCACCTGTTCTATATTTTCACCAAGTAAAGCTTAATCGTCCGCATAACCTATAACCCGATGTTGCCCGTTCAGTTGTACTCCACCGTCTAATGTTATTTATTACCTTTCTAATGATGTGCTCGATAACTAGGTTAAAAAGCATCGGTGATAAGCATGTCATTGCTTTAATCCGATTACCATTTTACTGTCATTCGTGGCAACCTCTATCATCTTAATTAGTTAGTAAGGTATCTGATTTTTTTTAGTATACGAGTAGTAAAGAGCGCTTGGCGGTAGATGCTATCGTATGCTTTGGCAAAGTCTACGAAAAGCGAGTGCATGCTTGGCGCAGACTCCCACTTCTTCTCCATAAGTTGTCGTAACAAGAAAATTTGGTCAGTTGTACTAAGGTTGCGTCGAAAACCACACTGGTAGTTGCCTTTTTTTACGTGAGGAAATGCATTTACGCATGCCCACCACACCTGGGGAGGTGGGTGGGGTATGTCGGGCTCGATGCCAGAAGGGCATCACTACCGACTAAAACCTCACGATGGCCTCCTCACCGGAAAGGGCGGGGTGAGGTTCCGCTCCTCGCATTAACCCTCCACCCCGCCCACCTCGGCTAGCCTGCGAGGCTCCTTCTCAGGGGATGAGTCCCCTTGCAGTGCACATGGTGCACCGCAACCACCTCGGGGACCATAAGTGCAATGGACGCCGGACAACCCCGGTCCGACGTCCCAGGTCCCCCGTGACGGGTCAGGTCTGTGGCCCCGTCACCTGCCACTACGGCCGCAGAGAATAGGGTAAGTGGTATTTTGTGGTACCACTCCCTTCTCCCTGCGGCCCCACCGCGTCCGCCATCAAACGGTGGCGACCCCGTCGAGGCCGCGGCAGGTAGGAAGAGCGGCGCATCGTTATACCGACACTTCTCTCCTGCCGCGGTCCCACACCTTCGGCTGCGGTGGGTGTCCCCAAAACCACACAGCAAGCCCGCCTAAGTTGCGAAATCCCCCCGTATCGAGGTTCCGCAACCTACTGGTGCCACTCCATCTAGCACTTGCATACTGGGAATACAAGTGTAGGGAGTGGCCCGCCTCAGGGACCCTCTTCGCTTCACCGTGGGTGACCAGGCCACGGTTACTGAGCCCCCCCGCCTCGACAATGCGGGGCCCCACGGGGGGGACACTGGTAGTCGCCTATTAAAGCGGTTGGTAGCGAAATAGCATCATTATTTGGAAAAATTCTATAAAATAATGCGCAAATGATAAGGCCAATGTTTTTCAATTTTATTCGCTTTAATTCAGCGTAACAAATTTTTTATTTAATTATTTCAATACATATATATAAATGTTATGTTTCTGAAAGTAACAAAGAAATTAAGGCAAATCTTACTTCTTTGTAGGTAATGGTATCTAGATTTTTTTTATATTTAAATATTATTAAGTGATGATTTTATATCAATTTATTTCGTGAAAATCTTACGACCGAGCAAAGTGCATTTCGAAAATGTATGGCGTGACTGATCACGGTAGATACAATTTAACCTTAAAGAAAAATAAAATATTCTAAAATGAGAACCACTTACCCGCTTCCGCGATATACCGCGAGTGGTATGCGATGTTAGAGCACGGTACCTCCCTGGCAAAGACTCCTCGCGCGGTGAGGTCATTCACGAACGAGCGCATTACCTCTGCTGGACCTGAGATGGTACAGGACTCAGCGCTGTTGTGACATGCTATCGTTATCTCAGGGGGACACAGTGACTCTATCTGTTGAGCACAGAGTACAAAGAAGATAAATGTTACAGTTACCACACAGTAAAATGCAAAGTTTTGTGCGATTCAGATTATACCTGTTTAGCTCCAAGCCCGACGGCGGCCATGGAGCCGCGGATGAAGGGTGTCTCGAGCGAGACGCGGCCGCGGCTGTAGGCTGACAGGATCATCTCTTCCGCCGTCAGGCAGCCGTCGGCGTACGCACAGCCCAGCTCGCCCACACTGTGACCTAAATTAGACTAATAATATCAGGATCACTATGAATATCTAAGTGTATAAGAAACCAAAAATGTTTCAAGTTTTAGAAGAATGGCTCCAAGCTGGTCGAAAATGGGTTGGAGGACGAATCATTACTACAAATTTGTGCCTATGTTCAGAAGTGGACAATAAAAGGCTGAAAGTGAGCAAAATGATTTTCGAGCGTAAACTCGCGTAAAATGAGTTTACGCTCTTTCAAGATTTTGAATAATAATTTGACCATTTTGTTTGTTTGTTGGTGGTTTATTTGCGAAGTTTCAATATTTGCCAAATAAACACTGTACTGCAATAAAGTTACTTTACTGTACTTGCAGTAAAAGTATAAACGCCCATAATTTATGTACCAATCAAAGTTACTTTTCCACTCACCGATGATCTTGTCGGGAACCAACCCTAGTTCCTTGAGGATGTCTGTGAGACCGATTTGCACCGCAGCGATACCAACGAACGAATGCAGAATGTTGTCAAATATGCTTTTATCCGGCGACGTGATTATATGGACTATGTCCAGGCCTTTGGGCTCCAGTACTTTACGGCAACTGAAAACAGGTCATACAAAACGTTATTAAGAGATAGGGCATCCTCACGTTTCCGTAGCTTCTTATCTTCCAAATGGCGATATATGTGAGAAAGTACCTAACCTTATTCACAAACCGCGGCACTGACCACTGGAACACTCGGTACAAGGACTGGCTTAGGGTTGTGAGCAGGACGCTGCACGAGTCTACTAAGGTTACACATTTCTAAGGCCCAACTGTGTAAAATAGACTACCTATGAACTTTGTCCAAGTTTAGGTATATTTTAAACTCTTAAAAGCTGGTTCATCGAAATATTTATCTACTATATTGATGACTTTTAAAATTCACTAAAATTACCAATAAACAATTTTAAAATGCCCGTATGTATACAATATATTTTATACATATTGAATCATATATGTAAGATGAGTAAATATGTATAACCAATAATGATATGTAAGTGTAAAACTTAATGTTGTATAGTTAATAAGTAAGCATAAAATTAAGGAGGTGATGAAAATGATGGTATTCACCGTTCGATGGCGGCTGCGAAGACAGGTACCCGCATGAGTTGCGCGCCCATGCCGGCCCACTGGGAGCCCATGCCGCTGTACACGAACCACAGCGGCCGCGCGGCGCCGTCACAGTACTCTGACTGCTGGGCTAGGCTCACTGTCGTGCCATCTGTGGCTGTATCTAAGACAACCACAAATAACCATAATAACGAGATGAAGAAGAAGAAGAAGAAAATTATCATTAAGACACATTTCAAACATGGCTGGTTACCCCTATGCTTAACCATAGTTAGTTTTTATCATGGTTGCTAACACAACTGATATACTACAACAGGTATACACATTTGAATACATTATATCGATACATATTGAACACCCAGAGCGACCGCCAACAAATTAGCTCATCGCAAAGATGTTGGCCGTGCTGGGAATGGAACCTGGGATTCACTGGTTGGCAAATACAAACAAATACAAATCATTTATTGATAACATCAAATTACAAGTCAAATAATATAATATCATTACAATAGTATATGATATGTATCAATGTCAATTTTCAGTTATAATTCTAGTAATATAATTTCATTACAATAGTATATGATATGAATCAAATATAAATTTTCAATTCTAAATAATCATTTATTTTATAAAAAGTTTAACTAATAGCCAAACCCTGAGTCTAGTCTTAAAGCTGGCGGTGGAAGGTGCATCCCGGACAGTCGCGGGTACGCGGTTGTAGATCGCGGGCCCCAACACGTAAACGGACCTCTCAAATTTCACAAGTTTATGTACCGGCGTTTTCAGTTGCATCTTCTTCACATTGCTACGTAAATCCCACGTTTAGTGTGTGAAAAGTGCAACTAGATATATCAAGGTCTGGAAAGAGTTCGACGCAGGAGACGTCGCTCTGAACCTCGCAAATGGCAAGAGGTAGATCAAGCTGTAAAGATGACCCGCGTTCTGGGCGGCCTTCAACCTCCGTTACAGAAGAAAATGTCAAAAAGGTTGAGAATCTGGTTTTGGAAGACAGAAGAATGACTATAAAACATATAGCTGAGATCCTAAAGATATCTTTTGGTAGCGTTCAAACAATTTTAATTGATTCACTGGGGTTCAAAAAAGTGTCTGCAAGATGGGTGCCACGAATGTTAGCCGACGAAAACAAAAAGCGACATTTGGAAATTTCCAAGCGTAATCTCGAAATGTTCCAGCGTGATTCGGATAATTTTTGCCGTCGTCTTGTCACCATGGATGAAACGTGGGTCCAATCCATTTTAATCCTGAAACTAAAAGACAAAGCATGTCTTGGAAACGACCATCCTCTCCATCCATTAAGAAATTTTGAGTTGCTCCTACCGCTGGCAAAGTTATGGCCTCTGTGTTCTGGGATAGTGAAGGAATCCTTTTTATTGATTACATGCCAAAAGGCCAGACGATTACATGCCAAAAGGCCAGACTATTATGCAAATTTGATTCCGAAAGTGCGTGAAGCGATTAAAGAAAAACGTCGTGGAAAACTGTCGTTGGGCGTGTTGTTCCTTCAAGATAACGCTCCTGCTCATCGATCGGAAGTTGCACTCAACGCAATCCGCTGTGCTGGCTTCAATCTCCTTGACCACCCACCATATTCTCCGGACTTAGCCCCAAGTGATTTTCACTTATTTCCAAAATTAAAAGAGGAAATTCGTGGAACAAAATTTCACGATAATGACGCGGTTATAGCTGCCGTAGAAGACTTTTTCGAGAGTCAAGAAAATATTTTTTTTCACAAGGAATAAGGAAGTTAGAAACGTGTTATTCTAAATGCATTGCATTGCAGGGAGATTATGTAGAAAAATAAAATATTATTATTTAAATCTTTGCATTTTTTAATATTGATTCCAAGAATTTATTGATTCACCCTCGTATAATATACATTTTTGAATTCTGTGAAATTTTGAAGCGTCTACCAGCTACTGTTATTGATATATATAAAAAAATACGAAAAAAAACACGTCTATTGTATCGGACCTTAATTTTTTTATTATTTATGTTATAGCGGCACCGGCAAAACTTACTTATGAAAATTTCAGCTTACTAGCTATCATGGTTTCCGAGATATGTACAGTCTGGTGACAGGCAGACGGACAAACAGATAGACATAGATCGGAGGCTTATTAATAGGGTCCTGTTTTTACCTTTTAGATACGGAATCTTAAAAATTATAGCATACATTCATCCTTGGGTTTCAAAGTAGCCTGATGTAGCATATCAGGCCGATCCGATTTTTCGTTTAGCCGTAAATACCAATAATAACAGACAGCCATCCAAAACAGATACACAGACAAAGTTTCAAGCATTTTTATAATATTTGTAATAACTATTTTATAACATATATAAGTTTTTCTAGACTGTGCAATAATAATATTCCGTTTTATATTCATTGAACACCTTTACAACACAAGCTCTTACCAAGGATGGTATATCCCTTGCCGAGGTGGCCGCTGATGTTAGTCTCATGTATGTTGTGGAGAAGCGCCAACTCCTCAGGGTCGATGGGATGAGACTTCAGCATGTCCAGCATCCTGTCCACTGCGGCCTCGTCTCTACCGGACATTAGTACCAATCGGGGAATGTCGCTTTTAAAGCGAGTTAAGTCCTGTAAATGTAAGTTTTTTTAAATCATTATCTAATGTAAGAGCTAGACAAAATTACCCAAGGGTTTCGTACCATTACCTAAAAGATGGCTTAGGGTTTAAACGTTAAGTTAATGTTTATGAAATTAAATGTTTTTTATTTATTTTATTTTTCAGTTGATACAATAATCACAATACATAGATTGAACCCCATATAGTCAATAACAAAACGTAAGCCTACGCGTTGTCAAAAATGCAACCCCGAAAAGCTCTCTGGCCAAACGTGCCCATATACCGCTTCGGCCGCCCGTCTTCCTGCGCTTAATGGCTATTGACACTGTCTAAAACTGAGTGAAAAACTTCTTAACCTCTGCCCACCACGAGCCTACCGTCTCCACCGCGAAACCCACAAAATCATAGGAAACTGCCAATTCAGCATATTCTTGTTTATTGGCCTTGAATACAGTCTCCGCCGCGTAGCCTCCACACTGCTGCGACTCTCGTAAATTGCAGGCAGCAAATGTGCAGTTGCACGTGGCGTCCAACGTTGCCAGGAGACTAACTTTACCCCGGAGTGCCACAGGTGCGGCTGTGCGGAAGATACCACGCAGCATGCCCTAGAGGTATGGCCAGGAGAAGCCGGGCCGCGACAATCCCTAGTCGCGGTGATTGGGACGGACCTCTCCTTACCGACCATTCTCAGGAAGATGGTCGACGACGAGAGATCATGTGACGCGATGGCCTCCTTCTGTGAGAGTCAGTGCAGGTTGCCCGCCAGCCTACCCACGTGATGGTGTACCTTGTGTTTGTAATGTCCGTGGAGCAGCACATGCGCGTTGACCCCGGTCACCGACATGCTGTTGACGGCGGCGTACGAGCGCCGGAAGGCGGCGTGCTCTCTCAGCACTCGCATGCGGCCGTCCTGTAGCGCCGCCACGTCGCGCCGCGGACTCTCGCAGTGCAGGTTGCCCGCCAGCCTACCCACGTGATAGCCTAGAAGTACCTGTAAAACAAACAAGTGTAAATATATTTTTTTTAAATCCTCAAGCTGTATTTTTGTGGCAGCCAGCTTGGATTTAAAATTTATCATTGTGTATGTATTCTATTTGATACAAGATTTATGTTTGTTGAACTCAGGTCATGAAGTCTTGATTTCATTAAAATTCGAAGTTGTCATACTACCAATTAAGCATACTTTTGTGATTGCAGATATGCCCGAAGCAGCTGCTCCATACCCGATGTTTGACATCACGCTACCGATTAGAAGTGGTTCTTTCTTTTCCTTACAAAACACCTTTTCAATAGCTTCTAATTCAGATTTGTCTGCATCTAGTATAGCTGAAACATGATCAAGTGAGTGAGCTACTAGTCTACGAATGGTGCCGAGTCCCTAGAGGTCACGTAAGCCATACAAAGTTATTGTACCACTCTGGTTCTATAAAGTTTTTTTTATATCTCTATCTGCGATCAGCTCTTATATTGCTATAAGCAGATGTGGTCAGTGTAGTTGTCGTCGTGCAGTGTGCACCTCAACGGGTACATCTCCTTATGCTTTTTAATGGTGCCTAGAGATCACTCACTGGCTACTAATTTTCTCTTTAGTCTTGGCTTGTATAGTGCTGTTTGCAGACTTAGGGCAAGTTGGTTTGAGTGTATTGCCAGGCGGGTCCTGTATGCTTCCTTGTGTTTCTTTATTTGGTTCTATAATGTGATTGTAAATATTGTGCTATCAGAAAGTGTGGTGAATAAATCTTGCGTTGCGTGTCATTATTTTTAAGGCGTTGAGTTGATTTGTCGTAAAATTTTATGTTATAAAATTAAAAGGTTAGTTATGTTCATTTGTATTTTTTTTATTTAATCCACTTCCGGTTCCAAAAAGTAAACTATGCACATATAATCTGATGAATACATTACAATTTATAACTCTTTTTTGGAGCGATACTAGTCAACAAAGGCAATACTATAAATCCTAGTTTTTCATCATTGGCTGTCACCGATTCCAAATTTGTAGTCAGTTTTGTTTTTGATTTTACAGTTTTCTCGCTATAAGTCATAAACGAAAAAAAATATAAAAAAATACAACCTATTCTATAATATAATAACTTTGAAATCATAATACATATAGCCCATGTTACTCAAGGATAATGTAGCTTCCTAATTAGGTGAAATATTTGTTTTAAATCGATCCTGTAGTTTCGGTCCTATTTGATTCAAACAAACAAACGATCAAACCTTTCCTCTAAATATTGGTATAGACATACAGAAACTATTTTTTTTCCGCTTGATAATACATATTAGTGTAGATATAATAGACAAATATCTAATATAAATGCTTATCGCATATATATTATACCTGATCCGAAAGCTTCAACATACTCGACTGCAAAAGGAGGGACACCAGCTTCATTATAAAATTCTTTCAAAAATGTAGCTGAATCCTCTGAGTTGCGATAAAAGCCGCAATTCATTGTTCCTTTCTTCATTGATGGGAATTCACTTTTCATGTATACAATATTTGCATAAATTCTGAAAAAAAAAATTATAGTATATTTTTTTTTTACATATTTGTAGCTTTTGAACTAAGATATCATAAAAATATGACCAAGTGCGAGTTGAACTCGCGCATAAACGGTTCCGTACCGTTGTTGTATGGCAGCCCTTAAATATTTATTTTTTTATAATTTAATACATAACTAAATATTCTTGAATGCATAGAGGGTCTACCGAATATCGTTATAAAAAGATCAAGTAAAAAACTACTTAATAATTACGAGTTTGGATTGAAAGTTCGCGGCCTCTGCAAGAAAACAATATAAAATAAAAGTAAAAGTAATTTTATTTTTCCACGTAATCTCCACTTTATTCTATGCACTTCTTCTGTCTGGTTTCCAACTCTGGTTATTCTGTATGCCGGTCATAAAAAAAAGTTTTCTCAAGGCCTTCAAAATATTCACCCACCGCAGCATTCGACATGAGTCTAATACAAAATATGTTTCAATTTAAGTGAACCTTACCACTGTATCTGTAAGTTTGAGATTCGACTAGTGCCGTAATAAACATAAGTTATCTTGCTCCGCGATATGAGCTATAAAATTTTATAACCGCAGTGAGCGTTAGAAAATTCAACTGTAAATGCTTAAATTCCTCAAACTAAAATAAGACCACACTCTTAGTTGTGGTCTGGTCTTATTTTCCTTGCCGTTTTTAGAGGCATCACCTTAAATCTAGTACTTTATTGATCGAAGGTAACACGCTTTAGCCATGAGTTTTATAGTTTTATCTGTTCGCGGTTCGTAGTATTAACACGTATATATATATAATTTCACAAAAATGCCCATCTTCATTTAGTCAGGTTATAAACATTTGAAAAGCGAGTGTGGCTCGGTGGTAATAGCGTCTGCTTCAATCAGACGGCCCCTGGTTTGATACCAGGCCTACACTATTTTGACTTGTTTTTCAAATTATGTGTGGATTTGCACTCGCTTTACGGTGAAGAAAAACATCGTGAGGAAACCGACATGTTTCAGGACCATAATATCCGAAGACGGGTGTCATCCGCCAACACTTGGCCAGCGTGATAGACTATGGCTTATATCTCTCTTCTCGTGAGGGAAGGCCCCGAGTCTCAGCAGAGGGAACGTATAGTGGGCTGCTTATGCTTATGCTATAAACTTTTGGCTGCCAACTTCTCACCGTTTTTTTAATGTGGTACGCCGGTTTTGTTATTTAAAACACGTAGATATTTTTTTAAGGTGGTATGGGAGCAAAGTACTCGTAGTATATTTTGAAACATCTTTTAACGAATCAAATTTAAGTTGAGTTGAGTTTTGACAGTTTATTATGATACTTTGCTGTATTGTAATTTAATCTACTATTTCACTCAAAAGGTGTAACGTCGCGAAAATGGGTTAATAGGTCTGACTTACTTACCGCTTAGCATCTTTGGCTTTTTGTAAAAACAAAACATTGATGGCTTCAGATAAGGCGCACCCGCTCGCGTCCTCAGCAAACGATTTTGTCTTGCCGTCCTTACTGATATTCATTAATCTGTAAATTCAATGAGATCACACTTAATCATGTTTTTGTTCTACGTGTGATTATTATATGTCATAAATAATAACGAACTTGACGTTTTGTTCTCATCTTCTTATGTAACCGAGAGAAACGAGATTATAGATATGTAATCTATATGTTGTTGTCTATATGGTGTTTTAAAGAAGGGTAATCTTGGACCACCTTATTATTAAGTTGAAAATGGAAAAAATTCAAGTCGAGGTAGTAAAATAGGTAAAAAACCTGAAATTCTGTCGAAAATGTGCTGATGATGATGATTATTATTTTACATGTTTGATTATCAACTATCAAAAGCAGAGTGTAAGATCAAAACATGATATGGCTGTCAAAATGCCAATAATTGCCTTTGTGCTACTGCTTTGAATGTTGGTTAGTCACAGTTTTTAAAAGATTATCATCATTACCACCCTGAAAAACACTGCATACCATGTTAATAGATTTGTATTCAACTCAATGAGATTTGTTGTTGACATTACTATTATTGCTTTGGGCGTTGGTAGTTACAGATAATAATCAAACATCGTCATTATACTGCTGATATTATAATGCGTATATATGTAGATTACCTATTTTAAACGACATTGATCCCTTATCTATGCATATCACAGTATGTAACTCACAACTTTCTATAAATTTACATATTCAGAGTTCTGTGATTGTGCCGATTGAAAGCAATTGGCGTTGGTATTCTGTCGATAGGTATATAACGTCACCCACATAGGTTTAACATATTTATGTAGATAATATAGTTTTTGACTAGTTATTGAAGCTAGTCAGTGGGAGCACATTTAAGTATTTATTGAAATTGCTATTCTTCAAAAATATTGTTTTCCACGACAATGTTTTCAAATACGTACCTTGCCATATGCACGGTGTATTGTGGATGCAGACACAAGTTAGCCCCGGCAACAATAGCAGCTTCGCACTCTCCGTGCAGTATGGCCTTGTAGGCGGCTTCGAGAGCTGCCGTGGAGCTGCAGCAGGCCTGGTCGATGCCTACTGAAGGACCTTTAACGTTCAGCCAGTACGAGATGCGGTTCGCAAACATTGCCTTGTTACACCTGTTTTATAAGAACAAAAAACGTTATTTTCCAAAAAATCTGATAGCTATCCAACAATCTTAAATTAGGTGGTATTTACTTTATAGTAATTATTTTTTAACGTTAGTTCATAGTCATAATTATTATTATTGATTGAAGTACTTGAAACGGGGCATGACCCGTCCACCCACCAGTGGGTGCACGGGGAATTTTTCATTACCCGTCCACCCACTACAATCGAAGTTGATACTATTACATTTTTGAAAATATCAATAATTTTATCATGCCCATTAAATAAATAATGTCTGTAATAAGTCCAGTGCAGAGGGAGAGGATGGTATTAACCTAAATATTTTACTGTTAACCTTGCTAAACAGTATGGATAGCATATTAGCTATTATTTATTCTTCTATAAATACTTGTACTTTTCCACATTATGGAAGCTTGCTTTAGTCCGACCGTAGCCTAAAATTGCGAACCTTACTGTTTTCAAAGATCTCCGGCCTATAAGTAAGTTATCCTCACCACTCTTCGTTATAGGTATGTCTCTATTCAGGTTGGTTGTTTCCAGATATTGAAAAAAAAAAAACAGAAATTTGCATCCTAATAAATCAAATTATGATATCATCGAACATGAGCTTTTGGAAATACATTGGAATGCTCAGTTCGTACCGGCTACAGGAATTGATGATTGAGTACCCCGCATAACAGGATCTTATGATACATAGCGCGGGGCTCAGTGGATATGGCAAAACGTACACTAAGGGTAAGCTTTACTTTAGTATTTAATTAGTTATTACGTTTCACCCCTGTATTTGAGCTGAATAAACTATTTGTATTTGTAATGGCTATTGCCACCTGATATTCTATTTTTTTTTATTTACCTATTTGTATGGATCATATTTAGATTTATTTGTATGGATCATAATAAAGAATTATTATTATTAATGTATTCGTAAAACATGTTCATTAATTATCAGAGATTTTAATTTTGTTATTGACGTGACAACGTCTTATATTAGGTTGCGGCTGGGAGTCACTTATGAAAAAGTGTAACGCCCGGTAACGTTACGATGAGTCACCGAACGAGAGAGAGGCCCGCCGAATGCCTTGCGTCTCTCTCCCACTTAACTATGATCGGACTGCCGCGCGCGCAGCACGCGGCAGACGTTGTCACGTAAACTCTTCGCCCGTGAAACCGACTTTACAGGCAACCATTTTTTTTTATAATTTTGTAAATGTATACGTGCTCTCGTACGTGATGCTACCGCGATTCTATATTCCAGCGCTGGTTGTTCGCAATCAGCATTCTGCTAAGTTACGGCTGGTTCCTGGCAATGTCATTTCTTGTAATTAGATTGAGCACTATATTTGTTAAGGCGATGATTTGGGTAAAATCTTCGTTTTAAGTCATGGGGGGTAAAATATATTGAAAAATAGCTTGAAACCGTCTAACGTCTAAGAATCATCCTAAAAATATTACTTATTTTGGTACCGATCAGATTTATCATAAAATTGTTTTAAAAAACAAACAACCGACTTCAAAAACACAACTAAAAAGGGAAAAATAATTTCTAGCCTATATCAAATCAAGAATATATAAATAGAATAGAAGAGTTTATATTTTCATGTACTTATAAAAAACTAATTTTACAGAATACAGGATTAATAAAAATTGAAAATAGTTTTTTTATAAGTACGTGAAAATATAAACTCTTCTATTCTATTTATATATTCTTGATTTGATATAGGCTAGAAATTATTTTTCTTTTTTAGTTGTGTTTTTGAAGTCGGTTGTTTGTTTTTTAAAACAGTTTTATTTTTACATTTTTAGTGGTTAGTAATGTTATTTTTTTATGTTTTAGCTATGGAGAGCCAAATAAACTTCACGATGAAAAAATCTAACGTGTGCCAAGCAGGCAACCAATTTGGAGCAAATCGAAGTGGAAGCCGTATTTGTTCGAACCGTTTGAGCATAAAGAAGTCCAAAGCAGCAAAAATTACATAATGTTTGTTGTGTCAAAACGTACTAGAACCAATTGCGAGCAAAGCGAGCTATGCGCGAGCGAAGCGAGCTATACGCGAGCGAAGCGAGCTATGCGCGAGCGAAGCGAGCTATGCGCGAGCGAAGCGAGCTATGCGCGAGCGAAGCGAGCGCGAAAATTTTCACCGTATTTGTTCGAACCGTTTGAGCATAAAGAAGTCCAAAGCAGCACAAATTACATAATGTTTGTTGTGTCAAAACGTACTAGAACCAATAGCGAGCGAAGGGAGCCGGATGCGAGCGAAGCGAGCTATGCTCGAGCGAAACGAACGCGAAAATTTTCACCGTATTTGTTCGAACTGTTTGAGCATAAAGAAGTCCAAAGCGGCACAAATTACATAATGTTTGTTGTGTCAAAACGCACTAGAACCAAATGCAAGCAAAGCGAGCTGGATGCGAGCTATGCGCGAGCGAAGCGAGTGCGAAAATTTTTACCGTATTTGTTCAAGCCGTTTGAGCATAAAGAAGTTCAAAGCAGCACTAATTATATAATATTTGGAGTGGTATACGCACAAAACATCCTGGGGGAAATTCGAACGAAGCGGGATAACTCCTAGCAAAGCGAGCACGTAAATATTTTCCTTATTCGTTCGAGGGTCTAGTCTATTAATAAATCAAATTTTACAGTTCCTTCTTCCACTTAGTATGACCTAAGTGGCCAAGCTCTGGTGTCGAGAGTTTTTCAAGCCCCTGATTTAGTTTGACTTGTACTAAGAGTAGTAGTCCAGGACCAACAACTATTAACATGTGATAAGAGTAGTAGTCCAAGACCAACAACTATTAACTATTAACATGTGATCCGAAGCACAGTAACGCCCAGATTAAAATACCACATTTTTTATGGAAGTCTTGTGCATGGTCTCCCATTCAAAGACTGGCCGCATGGGCCGTTGCTTAGCCTCGATGTTCGCGTTAGATTACTTTTGTTAGCCAGGCTGCTAATTTTATGAGCGAAATCTGTATTGCCGTAAGAGCGCAAAGAAGTAAAATAGGTTATCGAGTTATTTGGGCATCCCACGGGAATAGCAATGACTTTTAAGATAAAAAGTAACCTTCGTGTACAATACAAGGTCTAGTCTACCCCCTATATCAAATTTTAGCGAAATCAGTGTGTCATGTGTTATTTGGTGCATCCCACGGGAACAATAATTATTTTCGGGATAAAAAGTAGCCTTTGTGTAAACACATAGTCTAACCTATCTTCATTCCAAATTTCATCAATGTCAGTACAGCCGTTCGAGCGTGAAGAAGTTAAAAAGATTTATATGTTATTTGGTGCATCCCACGGGAACAGTATTTTTTTTCGGGATCAAAAAAAGCGTATGTGTTAACACATAGTCTTACCTATTTTCATCTCAAATTTCATGAATATCAGTACAGCCGAACAAGCGTGAATCTCTCTTCGGCCGTAAAAATAACCTAACTTTTTAGGTTTTCCTTCGATTTCCCTAGGAATCCATCATCACATCCTATTTTGGTGACAATGGGACCAATTCAGAACCACATACTCTTTCAATTAACCCTTAAGGTAGTTTCGTTGAGTATACTATACATACATTTCAAAAAATTCTGACGTCTAAATATGAATGCATGGTACCTTATTATAAGTCAAAAGAAGTTTCGGTATGCATCTTCTTGCTTAGAAAAATATCAAGATATCAGTGCTTTTAACAGTTTTGTGTCAATTTTCAAATATGCTGAACGAATGCTTGTAGCTGCTCGAAGTGCAAGGAAAAATACTGTTTTTCTATATTTTTTTCTTTTAATTATGTTTGTAAGACTCATAAAATAAGAAAAATAATATATTGTGACTACTTAATAATAAATAATAAAAATTATTCTAGGTGTATTATTTTGCGTGAATACATATGTTTTATGCGATAGTAAAGTATACTATACATCGCCACACAATAACCAAACTAACACTTCTTTGTTATGTATAGCATAATATACATTGCCCTTTATGCATTAGCTTGATTTTGGCGCATTTTTTTGTTGATAAGCTTACTACCTACTAGTAATGATAGTTTCTTTTTCGACAATACCACTGCCGACACTGGAGGCTGGTACTGCATCTTCTCAGTCCTATCATTGACAGAATAAGAGCCCAAAGTTGAAGAAGATACTGCATTCAGAATTGCAAAAGACAAAAAGCCGGTAGCAGAAGGCAGTGCTCTCGCAAAAAACTAAAAAAAATAGAGTTTTAAGAACTTACTAAGGCCTGGGGCCAACCAAAACAACATTGTAAAACCCTACATCACGCATGAAGAAGATACTCTAGGAGTTAAAGCTAAGATTTTACTAGCGTTATAAATAGCAAGACAAGATGGTTGGGAAGGTAGTATTGTCATGGGTGGGAAGAGAATAAGCAATTTGAGATACGCAGATGACACTACTCTGTTTGCATCATCAGAGCAAGAACTGGCTCAGCTCCTTTCTAGAGTATAGAAAGAAAGTTAATTAGTTGGCCTCACCATTAACAAGGCGAAGACCAAGGTGTTGGTGGTAGACAGACAAGGCATGCTAGTTCGCTCTAATGAACTCAGAGACCTAGAATTCGTTGAGCAGTTATACATATTCGGTGAGCAGCATACCTTGGCTCTCTTCTCAGTAACGAGGGTGGCAATGAAAAGGAAATTTCCAGAAGAATTCAAATGGCTAAGACAGCGATGATTAAACTCACTAGGATTTGGAAAGACCGCAATGTATCCCGTAAAACTAAAGTGAGGCTGGTGCGTACGTTTGTTTTCTCCATTTTCTTTTACGGTATCGAATCTTGGACGATAAGAAAGAAGGAAAGAGCCAAGATTGACGCTTTTGAGATGTGGTGTTGGAGGCGAATGTTGTGAATTCCATGGACTGCGTTCCGCACCAATGTGTCTATTTTTGATGAGCTCCGAATAACCACGAGGTTTTCCACTCCCTGCTACCAGCAAATTCTCAAATATTTTGGACATGTCGCTCGTAGAAACCCTGATTGCCTCGAGAAGCTCGTGGTAGTTGGCCAAGTTGACGGAAAAAGAGCGCGAGGTCGCTCTCCTACCCGCTGGTTAGACCTCGTAAAAACGCTCACTGGCCTACCTTTTGCCGAAGCTTTTAAGACCGCCGAGGACAGGAAAAAGTGGAAGACTATTGTTAACCGAGTGATCGACACTCCGTATTAGACACGACCTTCAGTAATGAAGTTAAGACGACTAAGAAGAGAAGATAAATAGCAATCAAGACACTAGCACCAGTTGTCTATTTGACAAATATTTTAGCTTGCTAGAGTTAGTCAATTATTGTGGGAGAGCTACAGAATCTTTAGCTTAGTATTCACCGACTCATACAGATTACTATGAGCCGATAAGCTTTTGGTTGTGGACAAGGTTCTGGAAAAAATTATACTGTTTTAGATCGTATGCAACAGATATAAACTGGGAGTCGTATAATTGGTCGGTAACATAAAAGGGGATTCATTTTGCTATGATATCCCGCCCAAACTACCAAGCGCTATAGCAATGGAAGAATACGGTATTTGGAAGTTTCATGCCCCCAGATTGTGAAGGTTTGCAATAGCCATATGGGCATATTGTGGCCTTGTCTTTCATGATGCTTGTCAGAATACAGACATGCATTCCCAATATATTCTAGCAGCCGCTGGATTTTGGTATCAATAATGCTTGGCTTTTACGCTGAAAGCATTTTAAAATGAAATGAATCACGAAGTCTCTCTTCTGAAATAATACAACTATGACATTTACACCTAATTACTGAAAAAGAATAGGTCAGTGCTAGTGATGAATAGAGAATATGTTTCAGTATAAAAGAAAAAAAAACAAACAGAAGTATGGATATGATTGTAAGAAGTATCGGAAGGAGAGGTAGACCAAAGAAGACGTGGCTGAATTGTGTGAAGGAGGATATGAATGAAAAGGGAGTGAATGTGGAGATGACGGCTGACAGAGTGGCATGGAAGAGAAAAACAGGCTGTGCCGACCCCACCTAGTGGGAAATGGTAAAGGAAAAGAAGAGCAAGAGCCAATGATGACGTCAAAAACGACCAGTTTGACTATTGACCACGGCTGACTGGGTAGCCAAGATGCAAATACTATAAAGAGGGACAAGCAAGCATCGTTTGTACTAAATGCGAAGTGCATTTGAGCTATTTAGGGGTAGGAATTTCTTCATAGCTTATCTTCATAGGTGACCTAAACTAAACGAATAAAATTACCTAAAAGTGATATTGTTTAGTATTCTATACATTGTCATCCGTCTGTTGTTCTGTGTAGATGTGGCAATGTTTAGTATAATATACATTGTTTTTTTTCTAAACTACTAAAGTAGGATTTTTTTTAATAATTTTCCGTTTATCTTTAGTGTCTAAATAAATAAGATTTCATAAAAAATTTGGTTTATTTTACTAAAACATGTTCCGCTACCTTAAGGGTTAAAAAAAAGAATTTTGAGAATCGATCCACGAATGGCTGAGAAATCAGTGAACATACAAAAAAAAATATACATACAGTCGAATATATAACCTTCTCCTTTTTTGAAGTCGGTTAAAAATGAAAAAAAAAGGTTATTCGATCCAGTTTTATTTCTAATTCATAAATCGGATTGGTACCAAAATAAGTAAAAATATTTTTAGGGTAGTTCTTAAGACAACGTTCAGGCTATTTTTTCAATATTAATCGAGTTTATGATTTGCAATAAAAAAACTGAAAATTATAGAGTTTACCCATGGCTTCGCCTTAAGATAAGGTTATTGCAGGAATAAATTAATTGCTATCTTTCTTTTTTTCTGATTATTTCTTTAGTGTGTGTATTTTACTTACCCACAAATACCCAAGCCTGATCTTTTAGCAGAAGTATAAAAACATGCTTTTTCACTTTCAGCATAACAAGTTCCAACATAAACAGCCACTTTTTTTTCTGACAGATGCTCGGGGTTAATTCCTGAAATCATAGGGATCAATTAAATTAATCATACTGTTAGTAAGTAGTGTTACATCTAAATCCCATATATAGATATTGTATATCCCCATCAACTCAGAGTCCAAACGGCTATAGTAGGGGTATGAAATTTGGGGAAATATTTGTTTTAGTACGTTATGTGTACTAGGTTAGATTGAGTACTAAGAACGGATTTTTAGAAATTCCGTCTGTAAGAGGGTAAAAAAGATTGTATGACACATCTTTGTTTTTTAACTTCTATCGATGAAACTTAGAATATATAGTTTGTTGTTTAAATAAAAAAAAATGGTATCAAAAATTATGTGCCAGGGAAAAAAATCTTGAGAGTTATTATGGAGTAGTTATTAAATTGTAAAAACACAATTATAAAGAAAACATTCGCCAGGAGTGCATTAATTAAGGTTTACTAATGGGGTTGAAAGTTCAAAGAGAAGGTTTTGTGCTTATGAAATCAAATATTTCAGAATTGGTACATATTTACTTGCAAGTAGTTCACGTAATGGTAGGAGTAAAATTATGTTACTCTTGGCTGGAGCTGCATTAGAAGTAGAGGTGTATAATTTTTATTTATTCATAATGCTATAATCTCGCTAATAATATCCGAGTCATAAAACTAAGTTTTTTTTGCCAGGGGTGTATTATATGAGATTGAAATGCGCGCCCCAAATGGGGATATAAGCCAAAATTAACAATGACTTTATAGTCCATTGAAAAGTTACATTTGGGGTTGCGTTTTTTAGAGGACGCAATTTTATTTTTTTGATGTGTAGGGGGGGTCAGTGTAAAGCTAAAACCAAGTTTGTGGGGTCGCCACCCTTGTCCCACGGCCGCCATCTTGAAAATAGGGGTTGAAACGGTTTTTATGATATATCTCTTAAACTACTTATTTGATAAAAAAAAATTGTTAACATTTTTTGTTGCAAATTAAATTCTCTACAACTTTGGTCCCGTAACTTTTTATCGTAAAACTATAAATAAAAAAGTTATAAGCGAAAATCTTCAGAAATTCGAGAAAAAAAAATATATTTTTCGATATAACTTTTTTTTAATCATTTTACGAAAAAATAATATCAGACCTTTTTTGTAGATCGTTTTTTGGGGAACAACTTTTATTTGCATCATTTTTTCATTAAGTTAATAGCTAAGGTTTTACAGCGCTCCGAAGTGAGAACTATTGTTAAGAGTACTAAACAATAGTACTCACTTCGGAGCGCTGTAAAACCTTAGCTATTAACTTAATGAAAAAATGATGCAAATAAAAGTTGTTCCCCAAAAAACGATCTACAAAAAAGGTCTGATATTATTTTTTCGTAATATGATAAAAAAAAAAGTTATATCGAAAAATATATTTTTTTTTCTCGAATTTCTGAAGATTTTCGCTTATAACTTTTTTATTTATAGTTTTACGATAAAAAGTTACGGGACCAAAGTTGTAGAGAATTTAATTTGCAACAAAAAATGTTATCAAATTTTTTTATCAAATAAATAAGTTAAGAGATATATCATAAAAACCGTTTCAACCCCTATTTTCAAGATGGCGGCCGTGGGACAAGGGTGGCGACCCCACAAACTTGGTTTTAGCTTTACACTGACCCCCCCTACACATCAAAAAAATAAAATTGCGTCCTCTAAAAAACGCAACCCCAAATGTAACTTTTCAATGGACTATAAAGTCATTGTTAATTTTGGCTTATATCCCCATTTGGGGCGCGCATTTCAATCTCATATAATACACCCCTGGCAAAAAAAACTTAGTTTTATGACTCGGATATTATTAGCGAGATTATAGCATTATAACTTTTTTATTTATAGTTTTACGATAAAAAGTTACGGGACCAAAGTTGTAGAGAATTTAATTTGCAACAAAAAATGTTAACAATTTTTTTTTATCAAATAAATAGTTTAAGAGATATATCATAAAAACCGTTTCAACCCCTATTTTCAAGATGGCGGCCGTGGGACAAGGGTGGTGACCCCACAAACTTGGTTTTAGCTTTACACTGACCCCCCCTACACATCAAAAAAATAAAATTGCGTCCTCTAAAAAACGCAAGGTTAGGCCTAAAAAAATTAACATTTCAATAGACTATTAATAAGGCAATAAAATCGAGTGTCTAGATTAAAAAAGAGTGAAAATAAAAATACTTTTTACACTTCTTGTCTGTCTATGTACGTTATAACTTCTAAGCAACTCAACGTATATGAACGCGATTTTCAAAGGTTTGATTACATTGCGTTGTCGAAACTTTGTTTCGTCATAATCGTTTAATACAAAAAGAAGTCAAGGTCACGTATTCTAACATGAAACTGGCAACATACAAACGAAAAATGAAACATAAAATATTGGCCAAGTGCGAGTTAGACTCGCGCATGAAGGGTTCCGTACCATTGTTGTATGGGAGCCCCTCTTAAATAATATTTTATTACTTATTTTTTAATTTTTATACATAATTCAATATTCTATGAATGTATAGAGCGTTTACCAAATATAGTTATAAAGATCAAGTAAAAAACTACCTCAGAATAACTGCAAAAAATTACGTTTGTTGTGAGGGTTGTCCCCCTCAAATATTAATTTTAATTAATTTGATAGTTTATATACATTTATATATTTTATGAAAATTATCATCTACTGACTGCCGTTTCTGATATATAGCAAAAAAATACGAAAACAAAACTCGTTTATTGTATGGGGACTAACATTTTTTTTTAGAATTTATTGAGCAACTAGTATGCTATTTGCTACTATATTATTATTATAATTGGTATTGTCTATGTTGCTAAGTATAGATTAAAAATATAAATATTTCTGTAAAGGCTGAAAAAAATAGACAAATATCAATGTCCCCAACATTCACCCAAGAACATAATGTAGAAACACAAGTTTCCCAGAGAATATCAAATATCAACATATCCGTAAAAAATCTTGTCACTAACTATAACCAATTGTTCTAATTTTACCATAAACTTTAAATAAAATTATCACATCAAAGTTGTTGTTAAATGTAAATAAAATTTACTCATTCTTTTCTTTAGCTAATTTGTATTTCTATTTTTACTTTCCTTGTATTTGTAATGAAAAGCACAGTGTTTACCTCGAGTTAAAGACCTGTATAGTCCGTCGAACTATAATTGACGTCCTCACTTCGTTCCGGACGCCAAACCCCGTCTCGGGACTAAATAAATTATTTTCACCCCTAGGGCAACAATTTACTATTTCACACTAACTTTCACCCCTATTACAAACACTGAGTTCACCCCTGGCAAAAAAAATGGATACCATTATTTTTATTTTTTCAAATCAATATATATTCCAAATTACATTGCTAGAAGTTCCAAATAACAAAGAAGTTTTATACCAATGGAATTCACAAAAATCCGTTTATTGTACACGTCTTAGTACTAAAAAAAAAATACACCATCCAAATTTCAAATCCCTAGGACCAGCTGTTTGAGGTCTGCGTTGCCTATTAGATTAATGAATGAATGAGTCACGACAAATTTTTTTTAGTATAGTACGAGTAGATACAAAGATGAATATTTGCGGAATAAACAATAGTTCAAACTATTCATTCGTTGTAATGAAAACTTTGCAAAATGAAGGGTTTTCGAAACGCTGCGTTCCAAAATTGTGTTACATTAGAGATCCACAACAGTACATATCAGCAGGTTCTAATTTATTGTTGCGTGAGAATGGTTAAATCTTACCAGCATCGAAAATAGCCCCATATGCTTGTTCCAAGATTTTGCGTGACATGCAGTCCATGTTTATCGCAAGTCTATTGTGCACCTTGAAGAACTGGGCGTCAAATAATTCCAAGTCTGGCACGGTGCCGATGTATTGACTTGCCTCAGGATGATTGAACTTCCATCGTTTCGTATCTGATATTGGGTTCACCTAAATAAAAATTGTGATTTATGGTTACCGTTCATTACCTACTTATTTACTTTTTATTATTGATTTCTTACCATTGTTTAGGTATGTGTTATGATTACTACTAATAAGCAAATGGACAGAAATGAAAACGCATGAAGAGATGCTATGCCTAGTATAAGAACCACGAAACGTATTAACAACAATAGAGTAGAAGAAAAAATATGGGCCACCTTATAAGCCATGAAAACACTATAGAAGGGAAAATAGAAGCAAGTATAGGAATACCAAGATTTACTATGTTGGTAAACCATATTAAGAAGAAGGCAAAAGTCATATCGTATAAGGAGGTCAACGATTTGGCCGCGGACAGAAGGAACTGGAATAACAACCGCGCCAGAGCCGAGTTCTTAAAAAAAATGTTGATTGAGTTATTGCATAAATTTACAAGATGAATGGTTTTCTACCTGTTTTTACATGTCTGTTCTCTCCGCATTATGCTGAAATGTGATACTACATACTCTCGCTAGTTTCATAATAACTATGAATTAATTGTACTTGGTGTATAATAAAATATTTTTCTTTTATTTCTCTATCTATTCTCAAAGCAAGTTCTTTTCAGAAAAGTCATACCTTATTGTAGAGGATGTTCTGCAGATCGCTGACGTACCGCGCCTGCGGGTAGAGGCCGGCCATGCCCGAGATGACCACCGTGTCTCCGCCCAGCACAGCGCCGTCACCCGGCCTTGCGTCCACGCCTGACTTCGTGCGCGCATTCTCTTGTGGTCTCGGAGACATGCCTGATATTTTCACACTAAAAAATATATTAATAAATTTACACAACACAATCCTCTTGCATAATTTTAGTATACTTCAACCCAACCCGATATTTTATATATATTTTGTAAAATATTATAATAAAATTATAATTATTTATATTCACTGTCCCTCAGGATACAACTATCTAAAATTGGAATCCTAATACTCGCTAAAACATGTGTCTACAACTGTTGTCACACGCTCTTTAGTTTGTAGATATGGAATTTTGCAACCTGCACTTTATTTCTATGAATACATGGTTAAGTTCGTAAACCATAACTTCGAAAACTAAAACAATAACTTACGATACTTTACTTTATTAATGATATCTTAATATTATTAATTATTAGCGCAGTCGTAATACTGTAGAGCAATCATAATCTTAACAGGCTACGTGAGTCCCTGTTAGTTGTGACTCCCATGTAATGAAACAATGTTCAAAATATAATTTAAATACAGCTCAATTTCAGATACAAAAAGTTTTCACTTTGAGAGTTTAATTAACCACAGCAATGCAATTATGACAATAAATATATTGTCTTTTATTTTGTTCTAAAATAAAAATGTACAGTACCTTACTAATCGGAATAGCTAGTAATGTCAACTATCAGTACCAACTGAACGTTGAGGTCTAGTTGCAAGAATTTATATTAAATTCTACAATTTTGACCGAGTGAACGAAGCGAGCGAAATATCTTTACATCAACTAGCTCAAATACTAATCTGTCCGTATCTTAGGTATTTATGTTAACAATCATGAGGTTAACCTTATACCAGTATTTTCAAATCTTACCTACGGTTCTATTAAAAAATCAATAGCAAAAACACTAATAAGTTTTCGCCGTTATGAGAGAAATGTCGTAGCACGAGGTTTACGATAGAATTGAAAAATGATGACCGGCTTGAAAATTAGGTTGATCATTCAATAACAACATAAGTATAACATATTTTTAACTTTGCATCAGTATCAATTTTTTAAAGACAATTAAGCGTTTTTGCGGGAAACATTAATTTACATGTTTAATTTAAATAAATTTGCAGCTGAGGCGCATCAATTGCTCTTAGAAGCATACTCGTATAATGAAGCTGCCTTGAGTGAGAGAACATGTTGCGAGAGGTTTCGAAAGTTTAAAAACGGTAATTTTGAGGTGAACTAAGGGTTTGTAATGGGGGTGAAAGTTTGTTTGGAACGGATTTCGAGTTTGAAGAATTTATATAAACTTATAAAAATAGTAAAATGTCTTAAATTATGTCGTCCGTGTGTAATTTTTATGAAGTCAATGTTTTTCTCCGTAGTCTTCATTGCCTGTGCTTAGTTTTTTCATTTATTTTGTTTCTTATTTCGTGTAGTGTACTTGAGCTTATTATATTAAAATATTTCTTAATATTCTTTGTTTTTGGGTCACTTAAAACTCTTCTCTTTTAATTGGCCTTCTCTAAGCATATCGAGTAACAATATACACAGACAGACAAAAACAAATTTGGCCAATTATTATTGTAGAGATTCTTCACCTACCTCGCTCGCTCGATCAATTTACATTTGAATGGCACATTAATTAAACACAATTTATTCACTAATCAAAATTATACAAGTAGGCAAGTAAATAATACAGAACGTATAAAAATTACATATAAAAAAACAACCAGGTTTATCTGTCTGTATTTCTATTTTTTATTTGTATTTGTTACTCTTTACACCCGAAACGCATAGGTCACATAAGTCGATTTCGATGAAACCAACCCCGACGACCCCGTTAGCGTAATGGTTACCATGCCGGACCACCAACCAGAGGGTCCTTCCTGGGTTCACTCTTCACGGCACGGCCAATATCTTTCTATTTTTTTGGTTGTTGATCTGGGTGTTCATTATGTATCTATCAATATACGGTCTCTAGATACGTAGCTTTATTAGTTTTTAACCCCCCACGCACGTACCGTATGTGTCTGGTTCCGATTTTGAGTGTTCTTAGCTATATTTGATGGCTGATGGATAACCAGCCACCACAAAATGACATATAACATATTATTATTATTTACAACTTTCCCAAATGAAAGGGATTCAATTTGCACATACAGCTGTTTCATGCAAAAAGTTTGATGATCTGTGAGGAAAATTACCACCGGTACAAACGTTTTACTTGTAATTTACCCAATACATTTTTACTTTTAAAATTTTGTTTTAGGTTTGTCGAAATGCGCTATAAATATTAACATACACAAAAACTAAACTGGATTTTAGAATATAATCACTTTACTTGTAAAAAAAAGTTTATAACAAATATAAATAGCAAAATGAACAATTCATTATGAGATTCGAACTATAGTTATTACAAAGTAAAAAAAAAAAACTTTCTTTTCAAAAAAAAAAGTGCTACGTCGACAAACGAGCTATATAACCGATAATTACATTATCAAAATTGGCAATTATATTTAAATTTGCTGACGATCTCTCTCTTGAGCACACAAAAAACACTGTGTGATTGCTGTATCGTGTAGTCGCATCGTCACAGAATAGATGATAGTAGATTTGGGTTTTATAGGGCTTTTCGACTGATTTTTTACTACATACATGTTGGTTTCTACACCATACATGGTGTTTTATGACGAGCTCTAAAATAATACATTAACAATAGTTGTCGCAAAACGATTCAAAAATTATAAAAGCAATAAATAATTTGGGTCGCCAGGATAAATCAATAAAATTATAGCTGTTTAATGCCATCTAGTGGCAAATGAAAGAAAGAAAGAAACAAAATACATTTACTGTTTTATACCTCTATTACCGCTATCAAACAACCTTAAGGACGGAACGTTAAAAACCGGTTCAGAATCGGTATAGATCGACCGGCGTCGGAGTTAAAAATTGCATATGATATGTTTACTTTCTATTCGTTACTTTTAAATATGCATGTGGTTGCCACGTTTTTAAATCGTAACAAAGTATCAAGTGATATAGTGGATTAAATACTACGACCTTGAGTATCTTTAGTGGTATGCATTATAAAATCACTAATCGTAATTAACTATTGAAAATTCGATAGATTTCAGGTCAGTGGGGTCTTTCGTATTTCCCGTTTATAAAATTTCCATTGACGTACTCATTTCCGCCTATTCCGGAGTAACAAACAGTACCACAAAATGATGCAGCTGCGCCTTGCAATGCTTTCTCATCATCCACTGATCCTATGAACCGCATACCTTCCTGATTTTATAATGGCTGAATGAAAGTTAGTTAGAGCATGCTCACAACGTTTTTACCTGTGTAAGAACGTTGGAACATCATGGACATGGGTTGCCCTAGATTTGTTTGTTAAACAGTACGAAAGGTTTGTATCACATCACATTAAGTGCGATTTTTGTGTTATCTTCAGAATATTGTTAAAACCACGTAATTTATTATCTACCATTTTTATTATGATTTTTAATATGATTAAGTTGAGGAGTGTATGGAGTTTTGACCTTCGATCAAATATGTACTAGATTTAAGGTTACGTCTCTAAAAACCGCAAGGCAAATGGACCACAAGTAAGAGTGTGGTCTTATTTGTGTTTAGTACGGTCCAACCTCGAATCTGGACTGGAGGAGGGCCAGTCATCGTGTCGGATGAAGTCGATTTCACGCGCCGCCAGCCAGTCTTGTGTGCTTTTCGCTCTATGGGTTGGCGCAGAATCTTGTTGGAATACCCAGGACCTGTTATTAAACATGCTATGAGAAACAGGTTCCATAAGGTTCTTGACGACTGTATTTTGATACACAACTGCATTCGTTTTTACGCCTTTCTCACAAAAATGTACCTCAGTTAAGTCCCAATAAGAGACTCCCAGCCAAACCATGATCGAGAATGGAAAATGACGTCGTTGGACACGCAGAATACGGTTGCTCGCTTCTTCACTGCTGTGTGCGTACACCTCATTTTGTTTATTGTAGCTCTCTTCAATGGTGAAATTTTTTTCATCCGAAAAAAGAATTTCGCGACGCTTTTTTCCTGCGTACCACTTCAACAAAGCGCGGCATCTCTTTAGTCTCAGGTCCATTAATCGAGCGTCCAAACGATATCCTGTTTTCCTTCGATATGCCCTAAGCCCTAAGTCTTCATTTAACACCCTTTTCACCGTGGTCCTGCTTAGCCCCATCTGAAGGGCCAACAGTTTCTGCTTACGTATGGGATTTCCTTGAAATCGCGCCTTCACAGCTTTTATCACTGCTGGAGTCCTAACAGAGCGAGGTCGACCACTTCTTGATCTGTCATCTATACTAGAGTCTTCATTGTATCGATTTATGGTACGAAAAACGAATCTTTTGGTTATATTCAAATTTTTCAGTAAGTCGAAAATCTGAATTGGCGCGTAACCGCAACGATGCAATGCAATAACCCCGACACGGTCTTCTTTAAGTGTCCATTCCATATTTAAAAATGAGGAAAATTCTAAAAAGTATATATTTTTATTTTCATGAAAAATTCGGAATTTGAATTCAATATTTTTTTTTGTGGCCATCATTCTAAAATCATAAGTTTTTATTGTGTGACAGAACTTATGACCTGACTAAGTATTATACCAACTTACAATTAATAGTACACTATACACAGACAACCTACGATGCTCTATAAAAAGAGGCAGTTATATCCTGCTGCCTGCTCACGAGTATCGTAAGAGGTTTGCTAGAATAGCGCAGTCCATCTCAAACACACGAACTGCGTCACGGACAACGACACACGGCTGATAAAAGAAGGCGATGCTTGAAAAAATGTCTAACTGTGATTTTCATTCTCAAACACTATTCTTGTGCAAAAATAGAATCAGAAAAAAATATATTATATCGTTTCATACATTATGTTAGTAACTATGATTATGATAATCATATACTTTTTCTTAAAAAATGGTATGCTTGAGTTTGAAATAAATATGTGTAATATTATAATTCGAGTACGTACATTTTTAAGGATCCGTACCTTAAAGGTAAAAATGGGGCTCTATTACTAAGCCTTCACTGTCAGCAACCATCTCGCATGGATTATATTTTTTGTTATATCATAGGCTCTTAGTAGCTAGCTGACCCGGCCAACGTTGTTTTGCCTTAAGTAAAAAAAACTATAATTGTTCAGTTATGGAGCGGGATGAAAAATGATTCAATTACTTAAATGGCCATAAAAAATAGGGGTTGGTGATAAAAAAGTAAGAATTTAGGGTTGTATGTATTTTTAATGCCACATATTAAAAATAAAAAAAAAAGTCGTAAAAAGAAAATTTAGGGTGTATAACCCTTATCACTTTGAGATATGAAAAATAAATACATAGTAGCCAATTCTCAGATCTACTGAATACGCATATAAAATTCGGTAAAAATCGGTGAAGCCGTTACGGAGGAGTACGGTAACTGACATTGTGGCATGGAAATTTTAAATATTAGAAGATATTTATTGTAACTAATATATAACATTTCTACGATGATGATATCAATTTACACTGACGTAAAAAAAAATTTTGCATCTACAAGTTTGTTAAGTTCGAATATTTTTTTTTTAAATTTCGTATTTGTACATGTTTATTTTAAATGATTTATTTTCAATGGTGATAAGTAAATATTTACCGTTATTGATCTAGAGCAAAATACAAAAAAGTCATGCTTATTGTAGGGGCCCTGTTTATATTTAATTTCTAATTTGTAGTATTTGTTGTTATAGCGGCACGGTGCAAACATATCTTATGAATGTGAGTTTTAGCTTGCCAGCTGTCACGATTCCTGAGTAACAGCATTGTGACAGATAGACAGCAGAGGCTTAGTAATAGGGTCCCGTTTTTCCCTTTAACGCACGAAACCCTAAAAAGCATAGTAATCATTAATATCTTCTTCTTATATATAAAATTTCCGTGTCACAGTGTTTGTTACCGAACTCCTCCGAAACGGTTTGACTGATCTTTACCAAATTTTATATACGTATTCAGTAGGTCAGAGAATCGGCTACTATCTATTTTTTATACCCCTAAATGATAAGGGTTGATCACCCTTAAACAATTTTTTTTAATTTTTCGACGAATTTTTTCATTTTATTTTTGTATTAAGTGGCATTAAAAAATACATACAACCCTATTTTTTTACTTTTTTATCATCATTCCCTATTTTTTATGGGCATTTTAGTATTTTATTCATTTTTCATCTCGCTTGATAGCTGATCAAATATAGTATCTAACTGTACTTCGAGTAAAAATCCTTATTTTTATTTGAAGAAAATAACTTACAAAATTTAACCTGATATACTTATGCTTATGATTATTACCAATCTTAAATACTTAAAATTTGCCGCGCCTTTACCTCCTGTTTCACTCACAATATTCTTCTTCTTAGACTTCTCTCACTGTTTACACAAATTTCGACCTTCGTTATTGTTTATGTATCGTATGTAGTAGTATTGTTAACAATTATCATTTTGCTATATCAATGTAACTTTCTTATTAGCTTAACCGCGGCTCCACCCGCGTGTAAGTCGCTTTATTGCATAACCTCTCCTGCACATGACTGTTGTAAAAAAAATTATTTTCATCTGTGCGCTACTGTGGATCGGATTATACGTTAAATTGTAGGTCCTCTTAGCACAAACAGTCGTTAAACAAGTCGTCAAAGCAGGGGCTTGAAAAACTCTCGACAACATAACTTGATCACTTAGTTCTTACGTAGAAGAAGCTATAAAATTTGATGTACTAATAAACTAGACGCCGAACGTATGAGTAGAAACTTTTCAACAAATATGATGATGACACTACAAATATTATGTAATTTGTAGGACTCTCTAGCAAAGGAGGGACCCAAAAATAGACAAGTACGAGTTGATGTAGCCGAATTGTGTAAGCCGACAGCGATGGAGACCCGGAATCTTCTACGGGCCCACACTTCTAAGGAACAACAAAAATGGGATAATAGGACAGACTGTAAACATTGTAAAGCCTTCTTTTCTATGATTAAAAATAAAGTAACTAACAACCTACTCAAACTAACGAGCACAGACCTACGTTTGATTGTCGGTATCATCAACGGCCACTGCGATCTAAATTAACACCAGCACAAAATTGGTAATACAGATTGGTGTATACAGGCAGATGAAACTGTGAAACATGTGCTGTTGCACTGTGAATCCACAAACCAAACAAGAGAGAAAACCGGACTAGCAAAAGAATCTCGACAAAACATGACTCTATACTCGGACGTTTTAAACGAATTACCGCAACATCTGACGCAATGATAGTAAAACAGGTATGCCAGCGACCCAAGACCGTGCTCCGCTACTTTAAGGAGCTTGGATGGCTTGGGTAAGTTGGTAGGGGGAAATGCACATTACGCCTCCTGTGGGTTGTCAGTGCAGGTCTGATCGCCCCCATCATAGAATAAAAATAACGATGGCTCATTACGAGCGTTTTATTCTTTGACGAATGTATTCTTAATATTAAGTAATTTATTGACATTATTTGTATATCCCACGAATTGACATTTAAAACAAAGATACCATATTCAGTACTTGGTGTGTACTACTCGTATTATATAATTCTGACATGTAATAATCCTTGTTATGAATAAATGAACTATGAACTAACTACCGCACCTGACAATATTACACCTACAATAAAATTAACCTAGAAATTATATATATACACATTTACAAACTAACAGAAAGATTCTACGCTATTAAAAATCGCACTAGCAAAAACAAACTCATTCAAAATCTATATTTAACAAGAAAGAAAAATTTTTGCTTTATCGACACTTATAAAAGGTACAAGTTACCCCATCAATATGTTTTGCAGTAAGATTAATGAATTTTGCAATATAACTATTATTAATATTTTACCTTATTAGCTGTAAAGTTCTATGGTAATTTTTTTTATCGTTAATGTTCCATTACCTAATATAAAACACACATATGTTTAGTTGGAAGTAAGTAAGAAATACATATATGGCAAGTAAAATTGAAGTTTGATAAAGTCGCGCTATAGTTTGATTTTGCAGGACAGTTATCTCCGGAATCAGCCGAGGGACGAGCAAGAGAGTTGATAATAAATAACATGCGCATCCTACCCCGTGCGTCAACGGAAATTTTACAAACCAGAAATTGTAATGTATACTTTTGACCCCACTAACCTCAGTTCTAGCGAATTTAAAATAGTTGATTGGCATTGCTGATTTTATTATGACCACTAAATAAATGCGAGGCCTGAATTATTTCAAATTATTCTAATTTAAACAATGTGGCTCTAATTACTACACTAAGCATATTTAAAAGTAACCAAAAGCAATAAAACTTGGCTTTTAACGTACATACGGTAGGTACATATTATAAGACACTTGTTTATATTACTTTTAGAACATATATGTAAAAGAAATAATAAGAGAACGGAAACATTTTTTTTTTTTAATTTTAATTTTTCCTTTGCTTATCTTAATATTTGGTGTCAGATCACACCGGAAGCACGCTAAATAATTTTTTTTTTCGTCTATCTACAACAAGTTGATGCCTGATTCAATAGGTTTTAAATAAAATTGATATTCAAAGGAGGCTTCCATACAATAAACGTAATTTGTAAGAATTTTCTTACATCTTCTATACTATAAGACTCTTTGTCCTGACTTATTCATTCATTCATTCATTCATCTATAGACAACGCAGAGCCCAAACGGCTGGTCCTAGGGTTGTGAAATTTGGAGGGTGTATTTGTTTTGGTATGTAGACGCGTACTAAGAACGGATTTTTGGAAATTCCACCCCTAACGGGGTGAAAAGGGGTAAAACAGTTTGTATGAAACTTCTTTGTTTTTGAACTTATAGTAATGAAATTTGGAATATGTATAGTTTATGTAAAATAAAAAATAATGGTATCAAGTTTTTTTTTACCACGGGTGAACTAAGGGTTTGTTATGGGGGGTGAAAGTTTGTATGGAAAAATCTTTATTTATCAAGTTAAAGTCTTGAAAATTGTTATGGTAGTAGTTTATTGAATGGTTAAATTAAAATTTTAAAAACTTTTGCCAGGGGTGCATTAAGGGGGATGCCATTGGGGTTGAAAGTTAAAAATGAAAGTTTTGTGTTTTTGAACTTAAATGTGTAAAATTTGGAGTGTGTATATATTTTAGTACTTAGACGTGTACTAAGAATAGATTTTTGGAAATTCTATCCTAAAGGGGGGTGAAATGGGGTAAAACAGTTTGTATGAAACTTCTTTGTTTTTGAACTTCCAGCAATGCAATTTGGAATATGTATAGTTTATGTAAAATTAAAAATAATGGTATCAATTTTTTTTGCCAGGGGTGAACTAAGGGTTTGTAATGGGGGGTGAAAGTTAGTATGGATTTTTTTTTATTTATCAAGTTAATGTCTTGAAAGTTTTTATGGTAGTATATTATTAAATGGTTAAATTAAAATTATATTATTTTTTTGCCAAGGGTGCATTAAGGGGGATGCCATAGGGGTTGAAATTTAAAAATGAAAATTTTTAGTTTTTATATCGTAGTAATGTAATGTTTATATAAAATTGGCACGGGAATAGGATACAATAGAATTTTTCCACAGGTTACGCGAAAAGTGACCTACACGCGGGCGGAGCCGCGGGCAACCTCTAGTGATCTATATAACAACAATTGGTAGACCCTCTAAACATTCATAATATTTAATGCGTAACATTTATGGGGTCTCCCATACAACAATGGCACGGAACCCTTCATGCGCGAGCCTGACTCGCACTTGGCCAATTATTTTTGTTTCTTTTGCATGCCATTTTTTTCACGTCTTATTGTTAAACCTAAGGTTAAGGTTGAAATAAAACTGGAAATCCTAAAATTTGTGATTCTAGTTTAAAAAAATCTGGTTTGGATTCCGTCAGACGTTCTTCCGCTCTGTTAAAATCAAGTTTAAAATAATGTTATAGGTAACCCTCTCGCTTGCACTCGTTTAGTACCACAAGCGAAGGGGCATTATTGCAGTGCGTTTTCAAGCAGGTGTAGCAAAATCAAAAATCCAAATCAAATTATTTATTGGACAAGTCAATTGAAAATTAATTACTTAAATTTATATGTCTACTAGCTGACTCAGCACACGTTGTTTTGCGCTATTAATTATTTTTATTCTAGTTTCTAGACAAAATCGGTGCCAGCAAATAAAGAAAATTTAATAGAGTTTTTTTAACAAACATTAATTTGTTCTTCTCCGACTTGGCAACGACTCCAAGAATACAGGGTTTCCTATTTTAACTTAACTAACATTAACACAGTGGATTTCCGCAAAGTAAGTTACACCTGAGTCAATATGTTATTTGTTAGTAATGATATTTTTCCAAAGTATTAAACTATGCGCGAGCCTAGCGAGCGCGAAAATTTTTAGCGTTTTTGTTTGAGGCATGTGACGATAAATAAGCCTAAAGCAGAACAAATTACATACTATGTGTAGTGTCATAAGCTATGACCCAAAACGTCTCATGACCAATTACAAGCGAAGCGAGCATTGCGCGAGCGAAGCGAGCGCGAAATGTTTTAGCGTATTTGTTCGAACTGTTTGAGCATAAAGAAGTTCAAAGCAGAACAAATTACATAATATTTGGAGTGTCATAAGCTATGACCTAAAACGTCCTGGGACCAATTGCACCCAAAGCAAGCCGGGTGCGAGAAAAGCGCGCTATGCGCGAACGAAAATTTTTAGCGTATTTGTTCGAGTCGTTTGAGCATAAATAAGTAAGTCTAAAGCAAAACAAGTTACATAATATTTGGAGTGTCATAAGGTATGACCTAAAACGTCCTAGGAATAATTGGACCCAAAGCAAGCCAGATGCGAGCCAACCGAGCGCAAACATTTTTTGCGTATTTGTTCGAGCCGTTTGAGCATAAAGAAGTCAATACAGAATAAATTACATAATACTTGCAGTGTCTTAAGCTATGACCCAAAACGTCCTAGGACCAACGTGTAATCCGATCCACAGCGCAGAGATGAAAATACCACATTTTTTTATAACAGTCTTGTATGGTCACCCATCCAAAGACTCCCCGCATGGACCGTTGCTTAGCCTCGATGTTCGCGTCAGATTACCTTTGTTAGCCAGACTATATGCTGCTAATGTTATAAACCAAAATCTGTATTGCCTGTGTGTAAAGTTTGTTCCACCTATAGCGCGAAAAACAGACGTTCACACCACGGTACCACGAGAGCACCGAAATCAAACGTAGCGTATCGCTATCCATACATTTATTTATCGTTTCCCTGTCGCTTACGCATTTACCGTGTCTCGTGGTACCGGGCGAGGCGAGCGACAAGGACAATCAGATATTGCAAACCTGTTTTGATTTTTTTTTGTAAGATATGGCTGGAGCCACATTCCGCTTTGGAATACGCTTGGATTCGGATTGTTTTAGTATGCTCTTTGACTGTTTGGTTGTTAGTTGTTATTTTTTGTTGAGTTAAATTAGTTATGTCTGTTTTTGTTAATACATATATTTGTTTTGTGTTGTTTTTTGTTTGTGTGTGATAATGGAATCATCGGAGCCGTCTTCCTCGTCATCAAGACCGTTTAAAAGTTTCGACTCACCTAGAAAGAAGCGAAAAGTATCCCATCTGTCGGAAAATGAAAAAAATATTATAATTAACGTCTATAACGTCCAAAACCGAAATGAAAATAAAGATTCCCGATTAGGGTTACCATATCTCCGGATTTTTCCTGAGATTACAGGATTTTTCGACTTTTCTCAGGATTGCGGCCGGATTTTGCAAATCTCGTGATATCTCAGGATTTGAAAAATTTTACACGCGATTACGATACTACTTAGTCAAGTCATAAGTTCTGTCACACAATAAAAACTTTAGAAATTTAGAATGCTGGCCACAAAAAAAAATATAGGATTCGAGTTCCAAATTTTTCATGAAAATAAAAATATGTACTTTTTAGAAGTTTCCTCATTTTTAAATATGGAGGGGACACTTAAAGAAGACCGTGTCGCGGTTATTGCATTGCATCGTTGCGGTTACGCTCCAATTCAGATTTTCGACTTACTGAAAAATTTGAATATAACCAAAAGATTCGTCTATCGTACCATAAAACGATACAATGAAAACTCTAGTATAGATGACAAATCAAGAAGTGATCGACCTCGCTCTGTTAGGACTCCAGCAGTGATAAAAGCTGTGAAGGCGCGGATTCAAAGAAATCCCATACGTAAGCAGAAGCTGTTGGCCCTTCAAAAGCAGGACCACGGTGAAAAGGGTGTTTAATAAAGACTTAGGGCTTAGGGAATATCGAAGAAAAACCGGACATCGTTTGAACTTTCGTTTAATGGACCTGAGACTGAAGAGATGCCGCGCTTTGTTGAAGCGGTACGCAGGAAAAAAGCATCGGGAAATTCTTTTTTCGGATGAAAAATTTTTCACCATTGAAGAAAGCTACAACAAACAAAATGATAAGGTGTACGCACACAGCCGTGAAGAAGCGAGCAACCGTATTCCGCGTGTCCAACGAGGTCATTTTCCATCCTCGCTCATAGTTTGGCTGGGAGTCTCTTATTGGAGCTTAACTGAGGTACATTTTTGTGAGAAAGGCGTAAAAACGAATACAGTTGTGTATCAAAATACAGTCCTCAAGAACCTTGTGGAACCTGTTTCTCATACCATGTTTAATAACTTCTTCTTCTTCTTTAATAATTCATAAGGTTATTCACTCGAACGTGGACTGCCCGAGTCTGCTTAGTTCTATGAGCTTTAATTTCAGCCCTCGGCTTAGAAGCAAAAAGCAAAAATCTAAACTGTTTCACACTAATAAACTGTTTAAAAACAACGTTTCCAGTAATAGTCCTATACAGCGCATGTGTCGCTCATATAACGAGCTGGTACTCAAATGTTGTGACGCTTCAGATAACAACCAATGTAAGACTCACATTACTGAACTGGATGTATTTAGTAACAGTCTCAGACAATTTAGAAATAATATAAGTTATAGGTTAAATTAAAAGATGTTACATGTAATTAAAACATTAAATGATTACATTATTTCTGAACTTTTAAAATAACATATTTTTTACATTTTATAAATCAGAAGATTAAAAACTAATAAATTTAAAAAAAAAAAACACTCATAAAATTAATTTAATAGGCCACTCCGGATAGAACCTGACGGAAAGGTACCCATAACGCTCGTGGCATTGCCGCGTTGTAAGGCTATGGATAGCCTTTGCGCTAGGTACGATCCGGAGCGGTATTCGCCTGATTTTTCTTTTAACCTACGCCCAATTTCAGATATAAAAAGTTTGGCCTCAGTTCCCCAACAACCTATTGTTTCAAAAGCAACGGGCACAAAGAGATACTGAGGCAACATCGTGGCGTACTTTTGGCGCTTCAGATTGGCTGCGTCCTCTGCTGCAGCCGCCGGCGAGTGGACGGTGCGACCGAGGTGACTGGCGGCAACTGTGCTGACGCAAGTGGCGTCCCAAACTAAGCACTTACCTTTCTTCCATGGCACCAAGGTCAGCCCGTCCGGCCTCTTTCCTTCTGTTCTGGACAAACCCGGCGGCTCAAGAATACTAGGGACGTTAGCCGAAACTAAGGCCCTCCGTACGATGTCATTTAAGGCGTGGTGGCGCGGAAATCTGCCTGCACTGCGGCGACAACTCAACGCGTGATGACCGTTGCTCTCAACTAATGAGCCGCAAATGCAAATATGTGGTTCACAAACTTTGCAGCCAAGGCGGAGAGCAACCGCCACACGCATAGAGTCGTCGTCGAATAAAGTGCCCAGGTGAGGCGAAGGTAAGGCGTGTAGCCAAGCACCTGATTCTGGTTGGGACACCGCACGGAGTCTAGCCAAATCCACCCCAAGTGCGCCTTCAAACAAGCACTTTTGAAGACGTTTTGCCCCAATATCGTCCCATGCCCGCTGGATTTGAGGATCTTTAGGACGATCTTCACCTGGATTTAAGGTCGTCCAAGCTGATATTGCTTCTGCCATGAAAGGTATGCTCGCCTTGCCACCATCTAAGTGAAGAATATTAGTGACAAGGTCTGCAACTCTATGATCAGAAGCAACAAAAGCTGGCAAGCATAAATCAGCAGATCGACGAACACCTAAGCCACCGTATCGAATAGGCAGAGCAGCTTGGGTCCACTGGACATCGTCGAGGCTCACATTGAGTATAGACTCCACTGCCGATTTCAAGGTGTCGTCAAAATCTGCTAATTCACGCCGACAAAGCCAAGTAGGTGAAGTTCGCAGTAGGTAGGTAATTTTTGGTACGGCAAAACATGAACGCAGTAAAACTAACGCGACATGTGCGGAAAGATTTTTAAGACGGTCAAGTGCGGACAAAAGTAGTTTTTTGCGTGCAGAAATGGCATTAGGGACAGCTTCTGTGAAAATAGGGGAGCCTAAAAGATAAAAAGTATTTGATGCCAGTTGTTTTAGGCCCGGCAAGAGGGAAGAAAAACGAGGGAGATACGAAATATCCGCATCCGTACATGAAAATATTTCGCATTTAGACGTATTTATCTCTAAACCAAGTTTTTTGAAGCAAGGAAGGAGTGCTTCCAAATCTTGGAGGACTTCATCAGGAGAGTCACCAATGGTCCCGTCATCTAGGTACCATAAGTTCAGAGGAGATTTTATTTCAGAGATGGCTTTATGGATACCTAGGCTGAAAATGAGAGGGCCAAGGGGGTCGCCTTGCTGCGCACCGACTTGGGATGATATATGATTATTTCCGTAATATAAATTTGTTGGGGAGGAATACATTTGGTGTAGGAAAGGATAGATGCTTGGAATTTTTTCTCGGGCTTCAGTCAATATATTGTCTCTCTCTAGACTATTAAATGCGTTACGCACATCAATTTTCAGGACGATACATTTTGAATTTTTAGGATCTAAAATAAAGGAGCGCGTCGCATGAATAGCAGCCTCGCAGCCGGTTTGCGTACCAAAACCTAGTTGAATTGGCTGTAAATAAGCAGCCATTTCATCTTTTACAGCTCTGCAAGCAAGTTTAGCAGTTAACCTTCGGAAAACACTACCTATTGCTATCGGTCTTACTCCCCCATCATTTTTACTCAGCGCACATAATGAAGCCCCATATAAAAAGGGACAAACCTCCACATTAAGCTGACCACTGAGTAAAAATTTTGTGAGTTTAGTGAGGTGTTCTAAAAGTCGTGGACCATTTTCACCGGCAGACGAAGCAGTCAACTCTTTCAGGTGACCTGGGCGAATCCCATCAATGCCACTGGCAGAGCCAGGATAAAAAGAACCTAGAGCAGCTGTGACGTCTGCTACTGTCACTGACAGTGGAGAAAGAAGCAAGTCTGGTGCAGGAGGGAAGTGGAGAGCACGTGATGGATCAGGGTGTTTTTGTCTGAGCGCTTTCAATGTGCTATCATTATTCAGAGCAAAAGAATCATCCGAGGTCAGCAGACGAACAGCTCCACGAAGGTCTCCCTCAAAGACCTTAGACTCGATTATTTTCTCCACTGCACGGGATCTATACGTACCATTACCGGAGAACTCGTCAAAAATGTCAACAGAACCGAATGACTGTATATTTTTCTTTACTTTGGATGTTATATTCCCCGGAGCATCTTTTGTAGGAACTCTAAAAGCAATGAAAGCAAAGGACATGAGTGAGTACCAGTCATTGACGTTATTTAGGGATACACATTTGTCGATTATTTCGCATAGTTTTCCAGCGGCTTGATTCCGCGCGCCTTTGGGAATATGATGGAGTACAGGTGTACTTGCTTTTAAACTTTGAATTTTATCCATGGGGCACGATTGGGAGGGCTGAGGCAACTGACTAGCTGAATTGGGCGAGATTGAGGTCGGAGGAGCAATATTTTTATGTATACGTGATATATGGATTTGTAATCCACGATGGGTTTTAAAATTACGATTCGAGCAAATATTGCAAGTAAACACTTCTGGTTCTTGGTTCTTCGTAGGGAGCCTGAATGTGGTCGCAGAAGTTTCTTCATCACTGCAGTCTGGAGTGTGGAAAGAGTCCGGCGAAGGTGAACGTGGCATTTTTAGTAAATCAGTCTGCCAATATCAACATTCATATTATTCATGTTCTTCAGCATTCGATGACATAACTCGAAGTTGACAACAATAACAATCTTCAAAATCTATTCAATTTTGTCAAACTTGTCGCTAGGCACCGCACCAACATGTCAAGTAAATAAATATGTCTGGAAAAACTTGCACAATTCCGGCAAGGAAATATACGATGTAGAACGGGTACTCAGGTGTACTGTTACTTGTGCGGATTGCTCTTAAGCTATGAAATTATCAGTAATAGGGAATCTAAGAACACAGGAATAATTTAATAAATAATATTTTTTGTTTCAAGCAAGAGACGTGCCTGTCTCAGTTTTTTTTTTTTTTTTTTTTTTTAAATTGTTAAATTGTTTTAGTACTTAAGATTTCCCCTTTTTTATGTTTATATGAACCTTCCTTATTAAGTTTACACTAGCATGCTGTGTACTCTTTTTTGGATTGCAGACTTGTGTTTGTTCTTTTAGTTTAGTTATGTTAAAATGAATGTTTGTAATCTGTCTGAGTGCCTTATAAATAAATAAAAATAAATAAATAAATAACAGGCCCTGGGTATTCCAACAAGATTCTTCGCCAGCCCATTGAGCGAAAATCACACAAGACTGGCTGGCGGTGCGTGAAATCGACTTCATCCGACACGAAGACTGGCCCTCCTCCAGTCCAGATTTGAGTCCGTTAGATTACAAGATATGGTAACACTTGGAGGATTTGGAGTCACTCAAGGCATCTTTGATTAAGGCAGCCGCCGATATTAACATGGAACTCGTTCGTGCCGCAATAGATGACTGGCCGCGCCGATTGAAGGCCTGTATTCATAATCGCGGGGGTCATTATGAATAAACTTTACTACCATAAGAATCTATGTTTTATCAAGTTCATTTTGATATATAAATGGTTACATAAATATTAAATTTGTCTACATTATCTCATATTACACATGTGACAGAACTTATGACCTGACTAGGTATTTAATTTATAATAATAAAATGATTAATTTCAAGTTAGGATCTGATGATAGAATCTTAGGGAAATCGAAGGAAACCCTAAAAAGTTACGTTAATTATACGACCTAACAGATTCACGCTCGAACGGATGTACTGATCTCAGAATACAGAAAGAACCAGAAGCCGCGTTCATCTGTATTTGCGAGCTACATGCTGTGTCCAAAAATCAAAACACTGCCCCCGCCCGCGTCACTTCCCACCCGCGTAATGTTCTAGCTCAGGTACTCAGAATACAGAAAGAACCAGAAACCGTGAGCGCGCCTAATACTGAGGCTACTAAAACTACTCTTAAATGGAGTAGTTTGACGCGTGACCGATCAGTCACTCTGTGACCGTCGGAACGTATGACGCTGTACCAATTTATTAAATTATGCCGACTTGTGTCGTTCCTAATTGTAATAAAATTGTTTTAAAAAACAAAAAACCGACTTCAAAAACACAACTAAAAAGGGAAAAATAATTTTAAGCCTAAATCAAATCAAGACTATATAAATAGAATAGGAGAGTTTATTTCATGTACTTATAAAAAACTATTTGCAATTTTTACTAATCCTGTATTCTTGGAGTCGGTGCCAGCAAAGAAAGACAATTGAAAATAGTTTTTTTAACAAACATTAATTTGTTCTTATTAGATGGCACCGACTTCAAGAATACAGGATTACTAAAAATTGCAAATAGTTTTTTATAAGTACATGAAATAAACTCTCCTATTCTATTTATATAGTCTTGATTTGATTTAGGCTTAAAATTATTTTTCCCTTTTTAGTTGTGTTTTTGAAGTCGGTTTTTTGTTTTTTAAAACAATTTTATTTTTACATTTTTAGTGGTTGGTAATGATATTTTGTTTAAGTTTTAGCTATGGAGAGCCAAATAAACTTCACGATGAAAATATTTGGCGTGTGTCAGGCAGGCAACCAATTGGGAGCAAATCGAGCTGGATGCGAGCGAAGCGAGCTATACGCGAGCGAAGCGAGCGCGAAATTTTTCACCGTATTTGTTCGAACCGTTTGAGCATAAAGAAGTCCAAAGCAGCACAAATTACATAATGTTTGTTGTGTCAAAACGTACTAGAACCAAGTGCGAGCGAAAAGAGATGAATGCGAGCGAAGCGAGCGCGAAAATTTTCACCGTATTTGTCCCAAACGTTTGAGCATAAAAAAGTCCAAAGCAGCACAAATTTCATAATGTTTGTTGTGTCAAAACGTACTAGTACCAATTGCGAGCGAAGCGAGCGCGAAAAATTATCACCGTATTTGTTCGAACCGTTTGAACATAAAGAAGTCCAAAGCAGCACAAATTACATAATGTTTGTTGTGTCAAAACGTACTAGAACATAAAAAAGAAAAGAACGTAAAGAGCGAAAATTTTCACCGTATTTGTTCCAACCGTTTGAGCATAAAGAAGTCCAAAGCAGCACAAATTACATAATGTTTGTTGTGTCAAAACGTACTAGAACCAATTGCGAGCGAAGCGAGCTGGATGCGAGCGAAGCGAGCTATGCGCGAGTGAAGCGAGCGCGAAAATTTTCACCGTATTTGTTCGAACCGTTTGAAGTCCAAAGCAGCACAAATTATATAATATTTGGAGTGTCATAAGCCCAGAACATCCTGGGGGAAATTCGAACGAAGCGGGATAACTCCTAGCAAAGCGAGCGCGTAAATATTTTCCTTATCCGTTCGAGGGTCTTGTCTTTTAATATATCAAATTTTACAGTTCCTTCTTCCACTAAGTATGACCCAAGTGGCCAAGCTCTGGCGTCGAGAGTTTTTCAAGCCCCTGATTTAGTTTGACCCCTGCTTGTACTAAGAGTAGTGGTCCAGGCCCAACAAATTAACGTGTTATGCGAAGCACAGTAACGCCCAGGTGAAAATATCACATTTTTTTATGGAGGTCTTGTGCATGGTTACCCATCCAAAGACTGGCCGCATGGGCCGTTGCTTAGCCTCGATGTTCGCGTCAGATTACTTTTGTTAGCCAGGCTGCTAATTTTATGAGCGAAATCTGTATTGCCGTATGAGCGCGATGAAGTAAAATAGGTTATCGAGTTATTTGGGCTTCCCACGGGAATAGCAATGACTTTTTAAGATAAAAAGTAACCTTCGTGTTATTTAAGGTCTAGTCTACCCCCTATATCAAATTTTAGCGAAATCAGTGTGTCATGTGTTATTTGGTGCATCCCACGGGAACAATAATTATTTTCGGGATAAAAAGTAGCCTATGTGTAAACACATAGTCTAACCTATCTTCATTCCAAATTTCATCAATGTCAGTTCAACCGTTCGAGCGTGAAGAAGTTAAAAAGATTTGTATGTTATTTGGTGCATCCCACGGGAATAGTATTTATTTTCGGGATAAAAAGTAGCGTATGTGTTAACACATAGTCTTACCTATTTTCTTCTCAAATTTCATGAATATCAGTACAGCCAAACGAGCGTGAATCTCTCTTCATGCGTAAATAACCTAACTTTTTAGGTTTTTCTTCGATTTCCCTAGGAGTCCATCATCAGAACCAGTTTTGGTGACAATGGGACCAATTCAGAACCATACTCTTTCAATTAAAAAAAGAATTTTGAGAATCGAACCACAAATGGCTGAGAAATCGGTGAACATACATAAAAAAAAAAAATACATACACGTCGAATATATAACCTCCTCCTTTTTGAAGTCGGTTAAAAATGCAGCGGGTCAAAAAAAGAAACTGGATAGGATCGCATTTCATGTGTAAGTATCGTATTTAGGTATCAACTTTGAATAAATTCCTCAGTTTTCAATTGTCGTAGATAATGATGCATCCATCTTGTTAGTGTTGCCAGTATAAGAGTTTTGATTTACCCTTCTTTTTATTACCTGTTGAGGGCTTTCATTCATTGTAGAATATTAATAATTAATTTAATAAAAATTAACCGACTTGAAAAAAGAAAGTATAAAACATCAGTGCAGCCCGTGTGTACATAACCAAATAGTCCTATTAAATAGTATGTTAATATCTATGAAAAATACCTAGACATAAGATTTCATCATTTATCTAAATTTAAATTTTTGTTAATAAGTTCAAATTCTAAGAGACAATATTATAAAAAGCTTACTCAGCAAAAAGGATATTAAATATATTTTTTTCTAAAGCGTCTTTTATTCAATAAATTATCAATTTCTTGAGACAGTTAGGTAGGTACATAATTATAATATAGATTAGGACAATTTTTATTCTATTATTATCTCACCTCCTGGACTCCCAAATTTTACCCTAAAAACGGGCACATAATGCCTGAGCTAGAACATTACGCGGGTGGGAAGTGACGCGGGCGGGGGCATTGTTTTGTTTTTTTGGACACAGCGTGTAGCTCGCTATTACAGATGAACGCGGCTTCTGGTTCTTTCTGTATTCTGAGCTCAGGTATTATGTGCCCGTTTTTAGGGTAAAATTTGGGAGTCCAGGAGGTGAGATAATAATGGAATAAAAATTGTCCTAATCTTTATTATAATTATGTACCTACCTAATTATCTCCAGAAATTGATAGATTTATTGAATAAAAGACGCTTTAGAAAAAAATATATTTAATATCCTTTTTGCTGAGTAAGCTTTTTATAATATTGTCTCTTAGAATTTGAACTTATTAACAAAAATTTAAATTTAGATAAATGATGAAATCTTATGTCTAGGTATTTTTCATAGATACTAACATACTATTTAATAGGACTATTTGGTTATGTACACACAGGCTGCACTGATGTTTTATACTTTCTTTTTTCAAGTCGGTTATTTTATATTAAATTAATTAATAATATTCTACAATGAATAAAAGCCCTCAAGAGGTAATAAAAAGAAGGATAAATCAAAACTCTTATACTGGCAACACTAACAAGATGGATGCCTCATTATCTATGACAATTGAAAACTGAGAAATATATTCATTAATTAAATAAGTTGATACCTAAATACGATACTTACACGTGAAATGTGATCCCATCCTGTTTCTTTTTTAGACCCGCTGCATTTTCACAGGTAGGAACGACATAAGACGGCTTAATTTAATTAAATTGGTACAGCGTCGTACGTCCCGACGGTCACAGAGTGACTGATCGGTCGCGCGTCAAACTACTCTATTTAAGAGTAGTTTTAGTAGCCTCAGTTTTAGGCGCGCTCACGGTTTCTGGTTCTTTCTGTATTCTGAGGTACTGATATAGAATTTGAAATGAAGATAGGTTAGACTATGTGTTAACAAATAGGCTACTTTATATTCCGAAAATAATTACTATGCCCGAATAACTCAAAAACCTGTTCTACTTCTACACAATTCTTCTTCTTCACCAAACTTTAAATTTGCTGAAGGTCAAATGACAAAAAAATGGACAATGCTAGTGTGAGTGTAGCCGCATCGTCACAGAATAGACGATAGTTGATATGGATTTTATATGGCTTTTCGTAAATTTTTGCTTTCAACGCATAATATTTATGTTGTTTTGTGATGAGCCTTAAAAATAATACATTAACAGTAGTTTTCGCGAAACGATTCAGAAGTTACAAAAAAAATAATTTGGGCTGCCGGGATGAATAAAATTGAGTTATAGCTATTTAACGCCATCTAGCGGCATATGAGCATTTGCAGGATGCTAGCAAGCAACCTTAAATTAGTCATGGTCTCTATTGTACTATAATATTCTTGGTTTGATGAAGGTATAGTATTTCACTTTTTAGTTACGGTTAGTATTTAAAAAGCATTTTATTATTTTGAATTATTTTATAATGGTCACAGTTAGATAGGTAATAGTTTGTATGGTTATGGTAAGGTTATCGACATTTCATACAAAAGGCTTAAAATGCGATGTAGCGCTATTAAACGATTATCAATAAAAAATGAGCATTCCTATATTACAAATGTTCAGAGTTATATGTTTTTAAGAATTAGTTGTAGTGTAGTAGTATACTATGGAAGAGGGCTTACATACTAAAAATACAAAAACTTTAATATAACGCAAACAATTTATTAACCACAACAAAACATTTTAAGAAATGCGCATGTTTCACTATGACAATTCTATTAATACAATATACATATTTATTTATCAAACAAATATATACAGTTAGGTTAAAAACATTTTATGTTAGGAAAATAATGTAAATGGATGCATGTAATACAGTATATACATTCTTATTAAACAGACACAAAAATGAAATACAAAGAAAAAATATTGATCCACATCTTTCCTGTAACCCAGGCAGATATGAGATGAAAAGAAATTGATAAGTCGGGGTGCACAATAAATATGTAAAATAATCAATTTAATAATTATTAAAAATATTAATTAATATATTATTAAAATCATAATTAATTAACATACAATTGATAAAATTCGTAAAGGTACGCGCATATACGAGCTATGCTATGCCTTCTTATTTTTACCAGTAACCTGTTTATGTCTGCAGCTTCATAATTTCTTATGGACTAAAATAAAAAAAGGTAATTCTTAAATTGTGCACACATCGACTATACAACGACAACTATACTTACATACATGGTAATGTGTATATTGGTATTACAAATACATACATATGTATAAAGAACCGTGTTTCCATAATACGATACCCCCACTCATACACACTACATGATTGATCTATTGTCATTTGGGTCGCAACACCTGACCAAAAGAACTATTAACCAATATATAAATAAGGTACACAAACATTGCTGTTTTCATACTCAGCTACCACTTTAGTGTCAAGATGTTTGTTGACGATGGCAGGTACTCGGAGGTCGGCGGCGGCGTGTGCCAGCGGCGCTTCCAGCTCGTGTGTGATGAGCTTACGTTCCGAATATTGCTGCAGAGAGTTCGGCTCAGAGCACGGCAGCCCACTGCTCGCCCGCAGCAGTATAAGCTGTGAGCGCAGAGCACGGGGTTGCGGTATTGTTTTCCGAGCAATATCGATACGCTCATACGCTGCTTTGAGGAGTAAACGTATGTACTGTGTAGTGTGCGGCGCTTTGCCGAGCAAAGATCGCACGCATGCTTCGACGCGATCTTCCCAAGACGAGCTGCTGCGCAGTGAAGTCTCCAGTGACGATATAGGATCGTTCGTCATCTGTGTGAATATGGTTCGCACTAAAGCTTCTTGCAGTTCAGATTCTGACTTGAATAAACTTAATTCGGATTCCAAAAACGTCTTCAACTCTTCAGGTCCGTCACCGACGCAGTACACCGTCCCGGTCAGGCCTACATTATAACAAAAACAAAGTTATACACAAATTACTCAAAAATATAAGTTAACATAATGATGTTTTCATTTTTATAATTTTGCAATAAATATCATTTCTCTTGAAATAAGCATGGGCCAAGTACATGCCTAATTCAAGAATAATATATATATTTTTTTTATTTTACTTTTAGAACGACGGAAAAAATCTTACGAAAAGTTGTCGCGACACTTTTTGTAAGCTATTGTAAGCTGTGCGGCGTGCGCATGTTTCTCTATCTCTCTCTATTATAGAAAGCAAGCCAGATATTTTCATTTCTATTCCACATTGAACAAACAAATTCATTATTTTTTACATTGTGGTGTCGCAACGATTATTGGAAAAGCTAGCGGCTAAACAACCTAGGCTGGTCAATCGCTCCACGCCACTGCTGCTTCACGACAACGCTAAACCACACACTGCGCAACAGACGGCTACTAAATTAGAAGAGCTTCAATTGGAAAGTCTAAGACATCATCCGTACTCCCCGGACCTTGCTCCAACAGATTACCATTTTTTTCGAAATTTGGATAACTTCTTGCAAGGGAAAAAATTCAACTCCGATGGGGCAGTCCAAATCGCTTTCAAAGATTTTATTGATTCCCGTCCGACTGGTTTTTTTAGTAAAAGGATCAATGAACTACCTATGAGATGGCAAAAGTGCATAGAAAATGATGGTTCATACTTTGATTAATTAAATATAATATTATATTAAAAAAAAATCGACTTTTTGTTCCTCCCATACAAAACGCCAATTTCATATGTAAGGACCTAATAATCTCTCTTAATAAAGGAACTTCGTTCCATCCGGGTGTCCCTTAACACCTCTCAAGGTTTTTTTATTCTTAATCTTAACCTACATGTACTTGCTTCTAAAAATATGTAAACCTAATGTTACTTAATTACTTACCCACTCAGAAACATTCTTACTATTCTACAAGTGCAGTTATATTGCAGCTTTTTGTAAAAGTATATACTATGTAGTCGATGGATGTCCTATTACTTCTAACTTTAAATGGAGGGATTTAGGTAAAACGCTTGTAGTGGAAACTACAATAAGTACTGTTCAGGTGGTGTTAGCTCGCCACTGTGTTCTAAGGTCTATTGACAGATATATATATATTTATCTATTTTTTCCGAATGTGTTCTGTTGAGGTTGTGGGTGTAACAGACCGCTATATCAATGAAATACACTGAGTTATAGGTTTTGGTATGAACTGTTCTATCAGGTATATTGTAGTCGATCGTTTTGTCAGTTACTCTAGTCTTGTCCCAATAAAATTTATAGTTTGTATATTATACGACTACTTGTGGCTTATATTTGTAGTAAGGTACTTTTTCTTTTAATAAATTGTATTTGTGTGGGTGGATTATTTATTATCTGTTTGGGGTATGGACTTAAATGCACCTGTGATATGTCGGATTGCATCGGAAGCTGCGCTACACTACACCTGTCATTGTAATTTGGCCTTCAAAAGATATATAATCTTCGAAAGATATATATATCGCTGAGAGTTTCCAGTATCTATGATTTGATCCTGTATGACTAGCATGAAGCCTTCGAGAGCTTTGTAATTTATTTGTTATGCAAGTTTAATATATCAATTATCCCACGACTTCCTTCACTTCGCGGGAGTGTCATCCTTTGCACACAAGAGTTAGGATGGTGTCTGCTTTGTGCTGTAGAGTGGTGTTGATTAACGTTTTTATTATTATTATTGCATGTAGACACTCACCATGACTTTCTAGAATAGATGTTAACTCCAAAGCAACGGCAATTCCAAAGTCATGTGCCAAGAGATAAAACTTTTTTTTTAATTCAAATTGGTCAATCAGAATCTGAAAAGGTCAATACAAAAAATATTAATGCAGCACACGAGCAGTTTTTTTAAACTTTTTTTGAAGAGAAACTGGTGAATCATTTTTTTTTTACAACAGTTTTATGCATGGTCATCCATCCAAAGATTCGTCGCATGGACCGTTGCATACTTTATTTAATGGAAGGAGTTTTTTTTTTATTTGTAGCGGCTTGTCAAACGCTCCCTTCTGCCGCGCGCGGAGGTGCGCAATGGGAAAGGGAGGGGGAAAAGGATTGGGAGAGGTTACGCAATAAAGCGACTTACACGTGGGTGGAGCCGCGGGCAACAGCTAGTAGATAATAAGAGAGTTACACTTAGATAAAAAAATTATAACTGTAAACATTACTACTACATTCGATACATAAACAATAACGAAGGCTGAAAATTGTGTAAACACTGAGAGAAGTCTTTGAAGAAGAATTGTGTGAGTGAAACAGGAGACCAACTTCAGTCTATAGCATACTGTGGCATTTCACTCACCAGTAAAGGCGCGGCAAATTTTAAGTATTTAAGATTGGTAATACTTTTTTTTTTATCCTTGATAGGTTAGCGTTTGACTACAGTTAGCTTGATGTTAAGCTGCACTGCAGTCTACGGTGTGGCACGCTTACCTAGAAGATACCTATTAACTCTACTTTTGAAGGCCCCCGGATGATATCTCTCAGGAAACAGAGACTCAGGTAGTGAGTTCCAAAGCTTCGCAGTCCTAACAATAAAGGTCAACGCAAAGCGTTTTGTACGAAAGTTCGGAACTTCAACTCTGTATCGGTGTCTCTTCACTGTCTCTCTGCTCGTTCTGTAGTAGAACGGAGATGGTGGAATCAAATTATGAAGTTCCATAGCACACTCCCCGAAATGTAACCGATAAAAAACCGACAAACTAGCAACCTTGCGTCGGTGCTCTAGGCTCTGAAGTTTCGCCTTCGCAACGCAAGAATTGCCGATGAGCTTCTTAGCTCGTCTCTCAATGGACTCAAGTGCTTCTAGCTGATATTTGGCAGAACCATCCCAAAGATGCGAACAGTACTCCATGCACGACCGAACTTGCGCTTTATATAAGGTGAGCAACTGATCAGGCCTGAAGTACTGTCGCACCTTTGAGAGGATACCCAGCTTTTTTGCAGCCACTTGCGCTTTGGATTCAATATATGAACCAAAATTGATAGACGAGGTCAAGGTGATACCGAGAAGCTCTAACTGGTTTGTGATCGGAACGGATACATTTCGGAAAGTAGGGGCCAGATGAAATGGCCTCTTCTTGGCGGAGAATAGACACGCCTGAGTCTTAGCAGCATTAAATTTAACCAGATTGGCATCGCCCCAATCGGAGACTGCCTGTAAGGTGTCGTTTATGCGCTCGACCATGCCCTCTCTGAGTCACTGGATATCGGCCGCACTGGCTCGTGCGTTGGACATATAGCTCTCTACAACCGTGCTGTCGTCTGCATACCCTATGATGCCAGGCTTGAGCAGATCATTAATATGCAGCAAGAAGAGAGTTGCAGGGAGCACTGAACCTTGAGGGACACCGGCGTTTATAGCCATTCAATCAGACGAGCAAAAAGTTTGATATCCACGCACAAAAACCAGTGGGCAAACCGAAGGAGGAAAGCTTGCTGATAAGGCCGTCGTGCCAAACCCTGTCAAAGGCCTTAGAAATATCGAGAGAAACCGCTAGGGCTTCTCCGAATTTCTCGATGGCCTCACTCCAGATGTGCGTGGCGTACACTAGAAGATCCCCAGTTGACCGGTTCCGGCGAAAGCCATATTGTCGGTCACTGAGGAGGTCGTTCGATTCTAGGTACGCCAGGAGCCTGTTGTTCAGGACACGTTCCATACTCTTGCAGAGTATGGAAGTGACCGAAATGGGCCTGTAGTTGGCAGGGTCGGCTCGACTACCTTTTTTGGGCACTGGCTGCACGTTAGCAAGTTTCCAGGACTTCGGTACTAATCCAGTCTCAAGAGAGAGTCTAAATAATATAGAGGACAACTCGGGCGCACATGTCCCCAGTACAATAGCAGGAATACCATCTGGTCCACTGGCCTTATTCACGTCTAGATTGCGCAGCGTTTTTCGAACCTCAGCCTGGCGAATCCGGATTTCTGGCATTACCACCGGACAACCGGGCATAACTGGAGGAATCGCGTTACCAGCATCTAGCCGTGAAGACTCCGCAAACAGAGATGCAAACAAGTTTGCCTTCTCTTCAGCGGTGTGTGCCAGCGAACCGTCAGGCTTCTGCAATGGAGGCAACGAGGGGCGGCAGAAGTTCGCTTCAACCGCTTTAGCTAGGGACCAAAACGCTTTACTACCCGACGGGTATGAAGCCAGTTTGATCCCTATTCGACCAATATGGTCAAAACGAGCCTTCTGTAAGACCTTCTTGCAGGACTTAGCGGCCTTATTAAAAGCTCTCTTCTTTTCACGAATATCAGATGCCTTGCGCTGTCGAGCTTCAGCCCAGGCTTGGTATGCCTGATGTTTGCACGCTTCTGCGCGTCCACACTCAGGTCAAATCATGGGCGAGTCTTACCAGTCGATGGAACATCAGAGAATGGAATACTAAGCATGTATCAGGTTTAACCCTGCAGCCTGGGTGAAAGAATAAGGCTGCGGAATTGCCCCTGCCTGTCGTAAGAGGCGACTAAAAGGGGCATCAGACTCGAGGGTGTTCGGAGATGGGGTTCCGACACCCGCTCCATCGAGTCCGGGGTGAACGACGACGGCGTCGCGTGACCGTCGCCGTCGCGTCCTTGGCGGAAACAATCCGGGAAGGGCCACAGCGCAGTGCAAGGAGGTCACCGGAGTGTTTCCCGGAAGAGCCCGGAGACTTCCGTTAAGCACAGAGGCAGGTTACCGGGGGGGTTTTAGTGGGTACAAATCCCACATAACCTGTCTGTGCCCCATCGTAGCCAGGTATCTTGTTGAAGATTTCCTCCTCATCAACAAAAATTAAAAAAAAAAAGCATATATCAGGTTAAATTTTGTTCGTTATTATCTTCAAAATAGTTTTTTACTCGAAGTACAGTTAAAGACACTATTTTGATCAGTTATCAAGCGAGATGAAAAATGATTGAAATACTAAATTGGCCCTAGAAATATAAGTGTTGGTGATAAAAAAATAAAAATGTAGGGTTGTATGTATTTCTTAACGCCACATTATAAAAAACAAAATTAAAAAAAAATAAAAATTAAAAAAAATATTTAAGGGTGAACAGCCCTCATCACTTAGGGGTATAAAAAATTCACAGTAGCCGATTCTCAGACCTACTGAATACGCATATAAAATTTGATAAAGATCAGTCAAGCCGTTTCGGAGGAGTACGGTAACAAACACTGTGACACGGAAATTTTATATATAAGAAGATAAGAAGAAGAAAGATTAGTGTAGATTAGAACTAACTAAAGGACCGCCCGCAAAGCGCTAAGTCTTGCTCCCGGCAAAAGTGTTCACTTCTGCCTGCAGTCCCGCAGTGCAACTGATCGTAATATTTTAATTTCACCACAACTTCAAAACCAAACGTCCAATTTTAATCATTCAAAGACCAAATATTATCAACATAAACTGTACTTATTGATGAAATAATTTATTTTGATAAGGATTAATAGCATGAGTAAAATAAACGCGTTTAAATGCAGTCCAAAAAAAATATTCAAGATTATTAAATAAAAATATGGTTTTTGTGCCTCACTCGACATAGATAGGTATAGTGTGTCGCGGAATTTTTTGTAGATATTAATTACAACATTTTATGGTTCTATCTTTTGTAGTTTAGGCAGCGTACGCAAAATAAGTAACTTCTTTGGTTGATTTTTTTCAGTTTGTGTCCGAAAAATCCAAATATCTTACGGAACCCTATTTTTTTCCAAAATAGAATATAGCCTATGTTACTCGTGGATAATGTAGCTTTCGTATGGTGCAAGAATTTTTAAAATCGGTCCAGTAGTTTTTGAGCCTATTCATTGCAACCAAACAAACAAACAAAGTTTTCCTCTTAATATTAGTGTAGATATATATGTTGATTACTAATATTAATATTGTTTATGATTAATTAGCTATTTTATGTAAATTCATTACGTAAAATACTTTTTAACGCTTAAAAAATCATATAACATCAACGAACAAAAACAAATATTATATAATATACTATACGCTATTTTATTACATATTATAAATATGAAGCCAGGTCGGGCTGCTACGCCGGTAGGAAATATGTATAAAAATACCTTTGAATATCTCATGGCGAGCTGTATTGGTGTTTCGTAAGAGTAATCAAGATCCGGTTGCAGCACAAACGCTTGTAGCTTCAGGCCTTCACACAGACTTTTAAACCGGGCATAATGTCCTTCTACGCCAGGTATTATGAACAGCTGAGGTTTGTCAGTTTCTATCTTACCCAAACTCTGAAAATATAACGGGCCATAGAATTTATTCTTGCTACTTACTACTAACCTAACAATTATGAGAAGACACATAAATCTACTACATACATATTTTCTTGTGTTATGGGTTTTTTTTTGTTTTTAAGGGAATGCGCGATGTTATCCCTTAATATACAACCGGCAGATTTTTTTAGCCTAATGTTTTTATTGATTTCCCTCACCACTGCTCTAGGAATGGTCATTTTATCTTGCTCTATTTTTGTAGGTACGTCTAAGTATGTTCAGAGTTTCTAGTGGCTCTCCTTGATTCGGTTTAAATATAGTTTTAAGATGCTCAGTATATATTTTAGCTTTTTGTTCATTGCCCACACTCCTGGTCTGACTTCAATGGCGGGAGGGGGAACTTTAGTGATTAATTGGGCTTTTCATAGTGTTTGCAGCTCGCCATAATGACGATAATGACGAATGCAGCTGTCACTGGTTTTTTTTGAGTTTTTTTATAGTCTTCTAGAAGTTTTTTTTCATATTGTTGAGTTTGGTTTTGTCTGTAGGGTATCTTAATTGCTGCCAGATTCTGCGTTGTTTCTCCGTCCTTTAGTTTATTTACAATGGTTGGGCATTTCTCTGTATACAAGACACTTTAATATATTTCCAAGCATACTGGTGAGTGATCTGAGTTCATTTCAAAGTTTTGTGTTGCACTTAAATGGCTAACTAGTTAGATTTTTGCAAATTTAGAAATCAATTACATCTATTAATTTATTGGGGTCTGATCGCCAACTCGTCGGTTTCCCTGCTGATATTTCCTCAGATCTCGTTTCACGTATCATCATCATCATCATCCCGTCTGCGTCCACTGCTGGAAATAGGCCTCTCTCAAAGCGTGCCACGCGACCCTATCCTGAGCATATCGTCTCCATCCACTGCCCGCTTTTTTGCGTACATCGTCGCTCCACCTCGTCCTCCACTTCGACGTTTCACGTATGGCTTTGAGTAATTATTTTCCTTTGCTGTTCGTGAGTCTCGAGCCCCAGTAGGTATTTTTGGCATTGAAGTCACCTCCGACTACAACTCTGTCACCTATGAGTTCCAGGAAGCTTATGTAATTGGTATTTCTTTACGTTATGACGAGGCGGAATGTATACAAACGATATTAATAAAGAAAACTTTTTGTTTCTACCTGTTTCGCCACGGTTTGGATTACCTCGAACTCTGTTTTCACAACAAGGTTGTGTTTGATGTTCTCTTTCACAATGGCAGCACTTCCAGCATGGGTAGTGTCATCAGGAAGGGACGCAAGATACAGCATCTACCCATTACGTTTCACGAATGTTAGCTTAGTGAAGTGTGTTTCGGAGATTACACACACGTCAATGTTTTATATCCAGTATGAGCTGTAGTTCATTCTGTTCCTTGTGTTATGAGGAGGGAATTCAAAATTATAAAAATATTTATTGCAGTGGCCATGCGGGAAAGTAACCACGTAAATTCCCAAGTTCCAAGTTTTCCGCTTTTTCCAAGTTATTTTGCCCCTTAAGCAAAAGTAGACAAAATTTATGAGTAAAAGTATAAATGTACATATTTACCACATCCACGTTGAAAATTAACGTGTCCATTGGCAACAAACTGGTAGTAGCGTATAGTTCATCATGCTCCTTTATCGAGAAAAACAAATCAAATCCATTTTGTTTATTAAATCTGTTCTCCAGTATTGTATCTTTCTCTATCTGCAATAACCTGAAAGTACAAGAGATCCCTCTTACCATACTTGGGACATTGACTTGGGATAACCAACTAGCCAACCTCTGGTTGGTCGTCCCAAATATTGCTGGAGAGGCCAAGTGCAGCACGGTCGGAGCGTATTACATTCCATAGACTGGCTTGAGATAGTACAAGATAGTGAAAGTGGCATCTTTTGGTGTCGGAGGACAAGATCCATTTCGGAGTATTAGTAGTAGTTATTGAGAGACAATAGAATTGTGTACAATAAGTTTGTTGGAGGGTGTCACGTTCATGATAAACGATATCCCTTAAATAAATAACATATAAACATAATTATTATCACTAATGACTAAATGAACGATATAATATTATACTCGTACTATCAAAGCTCATAAACTATAGTGTATGTTAATTTCTGTCTGAAGAACAAAAATAAAAATAAGAATATACTTACTGTTTCTTTGTCATCGATGACATGTATCTTTTATCCAAATATACATGATAAGCATTCTTAATAAAAGATTGGATAGCTGGTATTGATTCCATTAAAACCAAACTCTTTAATGAGGCGTCATAATTTTCGTTTCCTGGAAAAAAATGATGTGTGTAAGCCTAGTCATACATTAAGTGGAAATTGATAATTGTATAAAATTGTTATGATTTCAATGAGTTATGAATTAAACTGAATAATAATTCTAGTAAAATAACAAAATAATCTTGAAATAATCTATAATTTGTACCTACCTGCTAGAATTGGAAATACTTTTGCAAGAGAAGGTGTTTCTACAGTTTTTAATTGAGCAAAAACAACAGGATATTTCCTGCGTAAAGCCAATTCCACTACATCAAGTGCAGATCTATTCCAATCATGTTCTTCTATTTTAGTACCAAGTTTCTTCTTTTCCTAAAAATATAAACTTTAATTAATTTACCATGGTTATGTGAGTAGTATAATAAATGTACGAATTGGATAACCTAATCTTTAAAATGGGTATATTGTGTTTTTCAGGTATTCTAATATGTTAGGTATGTTTTATACTGGATCACTGGCCTTTGTGCTGAATGTATTTCTGTTTGTAGTTCTCAAAATCGCATTACGCGGAACGAATGATAGTCACTCGGAAAATGCTGAAGCACGCGTGTCCTGTGAGAATTTGGATCAGTCGAAACGTGACACGCTCCCTCCTTTCCAGCCAGACATTGTAGTTGGGTAAGATGCCTTTCACGGCACTTTGGCGTCTTTGGTGCCATCTTTCTATGGCATACTGGTATTATTCTTTTCGCAAAAGGGCCACTGAAAAAAACCAGTGCCGTTCTCGCGCCAGAGGCATTCGTAAATATTCTAGCGTCCAAATCCGCCAAAATATCTAGACGAGGAAATCGTGCAATCAGTGTTGCCGCCTCAAAAAATAGAGCTAATTATGCCAGCATAGAGGCATCTGCAGCCCGTCAGTCTGCTGTTGTCTCCAGGGATCTCTAAGATCATAAACCCTGTGATTGAACGTTTTGGTCTGATTTCTTTTAATTCACAATCGGTGATGTATTGATATCACCGATTATGAAGGCAGCAAGGGTGCAGGGCATTGGCCCTGTCTTGCTATTTTTATATCTTCAGCGTAGGTCGCTTCAGAGCCTGAAGGGAAAGTCAGTGTTATAACGGCCGTTTTTGGCAATCGACCAATTTGCCTTGACTCTTTAGCCAAGGTAAATAAGGAAGTTTTTTATAATTTTCGACTTTTAATTGGATACTTTGGTCCGCTCACCCGCCAAATTCTCTTCTGCTGGTGTTTTAAAGAGGGTTGAGGGGGCACCTGCATAGGCTCAGTTACATTAAATGGCTTCTGCTGCTGGACCTTTGTCTGGTTATTCTTTGGAAGTTTAGCTGGCATAGGACAGGATGGTTTCGATTTTGAGGTATCCTCCGTGGTTAGACTTTGTTTAAATGTCTTCAGCTTTTTAAACTATTAGTGAGCCAATTTGCTGCATAAATTGCTCTTCCTGATCTATTTTGCTAGCAACGCATTGACGCATGAGAAGTTTTGTCAGCTTTATTTCGACAATGAATGACATGAAGCTGATTTGCTCTCTTCTTTTAACGAAAGTTCGCCTATTTCTTGGCGCAACTGGGTATGTTGCCTGTCTAAACGCTTTACATGGGCGCTTATTTTAGTTCGATAGGCCATCTCTAACAAAGCAGCTTCAATATTCTGGTCAAGTGTAGGTTATAGAAGTAGTTTCCCCTCAGGTTGTCTGTTTTGTTTGCCACGTTTCCGATAGTTCCGGTCCGAATCTTCATAAAAGCTACCAATTTTTCAGGTCCACGCTCCTCCCTTTAATTTACAAGACTTTCCAATTTTGGAAGCTCTTTCTGGTTTTAGTTGTAAATTTTTGGGAGTCATTATCGTCCTCATTCTTTCTCTCTTCATCCGCTCATTTGAGAAACTGGATTTGTTAGGAATGTGGCTGTATGCCGTCGCCCGTTCCTTTCTATTTTCTGCTTATTTCAGAAGTTGTTAATAGGCGGAAGAGATCGACAAAATAGATCCATCCGAATTTTCTCCTTCACTCATTTTTGGGGTATTACCTACAGATTGCGATTGTAAAAACACCCTCTTAATTTTTTTCTGACAGTGTACTAGATGAAAGCCCACATGGAGATTACTAGGCCCCGCACCTCCGCACGTTACCTTACGATCATAACGCAATGTTAATAATTTACCGTACAGAGTGGAATTAACGATGTCATTAAATCTTTGTATGTATGAGCCATGTGCTACGTGTGCTATTTCAGTCACCAAGGCAAGCAAGAACTGAGCCCAGGGACATCCATCTCAGTAGATAGGTGCGAAATCTACCCTGCACCGATCTTCGTCAAGTTTAGTTCAATAAATATATACAGTCCATCCCATTTAAGTTGGAAAAATCTGGTGTGCATGAAGTTTTAATAAATTGATTGTTGTCATAAATATACTGTACATTTTTAAAACCAGGGAAACTCAGGAGTGTTGCTGATAATTCATCTGTAACTCGAGAAGCGCAAAATGGTTGTTTGGTGGTGACACCTTCATATATGACGGCAAAGTATCTGAAAACAAAAATAATAATGTTGTATGGCGATAAAACAGAAACCGCCATAACCCAAAGGGTAGTCGCTAAAAACCTCATAAAACCTATAAAAAATATGTTTCGGGATCTGTTTGATATCCGTTTGACTAAAATATAAGATTATTTGGACGCATATACTCGAAAAGGACCTACAATATTGTCAAAATTGAGTTGAGTACACCAAACTGATGATACATATCGATATTATCGGACAGTAAAAACCCACGTTTATAAGTTCTCATCGAATAATAACAATGAAACTAACCCTTACGTATGAATAGTATAACGTCCTGGCTTTTACCCTGTATTAGAAACTAAATCTATAAGACGAACCAACGAGTGTGAATCTTTAATTGACTAACATTAATTTGCATAATAAAATACATTCATATATATTTCTTTGGGTCGTACCCACGAAGCTTGGATTATTTTCGATAAATAAATTTTATGATTGGTATTTGGTTCTTGCGGACTCCACCAACCAAACCCACTAGTGATATTTTATTTGAACTAACTATATAACCAAACTATTTTTAGTCTATTATTTATTACGTATTGTTACTTATTTCGCAAATATCACGATCGGGCCCAATTATTTGGTTTTAAGCGTAGACAGAGAAACCAATAGACAGAGTCACATTTCCATCTCTTTTACTCAACAGCGAAACAGCCATATGTAAAAATAACATGCGTGAAAGAGAAAGGCTTATACTATTTTTCTCTCTGTCGCTGTAACTGTTTGACACCAAGCATTTTTGACAAGTTTGGTGTCAAACATTACTGCGATTCAGAGATTGTTGTGTTTTTTCGAAAAACTATCGTTTAAATTTAAGTGTAAGTGTTATCCTCGCGCGGTGAATAGTTTTGGACATCGACAGAATAGTGCAGTGTTGTATTTTGAGTTATTAGAATAGAACAGAACCTGGAAGGTACTAGCCTTTTTTTATATACAATATATCTTCTAAAATCAATCCAAGTATTAATTAAATAGGATTAATTCAAGTACTATTGATTTGGATGTAAAGTTCTGCTTCAAAGTAGCAAAACACGCAAAAGCAAAATAAAAACCTAACCTACAAGAAATTGAATAAGGGTTGCCATAATCTAAATTTCAATTTTACCCCTCGTTTTTCAAAAACCGTTTGTACTGAACTTGAGAATTGCTTAAACAGTCCTTTAACTAATTTAATCTACTTCCATCGAAATATTCGCTCGCTATTCGGGATTTTTTTACACAAAATGGGTTAGCTCTTAGTCTCAGTATTCCTCATGGTAAGCAATATTGTGATCTAAGGTGGACCGCGCTCGCCCAGTGAAGTTAAGCCCAGTTATTTGACTTGAAGTTACTATATTATATAATTATATTTTATATTTCTTAATATTTTTTTACAGATTTCCATCGAATGCTGAACTTGTAGAGATTTGGATACAAGCATATGGTAGATAATATTTTATGATTGGAAATCAACGCAAAATTCCAGGATTTGTTCCAACCATTTTATGGGTGACGTTTTTGTGAAGCGTGGAAATAAAGAGTAAGGAATGTGTACAATAAACTGATTTTGTTTAAAAATTAATAAAACGTAGAAATTTAATCTGAAGTTTTTTTCTTTATTATGTGTATACCCTAACCCTAATTTCCCTATCTTCAATGAAATTCTACTAAAGTGGCAACATTGTCCGAAAATGTCGCTATCTCATGTGCGGTCACACAGTACCTCAGTCTATAGTTTTCTCTGTCTACGGCTCAGACGAAGAATCTAATAGACAGCACAAGGTAATAATAATACCACACAGGAACGAGACCACTACATACAAGAAACCCCTAGAGTGAAAGAGACATAGATTCTATTTTTTGTCATTGTCTAAGTTTCACTTTTTTGGCGCGAATTTGCTTTTTTATCAATATATGTGGTGATACTGTGTTTTGTGTAAAGAAAAGACTTGGTTGACATAATAAATAATAAAGGACAATCTTGGAACATGGTGATTTGTTATGTTATTGGCTGCAAAAGCCGTAGTGAGAAGAATTATCAAAACATAACCTTTAATTCGTAAGTAAAATATTTTTACAAATCTCTGCCTTTATTTGATAAAAATCATAAAGATTGAGAGTACTTCAATATTAAAACATCATTATAATTGATATTAAATAGTAATATCAGACTTAAAACTTCAATCATTTTACTGTATAACTCGGCTAAATTCAGGTGGTTATAAATAATTTTGCTCGCAAAACGTTTCTCAAACATAGCCGCAATTTTGTAATATTTTGAATTTGGTTGGGTTATACAGTTTTTGGTAAGGCCAGTTTCGTTGAGGTAAATTACCCAAGAATTAGGGTGACACATATTTTGTTATTTTTTTTGTTGTTAAAGGTGACTTAGTCAAAATAAGTGGCTGCACATGAAATAATATTGTCAATAAAGTATGTATTATTTTGTAATAGAAGAAATATAATAGGCTTGTTTCTACCTTAATCAAATTTGTATCTTTTTATTATTTGTCAAAACGCAGATATTACATAGAGATTCTCTAATATGACCTCATAGTTTTAAGTACTCAAGTACGTGTTTATATTTTTTTTGTTTCAGAGAGAGCATGAAATTAGTGAAAGTAAGATCAAAGTGTTGGAGAATTGAAAAAAAGAATGCAGAGCTTTCTGTTATAATTGAAAAGTTACAATACTAAAATCTCATTAATCAGGAAACAGTAGATTATTATCTTCCGTGGATCCACAGACTGACATAATACATAGTAGCAAATTAAAATTTTGATTGGTTGGTTGTTTGTTTGTAGGGAGTAATTTTCGGAAATATTGAACCAATTGTGAAAATTCTTTTTTATCAGAAAGTTACATTATCACAATAAAATATAGCTTATAGCACTCGTATAGGCTATATAAAAATGAACAATATCGGTAAATGTAGGTATGGACATAACGGCAGCGGCCGGGCGACCAGCGTGGTCGGGACGGACTGCTTGTTTTTTATTTATATAAACTTAAAAAGATAAGTCAATGCTTAATGAATAAAATTTGTTATTGTTACTTAAATTTCTTTTTTTCATATTTTAACTTATATTTAATCCACCACATTTAATTTACTATGTTGTCACGTTGACAACACATATTATGCTACATAATATTATGAGTAGGTATATGAAGCAACGTATATACAAAAGTATGCATGAACAAATCTGAGGGATGTTTTTCTATGAATATGGCCACCCTAAATTTGTAGGTATTTTTTGTCGTCCCTTTCGGTATACGCGCCAGGCAACTCTACCTAGATCCTTACTCTGAGGTCTACGGTTTTAAGGGATCATAAACCAGATTCCCGTGTCACTTTTGACAGCGGACACGTCAAATACCAAAATAGCGTCAAAAGTAGTGCTGGGTGTCTAGCCGTACCCAATTCTGTAAGGTATATATTATATAACATGTAATTTACAAATTGCCTGGTTCACCCTGAACTTTGGCTACTAAATTGAAAGGTTGGCTCATGTAGCAGCTAGTGAGTGAGTGAATGAATTACATAACGTTATAACCACCTCCTTTACTATATATTATATTTTGGTATTTGACGTGTCCAATGTAAAATATGGCAATGCAATGGGTTCCTTAACCCCATAAATCTAACGACATCTAACACGAAATTTTTTATTTCAGTTTTTTAGAACTTTTTGTATAAATGTTTATGTTTAAGTATTATTTAAAAATATATAAATAGGATAATTTTGTTTTAATTATTAGAATGTCTTTGTGCTTAACTAAATTTGTTGGCTGTGGGTCTGGGTGTTAAATATGTATTTATATATAATATGTATGTATGTATGTATATGTAGTATGTCAGTTGTGTTAGCAACCATAATCCGAGCTAGAAATGGCTCAGTATGGGGCAAACCAACCGTGTGTGAATGTGTCAAAAAAAAAATTAGTCTTGTGCATGCACAATATAAACTGTTATTGAACGAAAAGGATCCAGTCGCATATAATTTACAAAATTATCTCATTAAATATAATATTTGTTATGATTTTACCAGAAATAATAATAATATTCCACGTGAGCAACATGTTCACAATCTATTTTAAAATGAATGCCTGTGAAGAAAGTCGTTTAAAACTTCAAATATAAATATTTCAAAAATGTACTTAGTATGGATTGGACCCTTCCATTTAACTACGTCTATTTTATATTGTTAGTCAAATTAATTTTCACTTACTTGAGAGGTATTTTAAATATCCTAGCGGATGCCTCAAAGTTTCTTAAAATGTTTTCCAAATCACAATTCAAATTGCTTTCCAAAACTGTTATATAAATTGCTTCTATAGGATCTTCCATGAAAATTGTATTGATAAACGAAAGCACCAAATCAGCGTTACTGAAATTTCCTATTGTAACTTTTACGTCTACGCCAGAATCTTGCCACAATCTGTTAAGAAAATTTTATTTAGCGTCTTATAACTAAAAATATCTTACCAACAATAATTTAAACGTTTTTTGACCAGAAACAAACAGAGCATTTCAAGATACCAAAAAAAAAACCTCAAATCCCCTTTGGATTAAAAATTAAAGATGTGAAGTTATCCAGATTCGCCTAAAATAATCCAGACTCATCCTAAAAGTTATCCTCATTCATCAATAACGTGTCCAGATTAATCTAAAAAGTTATTTATATTAATCTAAAAAGTTATCCAGATTCGACAAAAAAAATATCCAGATTTATAAAAAAAAGTCATCCAGATTTATTTGAAAATGTACCCAGATTCATCATGTGTATATTTTTAATTTTTAACCCTCTGGGGATTTTTGGACTTGTTAGCTTTTTTGTCCAGAAATCCTCATCACAAACTTTTTGAGACCGCAATGGGGTTTTCTGGACAAAAAACGTTAAAACGTCCAAAAAATCCCATTACTGGGGATTTCCAATGGGGATATTGGAATAACCCAATTTAAAATACTTATTACTTATAAGTTTTATAAGTATTACTTGTTACTTATAAGTATTTTAAATTGGGTTATTACTTATTACTAATATTTATTACTTTACACGTGAATAACGATTATGCAAGTTCCATTCATAATATATTCACATAAATTATAAAAGGGATTACTTTCACAAAAACTCTTATTTTCCGTTTAAACATATTATTCTCGTTCTCTGGCAACGCGTGGTACATCAATATTTTTGTATACCTATTGCTGTGCTTTAGCTAGTATATTAGCTGGTAGAACTTACTTGATTTATCTTCCTACGTAAACAATATGGAATTATTTGAACTGTTTTATTTCGTATTATCATCATGATTTTCTAGTTTACATAAATAGGTATGTAAATTAAACTGTCAGTATCCCTACCCTTTTTAAAATTCTAAGCTGAGCTACGTTTTTTAAACCACTAAATATTCTGATTAATTTCTTTTTACATTTCAACATTTTATGTATTTTTTAATCGTCTTAAATAAAGAATATAGTATTATAAAAATTACCTCATTTTTAATGCTAATAGCAAATTCGGTTCGAAACTCAAAAACCGAAGTTTCTTTGCTCCTCTAGCAATTAGCCTGTCCGCAAGTTGTAGTCCGAATGCACTGCCATCCCAGGCTATTATACTGACATCATTTGAAGAACAGACGATTCTGGAATGTTAAACAACTGTATTAAGATGGATCCGTGAGCAATGAACGAGTATCCATCCACTTCTTGTTTAAATCAGCTTGTTTGTGTCTCGCCTGCGAAGTGACAGAGAGGTAGCATGCCATTCTAGCTCACGGGTACACACGGAGATATGGATAGATCGCGCCATAAATTGTAACTCTACCTATTTTTTTTATACACAGATCTCCGATGTAAAGTTTTTCGGAGCCTATTCTATTGCTACAACCTTGCTACAAACGCCTTTCATTCCAGTTCTCGCTTTTGCTACTGCTCGTACTTTCATTCCTCATTCCTTTTCTTTCTTACGTCCAACTCCATTCAGACTTAATTTATCTACTTCTATTCTATCTAGTATGTATATACCTAAGATTATGTCTTATAGTTTAATTATTGCAACGGAGCACTAACATCGCCTAACTTGCATTGGCGGGTAGTGCTCCCATTTCTTATTCCTACTCTTTTACAACTCCTTTACAATATGAATTAAACTTAATCTATTTTCCTTATCTAACATGATTTTACATAAATTTCTACTTTAATATTTACATAATTCGAATTTTTCTTTCCCGTATATAGGGCATTATGTTACAATATGTGCCACTGTTATTTCCACATTTGGATAGCAGGGGCACGAAGGACTCTCCTTGCACTTAAACCGTTGCAAGTACTCGGAGAACCCACCGTGTCCTGTCAGCAGCTGTACTGTAACATAGTCGAGGCCCATCTTTCTCTCACTTTTATAGCGTCCGTTCCATTCGTCAAGAGATTCCATTCTTATTCGTCTCTTGACGAATGACATGGGGCATTTGGCATAGTGCGGTTTTGTGCGCCCCATACTTTAGTTTCTTCATAACTACCATCACAGTTGTTTCCCCCGTCGAAAACTAGGACTATATCGTCAGCAAATGCCTGCACATAATCACCCCACTGGTCTAACTGTTCAAGAAGCGGGTCTAAAAGGAGGTTCCATAATACAGGACCACCAAATTGATCCCTGCACGCAGCCTTTCGCAGTTTTCCTCAGGTACTCTTCTCCGCCATATCTGACTCGGACTCTACGATTTTCCAGATAACTCCCAATCACCCGCCTCAAATTCCCAGGGCAATTTTCCTAGGCCACTAACACTCGCACTTTAATTGCCGGCTACCAAGCACGTACGAAGGCTCCTTCTATATAAAATGAAACAAGAGCAATAATTTATCTCTCTATCTAAATAAAGCTTCCATTTTCTAGGAAAATAACCGAGTTCCAGACATTTGTTAGCAATAGCTAGGAACATCTCTGGATCACTCTCAACAGCCGCTGTGCAAATGTCCGCTGTGAACCCGTCAGCTGCCATCGATCAAGCAAGTGAAGCCGGAAAAAACTAAAAACATGGAATATTTCGAGTTTCGTGCCGTCATAAAGTTCCTCACTAAATAGAAAAATCCCGCCTCAAACAATTTTACATTAAATGTTTACGAGGACTCTTGCCCTGGGAAACCCATGATATACAAGCGGAATAGTATTTTCAAGCAAGGCAGAGAGTCTCTTGGAGACGACTCCCGCTCAGGAAGGCCAATTGAGGCCACCGCTTCAAAAATCGTCGAAAATGTGGAGAATTATACTGGATACTCGTTTGAAGAAGAAACATATTGTAAAAATGGTTGGAGTATCACCTGCAACCATTTTAAATATCCTACATGACCATCTAGGGATGTCAAAAGTTAGCGCAAGATGTGTGCACAAAATACGGACACCACCACAGAAACAACTGCGCGTCGAGTATTCAAAGGAGTTTTGCAAGACTTGTTACTGCACATGAAACTTGAGTTCATCATTATGAGCCTGAGTCCAAACAAGAGTCTATGAAGTGGCATAAAAAGGTCAGTCACCCCCTAAGAAATACAGGTTAGCACAATCGGCTGGAAAAATCATGGCAACTGTTTTTTTGGGATATAGAGGGTATTTTATTGATCGATTATAAAGATAAGGGTGTTTTTATAACGGGGGACTACACTGATCTCCTAACACAATTAAAAACAGCAATCAAAGTAAAAAAGCGGGGAAAGTTGACAAAAGGTGTGCTGCTTTTACATGATAACGCACCGGTACACAAGAGCCGCGTTGCGATGGCTGCCCTTCATCACTGTGGCTTCGAAATGTAAACCATCCTCCCTACAGTCCAGATTTAGCCTATTGTGATTATTATTAATTTCGCAAATTAAAAAAATTGCTTCGTGGGAAGAAGTTTTCTAATGATGAAGAAGTCAAGTCTGCGATTTCGGCCTATGTATTTTGAGGACAAAGACCATACATTTTTTTTTCGACGGTATGAATAAGTTAATAGAGAGATCTGAAAAGTGTATTCGAGCTAGGGAGGTATACTCGTATATTGAAAAAGAAAAATAACATAGTATTTTATTTCATCTCCCTTCCCATCCATTCCGCGAACTTTTTGACCTCGTACCAAGTGTCATTGTAAAGGTAAAGTAAAAAGAGGTAATATACTATAACAGAATATTCTGTAGAATTACTTGTTACTGATACTGATATTCAGCATAAAATACGAAAAATAACACGACGTATCTTAAGGGAGCCCCCTTTAATATTTTTAATATTTCTTGTTACAGCGTAGTATTTGTAAAATCTTAGGTAATAGCGGCAACAAAAACAAAAAAATTGGAAATTTTTCAGCTATTTTCACAGTTAACAGCCTGGTGACAGAAAAACAGAAAGTTTTTACCTATTATCCAACTATATATAATAAATATTGGAGTCCCAAACAACAAACGTGTTTTTTGAAATATTTCTAAACCCCTTTTAGTCATATTGACTATGAAGTAATTTGACATTTCCTTAATTTCATCTTTTTTGTAGAATAAAAAGCCAGAATTTTTCAAATTTACCTATTAATTTTTTTTATGATACGACCTTCCTGTTTGAATTTAGAAAATTGATAGTTATTGTGATTACTACTGGGTATGTCATACCATGTGTTTTGCAAAATATCATCTGTGGAGACACACTATATTGTGCAGAGCCAGGACTATAATGACAGTTGGCTCACCTTGATTTTGCACTCGTTAACAAATTTCCAAGCTGCAGCAGCACACGACCACGGTGTCGTGCCGTGTTCACCAGGCGGAAGGCGCGTGGCGCATCGTGCGGACCGTACGTGACGTGCGTCAGCGGCCGCACGTACCCGCTAGATATACCCTCCAATACAAGCAGCTGCAATTTCTATAAACAATACAAATATTCATAAATCACAGCTCAGGCTAAATGTTAAAAATGCTAAGTAAATGTTGTTTTAAGGCCCTTTTTATGTATATGGCTATAATTTATCCTCACCACAGATACCTTTGAAAAAAACGCATATCTATAAAACATAGATTTACTTCAAACTATTTAACAACGGGATGTTATAAGTTTGACGTGGCTGTGTGTGTGTTTCTATATGTGGCATCATAACTCCCGAACGGAGGATGGAATTCCCAACTTTGAGTTTTTTTAGCTTTGTTTGATGAAAATATATGATACCGCCACAAAAAAGCGGATTACTCACGTCTCACATATTTTTAACAAATCCCTCAATATGTGTAAATTAGAAGAGTACATAAATTATAATAAAATTCAAATCTTAGATGGCCGCCACCAAAATGGTCGGGAGTTTTCTAAATTGTTAATATAATACTCTTAAAATGAATGTTTTATTGTTTTAAAATTCATTTACTGCTGTTTTAGAGTGTAAAAACATCATACAATCTATCTTCTTTATAGTATTAGTTTGATTTTGGTATAGTAAATTAGTTTATGTTAACTTGCCTTAAGTTCTTCTGTCGTTCCCCCGTCGATTACAGAAGAGATATCAGCAGCAATATATGACCTTTGTTTAGTCATATTGAACATGCCATATTCGAATTTATCTTTCTCTTGTATCTGGACAAAGTCAATGGTAACGCCAGAAAACGCCACACATTTCAGTGATATCTAAAAATAGAATACAAGTATGAAAATCCATTCAATAGTAATTTGGTCCTGCTTCCACTTTTAGTACAGCATAAAGGTCTGTGGCGTAGTATAGACTATTGAATTTAGTATTTTACTTACATTTTTTAAATCTCCTTTTACGCAGCTTAATACTATATTGCATCCACTTCCGTTTGTAGCAGTTAAAATCATATCCCCAAACGAATCGTTGCGAGAATTTCCTACATCACTCTCTGCAACCAAATTAAACAAATAAAGAATATAAACTTACGCTAATTCAAAATATCAATAGTCTGTTTGTGTACAGGTCAATGTGGGATGATTACCGTTGAGCTGCGGGAACATTTTAAGGAGGAACATTTTCTTGGCGTTGTCTGATACAGTGGCAAACACTCTACAGCCATGTGCTAGAGCTATCGATATGGCAGCTTGGCCCAGTGCGCCGGCGGCTCCATGGACCAACACTTTCCAACCGTGGAGAAGCTCGTTTTTTACACACTGCAAAGAAAGTACCAAATGGTTAGTCATATTTTCCATTAGGTCTGAATATATTGCAGTGTTGAATATTTTGATCGGTGCCTATTCCATAATAACTTTTTTTAAATTGCAGACCATATGCAGGTAGCTTGATTTCAACTTTCGACACAAAAGTTTGATTGCTTACCTCATAAATGGAATAAAAAGACAGATCAATCTTACTAATATTCTCGAAATCCTTATACATTTATTTTTAATCGTTTTTCAAAAGTGGATCATTTATGTGACTCACAAGGTAATAGAATGCTTGCGTGTAGGCGAGCGGCACGGTGGCCGCCTGCTCCAGAGTCCAATGCTGGGGCACGGGCCACAGCAGCTCGGGCCGCGCCCACACCACGGCGTGGGCAGCCCCGCCGCGCACCAGCCCCATCACGCGGCACCTGCTGCTAAATTATACACATTCTATCATGATATCGCGTAAACTACTATTTTTCTTGTGAAGTATTATATATTTTTGTAGAATTTTTTTTTTATCCCCATACTATTGTTTTGAATAACCTATTTAAATTGTTGTTATTGACACTTCTATTTTTGCTGGCTTTCATATGATAAAAACTCAATCGTCAAAATCCATTCAGCCAAAGGCTGTGAGCAACCCAAATAATCGTCATACATTCGCATAATTATACACACGCACATGGGATAAAGTATCAACAAGTTTGGAGGCGGGTAAAAAAATTGCCAAGTGAAAGTCGGGCTCGCGCATGAAGTGTTCCGTACCATTGTTATATGGGAGCCCCCCTTAAATATTTATTTTATAATTTATTTTTAAAGTTCATACATCATTTTTTATTCTGTGAATGTATGTATACCTAGAGGGTCTACCAAATGTCGTTATCTTATCTTATATCTTTTAACGAGCAATTCTTGTATATATCTATATAAATATATAATTGGAATCTCGGAATCAGTTCCAAAGATTTTCATGAAATTTAGTATATAGGGGGTTTAGGGGGCGATAAATCGATCTAGCTAGGTATCATTATTAGAAATGTCATATTAAAAAAAAATACCGAGTTAAGCTCGGTCAACCATGTACTCTTACTTAAATCATTTAATTTGATAGTTAATAAACATTTATATAGTCTGCGAAAAATGCAAGTTTTTAGCAGGTTATTGAAATATATAAAAAAATCGAAAATAAATGAAGTCGGTTAAAAATTGTCCATGTGCGAGTTGTTGTATGGAAGTCCCCCATAATTTATTTTTTAATATTCTGTGAATGTACTAAATATCGTTATGTTGAGTAATATTATAGTAAAAAACTACTTAACAATTACTGATATATACTTATTATATAATTTAACTTGATAGTTATTATACATCTATATTATACTTTGTGAAAATTGTAAGTATCTAGCAGTTATCGTTATAGATATAGCGGAAGAATACGAAAAAACACGTTTATTGTTTTTTTTTTTTTTTTTTTTACACACGGCTGTTTAGCCCCATACTGAACCTTTTCTAGCTCGTATTATGGTTGCTAACACAACTGATATACTACATATACATACATACATATTATATATAAATACATATTTAACACCCAGACCCACAGCCAACAAATTTAGTTAAGCACAAAGATGTTGACCGGGCCGGGAATCGAACCCGGAACCTTCTAATTAGCAGACCGGCATGGTAACCTTTACGCCAACGAGGTCGTCGATTGTATGGGGACACCCCTGATATTTTTATTTTATTTTTAGTGTTTGTTGTTATAGCGCCACAGGAAATATATGACTTGTGAAAATTTCAGCTTTGTGTAATGTAATTGAAGAAATTTACAAAACTATAACTTCGAACGCAGCTAAAAAAAGGTAAAATAACAAAAACGAACAAATTATTCCTTCTCCCGGTGGAGAAATTTTCCACTACCCGTGCTAGTAGCCCCGCTGATGTTTGCAACAGGCCGCGGTATTTATTTCAAGTAACTTGTTTATAATTGTAATGTCCCTTTATAATATTGTAATGTTTCTAAAATATGTTTTCTACTTTAGATAAGCAGAAATTATTTAGTTTTTATAAGTACTTGCATTTCGAAACTCATATGTTATATGATTATTGCAAAAATATGCCAACGCTAGTTTTTTAGTAAGTATACTGGTAAGTCGCTCTTAAAAATAATTGCCAATATAATGATTAAGAAAATGTTCGTTGTTCAATTACGTAAATTTAAACTTAAAAGTACAACTATGTTTAAGTATCGTTGGATACATATGTTATTGTGACGAGTAACAAGACACTCCTATTATTTTTATTCGGTATGTTAGTTATATTTATGAACCTACTTTTCAGTAAAACCACTAAAATCCATTCCAAAATATGGCTCAGACTCTTGGTAATAACTCACTCCCGTTGCTTTATTTGCATCTGATACGTTAATACCTGCATATTCAACCTGTGGAAATATAAAAAAATAAAAATATGTTAAACAAACTTATAACTGTAAGTTCAAGTAAGGCATCTTAATATTTTCGCGTAGGAAACGGTCACACTTACTTATTATTAAAAGTTGGATGAGTCTAACAGTGCGCGCGCGGATCTTGTCGGCGACGGTCCGTGTATCACTCGCCCCTGAATATAGTGCACCGGAAAGCACCGAAACTATTGGACTCATTCCAACTTTTAATAATAAGTAAGTGTGACCGTTTCCTACGCGGAAAAAAACTTATAACTTTCGATTTCATGGGCAGAGCATAAGCCTAAAAGTAAAAACAAGCTAATTCATCAAAAAATAGCTTACCAGAACCTTAATACCGTCATCAATAGTTTTGAGTGGCGTTTCTTCCCAATTCAAAGTCTCAATATTTCCCAATTCACCAATTTTTAAACTCAAATTATTATTAATTGTTGATTTCGCTTTAATTGACCCATTGATCTGTTTATGAAATTTGAAAAAGTTTAGTTTACATAAATATTTACTGAACCTGTCACCTTAATTTATGGATTTTTAAAGAAGCTGAAGATTTTCGCGAAATAAACTTACATTACCGATATCCGAGGTTGGAATATTAAGTTTAAATATGATTTGTTTAGAAGAAGGCCAGTTTTGGATCCTCAGATTTTGCAATATTACTCCTCCACATCTGGAATCAAACAGACGTTTTCAAGAATGGTTTTGAACAACATTATTGTGAATACATTCGGGTATTTCAATTGACTTGATTTTTTTCAACCGTAATCTTCCAGTAACTAACATAACATAGGTAGGTAATTCTTATTTAATTGAATTTAAAAACCAAGATATTTTCTACGACAGCTTGTTGTTTACATTTTCTTACCTTGTAGAATCGTGAATTTTATCCACTTTTGCAAATAAAGTAGCTTTCCCATTAGTTGAATTGTGCTGAATAATTTTTGCATGCTGCTCCACATTAATAGCTAGATTTCTAATCTGGAACGGTTGAGCTACTCCACCGCAAATTGATTTTAACATATTTAGTTGTATTAATCCATCAATAAAAGTAACCCAATTATCATTCCAAGACATCTGAGCGTTCTCCAAAGATTCATCAATGCTGGAGATACTTTTAAAAGCATCGCTAAAATAAAGATTCCCTTTATAAATTACATATAATTTAGAAAATATAAAAGTAAAAAGTGTTGTGTGAAATGATTTCAAAAATAGTAAACCTCACTACGTGCATTGGGGCATCAAGATAGCTCAAAAAATAATTTTGTATAAAGAATATTGGAATAGTGTGAATTAAAATGTATTGATTTTCCGGCACAATGACAGAGTTGTAGCAACAAAATGCGTAATGATTCAGAATACAAAAAGTGAATTGACGAAATCTACACTATAAGACTCATTCATCTATAGGCAACGCAGAGCCCAAACGTCTGGTCCTAGCAGTGTGAAATTTAGAGGGTGTATTCGTTTTAATATGTAGACACGTATAAAGAACGGATTTTAGGAAATTACACCCCTAAGGGGGTGAAACAGTTTGTATGAAAGGTAAAACGGTTTGTATGAAACTTCTTTGTTTTTGAACTTCTAGCAATAAAATTTCTAAATCTATAGTTTTTGTAAAATTAAAAATAATGGTATCAAGTTTTTTGTCAGGGGTGAATTAAGGGTTTGTAATGGGGTGAAAGTTTGTATGGAAAATTCTTTATTTATCAAACCTTTGAAAATTATTATGGAAGTAGCTTATTAAATGGTTAAATTAAAATTATAAAAACTTGTTCCAGGGATGCCAATGGGGATGAAAGTTGAAATGAAAGTTCTGTGTTTTTGAATTAAGGGATGTGAGATTTGCAGGGTGTTATTTTAGTATTTAGACGTGTACAACGAATGGATTTTGGAAATTCCACGCCTAAGAAATATCGTTTATATTCACATTTTAAATAAGCAATTTTTTCTCCAAAGCCTGTTAAAATTTTGCATGTTAAAAAAATAGTGGTGTATTTATTAGTAAAAAATATATATATAAATAGAAATATAAGGATTTTTTTAATTAATCATTGTAGTAGAATAACATTAAAAATAATGAAAAAAATCAATATATAAATAGATAGATTAGGTTTGTTTTGAAATTAGTCACAGTAGTAGAAAAGTTGATAAATAAGTTTAAATGTTTCTCATTATATAGCTACAGTCTAACTATACCTATACCTTTATTTATAGGGTATACGTTCCTTTGAATTTGATTATATTTAAAATATGTGTACATGATAATCTCTAAAAATAAAAAATCTACAACACAAAATGGTTAATTTCTATTACCTGTATGAATATCCTTGGCTTCTGAAGTAATTATATATTTTTTCAGAAGCTATTTCAAATTCACTTGATAAATCAGGATTCACTAAATTGGGTTCATCGACATATTCTGAATATCCGGTTACAATTTTGGAATTTCCATCTAAAACCTACATTGAGTAATTGAGATTATAAATACTGAAAATATAACTTATTATGTATCATATACATAGTTTAATACACATATAATACAAATCAATGTAAATTGCTAGAAAAAAGTATAAACAATGATTTTACTGTAAGCTTCTGACATCGCTCTCGTCATCTTATTCTCTATCATATTAATTTGATTTACTTATGAGTTGGTATTATCAACCCCCAAGTTACCTACACAATCATATCGAGAGATCAACGTCTCTCGGGTCAGCTAATTTACAATAAAAATCCAGTATACACAGCTACAGACACAATTTCAACTTGATTACAGATGATTAACAAAAATTATAATTTTTATACAAGATTTTAAAGGTCATAGGACTGTGGTCGTAACAAACCCTTTTAGATACGCCCAAACTTTCCGACTCTAATAATCAGACCATGTATATCTCGTAGTATCAAAGAAATCAACCAGATATACGTGCACTTAACTTAAAATTGTTGAAAACCCCCGGCTCAAAATTTTGTGATGGTTTCCGTTTTGGATTTAAAATGTATCACAATGTATATGAATTGTACTAATCAAGCCCTTTAATTTCATACCCATATTGAGGCAGTTGCGAAAAATACGTTATACGCCATTTTATGGCAACTGCCATCTTAGATAAATTTTCTTCAAACATAGCTAAGAACACTCTCGACTTTTGAAACAAAAAAAACTTAACAAACCGGTCATACATTTGGGAATTATGCTGCCACAGCCACACACATAGGCACGTCAAACTTATAATAACACCCCTTCGTTTTTGCATTTTTGATTTTATCAATGATTACCTCAAATTTTCCACTGCCTCTATGTAGAACGACATCCAGAATAAGCTGCTTCTGATCAAGTAGAATTGGTTGTGTGTAAAGATGAATGTCATAGAACCGCACCGACATTCTCTTTTTGGGATAACCGAGTGTCATAGCTAAAGTGTCCCACACAGCTACTAAGGCTGCCGCGAATGGGAACAATTTTTTCCCTGAAATATATATCAAATATTTATTATTTCGATCTAGACAGGACATTTAGTACGCTCGGCAAGCATCATATGCATGTATATGAAACTTCAATTGTTGCTTTGCAAAGCATAGCAAATCTGTGATCATAAATAGTCAATGTAAAGCATTGAGTAGAAGTACAATTTCAAAATTGAATATAATTAAGTTAAAAGAGATCAAAACAAAAATATCAGAAATCATCATAAATTTGATATACAATACCATGTGTACTAGAAGATCAGGTTTTTAGTTACCTTGAACGACATTTCCGGCTAAAAAACTGTATTCATCATCGTATATATTCACCATTACTTTAAACGCTGCCCCTATTTTTGTTTTAGAGTTTTTGTGTGGATGTTTCCTTAAATACAAAATGTTTTTTTTAAGAAAATAATAAGGCTTGTATTTGCTGTAACTCGTACATTTTGAATAATTTCATAGGATATGAACAACATAAAATAAAAAGTATTTAAATCTTGCGTTTACCATGCCTCAGAATGATTCCACTGAACGAAGTGAGATAGAAGTGGCGTAGTTACCGACACTGGAAACTCTACCTTTGGGTATATAGCATGTAATTGAGGGCAGAAACCTTCGACGTATAACCTGCAATAATTGGTAAAAATTACACTAATAGAATTACGCCTTGGTGGTAAGTCGTTTAGTACGTTTATTACTTACTGAACAAGTTAACTCACACGAGTTAACTTTTCAGTTTGTCATTACATTACAAACTCTTAAAATTAAAAGAAACCACACCGCACCAAAATCCGTAGCGTAGTTTGAAAGATCACAGCATATTACATTATATAACTTCATTTTAGAAGTTTATAATGTAATGAGAAATAAAGGACTGCAATAAGCGTGATTTAATAATTTTTAATATCGAGAATCACACACGGGAGAGGCTAGGGACATGTTCAACAACATCATTTTATTTGGAGTCCTGACAGCCATACAGGCCAGAGTAATACCATATATTTTGTTTATAAGTGACGCAGAACCCAAAAAAATGCCAAACGAGCAAAATTATCACTTATGTAGTTAGTTTTACGGTTTGTCTTTTTTTAAATTCTAATTCGTTATACTTACTTCCCGATCGCCTCCAAGAAAAATACTACCCCATCCTTATGGCCTCGTTGAGTCAGCGGTATGTTCTTGCAGGAGCCGGGTAGCGCGCGCTTGAGGATAGCTTGCAACAGACCATGTGGAGCGATCTCCACAAGCACCGCGTTACTTGGGATTAAACTAATGGTTTCCTCGAACAGCACTGGATTCTGAATAGTTGTAATTATATAAGAAAGTATTATACACTCACATATACATAGCATCCTCTTACCAGTAATCTTACCGAAACTTAGGAATAATATATATTTGCATACTTTGCACATTATACATACGAAAAAACGGTCACATTTACTTTAAAAACTTTGGATACACGTCCAACGGGTTTCAACTGATTACAAGCGTCATCATCGGTCATTATATAACATGTCTTACGATAACTGAATAAAATATGTTAAACCTTTTTTGTAATGAGTTCGGGTCAAAGACTTAATTAGTCCCTAGGACAATTGGCGGCCTCACTTCGATCGGGGCGCCAAACCCCGTCTTGGGACTAAATGAGTTACTTTTATCCCTAGGGTAACAATGTACTCATTTTTCAATGCTACAAATCAATGAACAGTTAACAAGCCACTGTCAGGTATAAGAGTCATATATTTTAAAATATCTAAAAATGGTAGTGGATAGCGGTATATTTACGACACAAAATCTCACGCACCAGTAGGTTATTAGTTAAATACTCCGACGAACAATATTTTGAAACCGGCTCATCCCATTTGCCCTTTGGTACTGAGGTGGAGATCCAACGATCACTGCGAAGTTTTGGCTCTAGTATTATTTCTCTCAAAAGCTTTTTCAGAAGCGGGCCTGTAATAATATTTCAAAAATATATTAATAAGTATCTATAATCAAGTTAATTGTAGATTCTAATAAATGTATACACTATATAAGAATCTAAAATAACACACACATATTCTACGAAAATTCGTAGAATGTGTGTAGACGCCATTGGTTATAACACAGATTTTTAAAACTACTTTAGGTGCCTTTGAGTTGTTCTTTAACTATATATTTTGTAATCAAAAATATAATGTTTACTTGTGATATTTATCAAACTAAGAAATGTACGTACTTTAAAAAAAAGATCCCTTGTACACGTAGATTTTTTCGTCGGGCTAATGGTTCAATTTTCAAGGGTCCGGTGTATGTACACCGGACTTAGAACCGGTGACATAATTTCAGCGGATAAACCATCGGCTCACCTCGGCGCAAGGAACAATAACAGTGATGTTCGCGGTTTATAAAGGATATCCGTTTATCACCACGTCGTCCGGTCAAAATAAACGTACGTGTACAACAGGTCTAAATTTTCACAGCAATACATAATAATATACCTGCTTCAGATATGTAGCGAGAATGGTACGCTATATTCGCACTGGGGACTTCCTTTGCAAATATTCCGTTACTTTCCAACACAGCAACGAATTGACGAATGTCCTGCTCTGGACCAGATATGGTGCTGGAGCTAAAACTATTGTGGCAAGCGATCTCGATTGTTGGAGGACAAATTTTTGAAAGCTGCAATAAAAACTGCATATATTAGTTTGTATTTCATATATCATCATAGTATATCATTGTGAAAAATACATAATCAAATTCAAAAATGACGTTAATGAAACGCGTACCAATAATATGGTAAAAAATAAAGAGTCTCAAATTTGTTTTCATAAGTGATGACGCAGACTTGACCTGCTACTGGTATTTTTTAGCGAATTCAATAACATCACAGGATATCACCGTTTAGCTATTATTTAATGCAATTTATATTATTTGCTTACTTTTCACTCAAATAAGACCGCAACTGATATAAGAAGTTCTATGTTCTTCTACTCCTTCGTATGAGCTAAGTGGTCAAACTCTAGCGTCAAGACTAACAGCCTAACAGGGACCTACATTTTAAGATATTATCTGACCCACGGTAGCGTTCAGGTGAAAACTCCTCTGCTAAAACTACATTCTTGCTTGGTCACTCATCCAAAGACTGTCCGCATCAACCGTTGCTGAGCATCGATGATCGCTTCAGATCACATTAGCTAGCCGAGATACAAGCGCTACAAGTTCAATAGACAGAGAGTACATGAAAATAGACATGGAAATCAACAACTTAGTTCAAACACTCAGTTTTTTTGTAGAACAGTGTTACCATCGACCAATGCACTGTGTCAAGTGCAAAGGTCGTCACTTTAACCGCCAAAAATCACCAGATGTAGCATAACCCTGGATTTATCGGCATTATGATGAAATACGGAATACCTTGTCAAATTTCGCTATGCATTTGATATCAAATACAAGACTTATATTAATGTTTAACAAACGACAAAAAACAAGACTTGTAGTCGCATCTGACAATCTTGACGACTTCGTTGGCGTAATGGTTGCCAGAAGTTGGTAATCAGAAGGTTCCGGCTTCGATTCCCGGCACGACTAACATTTTTGTGCTGAACTAAATTAGTTGGCTGTGGATTTGGGTATTAAATATGTATCTTTATAAAATATGTATGTCTGTATATGTAGTATATCAGTTGTGTTAGAAACCACAATACATACTAGAAATGGTTCAGTATGGGGTTAACCACCAGTGTGTCTGAAAAAAAGCTATACTTCCTCATTGCCGCACGAACCAATATGTGAAGGGACCCTTTGCAATGCCAGAGTCACTCCCCCATTCATTATGGGAGAAGATCATATTTTTTTTTAGTTATAGAGGTTTTTATGTTGCGGAGGTCAGTCAAGTTGCCTGAACTGTAGGGCGACTGAACTTGCCGCAGGACTGATCACCATTATTTGTATACATTACGCATAGTGCCCTGATATCTAGAAGAAGATATAATAATATTTATAATTTATTAATTTTTTTTTTAATTATGCCGCAGCAATAAGTATTTATTTACACACATGACATAGACATTTGACCAACAGGGCGCGTAATTTTACGGGTTAGCGACCCTCTGACCTAAGTTGTAGTATCCCTATATTACTAAGATTTTTCAACTTTAGGGTGGTAGCTAACAAAACGATCACTATAAAATGCCCCACTACCGTACTAAGTTTGCCTCATTGTGTATTCCTTCACTGAAAGCTCGTGCTTATTGGTGGGGATTGAACCCATTGTCTTGGGAACGTAGCGCAGTCGTCGCTTCGAAATAGTATCTACACGAATTACCTTGATTTTACTTTAATATTCTCGGTTTGATTCAAACATTTAAGTGGTTGTGGTTTTAAGTATTCCAACCAACTAAAAAACAAAGATTTCGACTGAAAATCAGCTAAAAATATAAAAATACGTACATGTACCTACTTATTCCAAAGAAAAAAATATTACCTGTTGGTACCCTAAACCAACTGCGGCCATGGCGCCACGTATTACCGGAGTTTCATTAGAAGCTTTCCCGCGGCTGTAGGCTGATAGAATCATTTCTTCTGCAGTCAAACAGCCATCGGCGTAAGCACATCCAAGTTCTCCGACGCTGTGACCTGTCAAGAAGTAATTTATTTATGTATTAGTTGATACTTACGAGGTTCTAACTAATAATACGAGGGGGGAATGAAAAGTTCCCGGCGTCAGCAAGAAAACAAGATTGAGCAAAAGTAATTTTATTTTTCCACTTAATCTCCACTTAATTCTATGCATTTCTTCTATCTGGTTTCCAACGTTTGTATACTGGTCATAAAAAAAAAATTCAAAATAGTCACACACCGCAGTTTCGACGTGTTATTTGATGAAAATGTTTGACCTCCAATATAGAATAAATCAAAATCTGAAGATACTAAAACAGCTGAATAGGCGGGATGGGGCAGTAATTCAAAGCCACAATCACGAATTTGAGCCATAGATTCAACATACGTGTGAGCACGTGCATTATCTTGATGGAACAACACTTTCTTGCTGAGTAATCCTAACCTTGTCTCTTTGAGTGTTTCACACAAGCTACGTAAGAGGGTGCAGTAATAAACTGAGTTTATAGTTTCGCCTTTTGAAGGTAAGCCACCATGATAACACCCTTAGCATCCCAAAAAACCGACGCCATCACCTTGCCAGCTGAAAAAACTGTTTTGGCTCTTTTTGTAGTCGGTTCATCAGGTTTTGTCCACTGCTTGGATTGTGGTTTTGACTCTGGGGTGTAGTGGTGTAGTTTCGTCCATTTTACAAATATGGCCTTAAATCTTGTGGATCAACCTCAAAACTTTCCAAACAGTCGAGAGAAATTGTGATGCGTATTCATTTTTGTTCGACAAAAAGGTATAGTATAGAAATCTGGGTTCCCACCGCGCAGAAAACCTTAGGAAATCCAAGTTCATTTGACTATGATGTTTTGTGTTCGTTCATACGAGATGCCAATAGTGTCTGCAATCTCCCTGATGGTCAATCTCCCATCTGTCAATATTAGATAACAGATTTTCCCGATGTTTTCTATCGCATAGGCCGGCCAGAGCGAGTGTCATCTTCAATACTCTCTCGTCCGCGTTTAAATTCAGCAACTCACATATTCACAGTCGTATACGACAGAGCAGAATTTCCCAATGCCGTTGCTATAATATCTTTGTGAAACTCTCTATATTAAAACTTTTGGAGTTAGTTTTTAGTTAAAACAGGTATTTGATGACCCACACCTTGCTCAATTTTCTGGTACAAAGGCTTAAATTCAGCCTAATTTAAATTACAGCTATTGCGATAGAATTAGCTGAAGTTTAAACACGTTCCAAGCGGCATCAATTTTTTTATTCCTTCTATTCCTGCGGTACCGGGCGTATTACACCTGGACCTAAAACTACCATTGCGGGCGGTACAAGGCTTACAAAAACCCTGTAACGTTATCCTTTTTTTGGCTTCATAAAAAGAAAAAAACATATTTTTTGCTTTGAGTATTAGTATTAATGAATTGATTGAAGAGATCCTGACGGCGTATGTGGACAGCTTCTTTGGTTTAGAATCTATAGCTTAAATAAAATACAGGGTTTTATGTACCCTGTTCCGCACTGAACAAGATGATGTTTATGCATAGCTTAGTGATGGGAAAAACAGATATCGATGGGCCTAAGTTTTATTGAAGAAATAAAAGAAAAAATATTATTCATTAATGTTTTTCCAAATAACGGGTACGTCGTCATTACTATTTATTAAATTGGCTAATAAATAGGTAGGTGATGATTACGAGTACACTTTCTTTAGATAATAATATGTACTATAATAATTTTTTGTGTTATTACATAATTTACGGTCTTTAAGTACTATAAATAGTAATCGTATAGTAATCTTATACTTTGATTTATTATTATCATCATTGTCTTCAATATTATCATCACTGTTTTTTTCAAGTTTTATTCTTTTACGACACCGTTTCGATGATGTTGAAGTCATTGTCAACGCATGCGCTCACTCGATTAGATCATTTCGCTAAGAATTTGACTAAGTTAGAATTAATTTATCAACATACGTAATTATGGTTTTTTAATTTTTAACAGTTTACTTCTTCTTAGACACACCCACAGTTCTTCCTCTCCTGTTACATAATTAATTATAATAATCAGCAACAATATGGAATCTAATATATGTGTCATAGGTTCTAAATAATAATACGAGTAATGAACTTTAATATCTAATCAATTGCATAAGCTAATTCTCTCTTCTCTTTTCTCTCTTCTCTTTTCTCTCTTCTCTAATCAGACGAGCAGCGAAACGGCTAGGAGGGGCCACTTTATAGTTGATGTTTCAAAATCTGCACAATGCGTTTCGCTTTTATTGTACTGGCAAGTAAATTATGGAACTCCTTGCTTTAAACCGTGTTCCGATCACACTACTACCTCGCTGTCTTCAAGGCGAGAGTAAATTTCTGTGTTAGCGTACGGGCCCAGCTACGACAACATATTTTATGTACGACCACACCTACACCACCTACTCAATAGTAATAATATGATATGATAAGATGGACATTAATATTTTCTTTTTGTTTTATATTACCTTCTTTGAAAAATATTTGTAATTGTTTCGTTAACCCAATCAAACACACATCAGTGCCTTATACCCGCTTTCCACTGCAAGCGGATAATGAGCGGGAAAAAGATAAGCGAGGTGAGCCTTTCCACTAGTTTTGAAAGGAGAAATAGACTTTTCATTACTCATACTCTGAAAGTATTTCTGAAGTTGCCTGAGGAGCGGGATGAAAGTAATACATTTCATCCCTAGAAAGAATCGTTTTGCAACTGACAGCTGTCAAATTATTTAAAAATAGTACAGTAAAAAAAAAGTTTTACTTTCTATATAGCCACGACGTAAAATTGAAATAACCAAGTATTGATTAAATAATATATTTTAAAATAACTTTATTATAATTTGGTTTCAATAATTTATTTTAAAATAACTCAGATTTGGGAAAAAATATTTACCATTTTTGCAAAGACGAAAATAAAAATAATGGCTGAATAGTTAGCCGGCCACAGAAAAAAAAACAAACAAAATGGTGGTAAAGCGGCAATTCGATCTTCATTTATTTTTTCGATTTGAATACTTTTGTACAGCAGAGATTTGTACCTATAAAGTGAGTTCCTCTAATTCTGATATGAATTTAATGCCTGATTTTATAAGAGAAGAAAACAAAACAAAGATACCTAAAATCGCACGACACAGGTTTATACAGATGGCTGATTAGCGTGTTCACTGAGAGAGAGGATGTTATTCGATCAAGTGTTGCTGCTGTTATATGATATTTTAACCTAATTTTAGGGTACTTATTTTGCGATTGATTCTATATTAGATCAATATAATTGAAGAGATAAAATATACTACTGCACCCCGCGGTGTTACGTTAATCCAGGAAAGAAAGTAGCTTATGTGTTAATCAAAGGTCTAACCTATCTTCTAAGTAAGTATTAGTAGGATAATAAGAGCAAACATAATTATTATATCCAGAATGTATTGTTTTAATCAATGTCTTTACAAAGTATGTATGTATTTACAATTTATTTTTTATTTCGTATGACCCACAGCAAGTTCAAGATGGACAAAATGACAAGTTCAAGCGTCTTAAACAAGTAGTAAATAAAAAATTAATAACTGTCCTTTAAATAAAATTAGTTTGTTGTAAATATTTTATTCTAGGCCTTTGTTGGTACCACTCGTGTAGGATACAAACCCTGATAAGATATCGGTTATTTTTATGTCCCACTATTCGGCTCTTTTTTATACAAGTCAAACGAAAATACCACGTATGCAATCATATTTTTCTGGGAATTTCTGCTTCCAAAATGTGGCAACAAATATATCCATTTGATTTTGATATCCTACCTGAATTATTTTGACATTACACTGAGAATATCAGATTTTTTTTGGAAAAACTTTTTACACCAGAAAGGGATAGGAGTTTTATTGTTATATCTTGCTCTGTAAACGTGAGTCATACTATAATCATATTATGTCGGTCCTATTTACGCACGAAAGAGATTAATTAATTATCCCACTTTGTAGTGTCTTCTCCTTATACGTATGACGATTTTATGAAGTACGCGCTGAGAAAGTAAGAAAATATTTTTTTTTTTTATTTTTTACTTTCCTTGTATTCGTAATGTAAAGCACAGTGTTTACCTCGGGTAAAAGCCTTATTAGGCCCTCAAACTATTAGCGCCCTCACTTCGTTCGGGACGCCAATTCCCGTCTTGGGACTAAATAAGCTACTTTCATCCCTAGGGTAACAATGTACTTTATTACTTTATCACCTTATTGGCTTGCATTGCCAGTGAGTTAAGCGAAGTAAACGAGGTGCTCAATGAGAGGATACAGGTTTGTATTTATATTTGTATTTATTGAATCGATTTTCAACTTTTATAAAACCGGGCCCAGGCTTTTTCAGGTAGTAAAAGTGTGATCGCTATGATAGTGTCAAAAAACGTGTTAGTTGTCGTTTAATAGGTTTTCAAGGCAGAGAAACTCAACATCGACAAGCGACATCAGTGTTGTTTGTTTTGTTGAGTTATCGTTGTTATACTGAACTAAACTTTACTACACCACCTTGACCGCAACCGGGAATCCACTACCAAATTTTTGTCATTATTTTGATAATTGACATGTCCGATGTCAAAAGTCACAGCGAAATTTGGTATACAGATTTTACTATTTAATAGAATTGTTCGGTCGTTAGTTTATGTTGAATTCTTTGGATAGACCCGCGAACAAAACAAAAATTTCTTGATACTTCGTCTGTATAATATTCTTATTAAACACGTATCTCAATAATTATACTTCTCCAATTTTATTCATATTCGAAAAAATCTTAATTTCTGTACCAATTATTATTATTACATTATTATGAATTATTATCAAAATGAACCATAAATAGCGCTGCAATAAATTCCCTCCTTTTTATCAACCAATCCCCCACTCAAAAATTGCCGACCACAAAAAAATCTATAGTGGTACCTGTATACCAAGTAGAGATTGATTCAAGATTCCGCCCTCTATGCGAGAACCAACGTACAAACATAAATACATACAGACAGACGAAAGAAAAATTCCTAGTTAAAGGAAGAGAAAACAAATTATATTTTTAAATACTTACCAATAATCTTTTCAGGTTTTAATTGTAAGGCATTCAAAATGTCCGTGATGCCAATCTGGATTGCGGCGATTCCAACAAAAGAATTAACGACGTTATCAAATATACGTGGATCAGGTGACGTTATGATGTTGATAAGATCGATTCCTAGAGGTTCCATCGTTTTATGACACCTAGAAGTAATAACGGTAATCTTAGCTTTTTATTATTATTACCCTACTACTTGGTACCCGTAGTTTATTTTATTACGCACGTTCATATGGGATAAAACATTGCTTAAGTTTATCCATGGTCTATGCTATCTACAAAACTTCATAGCAATCGATACAGCCGTTTAGTATGAAATCACACAGTTTCGCTTTTATAAGTGAGACTAATATGAATACTCGTATATAGTCTCCTAGGCTTTCTGTCATTTCACCAAGTATATTTAATTTTGTAAAACGATTGATATGTAAGTAAAGTACTTATATATGAAGTGTTTGCCACCTAAAAGCTTCGTGTTATGAATATTTTAAGAAATTCCAGTTGCCTCACCAGTGGCTATAAATATCTAAAACTTTTGTAAGTAAAATATGAATTGATTACCGTTCGATGGCGGCTGCGAAGACGGGTATCCGCATGAGTTGCGCGCCCATGCCGGCCCACTGGGAGCCCATGCCGCTGTACACGAACCACAGCGGACGTTTCGCATCATCGGAGTGCTCCATACATTCAGATAAACTAACGGTTTTTTCATTTCCGGGGTTACTTGATGCTAAAACCATTTCCACTTTGAAAAAACATCTTGACCTTAGCTAGATACTCGTTTTTCAGAAATAACTTGTGCAACCACAATGGGGACTAAAATAGGTTATTGGTAACTGTTTTTTTTTTAATATCACTCACTTCTATTAGGTACTTAACAGAATAGATAGATACTAATTATATCTAAAATCAAATGTGTTTTGATCGAAGTCTACAATACTTAAAAATACAACTTTCAGGCTATGCAGGCGGGGGCTACACCTCATTAAAAACACAAATATTAGGGTACACGGCAGGCACCCCACACTAAACCATTTCTAGTTTGTATTATGGTTGTTAGCACAGCATACACAAATATTTTATATTGAACATATTTAACATCCAGATTGGCAGCCTAAAAATTTCGTTCATCAAAAATATGATGGCCGTGTCGGAAACCAAACCCGGGACACCCTCTGGTTGGCTGTCCAGCGTTAACTATTACTCCAACGAGGTCGTCGAATTGAAAGAACCACCTATGTTTATATAGTACACACGTAGTCGAAGCTTTAAAATTTTGCACTGGCCATTCGCCCCTCTGTCCGTCCGCTTTTTAGCTAACTCAAAACATATTGATTTTCACATAAGTAAAACGAATTTACTCACTCAGTATCACATAGCCTCTTCCCAAATGTCCAGATATATTTTCAGAATGAATATTATGTAGCAATGCAATTTCTTCCGGGTCTAAGGTTCTTGTTTTTAAATTCAAGATAATATATTTCAAAAAATCCTTCTGTCTTGCTGATATAGTTACTAATCTTGGGATTGTTGTGCCGTATCGAGTCAGATCCTTAAATATTTATTGATAAAATAATTAGAGCTTTAGAAGTGCACACGGAATCATCGGTGTACGAGTAAAAATAATATGCTAGATAATTTTGGCAGATGCATGTCTCTTTCTAGTACTGATTAGGTTTAGAAAGAGAGAGTGACCGTGTTTTTACCTGACTGCAAAAGACGGTTATGTTTTACGAGATATTTCTGTATATTATGGAATATTGTATGAGGAGTCTATTAAAAAAATCTTTGAAGAAATATTTGCGATTTGAGGTGTGTCTTTTGTAAAAAGCTTAGACGTGAGAATAATATTCGAATCAAAAGTTTTAATTAAAAATTTAGAAAACCCCTGATCAACGTTTTGCTGTTGCGGCCATCTTGTATTTGAAATGCATTATAGTGTATGTTATCTGATAGTCGAGTGTTTTCATTTTATCATCATATCCATATTGATGGAGCTGTGAAAAAATATATTTCCCGCTTTTCTGTGACGACAAATTACTCTCGGCTACTACGCCTTTCAAACAAAGACTCGTCAAACTTATATCATCGTTAGCTGCAGGCTGCGATGTTATCTAGTGATAAACTGTTTTAATTCACTTGAAGCTAATTGGGAAGATTAAAAAGCTTGAAAGGTGGGTACCTCACGAATTGACTGAAGCAAACCGGCAAACGTGCGTCGACTGCTGCGTTACATTACTAAACCGGCACAATAATGAAGGTATTTTAAACCGAATTCTTTACGATAATCGGAAGCGCTCAGCGCAATGGTTGTATCCTGGCCAGCCAGCCAAATCCTGCCCCAAGCGAAAATTAACCCCAAAAAAGTTACTTGTAAGCATTTGGTGGACTAGTGCCGGTATTGTTCATTACAGTTTTCTCAAATCTGGCCAGACTATTACGGCTGATGTCTATTGTCAGCATTTGCAAACCATGATGGAAAAGCTAGCGGCTAAACAACCTAGGCTGGTCAATCGCTCCACGCCACTGCTGCTTCACGACAACGCTAGACCACACACTACTAAATTATAAGAGCTTCAATTGGAAAGTCCAAGACATTCTCCGTACTCCCCGGACCTTGCTCCAACAGATTACCATTTTTTTTCGAAATTTGGATAACTTCTTGCAAGGGAAAAAATTAAACTCCGATGGGGCAGTCCAAATCGCCTTCAAAGATTTTATTGATTCCCGTCCGACTGGTTTTTTTAGTAAAGGGATCAATGAACTAACTATGAGATGGGAAAAGTGCATAGAAAATAATGGTTCATACTTTGATTAATTAAATATATTATATTAAAAAATATTCGACTTTTTGTTCCTCCCATACAAAACGCCAATTTCATATGTAAGGACCTAATATTTTTATAGTAATTTTAACAATTTTAATCTGCTGCTAAACTAAACACTATTGAGATTTTATGTAACTACTAGCTGACCCGGCAAACGTTGTTTTTCTTTCTGAATACGCATATAAAATTTGGTAAAAATCGGTGAAGCCGTTTCGGAGTACGGTAACTAACACTGTGACATGGAAATTTTATATAATAATATTAGAAGAAGATATTATACCTACGCCCACATTCAATGTGTTATTTTATTAATATTCAGAGAGACTGCAGTGTGTTTTTATATGTATTGTTATCGAAAAAACATAGTGGAAATTCTAGCTTTTTCGTTTCTATGTAGGTAAACAATATTATGCTAGAATACGCTTTTTACAAAGCAGAGCTTGAAGTAAATTTTCAACAGACCATAACTTCTTCGCTCCTAATTATACGAGTGTGCAATCCATCTGTGATAACTAACGACGTCCCATATAACTTTGCTGATAAATAAACGATTTAATTCCTGTTCTCTCAAAACCTTATTAACGAAATTAAACCCCTGCCACTTTCCCACTCCACCTCAGATAATCCAAATTTTTTTATCCTATATTTTTTTATATTCCCTTTCTTTTTAGACGGGTTTCATCCTGCTATTTTTTATGCTTAATTTTACATATATTTTTGTTTATTTATTTAGGACTGTCTATTACTCGCGCCTGTGCTAAGTAATACTGTGTACTTTTTATTTTCGTTGGGGCAGTTATAATATTTTAGCCCAATTACAAACCCATAATTCAACCGTGGCAAAAAAATATACCATAATTTTTTATTTTAATTAAACTATACATATTCCAAATTTCTTTGCTAGAAGTTAAAAATAATAATATTTTTAATACAAACTTATTTACCCCCTTTCATTCCTTTAGGAATGGAATTTCCAAAAATCATTCCTTAGTATACGTTTACGTTCTAAAACAAATACACCCTCCAAATTTAAAACCCTATAAACCAGCCGTTTGGGTTCTGCGTTGTCTTTAGATGAATAAAAGAGTCAGTCAGGACAACGATTCTTATAGAAGAGATTTGCTAAAAAATTATAAAATAGGTACTCTTCTTTCTCTAAAATAATTATTGTCCAATGCAAATGTTGATTTTTGGAATCATATATTTGTTAACAAATGATAAGTAACACAAGCAAGAGACTATGTCAACTGCCCAAATTATCAAGCTAATTTAGATAAAACCTACTTTCTGTTTGGGATATCCGCGCAGCAAAATGTGCGAGTTGACTCCGTTGAATGACATACAATTTACAGCAGCATATGTCCCACGGAATGGCTCATGCTTTGTTATTATGCGCATTCTTCCATCCTTGATAGCTGCTATGTCTCGCCTGGGCGATTCACAGTTCATGTTGCTCGCTATGATACCTTGATTATATGCTAGCAGAACCTGAAATGAAGCTTCCATTTGAAATTGATGGTTATTATATGATGACATATAAATATCAATACATATTAAATATATTTGCAAAAAAAAACACACAAAATCAAGCGCCATGTAGTGGCTTCTTTTAGAAGTACAAGAACGCAAGGATCCATACATTTGTTGTATGGGATTTTATCATCCTATATTATTAATGTTTGTTTTAATAGCGGCAACAATCAATATCAACTGTCTAGCTATCACAGTACAAGAGATAGTGATTGGTGGCAGACAGACCGACGGACAGACCTGTAGAAGAACAGTGTAGTCTTAATATTACCGATACGTTGGTATTCTTTGGGTATGGAACCCTAACAATAATAAGATCGGGAAAACACACACGTGTGTATGAGTGTTCTATTTGTCTGTGCAACTGGGGTTTGTAACATAAATCAGGACCTTTGTAATAGCCGTGTTCCCAGACGCAGCATCAGTGAAACCAATGTTAGACATTACGCTTCCTACCAGTAGTGGCTCAGACCTGTTTTTGCAAAACACATTCTCAATGGATTGCAGCTCTGCTTTATCGACGTCTGGCGTTGCTGCAAACAAAATCATTTCAGTTATGAAATAATCGACTACCTACTATACCATAAGAATCTTTGTCCTGACTCTTTCATTCATTCATCTAGGGATATGAAATTTGGAGGATGTATTTGTGTTATAGTATGCAGACGTGTACTAAAAACGGAGTTTTGGAAGTTCCCCCCCTAAGGGGGTGAAAAGGGGTAAAACAGTTTGTATGAAACTTCTTTGTTTTTAAAATTCTAGCTATGAAATTTGGAAAATGTATAGTTTATGAAAAAAAAAATTAAACAATGCCATGGAGAAAATAGTCTAATCTTAAAAACAGAGGTTAACTAGATTTCAGGAATCGAATGCGGCTCCTCCGAAACGGATTGACTGATCTTTACCAAATTTCATTTGCGTATTCAGTAGGTATGAGAATCAACCAACGTGTAACGTTTTTACCCCTAAGTGATAAGGGTTGTTCACCCTTAAGTATATTTTTTTATTTTTTAGACGAATTTTTATTATTTGAATTTTATATAAACTGGCATTAAAAAATACATACAACCCTAAATTTTTACTTTTTTATCATCAACCCCTATTTTTTTATGGCCATTTTAGTAAATTTCCGTGTCACAGTGTTTGTAGCCGTACTCCTCCGAAAAGGATTGACTGATCTTTACCAAATTTCATATGCGTATTCAGTAGGTCTGAGAATCGGCCACTGTGTAACGTTTTTACCCCTAAGTGATATGGGTTGTTCACCCTTAAATATATTTATTTTTTTCGACGATTTTTTTTTAATTTGAATTGTATATAAAGTGACATTAAAAAATACATACAACCCTAAATTTTTATTATTTTATCAACAGCCCCTATTAATGTTTGTTAAAATAAACACTATTAAATAGATATGGTTTTGGAGTCGGTTATTTGTTTTTAAAACAATTTTATTTCGTCTGGAATTCCAGTATGAGCTCAATATTGAATTAATGCTCATTTAAATTCAAATTCAAATTCAAATCATTTATTGCAGAATGGGTAAGGTTAGGTTATTACATGTTAACATTTTATGTCCCTCACACTCTTCGCCCTTAGGCATGCAATATTATCAAAATATATATATACAAAAATGTCATCTAAAATTAATGAATACCACACCTAAATTCTAATCTATAATCCATTAAAAGAGGTAATTGGTGCTATGGATAAGGTTCACGCTATAGCATTAAAAGATTGATGTTGTTTGTTATTGTTCCTGTCGTAATTAATATGTGATATGTAATTTTAGGTAATAAACTATAAAAACTTGAACATAATATTTTTTGGCGTTTGTTATTTTTATATTTCCTTAACGTTTGTTCATAGCGCTCCAGACCCATTTTACGCATATACTATACACACTTTTAATAAGTAAGTAACATTTTAATTATACTAGAATTTGTCTAGAAACTAGAATAAAAAGTTTGCCGGGTCAGCTAGTGTCTTTATAAAATTGGCACGGGGATAAGAAGCTATAGTATCTTATTCCCTTGAAAAAAAAAATAGATAACTAATTCTATAGAATAAGTAGTCTATTATAAGTCTGGATAATTGAAGCTTCCGCAGGTAACGCAAAAAAGCGACCTAAACGCGGTCGTAGCCGCGGGCAACTGCTAGTCAATAAATAAGATATTAAAAGGATGCGCACAAAATCAAATTAAAATAGCGCCATATCTGTTTGATATATAATGGTTAACAGTGCTTACCAAAGCCACTCGCTTCAATATATTCAATTTCTTGAGGTAATACTGATACTTGAGAGTAGAACTCCTTTAAAAACTTGGAAGTAATATCAGGATTACGGGAAAATCCAAGAGATTGGCCATGTTCTCCGGAATGACCAGGCAAAAACTGGTTCTTAACGTGTACCACTTCGGCATAAGCTCTAAAAACAATAAATATTCAAATGTGATGAGTCTGATAAACCACATAACTTAGAACAATTGTAGTATATTATCATTATTCAGAGCCGATGTGTCCGTAATGTAATGAGTAAACTATCGTTAGTTTAGCTATACAGCCAATAAGTTTATTAGTCTACTAATCGACCCATAATTATTATGGTATTCAGTTTATCAAAGCGATAAAAAATTAGGAACATTCCTAATTATTCCGTGCAAAAGCTCACTCCTTAAAGCTGAAACTATAAAATATTTACGCATCAGAATTTATAACTTCCAGTGGCATATTTTTTTTTGACAATGTCGACCATTGACCATTGACATTAATTAATCTATGGTCGTGATATTTATAAGTAATACGTGACAGCCTAGATATTCAATTCTATCTTTTGTCAATAATTATGTTTAAGTTCATAACCATATTTATCGATAGATATGACATAATCAATAAGTGAATAAACAATAGAACTTTTTCGCTATGTTATATGGTGGAGAAATACACATACGTTCCATGGGTATACGTCAGTGATTCAATATGTGCACAGTCAAATGTAGCGGCAGCTAGACTAACTAAGGTGTTCGAACATGATTTTCGAGGATAAGCAACGGCCGATGGGGACAGTCTTTGAATGGGTGACCATGCCACAAGGCTGTTTTTAAAAAGTGTTTTTTTTTATTTCATCTGATGGCTACCGTGGGATGGTTGACACTTCACACTATACCCCAGCTGATAGTCTTAGTACAAGCAATCGTTAAGCCAAGTCAGAAGACTTCAGGCGGTTTGAAAACTCTCGACACTAGAGCTCAGCCACTTAACTCATACGAAGAAGAAGAAGAAAAACGGTGATCACTACATTTTATTTTAAAAACAGATGTCCATCACGAGCTGTTACAGCGATAATTCATAAAAAGTCATCTAAGGGTGCAAAGCGTAGCGTAGCAGGAGCTATAAAATGGGAATTACTTATAATTATTATTCCTTAATCTATGCAAGCTGTTGTAATAACTATGTGTGACATACATCAGATCAAATACACAGTTGTAAAATGAATTACCTTAAAGCATCACTTGCTTTTTGAAGGAACAATACACTTATAGCATCCGATTTGACACATCCATTCGGGTTTTGGTCAAAAGATTTGGTTTTGCCATCGCATGATACCTTAAAGCATCTGAAAAATGTTACGATTAGCTTATAATATCAAATCAAAATAAATTATTTCCAAACACACAACAGAAAAACTTTACACCAGTATTAGAACAAAAATATTTGACACTATTAATTAAGTAAACAAAATGAGATTTTATTAAAAAAAAAAGTTTTGAATCGTATGCAAGATAAGCACGGAACGATGGGTTTATCTAGCTTAGCTTAGAAGTTCCTATGGCCACCTTCCTACACTATCTCATCAGATTTGGATAGCATGTAGTTCAAATCTTAATAAACAATTGTTATCGCCACGTCAATTAAATAATAGATGATAGCGAAATAATTATAAAATCAATAGTGCAATACGTTTGGTCATAGAATTTGGTTACAGTGGACTTTGAATTATAATACATTAGTACATTACGATATTAGTGCGTTAAAATGGTCATAACATGCTTGGCGGAATTTCAGCCCGAGCCGAAGGCGAGGGCGTAATTGAGCCTAGCATGTTATAACCAATACGCACGTATATCGTACGACGTTTCTTAACACATTTGCAAGGAAACAGAAAAAAAAATGTTATTTTAAATAAACTTAATCTGTGAATGCACACTGTTGCTCTCCCGCCATTTAAGCAGCGCGCCAGCGCTGCCTACGGACTGGCGCCGCGCGGCGATTAGTTCGCAATGCAGCGCGCTGCTCACTAGCTGGAGTCGCGCGGCGGCGATCACTTCCATATTAGAAATGGCAAATAATACTGTTATGGAATTTGTATGGACTATAACTTAACTATTTGCTTTGGTAACACACGCGTTTTTTATAACTCGCTTTAAATATTTAAAACCGGTGGAATTACATCTACTCTACGAGCAAGGGTGTTAAAAAAAATTATACTAATTATTGAATTATTTCGAAGAATATACGTGTAAACTCATATAATAGTTTTTTGTGTCATTCGTTTGAATTTTCACAAATTCTTCATTTTTTGTGCTTAGTTTTTTTTATTTTGTTTATAATTATTATTATATTTGGCATTTCTAACTAATATCAACTGTATTGTTATGGAATTAGTTGAATGTTTTATCCGTTGAGTAATCACTTTGATTATGTCACTCAATCTCTCGAACAAAACTCAGGATATCGGTATATATTGGCCAGCTCCAGCGTCTGTGTTGCGTCTGCACTCAGAGCAGGCTAGCGCTGTTAAGTGTAAAAAAACTTTATGTCAAAAAACTGATACATACTTATGTACTGACTGGTCAAAGTGAGTAACTACTAGAGCTTAATATTATTTCGAGAGAAAAAAAATAAGAATTAGTTTACTGACGATAAGTACCTATTATATGACACATGGTTAATTAGTTTTAAGTAATAGGATTCGTTGTTAAGTTTCGGAAACTGAACGTTAAAAAGATAAGCAAGCCCATATAAACAAATTACTTGCCTTTGATAATGAACCAGAGATTGGGGTGCTAAGCAAATATTGGCACCTGCTACTATAGCTGCTTCAATTGTTCCACTGTTTATGGCATTAAATGCTTGTTCTAAAGCAACAATGGATCCACAAGATAGATAGATAGATAGATAGATAGATATACTCTTTATTGCAACACAAAAGGGAATACAAACAAAGAGAAAAATAAATAAACAACTTATAAGTAGTGTTACAAGTGGCGGCCTTATCACTTACAGCGATCTCTTCCAGGCAACCAAAGCATGGAGAGGAAATCACAATAAATATGATACGGGGTGTTCAACAAAGAGATTAATAATGATAATGACTAAAAATACCTACAAATAACCAATACATAATAAGACCTACATAAAATACTAAAACATATACATACATAAATATATAAGAATAATTAACAATATGCTACGATACACTAATACATATAATATATTCTATATATAAATATATATTTGACAAAGACATACATAATATAATAGTAACTTTATTCTAAAGAAGACAGATACCAGTTTTTGACTTTATTTTTAAATGAATCAAGAGACTTGGCTAGCTTTATGTCCACAGGTAAGGCATTCCATAGTCGGATAGCCTGAATAGTAAAAGAATTACTAAAAAAAGTAGAACTGTGCCTAGGGTACTTGAGCATTAGATTATCCGATGACCGAAGATCACGGGCGTGAGAAGTGTGTACAAAATTTAGACAGCATTTCAAATAGCGTGGTGTTGAGGGATTAAATAATAAACTGTACACAAGAGACAGGATATGAGCATTCCGGCGAAGGCGAATAGGCAGCCACTTGAGCTTCATACGAAACTGAGACACATGGTCATATTTGCGTAATCCAAATATGAACCTAATGCAATAATTTTGAAGCCGCTCAAGCTTATCTAGCTGATCCTCACGGAGATCTAAATAGCAGGCGTCTGCATAATCCAAGATGGGAAGAAGAAGAGACTGAGCAAGCGCAATTTTAGTGGCAGTGGGTAAGAAGTTGCGGAGACGTCTTAATGAAGCACCTGAGGCAAACATTCTGCTGCTAATCAACTCTAAGTGAGTATCCCAGCTTAGACACCGATCTATCGTCACGCCAAGATTTTTTACCGACTCGCTATACGGTATTATGATCCCATCAAATACAACTGGAGGAACTGAAGCCCAATCAATTCTCGAAATCATACGCGAGCTACCAACAATGATGACCTGTGTCTTTGATGGATTAACTTTTAAGCCAAATGATTTACTCCACTTCAAGATTTGACACAGATCAGCATTGGTAGCAGCTATAGCAGAGCTAAGTTCACTGATATGAGCTTGACAGTAGATTTGAAGGTCATCAGCATACAGGTGGTAGGAAGAAGAGAGACAAAGAGATATGGAATTGATAAAGACAGCAAAAAGAAGAGGAGATAAGACGCTGCCCTGCGGAACACCAGCGTTCGTGTTACACCATGAAGAAAACAAGTCTCCAAGATGAACCCGCTGCCGGCGCCCAAACAGGTAACTATGAAACCACTCTACCACCGATGGAGATATGTTGAGTGAGCTAAGTATACGCAACATAATATCCAGATTGACGGAATTAAAAGCATTACTAAAATCTAACAGAGTTAGAATAGTAAGCTTGCCGTCATCCATGCCTTGCCGCATATCGTCAGTGATTTTTACAAGAGCAGTAACAGTGCTGTGCCCAGGACGGAAACCAGATTGGAGAGGATTCAAAAGATCATGTCGTGTAAGAAAAAGGTTTAGTTGCTTATGAACAAGGCGCTCTAGAGCTTTAGAAAGGAAAGGTAAAATAGAAATAGGACGGTACTCAGAAAAGGATTTTGGATTAGATTTTTTAGGTAATGGAATAATATGCGCATCCTTCCAAATAGAGGGAAATTCTGCACAGGAGATGGAATTGTTAAAAAGAATACAGATGGTAGGGAGAACGCATTTAAGGATGGGCAACAGCATGTTCTTACTTATAGCGTCACTACCGACTGCATTGGAGGCAATGGATAATATGCTTTTCTCAACATCACATTCGGTGAATAGATTGAAAGTAAAAGGAGGAAAGTCTGGGGTTCTTATGGCAGAAAGATTACTAAGAGTTTCGTTTTTATCCTCATCAGACATAGCAGACGAGGAAGAAAAGTGTATGTTTAGAGAATTAATATCAAGATCATTAGAAGCCGTTGACGTACAAGATTTGCCAATTCCCAATGACTTAAGAAACTTCCAGACTTTAGCTGGATTTTCATTATCAACTGAAGCATGAACGTAGCGGCGCAGCGCGTCTCTACACACCATGTTACACCGATTACGAGCCTGAACATACCTAGATTTGTTGATTTCAGTGGGACGCATTTTGTACCTAGTCTTGGCGACAGCTTTTTTGTGCATAAGTGCTCTTATGTCATCAGTGAGCCAAGGCGCAGGCAATTGTTTTAATTTAATGGCACGGAGAGGGGCGTGCTTATCGTAGAGTTGAGTAATACGAGAATTGAAAATAGTAACTTGTTCGTCTAATGACGTCGCACGCGCCACAGAGCTCCAATCAATCTTTTCGGCATCATCCAAAAGACCTTGGCGGTCCATACCACTAAAATTGCGCTGAAAAATAATTTGCGGCTTAGGTTTGGGGGGGCGAATTTTGTAAGAAAGAAAGATCAAGTCGTGATAAGAGAAATCATTAGCAGCATATTGTCCATGTTTAGACACATGCTGCAATGATGAAACTATAATTAAATCAAGAAGTGAAGGAGTACAGTTAGGAAAGTGATGTGTGGCATTTAAGGGAAGCAGATGCATATTATTAGACCTGATAATACTTTCTAACTTAGAAGAACGGGAATCACATTTTAAAAGACAGGTATTAAAATCACCCATTATAATAGAATGGGTATAAGAAGGGCATAAATCTCCGAGGAGACATTCAAATGAAGTAAAATAGTCAACATTTTTGCTAGGGCTATAGTAGGCTCCGAGAAGAATTTTAGTTTTAGAGAGAAGCACCTCTACGAACAGATGCTCGCCGGCTTTTGATGGTGGAGGTTGAGCAGATTGGCTGACGATAGTATAGGGGATATTAGCCTTTAGATAAATACATACACCACCACCAACGGTACCGACGCGGTCATTCCGTATGAGGATAAAACCAGGGAGAGAATAAGAGATAGTAGGTAGACTAGGTTTAAGCCAAGATTCGGAGACAACTATAGCATGGACGTGACGTTGATCAAGAGACGCAAGCATATCAGAGTAACTAGCCGGAATGCTCTGAGCATTTATGTGGACAACGTTAAAATTTTTTGGGACATCGGAGAAGTTTGTATCCAGAAAATCAGCTAGTGGAAGTAGACTAACAAAACTACTGTCACTGCTATCCGAGTCTTCAGCAGAAGAAGCCGTAAAGAATTCATTGTCGCTACTATTATTATCAAATATATTTAACATACGTACAAAATATAAAAATATATAATTAAACTAAAATATATATATGTATATATACAAAAACAAAAAAATAAAAATAAAACTAATCAATAACACCTGCCATTTGCATTAAAACAGTAAAAATTTAAATACTAACCTAACATAACATTCGAAACTCACAACACTCACTTATTCATGACTATTACTCGCTTAAATTAAGGCAAAACAGTTTTACGACCACAGTTAATACATAATATTATGCAACAGATTAATATATAGATAAAAAGCATTGTTACCTATACATATTTGTAGAACAGCATTAAACATTATAATATAACAAATAAAGAAATACTAAAGAGAAAGAATATCGACAAGGCTAAATAGCAGCATCGTGTCAAGCGAAAAGAAGTTGACAGTTGAAAAACGAATGACACAAGCAAGCAAAAATAATTTTGTTCGAAAACAACTTGACAATGAACAATCAATGTAACAAATTACAATTTACAAATTATAAGGGTATTGAATATATAAATAAAAAGCATTGTTACCTATACATATTTGTAGAACAGCATTAAACATTATAATATAACAAATAAAGAAATACTAAAGAGAATGAATATCGACAAAGCTAAATAGCAGCATCGTGTCAAGCGAAAAGAAGTTGACAGTTGAAAAACGAATGACACAAACAAGCAAAAATAATTTTGTTCGAAAACAACTTGACAATGAACAATCAATGTAACAAATTACAATTTACAAATTATAAGGGTATTGAAACAGTGCTAAAAAAAACTAATTAGGTGGAAAGTTGTATTATACCGTCAGCAAGATAAGGCTAATTGCAACTGTTACACTACTTGGGTATTGCACGACGCTTATCTTTGGCGTCCTTGCCTTTCGATGCAGTCGTGGGCTTCTTATTTTTAGGAGCTGCTACTTTGGAAACCGCTGTTTCTGCTGCTGCCGGCAAACCGATTTTATCCAGCTCAACGGTTGATGTGATCCGATGTCGTTTCCCATCCGCCGCCAAAACATAAACAAAACCGTCCCGCGTCCAACACTTATTGATGCCGAATCGCTGGCGGGCCGTCATAAAAGCATCGTGTCGAGACTTGGTCAGGAACTCCGACATAGTTACGCCAGTTCCTTTTAGAGTTGTCTTCGCAAGCCAAAGTTTTTGTTTCATAGAGAGTTCCCGCAGCTTAACTAACAAGATGCATCATCTATTCCTAAAGATGGACCTTTAGTGTTTAACCAATAGGAAACGCGATTGGCATACATAGATTTACTGCATCTGTAAAATAAATGAGACATTTTAAACCTAACTCTTACAACATTTGAAAGTCCGTTGTTTGGTTTTGCAAGTGAGAGTATATTCACATTTTTTTTTATTGATTCGATTTATAATGCATGGGTTGCCTTCGTTTGATACGATCATTTTTATTTCAAAACATTCATTTTATTTGTTCTACCCATGATTCTTCTCATTATGAAATACAAATACCCATAATTTACGCCTTAGTTGTATTTAGACTTATAGAAACATATTGAAACGAAAGGTAGTGTTAATTTTGCTCACAAAAAAATTCTCAATCACTAGTTGAGGCCTAGGCCTACCACTCGCATTTAAGGCGCAGTAAAATACAGAAATGATGATACAATTTGGAAGTACATGTTCCTACATTTAAGTTTCAGTGAACTACTAGGGGGTTAAAAATACAAAGCTAGATTCTTTAAAAAAATCAAAATCGTAGGTGGCACTACTGGTTTATGCAGCATTGTTGGTTTCACCAACAGTTTCAGTACGCCACGGCAGTCAAAGAAAAGAGGAAGTCAATTGACTAAACACGCCACCTCACGCGATGGGCGTTACCGAGCGTCGACCCTCTCTCGATAGAGAGTGGGGGTAAAAATATAAATAGACCGCGCGGCGCATTTTGTAGTTGATTCTGATCTAGAACCTAGCTTAAGGCAAATCTCTGTTCGTTCGTCATCATTTGTAAAATAAATACCTACAATCAAGAAAGTTGTTTCGCTATCCCTGTTTCACTCAGAAGCGGGATTAAGCGAAATCGCCGTGACCTTCATGGACGTGGGGTGCGTCCACTCGGATGGGACTCCTCGAGCAACACCGAGCAACATGAAGACGGCGATTGTACACCACCGCCCGCCAGAAAAATTCTGAAACATCTTCTGCAAAATGAGGTCGACAAGGCCGTCCGCGAATTGGATTCAGACATCGGTATGCCCGAAAATCATCGTGGTGCGTCCCTCATTCCTGAATTTGACCCGGATGGCGAAGATAGCACAGTATCAGCGTGGCTACGAAAAATCTGTCAACCCGTCATCAATACCAGCGATATTTCACTCGTCGTAAGCAACGGAACAGCCACGCTGATGCGCGAATCTGATCCCATGCCAAAGGAAGATGTGGTTGAAGAGCTCCGCAAGTTTAAAGTTTTAACGTCTATGCGAGAAACGTTGCCACCAGGACCTTCCATCATCAAGGTTCTGATATTGGGCAACCGCCAGAACAACGTTATCTGTACCACTGCACGCCACTACGAGTTTCAAGGAGTTTCCTACTCCCTGCCCGCCACTCTCCTCCGAGGCGACAGCGGATACATCAAGGTCATCAACACCGGGACGGAGGACATCGTGTGGAAGGCTGGTCAGGACCTCACACCGCGCTGAGACCTGCGACACATCATCCGCCATAAGCCAGGTTAGCCAAGCCAAGCCATATTTGCCTGTTAAGCCTTCTGATTTACCTATTTCATGTGACTTGCCTAAAATATCTGTACCGAAAAATATACCTTTTGTTTTGTCTGTGGGTAAAGATTCTAATCTGAGCATAGGTGGGGTTTTATTAGACAATATAAAAATAGGTAATTTGAGCGAAATAGAACGTAAAGATTTAGTAAAATTGCTAATTAGATTCAAACAAAGTTTCACAGTTAGCACTAAAGATCTCGGTTGCACAAATTTAATTCAGATGCCGATTACTTTAACTACCAATAAGCCAGTATATCAACAACCTTATAGACTATCGCATTGCGAACAGGAAATAGTATAATCTAAAGTCTCTGAATTATAAGAAGCCGGTATTATTAAGGAATCTGAGTCCAACTATGCTTCTCCAGTGATTTTGGTAAAAAAAAAAAGAACGGGGATAGCAGATTGTGCATAGATTATCGAGCGCTTAACGCCATAACCGTTAAAGACAGATATCCTCTACCTAATATTGAAGATCATATTTCTAAGTTAGCCGGTAAAAAAAAAATATTTTACGTGTTTAGACATGTCTCAAGGTGGCGCTAAAACCTGAGGATACCCATAAAAGCGCATTTATTTGTCAGGCGGGTCAATTTGAATATGTCCGTGTTCCATTTGGTTTAGCTAATTCTCCGACAGTGTTTATGCGTTTAATTAATAAAAAAGTAAACTCAATCCATTTTTCTCAAAATGACTGTAGCAGCAATAATTCATGTGAGGTTTTAGCATTTCTAGATGACAAACTGGTAGCATCGGTTGACGTTAAATCTGGTCTTGACATGCTAGAGGTTGTGTTAAATAAATTTGAAACCGAAAATCTGAAATTAAATATGAAAAAGTGTACGTTTTTACAAATTCGAGTAACGTATTTAGGACATGAAATTTCTGAAAATGGAGTGCAACCGGCGGAGTCAAAATTAACCGCCATGTCACAATTTCCAATGCCCAAAAATATACATGAAGTTCGTCAGTTTATTGGATTATGTAGCTATTTTCGTAAGTTCATTCATAAGTTTGCTCCAATTGCTCGCGCTTTAACAAATTTAACAAAGAAAAACGTTGATTGGAAATAGGGTAGTGAACAATCAGAGAGTTTTGACAGATAAGAAAAGTGTTTGTGCTCCAAACCGGTGTTAGCGATATGATTCCGAACTAGAAACAAAAATACATACGGACGCTTGTAAGTTAGGCATAGCAGGTATACTATTTCAAAAACAAATTGATAGTACTTTAAAACCGGTAATGTATTTTAGTCGTGTAACTTCTAATCAAGAAAGCGTATATCACAGTTACGAGCTCGAAACACTAGCCGTTGTAGAATCTTTGAGAAAATTCCGTGTTTATGTAATTGGTAAGCATGTAAAAATTGTTACGGATTGTACCGCGGTGCGTTCTACTTTGACAAAACGTGACATTATTCCGCGGATAGCCAGATGGTGGCTGATGATTCAAGACTACGATATAAGTGTAGAATACCAACCCGGTGAGCGCATGAGACACGTTGATGCACTTAGTCGAAATCCTGTTGATACGCTTAATGTTAATCGGCTTGAAGTATCTGATTGGTTCTTTACAGTTCAGTATCAAGATGATAAAGTCAAAATCATAATCAATCGCTTGAAATCTGGGTTAGCCGAGCGCGATTTAATTAAAGATTTCGTACTGGTAGATGATAGGTTATACCGAAAAACTCTGAGCGGTAATCGCCTTGTTGTACCGGGACCAGCTAGGTGCAAAATTGCTCAAATGCATCATGATGAAATAGGCCATGTAGGGTTCAAGCGTTGCATCGAGCTTATTAAAAACGATCACTGGTTTCCGAAAATGACGCGGTTCATCCGAAAATATGTTGCGGCGTGTTTATATTCCGCTTACGGTAAAGGGGAGCACGGGAGAAAGGCGGGCATGTTGCATCCTATTCCCAAACCAAGTGAACCGTCCAGAACAGTACATGTAGATCATTTAGGACCGTTTTGTAAGACAAAAAAAGGCTATGTGTACATGTTAGTGATAACCGATTCATTTACAAAGTATGTAATTGCGGAACCAACTCGGACAGTAAACTCCATTGAGACGGTCAGGTTATTAAAACGAATTTTCGCTTTGTTCAGATATCCGGATAGAGTAGTGTCAGACCACGGAAAAGCCTTTACAAGTAGATATTTCAAGAAGTTTGCTACTGACAAACAGTTCAAGCATACCCTAACTGCTATAGCCTGTGCCCGGGCTAACGGCCAAGTTGAACGTACCAACAGAACCATTTTAATCGCGTTACGAACTACCGACCTCAGTGAAGCTGGCCACAACTGGTCTTATAGCTTACCTGACGTAATCTGGGGTATATACAACACTCTAAACGATACAACGGGATACAAACCATACGACTTAATGTTTTCACGTAGTGGTAGGACGTTGTGTGATGTTTCTATTCCGGGGCGGGTAGTAGGATCGACTCACGTGAATCGCACCAAAGCTAGGCAGCGCATTGGAAAAGCTAGTGCTAAAATGAAACGCCATTTTGATAAGCGTCGTAAACCATGTCATATTTATAAAAAAGGTGATTTAGTACTTTGGAAACAGGCTCCTACAAGTACTGCGGCTAAAGTCAGCACTAAACTAGATGATCTCTATTCAGGGCCTTATATTGTCACAGTTAAGTTGTTGGTAAGGACAGATACAGGATCAGAAGTATAAAAGGTTTGAGAGGATATAAAAACTTCATGGGTTTAGTATCTGCTGACTCCTTGCGACCATATCGAAGTGTAGCTCCTGTATCTAACAGTGCCAGCAGCTCTGATGAGCAGCTAGAGACAGAAGACCTAATCGACTTATTGGAAAGCTTATCGTGTTTCTTTTCCCATTGCGGGAGCAATTGTTTCAGGATGGCCGACTGTAACGGTCACCCGATTGCCAGCCAAGCCAAGCCCAGCCAAGCCCAGCCAAGCCAAGCCAAGCCAAGCCAAGCCAAGCCAAGCCAAGCCAAGCCAAGCCAAGCCAAGCCATGCCGTGCCGTGTCGTCTGGGTTCAGCCAAAGCCACAGCCACAGCCTCAGCCAAAGCCAGTCATGACAACCCAGTACGCCACGGCAGTCAAAGAAAAGAGGAAGTCAATTGACTAAACACGCCACCTCACGCGATGGGCGTTACCGAGCGTCGACCCTCTCTCGATAGAGAGTGGGGGTAAAAATATAAATAGACCGCGCGGCGCATTTTGTAGTTGATTCTGATCTAGAACCTAGCTTAAGGCAAATCTCTGTTCGTTCGTCATCATTTGTAAAATAAATACCTACAATCAAGAAAGTTGTTTCGCTATCCCTGTTTCAGTAGTGTAGTTAAAAGAAGAGCTCAACATGAGAAAAGAGTCTACTACTGGTAAAGGCGGTTTTCTTTAAACAGTTAATTATAACTTGTTGCTCATTCTTAGTTGATTATATTTGGTAGCAATATTTATTACATCATATCTATGAGAACATGAGAGGTCCTCATACAATAAACGAGTTACTTTTAGTTTTTTTTTGCTATATTTTAATAACGGTAACAGATAGACGCTTAAAAATTTCTCAGAATATATAAAAATGTACATGCATGTACACCATACATATATCACCTTTCAAAAATATAATTAAATAATAATATAATAAATATTTAATTATCCCGTACAATAAACGTGTGTTTTGGCATTTTAAGATATTTATTTATTTATTTATTTATTAAGATAATGGTACCGACCTTTTAATGTACGAGCCCGACACGCACTTGGCCAATAATTTATATTTATATTGGAAACATATGATGAAAACGACTTGATTGGAATAGAAGATGAGCTTGACGATAAAATGCCTGAAGAGACCAAACTTCTCGAACTATCTAGACACAATCATGACACCACATTCAAGTACATTTTTATAAAAATACTAGCTGGTCCGGCACACGTTGTTTTGCCTCACTTAGGGGTATGAAAAATAGATAGTGTAGCTATTATGACACGTTCGTTCTCGTAGATTTACCATAGCAGCGCCATCTATTGATTACTTACTCAACCCAGTCGAAAGATATCGACATCTGTTAGAATCATTTGGAGTTAACTGATAATTGTGAATAACAGACAATAATTAGCAATAAATTAAAATTGTGACTATAATTTAAGATTTAAACTATCCTATCTCTCAAGTTGGATCGAACTGCACATGGTGTGGGAATTTTATTATAATCGGTTAAGTGGTTTAGGAGTCCATTGAGGACAAACATTGTGACACGAGATTTATATATATTAAGATGTGATTAATAAGTATTTATTTCATTTAGCGATAAGATTTTTTTGTAAAGTACATCTTATATCCTGCAAAAAATAGCAGGCTCGCAACTATCTTCGTAAGACCTCTATCAATTGTTGTTTTTCTTATTACATACTTGGGGAATGCCGCCTAAGTTTTTGCAATCTATTGCTGCATATAGGGTCACAATTACGAAAAAATTAAAAATATTTACCAAATCACAACGGAGAATGATAGCTATCTGTAAAATTTTAGGGATACTCAAGAGTGCTGCGCTCTGTAGGGGGCAAGAGACAGATTTTCTATCAGACCCCATTATTTTATAATGCTGGCGAAGCTGGTAAATGCTAGTATTTAAAGCGAACTTACCCGGTCATATTATAACCCGTTATACGAGATTTGTCCAAGATTCCTCGTACTTCCCATTCAGAATGATCATATGCTACATATACTCCAACTCGTTTCCCCGAGAGATGACGAGGGCTCAAACCAGCATCATAAATAGCTTGATACGATTGTTCAAGAATTTTTTTCGCTATTGGTTCCATAACTTCTGCAAGTCGCTTGTGTACCATGAAGAATTGAGCATCGAAGCGGTCAATATCTGATATTGTACCTATACAATCAGTAGACTCGGGATGGTTCCACGTCCAACGCATATGTTCATTATTTAGTGGGTTTATCTGTAATAAAAAGACCAATTGTGAAAGAATATCGGTCATATAAGAAATAATAGAAGTTTTTGGTGCACTATTTACAGGACGAATGTGCTAATACATCTATAACGCGGTACACGATTTGTATAATATCAAAGAAGTGTAATTTTAAATCTTTGTTGTTTTATAAGTTGATGTTGAAGAAAGTGCAACGCGTGTAAATTGCTATTAAAATACGTATGGAATATTATGCTACTAGCTGCGCCCCGTAGTTTACTCGTTGTCAAATGTAACAGCTATATGAAATTACATAGAGAATGAATTTTAATTCAGCACAAATGTTTGACAGGGTAATATTTCATCAACAAGTTGCAACCGATACGCGAGCGAGCGCGAAGTAACAGACATACACACACACACACAACTTTCATATTTATTATATTAGTAGGATCATCACCATCATCAGCCTTTATCTTCCCACTGCTGGGTATAGGCCTCCTCTCCAACACGCCATATAGTACGGTCTTTAACCAGTTTCCACCAGCTATTTCCAGCGTGCCTAACGATGTCATCTGAGCATCGTGCTGGAAGTCTGCCCCTCTGTTGTTGTCCATTCCTCGGATACCACTCGGTGACTGCTTTGGTCGATCTAGAGACTTCCCTACGCGCCGAATGTCCCGCCTTAGTGTCAGTAGTACCATTGATGTTACAAGCGACACAACTTTGTATCTTTAGTACCATTAATGGTACTAGTGACAATTATTAAGGATCAGTAGTACCATCATAAAAAAATAATGTATCGCTAGTACCATAAATAGTACAACTAAATATATTTGAAGTACCGTCGAGTGGTAATAGGAACCAGGAAGTGATTGGTCGCAATTTTAATAACTAGGTTTTAACTTAACTAATACGCGAAGTACTGGCCACTTGAAATAATTTAAATTACTTCAAGTGGCCAGTACTACGGCCGCAGAAAATAGGGAAAGTGGTACTTTGTGGTACCACTCCCTGCGGCCCCACCGCGTCCGCCATCAACCGGTGGCGACACCTCTCCTCTGCCGCGGCCCCACACCTTCTAACCCAATAAGATTCGTCCAAACGAAGCACGGTTCCTGGGAACTTGTCATCGATGTGGGCTACTGGGCCACCGTGCGGCAGACTGCCGCAAACGTCGAGATGAACCTGTCGTTAAGCATGCTCCATCGAAGGCGTCCGAGTTGTCTGCAACTTCGCGGAGCGTCCCGCGACCCATCGTCTGCTTCGTATGCGGCCAGCCAGACCACGTGGCGTCATCGTGTCCAGACCGCAAGCGGGCTGCAGGTGGCGAGCGGGCGGCGGCCGGAGAGTCAAGGAAGTCCACCTATACGAGCGGCAACCGGGAGCTTGACTACATCTGGTGAGCCCGTTTCCTTTCTATTTGACAGTGTGTCAGCTTGTACGTTAACAAATAGTAGTACAGCCAATAAACTTCCGGGCACGCGCAGGCGAAGACAACGTAGTAGAGTGCAGGTCCCAAATTCTTAGATTCAGAGGTCAGGAGATGACCGCGCAGAAGACACAATTTAACAAGAATAATTTTATCAAAAATATTTTTTAAGCGGTCAGCGTCAAAAATCCAGAAAAGAGACCAGACTCAAACTTTCCACGAAAGGATTACGACAGAGAAAAAGTATTTCATCGCCAGCAAGATCAAGTGGCTCCAACAACACGCGTGTTCCGCTCGCCTCTTCATCAGCCGTTACCGCCAGCACCAGCGCCGCCAGCCCGCATTGTCGAGGCGGTGGGGTTCAGTAACCGTGGCCTGGTCACCCACGGTGAAGCGAAGAGGGTCCCTAAGGTGGGCCACTCCTTAGACATGTATTCCCAGTACACAAATTCTAGATCAAGTGGCACCAGTAGGTTGCGGAACCTCGTTCCGGGGGGGTGTTTCCAATCTGAGGCGGGCTTGCGATGAGCTTAGGGAGGCACTGCAGGAGAGAAGTGTCGGTATTACGATGCGCCGCTCTTCCTATCTGCCACGGCCTCGACGGGGTCGCCACCGATTGATGGCGGACGCGGTGGGGCCCCAGAGAGAAGGGAGTGGTACCACAAAGTACCACTTTCCCTTTTCTTTGCAGCCGTAGTGGCAAGTGACGGGGCCACAGACCTGATCCGTTACGGGGGACCTAGGACGTCGGACTCGGGTTGTCCGGCGTCCATTGCACTCACGGTCCCCGAGATGGTTGCGGTGCACTACGTGCACTGCAAGGGGAGTCATCCCCTGAGGAGGAGTCTCGCAGGCTAGCTGAAGTGGGCGGGGTGGTGGGTTAATGCGAGGAGCGGAACCTCACCCCGCCCTTTCCGGTGAGGAGGTCATCGTGAGGTTTTAGTCGGTAGTGATGCCCTTCTGACATCGAGCCCGACATACCCCACCCACCTCCCCGTGGGCATGCGTAAATGCATTTCCTCACGTTAAAAAAAATATCCCCACATTTTCTAAGCAAATGGACACCCACCCACCTTTTAAGGAATGTGAAACAGGTAGTCTTAAGGCTCTATACAGAATGAAGATTTTATTTAAGCTTGTCAGAAAGAAGACGATGTAATTTTTTTGAAATTAGAATTAAGAAGAAAATATTTTTTATTCCTCAAAAGAGGTTTCTATAGCATCCGTGTGGAGGCCGGACGTGAAGGCACGCTTACAATATGGTAAACGTGTTATTTTCGTATTTTTTGCTATATATACGGTAGCTGCTAGAACACCTAACATTTTCACAAAATATTTAAATGTATATTTACTATCAAATTAAATTACAACATTTAAATAAATTAAATATTTGAGAGGGCTCCCATACAATAAAAGTAATTTTTAAGTAGTTTTTACTCGATCTTTATAACGATATTAAATTAAAAAACAAATACTTTAAAAAAATAATATTTAAGGGGGCGCCCATACAACAATGGTACGGAAACCCTTCATGCGCGAGCCCAACTCGCACTTGGCCAATTTTTTTGTCTGTATGTCTGTCTGGTACGTTATAACTTCGAAACTACTCAAATGATTTGTACGCAGTTTTTATAAATTTGTATAATATGTTTCGTCAAAATAAGTTTTGGGAAAAAGAAGTTATGGTCAATTTACTTCAATCACAGCTTTAAAACTTTTGTATTGAGTTGAATGCTGTTTACATAAACGTAATAAACCTAAACGATAAAAAATGTGTGTGTGTGAGTGTGTTTCTTATGTATTTTTCCTACTTCTTAACGCACAAATGCCAAAACTGATTTCGATAAAATCTGGTACAGATAGTTTAGACTAAATAAACGCATTAGCTTCTTTTAACCTGGAAGTAACGCGGGAGACACCGTGGGTCGCAGTTAGTGCATAATACTTGCCTTGTTATACAATATTTTTGCAAACTCTTTGACATTGCTTGACATCGGAAACAGTCCCGACATACCAGATATGACGACACTATCCGGAGATAACGCTTGATCTGGACGTGATGCATTTGAAGAGCTCATGGTTGAATAACAAGGCGCCATTTTTCTGAAATGGTAGAATAAAAACTGTAGTCCCAACTAAGTATACAATGAAATAATTCTATGTTTTACACTAGGAGTATATGTAAAAATTAGTAGCAAAGTATTCCAATTTATTGTGCTAAAGCTTCTTTCTATCTATTCAATACTATAAGAATCTTTATCTGACTAACACATCATAAATCTATAGGCAACGTAGTTTTTGAGTAGTGACTAAAAACGTTTTTTTTTAAATTTCATTCCTACAGTGGAAATTGGGTAAAAAAGTTTGCATTAATACTTCTTTTATAATAGTAATGTATATTTTTTTTACATCACCAGAAAGTACATATTTCAACGAAAAAAAGCCCCCAAACTTATTGAAAAAAAATATGCTGATATTTTGACGTCAGAAATTTTTATTGAAAATTAGGGTGCTTATTTTATATTAGGTTAAAATAAGGCGAAAAAATGAATATTTTAAATCAAATAAATTACAGTGTATTTGGGACATAATAAGGTAAGTTTCATTAAAATCGTAGCAAATATATTTTTTTAAGAAGATATAAATAAAAACCAAGAACTTTTGTTTTTTTTAATTTTCACCTAAATTTTTAGGTTATGTGAAAAAATTTCACTAAAGAAAAGTTGTGGATCTTTTCAATACTTATAACTTTGCCATTTATTTTTTTCTATAGGACTTGTAGTTTTGCCGGAAATCAAGATAAACCCTATTTTACCCTTAAAAACTCACCCCTCCCACTTCCTGAACTCGGATCGACCCTAATTTATTTTTCCTTTCATTTCGATCATATTCCCCTCCTTTTCTAATGGGTTTCATCCTACTGTATTTTTTTTTCATTTTTACTAATAAAATAGAATTATGAGAAAAAATTCTAGGAGTGCATAAAGAGGGATGCCATTGGGGTTTAAAGCTTTGTGTTTATATAATTTAATACTTCAGAATTAATATTTAAGTAGTTGGTTAGGAGTAAATTATTGTTTTAATTAAATAATATCATATGCATGTGTACCTTTTGAGAAGCAAATAGTTATGTTATAAAATAGACACATAAATAGAGTAACGTGGCTATGGAGGTGGTGGTGGCGTGGTTCTATATACGAGAACAGTTACCATGCCGATCAGAAGGTTCCGGGTTCGATTTGCGGCACGGCCAACATCTTTGTGCTTAACAAAATTTGTTGGCAATGAGTGTTAAATATGTATCTATATAAAATATGTTTTTTTTTATATAACTTATAGGTTTGCGTTTGACTACAGTTTGCCTGGTGTTAAACAATACTATGGCCTACGATGTTACACGCTTACCTAGAAAATACCTATTAACTCTAGATTTGAAGACCCCCAGGTGGTACTTCTCAGGAAACAGAGACTCCCCCCCGTGGGGCCCCGCATTGTCGAGGCGGGGGGGCTCAGTAACCGTGGCCTGGTCACCCACGGTGAATCGAAGAGGGTCCCTGAGGCGGGCCACTCCCTAGACTTTTAATCCCTGTACGCAAGTTCTAGATGGAGTGGCACCAGTAGGTTGCGGAACCTCGTTTCGGGGGGGTTTCGCAACTGAGGCGGGCTGCGGTGTGGTTTGGGAGGCACCGCAGCTGAAGGTGTGGGGCCGCGGCAGGAGAGAAGTGTCGGTATTACGATGCGCCGCTCTTCCTACCTGCCGCGGCCTCGACGGGGTCGCCACCGTTGATGGCAGACGCGGTGGGGCCGCAGGGAGAAGGGAGTGGTAACCGGAGACTACCACTTTCCCTATTCTCTGCGGCCGTAGTGGCATGTGACGGGGCCACAGACCTGACCCGTCACGGGGGACCTAGGACGTCGGACTGGGGATGTCCGGCGTCCATTGCACTCACGGTCCCCGAGGTGGTTGCGGTGCACTATGTGCACTGCAAGGGGAGTCATCCCCTGAGGAGGAGTCTCTCTCAGGCTAGCCGAAGTGGGTGGGGTGGTGGGTTAATGCGAGAAGCGGAACCTCACCCCGCCCTTTCCGGTGAGGAGGCCATCGTGAGGTTTTAGTCGGTAGTGATGCCCTTCTGGCATCGAGCCCGACATACCCCACCCACCTCCCCGGGTGTGGTGGGCATGCGTAAATGCATTTCCTCACGTAAAAAAAAAAAAAAAGGGAAGGTCACGAAATATATTTTCAACAACAATTGAAATGTTCAAATGATAAGCGCTAGATTATATTTACCTTTCATTAACCTACAAAAACCACATTTATTTTTAATTTTAAAACGACTAATTCTTTTATCAAACGTAACACAAACTATCAAACGTAATAATGTTTTGGAATTCTAACATTTCTTAGCACTGAATTAAAGATCCCTAATAATAAAAACTTGGGTTCCGACCATTGGGAGCCCTCTTTAAATATAATATTTGTTTAATTATTTTATAATTTATATTTCGATTCAATACATAATTTAATATTCTGTGAATGTATAGAGGATCTTTAAAAAAAAAAAAAAAAAAGGAAACAGAGACTCAGGAAGAGAATTCCAAAGTTTTGCAGTCCTCACAAGGAAAGGTAGGAAGAAAGTAGAAGCGAATCGGCTAGTGCGAAACTTAGGGATTTCAACTTTATACCTATGTCTCAATGGACTCCAGCGCCTCAAGCTGGTATTTCGCTGATCCATCCCAAAGATGCGAGCAATACTCCATGCATGATCGAACTTTTGCTTTGTCAAAATTGAGCGACGAAGGTAAAGTCATTCCAAGAAGTTCAAGTTGGTCTGTGATGGGGACGGATACATTTTGGAAAGTCGGGGCCAGGTGGAAAGGCCTCTTCTTAGCGGAGAAAAGACACGCCTGGGTCTTAGCAGCATTGAAACACAACAAATTGGCATCGCCCCAGTCGGAGACTGCCTGCAAGGAGTGGTTCATGCGCTCGACCATGGTCTCTCTCTACAACCGTGCTATCATCTGCATAACCTAAGATACCGGGTTTCAGCAAATCGTTGATATGTAGCAGGAAGAGGGTTGCAGAGAGCACGGACCCTTGAGGGACACCGGCATTGATTGCCATTCGATCGGACGAGCAGCCGTCAATGACCACCCGTATCGAACGCTCCCTCAGAAAGTCTGATATCCAAGAACAAAAACCAGAGGGCAAGCCATGTATGTTTGTATATGTAGTATATCAGTTTGTTTTTTATTATTACTAAGAATGCTTTGTAGTAATAAAATAATTGGCCAAGTGCGAGTTGGACTCGCGCATAAAGGGTTCTGTACCATTGTTGTATGGGAGCCCCCCGTAAATATATTTTTTTAATTTAATACATAAAATTTAATATTCTTGAATGTATAGAGGGTCTGCCAAATATCGTTATAAAGATCAAGTAAAAAACTACTTAAAAATTACGAATGTGGATTGAAAGTTCGCGGCCTCAGCAAAAAAACAGTATACTCGTAAAATATAAAGAATAGTAATTTTATTTTTCCATGTAATCTCTATTTACTTCGTCTGTCTGGTTTCCAACACCTGTATGCCGGTAATTAAAAAAGTTTCCTCAAGGCCTTCAAAATAGTCACCCACCGCAGCACTCGACCTCCTCATTTGATGAAAATTTTTGACCTCCAAGGTATTTTTTTAGGTTTAAGAATAAGTGAACAGTGAGTAATTCCAAGTCACAATCATAATACATTTGAGCCATAGATACAACAGTGTAACACATAAAATGTGTAAACGCGTACATTATCTTGATAGAACAATACTTTCTTGCTGGGTAACCCTGGCCTTTTCTCTTTGACTGTTTCACGCTGGCGACGCAAGAGGGTGCAGTAATAAGCAAAGTTTATAGTTTCACCTTTTTTTTTTCACCCCCAGTTTTCTTAGGTCGTAGCCGCCATAGGCTGACCAGAGCGAGGGTCATCTTCAATACTCTCTCGTCCGCGTTTAAATTCAACAATCCACTTTTTCACAGTCCTAACGACAGAGCCGATTTCCCCAATGTCTTTGGTGGTTGGCGTGCAATGATAGCGCGATCGATATTAAATTTTATGGCAAGTTAATCACCAATAATTATTTTTTATTGTTACGTTACATATTTTAGAGAAAATTATTTCAGATACAATTGGAAACAAAAGAAAAGATTTTTTCCTAAGAAAAAAACACGTAAGAGCACCGAAAGTTTGGGTCTTGCCAGAAACAAACTTCAGAAGTCAACAATTACATTTTTAGGGTTCCGTACCTAAAAAGTGATAAGAGGCCCCTTTTACTAAGCTTCCGCTATCTGTATCACATAAACCGTAATAGCTGTAATATTTCGTACTTTTTGCTATGTAATATTTAAATGTATATTAATTTTAAAACAAATAATTATATGAAAATTAAGCAAATTTCAAAGGCGGCGTCCCATACAAAAAACGTAATTTTTAATCAATTTTTACTCGAACTTTATAACGAAATTCGGTAGACCCTTTGTATATTCATCGAATATTTATTTCTGTAAGAACTTTAAAATAAATTATAAAATAAAACAAATATTGAAGGGGAGCTTCCATACAACAAAATTTAAAACTATAAAATATTATTTTTTTAATATTATTCAAGGGATATCAAATTTGTTACATTCTTAAGTACGTAGTTTGGTGAAAATTCTAGCCCTAAGGGGTTAAAGTGGAATAAAAAAGTTTTCATTAATCATTGGTTTTGAACTTCTGGCAAGGGTGCACATTACGAGCTATTATATTTCACCGGGACACTGTGATGGCGCAACCATAAAACCGCTACCAAACTAGATAACAGAGCACATCACACTGAGACGATATCAAACGGTCCCATTAGGTTTCAGTTTTGAGCTAACCACACTAATGCGATTTGGACAATAAATACTTAATTTTGTTCTAAAATAAATAAGTTCAGTACCTTTCTAATATGAACAACCAATAATACAAACTACCAGCACCAACTACATAATTAGTTCTAGTTGCCATGAATTTATATCATTTTTTAAGGTTTTGGCCGAGTGAACGAATCGAGCGAAATATCTCTACATCAACTAGCCGAAATAATAATATCTCAGATAAACAATTTAATCATAATTTGTAAAATTATATGTAAGTTTTCATACAATTATAATACAATAATAATAAAAATCATACACAATGTCAAATATATAAATAATTTAAAACAGAATTCAACATTAATATTCGTGATATCAAATAGTAAAATAATAAAATCTTATTCTATTTATCTTATTACTATAAATTCTCTTTGTGATTTAGTGTGAAATTTTCGTTGTGTGCGTAGAGAGGAGATGCATGTAACCATAAGGAGAAGTACGGATATGTTTGTACGAGGTAGCAAAGGTAGAGGTCGGCCTAGGAAGTCGTGGATGAATTGTGCATATGAGGATATGTGAGAAAAAGGAGTGATTGTGGAGATGACAAATTACAGATTAGTGTGGAAGAGGAAGACTTGCTGTGCCGATCAGCTAGTGGGAAAATATCAGAGAAGATGAAGCGACTTTAAGAAAACCTTTGATATAATTTTGTGGTGGCGAAGGAGGTGTTGGATTTAAAATTTTTCATAGTGTATAATATTTGACGTAGTCAAGCTCTTTCATTTAACATCAATATTGAGTGCGTTGTGAAAAAAATTGTCATCTGCCATCTTGTACTGGCTGCCTAGAACATTTCATCAAGAACACGAACCCACCTTTCAAACAAATAAAAACAGAAAACAAATCGGTCGCTTCGTTTAAATGCTACCGTTCTACAGGAACACACACAGACACGTGAAACGCGTTGCATCCCGTTTTTTTTAATGTTTAAATATAAATATAGGAGGGACTCAACTTGACCTTCTTACAAGTTATTTTTCTGATAGACATTAAATTGTCAAGAAAGGTGACTACATAAGTAATGAACTACCAGTAACTCACGGCGTCCCACAAGGAAGCGTCCTTGGACCAAAGTTTTTCTTAATTTATTTGAACGAACTCTGTAATATTCATTTAGAAAAAGGACAGATTATTTCGTTCGCTGGTGACACTGTCATCACTTTTTCTGATAAAACCTGGCTAAAAGTCATCAATATCGCTCAAACTGGCTTTAATAAAGTAACTGTTTGGCTAAGAAGGAATATCTTGTCCTTAAATGCAGATAAAACAAAGTAAGCAGCCAAATGCAGCAATTTTCTATTTGCTATTGCACTGCTCTAGAAAAAACTAATTAGGTACTTAAAATATTTAGGTATTTATATAGATAAAAATCTTAATTTTAAATGACATACACATAAACTAATCGGACGCGTACGTTAACTTATTTATCTATTTTAAAAATTAAAATCAGTTGCTCCTTTAGAAACTCTTAGACAAATATATCTAGGACTCTTTCAGTCTTATCAAGATGTATATTTTATTGACTTAGCATAATTTACAAATATTATAAATAAATATATTTTACAGGACTTAAGAATATTTACAAAGCTTAGAAAAGACGAAAATTTAGTTAACTGAAAAAAAATAATAAAAACAAAATAAAAAATTAAGCCACCCGCCCAAACGTGCCCATCAGGCTTGCCGCATTTTAACTGTACGTTAATTATTTATTGCAAATATCATAATAAACCAACATACGTTAATATTGATAGTGAGATACAGTTTAACCGGCAAGTTTTGTACAACAAAGTGAACAACATCCTAAATATGACTAAGTTTGAAGCAAAGCGCAAAGTTTCTAACTGGTTCAAGGCACTGGACTATCATCAAATAGAACACCTTTAACAGTATTACATTCGATTTTCACGTGAGTAGGTACATTTGAGTAGATAACATCTTTTAAATGATTCTAATTGTTTTCATTCATATAACTATTATAGCATAATATATTTAATCACTGCTTACACACCCTCGTTTACATACATACAAGCGATTATACACTAAAACACACACAAATTCTCACACACTGGAGGTATCCTTCTTGCAAGCCCAGTCGATAGACAGCAGCAGTGCAATGATGCCTCTGAGACACACATGTATACATGCGGCTACACACACCACACAAAAATTTACGCACTAAAGGAACTTATAACTTTATATAACTAAGCAAAAGCGATCATACTGGTTACTTTGAATTATTAATTGTAAAACTTATTCTTTTTTCTTTATTACGCATAAATTTATTGCGAAACAACTAACCAACTGCTAGCAATAATTGTAACAAATCAGAGAGTGCAAGACAGCTAGTAAATTCACTACTTTTGTAATAAAAGTAAAAAAGCCTTTATTCAATTGCTACATTTTATAAAAAATTACATATTTTAATTTACACCTTTTTGTGCAAAAGTTGCCGCTTGGGCATAGGCCTCCCCCGTTTTTTTCCAACTCTCTCTCTCCCTCGCCTGTCTCGTCCATGTTGGTCCGCATATCTTAAGGAATAGGTCCCTGCATCTTTTCCTTTGTCTTCCAGGATTTCTTTTGCAATCTAGAGGAACCCACTCTGTCATACGTTTTGTCCATTTTCGATTGTCCATCCTGCAGACATGTCCCGCCCATTTAAATTTAAGGGTTCTTGTCCTTTCAGCTATGTCTGGTACCTTTGTTCGGTTTCTCAGCGTTGCGTTACTTATTCTATCTGCTCTCCTTATACCTAGCATGCTGCGCTCCATTTTCCTTTGTGTTATTGATATCTTATCTTCATCATCTTTTCTTAGCGCCCAAGTTTGGCAGCATAAGTCATACATGGCATTATCGCAACTTCGAACACTTTACTTTTGGTTTTAATACTTATTTCTTTACTTTTCATTATTTCCTTCAAGCTCCAATACTTTTTCCATCCCAAAGCTATTCTTCTTTCAACCTCTCTTTCTGTACAGTCTTTAAATGATACTGTTGTCCCCAGATATAGGTATTCTTCGACATATTCTATACTAGTTCCATCCACGGTAATAGGCACGGGTTCCCGATTTGATAAGATTATTGTTTTTCTAGCATTTATCTCTAGACCGACATTTTTGCTTTCTCTACATAATTCGCGTACCATTTCTTCTAAATCTTGTGCGTTTTCTGCAAAAACAATAATGTCATCAGCAAATCTGAGATGACTTAGGTATTCACCCTTTATCTTGATTCCTTTGCTCTCCCACTGTAGGCATTTAAAGACTGACTCTAGTACTGCCGAAAAAATCTTTGGTGAAAGTGGATCGCCCTGTCGGACACCTCTTTGTATGAGAAAAGCTGTACCGTCTCGTTCCAATCGTACTCTGGCCCAACACTTGCTATATAAGTTTCGTATTATATTAACGTATTTCTTATTTACTTCTTGCTGCTGAAGTGCTGTCCATATCGAGTGATGTAAAAGGCTATCGAACGCTTTTTTGTAATCGATAAAGCATAAATATACCGGTTTCCCATACTCTGTCTCACCTGTATGTGATCTACAGTGGAAAACGTTTTCCGAAAGCCCGCCTGTTCTCTTGGTTGATGTTGGTCTAGAGTATTTGTAATTCTATTCAGTAAGATTTTTGAAAATATTTTGTACATATTAGTCACTAGGATAATCGGCATGTAATTTCCAAGATCACAGCGGTCCCCTTTTTGTGAATTAACGTGATTGTCGACTTTGACCATTCAGTAGGAGTTGACTCTTCTCTCAATATTTTATCGAAAAGTAGCTTCAGTGGTTTCAAGAGCGGCAAGCATAGCGATTTTAGCACTTCGTTCACAATATTGTTGCTACCAGGGGCTTTCTCGTTTTTCTGTGTATTAATAGCGTTAATAATTTCCGATGCAAGTATGTCTGGCGGCTCTGTATTTGTATCATGATAACAGTAATCAATACTCTCGTTTTGGCTGTTTGTAACGTTGGTGTACAGTTCTTTATAAAAAGCTGTTGCTTCGTTAAGTATATCCGGTCGTCTCGATAAAACTCTACCTTGTTTATTTTTTAAATTAGATGTCCACTCAGATCTATCATTTAGCTCTTTGAATGCCTTGCGCAGAGCACCAGATTTATTTACGTGTTTTTCGATTGTTTGTCGCCGTTTTAATCTTTTCTGTTGAGTGATATTTTTATTTATCTCTTTACTAATTTTGTAATACCTTGTAATAATTCGTTAAGAACCCACCAATCAGCTGTATGTAATTGAATTAAGATTTTATTTATATTATTTATTTTAGCTATTATATTTCGAATTTATTTAAACTTAAAAATCTTTGAATGTTTGAGTTGTGACATTTTTCTACAATTTTTAAGATGTGGATGTGCGTGTCCTTATTTTTCGTTGCTTGTGCTTAGTTTTTGGTATATTTTGTTTGTTATTCGTTTATTGTACTTCTCATTATTAATTGTATTTGGGTCACATCTATAATATAATATAATCCTCTCTTTGTATGTGATCCTAAGCAAACCGAGTACCAACATCAAAATATACACAGACAAACAAAAGCAAATTTTGCCAATTGTTGTACAGATTCTTCGCTTGCCTCGCTCGCTTGATCATTAGAATAGCACATAAATTTAACACAATTTGAATAGCACATATGTAAATTAAACATAATTAGAATAGCACATAAATTTAACACAATTTGAATAGCACATATGTAAATTAAACATAATTTGAATAGCACATAAATTAAACACAATCAATGTGCTATTCAAATTTATACTCAAATTCAAATTCAAATAATTTATTTTGCAAAACACGGGTAATACACAATAATGGAAAATAATGTTATGATGATAAGTCTATACTACTACATTACTATATACTACTATATTAGTACATAGTAATTAATAGAGTGCGTATAATAGTACCATATTACCAATCTAAAAATAAACAGGTTTGTTTATCTGTCGGTTTTGTCGGAATTTAAGATTATAACATAGTTATCACATAACATAAACTTAAAAGTCTAGTTAGTTCGAAAAAAGTCTAGTTAGTACGAAAAAAATATTACCTTTTTTGCTTATAGTCCGGTCAATTTAGACATTCGAAGTTACATAAATTCGCAACAAGCTGAATTTTAGTACAATTGTTCAAAACACGATTATAAACAGTAGCTGAAAGTTCCCCATCATTCCCGTGTGTGGATTTTTTTTTATTAAAGGTCAAAGGTCAAAAAAATTAGTTTTTCGCGATTTTCAGCAAATCTGTAAGTTTTATCAAAAAATATTTCACACAAAAATTGTAAATCATAATGTTATCTACAAAAAGTTATTTGATACTTTTTTTTCTACGAGCCACCGTTTTTGAGATATAACGATTCAAAAAGTTGCACATATAAATTTCACCTGCACCTAAAAAAACTGCCGAACTCGATTTTTTGCAACTGTAAAAAGGGATGCAGTGCTAAATGTGGTTGCACATAACTAACTATAATTTAAAACTATTGATAAATAATAGATATTAGCAGAGATTGAAAAGATAAAAGGAATTTAAGTTAAAAAAAGTAGTGAAATTTAATCGTCCGTGTCGTCACTTTCAAAATCTTCTTCTTGATCTTCTTGTTCTTGTTCGTCTTCATCCTGAGTGCATTTAAACTGCGTTAATAACGATGTATCATTGCATGTTGCCTCGTTGTAATAAAACGGATCCTCTTCTGTTGGTGATTCATTATTAGAGCACAACCGGCCTTGAGAATGTGTACATGCCGGAGAACAGAACAGTCCGTTTTCTTTGCAACCACATTTAGCACTGCATCCCTTTTTACAATTGCAAAAAATCGAGTTCAGCTGTTTTTCCGGCGCAGGTGGAAGTAATATGTGCAACTTTTTTAATAGTTATATCTCAAAAACGCTGGCTCGTGGAAAAAAAAGTATCAAATAACTTTTTGTAGATAACATTATGATCTACAATTTTTGTGTGATTTATTTTTTGATAAAATTTACCGATTTGCTGAAAATCGCGAAAAACTATTTTTTTTGACCTTTGACCTTGAATAAAAAAAAATCCACACACGGGAATGATGGGGAACTTTCAGCTATTGTTTATAATCGTGTTTTGAACAATTGTACCAAAATTCAGCTTGATGCGAATTTATGTAATTTCACCCTAATTTTTTGGTCTAATTTGACCGGACTATTAAATTTTAATCCCAACACATATCTTAGCTTGATATATTTCAGCAAAATATATTTGTATGAGTACAGTGCCACCAACTTAGCTGTTCAGTTAGTGGAGATTTGTTTCCACCAAAGAATGCTGTCGAACCGTCCAGTTCCATCGTAGTTCAATTTTTCCCACCTGAACAGCTAAGTTGGTGACACTGTAAACCATAGCTGTAAACGTAGACATTGTTATTTTGCGTTCTCTCTGGCAAACATGAACCATGAACCCAAGCTTACCGTCCGTCCGTAATAATTAATCAACAAAATTCTGATAGATGGCAGAATCTAAAAAAGTATTGTTAAGGTTGTTCGCTAGCATGCTGCAAGTGCTCATATGCCGCTAGATGGCGTTAAATAGGTATAAGTTAGTTTTATTCATCCCAGCATCCCAAGTGATTTCTTTTGTAACTTTAGAATCGTTTCGCGGAAACTACTGTTAATGTATTATTTTTAAGGCTCATCACAAAACAACATTTATTAAGCGTTGATAGCAAATATGTACAAAAAGCCATATAAAACCCATATCTACTATCATCTATTCTGTGACGATGCGGCTACACTCACACTAGCATTGACAATTTTTTTTGTCACTTGAACTTCAGCATATTTGAATATGCATGCCAATTTCGAACGCTCAATTGTCGATTATATGGCTCGTTCGTAGAGGAAGCATTTTTGGAACAGGAAATATTTTTATGATTTGAATTGACTATGGTTCAAATCTCATGTATTAATAATTTTGCTATTATATTTTGTTCGAAACTCTTTTTTTTTAAAGGAATATTATGGGAAAGTCAATATTTTCAATAGGTTTCGTTTTCGTGTATGTTAATATTCATAGTGCATACCTTAAAACCTCAAATGAAATTAAAAAATAAATCTATTGGGTACATGATACGAGTAACAAGAAAAAACTTTTCTCACGAATCATCTAACATATTGCATGAAACAGTTGTATTTTTCGTATGATTCCAAAATGTAAGCCATTTCATTTGGGAAAGTTGCGAATAATATCATATCCACTATTTTGGCGGACATCCGAATATCATCAAACATAGCTAAGAACATCAAAATCGGTTCATCCGGAATAACAGCTTCAAGTCTAATGATTAGAAAAGTAAATAATTACATATTATCAGGGAATTTATAAATAATAGACTATGGATATTATTTTAGCTTCATTTGAAATAAAAAAAAACTATTATTATTATTCTAAGGTAAGAGGCCTGTCAAAATCTTAGTTATTATAAATATACACCTGGCAGTTTACATGTATCGTTGATATAATTATACACTAGTGGCCCGTCCCGGCTTAGCACGGGCATAAAAAAAAATCAATTCTAGGAGATATGTTTGAAAGTCGTTCAGAAGTGTAATATTTTATTCGTTACGAACAAACATTTAAACTTTATCGCATTATAATTTTGACATAGATTAAAGTTTTTTTTTGTATATATGGGTTCCGCTGCTCTCAAGACATACTAAACGACACCCGCCACAACTAACTTTTCTTAGCGCATGCGATGAAACAAATTATTTACTCTTTTTTATACCTTGAGTTACATTACTGGAGTCTTAATAAGAATTTCTTACCCTTCGCAACAAAATATAATGCATATGTCATTTGGGGATAATGTAACTTCCCGACGGTGTAAGAATTTTTAATTTTAGTCCAATAGTTTCGGAGCCTATTCGCGTCAAAAAAACATAAAAACATCCAAACAAACAAACAAACAAACAAGCCTTTTGTAATTATGAGATTGTTAAAGATATTGATAGGTAAACAAAAGACGTAGGTATAAAAATTTGATATAATTGGCCAAGTACGAACCGGGCTCGCGCGTGAAGGGTTCCGTACCATTATTAAAATATGGCGAAAAAACATGTTTTTTGTATGGGAACCCCATATCAAACATTCATTTTATTTTGAAAGAAAGAAAGAGAGAAATCATGAAAGAATCTACCAAGTGTCATTGTAAAGATAGAGTAAAAAGAGGTAATACGTAGCTTAATATTCTGTAGAATTCTTTAGTGTCCTGTTATCGTTTTTGATATTGAGCAAAAATACAAAATATAACACGTCTTTTAAGGTACACTTTAAAAACGTGTCATCCACCCTTTATATTTGTATATTTTCTGTTTTTAGTATTTGTTGTTATAGCGTATCTAGGACTTGTATAATACTCTTGGGTTATAACGGCAACGGAAACAAATAATTTGTGAAATTTTCAGCTATCAAAGTGTATAAGAAACAGCCTGGTGACAGAAAGACAGACAACGAATATTTTGTAAAAGGCATTCGTTTTTATCTTTTAAGTACAGAAAAGATCGCAGTAGTATATTAATTTCATTCTTAGGGTACCTAACCCTAAAAATTATTGCTGCAATATAAATACGTTTTTTTAAGTATGTCAAATATGACAAACTGACATTGACATAACTAAATTTCATTCAAATAATCAAACAAAATTATACATATTTTAAATTTTTAATTCTATTACGATACTTAATATAAAAATAGCAATAATTTATTTAAAAATAATAAATAAATTTCATCAAACTCTATAACAATACTTTTTTTGATCCTGCATCTATCGGAATTTTGTTGATTTATTACTACGGATGGTAAGCTTGGGTTCATGTTTGGCAGAGAGAATGACACTAACGGAAACGGAAACTAACAATGTATACGTATACATGTCACCAACTTAGCTGTTCAGTTGGCCAAAATTGGAATTACAAGTTCGACAGCACTCTTAGGTGGCAACAAATCTCCACTAGCGACACTGTCAACTGAACAGCTAAGTTGTTGCACTGCACTCATACATGTGTATTTTGCTGGAAAAAATCACGCTGATATATCTGTTTTGCGATAAAAAATGTATAATATTACCTATTTCGCGCCCCAATTAGACCATTTTAAGTTTATGTTAAGTGATTACTATTTAAAAATCTTAGAGGAAATGGTTGCCAGTCTGAGAAGCATTTAGTATGGGGCTCGGAAAGCCTTAATCATATTTTTTTTATTATTTTAAAATTACCTAATTATTAGGTACTTTTTTATATTAAGTATCATCATTGAATCAACAATTAAAAATATGTATAATTTTTTTTAATTATTTGAATGAAATTTTATTTATATCAATATCAATTTGTCATATTTGACATACTTTAAAAAAACATATGTAGATCGCAGCAATAATTTTTAGGGTTAGGTACCCTAAACATGAAATATAATTATACTGCTGCGATCTTTTCCGTGTGTGTCCAACTCCGGATAAACCGATTTTGAGTGTTCTTAGCTATGTTTGATGGTAATCGGATGCCGCCACTACAAAATGGCGTATAACATGTTATTCGCAGTTATCTTAATGAAATGGATAAAATTTTGGAAACCATATTTAGATACTCGTAGTTAATAAATAAAATAATAATAATTTATTTGTAGCTTTTGTGAAAAAATGTGTCATCCGCCATTTTGAAGCGGCCACCATATTAGATTTATTTTCATCAAACATTCTCTCGATTCCCGCAACACTCGATTAACACACTTTTCAAAAAGATACGTCAAACATTAAACAATCGTTATTGCTTCGATTTTATCTCATTTCGTCGGTATAAAGGCGCAGCAGGTCGACCCTGGACTAGATTGGCACAGGACCTAGGCAGATGGCAAGAGAGGAGTCTACAACTTCAGCCGGACCGTCTCCCACGCAGAACACCGTGCCCGACATACCTAAACATATTACGCAAGTGATATTATATCCTTCATATACTCTCAGTACGTTAGTCAGAGTATACCTAAAAATATAATATAATCGTAAATTGAACATGATTATAATTCTAGACAGTGTTTTCCTTGGTTTTAACGAGCTCGTTGACTGAATTTATGCACATTACATGTATTCTTTAATTTTCCTTTTTTTTGGTTTAGTAGGTAACACCTCAGCTAAGCCTAGTCTTTAGACTAGGCTTAGCTGAGGTGTTCCATTAGATGTAGTGATATGTTCCTTTTAACAAAATATCGTATGAGCCGAGGTTAGAAATTAAACTCTTTGAATGCAGTTCAAACAAGCCTGTATTAAAAAAACGTAGTTTCGAATTATCGTAAGCAGGTATTTAATTGCATTAATTATTCAGGTAAGATCATGAAAGCGTCTGTGTTCATAAGATAAGAGTCGCATAAATTCTTCTCGTCGTAAGCTCGCAGCACGCTGTCGTCGAGGTGGGAGTTGACGATGGCGGGCACTCGCGGGTCCGAGGCGATGTGCGCGATGGGTACATCGAGCTCTTCCACTGCAAGTGTACTCTCCGTATACTTGTGGAGAGAACACGCGGAGGCTCCGTGTTCGCGCCGCGAGCACAGCAGCACGATGCGCGAGCGCAGCGCGCGCGGCTCCGGCAGTGCTCGGCGCGCAGTGACGATGCGCGCGTACGCAGCTTCAAGCAACGCGTGCGCGTACTGCGCCGAGTGAGGCACGTGACCCAGCAGAGCGCGCACGCAGACATCTTTACGTGCCGTCCACGACTCAGCTCTCCGCAGCGCCTCTAGCGGCGCAGTGACCGCTCCTCGCGCCATCAGCCCGAACATGTGTAGCGCGACAGCTTCTTGCAGTGCGGCCTCTGATGTAAACGAAGACAGCTGCCGCTCTATCAGAGCTTGAACTTCCGCCGGACCGTCTCCCACGCAGAACACCGTGCCCGACATACCTAAACATATTACACAAGTGATATACAAGGAGTAAAATATCTCTCATATACTCTCAGTACGTATAAATATAAGATCGTAAATTGAATATGATTTTAGCGCCAGACAGATTTTTCCTTGGTTTTAACGAGCTCGTTGACTGAATCTATGCACCCCACATTATAAATGAAATAATACAATGATTATTTCATTTACCTTTTTTTGGTTTAGTAGGTACACGTACGTACATGAGTCTAGTCTTTATAAATATGCCAATTTCAATAGTTGAAGTACTATGATAACAAGAGAAGCCTTTGCCCAGCAGTGAGATTCGATAAGATATAAAACAAATCAAAAAAATAAAACAACAATAATGGTTATATTCTATTATAGCATAGGCTTTATGTGTTATAATTACCATTATCTTCCAATATGGCCGCCATCTCTAAGGCGACCAGTACACCAGTTTCGTAACCTAAGATGTAGAATGGACTCTGCAAGCCCATCCTTAAGTATGTCTGTAAGTTATAAAATATTTAGCACTATCAATTAACATACAATTTTAATTATAAAATGATTACTATCAGGATACACAATAATCCTGCACGAAAACCCTATAAAGAAATTGCAAAAACTTTTCTTACTAGTTTTTTTTTTCATGTATTGTACAAGATATTCAGTGTCCTAAAAGCTGAAATTAAATTCATAACCTTTTTTTAAATATCTGGTCACATGGCTTCGAAGTTATATGCTAACTTTCGAGATATTTTTATAAAAATGAATAAAGTCTACCCTGTATCACATAAATTCATGAATCTTTGACTTCATGTTTCTATTTTGGATGTGGATTTGCAAATAGAGATTGTGGATGGACCAATTTCCAACACCCACACGAGATACGATTAGAAACAAGCGTAACTGCCAGGTTTAAAATGAAATCAGGTATTAACCTGCGAGTATTTGTGAGCGAGTAGTGAGGGCGTGTCGCCAGGCCGGTCGAGACCCGGCTGCAGCACGAACGCCGGCAGCTTGAGCCGCTCACACAGCTCCCGGAACCGCGCGTGCAGCCCCTCCAGCCCCGGGATTATACACAGCGACGTACTCGCTACGAACTCATCGTCAATCTGTAAAGTGTACTCAAATAATTATAACTCATTAACTCAGTTATTGGTAATTAAGATTAAATAATAATTAAATGTCACAATAAGAACAGTTTTGCTCGCATGTAAGACCAATCACGTGCATTGTTTCAATGTGTTATTTATTTATTTATGTACAATTGTGTGCAAATGAGATACGGTGGTTTTACTTCTGTGTTCCGGCTATATACACTTTCATTTGATATGTCTTCTGGGGGTGTAACCTACTTGTAACAGGAAAATATATTATGATGTAAACGGATCAATAAAAATAATTTCAAAAACCATACCAACCCCTATCACACCACTTTTACTGATTGTTTGTAATGTCTTTCAACGACGACACGTTCAATCAGTCCTGAGAACAACATTTGCCAGCTGCTTTTGCTAACGCCATTTATTTTATTTTATTTTTATTTATTTATTTACATTGTTTCCAGCGACCTTACTGAACGAAACAGTTGATTTTTGAGGCATGTTTTCAGAGATGATTTTCATAATACGAGTAGTTCGTTTTTTCATATGATCTAATTGGCCAAAGCCACTTGTAAAGAGTGGTCTTGTGTCAAAAATGTTTAACCCCTCATGGATCTCTGACCTGGCTTGATAGGTATCAGCCAAAAAGTGTTAACTAGGTTAACACTTTTTGTAATAGCTCTGTACATGTAATATACATAAAGTCTTGTGTCTGTATTGAGTACTCACGGTTTGACTGCTTGTAGCCAGAGTAGGAATTTGCACTATTTCTGTGGTAGCGAGGAGTTCATCAGAATCCAACAACGAGAAGAAATTCTGAAACCCTTTCACAGGCTTATTCTCTAATTTAATGTTTAATACATTATTTTCTATATGTTTTAATCTGAAATAAATAAAATAAACAAGTGAAATGCATTTTCAAAAATAAATATGCTTATGTTAGAGTAGCTTGAATAAATAATAAATTGGCTCTACATTTTTTCTGCAACATATTTTAAATTATTCTACATATTTGACGGCTTTATTTGTTACACTATTAACATAATATCTAGTAATAAACCCCCACCCCCCCACCATTACCAAACATAATCATTGTTTGCTACACAACTACCTTTCTATTGTCAAGTGCGGGACACTTTCCTCATCAACGTATGTGTTGTACACGTCTTTGAGGAACGAAGTTACTATCGGCGATTTTTCAATTGGCAATCCCAAATTTTGAAGTGTCTCATTGTTATTTTCGTAACCAATTTTTAATCCTATAACAAAAATAAAGTTATTATCGTATTTCGTATAATTTTTCATCTTATTTAAAATACTTTTTTTTATACAGTACAGCTAGGCATATATACTGCAGGGCGCGTAACCACACGAGCTAGCGATACTATTAGGCGAAGCATGCGTAGTCTGGAATAACTGGCTCTAGAGAAGGTTTCTTCCCGTTGCTTTCGTCCATTAAGAGCTCGAGCTCATTGGCGGTGATTGAAACCACGACTTACGTCGTACTAGGATGCAAGGCGCTTGACTGAGCTATCATCGCTTTAATACCTATTTGTAAACAGCGATAACATAGGGATGAAAGAAAAAAAATTAACACTACTTCAAATGAAACGCCTGAAGCGCATAGTTGTATGATGACTTGTAACTTTGGTATTATCAATAAATGATTTGTATTTGTATTTGATGTAATCAATCAAATCTTTACGCAATACATACGTGTACAATATATATTTGATTGTAGAGCATAGGGATGGATAATGAGAAACAATAAAAGTTTATTTTTGTACAGATTCGTTATTAAAACTTAATTTGCAAATCAGTTCATTAATGAGAAAAAAATAAGGAGAATCGCCTTAAGGTTGTTCGCTAGCATGCTGCAAGTGCTCATATGCCGCTAGATGGCGTTAAATAGGTATAAGTTAGTTTTATTCATCCCAGCATCCCAAGTGATTTCTTTTGTAACTTTAGAATCGGTTCGCGGAAACTACTGTTAATGTATTATTTTTAAGGCTCATCACAAAACAACATTTATTAAGCGTTGATAGCAAATATGTACAAAAAGCCATATAAAACCCATATCTACTATCATCTATTCTGTGACGATGCGGCTACACTCACACTAGCATTGACAATTTTTTTTGTCACTTAAACTTCAGCATATTTGAATATGCATGCCAATTTCGAACGCTCAATTGTCGATTATATGGCTCGTTCGTAGAGGAAGCATTTTTGGAACAGGAAAAAATTTTTATGATTTGAATTGACTATGGTTCAAATCTCGTGAATTATTAATTTTGCTATTTTATTTTGTTCGAAACTCTTTTTTTTTAAACGAATATTATGGGAAAGTCAATATTTTCAATAGGTTTCGTTTTCGTGTATGTTAATATTCATAGTGCATACCTTAAAACCTCAAATGAAATTAAAAAATAAATCTATTGGGTACATGATACGAGTAACAAGAAAAAACTTTTCTCACGAATCATCTAACATATTGCATGAAACAGTTGTATTTTTCGCATGATTCCAAAATGTAAGCCATTTCATTTGGGAAAGTTGCGAATAATATCATATCCACTATTTTGGCGGACATCCGAATATCATCAAACATAGCTAAGAACATCAAAATCGGTTCATCCGGAATAACAGCTTCAAGTCTAATGATTAGAAAAGTAAATAATTACATATTATCAGGGAATTTATATATATGTAGACACAGGAGGGCCGTTATTAAAATCCATGTTGTAAATCACAGCTTCTTTTATTACAATTCACACAGTTTGGTACGATATCACAAAACTCAGATAGGTGTTTAAATTAAGTGCTTTCTAGGGATTGTAACGATATATAGCGATTCGTCGAAGACGTGGTGCGCTGACGGTTGCCCATCGAAAAAGTAATGCTCGATAGCCGCCCCGCTGCCATCGACACGACGCTCCGCTAGAACGACTCATTGACCAATCATAGTCGTTCTTCGTTACGTTGACATTTACAAGATTGTCGATGGTCGGTCTGCTACCATCGACACAGCGCTCCTCCAATCATAGTCAGTCGTTCTTAATAATGTTGCCATTTACAAGATGGTCGTTCTGCTACCATCGACACAGCGCTCCTCTAGTGTTTTTGTCGATGACACGGCTGCGCCGTCATATAATAAACTATGGATATTATTTTAGCTTCATTTGAAATAAAAAAAAACTATTATTATTATTCTAAGGTAAGAGGCCTGTCGAAATCTTAGTTATCATAAATATACACCTGGCAGTTTACATGTATCGTTGATATAATTATACACTAGTGGCCCGTCCCGGCTTAGCACGGGCATAAAAAAAATCGATTCTAGGAGATATGTTTGAAAGTCGTTCAGAAGTGTAATATTTTATTCGTTACGAACAAACATTTAAACTTTATCGCATTATAATTTTGACATAGATTAAAGTTTTTTTTGTATATATGGGTTCCGCTGCTCTCAAGACATACTAAACGACACCCGCCACAACTAACTTTTCATAGCGCATGCGATGAAACAATTTTTTTACTCTTTTTTATACCTTGTGTTACATTACTGGAGTCTTAATAAGAATTTCTTACCTTTTGCAACAAAATATAATGCCTATGTCATTTGGGGATAATGTAACTTCCCAACGGTGTAAGAATTTTTAATTTTAGTCCAATAGTTTCGGAGCCTATTTGCGTCAAAAAAACATAAAAACATCCAAACAAACAAACAAACAAGCCTTTTGTAATTATGAGATTGTTAAAGATATTGATAGGTAAACAAAAGACGTAGGTATAAAAATTTGATATAATTGGCCTAGTACGAACCGGGCTCGCGCGTGAAGGGTTCCCCGTACCATTATTAAAATATGGCGAAAAAACATGTTTTTTGTATGGGAACCCCATATCAAACATTCATTTTATTTTGAAAGAAAGAAAGAGAGAAATCATGAAAGAATCTACCAAGTGTCATTGTAAAGATAGAGTAAAAAGAGGTAATACGTAGCTTAATATTCTGTAGAATTCTTTAGTGTCCTGTTATCGTTTTTGATATTGAGCAAAAATACAAAATATAACACGTCTTTTAAGGTACACTTTAAAAACGTGTCATCCACCCTTTATATTTGTATATTTTCTGTTTTTAGTATTTGTTGTTATAGCGTATCTAGGACTTGTATAATACTCTTGGGTTATAACGGCAACGGAAACAAATAATTTGTGAAATTTTCAGCTATCAAAGTGTATAAGAAACAGCCTGGTGACAGAAAGACAGACAACGAATATTTTGTAAAAGGCATTCGTTTTTATCTTTTAAGTACAGAAAAGATCGCAGTAGTATATTAATTTCATTCTTAGGGTACCTAACCCTAAAAATTATTGCTGCAATATAAATACGTTTTTTTAAGTATGTCAAATATGACAAACTGACATTGACATAACTAAATTTCATTCAAATAATCAAACAAAATTATACATATTTTAAATTTTTAATTCTATTACGATACTTAATATAAAAATAGCAATAATTTATTTAAAAATAATAAATAAATTTCATCAAACTCTATAACAATACTTTTTTTGATCCTGCATCTATCGGAATTTTGTTGATTTATTACTACGGATGGTAAGCTTGGGTTCATGTTTGGCAGAGAGAATGACACTAACGGAAACGGAAACTAACAATGTATACGTATACATGTCACCAACTTAGCTGTTCAGTTGGCCAAAATTGGAATTACAAGTTCGACAGCACTCTTAGGTGGCAACAAATCTCCACTAGCGACACTGTCAACTGAACAGCTAAGTTGTTGCACTGCACTCATACATGTGTATTTTGCTGGAAAAAATCACGCTGATATATCTGTTTTGCGATAAAAAATGTATAATATTACCTATTTCGCGCCCCAATTAGACCATTTTAAGTTTATGTTAAGTGATTACTATTTAAAAATCTTAGAGGAAATGGTTGCCAGTCTGAGAAGCATTTAGTATGGGGCTCGGAAAGCCTTAAATTATTATGAGGATGAAATTAAAATAAAATTAAGTGTTCATATGATATTAAAACACGCAAACAATTTATAATATACCTGTCAAGTTGGCAATGCGGTCTATCAGAGACAGGCGCGGAGTGTTTTCAGGAACAGCACGCAGTATTGTGTTCTTGGCTTGCCACGCGCGTTCTATGGCGTCCACGACACCATGGTACCAGATGCCACCTAGAGGATCCTGGAACTACAAGATAATACATGTGAGGTACAATATTTGTCATGGAAAGTTTTCGCTAACTTCAGTTCTTCCCGAGATTATGAGATATCAATTTGGCCCAATTTATTAATTGAAACTGGTCGTAAAAGTAAAATATGAGAATTTATCGCAACTGAGAGCCTCTTTACATAGCTTAATTATTTTTGTATTATAGAGTAACAACTCAGAATCAGAATGCTGTAAAAAATCTTTGTTTGTTGTTGCTTAAATCAAAGTCAGTAACTTGTCAGGGAAAGTAGCTTACAGTTCTTAGTTCGGACAAATCGAGAACAGTCGCGGGCAATCCATCCTTAGCTCTCTGCATGCAAGTCTTGTATCCATTATTGATATCGTTTGTTAAAATCATGAAATACCTGTGAGTAAAAGTAAGTGTGAGAACAGAATTGAAAATTAAATATATGAAAAAACCTCAAACAATTTAAGAAATCATTCGCCCCAGGTATGTAATTTTTAAATTCCATATTAGCCCCAATACAATTTATATCCTTAATACTATTCGACCACCTTTTTTAAAGCCAAATTTTTTTTATTTGTGTCAGCTATCGAATCGCTCCCCTCTGCCGCGCATGATCCAGACGAAATATATATTGTAGTCCTCGAACATATCGGTTTCCTCACGATGTTTTCCCTCACCGTTAAGCAAGTGCAAATCCACACATAACTTGTCAAAAGAAAATAATAAGCATAATAATAATAGAAAATTATAAGCATACTATAATTTAATATTTTTTATTGCTTGCGCTTGATTGCAATTACTAACTTATTAACTTATAACGTAATTACTTACTATTCAACTTATTATAATTCCAGCTTTATTTTTGCAGTATACTTTAATTTAAACAAATTTTAAACCGTTATGAAAAACTTAATAATCACAGTGATCCATCCGTTGACAAGTAATACTGCAAAATAGCGTCTTGGCGTGACAAACTTAAAATGGGAGTTCGCTACAACCTCAAGCTATTTAGGTTTTCTACTTCAACGAGTCAGCATGATTTTTAAGCTTTTCAGAACTCTTCTTTTAATAGACTTCATTACTTCAAATTAATTCATTATCTGTAAGAACAATATTTTCCCTCAAATCCTAGGCGCTATTTATATTGTGTCTCAGCATATTTTAATGACTGCCTAACCTAACAAACCCTAACGAAACTAATCTTTTTCAATTTAAAAACATGTTACCCAACCTATTCTTTCAACTTACTTCAAGGAAGGACATACAGATCTAGTATCATTATCCAATTTCAGCAGAATACCCTCTGGCATAGAGCTTGTGGCCACTATATATATACCTTCTATAGGGCCTAGTTTTGTAGCTTTCAACAAAATACCATCGATTTTATCTAATTTTTCACAGTCCACGGCCACCTTGATGTTTTTTCTGTCCCAAACTCTGAAAAAACCAGTTTTAAAATTTAAATAGCTATAATACGTTGATTAACTTTGTCAATTTTTTTTTAATTATACTTAACTATAATTTTAAGATTTTATTAGTAGCTTTTCAAAGACTTTATATAGAAATAGACGTAGTGATCCTTTCCGAATGTTGGCTTGGAAGCAATCCTACGAGTATGATATAGGTCGAATCCCACAATATGACAGTTACAGTACGATCTATATCAACAACAGATCTGGTGGGGTTGTGGTTTATATTAAATAAGGTTTAAACGTTTCCGTTAGTGGGCTACATGTTAATGAATGTGAATGTCTAAAAATTTAGATCTCTAATGTTGCCACAATCATAACATATACTGCTCACCGTCATTTTTTAATATTGATAACTTCTGCAACTCCTTAAGTGTAGAACAATAGAACAAATAAATAAGGACGTTTCGGTACTTGTGGCTGGAGACGTTGGTTTTTAAATGCCCACTAATATGAGCTAATCGACGCAACAAGCGCTTAGCACCATACTCGTAGTTACAAGTTTTGATTGAAGAGTTATACTCGTAGTTACAAGTTTTGATTGAAGAGTTAAGAATTTATTGGAAAAATACGGGGATATTACAGAGCCTTCTTTGCTATACTTCGAGCCCCAACACAATATAAGCCACCCTATTATCACCACTGGATCACTAGTGTCACCAAGAGCAAGACTATTACCTTGCTAAAGTATTATATAGCCAAAAAGAGTTTCAAGAGATGTCGGAGCTTGGCATAAGTCGTCCTTGAGACAGCTCATAGGTCAGTCCCTTACAAATGATAAAAAAGGAGAATGGTGAATTGAATTGTGGAGGTGATCATGATTGATTTCACGAACATATTGGAGAACAGAAAAATGTACCACTCGATTCCCGTGGAAGATGTGGTGAAAACCGCTATCAATATTCCTTTTGGCCTATTTGAATTTATAAGGATGCCTCTTCGGTCTTCACAATGCAGCGCAAACATTTGAAGGTTTTGTGGGTTCAATGTTCAGATACTCAGAATTTTGCTTTTGTCTACGTGGACTATTGCATTTTGGCTTTCGTGTACGAGGATGAAGGTAACAGACAATTAGATACAGTTTTAAAACATCTACATGAAAATTGAAGCACTATTAACCTGGAAACGTGCGAGTTTTTCAAGAGTGAAGATTTCTTAATGGGTTACCATATAACGAGCCAAGGAATACAGCCAACAGAGATTTAATTTAAGGCAATAACAAATTTTCCCGAACCGAAGACTATCAGTAAAGAAACGCTGTCAAATATCAGAATGTTCTACTTGATTATAAAAAAAACGATAAATCACCCGTTTAATGATCAGTGGAATCTGAGGAAGATTTAAATAAATGTGAAGAGAACATCATGAACCCAGTAGTGACAGCTCCTTCTTCATGCACCGCTTCAATAGCACTAATGACAGGCTGTTGGCAGCCAAAAGAGTTTTTGAAAAATATAATGGGCAAATTACCGATATTCGAAAGTTTAGAAAGTTTAGAGAAAAGAAAGAGAGATCCGAATACAGAAAGTTAGATGAGCTTGATAGAGCAATAGGACATACATATAGCATCGAAAAAACTACTAACTACGTTAGCTGTATGGGAGCCCTCTCAATTATTTATTTAATTTAATTTGATAGTTAATAATATACATTTTATATATTTCGTCAAAATTTTAAGTGTCTAGTTTGTTGTAGTTTGTTTGTTGTTATAGCAGCACGGGAAATACATATCTTGTGAAAGTTTCAGCTTTCTATCTATACGGATTCTGAGATACAGCGAGAGACAGACAGCAGAGGCTTAGTAATAGGGTCCCGTTTTTACCCTTAAGGTACGGAACCCTAAAAACAAGTCGTACGGGCGATTGTTATAAACATATCTGCATTACCCTATTTCAGGACATATCTGCATTACCCTATTTTAAGTTCATGGATTTATTGTCACTACCCAGTCTAGTCTGTTTGCAAGCGGCGCTGTACGCATGGGGCCACTTGGACGAATACTCGCATATCGCAGATAACCGCACGGGCGAAGTATGCCACGCTCACCGCCTGTGCGTCCCGCGCTGTCGGCTTGACAAGTCACTGATAACAATATGTACTATTGCGCTGGTGGTATCCTGTTGCTGCGTGAGATAACAGAAAGAACTGCCTTCACTAACTGTATTCAAACGAAAACTAAAGAATTGGCGTACCTACCGTAATAATTTATTTATTTAAATTGGAACTATTTTTAGTGAGACCTGTAACTGTATTGTTATTAATAAATTACTTTGATTATCGTCCATTGCCTTTTTATCCCGCCGTCGGGCTTTTCACTGCGTGTGCCTAATGCCTCGACGCTGTACAAACTTACACCGGGAAGGACCCGCTAACTTGACGACGTCGCCAACCATCTCGTAGACAGACAAAGCACACCTCACTTATCTAATACTTTTTTATGCTTACTAAGATTGTTTAACTCCAGCTACATACCCTAATTTATAATGCAGATAACTTGCAGATCCACTGAACAGGAGTTGCAAATTCTTCACTCCGCTTTCTATTAATTTATCCGCTACTTGCAAGCCAAGCGTTCCTGAGTCACTTATTACAACACGGCAGCTGTCTTCTGAAGTATTCATTCTGGAATAAAAATAACGAGTTTGGTGTGAGTATGTTTTCTTGTGACTATTTCACGATGAAACAGCATGATCAATTTGAATAGTATGGACATAACTTGTAATCTAATGTGTAAGCTATGGTAGTTGCTCTGGACTTTTATATTTCAGGTGCTTCTGTTGAACACGTGTGCAAGATGCACTCTGACGGGATGAATTCTGAACGGGATGCCAGAAGACGACGAAACCTGCGCCTCAACCTCAGGGCAGGTTTCGTCGTCTTCTCATTCGGTGAAAACCTGTACCTTTTCTTCCACTTGAAATAAATGTTTAAACAAGGGTTTTAACATAAACGATAGTAATCAACTTTCTATGCACCTTTTAGACACAGCAGGTGTATGATCTCCCCGGAGGCTGAGCAGCGTGCGGCCGCGGTGGTTGCTAGCGGCGAGCAGGCGGAATGCGCGCGCCGCGTGCTGCGGCCCGAATGTCGTGCGGGTCAGGGGACGCACCTCTCCCTTCGCTATACCCTCGCTCACTAGCCCGTGTAGCCTCTGCCGATAACAATTACATTTCAATTATACTATAAGAAGACCATACCAATTGTCGAACGCTAAGAAATTTACATAGACCTAAATGGGGTACAGTGCTGATGAATACGAACAACTTGAACATAAGTCATTAGGGCCAACTTTGAACTCTAAGGAGAAATCAAATGTTTTCCCCCTATCGAAATACATCGGATGCTGATTTGTGCTATCTAGGTTAGCGTAGTAGTTTAAGTTTCTTATCGTCTAAATTAAAATCGATACGTTTATCTTATCAAAATATTATGACTACCTAATAACGTACCTTTACATCTGCTGTATCTAGATGATTAAAAATGTTTTTGATTTCAACAGCTACATAAGATCTATCACGTGTTACGCTGTGCATTCCAAGAGCGTAATTCTCATTAGTTAAAATCTGTGCTGTATCTATCATAATACCTGATGTTCCGCAACATTTCAAAGATATCTGAAAATAAATGTTTACAGTGAGTGAGTAATCAATAATAATATTAGATAATATAGTTAATAAAATACTATAGTAGATAAATACTAATTTATATAATAGACGAAACATTAATAACGAACTATGTAACTCCAACTCCAACTATATAAAAATAACAAATAAGTTGAGAAATATAATTTTATAAAAACGCATTATTCGATAAGATTGTTTCTTTTCAAACGAACTTAAATATATAATCTTCATACATTTTTCAAATCTCCTTTCACGTTGGAGATGACGATGTTGCATCCATGTCCATTAGTAGCGTTCAGAACCATATCTCCAAAACTAGCATCACGAGAGTTACCAATGTCGTGCTCTGAAAAAAATTACATATAGAGAAAAAGATAAGTTGAGAGCAAAAGAGTAGCACGCGGGAAGATTTTTAATAATATAAATATGTACACGAACTACTAAACGAAAAGCAAATCAGCTTTACGATTCCCGCTTTTGCTCCGAACTTCTTTACCGAATTGCAGCTATATAAATATGTATACATATATTTGAGAATACGATTAATAATAATCACGAAAAACTTTAAAACTAGTTCTTATCGTATTCATCTTCCGGTTGCATAAGGCAGTGGCACATGTCATCAAAAGTGAGGGTTTGATACTAGAATAAACTTTTAGACGACAAAAGCTTCCGGAAACAGCTATCCAATATGCTATGCTAAAACAAAAAGTAAATCAGCTTAACGATACCTATTTCGATTGCTTTATTATACGAGTATAATTATAATGAGACTGCGATTGATAAAAAACACAACCTGCAGGATTCAGATCTGCTATTTCTGACGTACAATACCGACGCCTCAGACTACTGGGCCAGGTTTGTTAGGGAATTAAAAAGAAGTTCTCAATCGATTTATCTTCCGGCCACATAAGAAAGTGGCGCAGGTGATTGAAAGTGAGGGCTTGACATTGTAAAAAAGATCAGATTAGATGATAAGCGCTGGCTTTTCTGAGCTCGCAATCAAAATGCTATTCTACCATTTGAATACAAAAGCACAGATACCGTTGAGCTGCGGGAAGAGTCTCCTGAGGAAGCGCTTCTTGGCGTGGTCCCGCACGGTGGTGAACACGCGCCAGCCGCGCGCTACAGCTATGCTGATGACAGCCTGACCCAGCGCGCCCGCGCCGCCGTGCACTAGCACCGAGTGATTTGGGTTGACTCTCATAGCCTGGAATACACACACAGGCGAAATTACATGATTTGAAAAAAAAACTGTATACAAAATAAACGTAACGCTAATGATATATATATATATATATATACTAGAGGTTGCCCGCGGCTCCGCCCGCAGGTCGCTTTTTGCGTAACCTGTGGTAATTCTATTGTATCCCATTCCCGTGCCAATTTTATAAATATATAATAAACATTACATTGATATCAAAATGAGTTCGATTATTATTCGATATCTAAATCACCAAATTATCAATATCAATATCTTTTTTAATTTTACATAAACTACTAGCTGACCCGGCAAACGTTGTTTTGCCTTATTAATGATTTTTATTATAGTTTCTAGACAAATTCTAGTATAATTAAAATGTTACTTACTTATTATAAGTGTGTATGGTATATGCGTGAAATGGGTATGGAGCGCTATGAACAAACGTTAAGGGAATATAAAAATAACAAACGCCAAAAAATATTATGCTCAAGTTTTTATAGTTTACTAGCTGACCCGGCAAACGTTGCTTTGCATTTATAAAAAAAAAAAAACTAAATATGCAGTAGCCGATTCTCAGACCTACAGAATACGCATATAAAATTTGGAAAAAATCGGTCAAGCCATTTCGGAGGAGTACGGTAACAAACACTGTGACACGGAAATTTTATATATAAGATTACCTAAAATTACATATCACATATTAATTACGACAGGAACAATAACAAACAACTTCAATCTTGTAATGCTATAGCGTGAACCTTATCCATAGCACCAATTACCTCTTTTAAATGAGCATTATATTCAATATTGAGCTCATACTGGAATGTTAGACGCAATAAAATTGTTTTAAAAACAAATAACCGTCCCCAAAACCATATCTATTTAATAGCGTTTATTTTAAAAAACATTAATTTAATTTTGTTCTTCTTAGATGGCACCGACGCCGAGAATACAGGATAAATAAAAATTGTAAATAGCATTTTTATAAGTAAATCAAATAAAGTCTTCGATTGTACTTATGTGTAGGCATACAATTATTTTCACTTTTTAGATACAGTTAGAATTTATAAATGTAGGTATGATTTTGAAGTCTGTTATTTGTATAATACAATTTCATTGTAAATTTTTTAAGGTTAGTAATGATATTTTTCCAAAGTTTTAGGTATTCAAAATTTTTAGCGATTCCGTTCGAGCCGTTACCAAACAAATTACATAATATTTGTAGTGTCATAAGCTATGACCCAAAACGTCCTAGGACCATTCGCGAGCGAAGCGAGCCGACTGCGAGCTTTTATAGCTTCTTCTACGCAAAAACTAAGTGATCAAGCTTTGGTGTCTAGAGTTTTTCAAGCCCCTGCCTTAGTTTAACAACTGTTTGTACTAAGAGGACCTACAATTTAACGTATAATCCGATCCACAGTAACGCACAGATAATAATAATACATTTTTTTACAACAGTCATGTGCAGGAGAGGTTACTCAATAAAGCGACTTACACGCGGGTGGAGCCGCGGGCAACAGCTAGTAGTTAATAAGAGAGTACTGAGATAGCAAAATAATAATTGTAAACAATACTACTGTATAAACAGTAACGAAGGTCGAAATTTGTGTAAACAGTGAGAGAAGTCTTTGATGAAGAATTTTGTGAGTGAAACAGAAGACCGGCTTCAGTCTATGGCATAGTGTGGCATTTCACTCACCAGTAAAGTAAAGGCGCGGCAAATTTTAAGTATTTAAGATTGGCAATAAGTACTATGCATATGTATATCAGGTTAAATTTTGTTAGTTATTTTCTTCAAAAAAAAAATAGATTTTTACCCGAAGTACAGTTAAAGACACTATATTTGATCAGTTATCAAGCGAGATGAAAAATGTTTGAATAAAATACTAAAATGGCCATAAAAAAATAGGGGTTTATGATAAAAAAGTAAAAAATTAGGGTTGTATGTATTTTTTATGCCACTTTATACAATAATAAAATAAAAAAATTCGTCGAAAAATGAAGAAAAATATTTAAGGGTGATCAACGCTTATCAATTGCGGGTATAAAAAATAGATAGTAGCCGATTTTCAGACCTACTGAATACGTATATAAAATATGGTAAAGATCAGTCAATCCGTTTCGGAGGTGTACGGCAACAAACACTGTGACACAAAAAAATTATTAAAATGGTGGTTTATGATAAAAAATTAAAAATTTAGGGTTGTATGTATTTTTAATGCCACTTTATAAAAAATTCGTCGAGAAAATAAAAAAATATATTTAAGGGTGAACAACCCTTATCACTTAGGGGTAAAAACGTTTCACGTTGGCCGATTCTCATACCTACTGAATACGCATATGAAATTTGGTAATGATCAGTCAAGCCGTTTCGGAGGAGTTCGGTAACAAACACTGTGACACGGAAATTTTATATATATGATGAAGATACATATTCCAAATACTATTGCTAAAAGTTCAAAAACATAGAAGTTTCATACAAACTGATTTACCCCCTTTCACTTCCTTAAGGGTAGAATTTCCAAAAATCTATTCTAAGTACACTTTAAAGTACTAAAATATATACACTTTCCAAATTTTACACCTCTAAGTTCAAAAATACAAAACTTTCATTTTTAACTTTCAACCCTAATGGCATCCCCCTTAATGCACCCCTGGCACAATTTTTTTTAAATTTACCATTTAATAATATACTACCATAACAACTTTCAAGACTTTAACTTGATAAATAAAGAATTTTCCATACAAACTTTCACCCCCCATTACAAACCCTTAGTTCGCCCCTGGCAAAAAACTTGATATCATTATTTTTAATTTTACATAAACTATACATGTTACAAATTTCATTGCTGGAAGTTCAAAAACAAAGAAGTTTCATACAATCTGTTTTACCCCCTTTCACCTTAAGGGGGTAGTATTTCTAAAAAGCTATTCCTAGTACACGTTTAAGTACTAAAATATATACACACTCCAAATTTTAAACCTCTAAGTTAAAAAAAAATCAAAACTTTCATTTTTAATTTTCAACCCCAATGGCATGCCTCTTAATGCACCCGTGGCAAAAAAAAATTACATAAACTATACATATTCTGAATTTCATTGCTGAAAGTTCAAAAACAAAGAAGTTTCATACAAACTGTTTTACCCCCTTTCACCCCCGTAGTGGTGAAATTTCGATAAATCCGTTCTTAGTACGCGTCTACATACTAAAACAGATACACCCTCCAAATTTCATTACCCTACATTCTCCGTGAAACTTCTGTTCAAGTGGTTACATTTTACATTGACGTACACGTGATACACGTATACTTAAGGTGGCGACAGGGGCAAAAATGCGAACATGGTATTGTTGAATAATGTTTTATCGATCTGTACAGCTCTAGGAAAAAAAAAACAATCGCAATATATAAACTTCTTATTCTCAAAAGTTCTTTTGGCCACTTCTATCGTAAACTATCCGGGATCATAGTAACAATGGCTTACAAAAACGATTAAATAATTTTTGATTCTGTATTTTTTTTTTATCAAAATCAGTAATCTGTTTAGCGCCAAACTTAGTACCTATGTATAATATCCGTACAAATCCACAAAATTCCGATAGGTGTCTAAAAAGTACTGTTAAAGTGGTCGATGAAAATTTTTTTTATTTACTATTTTTATATTAAGTACGACATCGTCATTGAATTAAAAATTAGTAATATGTATAATTTTATTGAATAATTGAACGAGATTAATTATTATTATATCATATCAATGTATTTTTTTTACCAATGTCAATATAATAATAATAATAATAAGCCCCTCAAAATCCAACCTTACGCCCGAGTCGACCACCTGACACACGTGAGGGGCGGGCAACGCTGCTATCGAAACTTAGCGGCAAACAAGGACATTTTAAACCCGTTAATATGGAGACGAGAAATAGGAAAATACGTATGGGGCCGCTGCCCGGGGGCCGCCGGGGCACGTCTGTAGCTGGCGCCGGACGTGACAGAATGCTAGCCAGCGACTCCCAGCTGGGCGGCTGGGCGGGAGTCGGGGAAGCGGGGGGTTGGGGAATGTCCTCAAGGACTACAGCCGGAGCAGAGCGAAGCGAGGAAGATAGTAGGAGCAGTAGGAGTAGTTGCAGCAGGGCAACTACACCGGCCGAGGATGTTTCACAGGAGGCACCAGCCACTCAACATGCGACCATCAAAGCCGGAAAACCAAGGGTGCGCATGAAATGGAGCGATGAGATGAACCTATTTATCATGCGCACATACTACTATGTTACAAAATTAGAGACAGATAGAACCAAGCATTGCAAAAAATTGTACGACCGATTTGTGGCACGATATCCGGACTTAACTGTATCATCACAAAGAATAGGCGACCAAAGAAGGGCGATACTTATCGTAGAAATAAATTACTAACTGGCGCTGTTATAGAACAACTAAAAAAAGAAGTTGCTGAGCAGCTTGCAAGAGAAGATAGTGAAAACCTAATCCCACATATTAACGATTACACACAAAGCTCTTTTGCTTCAGATATAAGAGTAGTTTCAGACGCAACAAATTTACTTACACATTCTACACTATCACACAATCCACCACTCACAGAACAAGAAAGTCAGTCAGCCAATCTTACACTCTCTACTCCAAGTCTATCTCATGTTTCTACACTGACACAAATGCATATCACATCATCACACATACAAGAATTAGGGTCAAGGGTAGGGGAATACGAGGGTCCGCTAGGTGGCGCCACCCACACTAGTTTCTTATTAAAGTGCTCCCGTATCTTAATTCGCAAAAAAATAGTTTTATCAGTTAATTGACCGTAAAAACGTTTAGAATCAGTGTTTTAGTGCTTTAACGTTTCAGGAATAATATTAAATACCAATTTAAAGCTTTAACTGAGAAATAAACACTCACGGAAGAAATATTGGTCCAAAGTGAACTATCCCACTTAGTCCCAAAGCACTGGGTGATTCAGAACTCGGAGACAATCCCAAGTGAGTCATACACATAATTAATCATAAGACACAGTCAATTAACTAACATTTAAACAGAAAAATACTATGAAAACTAGTTTGTTTACATATCGCTGAGTAACGGCTACTATTCAAAACTGCATTGCACAACTGCAAACAAGTGTCAATTGAGTGTTACGTCAATCAGAATAAACACACACAAAGAAAGTAGCGACATCTATTGAGGTGACTTTAAACAAAACAGTGTCGCCATCTGTTGATAGCACGAGACATTACTACGTCAGTTATTCGACCAAGAATCTCCTAGTTGCAGTCTGGCTAATCGAAGATAAAGGGCGCACCAACTAAATTAGCTACTACTAGATAGAGGGCGCCACTAATAATAATAAAAATGTCCGACCAACTGGCACTTGCTGAGATGTTTAGCGCCTTACGAATGCAAATCAAGGAAGATACTGATGCACGGCTTACACAGGTGGAAGATAATATAACCCGTAATTTATCTCAAAAGATTGAAGAAAAATTCTCAGAATATGAGATATATTTATCAAAAATTCAGAAAAAACAGGAAGAACAGGATAAACGAATGGATGAATTTGATCGAAAATTAAGGCAAAAAAATGTAATCTTTTTCGGTATATCCGAAGAAGAAAAAAGCTATTCTGAACTAGAAGATTTAGTACTACAAATCATAAATATACAAATGAATATAGAGATAGATAAAAGGGACATAGAGTTTGTTGGTAGGATGGGAAAGAAAGGGAGTAAGCCGCGGCCTATAAGGCTCACTTTATGTAATTTTGGAAAAAAACTAAACATTCTCCAACGAAAGTCAACATTAGAGGGCACTGGCTCCTATGTAAAGGAAGATTTTCCTAAAAATATTTTAGAAATTAGGAAATCATTAATACCTAAATTAAACGAATATAAGGAACAGGGAATACCAGCCGTCCTGAGATATGACCGCATAATTGTTAAAGAAAAAAAACAGTAACAAGCGACCACTTTCTGTTACTCCGCCAGCGAAGCCAGACAAAAATACTTCTCTCTCCAACAAAAGTGCACAGTCTAATAAAAAATCAAAACCGAGTTCCACACCTATCACATCTAATAATAATAACAGAAATAATACGAGTGCTAAGCCTAGCACAAGTTCGAGCCCATCGATAACGACATTCTTGAAGAAAACATCGCAAACAAACAACTACATATCAATCAAAGGAATAGCAACTATCTCGGGCACCCAAGCACTACCAAGCTACCTTTCGGAACAACAGCACTCTTTACCAGAAGTATCTTAACCAAGAACAAAATATATACCTCCCAGTACCGCTGGTCACGGTGGGAGTTTCAGACCATAACCCTTCTTGCGACTCTACAATACAACAGGAACAAACTGTTTTAACAAACACTAGAAGAATACACCATAGTAGTTTGAAAATATGCACATATAATGTTCGCTCGTTAAAAGCCAGTAATAGGCTAATTGAACTGGAAAATGCACTACAAAATATCAATTATGATGTCATAGGACTTTCCGAAGTAAAAATAAATGATGAAAAGATAATAGAAAAACCAAATTACTTACTTATGTACAAAGGTGATAAAAAAGGACGGAACGGCGTGGGATTTATTGTGGCTTCTCATCTAAAAAAATATATCGTTGACTTTCAAACTTTTTCTGATAGAGTTATTCGAATCGACTTGGAAATTGAGAGTTCTATAATAAATATTATACAAGTATATGCCCCTACGAACACAAACAAGACTAAGGAAACTGATGTTTTGAATTTTTACAAGGACATATTGAAGGCTTTGATATCGACCGGTAAAAATACTATCATAATGGGGGACTTTAACTCAAAAATCGGAACCCCTTTAGAAGAAGAAAGTGATATATGTGGCCCATTTGGATATGGAGAAAGAAACTCTAGAGGAGAAATTCTACTTAACTTTTGCCAAGAATATAGATTTGCCATAGCAAACACGTTATTTAAAAAACGTCTGAAGCGGAAATGGACTTGGCAATCTCCAGATGGACATACGCGTAACGAAGTAGATTTCATTCTAGTAAAGCAGAAGCAAAATGTGACCAATCTGGAAGTCTTCTCTACAAAATTCCCGACGGACCACAGACTTGTAAGAATGTCCTATAAATTTAACAAAATTCCCAAAACGCGTAGTAAAATCGTACATAGAAATAGGAATTACACACCGATCGAAGAAGAGTCTCTGAAAAACCTCATAGCTCTACAACTACCGGATATGCAAAACAAAACCACCAACGATTTCTATGACGCTACTATAACAGCAATAAAATCATGCGTAACACAGCTGCCACAAATAAATAAAGTACCTGATTGTGAAATAATTACTCCGGCATTGAAAGTTTTAATAACAGAACGAGAGACATTAAAAAACGTTCATCCAAGAACAAAAGTACAGAAAAACCGACTCAAGCAACTCTACAAAAAAATCAGTAAAACAATTATAGAAAATAAAAAGAAACTTAAACAAAAAAGTCTAGAAATAGAAATAGAAAACCGGAGCTCTATAAAACAAACAAGGAAAAAGTTCGACCGAAACAAAGAATGGATCAAAACTATAAACAACTGCTCGAATCAAAAACTTACGAATAGGAGAGACATATTACAATCTGCAACCGAATTTTATTCAAACCTTTACTCAAATCATGATAAGGAGAGCATGCACTACTACACAAGCGAAGCAAATGACGAAACAATACCGCCTCTTCTGAATTCGGAGGTAGAACGAGCAATTCGCCGCTTAAAAAGAAATAAGGCTCCTGGCGAAGACGGCGTCACTAATGACACAATTCAGGCTATGCTAGAACCACTTGTATCTCCACTAACAATTCTATTTAACCAAATCATCGAAACAGAAGAGATCCCAATGGACTGGGAGTGCTCTGTTATAACTCTGTTATACAAAAAGGGGGACGCTAAAGATATGAATAACTACAGACCTATTAGCCTGCTGCCGACTCTCTACAAACTATTTTCGTCTATAATACTATATAGAGTCACAAGAGCGTTAGACGAGCAACAGCCCCGTGAGCAAGCTGGCTTTAGAACAGGGTACTCTACGGTCGACCATATGTTTACGCTCATGCAGTGTATAGAGCGATGCAAAGAGTATAACAAAACTCTATATCTGGCTTACGTCGATTATACCAAAGCTTTTGACTCTATATCACACAATCATTTATGGATAAGTTTGAGAGAGCAAGGTATAAATAATAAATACATATCTATACTCAGAGAAATATACAGCAGATATAAAGCAAAAATAAGAACAGAAGCCATTGGACCACCGTTCAACATAAAAAGAGGAGTAAAACAAGGCGATCCAGTGTCCCCAAAAAAAAAAAAAAAAAAATGTTTGCAGCGATCCTAGAGTCCATGTTCCGCAAACTAGATTGGTCTATGTATGGTTTGAACATAAACGGAGAAAAACTCACACATCTACGGTTCGCGGATGATATTATAATCATGGCCGAGACACCCGAAATCTTAGAGCATATGCTGAATAATTTGGATAGCGAGAGCAAAAATATTGGTCTTCATATGAACCTTTGTAAAACAAAAAATATGACAAACGGTACTCAGACTCCTATAAAACTTCAAGACACATTCATCGAGTATGTAAGCGAATACATATACCTGGGACGTATTATTTCCTTTCAAGACGCAGATAGCAAAGAAATTGATAGAAGAATAGGCATAGCATGGAAGAAATACTGGGCTAACAAGGATGTCTTCAAGAGCCGTATGCCTATATACTTGAAAAAAAGACTAATGGATAATACAATCCTGCCTTCTTTACTTTATGGATGCCAAACATGGGCGCTAACGCAAGACTCTGTTGACAAAATCGCCAAGTTCCAAAGAGCAGCCGAGCGTTCCATGCTTGGTCTCACACTCATGGACAAAGTAAAGAACACAGAAATAAGACGGCGGACCAAAGTTATTGACGCAGTGACGATGTTGTGCCGCTTAAAATGGAAGTGGGCGGGACACCTCGCCCGCTCTACCGACGGCAGATGGAGCGAGCGCATCGTGCACTGGTGCCCGCGGGACGCCACGCGCACGCGCGGCCGGCAGAAGAAGAGATGGAGGGACGATATCGTAGAGGTGGCTGGAGTCACGTGGACCAGATTAGCCCAAGACCGCAACGCCTGGGCCAGCAAGGAGGAGGCCTTTACCCGCTTTTGGGTGCCCTAATATACAAAAATATGTTTATAAATAAATTTTTATTAGAATATTAAACAACTTAAGAATTAATTAATGAAATGTAATATTTTAGGGAAATAAAGGCTATTTTATTTTTATTTTATTTTATTTTTATTTTTTATTATTGCAAAAAATTGTACGACCGATTTGTGGCACGATATCCGGACTTAACTGTATCATCACAAAGAATAGGCGACCAAAGAAGGGCGATACTTATCGTAGAAATAAATTACTAACTGGCGCTGTTATAGAACAACTAAAAAAAGAAGTTGCTGAGCAGCTTGCAAGAGAAGATAGTGAAAACCTAATCCCACATATTAACGATTACACACAAAGCTCTTTTGCTTCAGATATAAGAGTAGTTTCAGACGCAACAAATTTACTTACACATTCTACACTATCACACAATCCACCACTCACAGAACAAGAAAGTCAGTCAGCCAATCTTACACTCTCTACTCCAAGTCTATCTCATGTTTCTACACTGACACAAATGCATATCACATCATCACACATACAAGAATTAGGGTCAAGGGTAGGGGAATACGAGGGTCCGCTAGGTGGCGCCACCCACACTAGTTTCTTATTAAAGTGCTCCCGTATCTTAATTCGCAAAAAAATAGTTTTATCAGTTAATTGACCGTAAAAACGTTTAGAATCAGTGTTTCAGTGCTTTAACGTTTCAGGAATAATATTAAATACCAATTCAAAACACCAACACAAAACACTCTCTACTCCAAGTCTATCTCATGTTTCTACACTGACACAAATGCATATCACATCATCACACATACAAGAATTACACCAAGAACTCACCACACACATACCGTTCTCAGACCTAGAAACGCAAAAACTCAAAGATCAACTTGATTCAGCGCTTACAAAGTTCACAGGCACAGACCCTTCATTACGGCCGAGACTTCCGCGTCTCAAAGAAAATAAAGAACTTTATGAATATGTAGGCGTTTTTAACAATCGCATTTTAAGCAACTACTGCTCAATCGATTCCGACGTCAGTCACATACACACACTTATATACTGTAGTGCTTTAGTTATCAGTGAAAATATGGGTTACAAAATTAAAGACAACACGGAACCACACGGTAGGCGTTTTAAGCCACAGAAGCCACACTGGCAGATACGATTAGAAGGAGACATTAGCAAATTAAGGTCTGAGATAGGTAGGCTTACTCAGTATACAAGAGGTAACCGGACACGGAGTCTGCTAATTAGGATAGAAGATATTTTTAGGAAATATAAAGTCCATTCAATACATGAACAAAATAACAGAAAACCAGAAGAATTCTTAGACACCCTGAAACAAAAGCTCGCTCTAAAGTCACAACGGCTAGCGAGATACAAGAAAGCCTTAAATAGAAAAGAAGACAACAAACTTTTCAACAAGAACGAGAAAGAATTCTACAGGACAATAAAATCACAAAACCATGACTTACCACAACCGAATGAGCTTAAAAATTACTGGGGCGATATATGGACAAGGCAAATAGAACATAATGTTAGTGCTGTGTGGATTCAAGAGGAAGAACGTAGATGGGCAGATATTAATAGCATGGGATTGGATGATTTAACGGCTGAAGAAATTACCGATGTAACTAAGAAAATGAAAAATTGGAAAGCTGCAGGAGTAGATAGCATTCACAATTTTTGGTATAAAAAGTTTTTTACTCTCCATCACATTTTAGCAAAAATTGTAACAGACCTAATTAAAGGACACCAAAGTCTGCCAAAATTTGTAACAAAAGGAATCACTTACATGCTTCCTAAAGGTAATGATACTAAAAAACCATCACAGTATCGCCCAATTACGTGTCTTCCAACTCTATATAAATTAATAACAGCTTGTATTACTCGTAGAATCGACAACCACCTAACACAGTACAACATTTTAGCCGAAGAGCAAAAGGGATGTAGGCGGTTTCATCAAGGGTGTAAGGAACAACTCATTATAGACACAACAGTTCTCAAACACGCTAATACCAAAAAACGTAATTTGCATATCTCATATATTGACTATAAAAAGGCTTTTGACAGCGTACCTCATTCCTGGTTATTAAAAGTTCTTCAGATATACAAAATCGACCCTAATATAGACACCTAGACCGCCATCACCCGGCACTGTGCGTAGAAATCGTGGCACCCTCACCGCGAGTCAAAGATTATGATTATGCAAATTCTTTCACTATCAGGTATAATTTTCGTAAATGTGATATTGACAAAATCAAGCTAGAACTTAAAAATATAGACTGGGCGAGCTCACTCGAATCATTAGAAATTAATGACGCACTCGATTGTTTTTATGAAAAGCTAAATCTTATCATCAAGTGCCACACACCAATTGTCAGGTCAAGGCCATCTCGTTATCCTCAATGGTTTAGTTTCCCGCTTATAAAGTGCATTGAAGAAAAACATAAGTATCATAAACTCTTCAAAAAGTACTCTAATCCTAGGGATTATGATGCTTTTGACCTCTTGCGTAAAAGATGTAAGAAGCTTATTGTAGAATGTCATAGATCTTACACAGAGTCGGTTGAAAGTAGTTTGCAAGATAATTTAAAACTTTTCTGGAATTATGTGAACAGTAAAAAATGTAACACTTCATTTCCTCAAACCATGAGTTACAATGGTGATATTGCAAATAACCTGCAGGCAGTTTGTGAATTATTCTCATCATATTTTACCTCAGTTTTTGAATGTGACCGTGCTAGTATTCATGATATACCTGAATCAACTTACTCTGATACCTTAGCAAGAATTCATATTTCTAAGTCCAAGATACTCAATAGCATTAAAAAGCTAGATCAAAATAAGGGGGCTGGACCAGATGGAATTCCTGCCTATTTTGTTAAAAGATGTGCGTTTCAGTTGGTTGAACCTCTTTACAAAATTTTCCAGAAGTCTCTGCGGTCTGGTGTGTTTCCAGCCCGATGGAAATGTGCTTTCATAATCCCAGTTCACAAATCTGGCGATAAGTCTAAATGTGAGAACTACCGCCCGATTAGTATTTTATCGTGTCTAGCCAAGCTATTTGAATCCCTAGTTTATCCATATTTATACAACCATGTTAAGCAACGTATCTCGCCTAGTCAACATGGTTTCATTGCCCGCCGCTCCACAGTTAGTAATCTGCTAGTATATAAACTGTACATTTGTAGGTCATTTGATAGTCGTCGACAAGTAGATGCTATATATACAGATTTTTCAAAGGCATTTGATAAAGTTAGCCATAATATTCTGATTAAGAAGCTATCCGCCTTATACGGCATTCATGGTGATCTTTTGCGTTGGATTGAGTCGTATGTTACTAACCGTAGTCAGGTAGTAGCTATAAAAGGTTGTTACTCGGTTCCCTCTGCAATAACATCAGGTATCCCTCAAGGCTCACATTTGGGGCCTCTGTTCTTTGTCTTATTTATTAATGACCTTGAACAGAGGATCCAGAGTGACTGTCTCTTTTATGCTGATGATTTAAAGATATTCCGTTCTATTGGAAATTTAGATGATTGTGTTATATTGCAGAAAGACATAGAGGCTGTTAATGAATGGTGTCATATTAACAGAATGTACCTAAACATAAATAAATGTTTTGTCATTTCTTTTACCACAAGACATCTCAAACACACATTTAATTATTCAGTCAATGGTTCTTGCCTATATCGCAAAACCGATGCAAAGGATCTAGGTGTTATTTTTGACTCACAATTATCATTCAGAACCCATTATGACTATATAGTTAATAAGTGTCATCAGCTGTTAGGTTTCATACTTAGAATTACTAAATCTTTTAAGGATCCCACTAGCTTATTGCACTTATATAGAAGTTTAATTAGACCTATTGCTGAGTATGGCTCGATAGTGTGGTCACCATATTACATAACTCACACAAATAATGTAGAACGTATACAACGTCGGTGCATGACTTCGGTCTGCCGTCGCCATGGCTTGATACGCAAATTTCCCGAATACGAAGATCGCATTAGTTATTTCAAGTTAAGCCTGCTCTCCACTAGGAGACAGATTGGTGAGCTGCTATATCTTCATAAGGTTATTCACTCGAACGTGGACTGCCCGAGTCTGCTTAGTTCTATAAGCTTTAATTTCAGCCCTCGGCTTAGAAGCAGGAAGCAAAAATCTAAACTGTTTCACACTAATAAACTGTATAAAAATAACGTTTCCAGTAATAGTCCTATACAGCGCATGTGTCGCTCATATAACGAGCTGGTACTCAAATGTTGTGACGCTTCAGATAACAACCAATGTAAGACTCACATTACTGAACTGGATGTATTTAGTAACAGTCTCAGTCAATTTAGAAATAATATAAGTTATAGGTTAAATTGTTAAATTGTTTAGTACTTAAAATTTCCCCTTTTTTTTATGTATATCTGAACCTTCATTATCATTAAGTTAACACTAGCATGCTGTGTACTCTTCTTTGGATTGCAGACTTGTTTTTGTTCCTTTAGTTTAGTTATGTTTAAAATGAATGTTTGTAATCTGTCTGAGTGCCTAATAAATAAATAAATATAATTTCATTCCTGACAGGTGCTATGGCTGAATGGAGGACCACACTACACTTATCAAATAGTACCACCACCATACAAACAGATGAAGTGCTAATCAGAAATGGTATCATTCAGGGAGACTCTTTAAGTCCATTATGGTTCTGCCTTGCTTTAAACCCTCTCTCTAATATTCTAAATAACACTTCTTCTGGATACAAACTAACACCAACAACATCACTGACTCATTTGTTATATATGGACGACATCAAATTATTCTCTAAGTCAGAACGCGATCTAGAGATATTATTAGACAGCAATTTAGTTCTGAAATAATGATGACGTTTGGTTTAGATAAGTGCCGCACACTCCACATATGTAGAGGTAAAGTAACAATATCCGAAAGTGAAACATTAGATCCCGATAGATTTGAGCAAATGGAACCATCCGACACCTATAAGTATCTAGGAATTCATGAATCCAAAACAGTAAACCATATCCAAATAAAAAAGACCCTAACAGCAGAATACATACGCAGACTTAATCTTTTATGCAAAAAGCAACTTCACTCAAAAAATCTATTTAAGGCAATAAATACGTATGCAATACCAGTTTTAACATACTCATTCGGTGAAATTAAATGGACTAAGGCCGATATTAACAAACTTGAAATCAGAACCCGTACTACGTTAACTAAACATAACTACTTACATCCTAAATCTGCAATAGAAAGAATATCAATCAAAAGGCAAAACGGCGGTAGAGGTTTAATTGATCTTAAATTACTATGGGAAAAACAATTAAATACTTTGAGATCATTTTTCTTGGAAAAGGCACGCTCGAGTAAGATTCATGAAGCAATAACTAATATGGATAATAACTGCACACCTCTTAACTTATTAAATAAAGAATTAGAATACTCTACACGTCAGGATCACGAAAACCAAAAATTAAATAAGTGGAAAGCAAAAGAGCTACACGGTAGACACATACATGACCTTGAGCAAGAACACGTAGATTCTGAGGGTTCTAATAAATGGCTTAAAGTAGGTTACTTATTCCCAGAAACCGAAGGTTTTATGATCGCTATACAAGATCAGGTTATAAACACAAAAAAATACAGAAAACATATTATTAAAGATAGAAATTTACAGAACGACAAATGTAGGAAATGCCATCGTCACCCAGAAACAATACAACATATAACCGGCGCATGCCCAACTCTTACTCAAACGGACTACACACACCGACACAATCAGGTTGCTCACATTATACACCAAAAACTAGCCATCAAACACAAACTTCTAGACAACACAGTCAAACCTTACTATCAATATGAACCCAAACCTGTGCTGGAGAGTTCCACACACAAAATATACTTCGATAGAGCCATACTAACTGACAAAACTATTCACTATAACAGACCGGATATTACATTAACTGACAAAATTGGAAAAATCGTTTATTTAATTGATATTGCTATACCAAACACCCATAACGTTCAAAAAACCATAACAAAAAAAAATACATAAATACACAGAACTCAAAGAAGAAAGTATTAGAATTTGGAAAATGAATAAAGTATATATTATGCCGGTGGTGCTCTCCAGCACCGGAATTATTCCCAAATATTTACACCACGCTTTAAAGTTACTTGATTTACCTAAGAACACATACATAACGATGCAGAAAGCCGCGATATTGAATACTTGTCGGATCGTACGTAAGTTTTTGCAAGAAGAGTCTACAGAAAATGAGCATCACTTGGCTTAGCCCGTGGTGTTTCATAAAATACCGGAATCCTTCTGATTCCGAGTCGAAAAAGTTCGAGTATAATAATAATAATAATTTATTATAGCACATAACGGCACGGATAAAATACACTTCACAGTGCTAACCTGCTATAAGTTATTGTAATAATATAAGTTGTCATATTTGACATACGAGAAAAAAAGTATTTAGATCGCAGAAATATTTTTAGAGTTAGGTAAAAACGATTACTATTACTAATCTTCCGTTGTCAGTCCTTCTGTCACAAGCCTGATCTCATAAACTGTGATAGCTGTAAATTTCACAAATTATTTGTTTCCGTGGCCGCTATACTTTAAGAGTATACCTACAAATACTACACTATAACAACAAATACTAAATAATAGAAAATATTAAAGGGGGTTTCCTTAAAAACGTGTTATTTTTCGTATTTTTGCTCAATATCAATAACGGTAACAGGAAGACACTCAAGAATTCTACAGAATATTACCTCTTTTACTCTACCTTTTCAATTACTTCTGGTAGATCATCTACATATTTATAGAATATTTTATTGTGTAACTATAAGAATCAATTATAAAATCATAATAAAGTGAATGCCATATTTTTTTATAATGGTACGGAATCCTTTATGCGCGAGCCCGGTTCGTCCTTGGGCATTTTTTTTATACGTCTTTTGTTTACCTATCAAGAGTCTTAATCTTTACCAATTTTATAATTACGCAAGACTTGTTTGTTTGTATGTTTTTATGTTTGTTTCACGCGAATAGGCTCCGAAACTACAGGACTAAAATAAAATACTCTTACACCGTTGGGAAGCTACATTATTCCCAAATGATATAGGCATTATAAAGGATAATAAATTCTTATTAAGACTTCAATAATGTAACACAAGATGTAGAAAAATGAGTATCACATGCGCTGTGAAAAGTTAGTTGTGGCGGGTATCGTTTAGCTTGTCTTTAGGGAGCGGAACACACAAATCCTTAAAAAAACTTGAATCTATGCCAAAATTGTAATGCGGTAATGTTTGATTGTTTGTTTGTAATAAATGAAATATAAGACTCCTGAACCACTTTCAAAAATTGACTATATTGAAGCATGTACGAAGCCGGGACGGGCCACTAGTGTATATATAAACGATGCATGTAAACTACCAGGTGTACATTTATAGTAACTAAGATACTATAATAGTGTGTTTACTTCAAATGTAGCTAAACAGTATCATAAATATAAATTCAGATCCCTGATAGTATGTAATTATTTACTTTCTGATCAATTGTCGTGAAGCTGATGAGATGGAGTAAAATTAGATTTCATCAAAAAAATGGACCCTGAATATGTAGCAATCATTTGCACACACGAACTGTATGTAGGTATATGTCTAGCTCCTGATGAACCGATTTTGAGTGTTATTAGCTATGTTTGATAGTAATCGGATGGCGCACTACAAAAAGACGGATAACATATATTATTCGCAACTTTCCCAAATGAAAGGGATTAAAGTTTAGAAACATAAAAAAAATAGCTTGGTCATGCTAAACGTTTGATGATCCGTGAGAAAAATGACCACCGGTACAAACATTTAACTTGTTGTCATTTATCCTATAGCTTTTTACTTGTATAATTTCGTTTGAGCCTAGGCATTCTGCACCTTAGGCAAGAGAGTCGTTTTCTAGAGAGGTAAGGTGCGTAACGACGCAATGAAATGCCTATTTTACGGAAACAAAAAAATAATTGGCCAAGTGCGAGTTGGGCTCGCGCATGAAGGGTTCCGTGCCATTGTTATATGCCCTCCTTAACACATTTTTTTGTATCATTTTCCAATTTATTTTTAATACATAATTCAATAGTTTGGGAATGTATAGAAGGTCTACCAAATATCTTTATAAAGACCGAATAAAAAAATACAGAAAAATTAAGTATATGTTGTACGGGAGCCCCCAAACATTTATTTTATTAAAATTTTATAACTTAATTTGATAGCTAATATAATATTTTTTATATTTTGTGTAAATTTGTAGAGTCTAGCAGCTACAGTTATTGATATATAGCAAAAGAAATACGAAAAAATCACGTTTATTGTATGGTTTTTTGGTACCCACTTAAATATTTTTTTTATTTATTATTTAGGGTTCCGTTTTTACCTTGTACGTATACAAGGTAAACATGGAACCCTATTACTAAGCCTCCGTTGTCTGTCTGTCTGTTTGTCTCCAGGCTGTATCTCAGAAACCGCAATAGCTAGAAAGCTGAAACTTTCATAAGATATGGAACTTATATAATATATATGAAACTTTCATAGAAGCACGATAAACACATAATTCGGATAGTTTCAGTTTTTTAGCTATTACGGTTTCTGAGATACAGCCTGGAGACAGACAGACAGCGAAGGCTTAGTAAAAGGGTCCCGTTTTTACCTTTTAGGTACGGAACCCTAAAAAAATAAGGACTTTGATATCTACAAATAAATGCCAAAATAAAAAAATATATAGAGACTAAAAATATTGGTTCATACTCACAGATATTAATATAAAGCAATAATATGCAAGGGTATAAGCGAGCGGCACGGTGGCAGCATCTTCCAGGCTCCAGTGTTTGGGCACCGGCCACAGGAATTCCAGTGGGGCTAACACGTGGCTACTTATGGCACCGTTTGCCACTAGACCCATCACTCGCTCGCCTCTGTTACAACAAAACACACAGCGATAATGATACAGTCTGAAAATGTTCGTAAGATTCTACGGCCCAATACGCGCAACATAGGTTCGTCTTATTTTGCTTGCTGAGGATAGAATTAAGTCAGCGACAACATTTTTTTTTGCAGCATGCCGAGTCGCCCGATGCAACCTCAAAAAGTATTACGCAATGAAATTTCTATACAGATGCTCAGTTCAAGCATTATACATGTATCTACTTAGTAATTGAGCCTCGTGGATATTTTTGACAACCAGAAATTTATATGAAACAAGGTAAATATTAATTTACCTTGTAGTTACTCCGCTGAAATCCATTCCGAAACCTTGACATTTATCGTTGCAATCATTTGAGTTTAATCCATAAGCTTGTCTCATATCGCTCATATTTATACTTGCGTATCGGACCTAAAAAACAAATAAAAATAAACGAAGATGTTGCAGAGACCTCTCTGGAAAAGCAGCATTATGCCTAAAACTAGTCAAAAGCCCCTTCAAACTCCGACATCAATCAATAAGTACGTTGACTTATGTTTGGGGTCATTTATACTTAGGTAGGTAGGCTCTAGTGGCGACAGTTTTCAGAGAGGTTTCAATCGTCTTTAAGGTATCAAATGCCTAACTACTGCTGCAGCAGTAGACGACGGCGGACGTTGCCGTCGCCGTCGTTGGCGGATCGGTCAGCAATCCGGGAAGGGCCACAGTGCAGTGTAAGGAGGTCTCCGGGGTTTTTCTCGGAGTTCTCCGTTAAGCACAGAGGCAGGTTACCAGGAGGGTTTTAGTGGCTACAAATCCCACATAAGCTGGCTGCGCCCCATCGTAGCCAGGTATCTTGTTGAATATTTCACCCTTGGCAACAAAAAATAAGGTAAGAGAGGCTTTTGCTCTACTAAAAATAACTATAACAATCTCATACCGCCACTAATATCCCGTTGCCTGTTGGCGGTGGAACTTTAACCCAACGCAAGGAGTTGATGTCTCCGACCACTTCACTCTGTAATCTCACTGAGTCTTCATTTGCTTCAATGTCTTCTGAAGGTAAGACATACTCACTTTTCCACTCACCCTGAAATATGATAATTAGGTACATTTAATGCTGAATCAATTGTGCACACTGTTACCCTAGAGATGAAAGTAACCTATTTAGTCCCGAGACGGGGTTTGGCGCCCCGAATGAAGAGAGAGCGCCAATAGTTCGAGGGACCTAATAAGTCTTTAACCCGAGGTAAACACTGTGATTTTACAAATTAAGTACAAATAAAAAGAAATGTAAAGAAATTTATTTTCTTACTTTCTCAGCGCGCCATTTCGTTAAACCGTCATACGATTTTAGGTACCTATCTTTGTTTTGATTGTGGTAAAAGGTTTTCAACTACCACTTTAGCCTCTTCTCTTATTACATCAGACGCTAAATTGATTTCAGAATACGTATAAACAAAAGCCTTCAAATCGGAAGATCGCATTGCCACTTTCCCGCCTTTTTCTCCCGGCTTTTTTTGTGGCTGGCCAACAAGCCAAATTTTTTTTTCATTTTCATCATTGCAAAAATAATAAATATTTTGCCCAAATCTAAGTTACTTTAAAGAAATGGTTCAAACTTAATTATAATAATGTTATTTAAAATTTATATTTTTTAATCAACAATTAGCTTCAAGTTATTTCAATTTTACGTAATTTCAATACGTCGTTGCTGTATAGAAAGTAAAATCTTACATAATATTTTTTTTTTTATTACTCATACTCTTTTTTGCTGTGGCTGGCTATCTATTCAGCCATTATTTGTTTTTCATCATTGCATCAAGTTATAATATGATAAATGGTGGAAAATAAATTATAATAAAATTTATTTTTAATCAATACAATTAGCTTTAAGTTATTTCAATTGTACGTCGTGGCTGTATAGAAAGTAAAACCTTATTTTTACTGTACTATTTTTTAAATTACTTGACAGCTGTCAGTTGCAAAGCGATTCTCTACAGGGATACAATGTATTACTTTCATCCCGCTCTTCAGGCAACTCCAGACCTACTTTCAGAGATTGAGTAATCCTACTAATATTATAAAGGCGAAAGTTTGTATGTATGGGTGTATGTTTGTTACTCTTTCACGTAAAAACTACTGAATGGATTTGAATGAAACTTTACCACAATATAGCTTATACATCAGAATAACACATAGGCTATAGCTTATACATCAGAATAACACATAGGCTACAATTTTTGAGGTTTTTAATGTGAGGTCGTAAAAAAAACCCTTTTTTGCGCTTACATTGCAAACGCTGACTGAATCCTACAAGATAGATCAAAACAATTTACTACAGTATTGTACAACTTAAAAAGGTCTACAAATAGTCCGTGATGGTATATGTTTATCTCTTAGGAATAACCCACAATAACCATTTTTTATCCTTTACTTTGTACGAGAAATAATGGCTTATTTACGAAGCGATTTTAAGCAATACACTATTAATCCTTATCAAAATAAATTATTTCATCAATAAGAACAGTTTGTGTTGATAATATTTGGTCTTTGAAATTAAAATTGGACGTTTTGTTTTTGAAGTTATGGTGAAATTAAAATGTTACGATTTCTGCTGCACGGCCCGTTGCGAAGAGGGCGTGTGCGGGGAAGGGGTGTTTAGATCTATGAGTAAGGTACCAGCGCGGCTCAGTCGCGAGGTTGGCTCCCATCGCAGCGGTCGTGCGCAAAGTCTAATAATTTTCGGGTTTTTTTTTTATTTTGTTCTTTTAACTACACATACGCGCAAAAGTTCTTCTCAGAGCTAAACTGTTGTCTAATATATAATACTAGCTGACCCGGCAAACTAGGTTTTGCCTCACCTAAGGGTATGAAAAATAGATAGTGTAGCTTATATGACACGTTCGTAGATTTACCATAGCAGTGCCATCTATTGATTACTTACTCAACCCAGTCGAAAGGTATCGACATCAGTTAGAATCATTTGGAGTTAACAGATAATTGTGACTGTCAAATAATAACAAACAATAATTAGCAGTAAATTAAAATTGCGACTATAATTTGAGATTTATACTATCCTATCTCTCAAGTTGGATCGAACTGCACATGGTGTGCGAATTTTATTATAATCGGTTAAGTGGTTTAGGAGTCCATTTAGGACAAACATTGTGACACGAGATTTATATAAATTAAGATAAGATTATTAATATTATATGTATGTTTTTTATTATTCTTTATTGTACACTACGTCCTTCTTTAGTCGTTTATAAATTCCTTTCCATCCAAAGGTTGCCTGGATGAGATCGCTTTAAGCGATAAGGCCGCCAATTATGGTACACTAATTTTAAGTTAATTGTCTTTTACTGTGCCTTTTTTATTTATGTGTCCAATAAAGAATTATAAAATTTCCATGACACAATGTTAGTTACCGTAACTCCTCCGAAACGGCTTGACCGATTTTTACCAAATTGCATATGCGTATTCAGTAGGTCTGAGAATCTTCTACTATATATTTTTAAGGCAAAACAACGTTTGCCGGGTCAGCTAGTGACTAAATATAAATATAAAACCCCCTCTCAGGCCTAAATAAGTTACTTTTATCCCTAGGGATACAATCTGACGGTTTTCATAGCTAGAGTGAACTGGTTTTTTCTGGGTAAGCGCGCTCCACCTTAGATCATAATATCGCCTACCATCACGTGAATTTTGATAAAGAGCAAGCCCATTTAATGTAATAAAATGATGTATATAGTAATATTATTAATTCGGCGTTGAGACTCAAAGTCCCTAATATCTGATGCTTGAACATTTTCCTTTTACAGTCCATAGGTGTGTGTTTGACTATAGCGTGCCAACTAAGAATAGGACTGTCAAGCCGCCATTTTGCTCAGTAATACGCGCTAACGTCATTACCAAAGTGTATGGTGTGCCAAAAAAATATATTCAGTTTACATGTTTAATGTACGTTTTTTTGTATATCTTTTACTTTTCACGCCAAATTATTTATACATAATATCTATATATGTACGATCTGAAAAAAAACACATTTATAAAAATATATTTATTTTCAGTTTTAATGAATCGGTCGTAAAGTTCTTTAGATACGGATATGTTACCATCTGGAGTATTTTGTATTACTGCTAATGTTAACATAACTTCATTTTTGAAGTACATGTGCACATTAAAAACGATTTCTCGTGGTCTACAATGGAGCACCGCACCTCTCTTCAAACTCAAAATGAGTTTAGTAACTCATTTTGAGTTTGAAGAGTACAGTAGTAAAGTAATCAAATCAATATCTATGAAGAAAAAAAATATGAAATTTCTTTTTTGAGCTTTTATTGCTGGCAGTACTATTTTGGCAGTTATCGTGTGAAGTTGGAAGCAAGCGCGATCCTATTATTAGTTGGCACGCATAGTAATTTGCCTGATAAAAGCTACACTGTAGTCTGCGATGTGGCAGGCTCGCCTAGATTATAATTTTTCGATTCTATTTTTAAGACCCCTGGATACTTCTCTGGAATCAGAGACCCGAACTTTCTAAGTTTCAAAACTTCGCTTTCCGAAACGTTTCCAAAAATATAAGTCCATAACACTCGTGCTTATACTAGTGTTCTATGTAGCTTCTAAAGCTTCGTCATGCAAGAATTGTCGATGGGCCTCTTACGCTGGGTGAGTTATTAGTTTGACATGTTAGTATTGCTATTTAACGTAGTAATTCTAAATTATCCATGTACTTACATCAATCTTCAAATCAGATCTTGAAATGTACTTAAGTGCTTCCAAATTAGTTCTCTGGTTCAATGTTTCATGAGTTTGACGAAAACGTATATTTTCTATGATCACTCCGCCACTTCTATAGTTTCGCAAAAATATTACTTTATTATAATAGTTTTACCGGCAAGTTTCCTTCCTTCACACAAACAACAGCTCTAAGGCAAAAAGTCACGAGCCAGAGTGCATAATCATTGGTTTTGTAGCATCCGCACTCGTGGTTTAGGAAAATGAAAATAACTAGCAATGCTGAAGGGCCATTTTCATTGTATTTTCTTTAACACCTCCATGATCAAATGTCTAAATATATAAAACGATTTAATATGAATCCTTAAATAGCATCAATTAAATACTTTTCCCACTAGAAATATACCGTTTCATTTGATTCTTACAGGCGTCTAGAATTAACAGCCGGAATTCGATTTCAACTTCCAAATTTCGGATGAACAGGTATGAGTAAGTACTATATAAAATATAATTTGTTGGTCGTAGTTGTAATATTTACTCGTAGCTTTACATCTATTTACACCGATAAGAACAATGTAACCGCACTAAGCACCAAGCAACACGACCGAATAAAAATAAATTTAAGTTCGATCATTGCTTCAAACATGTAACTCTTTAAACATGTAACTCTTTACTAACGTCAAATTTTCAAACTCAAAATTATTGTACCTGGTTCGATCCTGTACTTCGCTTAAGGTGGCATGTAAGTAAACATGTTCATTGATATCTTGTTTTCTCGAATCTATGACCATGTTGCCAATATGTTCGGGTACGACAATATTGTTGTGAGTATTTTTCAATGTATGCAGCTGGATCAAACCGTCAATAAGTGTTACCCAGTTGTCATTCCACTTGATGTTAGCTTCAGAACAGGTTCTGTTTGATCCGACAATGCTGCAAAACTCGCCACTAAAATTAAATATACATATGCTTCTATTTATTCAGTTATTAAGTATTAATATAGATAAAAAAACATTCAAATTAAATAATATGGTTTATTAACACTATTAATAAAAATATTACTCGGGGATAACATTCTTTCCGCAAAAATAAATCTACTTGTGAATACAAGGTAATGTCCAAATGATAATTACACAATGTTTATAAAATGTAAAAATCGTTAATAATTAATTTTGTGCCTATGCGTATTTTGTGCCTATCAAGAAAAAACTGTCGCGATGACTCGTCATACCTGTAACCATATCCTCTACTGTACAAAGCACCATATACGTCTTGAAGACAAAGCTCTGTTGCATCAGGTTCATTCTGGCCGATAGCATCATTTAATAACTGTTTAACTGCCACTTTTCCATGACTTGCCATAGCAACTGGCGTAATATATCCAGTAGCAACTTTAAAATCTTCATTCAAGACCTAAAATAAAGATTCGGGCCAAAAGTTTAGTTAGGTGATGGTTTATATTAATACAAGCTGGGTCCCGCGGTGTTACCCGCGTTAATACGAAAAAAAAGAAGCGATGAAGTGTTAATCTAGGATTTAAGCTATCTTCATACCAAATTTCAAGCAAATCCATTTTATTTCTTTATTTTCTTATGTGCTGTTTTGAACTACTTGTTTATCTTCATGTTTGTCAGCTTTAGTCGACTAACAAAGGTGTTTTCATTTAAGTTCTGTTCTGTTTTTATTCATGGTTTTTTTTAGCTGCGAAACGGATTTTTGGAAATTCTACCCCTAAGGGGGTGAAAGTAAAATAGTTTGAATAAAACTTCTTTGTTTTTGAACTTCTGGCAATGAAATTAAGAATATGTATAGTTTATGTAAAATTAAAATTAGTGGTATCAAGTTTTTGCCAGGGGTGCACTTAGGGTGTGTAATGAGGGTCAAAGTTTGCAAAGAAAATTATTTATTTATCTAGTTAAAGTCTAGAAAATTACTATGGAAGTAGTTTTTTACTGATTAAATAAAAAAATATGTTTTTTTTGCTAGTGTTGCATTAAGGGGGATGCCATTGGAGTTGAAAGTTTAATATGAAAGTTTTGTGTTTTTGAAATTTAGTGGTGTGAAATTTGAAGGGCGTATTTGTTTTAGTACGTAGACGCGTACTAAGAAAGGATTTTTGGAAATTCCACCCCTAAGGGGGTGAAAAAGGGTAAAACCATTTGTAAGAAACTTCTTTGTTTTTGAACTAGCAATTAAATTTGGAATATGTATAGTTTATGTAAAATTAAAAATAATGGTGTCAAGTTTTTTTGCCAGGAGTTTATTATTATATAAACTATGGGTTTGTAATGGGAGTAAAAGTTTGTATGGATAATTCTCTATTTATCAAGTTAAAGTCTTGAAAGTTGTTATGGTAGTAGTTTATACAATGGATAAAATAAATTTGCTTAAATATTTGCCAGGTGTGCTATTGGGTTGAAAGTTCAAAAGTAAAATTTTGTGTTTTTGGAATTAAATGCTTCTGAATTGGTATTTATACTGGTAATTAAAAACAGCCAGTCCGTTCAGTTGCTGTTCGACGGAAAGTATGATGGAGTCGTAACGTAATCTAATTATTAAATTTAAAATAATGTTTTCGAGAAAACGGTCTAATCTGTCGTATCATTCCAAAAAGCGAAAAACAGAGGTAAAGGTTGTTCGCTAGCATGCTGCAAGTGCTCATATGCCGCTAGATGGCGTTAAATAGGTATAAGTTAGTTTAATTCATCCCAGCATCCCAAGTGATTTCTTTTGTAACTTTAGAATCGGTTCGCGGAAACTACTGTTAATGTATTATTTTTAAGGCTCATCACAAAACAACATTTATTAAGCGTTGATAGCAAATATGTACAAAAAGCCATATAAAACCCATATCTACTATCATCTATTCTGTGACGATGCGGCTACACTCACACTAGCATTGACAATTTTTTTTGTCACTTGAACTTCAGCATATTTGAATATGCATGCCAATTTCGAACGCTCAATTGTCGATTATATGGCTCGTTCGTAGAGGAAGCATTTTTGGAACAGGAAATATTTTTATGATTTGAATTGACTATGGTTCAAATCTCATGAATTATTAATTTTGCTATTTTATTTTGTTCGAAACTCTTTTTTTTTAAAGGAATATTATGGGAAAGTCAATATTTTCAATAGGTTTCGTTTTCGTGTATGTTAATATTCATAGTGCATACCTTAAAACCTCAAATGAAATTAAAAATAAATCTATTGGGTACATGATACGAGTAACAAGAAAAAACTTTTCTCACGAATCATCTAACATATTGCATGAAACAGTTGTATTTTTCGCATGATTCCAAAATGTAAGCCATTTCATTTGGGAAAGTTGCGAATAATATCATATCCGCTATTTTGGCGGACATCCGAATATCATCAAACATAGCTAAGAACATCAAAATCGGTCCATCCGGAATAACAGCTTCAAGTCTAATGATTAGAAAAGTAAATAATTACATATTATCAGGGAATTTATATATAATAGACTATGGATATTATTTTAGCTTCATTTGAAATAAAAAAAAACTATTATTATTATTCTAAGGTAAGAGGCCTGTCGAAATCTTAGTTATTATAAATATACACCTGGCAGTTTACATGTATCGTTGATATAATTATACACTAGTGGCCCGTCCCGGCTTTAGTACGGGCATAAAAAAAATCAATTCTAGGAGATATGTTTGAAAGTCGTTCAGAAGTGTAATATTTTATTCGTTACAAACAAACATTTAAACTTTATCGCATTATAATTTTGACATAGATTAAAGTTTTTTTGTATATATAGGTTCCGCTGCTCTCAAGACATACTAAACGACACCCGCCACAACTAACTTTTCATAGCGCATGCGATGAAACAAATTTTTTACTCTTTTTTATACCTTGTGTTACATTACTGGAGTCTTAATAAGAATTTCTTACCCTATGCAACAAAATATAATGCCTATGTCATTTGGGGATAATGTAACTTCCCAACGGTGTAAGAATTTTTAATTTTAGTCCAATCGTTTCGGAGCCTATTCGCGTCAAAAAAACATAAAAACATCCAAACAAACAAACAAACAAGCCTTTTGTAATTATGAGATTGTTAAAGATATTGATAGGTAAACAAAAGACGTAGGTATAAAAAATTGATATAATTGGCCAAGTACGAACCGGGCTCGCGCGTGAAGGGTTCCGTACTATTATTAAAATATGGCGAAAAAACATGTTTTTTATATGGGAACCCCATATCAAACATTCATTTTATTTTGAAAGAAAGAAAGAGAGAAATCATGAAAGAATCTACCAAGTGTCATTGTAAAGATAGAGTAAAAAGAGGTAATACGTAGCTTAATATTCTGTAGAATTCTTTAGTGTCCTGTTATCGTTTTTGATATTGAGCAAAAATACAAAATATAACACGTCTTTTAAGGTACACTTTAAAAACGTGTCATCCACCCTTTATATTTGTATATTTTCTGTTTTTAGTATTTGTTGTTATAGCGTATCTAGTACTTGTATACTCTTGGGTTATAACGGCAACGGAAACAAATAATTTGTGAAATTTTCAGCTATCAAAGTGTATAAGAAACAGCCTGGTGACAGAAAGACAGACAACGAATATTTTGTAAAAGGCATTTGTTTTTATCTTTTAAGTACAGAAAAGATCGCAGTAGTATATTAATTTCATTCTTAGGGTACCTAACCCTAAAAATTATTGCTGCAATATAAATACGTTTTTTTAAGTATGTCAAATATGACAAACTGACATTGACATAACTAAATTTCATTCAAATAATCAAACAAAATTATACATATTTTAAATTTTTAATTCTATTACGATACTTAATATAAAAATAGCAATAATTTATTTAAAAATAATAAATAAATTTCATCAAACTCTTTAACAATACTTTTTTTGATCCTGCCATCTATCGGAATTTTGTTGATTTATTACTACGGATGGTAAGCTTGGGTTCATGTTTGGCAGAGAGAATGACACTAACGGAAACGGAAACTAACAATGTATACGTATACATGTCACCAACTTAGCTGTTCAGGTGGCCAAAATTGGAATTACAAGTTCGACAGCACTCTTAGGTGGCAACAAATCTCCACTAGCGACACTGTCAACTGAACAGCTAAGTTGTTGCACTGCACTCATACATGTGTATTTTGCTGGAAAAAATCACGCTGATATATCTGTTTTGCGATAAAAAATGTATAATATTACCTATTTCGCGCCCCAATTAGACCATTTTAAGTTTATGTTAAGTGATTACTATTTAAAAATCTTAGAGGAAATGGTTGCCAGTCTGAGAAGCATTTAGTATGGGGCTCGGAAAGCCTTAACTAGATTTCAGGAATCGAATGCGGAAAGACAAATGCGACTCTATAATTTACTATAGATTTACTATTTACTGGGCTAACGAATCTAAAATAAGACGTCCGGACCGAGACCGAGAGAGAGAACCGAAAAATATCATAGTCGTATTTGTAAGCCATCGATTACTATTATTCTGGATAATTGACGAAAAAAGTGGTCTAAAGACGGTTTTTTAGCACACGTACGATTTTTTTAAACTCCCTTTTTATGATATATAAAATGATAATAAAAGTGTTTCTAATTAATTTCTGCTTAAAATACCCCAATTGGTAGGGTCCCGTAAAAAGTTTACAAAAAATTCCAGTATTTACTTTTGTTACCCAGACTACTATTTTACTTTTAATTTATTATAACAATTAATGTATGTGTAATGTATATTTGTTAGTCGTGTACACTGGTTGACCAGACCGACCGCTTACAAATACAAATTATCATTATGATTATTATGTGTTTCGCTATGGGGCCGTTTGCCGATACAAATATCCGGACAACGATCGTCGATATCACCATCCCACATGGCGGTAATCACGTGAGTCAAGTCAAGGTACTTGCTGACTTTGTCGTTCTCGGCGTTCACGAGATTCTCGTCATGCGGGATGGTGATATTGACGATCGTTGCCTGGCGCTGGGATCGTTCGACCAACACGATATCAGGCTTATTGCAAGTCCTGTTCGTGACGACAGAGCGGCTCCAGTAGAGCAATGCACGACCATTCTCGAGAACTGATTCTAAGCTTGTCTTCTGTATATTAATCTTTATTATTATTAGTCAAATTATCTTCCCTGTAATTTTTATTGCTTGTAAAGTTTATTCTGATTTTAAATAATTACAATATAATATGTGTGGTAAACTCTCTAACCTCGAACATTCCCGTTCCTCTGTGAAGCGCGACACTAAGCCCGGTGGCCTTCTCTTTATGCAGTTTAGGCTGTGCGTGTAGCTTTACGTCGGTAAACTTTACACTCAACGACTTTTTCGGCACTTCTAACGACATCGCTAACAGGTCCCACACCGCAACCAGTGCGAATGAGAATGGTAACAAGGTTTTATCTGAAAAATAAGAACATATATTTTATAATGTCATTAAAAATACCGCTTCATCATTTTATGGACAAGTATTGTGCTGAAAAACATTAAGAAGCTTTGCTTTAAATTGTGTTTTGTATGTAAATAGCTGATTTGTCTTTCAGGATAGGTTTGGCCCCGTAGTTCTTGTTTTCACTTTTGTGCCTGGTGCAATTTATTTAAAAAAAAAACCGCATTCTTATGGGTTAAGTTTAAATCTATCGTTCTTATAATTTATGAATCGGTACAGGAATGCTGCCAGCTTTCTTGGCTCTTTTTCACCTTTTTATCGGATTAGGCTTGAGGTACGTCACGTAATTAAACCAATATCATTTTGAGCTTTAATCTCATGCGGCATTTTACTCATTGACATAGCGATTTAAAAGTATTGCTATGTTGTTATATAATCACTTACTGTCGATCACGTGACCTCTCAAGTAGCTGTGTTCATTGTCATGAAGGGATATCACAAATGTGTACGAAGCTGTCTTGGTTCTCCTTGCAGTCTGGTACAACGGCAACGTCCTGTAAATATATTAAGTATTTGTTGTTCAGTTTCTGGGAAAGCCACCAGATCGCGTAACCAAACGAGTCTGATACTTCCTGACCAAAAGGACTGCGGATTACCAACTGAAGGGAGCTTAGCTAGGCAAGCACTAGAAATTGCTCTACTAAGATCCAAAAAATAAATATGATTTAAGAAGTACTGACCATTTCTCCTGATGCGCCCACTGCACGTATTGTGAGAGTAGCGGCGTGCCGGTGGACACGGGGAACTCCACTGCGGGGTACAGGACGCGGACTCGGGGGCAGTAGCCGAGCAGGTGTAGCCTGGAACCAGGGAGCAATGTTCATCACGTCAGTTCTAAATAAACAACCACCGAAAAAACAATAAATCATCAGTATCAACACACAGTCTTACATAGAATCGTGATCAAACCGATGGAAAAAATTGAGCAAAAATATTTTAAAAATTGTTTGACATTATTCAAATCAGATTGTCAGCATCAATCTACCGCCCTTTTTATCCCACTGGGTAAAGGTCTCGCTCTGCATGTTCCACCTGTGTCAGTACTGTCATGAAAAGACAAGGACGGTACGATTGAAAGGGTATACAACTTAAAAGAGTCGGAAACGACCCACAATCAAAATTGTTTATCATGTCGATATTACTGACTTGCCAATAGCATCGAGCAGCATGGTGACGTTGTCTGCGTGTCCTCGCCGCGTGAGAGGTATGTTGGCGGCGCCTGGCAGAGCGCGCTTGAGGATCGCCTGCAGCAAGCCGTGCGGAGCCACCTCCACCAGCACGGCGTCCTGCGGGATCAGGGAGCTCGCCTCCTCGAACAGCACCGGGCTCTGCATACCGACAATCAACAGTCACTCGCTGCGCTTCAGTGCAAGATCTTAGTGGCTCAAGATCGTGCCTGCTTACCAGTAAATTGTTAGTGTGATATTCCGCCGAAGAATACTTGGCGAGCGGCTCCTCCCAACGCTCCTGAGGCACTGACGACGAGACCCAGCGAGAGCTGCGCAGTCGAGGTGTCTTTATCACCTCCTTCAGGTATTTCAGGAGGCCGGGACCTGATATTTTTTTAAGATTAACCACTTGTATGTTGAAACACCAGCTCCCGGTATAAACACATTTTTGCCGCAACTGTTGACATACTGGGAGCCGGTGTGGGTAAATTAAAACTTGGAACAGTTAACATACATATTATTTTTTCTTGCACAAGTAATACGTAGAATACTAGCCATAGATGTTAATAACTAAACAGAAAAAAGTTAACTTACCCGCTTCCGCGATATACCGCGAGTGGTATGCGATGTTAGAGCATGGCACCTCCCTGGCAAAGACTCTTCGCGCGGTGAGGTCTTTGACAATCGAGCGCATTACCACTGCTGGACCTGAGATGGTACAGGACTCAGCGCTGTTGTGACATGCTATCGTGATCTCAGGGGGACACAGGAGCTCCATCTGTTGAACACAGAGTAGCATGAATATACAAGTAAGGCACAGAACTATGCTATGTGATATGAGAGTAAAAAACCTGTTTAGCTCCAAGTCCGACGGCGGCCATGGAGCCGCGGATGAAGGGTGTCTCGAGCGAGACGCGGCCGCGGCTGTAGGCTGACAGGATCATCTCCTCCGCCGTCAGGCAGCCGTCTGCGTACGCGCACCCCAGCTCGCCTACACTGTGACCTACCCACATATTTATTATTATTATTATTATTAAAAGCCTGTTCGATCCTACTGCTGGGTAAAAGCCTCCCTACCCTCTTTTCATTGGCCCTATCTAGCGCTATTGTGGACCAATCCTTCTGGTGTATGTCAAGCTCGTCCATCCATCGCTTTTTTGGTCTGCCGCGAGGTCTTGTATTGGCCGGCGTCCATTCAGTAGCAATTTTTGCCCACAGATGCGGCAGTTGTGACCAGCCCAATCCCACTTCAAATTAGCAGCTTTTTGGGTCACATCAGCTATTTGTGTTCTGGAACGCAGTATGGTGTTTCGAATGCGATCTGACAGCTTTACGCCAAGGATACTGCGCTCCATGGCTCTTTGGCAGACCCGAGGGTGAACCGTTGATCTTCTGTCAAAGACCAAGTTTGCGCTCCATAAGTCACAATAGGGAGAATGCACGCGTCCATGAGCCTACGCTTGAGGGATAGTGGCAAATGCCCCTTCATTAGGTCTTTGGTCTTTCATGGACCAATAGCTCCTCCAGGCGTTTTCGACTCTACGAGCTATTTCTGCATCTTGCCGCGCCTGGAAGGGCACTAATTGGCCCAGGTACACATACTCATGGACGTATTCAATCTCCGTATCATCAATCGATATTTAGCGCTGCGTGGTGTTGGTCATTAACTTGGTCTTTGACATGTTCATCTTTAGTCTGACCTCGAGGCTCGCCCTGCTAAGATCTTGTAGCATGTGACCCAATTCGTGTGCTGAAGAAGTTAAAGAACAATATCGTCTGCGAATCTGAGGTTTGTTAACCTCTTTCCCGAGACAATAATGCCTCTATTCTCCCAGCTTGGTGCCAATTTGCGGAATAGTTGTTCTAATGTGGCAGTAAATAGTTTTGGCGATAGAGGGTCATCCTGCTTCACACCTTTCCTTATAGGGAAGGATGGTCCAGTAGTGTCTAGTTTTATTGCGGCTGTACTGTTGTAATATATGTTTTGTAGGTCTTGTTAATTTCCTGGTTTTCTAATGCTTTGAAAATTTATGAGTGGGAGATGCTGTCAAATGCCTTGGTGTAGTCAACGAACGCTAGATAGAGAGGTAACTTGTATTCTGTGCGTTTTTCTGTTGTTTGATTTATTTTATAACTTGTAAATGATCGATATTAGAGAGGCCTTTGCGGAAGCCAGCTTGTTCGGGAGGTTGATGTTTGTCGATTTGTTCTATTTTCTATAACTTTAATAAAGCACTTATACAAGTGCGAGACTAAGCTGATTGGGCGGTAATTTTCAACGTTCGATTTGTCCCTCTTTTTATGTATGAGAATAATATTAGAATGGCAAAAAGACTTTGGAAATGTTCCGGATTGTAGAATAGAGTTGAAAAGATTTGTTATATGAGGTAGTAGAGTGTGTTTTCCAATTTTAAGTGTTTCTGTGGTAATTTCGTCATGTCCAGCAGATTTATTATATTTCATACTTAATAGTGCTTTGTGTACTTCAAAGCCAGTTATGGAAGGGACATCATCAGAACATCTATAGTCACTAGGGTGTCCGTTATTTCCCAAGTTGATTTTTTTTTGCAGCCAATAATATTGCGACATCTATTATCGATACAACACCGAAAGATAATGACACAATAACCTTGAACTATAATGTTGATCTATCGATAATAGATGGCACAATATTAGTGTTTCACACTAATATTGGTAAAGGAATATCGTTTTGTTGAAAAAAATACGGTTCATGATCCTTTTTTAGTCAAAATTAAAAGGCGCATTTAGAATTTGCCAGAAATGATAGAAAAATTTGATTATGAATTATTCGCATAAATTTAACCGCGTATAACTATTAAAGGAATGATTTTAGCGAAAAACTCAAGGAGACCTTTTTTGTAGAACGCAAAATTTTGTATTAGAATATTTCTTTATCAAAGCTGTAGGTTTATTTGCTTCGGAGATAAAAAATAAAATGCAAAAAGTTAATTAATCCCATGTTATTTAAATGGGAAAAGTAATATGACACGGGCACGGTTTAACTTGAAAATTAAGAGCTTGTTTACGTTGGATATTTTTTTTTAGGGTAAAAACTAAAATTTCAGGGGCGGCTACATAAAAATAAACAACTTGGGATATAACGGACACCCTAATAGTCACACATGGTGTTTGAAGTTGTTGTGTCATCGCAGTATAGGTTTTTGTAATAACTTGTGGTTATTTCTGAAATTTTGTTCTTATCGCTATGTTTAATACCCAAATTATCTTTAAGTGAGACAATTGAAGATTTGCCTTTTGTGATTCCTTGTTTAGCTATTTTGAGCGATGTATTGTTTAATATTGAAATGACGGATATCTTTACGAATATTTCTTTTAACAATTTTGTCGGCTGCTTTATATTCTGGTGTGTAGTGAGGAAGTTTTTGTCGCTCTTCAATGTGTTGTTTTGTTGTTGGACTAAGTTTAAACTGTTTGGTAGTACACTTGGATTTTATTTTCTGCCTAGCTTTTTTAATAGAAGCTCTGATGTTGTTATATTGGGTTTGAACGTCTTCCGAATTTAAATTTTCTTAAGTACTGAAGCTATTTTTTTAATCCAAGTTAAACTGCTCTTCGTTATTCAAAAGTGTTAGTTTGTTGAGTTTCTTAATAGATCTTTTTATCATATGAAAACGTAAAATTTTTTAGTCAAAAGTGCACTTTAATACGAAGTGGTCTGTGGTCAGATTTGAATTTGATTGAGTTAATGGTTTAAACATTTAAAATAAATCTTTTATTTGAAAAAGGCAGTAGTCTATTTCATTTTTTGTTCTCTTATCTGGTGATTCCCACGTCCAGCGTCGATGGGGTTTTTTGTAGAAGAAACTATTGCATATACTCAAACTTTGTCTAAATGCAAATTCTGTAAGCCGTTTTCCCCTTTCGTTTCTGACTCCTAGGCCATGCGGTCCAACTACGTTGGTATTGTCTAGGTCTTGACGTTGGCCAATTTTGGCGTTGAAATCTCCTAATACTAAAGTCTGCATGCCGCGGTGTTCATCGCATGCTTTATTGACAAGATCGTAGAATTCTTCGACTTCAGTATTGGAATGCGACTTTGTTGGAGCATGTACCTGAATAGTAAGAAACTTATTTTCTGTGATATGAAATTTTAATACAGCGACTCTGTTTGAATACGAGATAAATTCTAATAAGTTATGTTTCCATTTTTTTGCGACTAAGAATCCAACACCGAACATGCTAGCGTCTCCTGTGTAGTAGAAAATGTTTTTGTTTCTTTCTATAATGTCTTCTCCTGTTCTTCTTATTTCAGCTAAGCCTATTATATCCCAATTAATTGTTCCTATAGAATTTTCTAGTTTGACTAATCGTTCTTCCGTTCTCAACGTTTGAACGTTATATGTCAACATATTTAATCTATCAGCGTCCGATAGACATGCATTTCTAGTTGTTTAACAGTGAGCATCCGCCACCCGGGTATTATCTGGCCCCGTGAACCCAGGGCAAGTCCCCGTACTGTCATAGGAGACAATACCGCTGGGATCGCCGGGTACTTGGGGCCTGGGCATTGTTGTGTCTGTCATTTAAGGGTAAGGGGTTAGACAATTTAGCCTTTTTTTTTTTTTTTTGTTGACGAGGGGGAAATCTTCGACAAGATACCTGGCTACGATGGAGCGCAGCCAGGTTATGTGGGATTTGTACCCACTAAAACCCCCCCGGTGACCTGCCTCTGTGCTTAACGGAGGTCTCCGGGATCTTCCGGGAAACACTCCGGAGACCTCCTTGCACTGCGCTGTGGCCCTTCCCGCGACGGTGACGGTCACGCGACGCCGTCGTCGTTCACCCCGGACTCGATGGAGCGGGTGTCGGAACCCCATCTCCGAACACCTTCGAGTCTGATGCCCCTTTTAGTCGGCTCTTACGACAGGCAGGGGCAATACCGCAGCCTTATTCTTTCACCCAGGCTGCAGGGTTAAGACAATTTAGCCTACCACGCTTGTCTATTGCGGGTTGGTAGGCGTACAGTGATCTTCTAAAGTCAAAGTCAAATACATTTATTGCTTCGTTATGGCATAATTAAGATGTTATACATTTAAAAGGTAGGTATCTCATAACGGACCCTGTTCGGGTATCGCAACACAAGAGGAGTGAGCCGGTTTATTTGCATGCAGAAAATAAATCCTTATCGTTTAGAAATTCGTCAATAGAGTAATAGCATTTATGTAACAATAAAAGTTTTAATTTATTTTCAAAAATACTGTATTTTTCTATTTCTTTTAACTTTTCTGGTAGCTTATCAAATATTTTAAGGCTCTGGAACGCCATACTAAATTCTATTGAATTATATGCCATTTGCACTAAGATTTTTACATAGTTATCACTTAACATACACTTAAAATGGTCTAATTGGGGCGCGAAATAGGTAATATTATACATTTTTTATCGCAAAACAGATATATTAGCGTGATTTTTTCCAGCAAAATACACATGTATGAGTGCAGTGCCAACAACTTAGCTGTTCAGTTGTCAGTGTCGCTAGTGGAGATTTGTTGCCACCTAAGAAAGCTGTCGAACTTGTAATTCCAATTTTGGCCACCTGAACAGCTAAGTTGGTGACATGTATACGTATACATTGTTAGTTTCCGTTTCCGTTAGTGTCATTCTCTCTGCCAAACATGAACCCAAGCTTACCATCCGTAGTAATAAATCAACAAAATTCCGATAGATGGCAGGATCAAAAAAAGTATTGTTAAAGAGCTTGATGAAATTTATTTATTACTTTTAAATAAATTATTGCTATTTTTATATTAAGTATCGTAATAGAATTAAAAATTTAAAATATGTATAATTTTGTTTGATTATTTTAATGAAATTTATTTATGTCAATGTCAGTTTGTCATATTTGACATACTTAAAAAAACGTATATCGCAGCAATAATTTTTAGGGTTAGGTACCCTAAGAATGAAATTAATATACTGCTGTGATCTTTTCCGTACTTAAAAGATAAAAACGAATGCCTTTTACAAAATATTCATTGTCTGTCTTTCTGTCACCAGGCTGATTCTAATACATTGTGATAGCTGAAAATTTCACAAATTATTTGTTTTCGTTGCCGCTATAACCCAAGAGTATACAAGTACTAGATACGCTATAACAACAAATACTAAAAACAGAAAATATATACAAATATAATGGGTGGATGACACGTTTTTAAAGTGTACCTTAAAAGACGTGTTATATTTTGTATTTTTGCTCAATATCAATAACGATAACAGGGCACTAAAGAATTATACAGAATATTAAGCTACATATTACCTCTTTTTACTCCATCTTTATAATGACACTTGGTAGATTATTTAATGATTTATCTCTTTCTTTCTTTCTTTCAAAAAAAACCGAATGTTTGATATGGGGCAAAAAACATGTTTTTTTGTATAAACATGTTTTTTTGCCATATTTTTATAATGGTACGGAACCCTTCACGCGCGAGCCCGGTTCGTACTTGGCCAATTATATCAAATTTTTATACCTACGTCTTTTGTTTACCTATCAATATCTTTATCAATTTCATAATTACAAAAGGCTTGTTTGTTTGTTTGGATGTTTTTATGTTTGTTTGACGCGAATAGGCTCCGAAACTATTGGACTAAAATTAAAAATTCTTACACCGTTGGGAAGTTACATTATCCCCAAATGACATAGGCATTATATTTTGTTGAAAAGGGTAATAAATTCTTATTAAGACTCCAGTAATGTAATACGAGGGTGAATCAAAATGTTCTTAGAAGTGCATATATATGAAACCTTTTTGGATCAAGTTCAATATTGAAATTAAAGAGTGTCTATCACACTATATTTATGCGGACTGCCACTTGTTTTTGTCAGTTCGTTCGCATGTAATAAATTTTATTGTGCAACGAGTTGCTAAAAAGTTAAAATTATGGATAAAAGTGAGTTACGTGCGGTGATAAAATATCTCAGTTTGAAAAAAATGTCTACGAAGGAAATTTTTTTGGACATTCAGCAGACATTCGGGGGTGATGCTGTACCCTATTCTACGGTTGCGTACTGGATGGCTGAATTTAAAAGAGGTAGATCAAACTGTAAAGATGACCCGCGTTCTGGGCGGCCTTCAACCTCCGTTACAGAAGAAAATGTCAAAAAAGTTAAGAATCTGGTTTTGGAAGACAGAAGAATGACTATAAAACATATAGCTGAGATCCTAAATATATCTTTTCGTAGCGTTCAATCCATTTTAATTGATTCACTGGGGTTCAAAACAGTGTCTGCAAGATGGGTGCCACGAATGTTAACCAACGAAAACAAAAAGCGACGTTTGGAAATTTCCAAGCGTAATCTCGAAATGTTCCAGCGTGATTCGGATAATTTTTGCCATCGTCTTGTCACCATGGATGAAACGTGGGTCCACCATTTTGATCCTGAAACTAAAAGACAAAGCATGTCTTGGAAACGACCATCCTCTCCATCCATTAAGAAATTTCGAGTTGCTCCTACCGCTGGCAAAGTTATGGCCTCTGTGTTCTGGGATAGTGAAAGAATCCTTTTTATTGATTACATGCCAAAAGGCCAGACGATTACTGGACCCTATTATGCAAATTTAATCCTGAAAGTGCGTGAAGCGATTAAAGAAAAACGTCGTGAAAAACTGTCGTTGGGCGTGTTGTTCCTTCAAGATAACGCTCCTGCTCATCGATCGGAAGTTGCGCTCAAGGCAATCCGCTGTGCTGGCTTCAATCTCCTTGACCACCCACCATATTCTCCGGACTTAGCCCCAAGTGATTTCCACTTATTTCCAAAATTAAAAGAGGAAATTCGTGGAACAAAATTTCACGATAATGACGCGGTTATAGCTGCCGAAGTGGACTTTTTCGAGAGTCAAGAAAATATTTTTTTTCACAAGGAATAAGGAAGTTAGAAACGCGTTATTCTAAATGCATTGCATTGGAGGGAGATTATGTAGAAAAATAAAATTTTATTATTTAAATCTTTGCATTTTTTAATATTGATTCCAAGAATTTTTTGATCCACCCTCGTACAAGGTATAAAAATGAGTAAAACATTTGTTTCATCGCATGAAAAGTTAGTTGTGGCGGGTGTCTTTTAGTATGTCTTGAGAGCAGCGGAACCCATAAATACAAAAAAAAACTTTAATCTTTGTCAAAATTATAATGCGATAAAATTTAAATGTTTTGTTTGTAACGAATAAAATATTACACTTCTGAACGACTTTCAAACATATCTCCTAGAATTGTTTTTTTTTTATGCCCGTGCTAAGCCGAGACGGGCCACTAGTGTATAATTATATCAACGATACATGTAAACTGCCAGGTGTACATTTATAGTAACTAAGATTTCGACAGGCCTCTTACCTTAGAATAATAATAATAGTTTTTTTTATTCCAAATGTAGCTAAAATAGTATCCATAGTCTAATAAATATAAATTCCCTGATAATCTGTAATTATTTACTTTTCTGATCATTAGACTTGAAGCTGATAAGATAGAGTAAAAATTAGGTTTCATCAATAAAAGGTCCCTGGATACGTAGCTTTATCAGATTTTAGCACCCCACGCACGCACTGTATGTAGAAGGTACATATGTGTCTAGCTCCGGTTTTGATGTTCTTAGCTATGTTTGATGGTATTCGGATGTCCGCGAATACAAATACAATGTACAATAATGTACAATAAAAGGCTGAAAGAGATCAAAATGATTTTAAAAAATGAGTTTACACTCTATCAAGATTTTGAATAATAATTATTATTCAAAATTTGTCCATTTTATTCGTTGGTGGTTTATTTGTAAAGTTTCAATATGCAGTAATAAACGCCCATAATTTATGCTCCAATCAAAGTTAGTTTTCCACTCACCGATGATCTTGTCGGGAACCAACCCTAGTTCTTTGAGGATGTCTGTTAGACCGATCTGCACCGCGGCGATACCAACGAACGAGTGCAGAATGTTGTCAAATATGCTTTTATCCGGCGACGTGATTATATGGACTATGTCCAGGCCTTTGGGCTCCAGTACTTTACGGCAACTGAAAACAGGTCATACAAAACGTTATTAAGAGATAGGGCATCCTCACGTTTCCGTAGCTTCTTATCTTCCAAATGGCGATATATGTGAGAAAGTACCTAACCTTATTCACAAACCGCGGCACTGACCACTGGAACACTCGGTACAAGGACTGGCTTAGGGTTGTGAGCAGGACGCTGCACGAGTCTACTAAGGTTACACATTTCTAAGGCCCAACTGTGTAAAATAGACTACCTATGAACTTTGTCCAAGTTTAGGTATATTTTAAACTCTTAAAAGCTGGTTCATCGAAATATTTATCTACTATATTGATGACTTTTAAAATTCACTAAAATTACCAATAAACAATTTTAAAATGCCCGTATGTATACAATATATTTTATACATATTGAATCATATATGTAAGATGAGTAAATATGTATAACCAATAATGATATGTAAGTGTAAAACTTAATGTTGTATAGTTAATAAGTAAGCATAAAATTAAGGAGGTGATGAAAATGATGGTATTCACCGTTCGATGGCGGCTGCGAAGACAGGTACCCGCATGAGTTGCGCGCCCATGCCGGCCCACTGGGAGCCCATGCCGCTGTACACGAACCACAGCGGCCGCGCGGCGCCGTCACAGTACTCTGACTGCTGGGCCAGGCTCACTGTGCTGCCTTCGGGGTTCGAATCTGTTATTATATTAAATTATGTTATGTACCATATGGTACATATGTTAATGTCAACTTTGGAGGTTGTAACTAACGTAACATGTTCTTAAACAACTAGTTTCGAGCAACATATGTTAACTCTTATTTTATTAGGAACCTAAAAACTTATCATCATTAATAGTTTCATTAATAGTCATGATTATCTGTGAATATTGTTCCATATAGTTATTTAATTATATTTTCATTATAATTTATCATCTTAAGTTGTTTTTGGGATAGCGTCTGAAATCGTGAATATACTACGTGCCAGGCTATCATTCCAGTATGATACATACTGGAATGGTAGAACCGGTATGTATGTAAGTCGGTACAAACAGTACAAAGGTATGTCATAGCGGATAGGTACTGAGAAATTATTAATTAAGTAACTATTATACTAATAATGGTCGTATTTTCGGAATAGGTATGATAGCAATGGCCAGCCCGACACAAATTTAACGGGCTCCCGGACAGCGCGAGAGTGCGGGGAGGTGGGGGAACATAGGGGCGCAAGGGGAGCGGGAGGGGCTTATACGCTCGCTTGGACTTGTGTGCGTGCTTTCTGATAAGCGGTCAGTGGTCACTCGTTAGGGCTACCACGAAAACAAATGAAAAAATAATATTTATTTGTTGTATGGTTAAAAAAATATGTGATATTGCTTTAATATTATGGTCTATGATTCCATGTATGATATGTATGAAGACTTTTTAATATTGTCACACCGTTCAGAAGCACCTTGTAAAGCTCATTTTAGATTTTTCTTGCTTGTCATATCTTACTTGTTTTTGATTTGTGTCAAATATATGTAAATATTTCTTACCGAGAATAGTGTATCCCTTGCCGAGGTGGCCGCTGATGTTAGTCTCATGTATGTTGTGGAGAAGCGCCAGCTCCTCAGGGTCGATGGGATGTGACTTCAGCATGTCGAGCATCCTATCCACCGCGGCCTCGTGTCGGCCAGACACTACTACTAGTCGGGGGATGTTGCTTTTGTAGCGACTTAGGTCCTGGATATATATAAATAGACTTAAACATTTTTTTTGCTATATATATATTTTTATAGCTGGGCAATAAAATAAACTACGACCGATAACAATCCTGTCGTAAAAAACATTTTTACTAAACGACTATGGTTTATACATATTTGTGTTTTTAAACACAGTTAAATATATTCCCCTAAAAAATGCTTATTCTCGCCCTCTTGCGTAGAAAATGTTTGATTGCAGTGCAGGTTGCCCGCCAGCCTACCCACGTGATGGTGTACCTTGTGTTTGTAATGTCCGTGGAGCAGCACATGCGCGTTGACCCCGGTCACCGACATGCTGTTGACGGCGGCGTACGAGCGCCGGAAGGCGGCGTGCTCTCTCAGCACTCGCATGCGGCCGTCCTGTAGCGCCGCCACGTCGCGCCGCGGACTCTCGCAGTGCAGGTTGCCCGCCAGCCTACCCACGTGATGGTGTACCTTGTGTTTGTAATGTCCGTGGAGCAGCACATGCGCGTTGACCCCGGTCACCGACATGCTGTTGACGGCGGCGTACGAGCGCCGGAAGGCGGCGTGCTCTCTCAGCACTCGCATGCGGCCGTCCTGTAGCGCCGCCACGTCGCGCCGCGGACTCTCGCAGTGCAGGTTGCCCGCCAGCCTACCCACGTGATAGCCTAGAAGCACCTGCGTAACACAAATTTGTTTGTTTTCATAGCTAAAGCCAACGCCTCTGTCATGGTTTCAGCACACCCTTTCCATCGAGCTTTAACTCGATGGGTTTATCTTGTTTTGTTTTGGAATACCTATATCTTCCAAATGTATTATTAGACAATTTAGCATAGCGTTGCTAACCGCTTTACGTTGCAAATAATAAAATACTCTTATTCTAAGGCAAAACCAATGAGAAACGATTAGATTATTTTCTTAAGATCAGAAAACATCTACGGCCAACTTATTCTGGCATTATACGGCTACATTATGTGAACACCTTTATTTTGGAACTGTACACTAATATTTGTATTCAATTTAAATCCAACAAAACAAAGGGAAGTGGATCTGAAGTTGGGAACTCTACGCGAACAAACACTCACACACCCTATAAAAGCTTGTTAAATTATATTGAAACATCACTCATGCATATTGTGCTCACTGCTAACTGTACTGACTTTAGTGATAGCAGATATTCCCGTAGCAGCTTCTCCATAGCCGATATTTGACATGACACTTCCAACAAGCAGTGGTTCTTCCCTTTTGTCACAAAACACTTTCTCAATGGCATCTAGTTCCGATTTATCAGCTTCTGGTACGGCTAAAAATAGAAGATTTTTATTAATCATATAAAATCTATGTCTAAGCCTTTGAATAGTATGTTATGATATTGGTAGTATTACATGTAATCAAAACAATAATAGCAAGTAATTTTTTAAGCTTGGCAAAATTGTATTCACGCTATTATTGGGAGAGGACTTTGGCCTTGTAACACAGTCTAACGACTAGTAGGTATGCTTATTTTTTTTATCTGCGTAACTAATAAATTTATGTTAATAAATTTTTATGTCTTTGTGCTATTTATTTAGTACATCATGAAAGGTCCCAGGTACACATAAATGCCATAAGAAGCACCACAAAGCTCCTTTCTTAAGCCCAACATACATGACGCAACAAGGATTATTTAGGATAACGGTTGTGTAGGAAGCGCGGTGTAAATTCATGAAGCTGACATTGCATTACACATACCCGATCCAAAAGCTTCGATATACTCGACTGCAGTGGGAGGCACGCCGACTTCGTTATAAAATTCTTTCAAGAAATTAGCTGAATCATCCGCATTGCGATAGAAGCCGTACCTCGGGCCAGTTGTTCCTCCCAATATTGAAATGAATTCACTTTTAACGTGTACGACATCGGCGTAAATTCTGTTAAAAATTGTGTAAACGACATTCAGATTCTTGCTCAAAAACTTATAGGTTAAAACCTTTCATTATTCTTAATTCTTCGAAATTAAAATGCTTAGGTTAAGTGCCAACAAATACTATCCGACAAAAGACTATCCTGGGATAATTACAAAGTCTTGTTTTGCTAAGCGTAGGTAGTATTGTGCTTTCAGACTTACCGCTTCGCATCCTTAGCTTTCTGCAAGAATAACACATTGATGGCTTCAGATTTGGCGCATCCACTTGCGTCTTCAGAGAATGATTTTGTCTTACCATCCATGCTTATATTCATAATTCTGCAAACAAAGTCGTCATCTACAAATTTTTACTTTCCAATTATGATTTTTACCTAGGTAACACAGAGTCATACCAGAGATCTATGTCATGTCTTGAAACACTCTTAACCTAAGACAGAGTGGGGTTCCACTAGGTACTAAGCAAGATAGGTACTATTATTATCAGCAGCAAAAAAGTATCGTATGAGTATATTTTGTTGGTCATCATAAATAACATCGGTGTCACTCATACCTTCCCAAATGCACAGAAGATTGCGGATGCAGACACAAGTAAGCCCCGGCTACAATAGCAGCTTCACACTCCCCGTGTGTCATGGCCTTGTAGGCGGCTTCGAGAGCGGCCGTGGAGCTGCAGCAGGCCTGGTCGATGCCTACTGAGGGACCTTTCACGTTCAGCCAGTACGAGATGCGGTTCGCAAACATTGACTTGTTACACCTGTTTGAAATTTAAACTTTTATAGTTTACTTTAGGAAGAACGCTAGCAAGTCAGTTGCTAGTCTGGTCACGTAAGTAATAAGCACGCAGAACCATTACAATTGTAGTGGCACCCGTGTTTCGAGCGTTACACTACGAATCTGGGCGCGTTGCTGAACTGTACAGGTCACCATTTAACTTATTGCTCATTCATTTCAGCATAATGCGATATCCCTTCAAAGCGAAATACAGAAGTATTCTATTGACTCAGGCGTGACTTTGCGGAAATCTATTGTAGATAGAAGAAAATAAGTATTTAGTGTATTTCCGCTGTGATGAAGAAGAATGAAAAAAAAAAATAAAAAAAAATTGTTGTGTTCCTTCGACCGTCCACCACACCTCTACTACAACTCACACCAGTAAACTGGTAACTGGTGCACTGTTGGGACTTTTTCCAACTTTTATTAATAAGTAAGTGTGACCGTTTTCTACGCGAAAAAATAAAATTATATGTTTCAAATACGAAAGAAACCCAAGGTGATAGACGTAGTATTGATGCTCTGCAAGCTTAAATGGAAATGGGCGGACATCTCGCTCGTATTACAGGTGGCAGCTGGAGCGAACGAGTGCTGCACTGATACCCGCGTATGGTGACCAGGGGGAGAGGCCGCCCGCGTGCTTGCTGGAGCGATGACATCACGGAGCTCGCCGGCCTCACCTGGGCGCGACTGGCGCAAGACAGACGACGGAGGCGCATGGAGAAGGCCTACTCCAAATTTTGGGCGTCCAAATAAAATTTCTTTATAAAAGCTTGTAAATATTTAAAGATAAGGGTATAAAAAATAAACGGCTATTTTAATTATTTTATTATTGTTTTAACTTGGTTAGAAATCACAGCGGAAATACACAAAATATTTATTTTCTTCTAAATACAGAAGTGTTTGTATAATACACGCGTTAGAATAACTAACAACAGTGTTCACTTTGCCGGACGGCGAACAGCTCCCAATTCCCGTAAGTACGTCAACTTCACGGCTAACTTCAGGTCTTGCCATATTTTATTAATGATTACACTACTCGTAAGTATATTGTTATTATTGTATTGTTATCATAATGTCGATAAAAATGGCCCGTTCACATACCCAGCGATACCAAAGCCCGATTTTCCAGCGGCCAAATAGAAACATGCCTTATCACTTTCAGAAAAACAAGTTCCAACGTAAACGCCCACTTTCTTGCCTGACAGGTGTTCTGGGCTCATTCCTGGAAACAACGGTTCTCATAAGTTATATAAATTAATATTTTAACGATGTTTGTAACACCCATTTTATTGTGTTGACAACACCAATACTAAAAATAAGTTTGGGTGTAAAATTAATTTATTTTATAATTTATATTCTAAATATTTAGTGTCTAATCAAAAAAAAAACGAATTCAGATAAGACTGGTTTAAATAATTGAATTAAGTTATTTCGAACCTTTAACATCAAAAAGGTTAAGATTTAATAACTTTTTTTAGTAAATATTTAATTTTAATTGTTTAGTTATAAATGATTTTCTTAAAAACATCATTAAGTTTTATGAGTTCATTTAGTTGAATTATTAATAGTTTGTTTAGGTTTATTAACAGAAGCACTTACAAAACAAAAATTCACGTACCTCATATAAAATTATTAACAACACTGATATTGTATACCTATGTATATATTATGTCAATATTACAAAACAAAAATATTAAAATTAAAAATCATTAAATGTTAAGACGACGTTATGTTTAAGATAAATTAGTTTCATTATTGACGACCTCGTTGGCGTAAAGGTTACCATGCCGGTCTGCTAATCAGAAGGTTCCGGGTACGATTCCCGGCCCTGTCAACATCTTTGTGCTTAACCAAATTTGTTGGCTCTGGGTCTGGGTGTTAAATATGTATTTATATATAATATATAATATGTATGTATGTATATGTAGTATATCAGTTGTGTTAGCAACCATAATACGAGCCAGAAGTGGTTCAGTATGGGGCTAACCAGCCGTGTGTGAAATGTGTCCTAATATTTATTTATTTATAATATTTATTATTAAACTAACCAACCAATACATTCAAATAAATACGTCATATAAAACCAAAAATACCATCACGGCCACTGACCTCTATAATTACTACTCTAGTAATATAGAGGTCAGTGATTACGGCCGTCATAGACTAGGAATCGCATGAGCTGATTTTGTTTGAGGCCTTAAAAGTTGCTTATGACCTTGAGAATCTGATATTCATAGGTGATTGATTTTAGCGCCATCTAGTGGATAGCTATCTGTACTTCTTCATTATTATTGGTCATAGAAAAGTAATTTGAGAGACAATAAACGAGTAATAAAGAGAGATAAGAAAGAGAGAGTATAATTATGACAATTTAAATTGCCTGATATTATAAATCTTCTCGAGATTCATTTGTACCCTTGACTGCCAAAATGAGGGTAGCGTATATTGAGGGTATATTATTGTGTGAATATGTTTGAGTATGTCTGACTTTTTGTGCCCTCCTTTTAGCAAAAACAGATTAACTCATTTTGTTTTGTGAAGTTTTAGAGATTCACTTCCGAAGTATCATAGGCTATTTTATTAACATCCCGTGGTTAACATTTAATTAAAGGTAAAACGAACGAGTTAGAAAATTTATATTTTGTATCTTCTTACCAGCGTCGTAGATAGCCTCATAAGCCTGCTCCAAGACCTTGCGTGACATGCTGTCCATATTGTTCGCAAGTTTGTAATGCACCTTGAAGAACTGGGCATCGAAACGGTCTAGATCAGGCACAGTGCCGCCGTATTGTGACACTTCAGGGTGGTTGTACTTCCATCGCAGAGTCTCTGATGATATCGGATTCACCTAAAATAAGTTGCAATAAGGGCCACGGTTGGTTTTTGTGAGATAATTTCGCCTACGAAATTTGTGTGATTTTTATAAGTCATATGTTGAGAGAGGATTATAAGTAATGAAGAAGCGTCTAAGAATATGTTAATAAATAATTGGTCAGTAATATGGTTGAACTTTCTTTAAAAAAAACTCGTTTCTTGTTTGACCTGATTAAAATCATCATACAATCGAAAATCAATACTTCTCAATCACAGAATGCATTTGTCTTTTTCTATGCTCTATCATATTATAAGCTAAATCACGAAGTCCTTGGTAATATTGACATTGTTTTTGTTTTGGTTCAGGCACTCAAGTACATACTTTGAGGTATGACAATAATTATGGTAATGGCAACAATTAGCTGCAACAGACGAAAATGTTATTTCTGATTGGAAGAGGCCTACTCCAAAAAGTTGATGACGTAAATTATTTTAATAAGTAATGATTATTAAATCTATTAATGGCACAATTTGAAACATAAATAAACTCAAATAACAAATTATTTATTTATAGAGTTCACTTGTGAATCTATTTTACATAGTGTAAAATAGATTCACAACATTATAATTACATACATTCACAACATTATAATTATGTATACTTGTACCTACTTAAAAAAGAGAAATTGATCAAATCAAATCTGGTAGCCGTGTAGCAGAGAGCAAAGAACGCCGCGCTAGCAGCATTCCTGCGCTGTACCGTAAGCGATATCCATTGCGCAAGGAATCAGCCAGTATTCATGCCTTCAGTGAAAAAATAGAGTATATAGTATACTTAGTGGAATTTAATATGTGAAAGTGATAGTGTTGTTAGGATTTACTCGTAGATGTTATAAGCAGTGTTGTAGAAATTTTTGATGTGAAGTATAATTAATGATATTGCTATCTTATTATATTCCACCATACCTTGTTGTAGAGGATGTTCTGCAGATCGCTGACGTACCGCGCCTGCGGGTAGAGGCCGGCCATGCCCGAGATGACCACCGTGTCTCCGCCTAGCGAGGCCCTTCGCTCCTCTACCGCGACTTGCGCGGGCGCATGCTCTTGCGGTTTCGGAGACATGGCAGAAATTTGTAGTCTAAGAGTATACAAAAACAACCATTATTTTTATTGTAGATATTATATATAGATCAGACTAGGTGGAAGTTATTGATGCTAGCCAGCTAGCAGTTAGCTAGATATATTAAGATGCAATCTTAATACATATTTGAGCTGACTTAAGATATAATGTTAATGGAATGACGCGGGTAAGACCGCGGGGCGCAGCTAGTAGATATATAATATAATATGTTATTACATAGTCATAGTTGATTTTAATGAAAAAACTAATTTCCGACTGTTGTTTAATCTCGTTGTAAATAAGTGCCAAATAATCAAGTTGGTTTGAAAGGAGACCCGTTAAATGTAAATTAAATGTTTGTAGTATTTGTTCATATAGAGGAAACCACAGAAATTGAAATATGTTCTGAAGCGGCCACAGAAACAGAAGTACATCATTTATGAATATATTCTTTCCACGAGTTCTCTGTATTCAAGTCTGCTAAACATATACATGAAACTATTGTGTGAGCTGTGCAGTCGTCGATAACAATCCTTTGTCTGATTCGTTGACTAACGCCCATTATGGTACAATGAGCGTAAAAATGAGTTTAAATCGCTGGAATGGCCTCCCGTTACTTGGGTACGTTTAACCAACAGGGTGGTTCTCACTTCTTTCCCGCCAATATAGCCAATCATACGTCAATGTTACAATCTATGATTTGCACTTGGAAAAGTCTTTAATTACTAAACGTTAACATAATTACTAAACGAGTTACTTTTAATGTTCAAAGCCAGATGCCGTGAGAAGACATACACAGTGACAGATATTTGTGCCTGAGATATAAAAAATAAATTGGCGTAACACAGTGTTCTCGTTATCGTAATTTGGTTGTGCCAATGCGACACAACCACAAACCATATTTTTTCCTGATGTACCATATTCACGGGTTCCTTATTTCTTCCAGGTTATTCGATCCCGTATTGCTTGCTTCCTTCTGGGATAGAATACGGAGATCGAATAATGCAGTGCTTGTTCGAGGATTTACACAGTCCGATGTACCGATTCTGGATGCTCGCCCACCAAACAGAACAAAAATTGGCCAAGTGCGAGTTGGGTTCCGTACTATTGTTGTATGGACTACTCTACCCCCCCTTAAATATATTCTTTATAATTTATTTTTTAATTTAATACATAATTCAATATTCTGTGAATGTATAGAGGGCCTACCAAATACATATCGTTATAAAAATCGAGTAAAAAACTACTTAAAAATTATGTTTGTTGTATAGAAGGCCCCCTCAAATACTTATTAAAACTTTCGTAAGGCATATTTGAATAATGTTTGTATAACCGGCTATCACTTACGTTTATTTTGTCGGAATTAGCCCGACATGTTTCAGCACAATCAGTGTGAACTGAACTGAGGCAGGTTCCGTTCAGGCGCAGCCGTCGTCGCGTGCATACATACATTGGCTGTGTTCCTGCACTTGAGAATGGCACACTGATTGTGCTGAAACATGTCGGGCTAATTCCGACAAAATAAACGTAAGTGATAGCCGGTTATACAAACATTATTTATTTTAATTTAATTTGATAGTTAATATACATTTATATATTTTGTGAAATTGTATGTGTCTGTCTATCTGCTACCGTTATTGACATATAGCAATAAAATGCGAAAAAAAAACGTTTATTGTATGGGGATTAATAATTTTTTATATTTAGTATCATACTCAATACTGAAAAAAGTGTGATAATGCATTACAAATCCAGGAAAGGATGCACATGAAAGATTGGACCAAAAGAGACTGTATTTTTAGGTTATACTGTTGACTACACCTTGACTCATTCTGCACATATAAAAAAAATGTGTATGAAAATCGCGAGTGCTAGTTTCGCGTTATTTAAACTTAGATCATAATTAGATAAGCTCTTATGTCAGTTCAGATTAAGATACGCCATTACTGTGTGGAGCAATGGAACCGATATGAAGAATGTACTGCGAGGGAAGAGGGCAAAAAAAACATGATTATGACTATGATTTCATCATAGATAGTCGTGTGCGATGCGCGCTCAGAAACGGACACGTTTAGGTATCTAAGCAAGAATATTTTATTCGCGTTTTGTGTAGCCGTAATAGCTACACATTGTCATCGAGCTTTTGGCATTCGTCAAGTATGCCATCGGCTACATAGACGAGGTCAACATCTTACAGATCTACAAGTTCTCATACAAAGAGGAAGAGGAATGCAGTGCTAAGTTGCTGCGACCAAGTCGGACAGATGCCATCTCGCCGGAGAGATGGTGGCGAGAAGAGTCTGCAGGACATCATCGATCTACTGAAGAGGATCGATCCGGATGACGTGCCCGATTTTGTGGCTAAGGACCTGCACAAGACGGACGTTGTCGAAAGTGAAAGAAGGCATTCTGTCACTTTCGACAACGTCGACGTCACCAGGCTGCTGAAGGACTTCACGTCTCTGAAGGTGAGCCAGGCCGAAATGAAGTCACCATTGGTGATTTACGAGCCGAAATAGCGTTGTTGCGCAAAGCTATTCTGAAAAGTGGATCACCAAAAGGCTCACACGTGAACACACGCTGTGGAGCACAAAATGCTTCGGTCTGCAGTTTTCAGTCGGCGAGTGAATCAACGTCGCCGGCCGTCAAGAATGCAGGCGTTGCGTTGTGTTCGGCTGATTGCGTCGTATTTGCCGGGGAAGCGACGTGTTTAATAGGTACATCGACCCCTAAATGTCCCTATTCTACAAAAGTTGCCAAGGCAAAACCTGCTTTGGCGGAAACAAAACGACAAGCAGAGAAAACAAAAACAGAGTCGCTCAGTATTGAGCGCGACTAAAGGTGCTGTGGTGGACCACAAACAGCAGGGACCACCGAAGCACACTTGCAATGAGGACGGCTTCATCAAGGTGGAGAGAAAGAAGAAGAAGGTTATTTATCGAAACCAGTACGGAACCGCTCTGGCAGGACTTAACATGCTGCTACGTCCTGCAGTACCGACTACGCTTTTGTACGTGTCCCGTTTACACATACGAAGACGGAGGACATCGTCAGTACATACGGATGCAGACCAACTTGAACTTGAGGGTGGAGAAGTAGGAGGCGCGCCATAACACCAATTTTATTTCGTTTTAGGTGCGCGTTCCGACCCTACATGTGGTGACCTTTCTCAAGGGAGAGTTTTGGCCGAAAGGTGTGCTGTATCGGCGAATCCGAGGCCGACTACGCGACACCTCGCAGCGTAACACGACGCCGTCACTTCGCGTGCAATAGTTTTATTGTTTTAATATATGTATTAGTTTATAGTTTTTGTTTTATATTTATATGTGTATTGTATTTTATGGGCCTCTACTTGCCTGAAATAAAGGAATAAATAAATAAACTATTTATTTATAACTAGAGGTTGCCCGCGGCTCCGCACGCGTGTAGGTCGCTTTTCGCGTATCCTATTCCCGTGCCAATTTTATATAAACATTACATTGCCCCCTCCCCCCTCCTCCAACAAACCCTTAGTTCACCCCTGGCAAAAAAACTTGATACCATTATTTTTAATTTTACATAAACTATACATATTCCAAATTTCATTCTTAAATTTTCTCAAAAATCTATTCTTAGTACATGTTTAAGTTCTAAAATATATACACACTCCAAATTTTACACCCCTAAGTTCAAAAACACAAAACTTTCATTTTTAACTTTCAACCCCAATGGCATCCCCCTTAGTGCACCCCTGGCAAAACATTTTATAATTTTTATTTAACCATTTAATAATCTACTACCATAACAACTTTCAAGACTTTAACTTGATAAATAAAGAATTTTCCATACAAACTTTCATCCCTCATTACAAACCCTTAGTTCACCCCTGGCAAAAAAACTTGATACCATTATTTTTAATTTTACATAAACTATACATATTCCAAATTTCATTGCTATAAGTTCAAAAACAAAAAAGTTTCATATAAACTGTTTTACCCCTTTTCACCCCCTTAGGGGTGGAATTTCCAAAAATCCGTTCTTAGTACGCGTCTACATACTAAAACAAATACACCCTCTAAATTTCACAACCCTAGGACCAGCCGTTTGGGCTCTGCGTTGTCTATAGATGAATGAATGAATGAATTAGTCAGGACAAAGAGTCTTATAGTATAGATTGTTTTTAGAAACGTATGACGAGATGGGCTGCTAAACTTCGAATTCGAAATATAATTTAAGGAAACCGGTTCATTTGAAACTCCCGGGCAACAGATTGGCCAAGACTCAAAAACAAGGGTTGTAAGTATAAAAAAATATGCATGTTCAATAAGCTCCCGCTATCAATAGTAGAACTGTCAAGTTTAGAGATAAATTAAATATATTTTTTTAAATAATCCATTAATTATCCTGAGTGAGTTCATGACAGCGCGCCACTGACTGAATGTTTTTTTCATAATTTTCGTAATTTATTTTATTTTAACAAATATATTCTATATTAAACAATCTTTATACCTAACTATAAAAAAGAACGAAAATAAATTTATTATGCACGTAAACTATTACAGAAATTATCAATTAAAATATTATATACAAACTTAAGCAATACAATTTAAATTAGAGTAAGCTCACCATCCAGGCTGTCGCTGCGGGGCAGAGTTCCCAAGATGCTGGCAGCATTACCCCGTTGAACAGCTAAACTTAGTCTTTGTAAGAAATAGCTGCCAGCTCTTGGATCTCCAGAAGCGAGGACCAACCGCTTCCCGATGTCTTTACAAAAAGTTTTTGTGTCGGACGACCACGGGCCTAAAGTCTCCACGGACAGCGCCACAAACTCATAGTTTGCGCTAATCCGTGAATACTTACGATGTTTGATAATTTGAGCCTGCCTACAAATATATTTACCATTATGGACAATTGTAATTACGCTAGCTATAAGATAGTTTTTAAGATCGATATAGTAATTTATAATTTGACTTGCCCTATTGACAATGTAATTTATAATTTGACATTGTAATTTGTAATTTGACTATCTTTTCTATTCTATGCAAATGTATATAAATAAAACTTTAATATTCAATAATTGTACATTTACTCTTGCCCAGTACGACGCGATGCCGTAAGGTTAATAAATGATTTGATTTTGATTTTGTTATTATAGCGACACGAGAAATACATATCTTGTGAATGTTTCAGCTTTCTAGCTATTACGGTTTCTGAGATACTTAGAACTTTGACCTAATTAAATATTCTATGAATGTATGTAATGTATGGAGGTAGACCCTCGAAATGTTTTTATCGAGAGGTAAGGATTAGTTTATTAAGATCGAGTTGGTTATAAAATTACGTTTGTTCTATTGTTGTATGGGTGTAGCTATTATCACATGCACCGGTAACAGGTAAATGCTTTAAATTGTCACAGGATATCAAGCTGTATTTTACCTTTTAAAATCAAGAGTTAAATAAAAATAAAATAAATATTAATGGGGCATCACATACAACAAACTTAATTTCAAAGACTTTTATCTCAACTTTTAATACTACATTTGGTAAATCCTTTAATTATTAATGAAATATTTTATATTTAATTACGTAATAAATTATAAAACAAAAAGGGCGAGGAGCCCCCGTAATGCGATGATAAGTACCAAACGAACTTATCAAAATAAGTAGGTATGAATATTTTTAGACTGGTATTCTTAGGGATATAACATTTATAAGATTTGTGATTTTAAGTAGACATGCACTAAAAACATTTTTTTTGTTGTAAATTATACCCCAAAGGGATTAAAATGGGGTGAAAGGATTGAATGAAACTTCCTTATTTTTTAATTTAAGATGCGGGTGTATTACAGGCTATTATATTTCACCAGGACACTATGATGCCGCAACCAGTCGCGCCGTATCGTCGCTACCAAACTAGATACCAGAGTCATCATACTGAGACAATACCAAACAGACAAATAAGATATAAACACTACTGCTGAATGCGTGAAGGAAAAGAGAGAGAAAAGAAACAATAAAATAATGCTTGTAAAAAGCTCAGATCCCAGTCATCAGCACTTCAATAATTATAGGTCTAAACTAGACCATTACATACACACAACATAAATATTTTGTTACGACTTATGTATTTTGTCAAGTTTAGACCAAATAAGTTGGTGATTTAACTAGCCGCACTAATGCAATTAGAATAATATTATATATTTTAGTTTATTTTAAAATAAATACAAGAACCGTACCTTCCTTATTTGAATAGCCACTAATGCAAACTATTAGCACCAACTGCACAATGAGTTCTAGTTGCAAGAATTTATATCAAAATTAAAATTTTGTCCGAGTGAACAAAGCGAGCGAAATATCGTATATAAACATTAACTAGCCGAAAAAAATATCTCTTCGTATGTAAGGTATTAATAAATAATCTAATAGTATTAGTAGTCTAGTATTAGTAAATAATCTAACTGAGTCACAATACGTTTTTGGCATGAGATCTCCACTAATAGCCATCTGACCAAAACACAAATCGAGTGAAGGTACATAAAATCTCAATAAGTTGAAAATCAGTAAAATGGTTCAAAACATATTTAATAAGAATACTTAAAAGTTCCTCATCTATCCCGTAAATGTTTTTTTATTTAAGGTTTTACATCGAAACGGTAAGTTTTATCATGAAAGTACCTTCGCCAAAAATTGCAGATCATAAAATTTACTGTAAATAATGTTGTATACTTTTTTCTTACGAGCCATATTTCCTGAGATATATTGATTCAAAAAGTTGAAAAAGTTGTTAACGTCATAATATGCATTAGTACGCCATGACATGATGCTGTTCGACCAAGGTCTTTTAATAGCCCAGTGAAATTAGGTAAAAAAAGGGGTCAACCTCGGAATGAAAGATAAGCTGGAAATTGGCAAAAACCTTTGTTTTGTTACCCTAAATATTGTCTCAAAAGTCACAAATGCTATCGTGTCCGCGTGTTCTTAAGATATTGAAGGTCACAAAAAACGATTTTTCGCGAATATCTCGGTTCCTATTGCTTAAATGATATTTTCACCTATTATGAAAGTTATAGAGTATAAAATTCTCTACAACTTTTGTCTAAACTTTTTTTTTATACGATCAACCGTTTTTGAGGTAGAGCGCGAAGAGTGCGGCTAGTGCGGCGGATGAGCTAATGCAGGGTCCCTGCATTAGCTCATATATGACTGTACGCTGCGCACTCTTCGCGGTCTACCTCAAAAACGGTTGATCGTATAAAAAAAAGTTTAGACAAAAGTTGTAGAGAATTTTATATTCTACAACTTTCTCATTAGGTGAAAATATCATTTAAGCAATAGGAACCAAGATATTCGCGAAAAATCGTTTTTTGTGACCTTTGACCTTCAATATCTTAAGACGCGGACACGATAGCATTTGTGACAATATTTAGGGTAACAAAACAAAGGTTTTTACCAATTTCCAGCTTATTATCTTTCATTCCGAGGTGAAACCCCTAATATGACTGGGCTATAGTACATAAATAAATCAGTTGTTGTCTGCACTCGCGTCTTTCATTATATCACAACACCTATATAATACATAATATTTTTTCCCCTTTGTATGAACAATAAAAAATTTGCCGTTTCGGAAACAAAGAGGTCACAAAAAATCAGACACAATCGTACATACACACAAAAATATACACTCGATAAACGTAACTCTCTTTTTAGGCAGTCAGCTACAAATGCATCTTAGAAGATTAATATTTTTAGGCAATTTAAATTGTGTCATAAATATTATTTCTACCACAATACTATTATTTGACCAATGCGCAAGACGTACAGAGGCCTCCGCCGCCAAGGGCTCTCAATAGAGAAGAAAATGCTTTTGTGATTGCAGTCATGCAGTTTATTTATTATATTTATCTGTAAATACAGGAAAAATATGGAACTTTATGCGCGTCATCACTATATAATATATGAAGGGTCCACTGCAATAATGATGAATGTCCAAAAATATTAAAATTTTAACGAGTAATGCCATTCGGTTCCTTGTTAATAGATTAAGAAATTTAGTTGTCAAACTTAACAATATAGCTTGCAGACTCGTGATATATACATATTTGATATATTGACTACACGGCTAGAACGCTCGACGTCGCAGGTATTCACGGCAATAATGATAAATGTCCAATGGATTTTTCAAAAAATCTTCCTGAATCAAACATAACTTACAAACGATGTATATTATAAAAGACAGCTGAGTTATTTTATGTTTAATATTCATGTGCTTGCTGATTCCTCATCTTATTTTTTCGCATATGATGAGAGTATTGGAAAAAAAGGGTCTGACAATGTGGCTTCTCATCTATTTCATTTCACATATAATTAAATGGAGGAACAGGTCAAGACTCAGAACACTAGGAACAGATCAGACAATAACAGTCCATGGGAATCAAGGGTATTGAACACACCAGTTTCTTTTAGGTCTATGAAGGCAGTTAATGAGCGCGAATTCAAATTACCTGGTTTGGCTTATAAAAAGAGAAGCTACCTCTATATCAACAGCAAAATATAACAACCTGCAATTCTTGAAAGAGTTCTGTAGGCCTGGCACAAGACTTTATTACGATGAATTTCCACATGCTGCAAATATTAAAGATTCAGAAGTTAATTAAATCAGTAATTTGGACACCAATCATTATTGACTATGAACGCAGTGTGGACAGTGATCATTATAGTCCTGAATTTTAAAACCTTACTTAAGATTTAATTATTTTTTATTAGTTTTTAATACCCTGAGAATGATTATTTTCTAAAAAATAATACTATAATGCCCACACTTTAACTTTAATAAACAACATTTTATAAACTTCATGTCTGAGTTTTTTTACACCGTTTGTAAATTTAAAATTCAATTATCTCAAAACTATAGACAAATTCATCATTATTGCAGTGGACTAAAAAAAAAACATTCAAAAAATTCAAATTCATCATTATTGCAGTGGACCCTTCATATCATCAATTCATTTAACTTGCTAAATCTATTCACTATTATTCCACTTGATATATACGACTAAATTAGCATCCTATGACTGTATTGTTGGTTTTGAACGTGCGAATATATTATAATTATTCTGTAAGCGTGTGCATGTCTGCAATGTTAGCTTAGTAAACACACCCTGAGTGTGTGTTTGTTCTCACACACAAACTCAGGGTGTGTTTGCCACACCAGGACTTCATGACTGAAAACACACCGGATTTTTCGACTGTAATTCTAATTCGCCATTCGGAAATCTGTCTCGCTGCAGGAATCGAACCCCAGTCTTCTCCAGAGAGAGAGAGAATAAAATAAATATGGGAGTACTTACATTAAATATTGACTTTGACTTTTAGTAGTTATTTATACATATATATTTACGCTTGTTCCTCACAGTTTCGTAAAATAAACCCATCATTATAATATTTTTAAAGTACTGCCACATTCCTACTCAATTATAACAAAAAATAATTGGCCAAGTGCGAATTGGGCTTGCGCATGAAGGAGTCCGTAACCATTGTTGTATGGGAGAGCACCCCCATTTTTTTTTATTTAATACATAATTTAATATTCTCTGAATATATAAAGGGGTCTAACAAATCTTAATATATATAAATCTCGTGTCACAATGTTTGTCCACAATGGACTCTTAAACCACTTAACCGATTATAATAAAATTCGCACACCATGTGCAGTTCAATCCAACTTGAGAGATAGGATAGTTTAAATCTCAAATTATAGTCGCAATTTTTATTTATTGCTAATTATTGTCTGTTATTATTTGACAGTCACAAATTATCTGTTAACTCCACTGACCTCTATTTCTACTAGTACGCAGTAGAAATAGAGGTCAGTGGTTAACTCCAAATGATTCCAACAGATGTCGATACCTTTCGACTGGGTTGAGTAAGTAATCAATAGATGGCGCTGTACCCGTAAGTGAGACAAAACAACGTTTGCCGGGTCAGCTAGTATCTATCTTATATATAAAATTTCCGTGTCACAGTGTTTGTTACCGTACTCCTCCGAAACGGCTTGACCGATTTTATCCAAAATTTATATGCGTATTCAGTAGGTCTGAGAATCGGCTACTATATATTTGGAAATAATTATTAAGGCAAAACAAGGTTTGCCGGGTCAGCTAGTATAATATAAAATATTGTTATAAAGATCAAATAAAAAACTACTTAAAATTACGTTTGTTGATATATGGTTAAAAATACGAAAATAAACACGTCTACTGTATGGTGACCTCCCTTAAGGCTGTTCGTTAGCATGCCACAAGTGCTCAGATGCCGCTAGATGGCGTTAAATTTTCATAAGTATGTTTTCTTTATCCTAGCGGCTCAAATTATCCCTTTCAGAACTTCTGAATCGTTACGCGAAATCTATTGTTAATGTATTATTTTTAGGGCTCATCACAAAACACCATCTACTAAGGCGTTGGTAGCAAAAGTCAAATAAACCCATATCTACTATCATCTATTCTGTGACGATGCGGCTACACTCACACTAGCATTGACAATTTTTTTTGTCACTTGAACTTCAGCATATTTGAATATGCATGCCAATTTCGAACGCTCAATTGTCGATTATATGGCTCGTTCGTAGAGGAAGCATTTTTGGAACAGGAAATATTTTTATGATTTAAATTGACTATGGTTCAAATCTCATGAATTATTAATTTTGCTATTTTATTTTGTTCGAAACTCTTTTTTTTTAAAGGAATATTATGGGAAAGTCAATATTTTCAATAGGTTTCGTTTTCGTGTATGTTAATATTCATAGTGCATACCTTAAAACCTCAAATGAAATTAAAAAATAAATCTATTGGGTACATGATACGAGTAACAAGAAAAAACTTTTCTCACGAATCATCTAACATATTGCATGAAACAGTTGTATTTTTCGCATGATTCCAAAATGTAAGCCATTTCATTTGGGAAAGTTGCGAATAATATCATATCCGCTATTTTGGCGGACATCCGAATATCATCAAACATAGCTAAGAACATCAAAATCGGTTCATCCGGAATAACAGCTTCAAGTCTAATGATTAGAAAAGTAAATAATTACATATTATCAGGGAATTTATATATAATAGACTATGGATATTATTTTAGCTTCATTTGAAATAAAAAAAAAACTATTATTATTATTCTAAGGTAAGAGGCCTGTCGAAATCTTAGTTATTATAAATATACACCTGGCAGTTTACATGTATCGTTGATATAATTATACACTAGTGGCCCGTCCCGGCTTAGCACGGGCATAAAAAAAAATCAATTCTAGGAGATATGTTTGAAAGTCGTTCAGAAGTGTAATATTTTATTCGTTACGAACAAACATTTAAACTTTATCGCATTATAATTTTGACATAGATTAAAGTTTTTTTTTGTATATATGGGTTCCGCTGCTCTCAAGACATACTAAACGACACCCGCCACAACTAACTTTTCTTAGCGCATGCGATGAAACAAATTTTTTACTCTTTTTTATACCTTGTGTTACATTTCTGGAGTCTTAATAAGAATTTCTTACCCTTTGCAACAAAATATAATGCCTATGTCATTTGGGGATAATTTAACTTCCCAACGGTGTAAGAATTTTTAATTTTAGTCCAATAGTTTCGGAGCCTATTCGCGTCAAAAAAACATAAAAACATCCAAACAAACAAACAAACAAGCCTTTTGTAATTATGAGATTGTTAAAGATATTGATAGGTAAACAAAAGACGTAGGTATAAAAATTTGATATAATTGGCCAAGTACGAACCGGGCTCGCGCGTGAAGGGTTCCGTACCATTATTAAAATATGGCGAAAAAACATGTTTTTTGTATGGGAACCCCATATCAAACATTCATTTTATTTTGAAAGAAAGAAAGAGAGAAATCATGAAAGAATCTACCAAGTGTCATTGTAAAGATAGAGTAAAAAGAGGTAATACGTAGCTTAATATTCTGTAGAATTCTTTAGTGTCCTGTTATCGTTTTTGATATTGAGCAAAAATACAAAATATAACACGTCTTTTAAGGTACACTTTAAAAATGTGTCATCCACCCTTTATATTTGTATATTTTCTGTTTTTAGTATTTGTTGTTATAGCGTATCTAGTACTTGTATACTCTTGGGTTATAGCGGCAACGGAAACAAATAATTTGTGAAATTTTCAGCTATCAAAGTGTATAAGAAACAGCCTGGTGACAGAAAGACAGACAACGAATATTTTGTAAAAGGCATTCGTTTTTATCTTTTAAGTACAGAAAAGATCGCAGTAGTATATTAATTTCATTCTTAGGGTACCTAACCCTAAAAATTATTGCTGCAATATAAATACGTTTTTTTAAGTATGTCAAATATGACAAACTGACATTGACATAACTAAATTTCATTCAAATAATCAAACAAAATTATACATATTTTAAATTTTTAATTCTATTACGATACTTAATATAAAAATTGCAATAATTTATTTAAAAATAATAAATAAATTTCATCAAACTCTTTAACAATACTGTTTTTGATCCTGCCATCTATCGGAATTTTGTTGATTTATTACTACGGATGGTAAGCTTGGGTTCATGTTTGGCAGAGAGAATGACACTAACGGAAACGGAAACTAGCAATGTATACGTATACATGTCACCAACTTAGCTGTTCAGGTGGCCAAAATTGGAATTACAAGTTCGACAGCACTCTTAGGTGGCAACAAATCTCCACTAGCGACACTGTCAACTGAACAGCTAAGTTGTTGCACTGCACTCATACATGTGTATTTTGCTGGAAAAAATCACGCTGATATATCTGTTTTGCGATAAAAAATGTATAATATTACCTATTTCGCGCCCCAATTAGACCATTTTAAGTTTATGTTAAGTGATTACTATTTAAAAATCTTAGAGGAAATGGTTGCCAGTCTGAGAAGCATTTAGTATGGGGCTCGGAAAGCCTTAATATTTTATTTTTATTTTATTTTTAGTATTTGTTGTTATAGCGGCACGGAAAATACATATCATCTGAAAGTTTTAGCTTTTTATCTATTAGTACGGTTTGGAGACAGACAGATAGACAGACAAACAAACAGCGGAGGCTTAGTCCAGTAGTTACCTTTTAGGTAAAAACTGGACTAGCGAGCCCTAAAAACCTGCTATTCTATTTTCTCTCTCTCTCTCAAACACACACACAAACACAGGCATACACGAGGCGAGTTTACCACATCAGCATATTAATCTAAAAATAACATTTAACAATGAAATAGCCACTTGTGTTTGATAATTTAGCATACTTGAAGGTCAAATTATTAAACGTTTTAATATATGACTAGCATTAGTATACAATAGGGTGTAAAGGTGGTATTGTTTGCTAATGTCTTGAGTTTTAAATTTAAAAATTCCTTTGTTTTAAAATTGCAGGCATAGCGTATATTGTCTAGTTTCCGGGGAAAAAATACGAGTACCTACCTTCTCCACCACGATGCTAGGTATAGTTTCATTCATTCATGAATCCATAAGAATTATGAATAAAATAAATTATATCGAATATAAGATGACTTGAGATGATAATTTTATCAGAGATTGCAAAAATTTTTTTTGCTTAATACACAGCTGGTTAAGTGCGGGTTGGCGGAAGACACACGTTTTGGATTTAGCATTTGGGTTTCGACACGACATTTTCCATCACCGTATGTAGCGCCTGTAGCTCGGCTAGCTATCAGTGATCTGACGCGATCATCGAGGTTAAACAACGGTCGATATGGAAAATCTTTGGATGGCAGACCATGCACAAGACTGTCTTAAAAAAAGGTGGCATTTTCATGGGCACTACCGTGGGTCGGATGACACGATAAATTGTAGGTCCCGGCTGATAGTCTTAGAACAAGCAGTCGTTAAGCCAAGTCAGAGGCCTTCGGGTGGCTTGAAATCTCTCGGCTTTGCCACTTAGCTCTTACGAAGAAGACGGTATGAGCGAGTGCAAAAGAAAAATGAATTAAAGCTTTACATTTATGGATACTCCGTAATTACCTGTTGATCGTGATGACGTGTATGGACACGCCACACGAACCGGATTGTCGAGAGTCGAGTCAAGAGATTTCAAGCCGCCCGAAGACCTCTGACATGGCTTTTTAAGACAGCCTTGTGCATGGTCCCCCATCCATAGACTTTCCGTATCGACCATTACAGGTTTATTCTCGGATTTAACTAAGCTTACAAAATATTCTTTAGTTGACGACATAATGATTTCCAATATCAAGGTACTCCTCATGAGGCGGGTGAACTAGCCGATGAAACAAAGCCCTGCGTCGCTCCACTCGCGCCGCAAGGCACCGCGGCTTGCGGAAGCGCTACGCCAAGCGAGCGGGAGCTCTCCAGGTTAAATTCTTGTATACGTAATCTTTGGTACCAACTAAAATATAAAATAAGTAATACCGTCCGCCTGCAGTAGGACAAGTGCATGAATGCAGAAGTTTACAAGTGCAGAAATTCTTTCATACTGGTCTACCCCAATATGACTAAGGCTAGGCTAGGCTAGGATAAATGGATTCCAAGGCAGCACAGATTACATATAATTTAAAGTGTCATCAGCTATGCCCAACAAGACCTTGTAAAAAATCCCGAGCGAAGCGAGCGCTTACATTTTTTTGCTTTTCAGACTTATAAAATTATATATATAAAATTTAAAGAATAACTTACTATAGTTAGGTAAACCAAATTTTAACAAAATCGGTGTAATTTATTTGCTTATCCCACGGGAATAGTAATTAATTTTGGGATAAAAATAAAACAGATGTGTTTTTTGTTGACTCATTTATAATCCATTGTCCACGAGTAAGACTAGCACTTGCCGGTTATGAAAAACCTTATTCCAAAGAAATCATTTTACGTAGTCGGATAATAAAAGCAATCCTCATACAAAATCAGTATATTAAATCACATTATTATCATCTGTACCTAAAATCTCACTCCAGCAACAGGAGTTACCGTCAACTCTTCAATCTGAAACGAGAATGTAAGATTAACATATTAGAGTAAAATGTACATATAAAATATGGCAAGTGCGAGTCAAGCTCGTGCATGAAGCGTCTCGAATCGGATCAAGACAAAATGGCAAAAAAACACGTTTGTTGTTTTGGACCAAAAGAGTCCTGTTATTGCATGAGCTGCGTATAAATACGGGTATGTTGGGTTTTTAGTACATCTTTAGGGAACAGGTATCCAATACCGGAATTTAAAAAAGAATCTTACAGAATATCTTTTATTAGATCATTTATTACAAACCGTGCAAAGCAGAGACGGGCTAGTTTTAAGTATATGAGGATGAAATAATCTAGACGCAATAGAAATAAGAGCTGTTATTAGATTCGACCTCGTTGGCGTAAAGGTTACCATGCCGGTCTGCTAATCAGAAGGTTCCGGGTTCGATTCCCGGCCCGGTCAACATCTTTGTGCTTAACTAAATTTGTTGGCTGTGGGTCTGGGTGTTAAATATGTATTCAGTTGTGTTAGCAACCATAATACGAGCTAGAAATGGTTCAGTATGGGGCTAACCAGCCGTGTGTGGAAGTGTCCTAATATTTATTTATATTTATTTATTATACATCAATATGAAAGCAGGAATAGTATGAAGAAAACGAGAGTTCTTGCACCCACCTCTAGCCGGCAGCGTTCGAAGCATAAGGAAGAGATAGCAATAGGATGTAAAGCAAGTAGTACTATTATTTATGATCTGAAATAGCACTCACATTAACATGCGCAGGCGTCGACAACGCGTAGAGAACCGTGTCGGCGACGGCCTCAGCGGCAAGATGCGGGAACTGTAATAAGTCGATCAACGCTTTGACTAACTTTTTAAATAGTATCATAATTGTTTGGCATAGATTAGATACGAGTAGATAAATTAACTCTTTATAGGGCAGATAATAGGTACAAATGAATAAAAAAAGGAACAAACTTATCGCTAAAAGCGATCTCTTCCAGCCAACCTTTGGATGGAAAAGAGTTGAAAGGGAGAAAAGAAAAAAGAGGAATTAGTATGATGGAGGACTCGAACTTAATTGAGTTTTCGGTATCGGACTAAAAAAAGTCGCAGAAAATCAGTGTACATAAAAACTACTTATAAATGTACCTAGTCTACTCAGTTGCCACAGCTATAAACTACTATTGATAAAATACACAGCAAACACTTACTTTCTTGATATTGTCGTCGCTAGCCATGTCTGTCGCTACTAAGCCCGGCGAAATGCTCTGTAATCAAGCCAAATCAGGCAAGCATATCAAGAAACAAACTCTTCTGATGTAGGAAAGATACATACTAACTGTAACTTTGATGTTGCTATTGTAATGCGCGAGCTCCCCTGCGAGAGACCTCGTGAGCGCCGTGACGGCGAGCTTGGTGCCCGAGTACACGTTGTAGTAAGATATACTAACTGTAACTTTGATGTTGCTTTTGTAATGCGCGAGCTCCCCTGCGAGAGACCTCGTGAGCGCCGTGACGGCGTGCTTGGTGCCCGAGTACACGTTGTAGTAAGATATACTAACTGTAACTTTGATGTTGCTTTTGTAATGCGCGAGCTCCCCTGCGAGAGACCTCGTGAGCGCCGTGACGGCGTGCTTGGTGCCCGAGTACACGTTGTAGTAAGATATACTAACTGTAACTTTGATGTTGCTTTTGTAATGCGCGAGCTCCCCTGCGAGAGACCTCGTGAGCGCCGTGACGGCGTGCTTGGTGCCCGAGTACACGTTGTAGTAAGATATACTAACTGTAACTTTGATGTTGCTTTTGTAATGCGCGAGCTCCCCTGCGAGAGACCTCGTGAGCGCCGTGACGGCGTGCTTGGTGCCCGAGTACACGTTGTAGTAAGATACTAACTGTAACTTTGATGTTGCTATTGTAATGCGCGAGCTCCCCTGCGAGAGACCTCGTGAACGCCGTGACGGCGTGCTTGGTGCCCGAGTACACGTTGTAGTAAGATACTAACTGTAACTTTGATGTTGCTATTGTAATGCGCGAGCTCCCCTGCGAGAGACCTCGTGAACGCCGTGACGGCGTGCTTGGTGCCCGAGTACACGTTGTAGTAAGATACTAACTGTAACTTTGATGTTGCTATTGTAATGCGCGAGCTCCCCTGCGAGAGACCTCGTGAGCGCCGTGACGGCGTGCTTGGTGCCCGAGTACACGTTGTAGTAAGATACTAACTGTAACTTTGATGTTGCTATTGTAATGCGCGAGCTCCCCTGCGAGAGACCTCGTGAACGCCGTGACGGCGTGCTTGGTGCCCGAGTACACGTTGTAGTAAGATACTAACTGTAACTTTGATGTTGCTATTGTAATGCGCGAGCTCCCCTGCGAGAGACCTCGTGAACGCCGTGACGGCGTGCTTGGTGCCCGAGTACACGTTGTAGTAAGATACTAACTGTAACTTTGATGTTGCTATTGTAATGCGCGAGCTCCCCTGCGAGAGACCTCGTGAACGCCGTGACGGCGTGCTTGGTGCCCGAGTACACGTTGTAGTAAGATACTAACTGTAACTTTGATGTTGCTATTGTAATGCGCGAGCTCCCCTGCGAGAGACCTCGTGAGCGCCGTGACGGCGTGCTTGGTGCCCGAGTACACGTTGTAGTAAGATACTAACTGTAACTTTGATGTTGCTATTGTAATGCGCGAGCTCCCCTGCGAGAGACCTCGTGAACGCCGTGACGGCGTGCTTGGTGCCCGAGTACACGTTGTAGTAAGATACTAACTGTAACTTTGATGTTGCTATTGTAATGCGCGAGCTCCCCTGCGAGAGACCTCGTGAACGCCGTGACGGCGTGCTTGGTGCCCGAGTACACGTTGTAGTAAGATACTAACTGTAACTTTGATGTTGCTATTGTAATGCGCGAGCTCCCCTGCGAGAGACCTCGTGAACGCCGTGACGGCGTGCTTGGTGCCCGAGTACACGTTGTAGTCAGGCGCCGCGGGCACGTAGTGGCCCGCGATGCTGAAAACATACAAATACAACATTATTCTAGATGGAAGAAAATCTGAATATATTTAGTGTGATTCCGAAATGATTTGAAACCAAATTGAGATAAGCAAAGAATACATCAAAATATTAAAATAATATTGGTGTGTTTCTCCAACCCACCATCGCAACTCTCCAACCGACGACCGCAACTCCGTTCAAAATAAATAAATAAAAATTAAGAATGAAAAAATTAAATACAACAAACGTAATTGTTAAGCAATGTTTTACTCGAACTTTATGAAAATTGGCCCTTTTAAAAATTCACAGAATATTTGTTTATTGTAATCATTTTAAAATTTAAATAAAAAACCACAACTGACGTGATTTTCGCCATTTTTTAGATTATATACGATACGCTCTTGTAATTTTTTTTTTATTTTAGCTGTGCTAATTTAGCACCGGCATAGACCACGTTTTTAAACCATAAACATATTTTATTAGGTTTCCGTATCTAAAAGGTAAACACGGGACCCTATTACTAAGTCTCCGCTGTCTGCCTGTCAGTCACCAGACTGTGAATCTCATGACTCGTGATAGCTAGAAAGCTGAAATTTTCACAAATTATGCATTTATTTTGCTGCTATACAATAAATATTAAAAATAATATATTGAGGGTGTCCCATAAATGTGTTTTTTTATGCTAGACTCATTTGGGCTTTGAGTGATATGTATCACTCACAGATAACATAAATAATTGGAATGAAGTGATGATTAAACTGTATGGAAATTGTATACAGGACATATTATGATGCGAGATAAAACAAACAATTGGACTAAGACAGTAACCGAATGGTCTCTAGATATAATTACTAAAGGATAAGGACTCCCTTTTTCGGAGATAGACTGATGTTACAGGTACGGCAGGGACTACGTGGACAAAGGTAGCTCAACCCAGAAGCTAATGGAAAAGACTGGAAGATGCCTTCGAGCCTTTGACGCATTGCGGTACGGCCTGATACTTGACATACTTAAATTACCAAACACAATCTGAAAACCCCCAGTCCGAAAAGACTGCGATGATGGTGCATGCGAGTGTTTGTCAAAGGCAACCTGCATATTAACCTATATTTAAATTGTAGGTCGATCAGAAAATTATTATTCTGCTAGACTACACTTAGTATTCAAGGCTGCATTTTACTTTTGTTTTTGATTTTGAATGTGAAAGTACATAATTATTCAAATATATGCTTGTCTGCATCGTTGACCTAGAGTTACGTGCCGACTGGAAAGCGCTATAATACGAGTATGTAATGTCCCGAATGTCTGTATGTATGCTGCAGTCCCTGAGTCATTATGTGCTATGCCACTTGCATTTGCATGTTTTAGTTGTTTTGATATTCGCTATGCCAATCTCATCACAGTCACACGAAAAGTTATTGTCGCGAATAATTTAAACCTAGACTTTGTATTTTGTGATGATTTTGATTTGCACCATTCATTAACTGTACTTCTGTGATTCTGATGATCTGTACACAAGTACATAATTACAGAATTCGGCAGCAGAATCTGACAAAGAGGATAAGATTCCGCATGTTAACAAATTAATTTCTATTTCTATTTCATCCTTCCTTTTCTTAATTTTAAAGGCATCCGAGGGTAAAAATATTTTGTCCCCGATAAAGATAGTACCTATGAACAGTAGGTATATAATATACTATATTCTCAGTCACTAATCAGAAAAAATCAGTTCTCAGTATAGTAACTGTCATAGTTCACATGAATGTCATAATTAATCATTCACTTTTCTAATTCTATTTTAGTCTAAAATTTGTCTAATTATGTTGAAAATAGTTTTACTTGAGATGATAACAAGAAAAAGCGAAGTGAATTAAATGTAAGATAATCTGTAATAACCTGTTGATCATGATGACGTGTCCATCAAACCCGTGTCTCTTCATGGAAGCGACAGCGTGTCGAGTGCATAGCACGAGTCCTTTCAGATTTACATCGATCGTGGACACCAGGGCTTCCTCGCTCACTGGAGCGTCGCCGACGTCTGGAATAAAACGAGCTCACAGATTAATTTAGGGATTGCACCAAATTAACAAAAATATTCTATAGATTACAAGATGGTGGTCTCCAAGATACTCCGCATCGCGAGGCGCCGCGCCGTGTGGAAGCGCTACGCTAAGCAAGCGGAAACTTGCTCTGCAATCAAGTTAAATTCTTGTACACGAGATCTGTGTGTGTCGCTCATGTTCAAGCCGCCCGAAAGCCTCCAACTTGGCTTAACGACTGGTTATACTAAGCCTTACAGCTGAAACCTACAATTCATGTGGTCATCCGACCCATGGTAGAATATGCTACTTATTTTTTTAAAGACAGTCTTGTCAAGACTGGCCGCCACTTAACCATGATGATCGCGTCTAATCACCTTTGTTAGCTACACGGGCTACTGAGTGTAAATAAAAAAACTTTACATTTTGTAGTCGGGGCCAACTTGGATTTGAAATTAAACTCACTGTTTGAATTTTAACTCTCTTATAATCAACTCTTTTTAACCGACTTCATTAACACCCTTGGTCGTAAAGCTGATGTAATTCCACCGGGTTCAAATATGTAAAACGGGTCATAAAAAACGCGTGTGTTATCAAACAAAATAGTTAAGTTAACCATAACTTAACTATACAACTTATACCATTACCATACAAACTCCTTAATTTGCTATTTCTAATATGGAACTGATCGCCGCCGCACGACTCCAGCTAGTGAGCAGCGCGCTATTGCTATCAAATCTACAATCTAGCGATTTTCAAGGCGAGAGTGAACCCGTTCCTTCTAGGTAAGCGCGATCCACCATAGACCTCAATATCACTTACCATCAGGTGAATTGTGGTCAAGCGCTGACCTATGCGGAGTAAAAAAATGGAACTAAGCGCCGCGGCAGCGCTAGCGCGTTGTTAAAATGGCGGGAAAGCAACAGTGTGCATTCACTTATTGAGCTTATTTAAAAATATAAAATGTTTCTTTTTCTGTTTCCTCGCAAATAAGTATTGGTTACCTATAACATGCACGCCTTGATTACGCCCTCGCTTTCGTCTCGGGCCGAAATTCTAACTACTACTAACGCAATACTATACAATAAATACAATACAAAGACAAAATTATACATATTGTACAAGTTGTGAAAACACATGCCAACAGCCGAAAGCGCACGGCGGCCTCCATCTTAGATTTACTTTCATCAAAATGATACGTCAAACTTTAAACACGCCGTCGTTTTTAGGTAAATTTTGCCATCGGTATAGGTACAGGCGCTTACCTACCAGTGATATTTCCTTTATGCAAGACGCCGGCGTTGTTAACCACGACATGAACACAGCCGAGCGTGGCGTCGAGCCAGCGGAACGCCGCCGATATCTGACCGGCGTCTCTCACATCACACTCGTAGGACGCGATGCTGCCCGCTCCGCTGACTGACGCTCGCAGCTCCTGAAGACAACACTCATTTATTACAACTTTATATTTTATATTAGCCACAGCCACTCTCCACACTAAGGCAATACACCTGCCATAAATGTGACCGCATCTGCGGCTCTCGCATCGGCTTGTTCAGCCACGAGCGCAGATGCAATAACCAGCCGGACGCTACATGAAATCACCTTTCGTAGATGAAGTGGGCCAATGATGATGATGATATTTTATATTATAGTATCACCTGCCCCATTATAATAATAATAATGTTTATTGTGCAGTAAATTGCATAATATTTCCCGTTAATTAGGGTAAAACAAAATACATTGACTTCAAAATTGAGAATTTCTCGCACGCTTCTGTTGAAATGAAACTAATATGTATTTATGTATATATGAAATACCTGATCCGAAGATGAAACAGGAAAATCGCCATGGCACTAAATGTTTAGAATTACACATTAAAACTAGTAAATGATCTGCTACAATCCCACCAATTTAAAATATAATCCATTTTGTAGAAAGCATTTTGCAAAATGACAATTGACAATCAATCTGAAATATTTCAACTTTGGAATTAAAAAGAATAAGATAAACCACAAATACAAAAGAGTTTTTAACCTGAAACGTAGAAACCTCTGTGGTTAGTTTGAAACTAAATCCTTCTTTTACATTTTTTACTTTTATTTATTTATCTGCATTCAGATTTAGTGTCGTCCTTCTGATTTAATTTATAATTTGGTTTTTAAGGTTAATACTTATATTAATAATTAAATATTATGAGTTGTTTAGAGGGACTGCCAACCGTATTTATAACGATTGACCAAATTTTTTTTTTGTTTTATTTTAAGCGGTACCAGGCATACGTATAAAATTTTCACAGAATACCATTCAAAATAAATAATTAAATAAAAATAAAGTAAATATTAAAAGGGGGCTTCCATACAACAAATATTTAAGCTATTTTTATTAGATTTTTTTAACGATAAATTTGGTAGATTATTATATGCACTAAATATTTAATTATGAATTAACTTTATAATAAATTATAAAATAAAATAAATATTTAAGGGGGCCCCCATATAACATCGTTAGTTGTTTGGGAAATCTACCAAGATTGTATACGGACCCTTCAAGCGCGAATGCGACTTGGCGAATTTTTCTACATATTCCTTTTTTTGGCATTTAATTCTACATTCTTTTTTTTTCTAACACGAATGTGCCTAAGTAATATAAGATATGATATATTATATTATACATCGTCCTAAATTATTTTGAGGTGGAATAATTTCGACACCCACTTTTATATCGCTTTTATTATGAAAACAAATAAAAATATGTAGTATAACCTTTAAGTAGGTATAATATTTATTTTCTCTTATGAGATAATAATTTCAAAATTAGTAAAGCAATTCAAGCCAAGTAGCGGGTCGTCGAACAGCCCGAAGAGTAAAGTGTGGCTGGACTTGTATTTGTTGCTGACCGAGGGACAGAATTATAATACACAGCACACATCTTATGTTATCTTTCTTATAATACATACAAATCTCGTGTCACAATGTTTGTCCTCAATGGACTCCTAAACCACTTAACCGATTATAATAAAATTCGCACACCATGTGCATTTCGATCCAACTTGAGAGATAGGATAGTTTAAATCTCAAATTATAGTCGCAATATTAATTTATTGTCTGTTATTATTTGATAGTCACAATTATCTGTTAACTCCAAATGATTCTAACAGATGTCGATACCTTTCGACTGGGTTGAGTAAGTAATCAATAGATGGCGCTGTACCCCTAAGTGAGGCAAAACAACGTTTGCCGGGTCAGCTAGTATTATTATATATTTGACCTGCGAGGCGCGTAACGACACGTTCTAGCGACACTTTGTCCTAAGCTGAAGCATGTTTAGTCTGGAATAACTGGCTTTCAAGGAGGCTACTAGAACTCGGGTCCGTCACGAGGTTTCGAAAATCAGATGTTCGAGATGTTCGATGAACGTAAGATCGACTCAATGTTAGTTCGAATTTTCTTTTGTGCGAAATAACTTTATATCGAAAAACGCTGCTGCGAATAAACTTTTGTTCGAAGGAACGTTTGTTCGAATACTAGCTCGAGTTGCTAGCCAGACAAGCACTAGAAAATGTTCTACCGCTATGAATGCCGCTATGCTATGTTTTCCTCACGATGTTTTCCTCCACGGATAACTCGAGCTCCTTGGCGGGGACCAGACCAACGACCTGCGGGACTTAAGGCCGCACGTCTGACTAAGCTGTCATCGCTTGGAAAAATGATATAAGTACTACTTATTCAAAGGATTTAAGTACTACTTTAATCCTTTTTTACACGCTTTATATTAGCTTCACCTGTATGTTTATTTGTAACCGACTTCATTGGGCGCGATTTTGACCCACTTTAAACGGCCAGATTTCGTTCAAACTTTGTAGATTTATTGAGAACCGATGGCAATACACTAATTTGATAAAATTATTCCATTTCTTTGTATTTTTGTTTGTTTGTAACCGACTTCTTTGGGCGCGATTTTGACCCTCTTAAAACGATCAGATAAGCGTGTTTTTTTAGTTTTTTTAAACTATTATTATTTTATCCTTGACAGGTTTGCGTTTGACTACAGCTAGCCTGATGTTAAGCTGCGCTGCAGTCTCTACTTTTGAAGACACCCGGATGATAGATACCTCTCAGGAAACAGAGACTCAGGTAGTGAGTTCCAAAGCTGCTCAGTCCTTGTAATAAAGGTCGACGCAAAGCGTTTTGTACGAAAGTTTGGAACTCTGTATCGGTGACTCTTCACTGATTCTGCTCGTTCTGTAGTAGGAGAACGGAGATAGTGGAATCAAATTATGAAGTTCCAGAGCACACTTTTTTTCTTCTTGTTTTTTTTTGGACAGATTTCACACACGGCTAGTTAACCCCATTCTGAACCTTTTTCGTATTATGGTTGCTAACACAACTGATATATTACATATACATACATACATACATATTTAACACCCAGACCGCCAGCCAACAAATTTAGATCAGCACAAAGATGTTGGCCGTGCCGGGAATCAAACCCGGAACCTTCTGATTGGCAGTCCGGCATGGTAACCATTACGCCAACGAGGTCGTCGTCTCCCCGAAATCCTTTGATAGTGTCGCTTGTTCTAGAAACTAACATTAATGAGATTGGTTCTTCTCGCCAGGCCGACGACCTTCATCCCGTTGTCAGCCAGCGCAACACAGATGGCGGCCCCGATGCCTGCGCTGGCGCCGGTCACCACCGCCACCTTACCTACCCAGCGGTCCATGCTGCTCTGAAATGGATACAACTATGGTTTTTTTTTTTACCCTAAACATTTTACAGATACCCTATTAAAAGTGACGTTTCGTGGGTCGGATAACACGACAATTTGTAGGTTGAATCAATTAGTCTTAAGGGTTACAACAGTGGTTTAGCCATTTTACGATGATTTAAAAATTTTCAACAACAGTAAATAAGCGGCACATTTTTTTGTTCAAAATGTATTTTTTTTATTATTTAAAACTGTGTTTGAACTAAATGGTATTCAATAATTGGCCAAGTGCGAGTTGGGCTCGCGCATGAAGGGTTCCGTACCATTGCTATATGGGAGTCCCCCTAAATATTTATTTTTACTAAATTTTATACTTTAATTTGATAGCTTATATACATTTATATATTTTGTGAAAAGTTTAAGTGTCTAACAGCTACCGTTAATGATATATAGCAAAAAAATACGAAAACCACACGTTTATTGTATGGGGACCCCTAAATATTTTAATTTTTAGTACATGTTGTTATAGCGGCACAGGAAATACATACCTTGTGAAAGTTTCAGCTTTTTAGCTATTGCGGTTTCTGAGATACAGCCTGGAGTCAGACAGACAGACAAGCAGACAGCGGAGTCTTAGTAATAGGGTCCCGTTTTTACCTTTTAGGTACGGAACCTTAAAAATGAGAAGTAGAAACTTTGATATAATGTGAGCTAATAGTTCAATTTTATAAAATCCAATCTCTTACCTTGAGTGCACAAGAAAGACAAAATAAGTAAACTGTTCACGGTAAATGCACAGAAGTGAATGGAAAAACATAAAATGCCTCTCCGTGGTCGATTGACTCCTATTTATAGCTTCGAAAATAAGCTGGTTCAGGCTACATTCACAAATCGCCTCGCAGTGCGGGCAGCGTTTATCTATACCAATATTATAAAGAGGAAAAGTTTGATTGTTTGTTAGTTTCACGCAAATAGGCGCTGATACTACTAGATCGATTTGAAATATTCTGTCACGTTGGAAAGCTACATTATCCCTGAGTAACATAGGCTATATTTTGTTTCTTTTCGCACCTTGGATTATCCTATACCCCATGCGAAGCCGGGACAGGCTGCTAGACCGGTATAAAAGTAATTGCGTAAATCCAGGGTCTCTAAGCTTTTCATCTTAATCTGAGAGTGGAACAGTTACATACTTATAAACTCGAGTCAATATAAAAACAGTTGAAAGTTTATACCCTCTCACTTTCCAATGTTTTGTTTATTGACGCAAGTTTTATTACATACCTACACACATTGACATCAAACTTCGCCAAAGCTTGTCTAAGTTTTTAAATAAGACGATTAAATACTAAATTGATTAGTTGTTGAATCTTTTTACGGTTCCGTACCTAAAAGGTAAAAACGGGACCCTATTACCTTTTGACGACCTCGTTGGCGTAATAGTTACCATGACAACTGCCAACTAGTGGATCCCGGGTTCGATTCCCGGCACGGCCAACTTCTAATAAACTAAATCTGTTGGTTGTCTGTGTGGTTATTTGGTGGTCTGGGTGTAAATTAGTATGTATCGATACAAAGTATTTATGTAGATATGTATATGTAGTATATAAGTTGTGTTAGCAACCATATTAATACAAACTAGAAATGGTTTAGTATGGGGCTTACCAGCCGTGTGTGAAATGTGTGCTGATATTTACATTAACGTTGACTACAATAATGTTATTCTTCCGTGTGAAGGAATGGAAACCGGTAAATGCGTTTGAGGTGAAAGGATATTCGTGTGTGTTGTGCAAATCAATGTTTATATATCTCCAAAATCATTCAGAATACCACCATGCTATGGATTCCTCACAATGTTTTTCTCTAACGAAAGTTCACGCTTATTGATGGGGATCGAACCCGCGACCTAAGGCACGTAAGGCGAACGCATACCCGACTGAGCCGTCATCGATTCAAAAGTTACAAATCTAGACCTGACTCTACATTTGCCGATTGTAACCAATGGAAGCTGGTCTTCTGCCCGGTACAACGAGCATGTTGTCACGAACAACAATACAAATTAAATATTTTTCATCAGAAGCTTCGATCAAAAACGTTCTATATACATGTATAAGGTGATGTCTTTAATAACGACAAGGAAAATAAGACCACAAGTAGAGTGTGGTCTTATTTGAGTTTGAGGAATTTAAGCGTTATTAGTATAATAATACAGTTGAATTTTCAGACGCTCACTGCGTCATAAAATTTTACGAGCACTACTAGCTGTTATCGCGGAGCAAGATACCTTACGAGTATGTTTATTACGGCACTAGACGAAACTCAACCTTAAGATACAGTGGTACGGTTGACTTGAATTGAAATATTTTTTGTGATGTGGTCATATTTTGTATTTCTGTGTATATTGTAATAAATACAATAGTATACCTAGTGAGCTCATGCATGTCATTTTTTTGTGCTATGTTTGTATGCAACATTGAATCTGGTATATATTTGATCGAAGATCAGGAATTACACTTATAAAGAAGAAGAAGAATCGCAATCCTAGGCTCGAAGGGTAAGACTAAAAATGGGACGATGTCAATAAATAAAACACATATACATCAACTTGAATTCAAATACGTTCAAATGTATTAGATAATAATATTTATACAGAGACGCGGTCGAGTAACCGCATCTCGCTTGATGTTAACAGATGATAAGGTTTACCACCGAAAGCGCTTGCCTAAATTGCCTTGTTTTGTGCCACGTAAATGTTTTTTTTATTGTTTGTTATGGTTTTTTTATTGTCTTTGTGTCACAAAATATATGTTTCTTTCTTTCTTTCTTTCTGAATGTAACATTTTTGGCTTGAACATAATTATTGTAGGTATGTCACTTATTACAAAAACGTTTGTCCCACTGCAGTCAGTGACAGCTCTGTAATCTGTAAATAACAAAATTGATATCATAATTCTATCAGGCGTTATAGATATAATAAATATTAGGACACATTTCACACACGGCTGGTTAACTCCAAACTGAACTATTTCTAGTTTGTGTTATGGTAACTATCACAACTGATATACTACTTAGACATACGTATATATTGTTATTAAGATACACAATTTAACACCCAGACCCATAGCCAACAAATTAAGTTAAGCGCAAAGATATTGGCCGTGCCGGAAATTGAACCCGAAAACTTCTAATTGGCATGGTAAACATTACGCCAACGAGGTCGTCAAATATAAATATATATTTAATTTTCTTTATATTCGTAGTTCTGTTTGTTTCACCACCGAGCTCAAACGACTAACCCGATAACTTTTCGGTATCTATACAAAGTTCAAAAAACGTTAGATCACGAATTTACTCGGTGGGCTTAATATTATCATCATAATAAGCTGTGAGTGAGTAGGCAAGCTACTCGTATATTAGAGACCATTTTAACCCAACTTACTACTAGGGCTGTCACTGTTTTTAATGCTGATGCTGTTTTTAAAACTATTATACAAAAAGGTAGGACGAATAGCCATCAGACACTACAGCTCATCAACCGCGACTGAATCATCGGTTGCGGCATTTACGAGGTTATTAGTAGGGTTGACACTCACAAGACACTTAAACAGGATTACGTTTTTATAATATCAGTATAACTCGAGTCAATAAAGAAAACATTAGAAAATTCATTATCTTTCACTTGCATAATCAAATCAGTGTGATCAAGAGGACGCGAACTTTCAAATGTTTTCTTTACTGATATGAGTGACCTAGATCAAAAGATTGTACATACGTTACAGTGCGATGGCGTAGACAGTGCCCAGAGCACGGCAGCCGCGATGTCACGTGGCTGCAGCCTCGGCAGCTGCTGTATCCGTTCTATCATCCCGGCTATCAGGGCTGTCTCCACCAAACCCGGGGATATACTCTACAATTAATACAAGGAACGAAAGTTTAAATATAAATAAATAAATATTAGGACACATTTCACACATGGCTGGTTAATCCCATACTGAACCATTTCTAGTTCGTATTATGGTTGCTAACACAACTGATATACTACATATACATACATACATATTTTATATAGATACATATTTAACACCCAGACCGACAGCCAACAAATTTAATTCAAGTTTATACGGAAAATTAATGTGAATCAATCACTGGAATCAAACTAAACTACTGAACTATTCATTCCAAATAGGCGTTTGAAATGCTTTCAGGGTATTTATGTAACGGTGTACAATAGTAATATAATTATGCAAATTAATTATTTGACGTTGGCTTTGATATACGAGCTCTTTTTTAGGGTTCCGTGCCTAACATTGTTACCAACAGGATCGTTTACTCAGATTCCGCTGTCCATACGGCTGTCTGTTTCTGTAACCATTTTTGCTCATTGACCTTCCTTATGATAGCAATTTCACACATGATTTATTACTCTTACCCCTATAACTATAAAAAAAAAATTATAAGATAAGCTCTCGTACGACAAAGTTTTGAAATACGCTACCAACAAAGACATTAACTAATGTCTAATAGACTACCAGTTGTACGAAACTGGTTGCCACGATAAAACACAAACCTCGTTTAGTGTCGACTTGTTGTTTAGTGGCCACTCTAACTTGTATAATCTATTTAATAAGGTCATGTGAGTGGTACCTACTACCCCTTGGGTACGGAACGTCATAATGAATTTGTACCAACTAACCGTAGTTTTGATTTGACTGTTGCAATGAGCCAGCTCGTTCGCCAAGGAAGCTCCGAAGGCGGTGACTGCGTACTTGGTGCTCGGGTACACGTTGCTAATAATTGCTGAGGGCACGTAGTGGCCCAGGATGCTGCAAGAAAATGCTTCACGTTATATGAGGGGAACAGAAGCAGTTTTACAATACCCCTTTACACAAATATAATACGTTTATTTATAACGTATTATATTTGTTGGGCACGAAAATCCAAATTATAAGCTCCTTTTCTTCTTCATATGGCAAAGTTTTGTGTTTAAAGCTTTAAAGCCACCCGAGGCTGAATTGGCTTAACTGCTGCTTGTATGAAGACTGACCGCCGGGACCTACATTTTAATGTGAGGGCCGTCCCACGTTAGTGCCTAGATAAACTCGACACTTTTTAAATAACAATCTTGTGCATAGTCTCACGCGAATTCATCCAAAGACTTTCCGCGTCGACTGTTGCTTAAGCTTATATTCCACAACGATATTTCTCTTCCTCGCTGTTCTCTTTCGTCCAGAAATCCACTATACATGTTACCCAAAACATTTTATTTTTGTTGATACTCGTACTTCATTGCTTTTCAAGTGCTTCTGAAGTTTTAAAGTATATATCTTTTTGTAACATGGCAACCGGATCTGATAAATTGTCAAGCTTTGATGAAAATTCTATTGAATAGTAGTAACTGCGTACTGAGTGTCCTCAAGGTTGATACAAAAATGAGGCAAAATTACACGCGACTCAACATACATACATATAGCCAGACGAAAAGAAAATTGGCCAGTTAACGTAGCGACTATGTTATTATTATGATACACCGAATTGAGATGGCTTCCCTAGAGTACCTAAAGATCTCCGGTGTCTGAAACACAAGCTTGTCGCTCAGTTCGGATCCGGACTCTGATCTCTGAATAAGAATAAGAATACATTTATTGCATAACTTAGTACAAAGACGAGATCTTAAAATAGTGATTAGGTTACAACAGTCTTGTTCGTAAAGAATATACATATTAGTATATTATTATATACTGGGGAGTGTCACTGCAATAGGTAAATCTTGTAACTTAAAAATATGTACCTACACATGATTGTTGTAACGCTTAATAAATAAAGATTTGATTTGATTTGAATGCTAAGCTCGCTTGGTGAATTAACTGCTGACCTCACCTGTTGATATGTATGATGTGTCCATCAACGTTCCGCCGCTTCATGGAGGCGACAGCGCGGCGCGAGCACAGCACTAGCCCAGTGATGTTAGTGTCTATGGTCGCTACTATATCTGCTTCCGAAACCACTTCAGATCCGACATCTGAAAGTTATACAATCAAATAATATATAGCCATTATTATATTACTCGCTTATCATATGGTAAAACATTTTTGAGGTGGGTTCGCTTTCCGTTTGTCTATCCGTAACCTGCCATTCTGTCACCAGGGTGAGAAACAGCCTGTTGACAGACGAACAGCAGAGTCATATTAGAGTGAGAGCCCGCGAAGCCTTGACCTTCGTCATAGTATAAAAGCTGTAAAAAAAGTATAAAATTCTTCTATATGACATATATCACTAACACTGACCCTACACAGGTAAAAGCAAACCTGGCAATCAAGGTGTAGTAAAGTATATCACAAATTCAAACACACATCACAAATTATCACATATTTAAACTTTAGTCCCATTCCATGGAAACCTTTGCCCAACGGTCAGGGTGCATCCTACACACGTATGAGTATTTTCTGAATGTAACAAACCTGTGATCTGTCCATCACAGAATATTCCCGCGTTGTTAACCAGGACATCAACTCCCCCGTAAGTTTCCTCCACCCACTGGAAGGCAGCCGCTATGTCTTCCGCCTTCGACACGTCACAATGTCGAGAGCTAATACTCCCACTGCCTTTTACTTCCGATTTTAGTGCCTGCGAAACCAAAAAGCTAAAATAAATATTATCTTACTTTCTTACGGTCTTAAGAGATCAATCCTTATACTATTATAAAGTATTTTAGGTCATGTCCCTTTCTTTTTTGTATTAAAAATTGCCCTGATTAGTTGTTACTAATTAATCCACTTATTCCTCAAAATTTTGAATTTCGTCGTAGTAGGACCATAATCAACAATAGTAAGTAAGCAAATTAACCTTACCCAGGAATGGAACGGTAATAAAATAAACGTATGACTTACATCTACCATTTGAGGTCTTCTCGCCAGTCCGACCACCTTCATCCCGTTATCAGCCAGCAGAGTACAGATGGCGCCCCCGATGCCTGCGCTGGCGCCGGTCACCACGGCCACCTTGCCTGCCCAGCGATCCATAGCGCAGCTGGAAACCAAGGCGAGTGCAAACAGAATAGATAGTTATGAAGTACTTCACCTATAGCAGCGGCGGTAAGGTAGGCGATCACCTTTCATACAAAAATAGAAGTTATTCAAATCGGTCCATCCGTTCGAAAACTATACCTACACGTCGAACCACAGATACACGTCATACTTATAACACCACGTCGTTTATGCCTGGAGAGTTAAAAACAGAATAAAATAAATATTGAAGAGGGGCTCCCATACAACATCCCATACAATTTAATGTTTTATTTTAATAAAACATTTTAAATATATTTCAATAAAAATTTTAATAAGACAAAGCAACGTTTGCCGGGTCACCCAGACTTAAATATTTTTACGTATGTACATACCCTTTATACCGAGACTGTCAACTTGAAGTACAAATAATTGAATATAATTTAATGGAGTGTAGAAAACGCCTGCATCAATTCTGAGAGGTGAGAGTATTCTGAGCAATTTATATCATTGTACGTGCACATTATACCAAGTTTTTACCTATAAATACCTAACTTAAAACAATTGTATCAGCTCGGGAAATATCACCCGTACCTAATAATTTATATATCAATGTTTTTTTATTATTTTTGCCTGCGCAAAACTGAGTAACTACACGCATTGAATTGAATTTCGGCATAGTAGTAGGTACCTAATGAAACGCGCCAATAAAGTAGGTCTGAATCTAGGGTTATACTACCTACCTATCCACGGATAACTAACCTACTGTTTAACCTACTGTTGATTTATTAATAACTACGTCTTCCTTGTATAAATTTATTCTAGTTTATAAAAAAATATCTAACGAACTTAACTCATTGAAGTTCAGAATTATGCGAAGGACTTTAGTCAAGACAAATTAAGACACACCCTTAAGGGAAATGAGAAACATTTTAAATGAGAAACATGTATTCTTAGTGGCTCTAGGTAACTCTAAAGTAGGTAAGTGTAAAAAATGTCTTGACGACAATAAATAAAATACGTATTTAGATACTTATTTCTTTTATTCAGATATGTATGTTCAATAACTATACTATTTTTCTCGTCGAACATAAAGGAAAACACCCCACAGCCCAACATCTAGTATAACCACAGATAAAAATATTAAAAAAATGTAAGTGTATATAATATCAAAAACACTTTTTACAATAACACCAACAAACTATAAGAAGTACGCATATTGGTTAGCTAGTCCAAAAGCTCTATCTAGTCCACTAGAAACAATTATTATAAAAAAAGTAAAAATGTTGTTTGTCTTCTCTCTTGTACGTGTTTGCTCCAGATTATAAAAACGTTTGCCCCACTGCAGTCAGCGTTAGTTCTGTGATCTGAAAATAACAAAATTGATATCTTTATCGTATCAGGCGTTAAATCAAAGTTTAAGTAATTTTTTTTTCACATTTTTCGTTTTATTTGCTTTTGACGTATGCTTGTTTCGCGTTCTTGCTCAAACTACTCATAATTTTTTTCTATTTAGTAGTATAGGTGATATAAACTTTGAACTAACAAACATTAAGTGATAAGAAGGTAAGCTATTTTAGAGCCCAGACCATTGCACTTGCAAGTGATCTGGCTGTCTGAATCTGTGGCGATATTTAGCCTATCAACCCAATTTTACATACTTACGTTACAGTGCGGTGGAGTAGAGAGTGCCCAGAGCACGGCAGCCGCGATGTCACGTGGTTGCAGCCTCGGCAGCTGCATCCGTTCTATAAACTTTGCGGCTAGGGCTGTCTCCACCAAACCCGGGGATATACTCTACAACAAGGAAAAAGTTTATACAAAAATAAATATTTATATTAGATTACAATTTTTGTAACTGCCGCTTACTAAACTTTTAGTCACTATTATATAAGTAGTTCATTGAAAGCATATTTTTTTGGCAGGTGCATTTCGCGTCGCATTCTTTAATCCTTCGTTTTAGACGACAAATGTAGGTAATTTTGATGATAAAGGAGGAAGATAGAATAATAGGAAAAGAACAACAAACTGTACACACATATATCTACATTGGTCAAGTTACTAACAAAATTAAAACTATAAAAGTTACAAATCACGCTCCAAGTAAGGAACACAAGCGTATCCTTAACCATTGCTTATTCAATAAATTCATTGATTTATCTGCCAACCAATTAACTGGGGCCGTTGAGCCTAAATAAAGGCTTTTAAAAATATTTGTCCACCAACTAACCGTAGTTTTTATTTGACTCTTGCAATGAGCCAGCTCATTTGCTAAGGAAGCTCCGAAGGCGGTGACTGCGTGCTTAGTGCTCGGGTACACGTTGCAAACAGTCGCTGAAGGAACGTAGTGGCCCAGGATACTGTCGGGAAATATTACATTATTTAAGGGAACAGGTCACGAGTTAATGTTCAGATGACAGTGGATAGAAGAGAGTGAAAGAGAAAAAAATTATGAACAAGTGAGAATATTTGTCCCACTTTACACACACACACACGGCTGGTTAAGCCCATACTGAACCATTTTTCAACTTTCACGCCCGAATAGCGGAACCAAATAAAATAAAACAACAACACTGGGCACAGCTAACCTAGCTCTGCATAGGGGATCATAATCAAGATATATCTCATGGAGAGACTTACAAATAAATATACACATAATTAATAATATATTTGATGATAACTGACAGTCATTTGGACTTCTAAAGCTTGTTATGTCTGGTAGGCGTGACTCGATATTATTTATTTATTTAATAAATAATACGGATTAAACCAATTACATTAATGATCTAACATTCAATTCATGGCATTAAAATTATTTAATTAACTTAATTAATACTAGGATCCCGTTCCGACTTTGCACGGTCTCTAGAATAATCTAAGTTGCAAAGAGAAACAAACTAGCCTTTGCTACTCGGCGATAATATACATAGCTTCCCAACAGTGACAATGTTTACAAATCGGTCCAGTAGTTTCGGAGCCTATTCGCGTCAAACAAACAAACTTTTCCTCTTTATAATATTTGGTTATCATTATTATATTTTTTAACCGACTTCATTTTAACATTACAACACAAATTATCATAATTATTTTTATATGTACACAAAGTTTGTTATATTTAATTTTTAACAACGGTTTCGGAGATAAGCTCTAAGTCGGTAATTTAAGGGCACTAACTCCCTCAGTAGGATTCCCTGAGTTTGTGGGAGCTAGTTTCTCTTCTAGGGTGTCAGATGTGAGTGTGTGGGTAAGCAGTTTGTAGACCGCAAGAACATAGGGGTGTTTCCATTTTTGTTAAGTAAGATATAAGATATAACATTTATATATGAACCTGCTTATGTTGATAACGTGTCCATCAACATTCCGCCGCTTCATGGAGGCGACAGCGCGGCGCGAGCACAGCACTAGCCCAGTGATGTTAGTGTCTATGGTCGCTACTATATATGCTTCCGATACCACTTCAGATCCTACATCTGAAAGACAATAAGTCAAAGTTAACAATTATAAGTATCATTTATAGTAATCTTTTTTATATTTCAGTTAACATTGGTTTCATACAGAATGTGTTTATGTACGAAATTCTGAAAATGAAAAATATTAAATTATAATAAAGATATATGCAGTTATGTTATCCACAAAAGTTATTCATAAGTCTTCAACAAATGCGTCCCTATTTAAAGCGACAAGGCCACCGTTTGTCTTTTTTTCTGCCTTTCGTTTGTGTTGTGTTACCCTGTGGCGCCCCTGTCGCACTTCATCGCCCGCTACCAATCAGAGCGCTTGTTCTGAATCGCGCAAACGGTATTTTCAACGCGCGTACGACTAGTCATGGCTACAATGCATGACCATCGGACGACCGTCTCCGAACACAACATCTTTCCGGGGGGATATCCCTTTGCTAGATGGAGGCAGACCGACGTACCTCCATAACCATATTACGAGTAACACTCTTATTTTCTATTTTTACTACGATATTTCGCATTGACTTGTCAGAAGGATAAAGGGCACAGTAAGAAACTACATTACGAAGTAAAGTATCTACATTTTTATATTGACGTTATAAAAAAGAGGAAAGTACATTTACTTTTGAAAGGAGTTAACATTTTTCCTCATGCAACAAACCTGTGATCTGTCCATCACAGAATATTCCCGCGTTATTAACCAGGACATCAACTCCCCCGTAAGTTTCCTCCACCCACTGGAAGGCAGCCGCTATGTCTTCCGCCTTCGACACGTCACAATGTCGAGAGCTAATACTCCCACTGCCTTTTACTTCCGATTTTAGTGCCTGCGAAAGCGAGATTTGAGATAAAATCAATTAAATAGAACAGATCAGGCTGATTACGTATCTCGAGGCAGTAGCGACAACAACAGCAAAGCAACATCGGTCGCAAATTGTAGCCAGAAACCGTATTACGGATAGCAATCAAATTGAAAATCATTTTGAGAGATAACTAAGAAATAGTTGGTTACAAAATACAAATAGAAAATCAAGTGCAGACCTCAACAATAAACGTTAATATTATTTATATTAACTTAGTGGATGGTTTGGTTACAATATCTGCAATTAGTACTTAGGTATTCGTAATGTTTTTAATTCTAATCTAATTACTAGATACTAATTCAATTAGGATTAGTTAGAACTAACTAACTAATCCTAATCGAATTGGTTTGAAATGTATCATAATGTTGAATTTGTCAGTCAGTCATCAGCCTAAGTTGTACCATTATCAATATCTTGTAGAAGTTATTAATAGACCTTTTACGCGAAGTGGGATAGTGTATAGTTTGAAGGGGGGGACAGTAAGAAATGTGTATGACTTACATCTACCATTTGAGGTCTTCTCGCCAGTCCGACCACCTTCATCCCGTTATCAGCCAGCAGTGTACAGATGGCGCCCCCGATGCCTGCGCTTGCGCCGGTCACCACGGCCACCTTGCCTGCCCAGCGGTCCATAGCGCAGCTGGAAACCTAGGCGATTGCAAACAGAACAGCTAGTAGTAATGAACTACTACACTGGCTTATCGGTGAATAGTACTTTTATTTTGAGTAAGTGAGCCGAACTTGTTTTCCATTGAACGCACTCCTGAACATCTTGGTAAATGGAGTCTATATCTTACCTTTTAAAAGCAAAGCAACGATTGACTAATTAGTTTCTATGCGTATGTCTTTTTCTAATTATAATAGCAATCTGAAACAATCGATATTACTGTCGATGTAACTTTTATCAGATTTCGTAGAATATGAAAAATGGTTAATCCCGACGTACCAAATCTGCCCTTAGCAAGTTAAAGTAAACACTCTTGGCATATTTAATTGTATCACAATAAAACATATACAAAATAATTACCTTGTTTTATGTACTTACCCCTTATTTCTGTGACAGGATTTTTTAAAGTTCTACTTAATCTAATCTAAATATTTTAATCTTATATTCAATGTAATATTATCACACAGGGCGCAGGTTTGCAACACTGAGAAGAAGGATCCCTTCTGAGCCTTTTATAACACTGCACATGCACAAACTAAGTATTTGCATACCTAAAAACAATAATATCTTCTTGCAAAACAACACACGTACCTAATGATTTAGATCTTAATGTCTTTATTTTTTCCTTCGAATAAATGTGTACTTTTTTCTGATCGTGGTAGGTAAAACGGTTGTCTCTGAAATCTACGATAGGTTTGACCCACTCATGTAGGCCAATTATATATCTAAATATATTTATTGCACACAGTCATCTTACGTGTATTTTTCTATTTATTTATTTTATTCACTAGAATAGTTAATGAAATTCATAAGTTTAATTTATCTAACTAGTCTTTTTAAATAATACTTGTAGCGTGACTTGCCTTTATCGTATGTTATTTATGACCGATAAAGTTCAGTAATAGGTACCGCAGTACTGAACAGGATACTTGGATCAATCTTATGTATGTGAGCAGGGATCAGAATACAAATTTTATATTATTAGGCTATAGCGTAAGTCTAGTGATGAAAAAACAGTATACCTAACTAACTTATAACTTTTTCTTAAAGCTGTAAGAAAATGTATCACGGGTAGAAAATAAATCTCCGACGCATTACAATCAAGGCTAACGGTAGCTACTTCGACTACATAAAAGTTTCTACATCTCCTAAACTATGTTATTTTAACAGATTTTGAGGCATCATTACAAAGGTAGGTAAAGGTACACAGACCATACCTAACGAATTATAATTTTAAATGCAGGTAAAATAAAAGTCAGTAAGTACCTAATAACATACAAAACGAATGCTGAATAAGAACACGTAGGTATGTTAGATTAACAATGAGATAAACTTTAAACAAACTACTGGATTTAAATTTCAACACTCGGGATGCCACTGACATACTAAATGAGGCTAACGTAGGTACTTATACACATACATAGATAAAATTATAAGGCATACATACATACTCAATTAATCTTTAATTTAGGAATACCTAACCGCGACTCTTACCCTTTTAAATATGTTTTTTTTTTAATAATAAAATCTTTATTGTTCATAGAGTTAATGCTTATGACCTAACTTACAACTATATTGGCGTTAATATAAATACAGATAACAAATAATATATCTACATATAAGAACAAAAAATATTTTTTAAAACATAGCTAATTTAGTAGGAAGTTAGGTTGGTAGAGTGTCTGCGCTTTGCACTAGGATAAGATATAGCCTGTATGGCAGAGCAACAGTTCCCTCTTTTACCAACTTGGTAGAATAGGTAAGGAGATAGACATAGTTTGATTACTGGATTTATTTTCGTGATATCACAATTACGCTTTCTTGCGATTACGAATAAATAACTCAACTTTCTTATCACGACGCAAACTCAGCGCATAATAATTAAGCACAAACTCAATCAGCTCCTTAAATATAGGTATTTTTGTAATGGCAAATTTAAGCAGCGTAGCTTTTGACCAGTTAATCACCCCGCATGATCTTTGCGCAACATTATTTTGAGGGCAACCAAAATGGGCAGTATTGAAATTTCACCTGATCCGTGAGTTTCATTTAACTTTTCGATGGCATTTAGCTTGTACACTTTATTTACCGATACAATGTCGGATACACGAATTTCCACAACGGTACGTAATGTCAGTCAACATCATTCGACGACCTCGTTGGCGTAAAGGTTACCATGCCGGCTTGTCAATCAGAAGGTTCCGGGTTCGATTCCCGGCCCGGGCAACAACTTTGTGCTCAACTAAATTTGTTGGCTGTGGGTCTGGGTGTTAAATATGTATCTATGTAAAATATGTATGTATGTATATCTAGGTAGTATATTAGCTGTGTTAGCTACCATAACACGAACTAGAAATGGTTTAGTATGGGGTTAACCAGCCGCGTGTGGAATGTGTCCTAATATTTATTATTATTATTATTATTTATCATCATCATCATCGTGATGCTGACTTTAGAAAACCTTCCCTTTGCATTTTTCATAGGCTAAAGTATATTAACCCTAGATGTAGGAAAGGTACTCGTTGTCGCCTGTTAGTGGGTCTCACATGAATCACATACAATACCTTAGTTAACTTAGGTACATACGTACATGAATCACATGTACGTTTGTACTTATGTAAATTAATTAACTAAGGTATTTGAAGTGACGCAATACTAACACATAGAGCGAAGTGTTTTGGCCAAATTATCATCTTGACTGCAGTGTCGCATCTATTCGCTAGATGAAACTGTTTAGATTTTCGAGACAAATAAGATTTGGTGAGATAGATATGTCATTATTTATTACTATAATAAATGAATAGACGACGGCAGGCGCAACCAGCACTGTTCTTGTCTCTCGCCGTGTTCTTGAACACAGGGCACATGTCAACTTTTTCAATATATAGTAAGTATTATGATATTTTTATTACGCATTTACGAGTACACTGACCTGTATTATTATTATTATTACTACGGCGTACTAGTGGTAAGAGAGGTCAGTGCCCTCGTATATTGGACTAAGTATATAGAACTGAGAAATCTGACTTTGAAAGGTTAATGCCTCATTTCGCATTGATTACTAAAAGTTCACACAATTACAAAAATTATCAAGCAAAATCTTGAGTGTTTATCTCGGTTTAAATATTGTTTTTACAAATAAGTACCACAAACAACAACAACCTTTGGGATTCACAGGGCAATAAATGAATTTCGTTTCAATAAAATCTTATCGTGATCTTCAAAAAGGTATACATATCACTGCAGTAAAAAAAACTACAAGAAATAATTTTACAGCGTAATTTATTTATTATACGTAATAGAAAATTTACTGATAAACTGACAATTAATGATTACTTCATTATAATCTACAAATTTCCAACCATTTCATTTACTCCAACCGATATTTTCTACATACATAGGAACATTTGCACCTTACGCTAAATAATTGCTTACTCTCATAAAAATATGTGTTATAAGTTGAGTCAGTAAAGAAAACATTTCAAAGTTCATGTCCTCTTACTTGTATAACCAAATAAGAGGGAGCGAGAGGAAGCGAAATTTCTGAAGTTTTCTTTATTGATGCGAGTTAACTACAGTTATTCATCACTAGGACACCAATAGCCGCGCCACTAATACCAAACAAAAACTTTTTATTGCACCAAAAATCAAAATACAGTTAATAAAGCTAATATTAAGGCGGTAGGGGAAAATATTTTAAAATCCTGCGTAAAAGATACAGCTATGACTATCATATTTATTATTATTAATTTTTAAAAAATCATTAGTGTTCCAAAACTATATTCGTAAATAGCGTTCTATGGTCTTATTTTTTGAAAATCAAATTTTTATAACTTTTTGAAAATCAAAAACTTAAAGAAATTTAAAAAATATATTTTTTCTATTGGCAATGATATTATATAGAATATCAGAGTTTATAATTGCATTACTGTTAATTGTTGATTTATATGCCTTTACTCTGTAAAATACCTACTAACGTGGTTCAGTTTCGTCGCTCACATATCAAAGGCGCGGCTGAACTGCACAGTTTTTATTTTAATTCAATATTCGCCTTCAAATGTAGTAATTAAATTAATTATATTCTTATTGCAATAGATAATATTATCATATATACATTGCAACATCAGTTATCGTACCGCCAATGTTCATAGAAGCCATCAATATAATGGTGTGTACAATATGTTACCTTAGTTACACGAAACAAACGGCCACACTTACTTAAAAAACGTTGGATATACGTCCAGCGGGTTTCGACGCATTACGAACGTCATCATCGGGGACGAGCAATGCTCGTAATGCCTCGAAACCCGTTGGACGTATGTACCTATATCCAACGTTTTTTGAGTAAGTGTGACCGTTTGTTTCGTGCAAATATATAATATGCCTTACGATAACAGTTTACAATATTTGCAGCTGATATAATTACTTAAAATTATACTTATTAATGATTATCAATTTAATACAATAAACAAACTTCAGCAGTGCGACGGTGGCGCCGCTGTGGCGTCCTAGGGAAATAAGACCATATAACTTAAATGACATAAACATTCTTACGTAATAAAAATAAGGTCACACGCTCGGATAACGTTTCTAAATAAACTCTTAAATATATATAAGGTAAAAAGGCTGAAACTAAAGTTTGCAGACAGAAAATTACATCTACTAAGTAAAACTTACAAACTATTGTTCTTATGCAATAAAAACTTTACAAATACTCGTTTTAAAAGAAACTTGTATAATATAAAAGTAGTAAATACGTTAAAAATTATTTAAACTATGTACATCTAAAACAGGGAAACATATTTAAAATAATTACAGTTATATTTGAAAATTCGGCTATTTTATTTTTATTTCGAAAGTAATAAAACTATGTTCAAAAATAAATTGTAGTAAAATATTGCATGCTTAAAATGGGCGTTTCTTCTCGGTATACACAACCTATGGATAAAAATGTATTGTTTATTTTTAGCAACCTAAGCCGTTTCATGTTAGTTACACATGAAACGGATTGTTAAACAATACTTTGTGGAAGTGAAAAAGATTCTCTTGCCGACTCTATACATCGTGCTGTGAACTAAAGAGTAAGTCATTTGCTTACTTTAAATTACTAAGTAAATTTAGACAAACTTAATACCTAAATTGGAATAAATCTGTTACACTAACTTAATTCACATGTGAAGTAATTCCATATTTTAAATTTAAATATTATTCTAAAACTTGTGATATTAATATTCTATATAAATTTAATTTTGTACATATTCAAGATTACTTATTCATTTTTTTTTATTAGTACTAATTTAAAAAATTACAATTCATCTTCATAAACCTAACTTAGTTATTTTTTTTCTTTAATTTTCGAGAACCAATGTGAGAGATCAATTTTATAATACTTAGAAACGCCGAACCTAATATTCAAAGTGTTACGTTAATTATATTTATTTATATTTTATACGTAATAGATCTATCTTAGTTTATTTATTTTACAAGTGCTTAAACTGCACTAAATCTCTTTTAAAAACTTGAAAGAAAGCGACCTAAAAAGGTTACATAAGTACATAATATATTTTATGCAAACATACGCATTTTCCTGCGTTTTTTTTACACAAACGCTTTCATCAACAGATTTCCTACATTTGGGCCATGCTGCGAAATTTGTGTTATACTAGTTTAAATTAAAAAGGATTTTTATATCCACATCTACTATTTATTACTAACTAGCCGTTTGAGCTGAGCGTTGCGTATAGATGTGTCATTCATTCAGTACGTCAGGACAAAGATTTGATACAATAACTGCTATTATTACTAATATTTACTATTATATATTTTATTATTAGCTATTTGCCGATATCACTTAAAACATTTTTTTATTTTATTGCACTAGTGTAAGCCACTATAATAGCCGATTCAGGGAGTAAACTAAATAATGAAATTATAAAGTCAGTACAGCCGTTTCATGGTGAACAAGAAATATTTTTTCTTTCATCCCACCTTTTCACTTTATAATATCATTAGGACAAAATCTGACGTGTTATCATTTCCTGTGTAAAACTATGTCTGAACTAAAACTAAAAACGTGGGCTAGATCTTCAATTTACAGTTCTATCGCTATTAACCATTAACAGTTAAAGTTATTGAAAATAATTCCAGGCCGTCGAAATAACAACCATAAGAATAACCGTATTTATAGTAATATCTGTTTGATACCAGTTTTGGTACCGTTAACCGTTTATGATTTAAGATTTGAAAAAAATAAACTCGTAGACCATTAGAATATTTATACTCATTTTGGTATGTGTAATTCAAGGATATGATTTATAACTAAAACTTGAAATTAAAAAATCCTATGTATGTATATAATTGTTACATTATTTAAAAACTCTGTACAAACAATTTGAATGTGTCGGTCACAGTCAGCCCCAGTGTTTCTTTCGCTTCGCACTCCACACACACACACACACACACACACACTTCCCATTTTTTTCTACTCTCAATAGCAATGGCACTTGAATGCCATACAACAAAGCACCAAGCGTTTTTACAAAGCTAAAAAATATTTATTAAAATTATCTCTAAACGTAAGGCTTACAGATATATATTTAAAGTTACTTTCACTTATAGTATTATAGATAATTGGCCCTAAGTTAAGATTCAAACGCACTTGAACTAACTCGATCATGTACACGACATACAAAAACAAAATATGTAAAATGAGACAAATTATATGAGACAAAATATAATGTTATACGAGTATAGAAAAAAATACTACTTAAATATTGTATGTTTTCAAATCTATCTAAAAAGAGGAAATTGCATTATAAAATAAAACTTATAAACAGATGTTCCATGCATTTACTATAGTTAAAAATCTCATCAATTCAAGAACCACCTTTTACAATTTTTCAATCTTTAGTAATTCATTTTTCCTAATTATTAATAAATATAGCTAAATATAGCTCTATATATTAATTTCAGTTGAATTTCAATTAGTTTTTGTTACACAAGCAAAACTTAACATGACGCATCTGGATTTGGACTGAACTATATTGTCACTGTCTATTTTGGAACAAAATTATGGACACTTATATATATAGTTTCATATTTTCCACTCACTGAAACAAACTTTGAACTTTCAACTTCGGCAGGTGTCTTCTCAGTTTCGGGACCTGAAAAATTACATACATCCATTGATTTGAAATATCAGAAATAAAAAACAATCAGCATAATTAATACTACTTTAGTACGGGAGCCAGAGGATTTCGGTATGCGCGAGCGCGTCAAATAACATAGAGAGACCCTAAATAGTACCCCCGCCAAATAAGTAAACAAATAAATAAATAAATAAGGTGCCATTCCACCATCCTTTGATGTCTTTAAAAACGAAATGGAAAAAAAGTTGGTAGAAATGCCGTTAATTTTTGCAAAACACTGGTAGTTTTAAATACTTTCAGTGTTTGGTGTTGAATAACATTTTTATCTTCCAAGGGGGCATTAAAGGACATTGTGCTTTTCCTAATCTACCATAGTACAAGAAATGTTGCTATCAATCAGCCTAATTATATATCAATACTAGCTGACCCGGCAAACGTTGTTTTACCTTAATAAAAAAAAAAAAAACTAAATATACAGTAGCCGATTCTCAGACCTACTGAATACGCATATAAAATTTGGGAAAAATCGGTCAAGCCGTTTCGGAGGAGTACGGTAACAAACACTGTGACACGGAAATTTTATATATAAGATAAAAAAATATCTTCAAATATTTACCCATGTTACAGATTACGAGAAAGTCAAATTTTTTTGTAATATAATTTTTTTTTGAAAACCAATAATTTCCAAACGCGCCTGAGAAGTACATTTTTATCATCAAGGGCTCTTATATCAAGTTTATTTTAAAAATAAAGTTGTTCTCTTGAAAAATTACTCATAACAAACAAAAGCATTAAAGCGTCAGTAATAACACTAATATGAGGCAAATAGTTTTGTTTTTATCTTAATATGTTTTAACATAAAGATTTGACTAAGTATTAATACTTACTGATATTGTCTCGTTCACTCACGTGGGCAATTAAAATGGAAAAACGAGATGGACTGAATGGTTATATACAAATAATTTTCATAAACTACATATGATTGGTTGATACGTTAGCAACATCAATTACCGATACAAACGTACTACTTATTGTATAACTATTACCTCATGGTAATCTTCATCTTTGATCTCGAGCGGATCTTGCAATATCTGCAACAAAATTATATACATTAATTAAACATACCAGTATTCAGAAATTTTCCTGTATTTTTGTCCAATAAAGAATTTATTTTAAGTTCGTAGAATTTATTGCCTGAGAGAGTACTATCTAGTTAGTATAGTAAAATAGGCCAAGGCAAAATAATCCAAGTGAAAGTAGTTTAAAAAAAAACTAATAGATTGCGCTTAGCATAAAGTTAAGAATGGTTGAGTTAAAGAGTTAAACCAAGTTAGGAAACGTAATATAATGAATAAAAACGAGCGTAAACCAACACAAGAAGATTCTAGGTTTGAATTTCATAATTTGATACACGTAGCGACATCTCACGCAACAGAAAGAACTTATTTTATGTGGTACGATTTGAAACTAGAGATTGACCTCGTCGTATGACATTAATAGGTAGGTATTATTAATGTCGTTGCTTACACCGTACTTCTCTTTTGGGTCACTTTTTGCACGTTTTATTATTGTTGCGCTGTAATCCGTACACTTTGTCCTATTTTGGCGACTTTTTTAACGCGGAGCGGCTTATTTTTGTAGCACTCTCAATTAGCCCGTCCGTTTAGTGTATGTCAGTCGTTTAGTGTTTGCCAGTCTGTCGATATTCCGTCGGTTGCATTTCGGCGAGTGTGCGACTGAATTACATGATGTAATCCCCCCCGCCCCCTTCCACTATCGGACGAGTAGGGAAACGCCAAGGCGGCATCGGTTTACAGTTGATTTACCCAAGGCACGCACAAAGCTTTTTGCCTCCACCTTTGTTGTCCGAACCGCCAAACTTTGGAATTCCTTGCCAAATTCCCTGTTTCCCAATGACTACAATCTAATGATTTTCAAGGTGAGAGTAAACCAGTTAAAGAATATTTATTTCAGAAAGACAGTTATGCGTACAAATTAAAATAGAGGAAAATACATACTAAAACTATAGGTACTTACAATTTACATTTTAGTACGCTTGTTTAGCCTTGAGCCCCGCAGGAAGGCTCGGGGAGAGCCTGTGTTGCAGGGCGTCAGTCGTCTTCTTTATTTATAATTATTCTAATCACTAGTATTTAACCTTTTAAAAAAAATGTGAAACTTAAATTACTGACAAAAACATGAACGTAACCTATAAAATTATAGTTGGACGGACACAAATTATCACTTTCCTTCTAGGTAAGCGCGATCCACCGTAGACCTCAATATCACTTACCATCAGGTGAATTGTGGTCAAGGGCTGGCCTATTCAGATTAAAAAAAAAATTATAAGTGTATAGAGATATAAATATTTGTGCTGTACCTCGACGTTGTGGTGTTTCTGCTTGGGCGGGCGGCCGCGGCGCGCGGGCTGCGAGGCGGCGTGCGTGGCCACCACGCGCAGCTGGTGCGCGCGCAGCAGGTGCTCCGTGTGCTCGCTCGCTGACTCCAGCACGGCGCCGCACGAGCTGAACACGCACGCCACGCGGCCCCCTGATGCATCTTACCAATCAAATCACAATCAAATTTTCGAGTAGAAAATATTAAGATTCCTTACGTGAACAGTTTACAACACAATCAAATTGTTTATTTGCACACAAGCCATTTCGTACAAAGATATAAAATTAAATAGAATGTTACGAAAAAAGGGTATATTTGTTATTTAACAATTGTAACTACAGCTGTCTAAGCTAGGCTACTGCCCCATAATATACACAGCTGCACATCCCCTTAATTACACTGCTCTTATATGCACCTGACAGAGATTGTATTTAAAAATAATTGTATTTAATATAGAAACCTCAACTTTTCTTTACGGCCGCTGCGGTGTTATAGAACATTTGGGGCAGTCGCGTAATTAACTAGAAAACTAGAAAACACAATGTAAAGATTGCCTTAAGTTATAAGAAATCAATACCTGATATTTTTTTAAGGACCAATCACTAGTGACAATGATATATATAATATCGAATATGTCAAAGTGCCAAGCACAGTTAGGCGGGGCAACGAGTTATGTCACAGCTGAAGGTGCCATAGCCACGCTAGCCCATTTATTAAAATGGGCTACCGTAACGTTGCAAGCCATAGGCCTAGCCTAGCCCATCCCTGCAGCGTCGTGAGATAAGACACCGTCAGGTTTTAGTTGGTAGTGACGGCCCCTCTGGCGTTCGAGCCCAATATACCCCGCGAAAAAAAATGGCAATAAATAAAAAAATACCTAGCCTAGCTGAGCGTTTTTTTTTTCATGTTTGTCATAGACTGTTCAATCTTTGGCTCTAGAAATTTTAGCAAAATGAAACTCTTGTGACAGTGGGTACTAAGAATATCAAATAAACAGTTTTAAACAACACACCAGATTTGAATGATATTATAATTATTTCTATTGTGGATTATTTTAATTCTTCTGGTCTTCACAGAGACAGTAAGTGTAACAATATTCAAGTTATGTACATATATCTTATCTGAACAAACGCTTATATTCTTTAAACTTACATATTTTTTTTAATAAAGCAAAGCTCAGTCATTTGAGTGTGATTTAACAGACATACACACTCGCCATTATAATACAAATATGTATACTCACTTTCTTCCTCAGATTCAGGTTTAGAATCAATCTCGATTTCTATCATTTTGTCCTTAGTACGTCGCGGCTTCATTTCTTCGCCGTGCATTTCGCGTCTGCAGATACAAAACCACTATTACTTTTATTTTCACTGTTGGACCACAGGTCATTTACTTACTAGTCGTCTAAAATGTTGTTGGTTGTAATGAGAAGTGAACATTGTGATACATTTTGGTAAATACATAAAAAAGGAATAAAACATATTTCATTTACCTATACCAATATTATAAAGAGAAAAAAATTGTATGTTTGACGCAAATAGGCTCCGAAACTACTGGATCGATTAGAAAAAATCTTTCACCATTGGAAAGCTACATTATCCCTGAGTAACATAGGCACTATTTTATAGCACGTGCGAAGCCAAGACGATCTGCTGGTATTAAAGAAAGTCATTAAAGAAAACGTTTAAAAAAAAGAAGAGTCATTAAAGAAAACGTTTAAAAGTTGATGTGCTCTCGCTTGCATCACTAAATGAGTGTGAGAGCAAGGGGAAGCTAACTTTCAAATGAAACAACCTTTTTTTCTTTATTGTTTTGAGCTTAAACATATGTAGATATGACGGAAAATTTATTCATTATATATTCACTTTAACACTAAATTAAACAACAACAAAAAATGTGAGCCGTCATGGGATGCCTGGCAGATGTAAAACATCGACATTATTTTGTGATACGGATGCAGAAATCGATTGTACGTGCGGCTATAGATGTTTCACATGAAAACATATATTAAAGGGGCCATGCATAAAATGTAATATTTTTAGCATTTTTTTTTTCTCCATAGCGCTGTTCGTTTCTTACTTGTTGGTGACGGCACTTGGTTGGTTATTTTTTTTATTCGTACCTATGGTTATAGAGATGATTTCTCTGCGAGAACTGCTCCCCGCAGTACGAGCAGTCGTAGGAGGTTTCGAGCGGGCGGCCCGACAGATGGCGCTTGCGGTGTTGGTTGAGGTTGGTGACCTGCGCGTACGCCTTGCCGCAGCCGAGCTCAGGGCATACGAAGGGCCGCTCGCCCGTGTGCAGCCGCACGTGGTTGTTTAGATTCGTCACCTACATCAACACATCATTTTATTAAATATTCATAAATAATGTTAACATGCATGTTGTCTAAAGTCAAATCCAATTGCTTGCAAGTTATGTAGTAGAATTACTGGCTATATGTAAGGTAAAACTCTTTTTTTTTTTTAACGTGAGGAAATGCATTTACGCATGCCCACCACACCCGGGGAGGTGGATGGGGTATGTCGGGCTCGATGCCAGAAGGTCATCACTACCAACTAAAACCTCATGATGACCTCCTCACCAGAAAGGGCGGGGTGAGGTTCAGCGCCTCGCATAAACTCACCACCCCGCCCACCTCGGCTAGCCTGCGAGGCTCCTTCTCAGGATATGGAATACCTGAGTAAAGGCCTTGCCACACTCGGCGCACTTGAAGGGCCGCTCATTGGTGTGAATGCGGAGATGCGCCCTCAGGTTGTTGGACTGGGAGAATGCTGGAACAATTAAAAAAATACACTACCATAATAATATACAATCTGGAAATATGTTTCACATACCCTCACTAAAAACTTAAGAGCAAGATGTTTTAGTAACTAAAACGGTCAAATATTAAAAGTGATTCACACAGATTAAAACTTAGACACTAGTCATATATTGTTAGCCTTGCATTTGTTGAATCTTCACTAAAATTGTTTAACATTTGTAGCTCTAGGACTCCTGTCAATGCAACACAGATATTGTGAGCTTTTAAGACTTCACATTACACCTTACCTTTATTACAATAAATGCACACAAAGCGCCGCTCCGCCTTGTGGTTGCGCACATGGTTCTGGAGCTGAGCATTCTTCTGGAATATTTTATGGCAAATGCTGCAGTAGTAGCCTTCTGGCTTGTCCTGGAATCGAGGTATAGTTTTTTTTAGACATTTCAGGTGGTTTGCGTTGAATAGAACTTGCTTCATATAGATAGATCTGGAGGAAATCAGACTTTCCATAAAGTAAGCAAAGTTGTGTTTAGAATGATGATTGTGATGCTTGTACATTCTAGGAATAATTTACAAATTTTATGTAGAGTTGAAAATCAAGTCAAATCAAATCGTTTTTATTGACATCAGTAAATTTGTTACAAATATATAAATTAAAGGAAAAAAAAAGATGTATACAAAAAAAAGAGTACATTACTTGAACAGTTGATCTACAGCTGTCTAAGCTAGGCTATAGAGCCTGTAATATAGACAACTGTACTTCCCCTACATTACACTCGTAATATTATTATGTACTTGACAAAATTTAATTTTAAAATATGTTATACATTTTATTTAGAATTAATGAAAAATAGACAAAACAATTATATGCAGATAACTTCAATTATATCAAATTAACAAGTTAGTTAACCATTGAATATATGTACATGATTTTCTTGAGAAATTATTAAATTGATTTGCATACATTATAATGAACTTGCCAGCTGCAATATTATTATATTTCTTTACCATTTACTTATATTATGCTTAGTATAATTTGTATAGTATCTTGGCATTTATACCTGAGTAGAGGAGGATTGTGCATCAGAGTTGTCAGCATTGTTGTCGGCATTACTATCATCAATAGTCACCTCCGGAACAAGCGGTTGACACTTATCACAAGCATACACACCTGATGTGCCTGTCTCAAACAGTTGCTGGAACATACACAAAGTTGACATTCATGTTTTAAATTTTACTTAAATAGAAAATATTTTAACAAACTAACTAAACTTCTTCAGTACAGTTACCTACAAAGTAAAAAAATAATAAAAAATACCGCGCGAGTCTTTTTTATAGTTATTTGAAAACTGTTCGGAACAAGTTATAAAACTCAACAAAATAGGTAGATGGAAAAATATCCACTCGGCGACTGTGGAGTATGCCAAGGTTCACTATTGAAATAAAAAAAGGAATTCACTCGTTTTTTTATACAGCACAGAGCCAGACGTAAAAAAACAAGCTCTGCGACCGCCCGACCGAAGTATAAGAAAAAAAATACGCGGGCAGGTTTTTGAATGTTTTTTATCGATATTTTCAACTGCTACAATCTATATTTTGCCAGGAAACAAAGGAAAATGAATTTATCTTTTTATAGCATACCAATAGTAGCCTGAAATGTAACCAAAGGCGTTATTTTCGTAACATTCTCGTAAAGAAAACAAAAAATAATGATCGGATCAAGATGAAAGGACGCCCATAAAACGAAGATAAGTACTTACAGGTGAAGGTTTAAAACATATTCCACAATTATCCATTTTGATCACACGATAGCCCTAGCACTTTATAAGAGAAAACACATTAATATTTCCAAAACAATAAAATTTTCCGCAATAGCTCTCACTCTGAGAAAAAATTGCAGGGCGGATGCGGGGGGCACTGAAGGGCGGGGGCAGGTTCGTCTGTCGCTGGCTGTCGGATTTGTCCATAGACAACAGGTAGGCTAGGAAAAAATGCGTAGACGGAGAAATCACAGAAAAATGATATGAACGTAGAAAGAGAAAATACGATGAAACTTCCGCAGAAAGAAAAGATACTTGAAAATTTGTAAGAAATCAGACATATTTTGACCATTAGATACCAGACAATCCATGTACATTTAAATCTGACAGTGACAGTCATTTGTTTAGCATTTTTTTCTAATTTAAATTATATCTGTGGTTTATTTAGGAAAATTCAGATTTTGATTTTGCGCATTTATTTTAGTGTAATAATAAAAAATATAAAAATTGTGTAGGAATCGGCTGTAACATGTGATTTTTCACTGTGTGATGTAGAGAAAAAATATAATAATCAAGTATTTGGAAGAGTAGTATGTTATTGATGTCAATGTGAAGTAATTATTTTGTATTGATACTTCACTGTTCTTAAGTTACTATAAATTTTGAACGATGTCCGAGAAGCCAGTGCCGGCTAGCGGCCACCAGCCAATCGTGAAAATTGGCCACTACACCCTGGGAGCGACCCTGGGTGTTGGCACATTCGGAAAAGTAAAGATAGGAGAGCATCAGCTGACTAAACACAAGGTCGCCGTAAAAATCTTGAACAGACAAAAGATCAAGTCTCTGGATGTCGTCGGCAAGATAAGACGAGAAATACAAAACCTCAAACTGTTCAGGCACCCCCACATCATTAAATTGTACCAGGTAACCTCATTGTTTTGGCCTTGAATATTAGATTTGACCCACCGATAATTTTGTCTCCTACAGACAGACTCGTAACTGAAAAAATTTTTGGTTTCATAAAAAGTATAAATTTTACTCATAGAACATTCTTAGGTGTCTACTTCAATAGGTTTTATGATAAGTAATAATGTTGTCTAAGATAAAGCATGCATGACTCATAAAAGTGTTGTTTTGATACCTAACAGCCAGAAAAGAAAATCAAATAATTTTAATAGATATAAAGTCCAAGTAATTGATTTAGCCTATGACTCTTATAATTTATTGTTATAGGTGATCTCAACACCAACTGATATATTCATGATTATGGAATATGTATCGGGCGGTGAATTATTTGACTACATAGTGAAAAGAGGAAAACTCCAAGAGCATGAAGCCCGAAGGTTTTTCCAGCAGATCATATCTGGAGTAGATTATTGCCACAGGCATATGATTGTACACAGAGATTTGAAGCCTGAGAATCTACTTCTTGACCATAACATGCACGTGAAGATTGCAGACTTTGGTTTGTCCAACATGATGATGGATGGTGAATTCCTGAGAACATCATGCGGCTCTCCCAATTATGCTGCACCTGAAGTGAGTAACTTGCATTATTGAAGAATAATGCATTAAGAACTATATATGCTCCCACTGCTGGGATCCAGCACCTTCTTACCAGGCAAGAGATACAGGCCCAAGTCCACCACACATTTTTATATGTTACTAATAAAAGTAGTTATGTGTAAATACTAGGACACATTTCACACACAGCTGGTTATCCCCATACTGAACCAATTGTAGTTCGTATTATGGTTGCTAACATAATTGATATACTACATATATATATATATAAATATATTTTATATAGATACATATTAAACACCCAGACTGACAGCCAACAAATTTAGTTCAGCACAAAGATGTTTGCTTTACCGGGAATCGAACCTAGAACTTTCTGATTGGCAGTCACGGAATGGTAACCATTATGCCAATGAAGTCGTCAAACTAAATTTGAAATTTTATTTATTTATTTATTTATTTGATTTATATCACACTGAGTTGAAATTAGATTTTTAACAGTTCATAAAATGTCCATTGTTCTATGTCAATGTTTAAAGTCCACTGGTGCACTGATCACAGGTTAGCAAGAGATTTTTTTGATTTCTGCAGCCAGCTATCAAGCCGGTTTTTAAAGCTGTTCACTGACGTAGCACTGACGACTACTTCCTCGGGCAACTTGTTCCAATTGTGAACCACTCTGTTGCTGAGTATATGATGCCCTGTATTAGTCTTGGCAGGATCACGCTGGATTTTCTGGTTATGGCTTCTGCTATTCTCGCAACGATTACAATTTTTAAAACTGTCTGCTAAATAAGGAAGGTTATAGAAGCCATTAATAATTTTAAAAGTCTCAATTAGATCCCCACGTAACCTCCTTTCTTCCAGTGTGGTGAGACGCAGGGCTTTCAATCGCTGCTCATAAGTCTTGCGACGTAAGGCTGGAGGAATCTTGGTAGCTCTTCTTTGAACACTTTCTAGGAGGTCAATGTCCTTTCGGAAGTATGGGCTCCAAACTTGGAACCCATACTCCAACAGCGGACAAAATTAACAAGTGATGTTTTTTTTTATTTTCAGGTAATATCTGGCAAGCTGTATGCAGGGCCAGAAGTAGACATATGGTCATGCGGAGTCATTCTCTACGCCCTGCTGTGTGGCACACTACCATTTGATGATGAGCATGTCCCAACACTGTTCCGAAAAATCAAATCAGGAATTTTCCCTATACCAGAATATTTGAACAAAAGTGTAGTCAGTTTACTCTGTATGATGCTTCAAGTTGACCCGATGAAGCGAGCTACCATTGAAGATGTGAAGAAGCATGAGTGGTTCCTCAAGGACTTGCCCGGATATCTATTCCCTTCGCCCGTAGAGCAGGTGGTTGTACAAATTTCTTTTTTAAGAATCATGATGTTGATATCTTAGTTATTGCTTTACCATTCTGCCCTTATTTATCTCTTTTAAAAATGTTTTCTAGATGTACCTTCAATGCTTCTCACTGACTTAAATTACTTAACTGAAGAAAGGTTTTGCAATTAACATTTTTCTATTTCTTACATCTTCATCAGGCACTATCTGCCAATGCTTCAACAAAAAATATAATCTTATCTCTTCTAATGCACTGCTTCTCATTGTTGCTTCATTATAATATTTTTTACACTATACTAGTTTTTATAAAGTATCCTATCAATAATGAAATATAAAATTTTGATTTGATAACCACTTAAAAATAAAATCAGATTTCTATTCATCTTGAACCCAATATAACAATTAATTGACCCAAAAGATTTTACTCAAAGTATGGCAATTATACTAAACTACTTAGTAATAAAGTTTACAACCTCATCGAAGCACCATCAGAAAATGACACCTGAAGTAACCATAACCCCACCAACTTCCAGGATAGCAGTGTGATTGACACAGAGGCCATCGCAGAGGTCTGCGATAAGTTTGGTGTTAAGGAACATGAGGTATGTATATTATTTTATTGAGTGTAAGTTTGTCACAATGTTCCTGCTGATGCTTCCACTTACAGATCCTTTCTTATCAAGGAGAGAGGTACACTGTGGTCTACACAGTGTGCCAATCCAGAATTGCCAGGGAAACCGAGGATAGCATATACAATGGAGCCATACTTTGTTTAGTTATTTTATTATGGGTTGCTAACACTGAATTAATAACAAAACTGAAAAAGTTGCCATGTCTTGTTGCTCTTTTTAGGTTAGTCTATGTGTCTTCACATGACTGATGTAACCTATTTTAGCAGTAAATGAATGACAACAACTGCTACATGTGAGGCCATAACTGTTATATTTGTATATTATGTTCGGAGGTGGTTAGTACAATCAGTCCTCAAGCCATATCATAGGCGCATGGGCATCAGGAAAACTCTCCACCTGTCTCGACTAGAGCCTGGTCACTTAGTTCATAAGAAGATTGAAAATGTTGTTTTCCAGGTGCACAATGCGATGTTGAGCGGCGACCCGCACGACCAGCTGGCCATAGCCTACCATCTCATCATCGATAACAAGAGAATTGCTGATGAGGCTGCCAAGGCGGAGATCAAAGAATTCTATGTTGCCAGTAAGTTATACCAGGGACCAGAATACAAGAAAGGATTGCTGATCAGGGCGCGGAAGTTTGCCATAATTACAGATGAAACCAAGATGGCGCTGCAAATCGAGCGTGCAACCTAGCTGCCGCCAAATTTTTCGCTTAGTGATATAACGATAGTAGATTGCGTGATCCGAGTGAAGTCATTCCAAGAAAATACGAATAGATATTATTATCATCTGATACACGTAGTTCGATTTTCAAAAAGAGGTTGAGCATCTATTATATGTATTAGTTTATGGTCCCCACACCTACCCATTAGTATATGGTACCCATGCGTCATTTTAAAACACAGCTTTTGTGCATGGTCACCCATCCAAGGACTGTCTGGATCGACGTTTGTTTAATCGCAGTGATCGCCTCATATAGATGCTATATCTATATGAGGCGATCGTCACATTCTCTGGTTGTGTTGTCCAGACAACTCTCCCCCGGCGGCGGCGGCGGAAGCCGCACGGCCGCACCCGGAGCGCATCGCGCCGCTGCGGGACTCTTCCGTGCCGCCCGCGCAGCCCCCGCTCGACAAGACACGCGGCACACCCGTTAAACGGTACACCCTTCACTTTTTTCATCTAGGCATTTGACTAGCAAGCGAAACTCAGGCTAAGGCATGCCTAGTCTGCATACGAGTAGTAATATGATGATAGTAAATTGCGTGACCCGTATGAAGTATTTTCAAGATAAAACAGATAGATGGCGCGCAACATAATAGTTTTATTATGCATTATTTAATTTGTATCTCTGGCTAGACCGCGGGCGGCTACGGTGAACGCTATAAGGTCCATCTATCGGGTTTATTCTGTACCACCAACATGAGTAGAAGATTCAAGGCTCGAAGATCATAATGCTGCACCCGATTAATTTCAATTTGTTACACGTAGCGACATCTCAGCAAACAAGAGAGTGTCTACTATCTTTATTAATCAAATCAATGTGAAAATCATGGTTGTGTATATTTTAATATTTGATATTTCAGTGCGAAGTGGCACTTAGGTATCAGATCTCAGAGCAAGCCTAACGACATTATGCTGGAAGTGTTCAGAGCTATGAAGGCTCTCGACTACGAGTGGAAAGTCATCAACCCCTACCATGTCAGGTAAATCTCATTTGAATACCTATAAATAAATAATTTGTAAATTCAAAAGTAACAACTTGTTACCATTTTAGTGAACTAACGCAGAATTAGGTTTCTCAATCTAAACTTAACTATCTTAGTTTTTAGTTTCAAAAGATTCCTTACTATCGATTTTCCTAATACTCTGTTTTGTGCACTTACATACGATATTTTAACAATTAATAAGAATTTTAACATATATTTTAGTTTAATAAATAGGTAAAACAATTCCAATTCAGTTCAAACTACAAAGAAAGATGTTTTCAGGCAAGAAGACAGTTATAAAAAAATATTATATTTGAAAACTTGTATACATCTTTTATAATATGTTTATTTAAAATTAACGTCTATTCCTTTTTCTTTCAGAGTGCGAACCCTAAACAAACTGACTGATAAATATGTAAAGATGTCGCTCCAGCTCTACCAAGTGGATTACAAGTCGTACCTACTAGACTTTAAGTCCCTGTCAGGCGAGCGCGAGGAGACTGAGGAGGCGAGCGCGGCACCGCCCGCGCCGCCCGCACCCCCCGCGCCGCTAGCGACCCCCGCGCACCCACATTCACATCACACCATGGAGTTCTTCGAAATGTGCGCGGCTCTCATCATACAGCTCGCGCGGTAATCAAACAAGCGAGGAATATTTTTCGGCAGTACGTCATCAGGTCAATACATGGTTATTGGTGGAGATTCTGCCGTATATACGACTAAACTAAATTTAAAGTAGCTCTGTCTCTTTTCGTCATAAATGACCAAAAAGGGATGGTACGATCTAAACCATAGACAAAACAACTAAAATCATGTCAAATATGGAAAATGCTGGTACTGATACTATTGGGTGTGTTCTAAAATCGCTTACATTTTTCATATTTGACGTGATTTTAGTTGTTTTGTGTGTGGTACAGATTGTGCTGTCTCTTTCTGTCCACTCATGATGAAAAGTGACAGGGCTATTCTAAATTTAGTTTAGCCGTGTGTTCACCAGAATTGCCACCGTTGTTTTGCTAAAGTACTTGCGCGGTAATGCAAGAAGTGTGGGTAGTTGAATTTTTTTGCAGTAGGTAGTCATCCGGTTAATGAACCTGTTACTTTTTTTTTAGGTGTTTCTAATATAGGCCTTAATCTTAACGAATCGTCGGAAGAATACAGTTCTATTTATCTACATTATATAAAAATTGAGTAATATTTGTTCGCTCATTGACCAGAAAAAAATTTGGGTAGATAGAAAAGGCGATTGTTCATTCCTCGCATATAATTATATCTAAAGTATATGTAAACAAGATATGCTGTTTATATTTCATGAAATCCGTCATCTGTATGTCGGTTAACTTGTAGGTATAGATAGTAATTTTATTTGTTTTGCCATGAAAATTGGGTTGTTAAAAATTATTTATATTAAATACTTATGAAATTACTAATGTAAATAAATATAAATGCTATAGGATAGGGAATAACACTTATGTACATATAACTCGCACATTTAAACTCGATTAAAATTAATTATTTGTTGTATAAAACATGTAAAAATCTTAAAACAAAATTGCGAAGAACAAAGGTTCTTCTGGCCTTGTATTGCTATGCTGTTAAAATTTCTGTAGTATTATTCTCTGAGTATATTTATCTGAGCTAAAATCTAGAGTTCTCACAATACTTATAATAATTATCAATAGCCTACCCGTACACGTGAAACCATAGATCGAGTAAGAAGATCGAATAAAATTAAAGTGATACCAAATGAAATTAGCGTCGTATTTAAGAATACTATAACTATATATATATATTATACATGAAGTGCCTTTTAGTAGCTTGGTTGGAACGAGCCGTTTCTCAATCAATGTTTTTAAAACTTGTTCTGTTAACTGAACAAGTAAATAGTTGAATAACGTATGAAATTAAAAAAATACGAAATGATGGTTAATGGTTATTTAACAAACATTGCATAAGACAAAATCGATTTGAATGATAAATATGTACGAGGGTGAATCAAAAAATTCTTGGAATGAATATTAAAAAATGCAAACATTTAAATAATAATATTTTATTTTTCTACATAATCTCCCTGCAATGCAATGCATTTAGAATAACGCGTTTCTAACTTCCTTATTCCTTGTGAAAAAAAATATTTCCTTGACTCTCGAAAAAGTCCTCTGCGACAGCTATAACCGCGTCATTATCGTGAAATTTTGTTCCACGAATTTCCTGTTTTAATTTTGGAAATAAGTGAAAATCACTTGGGGCTAAGTCCGGAGAATATGGTGGGTGGTCAAGGAGATTGGAGCCAGCACAGCGGATTGCGTTGAGCGCAACTTCCGATCGATGAGCAGGAGCGTTATCTTGAAGGAGCAACACGCCCAACGACAGTTTTCCACGACGTTTTTCTTTAATCGCTTCACGCACTTTCGGGATTAAATTTGCATAATAGGGTCCAGTAATCGTCTGGCCTTTTGGCATGTAATCAATAAAAAGGATTCCTTCACTATCCCAGAACACAGAGGCCATAACTTTGCCAGCGGTAGGAGCAACTCGAAATTTCTTAGTGGATGGAGAGGATGGTCGTTTCCAAGACATGCTTTGTCTTTTAGTTTCAGGATCAAAATGGTGGACCCACGTTTCATCCATGGTGACAAGACGACGGCAAAAATTATCCGAATCACGCTGGAACATTTCGAGATTACACTTGGAAATTTCCAAATGTCGCTTTTTGTTTTCGTCGGTTAACATTCGTGGCACCCATCTTGCAGACACTTTTTTGAACCCCAGTGAATCAATTAAAATTGGTTGAACGCTACCAAAAGATATCTTTAGGATCTCAGCTATATGTTTTATAGTCATTCTTCTGTCTTCCAAAACCAGATTCTCAACCTTTTTGACATTTTCTTCTGTAACGGAGGTTGAAGGCCGCCCAGAACGCGGGTCATCTTTACAGCTTGATCTACCTCTTTTAAATTCAGCCACCCAGTACGCAACCGTAGAATAGGGTACAGCATCACCCCCTAATGTCTGCTGAATGTCCAAAAATATTTTATCACCGCACGTAACTCACTTTTATCCATAATTTTAACTTTTTAGCAACTCGTTGCACAAAAAAAATTATAACATGCGAACGAACTGACAAAAACAAGTGACAGTCTGCATAAAGTGTGATAGACACTCTTTAATTTGAATATCGAACTTGATCCAAAAAGGTTTCATATATATGCACTTCTAAGAACTTTTTGATTCACCCTCGTATGGCTTATATGAAATCGGTATATTGTTCTAGCTTCCTTATTTATTAATGTAAGTTAGTTAGTTTGTAATTAATAGTAACCCTTAGTAATGTAATTGTGAAGTTTTAATGAAATTACATCTTCATGATATCTCGTAGAGGAATCACTATCAGTATAAACCGCTCAGTCTTCGCCTGTGAAGTTCCGGTGGTCGGCGTAAGAGCGAAAGCGGGGACAGGAAGATGTATCTATTTACTTTAAAAAAAAAAACTTTTTGCGTGGTTTCTTTCATCATAAAATGAGGTTGGAACAATGCCCGGCCTGATGCCGTGCCCTACCCCTGACCAGGAAGACTGCGAGGACCACCACGCAACAGTGACGTCACTGGTCTTCCGACCAGTGACTGTTGCGTGGTGATAGATTATTGTTACAAATTATTTTGGATGCTATTTTTTTTTCAATATGTCGGCGCGAGTGTTAAGAAACATGTTGGCAGAGAAAATAATAGACTAAGTAAAGTCGAAATGTATTAAGTCAAAATAAAAATCTATAAAATTACCAAATTTTCAATTCTTGCAAGTAATACTACCAAGTAAGTGAACTAGTATTACCCCCCGCGTGCCTGTACTCCTCCGGCGAAGATTTGACTTACACGTATATATTGTTTTATTTAATCTACCTCACTTCCTATATGTAGGCATATTATAATTTATTTGTAATATGTATATATTTTAAGCTGAAAATCTCATGCGAAGGTCATCAACGTAGTGTAATAATTGATGCAATAAACCATAAGATAAACAGTTATGACCATGTGATATAAATTGACTTGAAATCACCTATCGGTTGCTTGCTTAGGTTAGAGCTAGTTTTGAGTCAATTATTAATGTTCTAAAAGCTAAACCTAACACTAGTGGTCCGAAGTTTGAAAATAGTAAAACACTTGAACAGAATACTGTAATTTATTACAGATCTAAAATAATTAAAACGACTAAGAAATTTATAAAACAAATGGATGCAATGAAAAATATTATCTATTTAACTCGACAAATAAATAAACTGTACGGTTGTGATAACGTTTTATAAAAAATAATGACTGATTTGAATGAATTACATAAAATAGATTATTTTCATTACATCCTACAGCCTAAATGATATAATTATAATTTTGAGAACGTCATGTATCGTCGTAGTTTTGTATTATATTAGATTTTAAAACACACAGCTGAAGATACTTTTGTTTTAGAAGGTTTTAATTAACAAAGCTCACTTTAACTGACTCAGGTAACTTCTCAAATACAGATAAGGTACAGATCAGAAGGGTTATAACCCTCTGTACTCTTGAATATATATGTACATTCATATACATTTCAAATTACGTTTAAATGGCTTGTTAATGGTTGTTCTAAAGAAAACCCGTTTTAATTTGGTTCACAAATAAATATAGGTTTCATTTTGAAATAGTTACAAAATGAGTATCAAAAATCTTTCTTTTTTTAAATAAAATTCGCGGCGCCGTCATTTGTTTGTAGGAGCGTAATCATGGAGATTAGAAAGTGGTGAGGAGGCGGGGTGTTCACGAGCCGTTGGCGGGGGCGACGGGCGCTCCCTCGTCTGGCTTGCTTTCAAGCGAGAAGGGCGGGATGCGGCAGTCGAACGTGTACCCGTCTTCGCGCTCCATCCTGAATGTACCCCTGGAATTGTAGAAACAGGCATGATTTAGATGTTTAGCGTCGAACGCGAAACAAGAAACTATCTTTTTTTTGACGTGACAACGTCTTAAATTAGGTTGCGGCTGGGAGTCACTTATATGAAAAAGTGTAACGCCCGGTAACGTTACGATGAGTCACCGAACGAGAGAGAGGCCCGCCGAATGCCTTGCGTCTCTCTCCCACTCAACTATGATCGGTCTGCCGCGCGCGCAGCACGCGGCAGACGTTGTCACGTAAAATCTTCGCCCGTAAAACCGACTTTACAGGCAACCATTTTTTTATGCTATCTTTTCTCTAAAATGTGTCAGAATAAAGCACTGTGAAAGTGTTCTATTCCTGACACATTTTAGATCCAGCCCTCCATCTGAACAAATGAACGTTACCAATGGGTCAGGAAGCATAGGCAAAATTGAAATCACGACTCTGATCTTATGGTCTGACGATGATACATCAACCTACAATTTTGATATGACAAAAAGGTGACAAAACCTATTGACTCAGGTCTCAATATTTTGAGTATGTACACCAAATATTTAATTTGTTCTTCTATTTAAAAAGGTATTATCCAAGTAGAACATGTGTCAAATCAAATGTTTTTATTTGCAAAGTATCGAGAGGTGTTACATAAGTATTAAAATTTAATGTATTCTATACTATACCCATTAGGGTGTGCAAATTTATGTTGGATCTAACACTAATGTAAGTACATTATCTATATTTATCGACAAAATAAACGTAAGTGATAGCCACTGCGATATACAAGCGAGTGTAGCTCGGTGGTAATAATGTCTGCTTTTCAATCAGACGGCCCCTGCTTCGATCCCGGCCCTACACCAATAACTTGTTTTTCAACTTATGTGTGGATTTCCACTCGTTTTACGGTGAAGGAAAACATCGTGAGGAAACCGGCATGTTTAAGGACCACAATAACCGAAGACGTGTGTCATCCGTCAACCCGCACTTGGCCAGCGTGGTGGATTATGGCCTATATCTCTCTCCTAGTGAGAGAAGGCCCCGAGTCCCAGCAGTGGGAACGTATAGTGGGCTGCTTATGATGCCACTGACCACATGTGTCCGCTGGGCGCCTGCAGCGACACGTGGCTGGAGTACTGGAAGGCGGGCGAGTGGCGCGCCAGCACGGGCTCCTGGCCCACCACGCCGCGCCCGCGCACCGTCTCCAGCGTGCCCGACAGCGAGAAGATGCGCCAGTGCCGCTCGCGGAGCTGCACCGCCGCCGAGCCCAGGTTCTCCAGCCGGATGCAGTACCGCCACTGGAACCGACCAATCACAGCTAAAATATCGTTGCTTCAGTACGCACACTAGCCCGAATCAAACGCGAATGAATCCTTCATCATCAGAATTCACCGTCCATTCAACTCGGACAAAAGCTTTTGGTGAGCTTTGATATCATATACAGATTTCTAAAAATCAATAAGTTCTGACTGAGTCTATAAATTGCAGTCACCTTATACGACCATGATTGGAGGCCCTTGGGACAAAATTTAAAAAATATCTCCTAGCTGCCACCATGACGGTCTTTGGTGCAAACCATAACAAGATCACCATATTATAGCAGATAGTTTTGTTTCAGTTTTGTCATTTCACCTCATTCCATACGAAGTAGGATTTAAATAGAAAATATTTCTTGTAATTTCAAGTACAATGTTTGTTGTTTCTCACCCAATAGACCGCCGAGTTTTGCGACTCCCGGCTGCCCATATAGAATGGTATGACGGTGACGCGCACGCCCTCTGTCGTCTCCCGATGTACGTCGCTCAATTCCAGCCAGGGATGGTTCTTTTGCTGCCACGCTCGCAACGTTTCTTGCGTTATGAACGGAGGGTCTGAAAATTATTGGTTGGACTGTGTAGGTGCAAGATTTTCATGTGTACTGTGTAGTTGATACGAAGTGCAGACTGTGGTGTATTGTTACAGTTTGGTGCTAGTTATTTTATTTTATCCGTTTGCCTGGTGTTAATATTCTTTTCGACGAAAGAAAAGAAAACAACAGCAATGACTAATAAATGTGCAAGCACTCATTGAGCTCGCTAGCCTGTGTTTTTAAATAAATCATGGTATCTGATCATAATTCTTGTAGAATTTAGCAACATGAAATATTCATAAGAAAACTTTAACATTATTAATAATAATGATTTTAGCTAAAGCAAGATTGTTTATACAACATAATCTTTATAAACAAAACTTAAAATATGTTTTAGCAGTTCGAATAAGCACATATGTACGTAAAAGACCAAGGATCAGAATACTAGAGAGGAGGAATACATATATTGCAGTCGCAAGTAATGACAATTATAGATTGCGTGACGCGAGAGAAGTCGTTTCAAGAATATACGAATAGATGGAGCTACATGTATCGAATGATGCACATAGTACGATTTTCGACAAGAGGTTGAGCATCTATTATACTTATGAGTCTATGATAAGACTTACCTTTGTCAGGGTTGTGCATAAGGAATTTGTCAAAGAGTTCATGTTGCAACGGCACCCTTTCCACAGAGGTATATGGTATGATATCATCATGGGCTACATAGTCCAAGCCAGGGATGGCATACAGAGTCCGGCTGGATTCCTGGTTGCCAAGGAATGTCACTGCTTCTGTCTGGGCTCGCTGCAAGAGACGGGTGAATGGTGGATGATGCCTTAACACCGTGTTGGGATGGATATGCTAGACTAGCCTTGTACAAAAGAACTAGTGTATATCACAGTTATTTTATTGCTTGAATAAAAAAATAAGTACCAAAGTCACAGCAATAGAGTTTAGTTTCAATGGCTGAAATTGTTCATTTGTTTTTGATACTGTAGGTGGCTTAATTATTTTGTGATATGTAATAAAAGTTATTGTGTGAATCTTATTTCATTTTAAATATATATGCAGTTTAAATTATTTTACTCATAATATAAAATTATGCCTACCACTTTACTGACACAACTTATACTAGGTACTCTTACAGTAGACATATAATAAATTATACATAATACATATTTACATTTATTTTTACTGTAAATTCAATTTATTAATACACATATTTTTGTCTCCAATCAATTAAGGTGAGAAAAAGGTTATTGTGTTATGTTGATAACAATGATAAGCTTCGAAAAGTTTTTTTGATAAAAATGTGCATAAGTACAGCCAAATGTACCAGTAGTGAAAAATAGTAAATGAAAGGTCTGTCACATACAACATTTCACAAGTATACAATGCAATTTTTAGGATATTCTCTCTTTCTCTTTCATATTAAGTTTAACACCATCATAAGTAGCTCGGCTAGCTAAGGTGATCTGACGTGATTATCATAGCTAAGAAACAGTAGATGCGGATGGTGTTTGGATGGATGACCATGCACAAGACTGTCATTTTTAAAGTGGCATTTTCATCTGGGCACTTAGGTTATACAAAGAAGAAGAAGATCATCATCATGGCCTTGAGGCATATTAGATGAGTTAAGCAGTGTCTCCAGATGAGCACCTTTGTTGTACACCCGTATCCAGGAGTCATAGCTCCGGACACATTGATTGCATGGAAATTGTACATGTTAGTTGAGATCTCTTCCTCACTTAACTATTTATCCATATTTTTCTTTATTAATATTATACACAATGATTCACAAATATGAAATATAACTTCACGATATGTAGGTGACAGACCTTCTTTGTAAGTAAATGAACATTACAGTACAATGATGTTAAACATACAAATTGATATAATTTAGTCACAAAATTATATTAAAAAGCCATGAAACTGGTTACAAAAGCATTATTTGAGTTAAGTTTATTAGGTAATGAAATTGAAACAGTTACAAAAATGATTTTGATTTTTTATACCTTTTTCTTCCATTCAGGTCTCATATCGATGTTTGTTTGCACAGTCAACAATAAAAGTTTTATAAATAAATAGGAAAATTCATATTATGTGCTTTATGTCAAATATATGTACATGCAAAAAAAATATCTACAGCATCATTATACAGTAAATAAAATTGGATATGTAAGCTTATTAATGCTCAGCATATATATTTTAAGTGACAACTTACACTCTGTATGAAATACATGACAAAAATTGGTGACTAATTATTTTTATTCAAAAATTAACAGTAATATTCATTCACTTAAGTTATATGTATACATAATGTAGGTAAGTATAAAAATAGAAAACAACATGACATAATTGTAGATATACATAAATAGTAGCAAATCTCAATGCCAAGGTGAATAGGTAGGTACTTACTATGAATGGTGCATCTCTTGTGTCTATGAGTACTTGATAAAACGTGTGCGTCCTGCCCTTGACCTCCTTGCCTACATTGGAGAGAGAGTCGCCAGACGCTTCTGCTGGATTTGAGGAGTCAGGACTCTCTTTCTTATTGGAAGCATCGCGATCGTAAACTCTCGCCAGCCACGGAAACAATATCACACCTCGGTACCCAAACACTTTATGCAAAATTAGCTGGCCAGTGTCATATTTCCCGGTGGCTTTGGGCGCTTCTAGCTTTCCTACTTCAGCCAATCTAAAAAATTAAATAAAATAATTTGAAGGTTATGTACTACGTAATAATAAATTGATTATTCAAGCGTTTGATACAAACCGTGTGTAATGAGCTACTTGGGTAATAAATAACTTAGACGCTGTTACTCTGAGGGGATTTCTAGGAACTAATCTCAATAATATCTCCATTTTATCATATTATTTGTTTTTCTTTTTTGTTTGGCGATGAATGACAGAAATTTAAAATTTAAGTTTACTGTAAGTTGACATTGACAATGACATACACGATAACCCTCAACTAAACAATAATGCAAAATCAACTCTAAAATAATGTATTAGGGTCTAAACTGAATTCATAGAAATTAAACTACTATTTTTCTGACACCTACCTGGGTAGCCAAATGTAGTTAAAAAAATCTATCAAAAATGTTTCAAATCGCTTTTTCATATTATAAATAAAATATTATTATCAGTTAAAACCATTCCGACATTCATGCTTCAAAACAAATATTTTATAACAAACAGTTAGGTAAGATAACAAATAAATCAGTTTATTGCCATGTCAATCTTAAGTGGTAGAAAGTGGCAGGCAGATAGATCCGACGTCAAAAGAGGTCATTATATATGTTATCTAGGTTGAACTCCATCACAGAGTACTTTTTTATATACGAACTCCATATTGGTCTGTGTCTAGGTTCAAAGTTCTTTTCGTTTAGTTACTGCGTTCGTTTGTTTTTATCAAGTTTATAATTAGCGCTAAATAATAATGTTTGCATTTTCAAAAGTTTTGCAGGTTGCTGGTAAGTAATAATTAAGATAATATGTATGTGCAATTCAAAATCTAAGATTGTAAACAAAAACAAATCAATTTTTCAGGCTCCAACAGTGTAAGACAATCAAGATGCATAGCCTCACTCTCATCGCTCCCAGAGACATACCAAATGCTGTACAAAACTTGCAGAGACTTTGCGGAGGGAGAGCTTAAACCAAATGCTGCTAAATACGACCGCGACCATTTATATCCCGCAGAAGCCATAAAAAAGATGGGGGAACTAGGATTGATGGCTATCGCCACGCCTGAAGAGCTCGGTGGAGCTGGATTAGACTATTTGGCATACGCTATAGCCCTTGAAGAGATCTCTCGAGGCTGTGCTTCAACTGGTGTTATCATGTCTGTGAACAACTCCTTGTATTTAGGCCCCCTACTTCACTGGGGCACTGATAAACAGAAAGCCGAGTTTGTTACGCCTTTTTGCACTGGTAAGTGTTTAAAATCTAATTTATAAAATTTACAAGTCACAATTGTTAGTCACAACTGTACTCCTCTGAAATGGCTTGACTGATTTTTACCAAATTTCATATGCATATTCACTTTGTCTGAGAATCGGCTACTATCTATTTTTCATAATATATCAGTATAAACATTCTATTAACTTACATTATCAAGTAATACTTCCTTTTTTCAGAATAGATGATTGTGTGTAATAAATAGTAATTCTGCTACTGCAACAGGCTTCACTCAATTTAATTGTGAACCAAAACTTATTTATAATTTTTATAAATATGTGAGGCTAGCTTTCATATCACAATACACATAATAAATATACTATAAGTGCATCCATATTTTTCAGGTGATATAGTGGGCTGTTTTGCCTTATCAGAGCCCGGCAACGGATCTGACGCAGGTGCCGCATCCACCACAGCTAAAGACGCCGGCGACAAATGGATCCTCAACGGCACTAAATGTTGGATCACAAATGGTTATGAAAGCAAAGCATCAGTAGTCTTTGCTACCACTGACAAGAGCTTAAAGCACAAAGGAATCTCAGCAGTTATTGTGCCAAAACCTATAAAAGGTTTAGAGTTAGGAAAGAAGGAAGATAAGCTTGGTATCCGAGCGTCTTCAACCTGTTCGCTGATGTTTGAGGACTGTGAAGTGCCTAAAGAGAATATTTTAGGTCAGCCAGGACAGGGGTTCAAGATTGCCATGATAACTCTCGATGCAGGCAGGATTGGTGTTGCTTCTCAAGCATTGGGTATTGCACAGGTAGCTAATATAGTTTCATTTATTATGAGCTGAAATACTTTTTGCAACACTTTTATACTCAATTTATTCTTGAATCATTGTGAATTAATGGAATACTTTACAGAAATAACACCAAGTACTCCTAAGAGTAAATATTTGCTGCTCTTAATGAGTTAAAAATTGAATCATATTCTACCCAGATTTGAAACCCAATGGAGTAAAAAAACTTATATATCTTAGACTTACTTGTGTTATTTATTTTAATATAAAATTTTCAGGCCTCTCTAGACGTAGCCATCGAATACGCATCAAAACGCCTTGCATTCGGGAAACCCATCATGAAGCTCCAAGCAATTCAGCACAAGCTAGCTGACATGTCCATGAAATTGGAGTCTGCTAGACTGTTAACATGGCGTGCTGCCTGGTTGAAGGACAATAAAAAACCATACACCAAGGAAGCAGCCATGGCTAAGTTGGCAGCATCAGAGGCGGCTACGTTCCTGTCTCATCAGTGCATACAGGTTTGATTATTTATTTTTAAATAGCTAATGCGCTGACACATAATTTCTTCACAGTAAAATTTTTGCAACTCTTTCTTAATGTTCTCTGCCATGTTTTTAATCGACTACAAAAAAGGAGGAGGTAATAATTATATTCAACTGTTTTTTTTTTGTGACTTAATTGCCTGAGATATAGTATTAAGATCAGAATCATTCATGTTTCAAAAAGCGATGTGCACTGATGTAGTATGTATATGTTCAGCTCCAGCCTGAAAACTGTGTTTATTTTTTTAATTATTTTTTACACATTTCATACACAACTGGTTAACCCCATACTGAACCATTTCTAGTTCGTATTATGGTTGCTAACACAACTGATATATTACATATACATACATACATATTTTATACCCAGACCAATTGTTGGCCGTGCCGGGAATCGAACCTGGAACCCTCTGATTGGCAGTCCAGCATGGTAACCATTAAGCCACGAGGTCGTCAAATATAATAAACAATATGTATAATAATCAAATAAAATATTATAATAAATAATTTTATTCATGTTTCAGATTCTAGGCGGCATGGGTTATGTCTCGGATATGCCGGCGGAGCGCCACTACCGCGATGCAAGGATCACCGAAATATATGAAGGTACCTCGGAGATACAACGACTTGTCATCGCCGGACAACTTATCAAGGAATATGGACTCAATTGACTTGTAATCTTTTGATTGCCGCAATATTTGAGTTTGCTCTTGTGGACTCTCACGCATTGTGTGAGAGTCTCATTTTAGAGTTATCTACACTTTCACTACCTTTCCTGAGAGAGTTGCATTTGTAGATAGCATGAGTGAGTTTTCTCTGAGTTATATGTTATTATTCAAGCTCCATACACAAGAACATCAAGAACATGTAAAATAGTAATTTGTAGCCAATAATCTATAATATCTGTAAGCCAATAGATTTTGGCAACAAATAGTAATTTAAAGTTAGATTTCGTTAATTTTTATAATCTCCTGGACTGAATCACGAAAGAAATGTATTATGTACCTAATATATAGTGTAATTTGTAGAAATATAATAATATAAGCACAAATGTATTTTATGATCTATTGGCCTGTCCAACAGCATGATATTTTGCTATTAATTTTCGAGAACATTTTATATGTGTATCTAAAATAGTATAATGAGTAACTATGTCTTGATATAAACACTTTTTGTATATTTTTTTTTAATAATAAAACTGAAATTAAAATTTTTGGAATTTATCATTTAAACATTAAATGCTTATTAGTAAAGTATTGGGCTAGCACAATACCATTGAAATCTATATATACTTATTTTACATAGATAATAGCATAAAGATAAAATAATGTGACAAGTTTAAACATCGGGCCAAGTCTCTTGAAAGTTAATAAAATGATGATGATGAACAATACCAAGATAAGGTCTATATACATAGAACACAACATGGAGTGTTTTGCTGTAGCCTCTAGTAGTAGTAGTCCTGTAGCCCCTAAACCCAAATATAGATATGTTGGTCTTTGCTTTTATACATTTATGACTAACTCGAAATATCAACATAAAATCATATTGACCCCTATCTAATAAACTGGTAAGGTAAACTCTAAGAAAAAGATGAAAACAATGTGTGTCTTAAAACTTGTACAAGAGACTGGCCTATACTTTTGGCTAAAAAAATGCTTAGAATTACTGTCCTGGGCCAGACAGGGACTTGTCCATGAATTTCCTCTTGGCAAAGCAGAGCCACCACTTGCTGGGCTTGCCATCTTCTGTAGCAAACACCTGGAGAGAAATTAAAACATTAGTAGAGATTATAATAAAGATAACCAGCATCTGAAGATACTGCAATGGGACTAGTTGCATACACTGAAGTCCCATTGAGTTGTCCCATTGTGGGACGACACTATTTTGTCTCAGTAGTTCAAACCCACTAACACAATATTGTGTGACCCAATTAAAAATAATTTAAATAGTAATCCAGTCATCAACATTTTACCTTCTCACACACCCTGCTCCCAGTCTCATGTCGCAACTGTTGCAAATACTGTCTCATTAAATCTGAAAAAAAAATCATAAATACGATGTTAACACAAAAAACAAGAGGTTAATATAAACAATACTATTTTATACTAGGACAATACTGATTACCAGCTTCCTGGGGGCTCGAGGGTTTTGCGTACACAGAGTTCAGAGGGAACCCATACTCTCCAGGAATGTCAAACTTGGATATAGCTAGCATGTACATCTCCTGCTGGCCCTGATTCTTGTTAGAACACTTCTGCAGCTTCTTCAGACACTCAGATATGTAAAGCGTCAGGTAAATAAGAACTCTGTCTGATTCAGACTGTAAAATAGAAATGGATACTTTAAGTAATAGAAAAAAAACATATTCCTGGTTTATTAACAATAACCGGGATGATAGCTTACCTTTATTTCGTAAAACCTAAAAAATACATTCGCTTTGAAATAGTTGAGAGCCTCGTCAATAATATCTAGCTCTATCTTAGGGCTGATGGGAGCTGGGCCCCTGAATGTTGTCCGAATCGGCAGCAGGGCTAAGTTGCCCACAGACTGGGTGTTGTCCGTCAACGTTGAGTGATACGCCTGAAAAACCAAGTCTGTCAGCCTGTTTGATTCCTCGTAATGACTAATACTCCAGATAAGTGTTGAACTTACAGGCATTTGAGCAGTTTTCCGGTTGCACCCCACACGAAGGTAGAAGTCGATTGAGGATATTAATTAGCTAGGTGCACCGTAAACACTTTTATAATTATCTCGAGGTGAGTCACAGCCGTAGCAATTCTTTTCCTTTACCGATAAACTTATTTATGATACGAAAAACAGAAAATAGATATTTCACATACACTTCTAACCACAGACTACTTCTCTACTTTTTTCGAAGAAAAAGGAAGGTAATCCCTTTGTCAGTTAATGTACGGCCTATAAAATTATCTAGCTTGCCTGGAGATAAGCTCTTCTCATTCCACGGCTTGTCTCATCCCACGGCTGAATATCACTGTCATCTTGTTCAAATGTCACTGTCATATTGTTCAAATGTCACCACGTTCTTATTTATTTACTGTGCACCGTGTGCACGTGTGAGGTTATTCATATTTAATATTTCTCCGAACATGGAAGACGAAACACAAAAGAAAGTACTCTCTATGGTAGCAGACATTGTGAAGAAAAAAGAAGTAAGCGAAATCACGTCAGCAAAAGAAACAAACGAAGAACATGCAAACATAGAAACTAACCAACAATCAAAAGCAATCAGTATCAGAGGACAACCTAAGTCTGGACGGTTTTGGAAGTCACAAAAGGAAAAGTAAGTTTACCTGTTTACATTTTAGTGTTTGTACATAAAAAGTTTTCTTTTTAGGTTTTCGTACCTACAAAGTTAAAACGGAACCCTATTACTAAGCCTCCGCTGTCAGTCTGCATCTCATAAATCGTGATAGCTAGGGTGACATTTTAGACCGAACAGAATAATTAGTTGTCTAACCTTTCAAAATAATAAAAAGCCCCTCCCTGTATGGGAGTACAAACATTGTTAAAAAAAAATATGGATTTTTATTAATTTAAGATATTTGGGAGACATTCTAAATATTCACAAAATATTTAATACTGTTTTATGATAATGGTACTGAACTCTTCATGTGCCAGCCCGACTTGCATTTAAAGTTTCTAAGTTGAATATAGTAGATGAACAAGTATTGATATTCCAGGTTTTCATCAATAAATAAAACCAAAGGTATCCGACCAGACTTTGCTAAGAAGACCGCACTAAGAATAGAAAAGCAAAGAATAAGGGAGATGTCTAAACAAGCCCTAGAAGAATTCAAGCAAAAAGATGTTCTTAAAAAAGAAAGGAGAAAGGAAAACCTAAAGAGAGCAGAAGAGAATAAACGTAAATCTGAAATTGTTCAAGTCATTTCTAACACTAAAAAGCTGAAACGTATGAGGAAAAAACAACTAAGATTTATTGAAAAGAGGGATACTAGTACTCTTCAGGCAAATAAATAACTATTTCCTAACTTATTTCTTTCATTTGATAACCTTAACCTAAGGCTATAATAGATAGAAATAATAAGCTCTAAGGGTATCTTCATCTAATATTTTTATTAAGTATTTATAGTCACAAAACTCACAGATACATTATATAAAAATATTAAATGCATTTTGCCAATTTTTTTAAAACAGGTTTGATGAAAGTGTTGTTTTATATATTTACATTATTCTGGAGGTTGTGATGATTGGTGATAAGGATGATACATCCATTTATACATATTTATCACTTAATTATGTACAGACACAGATAAACTTTAGTGGCTATAAACATCTATAAAATATGCTGACAACTATGTTCTTGATTACATTATGCATAAAAACTTTATTAACTTTTGAAAAAACATTGTTCATGTAATATTACAGAAAAAATATAAAGAGGAAACTATAAACCTCACAATAAACATCACTTCCGCCACATTAAATACTGCTCCAGTTTTACTAGGTTTAAATTACATTCACACTTACAACTTAATAACTAAGGTCTTATGAATAATTTGTTAAACTAACATAGATACTTAAATAAAACATTAAAATTATATAAAATTTAAAGATCAATTTGCTCATATCAAGTTTTTTTAAATCTCTTAAGTAGTATAATCTTAACATCCATCATTAAATTCAATGAAATAATGTATACAACAACAATGCAGTTGTTATAGTAATAACAACAATAGAGTGGCTTAACTTCTATTAGTTTAAGACTAACATTTTGTAATACTCCATTCAACATAGTTGTATTTATTCATTTGAAAACATCAGTCTAAGGCAGTGATCATAAAGTAATATAAAATAAAGAATCACACAAGGGCTAGTGCAGGCAAGGGGCTATCAATCAATAGGTATGAGTTTGTGTAAGCTACCTAAAAGCTGAGTCATCTAAAAATAACATACTTGGCATTTTTTTTATTTCTGATTTTGAACTAGACTAAAGTTAATTGGCTATTAGATATTATTCAATAAATAGCCTTCGACATAAAAAAAGGTTTGTCGCTCTTTTATATACTTTATATCTGATACATTTTAGGAGTGTGGAATTCCATAATTTAATTGGAGATTAAAGTGAAATTAAAACAGATTTAGTGAAGAGACTGATACTGATACAGGAAGTACAAAACACTTTGCATCAACCTTTATTAATAATGTGAGAACGGCAGAGCATTGGCACTCTCTACCTGAGTCTGTTTTATGAGAGGTATCATTCGGGGGTCTTCAAAAGTATAGCTTTCCACACCGTAGACTACAGCATAGCTTTATAACATGCTAGCTGTAGTCAAACGCAAATCTATCAAGGGCAAAAAAAAACAGTCAGCATTCTTTTCACGTTATGCGAACTAGATATACAAGAATCAATAGAGTTGATGACACTTTCGCTCAATACAAAGATCCAAAAGGGTATTTATTACATACAAAAAAGATACATTTTGATTATTAAAAATTCACAGGCGAAATTATCAAACTCATCTTGTCCATGGTCAATAATCAACTTTAGAAAAACTTAAACAAACTTCACATACAAAGATAAATTAAAGAAATGAGATTCATTCATAAGTAATATCAAATCAGCTTATTGTACCAAAATTATTCAAAGTTTACGAGTATTTTAATGATGAGTGATTATATAGCTGTATTTAAATCTTCATTTTGTTTTATCTTGTGACGTGAATTACATTTACACACAAGTTTACATAAAGTTTTAATTATTTATGCTAATTATTAGAAGTAAGATAATAGAAAAAAATACAAAAGTCATATAAAACATGAGTATTGCTGAGTTTAATATATGACACTGAACACAAGTGTAACAAGTTTTTTGATTAACCGGGTTATTTAAACATATTACTTCCTTAAAGATGTTACATGTAATGTAGCAGCTATTACACAAAAGCACTATGCGTTACATTACCCAGGAAAACATTCACTTAGAAGGATAAAAAAGCCTTAAAGAAACTGGTTTCGAAACTTCGGATTCGGTCGAGTCGTCCATCGCTCAGGCAATGTATGGATTTATGACGTTCTTACATACATAATGCGATCTACAACACAAAACTAATTGAAGGTTATTTAGCTATAAAATTCATCTGAATTTTGGAGACATAAAATATAAGATCTTTATTATTCGAGTCACAAGAGAAAGGATTAAATCGCATATACAAAAAAAAAAACGCATAGTAAAATTAAAGTACCCTTGCTATTCTCTGATTGTATGAGACAAAATAACTTACGAAGTTTAGCTTACGAATATTCTTAAAAGAAAAAAGCGTAGTAGCTAACCTAAAACATACACCCTATGTCTTTATAATATCTATATCGTTAGAACATCAATTCACAATGCGAACATAACACTGCTACCATATGCAGTGGAAAGAAAATGCATCCCATATTATTGACTACTTTTTTAAATTAAGCTAGTTTGACAGGCTTATAAACCATGATGCTTTTTATTGGAAACAAAAGTGATAAAGGTCAAATTATTAAGGTGTCTGTCAGGTTTGGGCTTTTAAATATTCACGCACGGATAACGCATCTTTCTACTGTATATGGTGTGCCTTTCAACTATCTACACATAAGATCTATACAAAATAAACATTATCAATACGTATGAAGTTTGATCAAAATACTTTACAAGTTTTTTGAATTACTGGGGTGTGCACGTCGATTACTAATCTGTAGATTCCATATTTGCTTTTTATGTTTATGCTTATAAAGTGTTTAGATTAGGTCAAAATAAATCAAAACATCAAGAATAAGACTAAATAACCGTAAATAGCAAAGGTGTGCCATTGTCTATAAAAAAAATGTTTGAAGGTAATGAAAATACCTTTAAAAATATCACCACTAGTATGAGTATATTAGTCATGTACAAATGTGTTATCTACAGAGAGTAATCTTTGAGGGTATTTTTTTATCTATTGATTTCACTTCAATTCGAAGAGACACGAGAGAACTATAATCTGCACAGGGTTAGAAGAAATGAACAGAACTAATACATAGCTATTCTATAGCAATCAACAAATTAGTTCCATCGCAGATCCAAGTCAACAATAAATAATTGTAAATTGTTTTAAACTTTGTTTTACACTTATTGGACTTGCGTTTGATCAGAATTCGTCTAAAGTAAGCGATATTATTATTATTATTTATGGTGTAGAGCGTATGTCTAGAAGAAAACTATTCACTCCAGCTTTGAGACCCGCTATAATAATTATAAATCTTCTCATAATAATAATCAGTTACTATTCGAAACAATAAAAGATTTATTTTTTTAATATCTTTTGTAAAAAAGTTTTTATAATGAGAAGAAATCGCCAGTGATTGTAGATTTCTGTTGATTCCTTATAACCCAATACTTTGCCGAATACACAGTAATAAACATGGAGTACAGAACTCGTAGAGATGAAATGTCTGCTGTCTGAGCTGATTTCAAAACAGTAAATCAATAACAAATTAACGTTTCATACTGTCGAACGAATCATCAACGGCCACAGCAGAGCCGTGGTTGGTCCGATCTACAGATACGATCTCGTATTCTAAGTGCAGAAACTTCTCAATGTGAAAAGTAAATAACACCACGTTCACTTAAACATAAATAACAGACACAGCAATATTTCAAATTCACACAAAAATCTGAGACACAAGTTTCCATTCACTGAACTTGCTAAAAAAAATATACTCTTTCAGTGAATATATTGGAAACAGGGAGTATTTCTTAGAGAGTACCAAGGTTAATAATCACAATACAATTAGTGAAATCAACGAAACAGAGTATGCATCTCTATAGGTTACAACTCCATGCGCTTATACAAGCTGGCTTACAGATGTGATCTATACAGCGTGTCCCGCAGGCAGTCACACGTCGAAGTCCGCGCCTCCTTTGTTCGGTGGCGTTATGAACGGTTCGCTCCACATTCTTCTTAGATCACCCTGTGGGGACAAAACATTGAAGATTAAGTTTAAAGCTTACTTTGAATCTTGGAGCATTGTCTAGTGCTCGCCTGGCTACTAACCACTTTCAAGTAAAAAATCTGTTTTAAGAGCCAGATATTCCAGGTTACACGATTGAACAGTGTCGCTTACTCGTGTGGTTACGCGATCTTCTGGTCAAATAATGCCTAGCAAATACAATCATTCATTTAGTCTAAAACATACATAGGGTGAGTATCTTCAAACATCTTTCTAAAACAAAAAGACAGAATAATTAGTCAAGTGCGAGTTGGACTCGCGCATGAAGAGTTCCATACCATTGTTGTATGGGAGCTCCCCTTAAATATTATTTTTTAATTAAATTGTTTAAAAACACTGCACAAAGGCTCACAAAATTCAGCCTAATTTAAATCAGTCCATTGGGATATAATTTGACAACCAGAGTTGTGACATTGTTGTCATGGTAACATTAAAATGTTTTTAGTATTTATGTTTTAGGCCGCAAACTTTTCAGGCCACCCTCATAAGTTTGTTGTATGGGAGCCCCCTCAAATATGTATTTTATTTAAATTTTATAATTTAATATGATAGCTTATATACTTTTATGTGTTTTGTGAACATTTAAGTGTCTAGCACTTACCGTTATTGATATATAGCAAAAAAATACGAAAAACACGTTTATTGTATGGGGAACCTCCTTAATATTTTTTTTATCTTGTGAAAGTTTCAGCTTTATAGCTATTACGGTTTTTGAGATATAGCCTGGAGATAGACAGACAGACAGTGCAGGCACGGAACCCTAGAAAAGGAAAATCAATGTGGGTAAACATACCTTGACGTAGGCCATGGTGAGCAGCGGCAGCAGCGTGAAGGGCACGAGGTAGAGCAGCGCGGGCTGCGCCGCCTTGAACACCTCCGCCGACACCGTGGCCGTCAGCAGCCCCAGGAAGTAGCCCAGCAGCGAGCAGTGGAAGTACGTCAGCCGCGACCCCTGCACGCGTACCGCCATGTTCATTTATCTTATATATAACACTAGCTGACCCGGCAAACGTTGTTTTGCCTCACGTATGTATGAAAAATAGATAGTGTAGCTTATATGACACGTTCGTAGATTTACCATAGCAGCGCCATCTATTGATTACTTACTCAACCCACTCGAAAGGTATCGACATCTGTTAGAATCATTTGGAGTTAACACATAATTGTGACTGTCAAATAATAACAGACAATAATTATCAATAAATTGAAATTGCGACTATAATTTGAGATTTAAACTATCCTATCTCTCAATTTGGATCGAACTGCACATGGTGTGCGAATTTTATTATAATCGGTTAAGTGGTTTAGGAGTCCATTGAGGACAAACATTGTGACACGAGATTTATATATATTAAGATTTCACGACATGTTGCCAGACGTCATGACAATAGTTGGAGCAAAATAACCACTGAATTGCTTCCACGGGATGGAAAGCGACCTATAGGCAGATCACCAGTCCGATGGGTCAACGACATCCGATCCATTGAGGGCACGCTCTGGGGCCGTGGAGCACAAGATCGCAGATACTGGCATAAGAGAGAGGAGGCCTATAGCCAGCAGTAGGTACCTAGATATAGGCTGATGATGATAAAATTTCCATGTCACAATGTTAGTTACCGTACTCCTCCGAAACGGCTTGACTAATTTCCACCATATTTTATATGCGTATTCAGTAGGTCTGAGAATCGACTACTATCTATTTTTAATACACCTTAGTGAGGCAAAACAATGTTTGCCGGGACAGCTATTTTAAATATAAACATAACATTACAGCATAAGTATAACATCAATTGGGCGTGCGGTCGCCTTTTGTCTTGTCGTGCAGGACAAAGGTTCGATCCTCGACAATAAGCTTGAATTTCCGGTCAAGGGGAAAAAATTTGAAGTAAACTATAGCACGGTTGTAAGAGAATTCTTTATGCTCACTTGGTTTTATTTTATATGCTAGATAGGCTCGCGCTTGATCGCAACTCGCCTGATGTTAAGTGATGTTGTGGACTAGAATTCTTAGATATAATGTGATATGCTTTGATGGTTAGCTACCAAGTTGAAAATCTGTCTCTAAGCGATCGCAGCCAGTAATTCTGGACTAGACTGTTATACCTTCGGAAGTGTCACTGACCAGGGTGGTTTCCCGGCCTGGTCTAATGTCAAGCTATATTGGGTAAAAATGTACCATGGAGCGAGGTCCGGGCACCTGTCCCATCTGGCAGACGAGGGTGGCCTTCTTGTAGGCGTCGTAGCGCAGCACGAAGCACAGCAGCAGGCCCGGCATCACTATGTCGCCAAGACCTGGAAGTAACGACACTACTACATTAGTATTATGCAGGTTATACACTTGTTAATCAATCTTCTTCTTCATATGAGCTAAGTAGCCAGACTCTTTTGTTTCGAGAGTTTTCAAGTCTGCCGTGAGCCTCTGACATAGCTTTGAGTAGTTTTGGAGATAAGAATATAATATATATTGGTTTGTACAAAAAAAAACGTTGCAGCGCCCTCTGGCGAGTTGTCACTTCATCACTTATCTAGGATCAGGCATCAATTAACGCATAGCGCATAAGGACCCCTTTTTTCGTGAGGAAATGCTTATTTACTCTTCTCCCACCACAAGCCTGAGAGAGGCAGGCGGGGTATGTCGTCGAGTGTATGGGCTCGAGGGCCAGACGGGCGGTCACTACCGACTCACGGTGTCTCATCTCACGACAGGGGCAGGGATGCAGGACCGCTTCGCGCAATGTCGCTGCTCTAGCGCATAAAGACCCTGGTAAGGGATTATACTAACCGAGCATGGAGAAGTGTCCCTGGTGGTGCATGGAGGGGAACACGAGCTTGGCCGGCAGGGACAGCTTGGGAGCGTCGCGCATCGCGCCGCCCAGCTGCAGCCGCCGCGCCACCACGTTCATCGGGTTCTCTGCCGGCCTGACATATTACAATAAAATATTATGCAACTTGCTTGTCAAACTTGTTGTCAAATGCTTGCCAAACTTGCTTGTCAAATGCTTGCCAAACTTGCTTGTCAAATGCTATTTTCAAGTGAACCGTTTCCTTCTAGGTAAGTGCGATTCACCATAGTCCTCAATATCACTTACCATCAGGTGAATTGTGGTCAAGCGCTGGCCTATTTAGAGTAAATAAAAATACTTGCCGAATTCCCTATTCCCCAATGATTACAATCTAGCGATTTTCAAGGCGAGAGTGAACTGGTTCCTTCTAGGTAAGCGCGATCCACCGTAGACCTCAATATCACTTACCATCAGGTGAATTGTGGTCAAGCGCTGACTTATTTAGAGTAAAAAAAAAAATGCTTGCCGAATTCCCTGTTCCCCAATGACTACAATCTAGCGATCTTTATTTACACGAGTCAGACAAATAAACTTCGACCTTTGTCAACCTCGTTGGCGTTATGGTTACCATGTCGGACTACCAACCAGAGGGTCCCAGGTTCGATTCCCAGCACGGCAAACACTTTGTGAAGAACTGTCGGTCTGGGTGTTAAATATGTATCGATATAAAGTATTTATGTATTTATATGTAGTATATCAGTTATGTTAGTAACCATAATACAAACAATGGTTTATTATGGGGCTAACCAACCGTGTGTGATTATAGTTGTACAAAAGTCTATTTAGTTACCCTTATTGTTAGACAAACTATGTGTAAATAATTCAATGTACATATAAACAAATATGTATGAGCCTATGTATTTTGTTATTATATAATTGAGGATTATAATTACACTGGTGATGTAATAATTAAGTTCTCTTATGCAAAATAAAGAATTTTCAAACTGAAACTATGTATTTTGTAAATAACTAAATTTCTTTCTATTACAGTGTAAGCGGCACTGACCTGGTGGCAACCTTGACCATGACGTTAGTGGTGAAGATGTAGGAGGAGAAGAACACCCAGAACACGTCGTAGAGCAGCAGGCCGGTGAGCAGCAGCGTGGACACCTTCAGAGACGGCAGCCGGATCAGCGCGATGAATGTCACGCACAGACCCATGCCCATCGCTGCGGAGAAATAACATCGGCTGTTAATAACCAACCTACCTTTTGTTATGCGTGCCAAATAAGAATAGGACTGTCAAGCCGCCATTTTGCTCAGTAATACGCGCTAACGTCATTACCAAAGTACGGTGTGCCAAAAAAATATTAAACAAATTCTATTTTCGCGTAGAAAACGGTCACACTTATTTATTATTAAAAGTAGGAATGAGTCCAACAGTTGCGGTGCTTTCCGAGCACCATCTTCAGGGGCGAGTGTTACACGGACCGCCGCCGACGAGATCCGCGCGTGCAAACAGCGTGCACGCGCGAATGATGGAGCTCGAAAATCACCGAAACTGTTGCGACTCATTCCACCTTTTAATAATAAGTAAGTGTGACCGTTTTCTATGCGAAAATATTAAGATGCCTTACGTGAACAGTTTACAATGTTTAAACTAATTATATTCAATTTATATGTTTAAAGTACGCTTTTTCGGTATTAATTTTTCTTTTCACGCAAAATTAATTATAAATGAGTAGGATATTTTCAGTTTCAATGAATCGGTCTTAAAGTTCTTTAGATACAGATATGTTACCATCTGGAGTATTTTGTATTACTGCTAATGTTAAACTTCTTGTTCTGTCGTTTTAGCGTGAAAGAGAAGTAAACTTTCGCATTTGTAATAAGAGTGGTATGAGATGTGGATGTTTTTGCTGACAAGCATGCTTAGCTGAGTGACGTCATATTTTCATCCAATATGGCGGATTAGTGCTAAGTGACTGCCGCGCACTATCCTGCCTCGTAGTGTGTCAGCGGGGTGTGCACTCACCGTCCATGAGCAGCCAGTGCCCGGTGAGCACCCAGACGGCGACGATGGCGGCGGCCAGCAGCGCCGCCGCCAGCTCGGGCGCCGAGTAGCGGCCGCACACGGCGCCGCGCGACCCGCCCGCCACGTACTGGCACAGCGGCGTCAGCAGGAACGCCAGCGCCGCACACGCTATTACTGGGAACGGACGATACACAGCATTACTTCCGATACCGACAAAATCTTCTTTGACTTGAGGAAAAAAGGCAAATAAGGTAATCGACGCGATGACAGCTCTACCGGGCGTACGGCCACCTAAAGTTCCGTAGGTCGCCGTTGAGTTCAATCCCTGCCAATGAACTCGATCTTTCGGTGAAGGAAATCATCGTGAGGAATGGCCATAAAGTCATAACATGGTGGTAGGGTACTTTCTAAAGGTAAGGTAGGGTAAAAAGCGAGTGTGGCTCGGTGGTAATAACGTCTGCTTTATTCATAATGACTGGCGCGAGACAGACGGCACTGGAGGCGCATGGAGGAGGCCTACTCCAAATTTTGGGTGCCCTAATAAAACGAATTTATAAAAAAAAAATTAAATATGCATTTAAAAGGGTATAATAAACGGCTATTTTATTTTATTATTCATAATCAGACGGCCCCTGGTTCGATCCTACCCAAGTAGCACAAAACTGAATTATATCGGTTCACATCGGTTATTCCAGCATTATAAGTTACTTATAAAGGTTCACTAAAACGCTAACACCTGCTTTATAGAACGTCGGAACTCATATAATGCTTTTTGCTGTAACTTAGCTGTATTATATTTCACACAAATGCCTTTATAGAGCCCTGAGCATTACTGTAATCAATTGAATACTATTGGCACTAAGACAGAATTTATGTGGCCTTATATCCTGCATATGGCTGCAGGAAAGGTCAATTGTGAACCATTATAGGATTGCATTAAAACAAGGAACACGCGAACTACAATAAAGCAAGCAACATTTATGTGAACTTATATAACGAAGTTTTAACTACACATGCTGCATAATGCATCACATGTGAAGCGTTAGTCAGCTAATATTCCATATATACTCCCCTAATGGCATTATTTAGTTCACATGAAAACATTATGTGATAATCTATGCAAACAGATAGCAGCTAATTGCTTATTAATAGTTCACATGTTACCCTTAATTCTGCTATAAGCTGCATAGTGGCCTATAGGAATACTATCTAAAGTGTGTTATGGAAGATATATCGTAGCAACCATAGCTATTATCAGTGTTTGTTGAAATCATGTGGAAAGCAAAAAAAAGAACTGGAGGGATACGAAGAAAAATAGCTAAGGAGTATATCCAAATTATAAATTACGGTAAAAAAAAACTACAAATGAACAAATACTAGCCACTTTCTCGAACATTCCCAATAAATCAAGCGTGAGTCAGAATGTGTCACATGAGGGTTCCGTATTCACGAACACTACAAATAACGACAATGGTGAACAAAGCAACAATGCAGACTGCACAACCTCAGAAGATGAAGACTCCATTTGCGAAAGTAGTAGTTTAACTGATTCGGACAATTTATATGAAAAAGTTGATCTTTTCCGACAAAACTAAAAAAAATGGGCTATTGACAAATCAATAACACAAGTAGCTCTGAAAGACCTAGCAGTTATAAACGAATATGTATCTGATTCATTACCTATAGACCCCAGAACAATATTGAAAACACCCAGAATAATTGACATAAAAAAGATTGAGGGAGGCGAATATTGGCATAATTAAATATTCCTTTTACAAATTAAATATTTCTATCGGTTTATCCAGAAACAATGTGATCCCTAGTAAATTATAATTATAGATTAAATTAACATTTGATGTCAATTTGTATAAAAAACCATCATTATCAACATATTCTTTTCTTTCATTAGGTATACATAACCATATTTTGCTTTAAGTTTTAAAAATTCTACCATATACTTAATGTGATGTAGGTAATTTAATATGCGTACGTGTAGATATATAAAATATTAAAATTACGGATCCCTAAACTTACATAATATTATATAGTATAAAAATGGTTTTACTAAGAGCCACTTTGTGTCTTATATCAGAGTAAAAGCTTCAGGGAAGGGAACACAAGCACTTTTATATTGCCAATTGTTCTATTATGGTTCACATGTGAGCATTTATAATGCAAACTGCATCATTTTGTGATTTACACGGTTCACAGTAAAAGACGCCATTTTATGATTTTAAAATAATTCCATATTAATAATTACCCAATATGTTTAGTACAATATATTAATTTAACAATAGTTTTAAACATTCGTTTCCCAGCGGCCTAGAAAGTGTATAAAATCTTGTTATTTTGTCGACAAAACGTTACTTTTGAAAATATTCAAATCATTTAATTATATTAACCATATATCAATTTAATAAGAAAATATTGTAAATCAATGTTATTCGAAGGGCGCATGAAAATTTACGTTGCTAAACATATATCATTACACAATAAATATGCAGGCGTTCTATCATTTCCACATAGTATGAAAAATATATGACATTTGTATTCTCCTAAATTAAACAGGATCCAAAATAGTTGATGGCACCATTAAAGTCTACGCAAAGTTATTTAACTTCACAATATTTTGAATTATATTTATTATATGACACGCGCGAAATGAGCTAAGAGTATAAGCAGTATAAATAGTCACAACATCACTCATTGTACACTTGTAGCTGCATATTGGGTCCAACAAGTACCAATATACAGCTTGTTGGCTGCTTAATGGGTAACATGTATCCACCTATTCAGCCATTATGCAGCAAAAAGGTCACGGTTACCAAATATAATGCTAATATACTGCTATTACATTGCTATTAAACAGACAATATACAGCTTGTTGCTGCTTAATTTGTGCCCAAATCAGCATTATAATAGCACTATAGTAGGATATAACTCTGATATGCAGCACATGAGAAATGCTAACAGTTTCCATGTGGCCTCGTTAACAGCTGATATACAGAACTTGTGTGCTACTTGGGTAGCCACCAATGACTTGTTTTTCAAGTTATGTGTGGATTTGCACTCACTTTACGGTGAAGGAACACATCGTGAGGAAACCGGCACGTTTGAGGACCACAATATCCGAAGACGTGTGTCATCCGCCAACCCGCGCTTGGCCAGCGTGGAGGGTTATGGCCTATATATTTCTTCTCGTGAACGTATGGTGGGCTGCTTATGAGGGTACTTTCTAGTGCTAGTCTGACTAGACCACCCTGAAGTTAGTAGGAAAATCTGGCACCCGTGTGCCAGTGTGTCCCGCAGCCTGTTTGTGAGCAAGCTATTCCAGACAAGACATACACCATCCACATCCACCATCGGCCAGTGTTGCTGACACACGTGTGGTTACGCCCTTCGCTGGGCAAATGTGTAGCTGTACTGTGTAAAACAAAATAAAAGTAAAATATAACTCACTGGCTGTACATATGGCGACGAGCGTCTGCATGGAGTCAAAGAAGAAGAACATGATGAGCAGCGCCACGGAGGAGCCGAGCGGGAAGCACAGCGCCTGCATCGTGTTCAGAGTCTGCACGTCTGAAAGAGACCACACTTTATTACGCGTGACGGAATTCTTAGCGGCCGACGGGGCGCACAATACGCCGGTTATACATCATCATCATCAGCCAATATGAACCCACTATTAGGGGAAGGCCTCCTATCTCTTATGGCATCGTTCTTGAACTTAGGCTCCACGACCTCAGAGCATGCCCTTTATGAATCGGATTATTTACCCTTCACGAAACAGGTAGGCACACACTCGTTTTTAAAAGATCCTAAGATTATATTACGAGCGTAACAGATTTTGCAGAATTGGATATCCAAACATTCATACTTGTTCTTTCAAACACACGGGAATCCAGTTAAATTTTGAATAGGTAAACCGGTAAGAGGTATATAAATATAAATCTAGGCGTTTGTCCGGGTCTGACCCCGCGAAAAATAGTAGGTTCCAAACCGAGTGTCTCAGTAAAGTCAGTTAATTTTATTAACAAAATACACTCGCAAATAGCTCTATTAAGCTATTTTATTCAATATAAACTTTGAAATCAAAAATATCCAAAATAGATGTACAGTTTTGAGTATGATTCTTACTTTTTCTTGCTCTTACGGCAAAATCAATACGGACGCAAATTTTCAATCTACATACCTATGTGGGTTACTTTTAACCCCGTGAACACCGGGGGGCGCAGCTAGTTAAGCTCATAGTGCAATTAAAAAACCCAAGCGCAAAAAGGTTTATATATGAAGCGAATCGCAGCACTTATGGCATTGTAATGCGTTATGTATGAGTACTCAGAAACTCACATCGGCAGTATTCTGCGATACATTCAGTCTGCGTTCGGAAACGGATGCAGGTAACGCTGGTCATTTAACATTCTGTGTTGTTCCAAATTAATAATGAGTCTGATTTTGGTTCTTTATTTTAAATAAGGTATAGTATTTACTATTTTTGTTTTTCTGCATATTTGCCTAACTAGCTACGCCCCGCGATGCTATCAGCATTAATCCGTGCTAGATAGAAGTCTATAAGTTAATCTAAACTACCTCCTCATACAAAAATATGGGAATCGGTTCAGCGGTTTGCGCGTGAAGGAGTAACACAGACAATACACACACACACACCTTACATGCAAGCCTTTGAAACAGCAGGTATTTTCACGGTTTTAGACTGGTGAACTTTGGGAAATGAAATGAGATAGATCATGTAATAATCATTTGAATTAACAACTACGAGTAGGTATCACGTTTCGTATAGGCTAACATGTTTTCCCATTCTTATTCCCTTTATAATTATTTTGTCATATTGGAAAATCTTACACTCGAGTGTGCGCCTGTAGTTTTCGAACGTGCCCCCGGTTTATCGGACTCAAGGCAGCCGATACGCTACCGCATAAGGACCGGTCACGGCGAATTTAGAGAATAACTAAATAAATAAATATGTAACTTCTTGAGCATATGGTGTTTTACAACTGCAACCTTGGTCTTCAATACAGACATTTACATGTATATACTTTTTGGTCTAACAATATTCATGCATGCAAAACATCTTTACTTTCTCATTCTTCTAAACACTTTTATGTTTCTCATTCGACACTAGTCAAAACGTCTTATATCACCCGAACTTAAGAAATATAAGACCTTGTTTAGTTCATGTTTACAAATAAAATATTTTTTGGAACACTCTAGAATTCATTGGCTTGAGGTATCTGAGTAACATTGGAATATTGACAATATTTATATGTACACCAGCCCAAAGTTAACACACCTCCTTTTGCAAGGGAATAAAGATAGGATGTAAATAGCGGATAGGTTATTTTTTTGGATGAATTGCACTTTATCCGGCAATACCTTAACCTCACCGGATTAGCTATTGACAACATCACTGATGTACAACATTAGACCCTCGCTTTATAATAATTATAATTGAAGCATATATCATGTTTACGATACTTGAAGAATCAACCTAATAAAGTTACGTTACGCGATATCGGAATGAGCCGTACAAGTTGTCTATGAGAAAAATAAGTTAGGAACCTCCACTGCAAATATGAGAACGTTATTTATGAACAGATTGCGTAACAACGGTACCTACGCAAGGTGAGATAACGTACCAGACCCGGATGGGAAACCGATGGTTCCACGCATACAATACTGGCAGCTATTAGCAATCAATTGTTATCTGCATTCGGGGTCGCTGTATAAATAGCTGTTTCCTTTCACAGATTTCGACAATTTGTAAAACACGCGTTATTTGTGTATCAAGATTTAACAAATGCGACTGAATGGAAGATCACATTTGTATGATACTACTGCACTTTGTGGTAGCAAGGTGTCATGATATGATTAGAACTGACTTGACAAATGCGACAAGATATTGTAAGGCCAATAATGTTTTTTTATCTTTATCTTAATCATACTATGTAATCTATAATTATAACATCTTATACATAAAATTTCCTTTTCAAAATATTAGTTACCGTACTCCTCCGAAACGGCTTGACCGATTTTTACCAAATTTTATATGCATATTCAGTAGGTATGAGAATCGGCTACTATCTATTTTTCATACCCCTAAGTGATAAGGGTTGTTTAACGTTTGCCGGGTCAGCTAGTAATACTATAGAAAAAATAAAATCAAAGTACAAACTATCTATTTGAATAACAAGAGTAGTAACTGATGAGATAGTGTATACACACTGAACTGTTCGTTCTCTCTTTTAGCATCCCGGTCTTAGTTCAAGTAGCGCAAGATAGCCCATTAACCATTGGCATAATTCTATCTAACTGAACACCCACTGCTGGGTGCAGATCTCCCTTTCCCAAGTTTCTTGTAATTGGTGCGGAAGTCAACAGACTCCTTACACTGTCGAGCCAGCCTCCACCTCTTTCTTTTACCTTTACCATACGAATGTTTTCGCGTAGAAAACGGTCACACTTACTTATTATTAAAAGTTGGAATGAGTCCAACAGTTTCGGTGCTTTCCGAGCACTATCTTCAGGGGCGAGTGTAACACGGACACATTCCAACTTTTAATAATAAGTAAGTGTGCGTATTCTACGCGAAAATATTAAGATGCCTTACGTGAACAGTTTACATACTAGTGTTATTAATAGATTTGTGTTTCTTGATAGTCACTGATCTTAATTTACCAAAAAACAAAGGAGTAACATACTGTTGGTAGGCGGCGCAGGCGCAGGCTTGCCGCCGAGGAGCGTCGCCTCTCGCTCCCTCTCAGCTCTCTCCCTCGCCTCGCGTTCCATGTTCAGCGAGCGGAAGCTGCCGTACACGATTAGCAGCATCGAGATAAGACACGCTGACACCCTGGAATCAAGCAGATAACATTCAATCACAACATACTTGTATATTACTTACAGGGCTACTTACTGGTAATATTAAATAAATGACTTTTGGGAATCAGCGATAAACAATTACCGCAAACCTTGAATGAGCGGATGTGCAAATCGATTTGCAATCGTTCAGCACCATATTTTAACAAATTATACGAAAGCCACAAGTGACGTCACGGCCCAGGTCGCTTAGCATTTGAAACGGATTGTTCGTACGTCTAGGGCATTTTCTACAAAGATTTTGAAAAGTCAAGAGACATAAAGACAGGTGTTCCATACTAAAAGTTAGTCGTCACGCGGCATATGAATTTTCAATGACATACAATTATTTATGGAAATAAAATCATTAGAATACTGTGTTTGTGATTCGGTGTAACTTATAAAATGTTTACAAATGTTACTAATGATCACTAATTATATGCGAATAAATATTATTACAATTGTAATGATAACACAGCTCTACAAAAAATCTATTTTTTTTTTGTTGCCCTGGATATTATCGCAAATTCTTACGTTTTTAAGTGCCCAGATTACGAATATATTCGTAAAAGTACTGAATTTGCTCGTTTCTACAAATTGAATTATGAACTATTTATTGTCAAAATTTTATTTTTCATTCATTTGTTGAAAAAAAGACGAGCTGATCTTACAATATCATTGATATTTTCACGAATTGCGTGTATAAATAGACCCAAAATCATCATCATATCAAAGGCAACAAAACCACTGTAGACCAGTGTAATAAATGTCCCTCGTACCGGAATAAACACATCATCGCGTCGAAAAACAAATATTTCACGGATAATACGTGTCGACACAAGAAGCCTGTGTAGTGTAAGGAAAACACGATCCCGGTCCAGAAGGTAAACAACGTTGGGACAATATTTGAAGTGTGCTTTTCCTTTCAGACGAGACATACTTCGAGTAAACTAATACTGGTATAAGCTAAGTAACGGGGCGTGAAGGCCAATGTACGTTTATTGGTCTTTGGATTTCGTTTCACAAAGTTGAAAGTAATTACATAATATATATAATATGTACATGTATGTATGTATGTAGTATATCAGTTGTGTAAGCAACCATAATACGAACTAGAAACGGTTCAGTATGGGGTTAACCAGCAGTGTGTAAATTGTATCCTAATATTTATATTTATTTATTTATATTTTTATGCTGGACAGGCTCGCGGATTTGAACACAGCTCGTCTGATGTCAAGTTTTACTGCGGTCTACCCTGTAGCACACTAGCGTAGAGGATCTTATTTACTTAATATTTGAAAATCTCCCAGGTGGTACTTAGAAAGAAAGAGTCTTAAAGTTTCGCCGTCGTTAGTCTTTACTTTGACCAAATACTCCACATGATAGTATATAGTTCTTTATCAGCTGTTTTAAAATAAGAACTCCAATCTTTCATAACCCTTTTTGCAGGGACCATAAAAGACCTTCGAAATCCGGTGTAACCTGTGCGTTATCATTATGATGCAGTAGATAAGTAGTGTTATCTCTCAAAGCTCTTGTAACTTTACCAAATACATGAATGCACTTATTCACGTTCACGATTTCGACTCAGTTTTTGCTGTTAACAGCGGATCTCTCTATCCGCTGCTCAAGGTGAAAAAAGTTAGAGACATGGAAATACATAATAATAATATAATTATTTATTTTAGTTTATTTATTTCCTGGTTTATTTCAAATTTTATCCAATCAATGTTTACCTAATCAGCATTTATTGGCTATTGGCTAATAGCCCAAAACTCTTTTACGCACACAAAGCTTTTCAATGCAGTTATACTCGTATATATATGTAAAGGAAAAGTGTATCCCTAAACTTTTACATTTTTATACGTCACCAAGTAGCCAATGTAATGCCTCATAAACATGATTGGAAACAACACACCGTTCTTTGCCTCGTACTTTGTGAAGTGTCGCCGGCTAATTTGAATTACTTGTGAATTCCACACATGCAACGTGCACTTTCACATTGGCGATAGTTCGCAAATGTTTTCTTCAATTCAGGTGACCGATTCACACGAAATAACGCCTCAACCTACTTACAATCACACAATCAGAGAAATAACAATTTGCTGTGACCACAAAGTGACCACGCCGGTGACGCTTTTAAATTCAATTCGAAAGTTAATGTACAATTTACTTTTCACTTGGTTTTATTTATCCGCCAACCCGCACTTGGCCTAGCATTGTAGACTATAATAATATTATTACTAGCTGCGCCTAGAGATAAAAAGTAGCCTACGTGTTAATCCAGGGTCTAATACATATCTATACCTAATTTCATCGAAATCAGTTTAGCCGTTTGAGCGTCAAGAAGTAACAAACATACACACTTATTTACACACAAACTTTCGCATTTATAATATTAGTAGGATACTGCGTTCCTCGTCGTAGGAGGCCCCGAGTCCCAGCAGTATAGTGGGTGGTATGCTCATATTTATGGTTTTATTTTGAATTCACGGTCGTATAAGTTTATCAATTCACGTACTGTGGTACACACGTATTCTCTCGCGTATAAACGGTCAGAGCCCTTGACTAAGAGGAAATAATATAATTATTGCTTAATTGCATTTAAAATACGAGTAGGATGCATTAATTTCTACAGCGAAGATGGTAATTACGGTAGTGCCTAGACGAAAATACTACAGCTGTAATGTCGTCGACCCATCTTGCCGCTGGACGACCAACGCTTAGTTACGATAAAGTAGGTAAAACCAAAATTCACATTAACTCATTTATTGTCAAACTATACCGGTTGTGGTGTTACATAGGATCATTAGGAACATACAAAAAATATGATAAGTAAAGTGTGCAAAAATAGAATCTATCACACGTGATAGAGGAAGTTATGTCTCGCAGATGGCGTGTTACAAACACGGACAAGAAATCCATCTTGTTACGGCACATTAAACGTAATTACCGGCCATAAAATGATTAACTCATCATCATCAATCATCATTGGCGAGAATAAAAACCTAAAAGCTGCGAGTTCCTCCGAAAAATCTAACCGACAATGGTCAATACGAAAAGGTTTTTACTTATAAAAAGTTGAAAAGGAAAGTCTCGGAAGGTGAATGCACTATTATTCGCGACAAAAACGCTGAAGCCTTTCAAGTGTTACTGAATGAACAACGGTGAACTTGATATGCTGGGACTTTATTTTCTAGAGGATGCGGTTTTACCTACAGGCTATGGGGTAAACAAGAAATTGGCCAAGTGCAAGTCGACTCGCACAACTGGTTCCTTACTATTAAGTGAAAAAAAGTTTAGTTTAGTAATTATTTCACGCCAGAAGGCAGAATATACCGGTTTGATAGCTGGTTGCAGAAAACAAAAAATCTCTTGATAACCTGTGATCAGTCCACTATTGAACTTTAAACATTGACATTGAACAGTGGACATTATGTGAACTGTTAAAAAATAAATTTCAACTCAGTGTGATATAGGCATAATGCTGCTCGCCTATAAACCAAATAAATAAATAAATATGGTGCAATTTTTCTTTGACCGAATACCTGTCTGTATACTCTTACTATATTCGAAATAAATTGATTTGAATATATTGCATTGTATTTAAAAAAAATATATAAATAATATTTTAAGTCGAAATTTGGTTGTTCTGATGATGAAGTTAGAAGATGGCCGTAGAAAGTTCTGAATTAAACAAACACAAATCATTTATTGAAAACATCAAAGTTTCAAGTCAAATAATATAATATCATTACTAAAGTATATGATATGATTCAATGTCAATTTTCAATTCTAATTCTAGTAATATAATATCATAACAATAGTATATGATATGACTCAAATGTCAATTTTCAATTCCAAATAATAATTTATATTTTAAAAAGTTTTATCTAATAACCAAACCCTGAGTCTAGTCTTAAAGCTGGCGGTGGAAGTTGCATCCCGGACAGTCGCGGGCACGCGGTTGTAGATCGCGGGCCCCAACACTTAAACGGACCTCTCCAATTTCACAAGTTTATGTACCGGCGTTTTCAGTTGCATTGCTACGTAAATCCCACGTTTTATTAGCACTCCTTAGCTAAACAAGATAAGCCCTTCGAAGTGTGCACATTTAAGTTCTTTGGTGCTACATGATATCCATGGGGTGCTGATGGATGGCACGATGACTCTAAACCAGACAAATCCATCGTGTTTGGGCTCATTTATAAGGGTTTGATGGCACCCATATTCATTTGTTTTTTTTTAAGTCTCATTAAGTAGGTAGTGTACTCTTTGTGTATTTCATCGAGTTTTTAAAACCTGTTCTTCAATACTCAAGTACACCCATAACATGTGTTATATGGATTTGAAATTCAAATGAGAGAAATAATAACATTGAAGTATGCACAGTTTGTGAATACAGATGTCTTTTTCTGATTTGCGAAAATATCATATTTGCTTGGGGTGATGACATATTGAATTAATTGTTAGAAATTGCGATTTTACAAGGATGAGGTAATTGCAAGCAAGAAAAGCTTTATTTAAACGAGTGTAAATTATATTTTTTAAAAGCTCGTGATATTTTGCAGTGGCGGCCTCTCGGTTTTAAGATGTATCATGTATGTGTTCTACCTATTAAGACCGTTTATTTGATACCAGCGTATTCTAGTTCGCTGTTAGATACATATATTATGGAACTTGCCTAAAAAATATGAAATCCGCCATTCTGTAGCTGGGGCTACCTAGGCACGATTTTCATCATACAAAGCTATGAGTCTCGCCTATCACAACTTTCATACGAACAAATCGAAATCAAAATCGATTTATCCGTTTGGAAACTATGATCCCACAGACAGACAGTCAGACACACACACACACATCGGGGGTTACAAAAAAAATAATACGAGAACTTAAAAAAAGTAAAAAGAGCAGTTTTCATTGATGAGTCTCCTCTTACAAACCGAGATAACCTAACGCGTAAGACAAATAAACTTCCGTACAGATACCAAAACAAAGGTCACCCTCACTCGTTAAATTAAAACTGTGTCACATATATATGTAGTCTGGTCATAAATAAACCTTAGTAGGTGATAGTGATAAGGCACATAAAACGCACGCCAGCGGCCGGCTAATTAAATGTAGCGACCGACGTCTCGACGCTGATGAAGCCTAATAGCGCGGAGTCCGGCAATTAACGACATACGTCTATGTTGGGTTAGGGTGAGCTCCAATATTCGTAGGAGTGGATGCACGGACATACTTTGAATCTATACTATAAGACTTTTTATCCTGACTCATTCATTCATCTATAAGCAACGCAGAGCCCAAACGGCTGGTTCTAGGAGTGTGAAATTTGGAAGGAGTCTTTGTTTTAATATGATTTTTGAAAATTCCACCCCTAAGGGGGCAAAAGGGGGTAAAACAGTCTGTATGAAATTTCTTGCTTTTTGAACTTCTAGCTACGAAAATTGAAATATGTATAGTTTAGGTAAAATTTAAAATAATGGTATCAAGTTTTTTTGCCAGGGGTGAACTAAGGGTTTGTAATAGGGGGTGAAAGTTTGTATGGAAAATTCTTTGTTTATCAAGTTAAAGTCTTGAAAATTTGTATGCATGTAATTTATTCAATGGTTAATATAATAATAATAATATATTTGCCAGGGGTGCATTAAGGGCGATGCCATTGGGGTTGAAAGTAAAACGTACACGCGGGCGGAGCCGCGGGCAACAGCTAGTATACAATAAATACATATGTACTACATGAATCGTTGACTATTTACTCTTTTTCATGATTTATGCTTTCCGTATATAAAGATAAAAATTCCCATATCTAAAAGCATAAAGTGGATGAGCAAAGGTATAAAAAGGTGTGCTGTAAGAAAAAGGCACCTACTTTGCAAATACAGATTTTCTAGGTCTAGTAATGATAAAGAGCTATTTAGAGATTATAATAGAAGATTCAAAAAAGTCATAAAACTGACACAAAAAGTTCAAAACAACTACCATATTCAAACAGCCACCAACAAATGCAAAGCCGTTTGGCAAATAATTAATAAATATACGCATAACATTCCTCCTGACGAAATAATTACAATTAGACACAACAATGAACTTGTTACGGACTCCATTCAAATAGCTAATATTTTTAATAATTTCTTTATTGATGACATTGCAACTAACAGTGACAATAATAATGTATATAATTTTAATTGCAATTCATTAACATTTAATCATTCTAATTCCTGTTTTATGACTCCAACCACCACACAAGACATATTAAAAATAATTGACTCTCTAAATAAGAGCAACAGCACTGGATATGATGGCATTTGCACTATGGTGATTAAACGTGTTGCTAATATTATAGCACCAGTACTAAGTAATTTAATTAACAAATGCTTAGAGAGTGGGACTTTTCCTACCTCTCTGAAATTAGCTGTTGTCAAACCAATATTTAAGAAAGAAGATAAGCTAGATGTGAATTATTATAGACCCATAGCACTATTACCCATTTTTGCTAAGGTGTTTGAGAAGGTACTCTTTAATATAATTAGTGGCTATTTTGAAAAACACAACATTTTGACAGACAACCAATTTGGCTTTAGAAAAGGGAAATCGATAAATATGGCTATACATCAGTTTCTAAAAAATGTTTATACAGGATTGGATGACAAAAAACAAGTTACTGCTCTATTTATGGACTTGAAAAAGGCTTTCGATTACGTTAATCACGAGACCTTACTTTGCAAATTAGAACGGTATGGTATGCGTGGAATGGCTCTTAATATATTAAAAAGCTATCTCACGGACAGACAACAAGTCACAGAAATTACTAAACTCTGCCATTCAACTTTGACGGAAACTAAAGTGTACTCAAATACAAGGACAGTGAGATATGGTGTACCACAAGGGAGTATACTTGGTCCTTTTCTTTTCTTGACATATATTAACGATCTCCCTCTAGCTATTCCTCATCCAATGGTCCTCTTTGCTGATGATAGCACAGCACTGTTTATAAGTAAAGAAAATGATCGGGAAATAGAAATAAATAGTTCTATATCTTGCATTATCGTTGGCGTAATAGTTACCATGCCGGACTGCCAATCAGAAGGTTCTGGGTTCGATTCCCGGCACGACCAACATCTTTGCGCTGAACTAAATTGTTGGTTGTCGGTCTGGGTGTTAAATATTTATATATATAAAAATAGAATGTATGTATATGTAGTTGTGTTAGCAACCATAATACGACCTAACTCGCCATATCGCAGTTATCATGCCCGACCGTTTTTGTCAGTTTATCCAACTCGCCAGACCGTCACTGCAGAGTGCAGTCCAATTTCTTACATGGCTGCGCTTTCTGAACGCACCAGTGCTGTAATTATGAAGGGAAATGCCACGGAAATATCATCTTGCCATTTCAAACAAAGTATTCTGAAAGTTTTTTTTTATATATTAGGACGCATTTTACACACGGCTGGTTAGCCCCGTACTAAACCATTTCTAGTTTCTATTATGGTTGCTAACACAACTGATATAAGTACTACATATATGTACATACGCACTTACATACTTTACATAGATACATATTTAACACCCAGACCCACAGCCAAAAATTTTGTTTAACACAAAGGTGTTGGCCGTGCCGGGAATCGAACCCGGAACATTCTGATTGGAAGTCAGGCATGGTAACCATTACGCGGTCGTCAACTTATTGGCGCGATTTGTACGTAAGTTCTCCGATACGACTTTGTAAGCTGAATGACACCCACCTGCCATTGTCCGATTGGATTCAAATATAGTTTACATATGTCTTTCGGTCTGTATAACTATGTGACATTTAACCATGTCACTATACATTATTATCATTTAAAAACCTAACCAAGTTGATTGGAAACGATCAACGAAGATAAACTACGTCCGATGCGGCCTGGGTGAGTGACAGGGCAATTTACAATAGCTTTCGTGTATAAAAGACACTCATGCCGTCTGTGTCATAGATAAAAATCAACCGAGACCAACTAACGTAAACAATGACAGTACAACTAGATATTAGGCACAAGCTATGCGGGACTATTAAACCCTGCCTGTATCTATTGGAGGGATCTACTCTAAATGCTCTTATCCGGACTCCATGTCATAATATAGTTGAGGATATGGGCGTGACATGCTGTATTTGGAATTTAATTGGTTACAATTATGGTATAGTAACAATTTTAATTGCCTTTTGTACTGATTCAATTAAGAAATATGTGGTAAATTAGAGGAGCGTTGGTCGTCCAGCGGCAAGATGGGTCGACGACATTGCCGCTGTCGCGGGTCCAACCTGGACCAGACTGGCACAGGACCGAGACAAATGGCATGACAGGAGAGAGGCCTATACCCAGCAGTGGGATAGAATCGCCTGTGGATGATGATGATGTGGTAAATTAAATCTAATAATTCAACAAGATGTCAACTTTAGTCATAATACCATAGATACAGGGTAAAAGCTCTTGAATTTTTTTACATTACCGTTTAGCCTTTTCGAGTGATGTAAAACTGGTGAGAGCTAAGGTTTACTCGTTTGAGAACCAACGAAGTCGAGCTCTAGATGCTCGAAGAGACCAGCTAAAAAACAAACCGCCTTCAAACATCATCTAGTTTTACAACAACGGTGTCCTCACATGTAGCACTTGTTCTCGAACATTCACTGCTAAAATAGGTTACATCAGCCATGTGAGGACACATAGACTAACCTGATAACTGGCAAGCAGTCCCGTGGCCGAAACCTGGATGTCTTCTTAGCCTTTTTTTACTGATGATTAGGCTTACGTTTGACCGCAGCAAGCCTGATATTAAGCTAGACTGTGGTCTAAGATGTAACACGCTTGCCTAGAAGGAACTTATTTACTCTAGATTTGAAGACTCCCAAATTGTACTTCTCGGGAAAAAGAGACTCAGGAAGAGAGTTCCAAAGCTTCGCAGTTCTCACAATGAAGGTCGAAGCAAAACGCTTTGTGCGAATCCTCGGAACTTCGACAGTGCCTCTTAGCTCAGACGATTTTTTGTTACACCTTGCCTTTTTTACATTTGACCTGTAGGGCGCGTAACCATGGAAAATGCCTAGTCTGGAATAACTAGCTCTCAAGGAGGCTGCCGGAACACACTTTTAGGAGCTTCTTGACAGATTTTTCAATTTGAGAGGGCGGCTACTAAGCAGGCATACACTAGAAAATACCCTAGCACGATACGAAATAAAATAGTTATAGATAAGTACTCAAATTTTTCTAGTAGTAGACACTAGACGTAGATACTAGACAGGTTTTCCGACTATAATATACTCGGAAAACCTGTCTAGTATCTACGTTGCGCTTGCGCAAACCTGAAGAAATAGGAAGAGATATGCATTTATAAGGCTTGGTCTAGTATTAGTCAATCAAATAGGTATCCATTACTCTCGACTTGAATAAAGTATCATGGCCTCCCGTACCATTGGGAGAAAAATAAAAAAATATTAGCACGCTAACGATATAATGCGTTCAAAAATAAGAAAGTATTTATTTTACTGTTTATTTTTATTTTGTTATAATTATTTATTTTTTGACGAAGCCCCTATACAACTGATATTCTTTTAATTCAATATATTATTATTGAAATGTTATCAATACTGACGAGTCCATATTGTTAATAGTTATTAATAATAACAATTATTATTATTATAATGAATATTTTTGTTGAAATTATATCCTTTACTAAATAAATTTCTAGTCTGTCTCATCACTGTAAAGTAATTTAAAAAGCGCTTTTTTTAATTTCTAATAATAATTGAAGTATATCGACACCAATATAGTTGGTATAACATCACAATAAATGACAACGACTGTATATATACATTAAACAGAAATAGCGGTTCCTAAGCAACACCGTTTACCGTGATCATAAGACAATACAGAAAAAACTTCTCATTGAACACCGTACAAGCTTTTTCTTAACAAGTTACACAAGGATGAAGGCTGGCAGTGCGAATATATTTGCACTGACGATGAAGTTTAAATAAGGGGTTTACGAATATGTTTGTTACTATTTACACGAGCGATATGACCTGACTGAGGTCATAGCAAAGCAAATAATAATAAGGAAAACTCTAGCCTTATATTGAACAGAGGCCGTAGTGTGGAGCTTCTCAAAATTCGAAAATCATTATTCATTTATTCCTTAAATTATAGTATAACACAGACATAGTCTCTAGTACATTTTTTTTAAATAACACATACATAAACACTAAAAGTAAATATTTGTACAATACTTAATTAAATAAAAAAACATAAATATTTTTATGTTTATTAAGTTACGCTTAATAAACATACAAATTATATAACAATTTTAAGAGTAACGAGTAAGTTTAAGAGTAAAGAGTAACAATTTTTATTAGTGTTTGTATATACAAACACTTAAATTACTACAATAAAGAAACTTAAATATATGAAAGGACTGAATAAAATAAAATAAAAACACATGAAAAAACTAAAAGATATTAAATTACTGTTCCCCTATACTACTTTATATCGATAACGGCGCGGCGTCGTGACGCGATGATAAGCACCAAGAAGTGAAAAAAACAATACTAACTTGGAAGAGTCCATGATCGAGTATGCCCACTTGTACTCCTGGTACTCCATGTTAGCTCCGACCTGAGCCATGGTGCTGGGAGCTCGGCGGCAGACGTAGCGGCACGGACGTCGGGACTCGCGGGCCCTGCCCTGAGGGACTGTCACCAGTGCCTGAAACAATAATTTCGTACATTTATATTGAAACTAGCTGACCCTGCAAACGTTGTTTTGCCTTTAACTATAACTGATCAGTTATAATCAGGGGACAAAAGATGTGTGTGTGTGTGTGTGTAAGCAGCCCACTATACGTTCCCACTGCTGGGACTTGGGGCCTTGTCTCACGAGGAGAGAGATATAGGCCATAATCCACCACTCTGGCCAAGTGCGGGTCAAAAGATTAAATTACTAAAATGGCTATAAAAAAATTAGGGTTGGTGATAAAAAAGCTAAAATTTAGGATTGTATGAATTTTTTAATGCCACAAAGATTTGCTAAGCAAGGCAGCCATGGAGTCTGTGGCGCGCCTGCAGTCGCAGCAGGCTAGCACTGTAAAGTGTATTTTATCCGTGCTATAATAAATTATTATTAAGCGTATATTATAAAAAAATTAAAATAAAATATTTACGGGTGAACAACCCCTATCACTTAGGGGTATAAAAAATAGATAGTAGCCAATTCTCAGACTTACTGAAAAAAACATATAAAATTTGGAAAAAATCGGTCAAGCCATTTCGGAAGATTACGGTAACTAACATTGTGACATGGAAATTTTATATATGAGATTTACAGCTAGACCTTGGACCAGCAGGTTGATTAATCACACGGGTCAGCGACAATCTGGCCAAAGATGAAGCATACCTAGTATTAAAGACGCAAACAAGTATACATTTTACATTTTTAGAACCTCCGACGAAATATTCAGGGGGCATCTTGGATTTGAAATTAATCATAGTTTGGAAGCTGTAAAAATATATGTAGTCCGCCATTTGATGGTGGCAGCTATCTTGAACCGATTTTCATTCAACATACCTAACAACAAGACCAAACACAAATTTCAAACAAAAAAAAACGTTTATCTTTTTGGAAGCTACGGTACTACAAACAGTCACACACAGTCTGGTCAAACTTATAACACCTCATCGTTTTTGCGTCGGTAGTCATTAAGGTGAAAACCCATATTTTGTTACTCAAGAGTATGGTCCATGCATACTCTTGAGTTAATAAATGAGTTATCTCCAAAAAAAAATCATCCAAATTTCTTCAGCAATAACAAAACATACACTCACGAAATTCTTACTTAATTGTGATAGGTACATATTCGAAATGGCTAACCAGGAAATGATTATGGGATGTATTCAAAATAAGTATCAACATTACCGTCTGTACTATGTATGTCTTAACAACAATTGTTATCTAGAATCATTTATGTGATAAAGCTTGGAACTTGATTAACATTCATAACAATAAATCCACTCACTAGTCGGTATTTGGAGGAAATTTAACTTAATACTTACTTATTTGTTTGTTACTCTAAATGTTCCTATCTCTATATATCTCTTTTAATAAGTCACAGTTACAGAATCCAGACAGACTAATTATAACAGTGTAAGAATAAAACTTAACTTATGTAGATTGTAGTTGAGTTTTATTATAGCATGACTATTCTCATAACAAGACTGTAATATGATGTGTGTTTTGTTTTAAAAGTCTTAGTTTCAAAACTTAGAGACAGTTGTGTACAGTACAGTTAGTAAGTATAGTTTTTCGTGGGAATGTGATTAAGTATTTTTTTAAAAACTAGCTTCCTAGTTTTTTTTTAATGTAGTAAGCGTTTGTAGCACTTACACACTTCAATTTCTAATTTCTGATTGGTGCAAACTATTTTGTTAGTGGTCTAAGTTAGTCTTGTGAAAATGCATTTCTGTATTAGTATAAGCTTCTATCAAATAAATCATTATATTTAGATAGATAGATAGATAGAAAATTCTTTATTGGACACATTCATTACATTTGAAAAAAAGAAAAAAAAAGAGCTTACAAATTAGTGTGCCACAATTGGCGGCCTTATCGCTTAAAGCGATCTCTTCCAGGCAACCTTTGGATGGAGAGGAGCTTATTATTTCTTCCTGTTGTCATCGGATTTTTACTACCACAAGACAGGTCTTCTAAATATTATACCACTAATATAAATACATAAGCTTGTGTGTTAGTGTAGGATTATGTTTATTACATGTTCACACTCAAAAAACGGAAATTATTTCGATGAGATGGGGTTAAGGCTTACAAGAACAGATACAGAGGCTACTTATTATACTGGATTAACGCGGGTAATAGCTAGTATAGGGTTCAGCTAGTATAATAATAACCCTGCTGGTACCATTGCTAGTCATTATCATCATTTACAGCCCTTTATTTCCCACTGTTGGGTATAGTCCTCCTTCTGCATGTGCCACCTGCATCAATCTTGTGCCGTCCTCAATCAGGACCTGCTAGTACAGCATTTAAATAAAACTCAACACACCTCTTGATCCCCTTTGCTTATTCACCCTACCCTTTGCAACAGCTTTCACAATTCTTTGTAATCGACATATCATCATCTGATAATATTTTTTTTATATGAGGCATGATAAACCACTAATAAAAAAATGTTTATTAATATTATTGATGAATAGGCTTATGTTTGACTGCAGCTTGTCTGATGTTAAGCTTAACTGTAGAATGTATACTGTGATTTGTATGACAAAACTTATTTTGATAAATGATTCATCTTGATTAGATAAAAAAAAAACATGAATGAAACACTTTGTAGTTGTTTCAATAGTCCTATGCAAAACCTACAATAACAAACACACCAGTAGTATAAACAACCGCTATAATTCTCACAGAAAATAAGCAAGCCTATTACTTGTCTAATGGTGTCTTACCAGCTGCAGTGCTCATATAAATAACAGCTTGTTCATAAAATTTAATAACAGACAGTTGTTTATGTCAATATTTTAGAACACAATCATTATTGAATACATATATGCTAAATGAAATAAACATTATTGAAAGCTTTTGTAGAATTATTTAATAAAGATTCAATTCATTTTTCCTCAAGCATACATGTCTTGTGACATTATAAGTAAATATGATTAGACAAGACAATATTAAACGGGTACACCTGTTTAAATATTAGTATGCCAAAATTATTAGACATTTTGTTAATTATAAGAACAATAAAGACTGAGAATTGGCGCTCATCAAAAATAAAGGTTATAGACCACCAGCACTCCATTATTTCAAGGAATTTGGCTTTGGTAAAATGGTAAGGGGTAAATGCATAATTTATATCTGATATTGATTGGGACTTATCTATCACTTCCATATCAATTTAGAATAAGACACTCATAGCTTTAAAAAATTCTAATAGATAGTGCCATACTAAGGTATATTGCAGAATACATATCTTATGTCAGGAATCAGGACTAAGTGTCCAAAGAAATTCCAGATAAAGAATAAAAATATATTTTTTTAGTTTAACAAAAAATAACATAATACTGAACCAATAAGTAGCTATATCATTGAGATATTGAATGCAGACATACAACAAACTGTTGCATTCCAAGATACTATACATTCGCCAGCTGAGATTATATTTTGCTTCTAGGAAGTACTAAGGACTAAAATATCTACATTATTTGGGTCAATTTATCTGTAGCTGGGAATATCAGATTTAAAATCGAGGAGTGTGCATTCAGCACGGCATGCCACGTATAACGGTTTGATATTTACAGAAGAAGGAACAATGTAATAAAAAAGTAAGCTCGCAGGTTCGAAGTAAGTAGAGCACGAAAATATTGTACACAATAAAGTGAAAGGGTAGGTACCGAAAAGTAATTACACTCATTGTATCATTACAAATCTAAATTCATAATCGGTTCGTGCACCAGAAGATTAAAATTCAGTGCGTGTTTATCATTTAATTGTTCATAGATGAACTGAGAAGCTCTAAAAAGTCGAATTATTTACGAAAGCGTACCGAACAACAGAATACTTACCTATCTTGATGGCTGCTCAAATCCACTGCTCAGTTGCAGCGTATTATCAGTCCCGCGATTCCATAGTATAGAACTATTGCTTATTATTAATTTAAAATAGCATTATTTATTTTTTCTGAAATATTTACAAAAAATACGAACAGAGCTTCCCTGCCCGATCGACAGCCATTCTACCATAGAGCAAAAAACCTACAACAGGTTTTTTTATTTTATTTCTTGTTTTTAGGGTACTGCTCAATGAAAGATACGGATAGATAAAATATACACTGAATTTCATTAATGTGTCAACGAAAGTTATGTATAATATTCGGCAAACATCTTGAGCAATGACCTTGAGTGCGCAGTAGACGATTTTAAGGTATCATTGGTGGTAGGAGAGGTGCGCGGGGGCATTCTGTCGGCACGCGGCCCCGCGATTGGCCGATCAGTTTGCCGCTGTCCCCCGCGCCGCGCGTACGTCCCACTAGCATCTGTACTGGCATCGATTACACTTGCGTGCAGTTTGAATAGCCTATTTCGAGTTAAGAAGTTTTGTTGTTGAAGTTTTATATTAATTTATATTATTGTTACTTTGTTTTTTGTTATATTGTGTTTATACCTATACCATAAAACTTTTCTGACTATGCCGCGAAAACATAACACAGTTCTGGAGAGACAAGCTAGAAAAATGGTGTATGATGTGTATTGCTTCCTTCCGCCATACCATCCGGATTTAAATCCCATCGAGATGGCATGGGCCGCTATCAAAGGCTACGTCAGTAGCAAAAATGTGAATTGGAATGTTCAAAAAGTCATGGAGTTAGTGAAAGAAAAGGTTTCCTTAATGGGTGCACAAGAATGGAATAAATTAAGCCAAAAAGTCAAAGATATCGAAGCAGAATACATCAAGAGTGACCATATCGTAGATTTGGTCACTGACCAATTTATAATCGTGAATGATGAAGATAGTGATGACACGGAAGTAGATGATACCTCAGATGATGATGAAGATGATGGCAGCGACGATGCTAATGATTTATTGACCCCCAGTACTAGTGCTTCTGCTAGTTTCGACCTAGTAGAAGGAGTATCGTTTCTTCCTCAAGATTAAATTGTAATTGTTTAATAATTTCATGTTGTAAAATTAATATTTTTTGCATATAAATTTTGTTTTTACGATGTTTCACAATATTATTTTTTTTATGTTTCTATTGGTATCAACAATGACCAATAAAATATGTCCGGAAGTGTACATGCGCGGACTTACCCCCTCTACGTCGACTTTTGCTCAAGTTATTTGCCGGCCACTATACAAAGCGGGCAGTAGGTTTGATCTTGACGTTTGTTTCCCATGTATCACATAATAGAGATAAAAGTGTCTTCATTTATATCTAGATATCATTAATCTGTCTTACCTGTTGTTAACCAAAAGAGACTGAAATTTGTTCATTTATAACGCAATAATACAAAAGTCCCCATAAATTTTGATAATAATAATTATTTTTTGTCATTTTTTTTCAAAAGTTAAATTTATTTAAGTCTACGGTACTCTTAATATAAATAATGCTTTACTCTTTAAGTCTATGCTTCTATTAAATTTGTCTATAGCTTGCTACATTAAAATCATAACCAAACAAAATGTCAACGTCAAATTGTATTTCATTTTTTCTCTAGTACAAAAATCTAACCTCAAAGTAGCTTCAAAATAAATAATTTTAAAATAAATTTACAATAATGCGGCTTACTCTAGTATTATTCAGAAAAAACCGCTTACCAAATGGCCATATATTTAGAGGAAAAGATCGACTAGTAAAAAAAGTGGAACCGAAACATTTACGCAGATTAGAGCAAGATTTTGCTGTAGAAGAACAAAATATGTTCTTTTTACGCTTTCCGTACCTAACAGAGGTTTGTTATTGTTAAATTTCAACTATCTCATATTATGCTGTTCAGATACTAAAGTACTGCGCCTTCTAACTTTGATGCTACACTGCAGCACTAAGCTATATGTCGGAGTAAGGCCATACAATCTTGTGGCTTATAAGACCTTGGAGGTAGTTTCTGAATCATTAAACTTTTGTTTATCATTCATTCATTCATTCATTGTATGAAATTAATTATAATTGCAGGAAGAGAGTTCTGGTCATGCAAAAGCACTCGGAAAGCATGAAATGAAAAAGGAGGAAGTATTCAACAGACATCGAAGGTTGTTCAAAGAGGATGTTACATTGTACGAGAGAATGAAACACCTGCGCGTCACTGAAGGGTGGGAATAGTTTTAGTTTATTGGTGTAGTATGTACATAGGATATATTTAGTTGAAAAATAAAATATAATTGTTACCTATGCAATAAAGTATTGCTGTCCAATTTCAAATCTTTCTATTATAACATTCTTGATTTACTCCTCTTCTTGTATATGTATATGTGTATATGATCCTTCCTTGAATGAAGCTGGTGATTTGGGTTGTTTCCAATTAGTTTTTAACATATAATAATCAATGTATTATGTTGAGTTTTTTCTAAGCTGCTACAAAATCTTTTATAAACCTCAAAACTTATAAAGTAATATAAAGTTTAGTATAACAGCTTTTACAAGAGTTATGATATGACTCAAAAATACAGTCAGAGTTGAAATGTTTATGAGTTTATTAACTTATATGTTCTGGAAGGTTTTTTATTATTACCAAAAATTAATACAATAAAGAATAAAACAAGTTTTTAAACAATACAAACATTGTTTATGATACAATCACTGTACATTATCACATAATACTATCACTGCACAGAAAATATGTTTTACATTTGTGATGTGTTATACAAGTATAAACACTAGGACTAAATGCAGTATTAACAAATTATAATTCACATGAACACTTTATCAACATTAAGTACCAAAGAAACCATTCTCTGAAAAATTAAAAATCATTCTTGGAATGATAGAAAATTCAAGAAAGTTTTTATTCAATTACGAAGTGGTTTAAAGAACTTAAATAAAATATGCTTTTTTACGTTTCAACAAATTACAATTTCCGGACCTGTTTATCAAAGAGGAACCAGTTAGGTAGACCACAACAGAAAACACACTATATGTCTACTTAAAAATAACATTATAAATAATCACCAAAGCTTAACAATGTTGATTAAAAGATCTACACTTATGCAACTTTGAAAACTGGTAGGTACATTGCACATTCAAATATATAACATTAGAAGTTTTTATAAAACTTCAATTATATAGATGAAATTTATATGTATGTGAAGTATTAATTATGTAGGCACTTCTACAGTATACATTTATCAATCATAAATTTTAATATAGGTAGATAAGTTTAATATTTTATAGCATAGTAACACCCACTTACATTTGGCTGGTTTCCATAAATACACACATCTAATCTCAAGGATACTATGTTAACAGTATATACATAACACCTACATACATACTCGGATATTGGACCAATACATGACTTTTAGTAATATACATAGATAAAGCTCAACAAAAAATAGATCTATTTCAACATATGATCAAGATGTTCATTATATGTAAGTATATCTCATAAATAAGAGGACTATAAATATTGATATATGCATGATATCAAAATTGCAGACCAAACAAACAATCACACAAGATCGTGATTAAATTCAAGTTACGAGTATAATACTGCCAAATATGTACTTGTTTTGTACAATCCATTTAATTAATATTTTTCGTCCATGCGAAGGGGTCGTCTTTAAGGTCTTTTTTGTACAGAGACTTGCCTTGGTGAAGGAATTCTGCAAATTGAGAGACTACCGGGTCTCGCATGCAAGACGCTACTGCGATCACTTTATCTGATTCGTCAAAGAAGAAAATTACGAATTTGAGAGCTTCGACGTCACCTTCGACATGGGCGCTGGCTGGTCGGCCGCAGCCGGCGTATCTGATAGACTTCCCAAACAGCATCGTCCAGAAATACGGGACGGTTTGCAGAGTAGCTTCCTTCTTTAGTATATTCAAAGCGGCGACGCGGCCGTGGTACTGAGATAATCCTACATGACCTATACACATATTTTGGTTCCCGTACGCTGCCACAGGCGCGTTTGCAATGTCACCACCGGCGTAAACATTCTTTAGATTCGTCTCTAATTTATCGTTGACGGTGACCGCACCGTTCGGTTCCAGAGCGATACCGCTATCTCTCAGGAAATCGGTGTAAAATGTGGTTCCGATGCCCAATATCAGCATATCGGCAGGAAGTGTGGTGCCGTTTTCTAACTCGACCGACGTTATCACGCCGTTCTCACCGTTGCATTTCTTTATCGTGGTTTCGAAATGGAATTTTACTCCCTTACCTTCGAACAGTTTTTGTAAGCTGCGGCCTATTTCTTCGCCGAATATCTGTCCGAGGGGTGCCTTGTCTTTGCCTATCACCGTCATGGATTTGGCTTTTTCGTTGCACGAAGCGGCGGTTTCCAGTCCGATGAAACTCAAGCCGAGCACGACAACGTTCTTATCTTTATCTGAGCCAAGTGTCGTGAGGATATTGATGGAATCTTCGAAATCTCTGACGGTAAAAATGTTTTTCAAATCGATACCTGGGATGTTTGGGACGCGTGGTTTCGATCCAGTCGCGACGTATAGGGAGCTGTATCGAAGCTGCTTACCGTTGCTGAGTTGGACCGATTTCTGTTCTGGGTCAACCTTGGTAGCGAGGACTCCCTTCAACACCTCTATGTTGGCGTTGTTGTAGTATTCTTGAGACCTAGCTTGGAGTTTCTCGATGTCTGTGACGGTGCCTATCTTGGAGACTTTGATCCTGTCGTAAGGGAGGTAGTTTTCTCTGGAGACGATGGTGATGCGACCGCGATAACCCTCGCTTCGGAGGGTCTCTGCGCAGGTGGCGCCTGAAGGTCCACCTCCGATGATCACAACTGTGTTGGAGTCGCAAGGAGAGGCATATCCCATATCTTTGATGCGTTTGTTCGTCTGCAAGTCACTAATTTTGGCTCGGACCTGAAATTACAATAAAATAACACAATTAGTTTCGATAATATAAATGGATAACCTGGAGATACTTAGATGGAACTGCATGTGATTAGAATACGCAACGTAAGTAGGTACTAAATCCGAAATGCATTTTTCCCTGCATTTGAGCAATAGTTTTAAATTAATTTTGTTTGAACTACCAACTCAATTTAATTGGTTGCAAATTTCGGCAGGAAGATTTAATCAATCCAAGTTTATTATTATTTGTATTTTTCTCTTATCATTTTAATTTATTTATGCAAGTTTTTTATCTCTACATACATACTACGCACCTGTTTAGGTAGAGCACGTTATGGCGCACCCACGTGTGATTCATCAAGCGGTGTAGGTAACTACGGCCAGACTGTGTTGACTTTATGATTTGTTTCCTTAGCTTCTACAAGATTAATACGTGTATTCACTAAGTTAATACACGCAGTAACACCTAACTCTTATGTCAGAGCTGTAATGCTATCTGGTTTACCGGCATTTTTACTTGAAGCTCCAAGACATAAGATTCAAATGAAAAACGAAATATGCCATTCAAGCCGCGAAAGCGCTAATTGAATGCTATTTTGATCACTTATCCTAGTGATCGCAGGAAAATATTAACATTACGAGTACAGTATCAATGAAATATAAATTAAATCTTCGTTAATTAATTAGTATAACTTCAGATAGCTTAAAGCTTTGTGGAATCTTCTAGATAGCTAGGTAGTATGCAACTATATATTTGTTTAACAATTGTAGACTAGACCTGATAGTCTATAATGATAAAAGCATTACAGACTGGTCTAGCTAGTACATAATGATAAAACTAGTTGCATCTGCAAGTCATCGTCAATTTACGTAAAAACTAAAAACAGAATCCAAATAGACTCGAAAATAGCATAAGCCACGCGCTGTTTCTTTTTCAATGAGGCATCTGACATGAACTAGCGAATACGTAAGTTTATGATTATATTGTACGAGTATCAACGAGTAGTAAACTCTCGACACCAGAGCTATGTAGCTAATACGAAGAAGAACATCTAAAATTATGTACCTAGTACACAGTAAAAACTAGGAAGCTATTATCTTTCAGATAATTATTATAGGAAGGGTTTTGTACCCCCAGACCCCTTTAACTGGATAGCAGTAGCAGTTCCACGCGATTTCGTCTAACAGTTGGTCAAGGCGTAATATAGATACAATTTCTTGTTTTTACGGTCAAGGTAATTCAAGGTTAACAAGTTATTGTACCTTGCTATGCAGAGAGCTTTCAATTGATTTTAAGTGATAAACATTGTAGTATGTATGTAGTAACATACTTGGAGGAACAGACATTTATGTTTCCCGACATTAATTTATTACACATTCACATCGGATACCTACTTACATTAGTAAGATAAACATGGTTACTAGTGTAGTTAACGCAAAACTAAGGGCAGCTTTTGTACGTCTCGAATAGACAAACAACTTTTGATCTAAGAATTCTGAAAATACGCGAATAAAAAAAAAGATCGCCAACACGCGGCAAAATGTATGGAGAGAAATTTTTATTCAACGAATTCCCACTAGTTGTAGAATAAAAGTTGTTTCGTTATACTTACTAAAGCCGCCTTTAAGGGATTTGTGTGGGTTAACAGTAGCCCTGTATACATATTATAGCTATGGTAAGAAGTATATGGTAAGCTATGGTATGAAATATTACAAAGAAATTGTGTTTACCAAAATATTAGTTTTCTTTTACTTTCTACATTTTTACCGTTTTCTGTGATAATATTGTTTGACGAAGTAAATAAATCAAATTTGTTTAGAAAATATACTAGTATCGCGAATGAGATTTTTAGCCGTAAAAATACGAAAAATTGCAGAAACCGCAGAACCTCAATACTGAATAGCAGAAATATACTGAATTTGTGAAACAGTTAAATTAGATATCTACATAATATATTATTTACACTCGTGGAATAAATAAGAACAATATGACTCGGCCATGTCTGTCCTAGGTCACAGGACCTTGGAGGAAGCAGTATTGATTGACCTCAATACATAAGTACACTCGTCTTATGGTGGCTAGTAAATTACTCCAGCCCACAAATGACAGCAGCGGGAAAGATAAATTATCCCCACGCCCGCGACAATACGTGCCAGCTTTCTCTCTAAGTATATGGGAAGGTACAATGAACTAGTTAGTAAATGAATTTCGTATTTTAGATAAACAAGTGAAAAATATTTGAAGTATTTGTATTTTGACGCGATGGCAGCTCGGTCGACCCGTTGTTCCACTAATCGAACAATACATCGTGAGCGCAGTATTTACTATTGCATTCATTTATTAAACGAACTAGTTAACTTCTTTTATCGTGTTATTGTTTTGTTGTTGTATCCTTATTTGAAATACTGTGTCTAATATAGAATTTACTATCTATCTACATATATCTAACTTGCTGTTGCCCTCGCGTGTGTTGATCATTTTAAGAGAAATAATTCTTTCGTACATATTTAATTAATATCTTGAACCGTTTTCGCAGCGCACGCAACGGAAGCCCTCAAAGATGAATAATTTTCCCCGTTTTTTTTCCACATTTTACTTTATTTCTTCGCTCCTAATAGTTGCAGCGTGATGTTAGCCTAAAACCTTCCTCGATAAATGGTGTATTCAACACAAGATTTTTTCAATTCGCACCAGTACCTAGTTCCTGAGATTAGCGCGTCCAAACAAACTCTTCTGCTTTATAATCTTCTTCTATCTATCTATCTATCTAAGCCTATAAATCAGCCCACTGCAGGGCAAAGGCCTCCCTACCATCCCTCCACTTTTGTCTGTCCTGGGCAACGGTCTTCCAATGTGGGTTGTGTGTGTCGAGGTCGTACCGCCATCTCATCTTGGTGCGGCCGGGACGCCGTCTATTTGGTGGGCTCCATTCGGTGGTGGTTTTTGCCCAAAATGTATCCGGCATGCGGGCGACGTGCCCGGCCCAGTCCCACTTCAGCTTTCCGACTTTCCGAGCTACGTCTTCTATCTTTGTTTGAGATATAATCTTCTTATATATAAAATTTCCGTGTCACAGTGTTTGTTACCGTACTCCTCCGAAACGGCTTGACCGATTTTTACCAAATTTTATATGCGTATTCAGTAGGTCTGAGAATCGGCTACTGTATATTTAGTTTTTTTTTTTACTAAGGCAAAACAACGTTTGCCAGGTCAGCTAGTATTAGTATAGATTCTAATGTTCAAAACTAGCTTTCATCTGAGAAGACAATATAATACACAGATAGATCTTTATTGGTGAGATCAAAAAGTCGTAATTGGCGTTGCAACCCAATCTAAGCATAACTATACACAAGGGTTTTCCTGACATAGAATAGTCAGGTGATCATAATAACTGTGCATAAAATCAGCAACAAAACTTCTTCGTAATCTTGTATGTAGAAATGCAATCAGTTTTTAGCAATGGAAAATATATTGGAACATCTGACACAAATATAACAATCACATCCAGACAGATATAATCAGGCAAGATAAGTTGATAGCATTTAGTAGGCATTACTGCAGGGTGTAGCTATTTTATCTAGACCATATTTTTACGTAGTGTTGCGCCTGTAGCTCGCCTAACTAAGGTGATCTGACGCGATCACCAAAGAATAAGCAGTGGTCGACAAGGACTGTCTTTGGATGGGTGACCATACAAAAGAGAGTCATTTTAAAAGTGGTATTTTCGAATCGGCGCTACTATGAGTAGTTTTTGACGACCTCGTTGGCCTAATGGTTACCATGCCGGACTGACGATCAGAAGGTTCCGGGTTCGATTCCCGGCACGGCCAACATCTTTGTGCTGAACTAAATTTGTTGGCTGTCGGTCTGGGTGTTAAATATGTATCTATATAAAGTATGTATGTAAATGTAGTATATCAGTCGTGTTAGCAACTATAATACGAACTGGAAATGGTTCGGTATGGGGTTAACCAGCTGTGTGTGAAATGTGTCCCAATATTTATATTTATTATATATGTATATAAGTCGGATGACCCGTAGGTCCTGGTAATTGAAGTAAGTAATTATGTAAATAATTTTAATACATATGTACTAGACGAGGCATCATTTATGCGTAGTCCAGATATGTTACGTTTCTCTCTAAGCACACTCTTACAGTAAGTGTCATGGATTATTAACCATTTTCCAGCAAATAATGTTTTACAACACCTTGACTCAGAGCTTTGAGCCATATACCGAGCTCGTATTTTAATGCAGCACAGAAAGAAATACCTAGATTTTTTTTACTGATAAGAATGGCTAGAGAAGTAATTTTAGGGTTCCGTACCTAAAAGGTAAAAACGGGACCTTATTACAAAGACTCCGCTGTCTGTCTCCAGGCTATCTCAGAAACCGTAATATCTAGAATGCTGAAACTTTCACAAGATATGTATTTCCCGTGCCGCTATAACAACAAATACTAAATATAAAAATAAAAATTAAGGGGGTCCCCATACAATAAACGTGTTTTTTTCATATTTTTTTGCTATATATGAGGCCACCAGAACCAAAGCGGCCCAAACATAAACTACAAATTATGTGGATATGTGCTGGGCCAGTGTGCTCTATTAACATTGTTTTAAGAATCAAAATGCCATAACATATTTTTTAGCACCATCTATGATCATTTATCGAAATTACCTTTGAGCCACTCTGGCTTTGAAATTAGGGGTTTGAAAAGGGGCATTGCCGTGGTCAAGTAATAATATCACAAATTGTGGTTTGGGCCGCTCTGGTTCTGGTGGCCTCATATCAATAACGGTAAGTGCTAGATACTTACAATTTTCACAAAATACATAATAGTATATTAGGTATCAAATTAAATTATGAAATCTAAATATAATACCCATTTGAGGGGGGCTCCCATACAAAAATGGTACGGAACCCTTCATGCGCGAGTCCAACTCACACTTGGCTAATTTTTTAAGTTAACTGCTGAAGAAAATGATGTAATCAGCTTACTCACAGTCAAACATTACTCATGCCAGGTCACACATAACATACCTTTAATATATATGTATATGTTGAAACCATAAATTTCGTGTGAATTTGCCATGATGTGAAGAATTTTAAGAAAAACAGACATTTGGCCATAATATCTTATATCTTTAAATGAGCAATTCTTGTATATATATCTTATATATAAAATTTCCGTGTCACAGTGTTTGTTACCGTACTCCTCCGAAACGGCTTGACCGATTTTTTCCAAATTTTATATGCGTATTCAGTAGGTCTGAGAATCGGCTACTGTATATTAAGTTTTTTTTTTTTTATTAAGGTAAAAAACAACGTTTGCCGGGTCAGCTAGTATATATATATAATTGGAATCTCGGAATCGGCTCCAACAATTTTCATGAAATTTAGTATATAGGGGGTTTCGGGGGCGATAAATCGATCTAGCTAGGAATCATTTTTAGAAAATGTCATATTGAAAAATATATATATATGCCAAGCAAAGCTCGGTCAACCAGGTACTATAAAATAAGTTGATATCACTATAAAAGAATTGGTCATGTGAGTTGGGCTAGCGCATGAAGGGTTTTTTTTGTCTTAGTAACCGGGTAATAATTTGTACCTTCTGGGTATAGAACCCTAAATAATTGGCAAAGTGCGAGTCAAGCTTGCACATGAAGGGAGTACCATAGCTGTATGGGAACTCCCCTGAAATATTATTTTTATTTTATAATTTATTTTTTAATCTAACACATAATTAAATATTTGGTGAATGTAAGTATTTATTTTATTTATTATTATATTTTAATTTGAAAGGTGTTGTATATTATTATTACTCAACTGCATGTTAACTTTAAAAGGTGATGTACATTTATACATTCTGTGAAATTTTATATGTCTACAAGCTATTGTTATCGATATATAGCAAAAAAAGTATGAAAAAAACATGTTTATTGTATGGGAACCCCTTAATATGTTTATTTTTAGTATTTGTTGTTATAGCTCTAATGAAAATACATAACTTGTGAATGTTTCAGCTTTCTGAGATACAGTTAGGACACCAGCAGACAGACAGATAATGAAGACTTAGCATTAGGATACCATTTTTACTTTTTAGGTACAGAACCCTGAAAACTGAGCCATCTTTATTACATGAAGTGTATATAAAAGAGCTGCTTGTGAACTCTATGGCCTCTCCACTCATATGAAAAATTTGAAAATAAAAATAATGCTCACCTTGACTTCTCCCTTCTCTGTCACAGTGACTTGGTAACAAGGCAGTGAGTCAAACCCAGGGAAGTCTTCAATGTCACCAGTCTTGATATTGAAGCAGGCTCCATGCCATTGGCACCTCAGCCTGCCATCGCCGAGCGCACCACTGACCAGAGGTGCTCCATAATGTGTACATTTTGTACCTAGAGCACTAAATTCGCCTTTCTGCTTCACCACCAGCACTTTTCCATCTTCCCCAATGTCGAAAACTTTCATTTCATTCTCCTTCAAGTCGGACTCCTTGCAGACTACAGCCTCTACGTACTTATTGCTCGATTCCATCCTTGATATGGTCCCACCTGACACATTTGCTGTTTTGAAAAAGGACATAAAACACAAGGGTTAGTGATTAATGATTAATAATCATGCAATTGACTATAAGTAGAAATATTTTAGCTGTATTGCTCATTTTCCTCTAAGACCATTTTAGGAAAGCCAGGCAAAATGGGAGGGTAGGGTAATAAAGTAACGAGAATCAGAACTTACGTTTCTCAGCGCTGCTCGTCGAACATTGTCCACTATTAGGAGAATACGATTTGGTAAAAGAACTGCCCATCTTGTTAGTCAAAATAGGCCCTGCAAAAATGAGATAAAATAACTGAATAAATTAAAAATCCCGCACTGAATCCACAGGTATGATTGGGTGTAGATAACATGTATTTTTTTTATTGATTACTATCTAGTTTAATCTAAAACCCGACAAAAACATTGGAACTACGAACGAATTAAAGTAACATTTTTAATTGCAAAAATGAAAGGAAACTACCTTGGACAATACAACGCGCGACCTTGTTCACAAAAACCCCGCTTCTGAAGCAAAATTGAGCAACCATTGTATTTTTTTAAATATGCCGCACAGCCGCACAGATAAAAAGCAAAACAGCTGTTCACTGACAGTGACGCTGACACAAACATGTAAATGCAAGCTTCAAACTTGTATTTTGCTAGTGTCACTTTTTGGGGTTCCTGCAAAAGTAAAATTAATAATTAAAATCTGGTTTGGTGCTGTTGATCTTATAACGCCATTTTATATGTCCGTTACGACGGATTTTATTTATTTTAGCATTTTGGACCGCTCGTGACGTCACGGTAGTGTAGAGTCTACTATATGTATGTAAATTGAAACATAAAGAAGTCTCATATTTTTATTATTTTTCACCTTACTACAGCGCCTGTGGCTCTACTTGCAGGTGACCTAATGTGATTATTAAAGATCGAGGTAAAAATCGATGTGGAAATTCTTTGAATAGATGAACATCCACTAGACAGTCATACAAGCACAAAAGCAGATTACTTATTTTAGTAGATAAAAACGGAAATAGTCTTTTAGTATATAAATATGTACTAAACAATCTAAAAATATATCTTTATAAAATAACATTTAATAATTGGTTCAGAACCTTCTACTTTTTTTAAGTTGGCAAAACAGCATATAGATCTATTTAGCCTTGAATATTTAACGAATATGATATCCAATGTAATGAGGAATGCCCCTTAGAAAATACTTTTTCCATTATGATACTGAACCAATTCGGAAATGAATATATTCGAGCTTGGCGAACAATTTGTGATTGATTTTTTTAATTTTTAATCTATGTCAATTTGATGGACGACGGACGTGGCTCGTAAAGAATTTTGTATTATGTTTTTGTATTAATAAATACGTTCAAATCGGGTAAAATGTCGGATGCGATCGTGCCCAAAGGTCAGCCGACTCCCGGCGACCCGGAGAAAAAAGGGTGGCTGTTCAAATGGACAAATTATCTAAAGGGCTACCAGCGAAGATGGTTCGTGTTGTCGAACGGATTATTATCTTATTACAGGTAACTAAACCTATTTACTTACGTATTGTATATACAGTTACCTCATCAGCAGATCACAGCCTTCAACCTGACCTACCTACGTATCTACTTCCTTTATTTTCTCAATGTTGAAGCAAAACAATTGCGCAGTGTTACTGCATGCCTGCAATCGTTAAGTATCTGGCAGAATCTATGTCTCATAACTAATTGATTGTCTTATTCTATAGTATTTTAAATATTTTTGAAAATACTAAACCCATTTAAACAAATTATTTGTTACATCTAGAAGTCATTTGGTTGTTTTCTTACAGTATTCTGAGATAAAAACAGCTGATTTCGATGACACTCGAAAAATATAAATTCAGGAAATTTTGAATAACTACTTTCCTATTCGAACTTAAGTGCTAAAGTATTGTTTTTATTATATTAACGTATAACATTTCATGTCATCAAAAATAGTATTCAATTAAAACCAAATGTAATAAAATATTTTGAAATAATTTCGCAACCTGCAAATTATGTAATAAAAAAGAATCTAATTAGAATGTGTACATCTGTATCTGAAGGTACCAAATGATAAACTGAATCAAGGAAATGTTATTCATTAAAAAGTTATTTATCAAATAGGTAACCACTTCACTGATAACAAATGAATTAATAGATGAAAGATGCTAATCTATATATACAGAAGACTTTAATTTAAATGACTCTTGACTATTATCACTCGACATTGTGGATACTGCTTGGTTAAGGTTCTCTAATATTAGTTTTAATACAGTGAATTTTATGTTGTTTTTAACTACAATTAAGTGGTTCACCAGATTTGAAGGTTATGAAGTGTCAACACTGATATAACAATGTGTTTGAAAATGGCACACCATTTTCAGAAAAGTAGTTAGGAACACAATGTTTCTCCAATTCTATTGTAGTTATATCGGTGTTAACAAATATTTGAGTTTTAGTTAATTTTTGCTCTGTGATAATCGAATAATATGTTTTCTTAGAAAAAATCTCATTGCCTTTTGTTTTCAATAATTGATGTAAATTACATTACTACTATTATCATGTACATGTTAACTTTATAATGCACAGCCTCTATAAGTATAGGTTTTTGTAAGGTGGTCGAGCATTTGCTGGTACTCATCTGGCTAGCAACCACCCTCAAACTAAGCATCTATGATACATTCTGGCAGCTTCCAATCATATTCCAGACTATGTATGTATGTTCCACCTTAGCTCAGAGTGTTGTTGACTCATGTGGTTAGCACTTTGCTGGTCAAATGCCTAGATATACTGTGTAAAAAAAAGTAGAAAACATTAGAAAGTTCCTATCCTCTCATATCTATCTATAGTTTGTATCTTTTCTTTATTGATGCTAGGTATTTAGAGGATCCATAAAATTAAACCTGTAAATATATTAAATGGAATGAACACAATGAAACATGTAGTATTTCAGTTGTGTTAGCAACCATAATACAAACTAGAAATGGTTCAGTATTGAGTTAACCAGCCGTGTGTGAAATGTGTCCCAATATTTATATTTATTATACATTATATTTATCTATATAAAATATGTATGTATGTTTGTATGTAAGTACATTTAGTATTTCAGTTATGTTAGCAACCATAATACAAACTAGAAATTCAGTATGGGGTTAACCAGATGCGTGTAAAAAAAAAATTGTTTATTTATTTATTGTACATACAATAAGCGAGCATCACAGTTGCCCAATACACTCACTATTGCTTAAACTAAGTTAACTAAATAAATACTAAAAACATTACAAATACAAAGAAGAGTGAAAATTAACACATACAAATATAGATTACATACTCTCTTATGAAACTACTTTATTATAACAAATTTGTTCTATTGAGTCCATTGCCGCTATGCGGATGTCTGTTTCTGTAGTACAGAAAAGGTCTATCTAGTCCGTGCAAGCACAATGTTCTGCATACAATAAATATAAATATTAGGACACATTCCACACACGGCTGGTTAACCCCATACTGAACCATTTCTAGTTTGTGTCATGGTAGCTAACACAGCTGATATACTACATATACATACATATTTTATATCGATATATTTAACACCCAGACCCACAGCCAACAAATTTAGTTAAGCACAAAGATGTTGGCCGGGCCGGGAATCGAACCCGGAACCTTCTGATTGACAGGCCGGCATGGTAACCTTTACGCCAACGAGGTCGTCAACAACATAGTAAAACATAAATATGTTGTAAAAGTGAAGGTATATTTGTTCCAGAAACCAAGCGGAGATGGCGCACACGTGCCGCGGCACGATATCGCTGCAGGGCGCGCTCATCCACACGGCGGACTCGTGCACGTTCGTGATCAGCAACGGAGGCACGCAGACCTTCCACATCCGGGCGCACGACGAGGTCGAGAGGCAGAGCTGGGTCACCTCGCTCGAGCTCGCCAAGGCTAAGGCTATGTTAGTACCCTATTCATCTTCTATTCTTATCTTAATACTAGCAAACCAGGCAAACTCTGTTTTGCCGTAAAAAAATTGTTTTAGCCGTTTGAGCGTGAAGAAGTAACAACTTGCTCATATCACACAAAAATTCGCATTAATATTAGTAGGATTTGCCGCCTTATTAGTAAACATGGTTTTTTATTAACACTTATCATAATTATTAATATATATAAATCTCACGTCACAATGTTTGTCCTCAATGGACTCCTAAACAACTTAACCGATTATAATAAAATTCGCACACCATGTGCAGTTCGATCCAACTTGAGAGATAGGATAGTTTAAATCTCAAATTATAGTCACAATTTTAATTTATTGCTAATTATTGTCTGTTATTACTTGACAGTCACAATTATCTGTTAACTCCAAATGATTCTAACAGATTTCGACTGGGTTGAGTAAGTAATCAATAGATGGCGCTGTACCCCTAAGTGAGGCAAAACAACGTTTGCCGGGTCAGCTAGTTTATAATATAACTAGCATCATGTCCAGGCTTGGCGTGGGCTCTAAAAAAATCCAAGTTGCAAAGACTTGTTCGTGGAAATAATTATTTAAAAATGTTAAGTTAGTTACTTGGTTGCTTAAAATGTAAACTTATTATAAAAAAATATTTGTTTGTATAACGATGCAAAGATATATAACATAGTAGAAGCCAAGTCAGAGGTCTTTGGGCGGCTTGAAAACTCGCGACTCCAGAGCGTAGCCACTTAGCTCATAAAAAGAAGAAGAAGGTCACTGTCAAGCTTGCTAAGGCCAAGGTTGTGTTTGTGTTATTCTTGTCCTACGTATTTTCACACCATCAGAATGTGTGTCGCCTGTAAACTGGCAGCTGGCCAGTTATCAGACTAACAAGCTTAAATTCTAGCATGACTATTAAATGGAGATAAGAGCATAAATCCTTCCGCAGTATTTTTTTGGGGGGCTACCATATAACGATGGTACGGAACCCTTCATGCGCGAGTCCATCTTGCACTTGGTCAATTATTTTTATTCTTCTTATGTTTATGGCTTTTTCGAGTCAGTAAAGGCCATAACTATGGCAATGTCGCGTAAAGTGAAGAAGACAAACGCTGCTTGGGTTGGTCAGTAGCCAGATAGCATTGATCTGAGTAAAGTTAATGAAGGATTACCATAAAAACAAAAAAAAAACTACATTTTAGAAATCAAAATTTAAGTTGCAGTTTGAGGGAGTTTGTTTTATCTTTGGATAAAAATGTTTAAAACATAAAACTATATTAATTAATGAATTAATTAAATCCAAAACTTTCTAAACCATCATATTGTCTAGTCTTATTTTTTTTCGTGAGGAAATGTATTTACGCATCTCCCGCTACAAGATTGGGGGAGGCGAGCGGGGTTTGTAGGACTCGACGGCTAGAAGGGCCGTCACCACCGACTAAAACCTCATGGTGTCCCATCTCACAACGAGGGCAGGGATGCAGGTCCGCTTTGCGCATTGTCGCTGCTCTCCCCGCCCAGGCCGCTGTCCGCAGTCCGAGCGGACCCACCTCGAGGGGGGCGGCACACCCCTACCTACGGCGCGAGCGATGCGCTATCTAAAAAATTAACGGATTTCGGCTTTCGGTCTTCTTTCTCTATCAAAAAGTATAAGGAGTATGGAAGTCTTATATGTATTTTCTATTACAGAAGGGCCCAGGAGTCGGACGATGATGATGATCAGATGGACGGACACGCGGCGGCCGGCGGGAGCGGGGAGGGCGAGGGCGAGGACGCTGGGGGCATCGCCAGGGAACTCGCCGCCAGGTACCTAACTATGGTATTCTCTAAGACCCATTTAGACCGCATGATATTATTTAAGACCCATTTAGAACGCATGGTATTCATTAAGACCCATTTAGACCGCATGGTATTTTTAAAACCCATTTAGAAAGAATGGTATTCTATAAGACACATCTTTAGACCGTATGATATTCTTTAAGACCCATTTAAGCTTCATGGTATTCTTTAAGACCCATTTCGACCTCACGGTATTATTTAAGACCCATTTAAGCCTCATGATATTCTTAAAGACCCATATAGACCGCATGGTACTATATAAGACTCATTTAGAAAGCGTGGTATTGCTTATTACCCATTTAGACCGCATGGTATTCTTTAAGACCCTTTTAGCTCGCGTGGTATTTTTTAAGACCTATTTAGAACTCATGGTATTCTTTAAGACCCATTTAGAACTCATGGTATTCTTTAAGACCCATTTAGACCTCATGGTACCTATGTTTTAAGACCCATTGAGACCTCATGGTATTATTTAAGACTTATTTAGGCCGCATGGTGTTCTTTAAGACCCGCTTAAACTGCCAGACTTGAAAGGCCAATTTCATTACAGATTCTTTCAAGTCATGGATCCGTGGAATTTAGTTCTTGCCTGAGTGTTTTGATACCATGATGTTATGGCGATAATGATTAGGCAGAATCGACGTTTGTATAACAGTTTGTATTCAAGGGCCTGAAACAGTTTGCATTCTGTCACTGTATGCCGTCACAGGGATTCCTCCCTCTGTAGCATCGTAGTAAGTAAGCTATCGTGCAATTATCGATATTTTTTTTGCAACGTAATAATGGATGTTAGTCAGGTGCTTAATATTTGATCTGAATGACTGAAGGTGTAAGTAAAGGGTGTGGGTATGGTTCCGGCGGCAGGTTCCACGACCTGCGCACGTGCTCGGAGCTGGTGGTGCGGCACGGCGCTGCGCTGCAGCGCTCGCTGGTGTATATAAACGTTGTATGGTTCCGGCGGCAGGTTCCACGACCTGCGCACGTGCTCGGAGCTGGTGGCGCGGCACGGGGCGGCGCTGCAGCGCTCGCTGGTGTATATAAACGTTGTATGGTTCCGGCGGCAGGTTCCACGACCTGCGCACGTGCTCGGAGCTGGTGGTGCGGCACGGCGCGGCGCTGCAGCGCTCGCTGGTGTATATAAACGTTGTATGGTTCCGGCGGCAGGTTCCACGACCTGCGCACGTGCTCGGAGCTGGTGGCGCGGCACGGGGCGGCGCTGCAGCGCTCGCTGGTGTATATAAACGTTGTATGGTTCCGGCGGCAGGTTCCACGACCTGCGCACGTGCTCGGAGCTGGTGGTGCGGCACGGCGCGGCGCTGCAGCGCTCGCTGGTGTATATAAACGTTGTATGGTTCCGGCGGCAGGTTCCACGACCTGCGCACGTGCTCGGAGCTGGTGGTGCGGCACGGCGCTGCGCTGCAGCGCTCGCTGGTGTATATAAACGTTGTATGGTTCCGGCGGCAGGTTCCACGACCTGCGCACGTGCTCGGAGCTGGTGGTGCGGCACGGCGCGGCGCTGCAGCGCTCGCTGGTGTATATAAACGTTGTATGGTTCCGGCGGCAGGTTCCACGACCTGCGCACGTGCTCGGAGCTGGTGGCGCGGCACGGGGCGGCGCTGCAGCGCTCGCTGGTGGAGCTGGAGCTGCCGCCCACCGACACCAGCAAGCAGGTCTGCGAGCGCGCCACGCTCTTCCGGATATCCTGCAACGCCATGATGAATGTACGTTTTGTTTCCTTCTTTTAATTCCTTGTTTAATTACGTTTATTTTGTCGATAAATATAGATAATGTACTTACATTAGTGTTAGATCCAACATAAATTTGCACACCCTAACGAGTATAGTATAGAGTACATTAAATTTTAATACTTATGTAACACCTCTCGTCCTATACTTTGCAAATAAAACATTTGATTTGTTTTTTTCACTTTATTTGTTTATATGATCTTCTTCTTCGTGTAGCATAAGCCTAAGCAGCCCACTATACTTTCGCACTGCTGGGACTTTCGGATGCTTCATTGGTAGTAGGCCTAAAGATGAATATGGCCAAGACTAAAGTGATGTCGAACGTCTCTGGGACCTCGAATCTAATCATGATTGGGAACGAGAGCCTAGAGACGGTTGACCATTATATATATCTTGGCCATACTCTATCTTTTGGTAAGGAGCATCAGAAAAAGGAGATCGCCAGACGCATACAATTAGGCTGGGCAGCATTCAAAAAGCTGGACGACATCCTCAAATCGCACCAAATCCCACAATGTCTGAAAACTCGCCTCTACAACCAATGTGTCCTACCCACCATGACATACGGTGCCGAGACATGGACTCTTACCGATGAGGCTGTGCACAAAATAAGAGTCGCGCAGAGAGCCATGGAAAGGTCTGTGCTCGGCATCAAACTAATAGATCGAATCCGCAACACTGAGATCCGACGACGAACAAAAGTTCGAGATATCGGATCTGCAGTCATAAACCTAAAGTGGAGTTGGGCAGGACACTTGGCCAGGCGACGTGATGACAGGTGGAGCAAGGTCGTAACCGAGTGGTGGCCGAGGCTAGGGAAGAGGAGCGTCGGTCGTCCAGCGGCAAGATGGGTCGACGACATAACAGCTGTCGCGGGTCCAACCTGGACTAGATTGGCACAGGACCGAGACAAATGGCATGACAGGAGAGAGGCCTATACCCAGCAGTGGGATAGAATCGGCTGTGGATGATGATGATGATGATGGGACTCGCGGCCTTCTCTCACGAGGACAGATATAAGGCATTATCTCGACGACCTCGTTGGCGTAATGGTTACCATGCTGGACTACCAATCAGAAGGTTTTGGGTTCTGGGCTCGAACCCAGGACCCACTGGTTGGTAGTCTTGCATGGTTACACCAACGAGGTCGTCGTATAGTGGGCTCCTTATGCTTATGAGGATTGTACTAATGTCTGGTATATGGGCAGGCATGCTCAGAGTTCATGAGCGCCGCGGCAGCGTCGAGTTCGCGCATGGGGCGCGCGCTGCAGCACGAGAGGGAACAGAAGATGCGCCTGCAAGAAGTGGTCGAGCAGCTCGCGCGCCAGCACGACAACCTGGAGAAGACCGTCACCGCGAGGCAACCAGGTCCGTGCATACACATTATTATATAATGGTGGCGATTCTGGCGCACACACGACTAAACTAAATTTAAATAAGCCCTATCTCTTTCCATCCTTAGCCATTAGAAAGAAACTGCATGATCTCAACCATAGACAACTAAAGTCACGTCATGGAAAATTGAGTTAGTAAGAGCTGATGTATTTGGGTGCGTTCTAAAAAAGTCCACATTTTCTATATTTGATGTGACTTTAGTTGTTTTGTGTACCACTCAGATCGTGCCGTCTTTTTCTAGTCACTGACGATGAAAAAAGACAGGAATACTTTAAATTTAGTTTAGTCGTGTGTATGCCAGAATCGCCACCAATGTAACTAAATCGATGCTATCCGATATGGGTAAAGAAGTAGGTACTACACCTCTTATTTCCCACCGCGTCCGCCATCACACGGTGGCAACCCCGTCGAGTTCGCGGCAGATAGGTAGAGCGGCGCATCGTAATACCGACACTTCTCTCCTGCCGCGGTCCCTCACCTTCAGCTGCGGTGCCTCCCTAACAACACCGCAAGCCCGCCTCAGTTGCAAAACCCCCCAGAAGAGGTTCCATCATCTAGAACTTGTATGGGGGAATATAAGTCCAGGGAGTGGCCCGCCTCAGGAACCCTCTTAGCTTCAACGTGGGAGACCAGGCCACGGATACTGAGCCTGAGAGAGATTGAAAAGCAAAGGTATCAACAGTAGTGTGGCGCCACTGCCACAAATCACAGCCTGCTACCAATCAGAGCGCGTTAGACTGGTCCTAGCTACGATGCAGGGGCCATCTCCGGACACAACATCTTTCCGGCGGGATATCCTTTTACTAGATGGAGGCAGACCGTCGTGGTTCCATATTAGTAAAGGCATAAAACTGGAGAGAAAGCATTAAATAACTCTGTCTGTATCCAAACTGAGGTAGATGTGCTAGATATGTCTAGCTTGTTATTATAACATTTTTATAAATTTGAGTTATAAAATTGTATGTATTTGCGAAAAATTGGCCAAGTGTGAGTCGGGTCAGGTCGCACTAAGGGTTCCGTTCCTTAATCAACAATAAAAAGGCATTTTTATATAGATTTTATAATTTTATTTAAGTTAATCAATAATTAAATATTAGAGAGTCTGCCAAATGTCGTTATAAAGATCAAGTAAAAAATCTACTTTACAATTACGTGTATTTATATGGGATTGATGTTTAGTTTATTTTTATTTGTTTTGAAAGGTAATATGCAACTAAATATTCTGTGAATCTTCGTCTTTTAAGCGTCTATACTGGTATTAATATTGAGCAAAAAAACACCTTCATTGTATGGGGACCCTTAATTCTTTTATTTTTTAATTTTTAGTACTTGTTGTCATAGGTAGTGGCAACGGAAATACGTAATATCGGGAATCTTTTAGCTTTCTAGTTATTACAGTTTCTGAGATACAGCGTGGTGACAAACAGACAGCAGAGGCTTAGTAATTGGATCCCGTTTTTACCTTTAAGGAACCCTATAAACAAAACGTTTTTACTGCCATGACCATAGACAAAAAACAAAGAGAAAACTAAATTCACCAATCTTTGCCCGCGAAACAATAATTTGACACATGACTTACGTGTAACGGAACGCAACTGTCAATCGAAAAATCGAAAAGCAGAAATTGCAAATGCATATGTCACAAAAAATCTACGAAAAAAATCAGATTTAACACGAAGATAAATTGATAAAAGTGTCGACATATCTCTATTATTATTATTCTTTATTATAAAGTAAACAAACTTTGTTCTCGGTACGTAAACAGTGTTTGCGGGACTGTTATTTTGTCCTGTTAATTGTAGTCTCGAGCAATTTCAAGGTTGTATTAGTTTTGCTTGTAATTTTTACAGTGATTGGTTGTGTTCGTTTATTTAATTAACATCTGCCGCGTACGATAACGCTGGTCGGCGGCGGGCGATCGCTCCGCACCGGAGTCGTCTCTACATGTAATTTGCTGTAAAATTTTCGCGTCTGTTTGAGATCTTGGCCTTGCATAGTGCTAGTTTCCAATTATTATGTATTCTCTCTATTTAAAGTTGTTCTCGACACTTGTTTGAGTTCTTCGTCAGCAACATGGGCGGTAAGTCGTGGCACATATTGTACAGAGCCAGCATTGAATGCATCACCAAGCTTTGGATGGTAGTTGGTGTTATGTTGTACATTATTGTCGCTAGGCCATGAAGAGCGCGTGATTCACGTCAAGACTATCTTTCATTGTATTGACATGTGTGTAAGTGTGGACAAGTTCAAGAGACCACACTCATGGCTTGTCCACTGAATAGTTGGCATATCAATACATCCATACTTGTATTTCCAGCCTGTATCTCAGTGTATTATAATCATAAATTGATGTTTCATACATTGCAAACACATGCATGTTAATTATAAATATTATTTCTTTCTTATAGGTGCAATATCTTGTAAATAGCTCCTAGCAAGCGATGAGCAGTGTTATTCAGTGGATATATAATTCTGTAGTAAACCTATTTTACCCGCCACAGAGTATAACTGAAGAGCTGTCAAAACCGTCCACTTCTAGTAATTAATCACTACTGTTATTATTTATGTAGGTTTCTCTAATGACTGTTTCAATAAAATATTTGTAGTGTTAGATTGTAGAATGATGGAGGTGTAGGTTAATGGATAGTTTTTAAAAGTAGCTGAAGTAGCACTTTTTCACCACTATAAATATTTATGTTCTGCCTTTTTGTACTAAGAAACAATGGAGACTCTGTAAAATGCACTATGAAATGACCTACATCATTGTTTGTAAAAAACCCAGCCATTGTTTGCTTAATTATCTTATAAAGTGTAATATTGTTTGGACAAGTATTTTGTAGTTTGTACTAATTTTGGTTTAGTTTGGGTTCACTAAGTCTTATTCACTTTGTTTGCAGAAGTGAATTTCCTTACGATTTCATATAAACATGGTTATCTTTACAGCCTCATTTATATAGCATTATGTGCAATGTTAAAAATTGTCCGCATTAGCCTTCCTAACTTGGTATAATGTTAGCTTCAATACATGCCTACAATGTATTTAATGTCCCAGTTGTTAATGCTACTTTGGTCACATTGATATCCTGACTTTAGTAGTATGTGTATAGAATCACCTCTTGCCTACTTTAGAATAGTTCTTCACCTAAATTATAAACCTCTCTTGTACGGACCATGAGACATTACTCTCTGTTTCCTGAAAAGTATCTTCAGGTCTTCAAACTGAGTAAATAGATACCTTCTAGGTGAGCATGCTACATCATAGACCACAGTAGCAAAGGGCAAGCTGTGGTCACAAACTAACCCAGCTTAAAAAAAGCTTCAGTCTATGTTTCTCTTACATCCTCCCAATCTTAGAATACAGACATGGCACTCTAGGATAAAATATCGCATCCACCAAGTGAATTAAACTTAGTTCAGAACACAGCTCTATTGAGTAAATGATAACCTAAAGTTTGTTTGAAGAGTACAGATATGACATCATTCAATTTGAATGTCTCATTTCGATACACTAGTAACTAATAAAGGTTGATGAATTAGTATCTTTATGGTTATGTATTCAAAGCTATTTTACAAGTTGTGAAGTTGTATTAGTTGCTAGAAGTATGATTGTATTCCTATAGACCATTCTTTGGTAATCTTTTAATGCGGCTGTTTTTATAATATAAATTCTTACTTTCATTTGATCAATTGATTAAATTGTTTTATTTAAAAACAGTGTAGGTATGTACAATTTAGTACAAAAGTATTTAATAATTTGCGTATACTTGTGCATCTGAAATACAGCTGCCCTGAGCTAAGATATAAAGTAGAAATTGAAATTATTAAAAGGATTGCTGAGATTGGCTGCTGCAAGCACCTACATGATTTCGACAGTCAAATCCTCTTATTTGATACTTAAGGGTGGGCGGGTCAGTGATTAGAATGTCATCTATGAATAGAAGAAAAATTAATGATTTATTTAGAGTTGAAAATTGCTTCGCAGGAAGGGAAGTTAGCGCGAAAAATTTAATATTTTTATAAGTTATCTGAAAATCTTGATGATTTATTTCGAAAAAATTATTAGTTTACATATTCATCTTACAAATACATATTTTTGTGACATGATATTTTACACCAACTCAATTTTCTTTCCATTCCAAATTGTATTTTCCTGATATCAACTGCCATCTTGTCTGAAGTATAAATCAATAATAAGTAGTAATGACTGTGATTGTCTGGCAGGAGGTTCGGGCACGGGCACGGGCAATGAGACCGAGGATGAAGACCATGAGTTCTTCGATGCTGTGGAGGAAGGCGTCACTACCAGTATGGATGACAAAACATCATTTGTAATTAAAGTGCCTGTGAGTATATTCATGATTTTACTATAAATATTGCTTTGAATGTATCCCCTATTGATGTTCTCTTGTCCTTTCTTTGCAAGATAATTGAATTTTAGTGGTAATTTACGACTCTAAATGAAGAGGTAGATGGTATTTGGAATGGATTGTTTGTAAAATAAATTTTCCCATGTAAAACATATTTCATTAATCATCATACTAAAGTATATCAAAATTCATTGCACTGGTAAAATCTTAGCAGGTATAATATCTATTTCTATCATGAAGTTGTTGCTGTCAATGAATTTTTTTGCAATAAAGCTACTTTAAAACTGAAAAACTGGCAAGAAAGTAACATACGCGATGAAAAAAAAACGCTTTTAATGACGACGATGCGTTTTATCATCAATATCTTATTTTGTTCATCCTCGTTTCAATCCTTCTAGAAAAAAATCTAACAGTAAACAAAATTATGTCTTTACTTTCGCTACCCACATTGACCTAGAAACCCGCAGGAAGCGATCAAAGCGGTCGCTGTCGCACGAAAGTTGACATAAATTATTTTTATTGTTGCACTATAATGCTACATACATAATTAAAATATATTCCAGTATTTTCAATGAATCAAGTCCAATGCAAAAATTAATGATTCTAAAATTAGTCTTGTATCTTTGCGAAAACCAGTTGTCGTAGATACAGTTACGAGTATATTCATAGTATCGAAGGTCAACCATGTCAAGTTTTGTACATTTTTTGATTCTTTAGAACTGAACGCGTTGTTTTCCTTGATCTGTCCTTTAAAACGCGGGCTAAATTTGTATACCGAAAAATATGGCGGCTTGAAGTGTCGATTTCAATACATGGACATCATTGGCTAATATGCACAAACAGAATTTACAAAGATATTTTTTAAGCCAAACAATCTATTAAAAATATCATATTAGAGACGTTTTTCGGTTTTTGTTGCTTTGTTTGTAAAGGGGACTAAGCCCTAAGGATATGTAAAATACGACCTTGTCTAACATTGCGATAAACTTGTTAATAATGAATTCCCCATTGTGTTTACGTAAATAACAGTCATGTTCATTAGTAATAATGATATGTATACAGGTTAGAGAAAAATGGAGTATTTAGAGGTGAAAGAATGAACTCGTCGACGAACAACTTTTTGCTTTTGTATCAAGTACAGAGTTATTGATAACAAACACTAACATCGCTTGTCTAAAAGTCAGATAAATTCAATTTTTCATCATGTTTATATACATAATATCTTATAACTTAAAGTAGGCAACACATAATAGACCCTGTATTTTTTTTTTATCATTTAAATATTTGTCAATTTTATAAAATCTTTTTTTTGTCTTCACATACAGCTATCGTTTTAGAACTTTTTTTTATGTTGCTCTATAGAAAAATAAATAGTACTATTTATTGTTTCCGTAACAAGGGACAATAAAAACTAGATCGTATCGATGAGCCCATTAACCGTTCCAAGATAACTTATTTCCTGTAACACTGTATACAGATACATGTACATAATAATATGTAGCCATATGTCACACCTCATACATTCCGTGTGTGTCCTTTGCAGGTAAATAGGAAAGCCAAAGTGAAAAGCGGCGAGAGTTCTGATGAATCTGAAGGAGAGACTGTGACGGAGACGCAGCAGGTCAGTGCACTACACTCACTTATACCTGCTACTAACTGCGCCCAGGGCTACCAGATGCCAGATCTAGTTTTCTTGTCTAGGGTCGCACAAAATGTCGTGTTTTCATGTATTAATGCCAGAAAATCCAGTACGTAGAGTATTATACTATTAAATTAAAAAGCTAGATTTCCCTTAAAATATCTTTTTGCTTGTAACTTATTATCATTCGATTCCTCAATCTTATAATAATAAATGGTAGGTATGATTCTTTTTACTAGGATATTTATCTCGTATAGGTACACGCTATGAGATTGATGTTTCTCAGACCTAAAAATCTCGTACATGTACAAGAGCTGTACATCAATCTGCAGCGATACGAGAGCCCAATATGAGGTTGACTTGTGGTAGAGCATTTTCTAGTGCTCGCCTGGCTAGCAACCAGGGTTCAAGGTAGTGAAAGACCTGACCCCAAGCACCAATTATATATCTGTGTTCCGGCAGTCTCCTAGAGAGCTAGTTATTCCTACTAGAACTAGAGATGTTCCACCTTAAGCCAGAGTTTGTATTATTCCTACCATTAGTAATATCAAGCAATATTGCGATCAAACGTTCCAGGGGACCGCACATTAGTTGGAGTCGAATGCGCCGAACAAATATATGAGGGTGAACGGTCATATGTGTCGTTCGCTTCTACACCACCTAATGTGCGGTCATCTTAAAACAAGTATTCATTATGCCAATTATGAACTGTAGCGATAAGGCTCATAAATGCTTACCATTGCTTGATGTTCAACAAAGCAGAACATCGACCTTGACGGGACAATGAAACAACGATTAATGAAAGGTTTTTATTTTACATTAAAATGTATTTGTGTACTTGAAAACTGATGCAACGGATGCTGAACAGATAGTTGTTATGGAGTCTCACAGGTAATTTAGAATAAACTAAAATAATAAACATAATTTTAATAGAATTAACATATAAGTGATTGATTTGATTTTGATAGTACTTTATTGACATGAAATAACTATAACATACAGTATATTATATGGTGTTATTATTCTACACAAAATAAACTTAAATCTTATATATAAAATTTCAATGTCACAATGTTAGTTACCATACTCCTCCGAAACGAAATTTGATATGCGTATTCAGTAGGTCTGTGACTCGGCTACTATCTATTTTTCATAACCCTAAGTGAGACAAAACAACGTTTGCTGGTTCACCTAGTATACTATGTAAACTTTTTAAGGCTAACAGCGCCTTTTAAAAACTTAAATGTCTAGGTATGTACTTTAGGTTACAAACTAATTGTAATTCAATCTTATAATATAACAACTAGCTACTGTGATTATGTACTACAATGCTAGCCCTTACGTTTATGGCAGATGTTCTATATAACTTTGACGACCTCATTGGCGTAAAGGTTACCATGACTGACTGCCAATCAGAAGGTTCCGGGTTCGATTCCCGTTACGGCCAACATCTTTGTGATCAACCAAATTTGTTGGCTATGGGTCTAGGTGTTAAATATTATAGGTAACATGTATCTATATAAAATATGTATGTATGTAGTATATCAGTTGAGTTAGCAACCATAACACGAACTAGAAATGGTTCAGTATGGAGTTAACCAGCCGTGTGTGAAATGTGTCCTAGTATTTATTTATTTATTAATTAGACATCATAGAAATCATAGAACTTTATTAACCTTATAACATTACGTTATACTAGGCACGTCCGCTAATGTAAGTAAGCTTTTACTATGGGCTGTGTTATAAGGTTAGTCATTATATGTACAGTAAAGTGTGTGTTGTTGTCTGCAGGTGATATTCTTGGAAGACAAGGAGCGAGCGGAGAGCGCTATGGGAGGCGCCGAGCCCGCCGCCGAGGGGCAGGCGGCCGCCGCCACCGCGCTCACCGAGAAGGAAATCGTTGTTTGGGTGAGCCACTACACTTGCAACATTATCTCAAACATGGAGTATGGTTGAAGTGGGACTGGGCCGGACACGTCGCCCTCATGCCGGATACATTTTGGGCAAAAACCACCACCGAATGGTGCCCACCAAATAGACCGCCCCAAGATGAGATGGCGGTATGACCTCGACACACACAACCCAGACTGGAAGACCGTTGCCCAGGACAGACAAAAGTGGAAGGACGGTAGGGAGGCCTTTGCCCTGCAGTGGGCTGATTTATAGGCTTAGATAGATAGATAGATGGAGTATGTTTCATCATCTTCATCATCATCATCCCATAGCTCGGCTAGATAAAGTGACACTTCCATCATTATCACAAACATGGAGTATGTTTCATCATCATCATTCTGTAACTCGGCTAGCTAAATTGATCTGACGCGATCATCGAAGCTAAGCAACGGTCGATGCAAACGGTGTTTGGATGGTTGACTATGCACAAGACTGTCGTTTTTAAAATGTCATTTTCATCATCATCATCATTATATTCGCCTTTGCCCGCTAGGTTAAGTCGGCACACCATATCACCCCTCCCATTTCACTCATTCCATTTCCATTTCATTATCTTTGTCTGCTTCATATTCTTCTCTAATATGTGATGATATCTGCTCTTAATTTTGTCCGTTTTTTGTGTTATTTGGTCTAGGATTTCGGGTCTTATGCAACGCCTAGACCATGGCAGTTATGAATTATATAACCCCTTGATTTTTATGTGTCCCTGGTTAAAAGTTTTAAAAATGATCACAGGATGTGATAATCACTTTTTTGTGTTATTTTATTTAGAAGATTTGAAATCCAGGATGAACAAAATCACCATGAGCCGTTCTATATTAGCATTACAAAGATTTAGATGATTAAAATAATAATTCAATTTAAAATCAATTAAGTCGATTATTGAGTTTATTTGGTCATTAAGTAATGACTTAGCATTAGTCCGAATATGTATACTTGTTTTGATAACATTTGGTTCATGACTCCGCGTCAAATAACGTCTTTTCATATAATATGTAATACAAGATTCATTTTCATTCACATATTTTCGTATAACAGTCTGACTGTTGCATTTCTCGAGTTAATTGTTGGTGAAATGTTTATTTAACACGCGTTTAAGTTTTATGAAACCTAAGGACGTTAATATAAACGAAAATGACGGATACGTTATTTTAAGGAGTGATAACACAATTTCTGCATGGATTTTTATGTGGGAGTATAACTATAGGAATTGGAATTCTTGTAAAATGCGAGAAATAACGGTAATTACATTATGCCTTACATTTATATAAATTTGGAATGTGTCCCAATTTGTTTATCAACATTTGAAGCATCTTATTCTGGGACGAGAATCACACAGAAAGCCTTTCGCCCAATATCTTACGAGGACAATTCAAAGTAATGCTTGTTTCAATTTAGTACCGGATTTCTAAAGACAACGTACTTATGATTTATTTTCTCTTTTCTCTCGTCATATGCGTATGTTCTGTTCTATATCTACATTTTTAGGGACATAACGCGATTATCGAAACCAAGCCACGTTCGATGCGGACAGTCATTAGATGGGTGACCATGCAAAAAACGAGAAGAAAAAAGCCATTTAGGAAGTATCATCGACGCAACTCCCAATTAAAATCAGAAGGCCCCACATTTTTTTTTATGATAAATAGGCTTACGTTTGACCGCAGCTTGCCTGATGTTAACCTTGACTGTGGTCTAAGATGTATCACACTTTGCCTAGAAGGAACCTATTTACTCTGGATTTGAAGACCCCCAAATTGTACTTCTCGGGAAAAAGAGTCTCAGGAAGAGAGTTCCAAAGCTTCGCAGTTCTCACAATGAAGGTCGAAGCAAAACGTTTTTACACGCTTTATATTAGCTTCACCTGTATGTTTGTTTGTAACCGACTTCTTTGGGCGCGATTTTGACCCACATTAAACGGCCAGATTTCGTTGAAACTTTGTAGATTTATTGAGGATCGATGACAATACACTAATTTTTTGATAAAATTATTACATTTTTTGTATTTTTGTTTGTATGTTTGGTTGTAACCGACTTCTTTGGGCGCGATTTTGACCCACTTTAAACGGCCAGATAAGCGTGTTTTTTAGTTTTTTTAACTACTATTATTATTTATTTAAATGTGTGGTGTGTATTGTGTTCCAGCCGCACGTGTCTGCCGTGGCGAGCAGCGTGGACGGTCACCCGCGGCGCACGCGCGTCCCCGACAAGCCCAACTACCCTCTCAGTCTCTGGTCCATCATGAAGAATTGTATAGGTACGTTACTTGCTTTGCTGTTCACCCCACTCGAGCTAATTCAGAGATAAACTCAATCTGACTGGCAATCAGAGATCAGAATACTAGAGAGGATTGCTGATTCCCTTACAATGAAAGCGTGGCGTAGAATTTGCCATAATTACCAAATATACAAATCATTTATTGATAACACCAAAGTTACAAGTCAAATAATATGATATCATTACAAAAGTATATGATATGTATCCATGTCAATTTTCAATTATATTCTAGTACTATAATATCATTACAATAGTATATGATATTAATCATAATGTCAATTTTCACTACTAATTCTAGTATCTAATATAATATCAATACAATAGTATATGATATGAATCAAATGTCAATTTTCAAATTTAGATAATCATTTATATTGTACAAAGTACGTTACTTGTACGTACGTTACTTGCTTTGCTTACTTTTGACTGTTCATCCTACTCGAGCTAATTCAGAGATAAACTCATTCTGACTGGCAACCAGGGATCAGAATACTAGAGAGGATTGCTGATTCCCTTACAATAAAAGCGTGGCATAGAAGTTTGCCATAATTACCGATGAAACCTAGATGGCGCTGCAAATCGAGCGTGCAGACTACCGCCAAATTCCACAACGCGCTGCAAAGTGATATAACGATAGCGTGCCGTTTCAAGAAAATACAAATCCATGGCTATTTGTATTGAATGATTCACGTAGTACAGTTTTCTACAAGGTTGAGTGTCGATTATATTTATTAGTCTATGCTGTGTATAAAACTGTGTCTACATTCAGTCTTCTCTATCTCTCTGTGTCAAAAGGTATAAGGTTACATAGAGAATGATTAACTGAGGATATCTTACGTGATCATTAAAGTTAAGCAACAGTCTTTGGATTGACCATGTACAAGCCCTCCATCTCAAAACTGATATTTACATATGGACGTTTGGTAGGTTGTCTAGCTGTTAGTCATAGTTAGAAATCTCTCAACGCCATAGCCTGGCCACTTATTTCATACTAGCTGCTGCCCGCGGCTCCGCCCGCGCGTTGGTCGCTTTTTTGCGAATCTCTCTCTCTGCTCTCTCCCTCTCCATCTCCCTCTCGTGATGTTATATAGCCTAAAGCCTTCCTCGATTAACGGTCTATTCAACAAAAAAAAATATTTTTATCTCGCACATCAACAGTTCTTGAGATTAGCGCGTTCAAACAAACTAAATTCTTCAGCTTTATAATATTAGTATAGATGACGTATGAGCGAACTTAGTAACTGTATTCAATCGCATTGCAGGCAAAGAGTTGTCCAAGATCCCGATCCCGGTGAACTTCAGCGAGCCGCTGTCCATGCTGCAGCGGCTGGCCGAGGACTACGAGTACTCGTCGGTGCTGGACCAGGCGGCCAAGTTGTCGGACCCGGCGCAGCAGCTCGCCTACCTGGCCGCTTTCACCGTCTCCTCCTACGCCACCACGGCTTGCAGGTATACACGCCATGACCACCTCGTTGTGTTGTTTAGCTATTGCCATTCAGCGCGGGAACGCTGCAAGTCTGATGGGTACCTTTGCACCGGGAACCTAAGAGTTCCCGGCGGGTTATTTATTTAGAATTAAATTTAATTTATTATTGACATTTTAATTGTATATTTTGACACGTTTAAACAATTAAATTATTTAAACATTTATTTATTTCAGAATATTCCATCCTAACAATTCAAATAAATAAAATTAAATAATATACAAATAAAATTAAAAAGAAATCAAAATATTACTCATAATTTTTATCCGGTCACATTTCTCATCCATTTCAAATGTATAGAGCAATCTAGGCGCTCATAAATCATGTTCAGGATGGTGTCGATGCTGGCTCGCACACGCTGTCAATGAGACGACCTTCTTGCGGATAACCGCATGAAAGTCATCTACATGTGCCTCGGCGAACATCAAAGATGCACTGCACCAGCGAGGCAGCCGCATCAGCACCCTGAAAGTGTCATTATATTGGACACAACATAATGGTTACCTTGCCGAACTGCCACTTAGAAGGTTCCGGGTTCGATTCCTGGCACGACCAACGTCTTTGTGCTGACCTAAATTTGTTGGGTGTTGGTCTGGGTGTTAAATATCTATCTATATAAAATATATAAGTATGTAAATGTAGTATATCAGTTGTGTTTGCAATCATCACACAAACTAGAAATGGTTCAGTATGGGGTTAGTAGTCGTGGGTCGTCTTTAATTGTGAGATTTTAAAGTAATTATTTGCATAGAATTAATTTATTTAATGAGCTAGTTCTAATGTTCACAACTAGATATCATGAATGAATATTTTGGAATAGTGTAAATTTAGTAATACATATAGTGCATTGTATAGTTATTATTATACGAAATACAAATACAATTTTTTTTTATTTGACACAGTAAATAAAAAACAACACAATTATTTGGAATGGGCTTCTAAACTAGTTGTATAAACTATATATTGTATTGAGATTGATAAGCCAAAATTAGCATAACACACTAACCATGCCGCCATGGTTGGTGTATCTTGGTTCTATATTTATGTATTCCGTGCTATAAATATTCTATACTGTGTTCCTATTTGTTTTCAGAACGAACAAGCCGTTCAACCCGATGCTCGGTGAGACGTATGAATGCGACAGAATGTCGGACCTCGGCTGGCGGTCGATAGCGGAACAGGCGAGTCATATACTATTTTATTTCTTTTAAATTTAATTTAAAATATCATCAATACAATAACTACGAAATGGTAACCAGTCTAAGCTTTATTACATATATGGATAATTTGGTACTCTACTAATATTCTGGTTATTGTTAAAGTAGTATGTATGTACGACTGTTTGTCAGTCTATCAATGGCTCGTAATGGCTGAAACGATTGGAATGATTTTTATATATAGATAAGAGATAGCTTAGTCCATAGATTAACCAGTGATGAGTATACATGTTTTAAAAAACGAAAATAATATTACGTATAAGTAATTAACTACTAAGTAAAGATAAACAATATTACTACTTAGTAATATTTTTTCGTTTTCGAGACTCATAAAAGAAGATCTTGAAGATTTCATAAATGAAGTTAATTTAGCAGTTTTTATTTCAAGAAAGGCATAGAAAGATAAATGATTGCTTTTATCTGTAATTCTGTAAGTTGAATTGTCTTCAGAATGTAAACGCCTAATCTTTTAATTTTCCTTTGTGTCGTTTTTCTTATCCTATTCTATTTGTTTTATTATTTTATTTTTTCGTACCCTTATTTCCTACCAGCACTCGCCTATTCCTCCGCCTTCTCCTTTTCCTTCTTACCGAAACTATTTAATTTAATTATAAACTTACAGTTTAATAAAAAGCACTTGAAAAAAATACTATTGTAGCATGTTCTAGATTCTTGGCATTTTAGTAACGAAAACTTTCTCTCACTCGCGACAATTACGAACCAAACATTTAAAATTAGATTTGGCCTAACCTCTCAATAAATAATTCTAAATTCAAATATTCTTTGTTTACTCTATATTGGTGACCAATCGATTACTAATTTTAAAATCTTTCGTCGATTCGAATTTCCTTACCTTTTGAATGATTTCAAAATTCAAGCATTTCTTTCTATTTATCGAACTTTTCAACAAATTCCTTATTCTAACATTCCAATTCTTCAAAGCTATCCGACAAATGATTCCGAATATTCCTTTATTCGGCCTAACCTTTGGACAAACGATTCCAAATTCTAAATCCAATTATAAAACGCTAGGTGTCGCACCACCCGCCGATGGTGGCTCAGTGGACGGAGGGCGCGGCGGGGTGGCAGTGCTGGCAGGAGTTCACCATGACCACCAAGTTCCGCGGGAAGTACCTGCAGATAGTGCCGCTTGGCTCGGCCGCCGCCAGCTTCGTGCAGTCGGGGAACAAATACACCTGGAGGAAGGTAAGACCGTACATAGATATTTGAAACAATCCCTGTAATCGGAGCAGTACGCCCCTAGCGTGATTTCAGTACACCCCTAACGGCATATCACCTAAAGGAGAATGTGAGTATGCCTCTTTTTTTTAACGTGAGGAAATGCATTTATGCATGCCCACCACACCCGGGGAGGTGGGTGGGGTATGTCGGGCTCGATGCCAGAAGAGCATCACTACCGACTAAAACCTTCGCTTCATCGTGGGTGACCAAGCCACGGTTACTGAGCCCCCGCCTCGACAATGCGGGGCCCCACGAGGGGGAGGGGGGGTGAATGTGAGTATGCCCCTAGTGTCTACCTTAAGCGGAATGTCAGCATGCCTCTAGCATGATCTCAGTACGCCTCTAGCGGAATGTCAGCAAGGTCCTATCAACCCCACTTCCATTTGATTTAGCTGCCAAATGTATTCGAGATCCTGTCGCATCGTGCTGAATCATTTGGCGAGTAAATAAGGTAAGAGTTGTACTTTTTGTAGGCCAAAAGATGCGATGGAAAAACGACATGATGTACAAATCATCTAAGCATAGCAAACAAAATCCTCAACCATTTGTAGTTGAGGATTTTGTTTGCTATGCTTAGATGTTTTTACAATGTTTAGGTGTGGCCACTATTTGAACACAGCTGCAGCCGTTACATGGCAGGGCTTGTGTTATTTTACCCAGTGCGAAATCAAAACAACTCTACGAGTATATTATTATTTGGCAGTGTTTGGGTTTCTCCTCGGAATAAAATATAGCTATTTGTTGTAAAGCAGTGGTGTAGCCAACATTTTTATCAGTTCTGGGTAAGAATGATCCCAGAACTAAATATGTATATTATGTCTATGGTGAAGACTAAATAGTACGTATATGTAAGAAGGTTAGATAAGAATGACGACCTCGTTAGCGTAAAGGTTACCATGCCGGACTGCTAATCAGAAGGTTCCGGGTTCGATTCCCGGCCGGTCAACATCTTTGTGCTTAACTAAATTTGTTGGCTGTGGGTCTGGGTGTTAAATATGTATTTATATATATTATGTATATGTAGTATATCAGTTGTGTTAGCAACCATAATACGAACTAGAAATGGTTCAGTATGGGGTTAACCTGCCGTGTGTGAAATGTGTCCGAATATTATATTATTAATGTGTATGTAGTGTATGGTCGTGACGTAGTAGTGGGTGTAGGTGTGCCACCACCCGCCGGTGGCGGCGCTGCACTGCGAGGGAGCGGCCGGCTGGAGCTCCGACCACAACGTGACCATTACGAGCCACTTCCGCGGACAGTACATCTCGGTCACGCCGAATGTGTGCAACTACTACGCCTTCACGCGCACTGGCAACTCATACTGTTACGGCAAGGGGGAGAAGGGGGTTAGAATAACAACTATGATTAGTAGTTTGGATAACTCGCGTCAGTTAATATAGATAGATAGAGAGCCAAATCTTTATTGGACTCAATATCTTAAATAAGGATATAACAAATGACACAATAAAAATATTCTGTTACGGGTAGCAGGTTTATAATTACAAAAAATATTGACCAAGTGCGAGTTCGGCTCGCGCATGGAGGGATCCTTACCATTGTTGTATGGGAGCCCCCCTTATATATTTATTTTATTTAAATTTTATAATTAAATTTGATAGCTAATATACATTTATATATTTTGTAGAAATTTTAAATATCTAGCAGCTACTGCTATTGATATAAAGCAAAAATCCCTAAAAAGGCTAAACTTGTCTGTATTCAAACCCGGGTATCTCGGGCAAGAGGCGGAGTTCTAAAGATCAGACTATTCAGCCATATGACAGTGCGTTCGTAAAACTTCCACAGTTGATTCAAAGTATGAACACGCGATGACGTCGCCATGGCGCGCGAAGGTTAACTAATCTAATTTGGTGTTACCGTAATATGTTTGATTTTTTCACTGAATGGGCCTGCACTTGATCACAATTCATGTGATGGTACAAAATATTGGGATCTAAGGTGGAGCGCGATCGCCCAAAAGAACCCGGTTAATTCGTGCCTTGAAAACATGATTATATTTTAGGGAGTACGGGCAGATTAGCACAATGAAGGTCGAGGCAAAACGCTGAGTACGCGCCTTTGGCATCTACACATTACTGCGATGTTAATCTGTCTGTGTAATTATAATGATTTCTTTTGTATAACAAATAATATATAAGCAGAGTATGTATGTGTGTGTGGTTGTTTGTGCAGGTGACGACGACAGTGCACAACATTATAGTGGGCAAGCTGTGGGTGGACAACCACGGCGACATGGAGATAGTGGGCGAGGCGGGCCCGGCGGCCGGATACCGCGCGCACCTCAAGTACCTGCCCTACGGGTACTTCAGCAAGGACACGCAGCGCAAGGTCACCGGCGTCGTTAAGGACCCCAACGGAGTGGTGAGTGTTACACTCGTTGAGGATATTCGGTTGACCTCTCTGCTGATGCTTTAATTTTATTCAGATTACCCTTAGCGGTTCAGAAAATGTTTAATAGTGTCCGTATGTCAGAATTATGCCACAACCAAACAAATAAAATCTGATAGTATACTGATTGGAACCTCTTTGTCTGCTTTGTGCTGGTCTATTTAATGGAATGTGTGTGTTGTGTCGCAGCCGCGCTACGTGCTGCAGGGGCACTGGGACGCGCGCGTGGAGGTGGCGCCGGTGACGTCGGCGTCGGCGGATAACACGGTGTGCAAGACGGGCAAGTTCGCGGTGGCGTGGGAGCGCGTGCCGGCGCCCGCCGACTCGGACCGCTGGTACAACTTCACCGTGCTCGCCGCGCAGCTCAACGAGCCCGAGGAGGGCGTGGCGCCCACGGACTCGCGCCGCCGCCCCGACCAGCGCCTCATGGAGGAGGGGCTGTGGGACGAGGCCAACGCCGAGAAGCTGCGGCTGGAGGAGAAGCAGCGCGCGGCGCGGCGCGCGCTCGAGGCGCAGGCGGAGGAGGCGGCCGCGCGCGGCGCCCCGCCCCCCGACCCGCCGCGCCCCGTGTGGTTCACGCGCGAGGCCGCCGCGCCCGCCGCCGGCGCCGGCTCGCAGCTGCGCCACATGTACACGCACCGCTACTGGGACGCCAAGCGCCGCCAGGACTGGACCGTCTGCCCCGACATCTTCTAGCAACCGCCGGGGCTCCTCGCTCTCCTGCGCGACCCTGCACCGTCGCTCCGAGCGCTCGGCTTCGGATGGATGACTCTCAAGTGCTAACGTCAGGGCGCTTCGGATGCCGCGTTAAATTGTTGGCCGTTTGTTTCAGTACAGCGGTCGCTTGCCTTCTCAGAGGCCTTTTTAGCGGTTTGAATACTAGCAGAGCTCGGCCACTTTGGTCTTGCGAAAGGAAAGACACCTCCCCCTCTTATTTATTATTGTCTCTCGTAACGATCGTGTAAATATTGACTTGTGATTTTAATCTATGTATTATGCCTTTCCGTTTCGTTCGCTCAGGTTCCGTTATGAAGTGTCACGCTCTGCTTTAGAACGCACCGAACTAACAACGAATTCATCTTCGCTACTCGACTCGCCGCGGCGACCGGCCTCGGTTCGCTGATACTATCATACAAAAAATCTTAAGTGCTTTTGTAGTAAATAATAGAGTGTAAGTTATATTGATGGGTATGAGGTTTGCTAACACTGCGGATGAACAGGGTTACAGGCGCTGGAGAACTGGTATCCTTTTGTGATTAGGCCACATCTAATGAAAATCATTGTTTCATTGGTTTCCGGTTGATGTTTATTGTAATAAAACATTTTTGTTTACGTTGCAGGCTGAATCTAAGATTGTCCTATTTCTTAAATTTGCCTCGTAGGTAATTAAACCTCAATAAGATGTGGTTTAGTCGAACGGGCGATGCGTTTCGCAGACTTATTTATGAAATGAATGTCCTCGGGTAGCAGTGCGCGCGGCAGCGAGCCCACTAGTGCCCAGCGTATGTAGTCCGCCAGTGTTGTGGCCGATGGAAGCCAGCGATAGTCTAAATTGAGTCGGGTGCTTCATTAAAACTGAATGTGGATAAATCTCATGCTATTGTTATAGAGAATATTGACATGTCTGTAGCTGGCATTTAACGTAGCTACGTCCTATAGAAAATGACAGTCGTGAATGTATCGTTTTAATGCCTTATCGTAGTAAGTGTTATAAAGTGGACGGCCTGGCGACGTGCGCCCGCGCCGCCGCGCCTCCCACGGTCGACTTGTCGTACTGTAAGAGTATTTTGTAAGGTCTATTACAAATAAAAATTGTACATTTTCAAGTGGATGTAAGATAATTTTGTTAATATTTTTATTATAAATAGATATTTGAATACAAAGCCATAACATCTGTATCATGTTGTTTATATAAAATAAAATATTATTTCACGGATTTGTTGGTTTTTTTATTTTGTTGTCCAAAGTAATGAAAGAAAGAAGAAAGAAATTTGTTTATTTACCATAATACATAAGCTCATACATATTTGTTTACACATAGTTTGTCTAACAAAAAGGATTTAATACTTTAAATACACATATACAGGGTTATCAGGAAAGGGCATGGTAAGCCGAAAATCCCTGAAAGTACTCGTTACAAAGATTGTGTTCTGAAATTTTCAGCGGGAAACCAGCAAATTTTTGTTTCCATACAAAAGTTGAAAATTATTTTTTATAAAAAAAAAATACCACAACCCTCATTCGGTACGCGCCGACTCCGACTGGCGCGCGCCGAAATCAAGCCATCCTCCTAACGTTTATTTTACCTATTTTAGTTTACCGTTTGGCAAGAAGACAATCGGGTGCCAGGGCTAAATTATTGAATTACAAAATTGGTTTTACCTTATTTAATACAAAATACTTAGGCAATAATAATTTACACACCACAAATCAAATTGATTTCTGTATCTGTGCGATGAATAAATGATAGGAGGAACATACCTAAAGAACGCCGCCTGCGTCGGTTTGTTCAGAATGATGTGTACTTTAGCGTGTTTTCGGCTTACCATACCCTTTCTTGATAGCCCTGTATTGTGGAAGAATGTCATAACACCTATAGGCATTTCTTTACTAGGTCATGGAGTCCTGAGAAATAAATCTAAGATTGCTTAGAGATGAGCATAGATCTCAATGTGATATAGAGTAGTGAGTGGATCAGACAAAATTGATTTTGCCTAATTTATTACATACCCAAATAGGCTTAATAATTTTGGCAGATGCAAAGATTTCCTAGATGAGTCATGTAACCAGCTAAACAAAATATATCTATTCAATTACAGTTCGTTTTAATCTAGGCTTTTTACTGTACATTCTAATTGTAATTTGAAGTGAACTGACATCCCGCTAGGGGCGTATTGTGCATTCCCTTTCCCTTACCAGCCTACCCAAGCCAACAGAGCTCCTTAAAATAACGGAGCACAGCCCTGGGTCGCTGGCATACCTGTTCCACCCCTGTTGCGTTAGATGGTCTGTCTACTTCTCATTTAATAGGTCAGTAATAAACAAAACACAGGTCATGTATTTTCAACATTTTTATTAAGAAAACGGAAACAGTGAAAAAGTACATAACTGTAAATTGCAGTTGGTTACAATATTGTTTTATATAAACAAATCTTTTACAGTTAGTCATCCAAATGTTTACTCTGTTCTCTTTACAAGCGGTAAAAAATAAATAAACTATTTATTTGTGTAGTTTTTTGAGCATTTAAAAATAAAAGAACTTCGAGCAGTTTAATGACTAGCCTGCTTCAGAAGAATATATCATACTTAAATATATAATATCTTACAAATATGTATCTCATATTAGAATAATCTTCTAGTTTTTGTAATGTTTGGCTTCCCATATATTTGGACAAAGCACTGGCATTGGTCCTGAAGTCTCGGGCTCAAATAAAATATTAAATTGAGCTAGAACTACTCGTACTCATAGTACATGATGTAGGAAAACTTGATTTGAACCTTAGACCCAAAATAAATGAAAGAGAATAATAAGCAAGCATTGACCTAATCAGATGGCTCCACTCTGAACAGAAATGACAAATGCTTGCTTTTTTCCACTTTAACTACTAAATGACCAGTGCATGCTTTATTCTTTCAAACCTTCGTGTTCTGTACAATTAATAATATCAAACAGTTTAGTAGTTTTTCAAATAAAACGTTAAAGTTCATGTCCTCTCGCTCACTCATCTACCTGAGTGCGAGCGAGAGAAAACGAACTTTAAGCTGTTTTAATTTGTCGTTTCGAGTTATATGAATTATGGTTAACATTAATTTGGAAACAAGAAAACAGAGTAAAAATTTAGCATAATATTAAACAGTTAGACGAAAAGCAGATAAATAAAATTTCTCAATTGATACATATTATAATATACATAGCGTTTGTCTCATTCGTTGATTCCTAAAATGAATCTTAAAAGCTTTAGCTTGCATAAAAATAAATTTGATTATACAGAGTCAAACAAGTGGTTGCTATAGTTACTATGAACCCCGATACACTACATTCATGACCGTGTACCACAAAAGCCTCAAAGATTTGCAAAAAATAAAATTGATTTTATTCTCCAATACAACCCGGGTATATTGTAAACTATGGTGAACCAGTACCTACTTGACCGATATGCTACATATTCGACCACACCGTCGACAACATATCGGCCAAATTACTTATAAAGATGAATTTAATTGACTTATAAAGAAGTCAGGAAATGACCTTAACATGTTACTTAAAAAGTATGGTCAATTATTTATTTTTTTAATTTCGGCTTTGGTTCAACAGTTTAACTATTGTCAATAAAGATTACAAGTCCTCTCGTTTGCAACTACAAGGTGCGACAGTAAACTTTAAAATGTTTATTATCGAAGTCGATGTAAGTTATAAAAGTAGTTGATATTGCTGATATCTTTTCCTTAACCCCACAAGGATTGACATTCCTTTTCCTGGTAACCCTGTACATTTTCTGTTGCGATGAACATTATTTCGTCAATGACTCGTATCCGCGGCAATAAATACATCAACGAATAAGACACCAGCTTACTCTTAAATATCCAGCATTAATTTATTTATACATTTACATAGCTTTCCTAAGCATTATCACTCCATTACCTAAACAAAATAATTACATTTATTTTTAGCTCAAGAAATTGTTTCGCTTCAATCTCATCCATACGATTGTTTTTTTTTTCTCCTAAGTAATATTGTAAAGATCTCAAGGTTAACTGCGTATTTTCTTATGACGGTATTACTAAGTAGGGTGAAATTAATATGCTTGCTAGAATATTATATTTCAGACATTTAATATAATCACGGTTACAAAGGTTCGACTCCACATAGTAACAATTAAGTTTTTTGGCGCAAAATTGTTCATTCACGTTTACCAATCTTAATAACCATACAATATCCTAACACGTTAATACGTAGTTCACGATACAAGACTGGACAATCTCTGAAATCACTTTTTGTCCCATTTTCACATTAAGATTGCAATATTTGATATAATTGCAAAAATTATAACATTAAGATTCATAGTAAACGTATTTTTAAAAGCAAGCACATCAGTTTCCTTAAATCATTCATACATCGAGGGTGCGTTCGAAAACAGTCGTTTCTCCTTACGACATGTTAGTAGGATTCCTTAATGACCTCGAGCGACATCGATAATAACCCTGCGTCTTCTTTGTAACATTTTTATATTCATCCCGTTTAGTTGTGTTGTAAATTATACAAAATGCAATTAAAGGAAGCATCATGGCCAGAGGTCAAACTAGAATCCCGCCACTGGCGTATTTCCGAATACACCACAAATAACAAAGTTTTGTAAGTCACACGCATTTTAAAAATAGTTACAACATTCAAACCTGGAGACCTCTTCATCTACGACGACATCTATATGCACTAAGACTGATAAAATCCAATATTTTCTGCATATCTATTTACATATTTTACAAGGGAAAGAAATAATAAATAATTTCTATACCTTTGATATGAGCGTCCTTTCAGTTCAAATGGGGTGTGACTGCCGTGACATTAGACGTAAAGCATTACATTTACAAAATTTTTAACGGAAACGTTTCTTTCAACTTTCTTTACAATTCATAAACCAGCTACATATCTACAGTCCATAAAAATCTTAAATCTCATGATACAACGAATATTCCCGTTAAAAATACTGTACCAGGCGTCGTTCTCAGAAAGTTAGGTTTCTGACAGCTGGTCGCTTCTATTTCATATTCTATGAGCATTAGTGAGACATGTATAAGAATGCATATGCACTATTACACTTAAATTAATCAGCGACAGTCGAGTACATTTTGTTTTACTGGCGGAGAAAATTCTCTTACAATTTATACAAATACATTTATAATTTAAGTTCATTTGCGTTTCATTACTTTGTGTTTTTTGTAAACAATTTCTTATTTTATTGCATAATTTAAAAAATACATCACCAGTAAAAAAAAACATTATATGGTTTGAAACATGTTTTAAGGACCGAATATTAATGGTTGTCTATTAAATATAAAAAAAAATCCTCGTCAGTTCATTACATGTAATGTCACAGTGTACACCTTAAATATATAATTAACTCAACAACGAAATATGCAAAGTTTTTCATCTCATTTCAAATCAAACAAAATATGAATGTATATTATATTTACAATACATATAGGATGGTCTTACTTTAACGATGTACTATGCGATAGCAAAAGCATTTTATACTAAACGTAACTGGGCGCGATGCAACAACAGTAAAGTCAGAAGGTTCAACAACAAAAGAAATACTAAAAAGTGTATCAGTCACATCCATTTATACGCATAGAAGTAATATCTGTTTCGTTTACATTATAAGTATTACTTGAAGTACTCCAAAAATTTAATTTAGTATTTTTTTTTTCATTGTGAATTGCGATCAGTGGTGGTACAAATTTTTCCTGTACTACTAGACATGCGTTAGTTACCAGTATCGATACCACATATAAAAAGCGGCACTTATATAGCGAAGTATGTAAGTACCGTACAATAATGATGTCCCCTAGATATATCTTAGTGGTTGATCAAATCTCTCTTCTGGTTTCTCATTACTCTAGTTGCATCGCCCAAGCTTGCAAGCGGTCTTAAATTAGTTTCGCAAATTTCACGCTACAAACCTTTAACAGGACCACAGCCAGAAAATATTAATTTCATTTTAAAAATGGCTGGACTCAACATACACTTTTACCATCAATATAGGTAGTTTATACAAAACATTTATTTATTATTTAATGTTTTTTTTTTATTATTTTAGTTTTTACATCTCGACTAGCTTTTATCAAATAATGATTCAACACAGATTCTCAAACACTTTGGGTTCAGTGGTGCAATTTTTTTGACCAAGTTTCTAAAAATGTTATATACAAAACTATCGTGAAAGTTAGGATCGCGGTAGCTAGACATCGCTAATATATCACGTACATTTCAACGCACGCTATTGTTGTACGTATAATCAATTGACTGAAATTGCAGTAAATTATGTCAAATTTAACAAATATAAATTTAAAGACAACATAAAAATTAGTTCTAGCAACACTGCGTCTAGCAACTGAGATCCTCACTAGCACGACTTCAGAAGAAACCTGTTTTCCACATTTATATTTAACACAGAATACGATTCGAAAGACCTAGAATCTGATATACATAGACCTAAATACAGTCATTAAATTTCATTTAGATTCAGCTCACTTCTGTCCAAAACTTCATAGATGAGACAAAATGATAGTCAGATTTGCAGGACTAATAGAAAGAACTACCAATAAATGCATTTTGCGAAATTAGTCATTTCATTCCATCAACACTAATAATGATTTAATGATAATGAGTTTTGATTTTTATTAATAAAATCCTTACTTATATTGTATGTAGCCTTTTTCTTTTAGCTAGATATGAAAGCTAGCATATACTCAGAAAGTGGTAAACAGTAAACATGGCATGTGTTCAGGTCGCCAATAGTTTTTTTACATACATGGAAGGTCACAAAAAGTTTTACATTTTGCTAATTTAGATGAAAAGTTTTTGGGCAAATTTCCATAACTGTCGAGCTAAAGTTATTTTAGATCCATAAAGTAGTCAGTGACGTACAGAACATGAGCCAAGGTGCCGACTGATTATTTACCAATAACCAAGTACCGTAATTAATTTGAAGACGACAGAAACTGGTATTAGCACACCACATCACGCCCTATATTTATGACTAGGCTTCGCAAGTCATTGTTAGTAGAAACAGGTATGCAACAAAACTATTCACTTCTACAAATCTATTCGGTGATATATACTGCAATATGGAAAAAATACAGAGACAGTTTAAACTTGGATTTCAAACGACAATTTTTAAGTTCAAGTGTAAATTAATTAGTAACATAGAATTAACTAAAAAATTGATTTATAAAAATGGGTTACTTGCAGCTGTTAAAAAAGTGCTACAAGGATCTTAAACTACGCGTCTTCGGCGATAGATCAAATTATAACTAGTTTAACATGAAAGTTGTTTGGTCAACATTTGAAATTACATTTTAATTTTTCTACAATTATGTATGTAGTAAGGGATACCACCTTTACGTGTATCCCTTCAAGCTCATAATATTAGATTCATATAGGTATAACATATTACCATGCATAAGTTATTTATTAGGATTATTAACAGTTTCTCATATCAAATCCGTACACTTTGTATCGCTTGCTCACGATCTTAGTTTAGTGAAACCTATTTACACATTCCTCATCTCTTTCCTGTACAGGAAGGTAAACATAATAGATTTCCAAGTGCTACCATTCTGACACAACTTTTCCTATTTATAATACACATCTGAGTTTTGCGAATTTGTCACGATATACGGAGCGCAGAGCTCGTCCAACACTGCAGACACACAATTATATCGAGAACTGTGCAGCGCTGTAACAAGAGGGTTGGCTGCCGCAAGTGCCTCCCTAATTGCGGCAGCCAATCGCTCCAAGAAACTCGCGTTACGGCGTCATATAGTTGTCGATACCATCCTAACTCAGGACCCGAGTACTAAATGATGGGTATACAGCTTGACATGTTCATATAAAATGTGTTTCCCCAATTCCAAACGGGTACATAAAAAATAGATAGTATTGAAAATCAAAGTGAACTCCCAATGTTATCAGAGAAGAAGAATCTTAACCTAGCCTAGAGGTATGATCTTCAGGTAGATCTCATAGGAGTAACCAGTGATCGACTGACCATGTCCACTTTACAATTACGTCGCGCAAGTTCATGAGCAAGCGAAATGGCACCGATCCATATAAAATGGTCAGTTACACATAAAAAAAAGATCTCTTCATTTTATTTACACATTAAATTGGTAAAACTTAAAAATACATAACAAAATAGACTTGAGTGGCTAGTTAGAGGAAATCTATCAAATATTTGTGATTAAATAACAAAACTCAAGCGCAATAAAGATCAACAGAAACAAAATAGTACATGCCTCCACTTATATCGATAACATTATATTGGCGGGCAGGCGCCGTCCGGCCTCCAGTCCCGGGGCACGAGTGTCCGAGCGAGCCTCGCTGTCCGGGACTGTACTCCGCGCCATACCACAACCTTGCAACCATTTCTTTCTTACTAACAATTTTAGGTTTTTTTTAAGTGCAATTTTTTATCATAAATGCTCAGCGCAACCGATCGCACCCCGTGCGGGGCGGTGAGTGACACTCGCGTACCGTCCATGATCGGCGCAGCGCACTCGGCGGCGCGCGCCGCGGGCTACTCGCTGAAATAGCGCACCTTGCCGCCACCGCACTTCACCACGTCCTCCCACGCTGCAACACAACGACATGCTCGTCAGCGGCCGCACACGACATAACACAAGCATACGGACAGGCGTGTAGAGACTCACCTCCTCCGACGAAATCCACGATCTGATGCAAGTGCTTGTAGTCTGCCGGCGGCGGCGGCGGCACGTAGCGCAGCGCGCGCTTGGCGGCGCGCACGGCCAGCGCGGGGTCGGTGGCGGGCTCGCCGGCGGGCGGCGCGGCGGGCGCGGGCGCGCACTCCACGGCGTCCCGCACGAGGTCGCAGCGCGGGCGCCGCGCGCCGCCGCCCAGCAGCTGCTCGTTGATGTCGAAGCCGAAGGTTACGCCGTCCATGTCGTGCGGCGCCGCCGCGTCCAGCAGGATGACGGGCGGGCGGCGGTCCGCGACCACGTCGGGCGCGGCGGGCGCGGGCGGTGCGGGGGGTGCGCGCCGTCCGCCGCCCTTCTCGCGCGCGCGGCGCGGGGGCTCGGCGCGCGGCTCCAGCGCCGGGTAGTGGGCGGGCGGCGGGTCGGGCGCGCCGCCCGGCGGCTCGTAGTAGTTGCACGACTCGATGAGGTCGGGGATGTTGTGACGCGTGCGCGCGATGTCCGCGTAGGACGCGTGGTGCGCGGGCGGCGCGGCCGCGGGCGCCGGCAGCGAGTGCACGGAGTCCATGTCGTCGTTGGAGTCGTTGGAGCGGTCGGAGGGCGGCGCGGAGGCGGGCGGGCGCTGCTGCGGCGCGCGCGGGGGCTCTTCGGTGCGCCGCCGCGCCCTGCGCTTCTTAGTCACAGTCTGAAAGCCTTGCTGCTCGGCCGGCGCCGGCGCGGGGGCGTCGGCCGCCGGGGCCGGCGCCGCGTCACCCCACGCGCGCGCCGGCGCCGCGCGACGCGTTAGCTCCTCCAACGTGGTGCGCGACACCTGACACCAGAGGAAGTCATTACAAAAAGTTAGGTAATTATCAGTGTGTTTGTTTGCAACCTCATCACAGCTAAACAAAAGATCGAAAAGGCCCAACAAAAGAATACTTTGAAACTAGGCTATGCATATATAGACTATCATTCTTAGAATATTATTTAAATTTATTTCTAATAATAGTAAAAGTATAATAATTTTTATAAAAATTAACTACAATATTTTTATTTGCTTTCGAAAACTGTGTAGGGACGACATTTTGAAAAGTAATCATATTTACCCGTCACAAACGGTTCGTCTAAATATTAATAGATGGCGTCAAATACAACAGCTTTTGTTAAATTTCTGGAGATAATAATACCCACAAACATTACGATTTAATATAATACGACCAACAAATCAAAGTTACACATATTACAAAGGCAATATTTGCTAAACGCAAACTAATTATTGCCTGCTTTATTCTTTAAAATGCGAGCGAAGCCGCAGATTACAACGACTAGTAGTATTGGCTAGGTCAGGACGCACCTCCTCGAGCGAGGCGGCGCGCGCGGGCTTGGCGGGCTTGCGCCGCTCGCCGCGCTTCTTGCCCTTGTCGTCGGAGTCGTCCTTGTGCTTGCGCAGCTTGGGCGCGCGGTCCGACTCGATGAACCGCAGCAGCTCGTTCACGTCCTTGTCGCCCCGGTAGCCGTCCAGCTGCCGGCAGTCGATCTCCGTCTCGTTCTTGGACGACTTCTTCCTCCGCGGCTTCTTGTGCTGCCCGGAGCCCGACAGCGGGGACCCGTACCCGCCCACTGAGTTCCCGTTCTCGTCCAGAGATTTCTGGAACGAGCGTCACGTGTTTAGTAAGGAGAGTCGAGCGGCCCGAGTAAACGACAAGAGTAGGTAAAAAAGGCGTTGCTTACTACAAACGAAGGCAAAAGCGGTACAATGGTGTGTGTGGGCACCTTGTAGTCGTCAGCGGAGGCGGCGGGCGCGGCGGCGTAGCTCGGCCGGGACAGCGGCAGCCCGCTCAGCGCCGAGCCGCGCGCCTGCGCACACACTGCGTTACTGTACCGCGCTTACACACACACCCGGCCTCGCCATACATCCTCCAAACACACATACATCTGTATGATTTGTATAATAAACATAGCTTTATAATAGTGTTTAATAGAGTTTTAGCTTAAGTTACTGCACTGTAAAACTCAGTCGGCTCATGTTCTATTTCTACCATATGGTTGCCTGAGCTAAGTAGGCGTCACCTTCCGATATGTTCAACTAAATGTTTTAAAGAAAATGCGTTAATGTTTGTAATGTTCTAGCTAAATATAAAGTGGCTTAATTTTTATATTGTTACTCGTTGTTATGCATCTTTGGTTTCAGTTTTATTCATATAAATAAGTTAGAAACTTCGATGCATATGGAATTGGTAGAGATAGCATTTTTGGCGAGTGAATAACAATTTGGTATTTCAAGATATATTTACTTCATGGCTGTTCTCTCCGACAATATCATAAACATATTACAATAATAAATCAGTCTTTATTGACTGTAGTTACATTCAATGTATTAGATTTAGTAAAACCATTCATGATAATTTAGTTATAGACTGTGTTTCAAAAACCGATGGCCTGTTTCACAGAGTATAACCAACCGGCCTTGGAGATAGATAAGAAATATTTAAAGTTATTAAGTAACAGAAATGAACGAATAATCAGTAATTCAATCTATTTATTACTAAAATCATTGTTAGTACATACATTGTTTAAAAGTATAAGCCAACAATCCACACCATTTTTAAACATCTAAATTAGGAAATTATATATCTAACATCAAATGCTCGGGTGAAGCAAACAAATACTGGTGTTAAATAGAACCATATTAGTCAAGCAAAGCAATACGAAAATATTCGCAACTAGTACAAGCAAGAAGCAGCTACCGTGAAATAATCAATACCATCCCGAAAACACAAGACACTGCAAATTTAAATTTTCAAGAAATTCATAAAATTGCGATCCCTCTGAATGGAATCCCTTGAGGAAGTATGTAAAAAAGAAAGTATTTTTGTCATAAGTTAATCAGAAAATTAGAAAGCATAATTATGACAAATATATTAGTAATCAATGTTATTATAAAAATCATGTTACTACAGTGTCTAAAACGTCTTTGAGACTGCAGGTTCTGCTGTAAGCCAATAGTAATAATATTTAACGCGCCTTTGTTTACCACTTTCTTTTGCTTTGATTTTGCACTGTTTTGCTCAAAACCAATAGTTTTGTCTGTGATTAAATACAATGCGACATTGATATAACCCGTCCCAAGTTATTTTACGATATAGTCTAACCTTAAAATAGCATATTCGAGTAACAATTTGTTACATCAAATTGCGCTATGTTTCTTTAAAAGTTTATATGGTACAATCACATCTCAATATGTAGTAGCTTTGGTGCCAAATGTTGCCTTTATTTTACTTAATTGGTTAATTAATTGATTAAGCTAGACTTTGATTATAATTAAATTAATGAGAATCTGATGCATTTTGGTGTATTACTGGGATATAATTGACCTAGTCATAATAATAAATAAATTACATAATAGCATAGCATTACATCCCAGTTTCGCTCGGGTTTCAAATTAGCTCCAAAACAATCTAAGTTGCAAAGAGAAACAAAATATAGCCTATGTTACTCGGACATAATTAATATAGCTTCCCAATGGTAATTTTTTTTTTAAATTGCTCCACTAGTTTCGGAGCCTATTCGCGTCAACCAAATAATCAAACTGTTTCCCTTTATAATATTGGTATAGATGGCATCAGACAAGTTAAAAATATATTTTTTTGTTTTATAAGAAACAGAGCACAATTTGTATTCAACAGCTAATTGAAGACGCGGCATATATTTTAGGGGTGTCACAGACAGACGAACAGGCTTGGCGCGCGTGGTTCGGCTTACAGCATAACCCGTGTGGGCGGTACCTGTTCCTCGGCGGCGTCGTTGTGCGCAGGCGCGAGCGGCGGCGCGGGCGCAGGCGCGAGGCTGGCGGCGTGCGGCTCACACTGCGCCTGCTAACACGCGCCTTCACTATCTCTCTCTCGCTCGCACACACACATGGACACTACACTAGCCTTGTCTTGCTTACAGCTAGAGTTGCCAACGTTTTATTAGACAAATTAAGTACTTACAATGACTGTAACAAAATAAACAGTAGGTACTTAATATGTTCAGTGCTTCTAGCAAATCTTATCTTATTAATATTTATTTTAATAATGTGTGTCGTGACATGTAATTGTTTAATATTATTATTTTTTATTAATATTGACATCATTACATATTGACATTTGTTACAAATTGATTGTATATCATATTGTCATTTTTTAATTTTTAACGTATAATTGAATAATATCAATAAATGATTTATCTTGTTTATGAAGTGAGTATTTTTGAAGGATCATTACACACCCCCTAAACAGATCCATGGATATAAGAATTTTCCAAGATATTAGTTATGCAGTAAACATTATTTATTTTAAGCTCATTTCTTTGTACTTTCATTACGCACACAACTTATCAAAAGAATATAATTTTTTAAGCAACATTTAGCATAGGACATGAGAGTCTTCCCATTTAGGCAGTAAACACTATTTATTTTTATGCAACAATATATTTACAATATAATACTGATAATTTAGCAGGTTTTCAATGGTTGGCAACCCTACTTTAACTGGCCGCTGTTGTCTAACAATGCTTTGTCCGTTTTGAGAACGATTGATTTTATCACTACATCTATTATGTTTGTTATTTGTAACTCATACTTGTTCTTCTAGAATGAAGTTTCTTATACAGTGTTATTCATATACCACGATAAAGCCAAACGGATATAAACTAGGACTGATTCGCTGAGATCTAATAAAATGCGATGGTGACCATCGTTTTAGTTTCGCATTCATAGTTATCTAAGAAGTCTTAAAATATAAATGTATTATTTCTTAAATGATAAATAATACATCGGCTCATACCTAAGGTATTAAAAAAATAATATTGTATACCTTTGGGTGGTCCAGTGAGAGCATCGATAAAACTTGCAATAATGCAAAATAAAACTATTTACAGATAAAAAGACAATAATATAAACATCTACATCAAAATGCCAATGAAGGTGCAGTCTTTACGGCGTTTTATTTTGTGCCGTAACAACATCTACACAATGACCATAATGCGAAAACAGCTTCGGCTTATATACAAGCATGCTGGTTATTTTCTTTGCGTGAAATAAAATTTTAACAAAGCGGGGGAGTCCTCTAGAATATACAGTCAAAATAACAATTAAATTGTGCAGATGATGTAAACTGGGGACAGATTTAATTGGGAATGAAGCCCGTGACGCGCACACGCGACAACTGTACAGCTTGTGTATAAATGGTCCTTTATCTCGTTTAGAAACCATTATGCAACTACAAGCAAAGAGTCAAGAAATAATACGTTTTATCCTTTCAATGATGAATTCATAAGGATGAGGAAATGAAAGTTAAACTTTGTCATTGACTCGAGTGAGTGTATGTGTGCGCGTGCGGGGCGCGGTGAGGCGGCGAGCGCGAGCAGTCACCTTGGTGTCGGCGGGCAGCGGCGCGAGCGCTGAGGGCGTGGTGTTGCAGCTGGCCACCACCTCCGGGCTCGAGATGCAACTAAACGGTATAGCGGTATCCACCTGCGGAATATAGGGGGCGTTAGCGGGCGCGGGGCGGGGCTCTCAGCACTACTCGAGCGTTAGGGGGGAGGTCGCGCGCCGGCCCCGCGCCCGCTGCGCGCACACTTACGTCGTCGGCGCTATCTCTGCAAGCGAGCAGCACGCGGATCAGTTTCTCCTGGTCGGCTAGGTAGGAAGCGCGATCCTCGCCGGTGGCGCGGTGGCACACGATCTCTTCTAGTTCAACGTCATTTTCCGTTATAGCGGCGGCGCGCTCCGCCGGCGGTACGTCGCTCATCTGAAAACATTGCGACGTTTGGTCTCCCGTAGGCGGGGACTCGTGAGAGCGGGCTTCGACCACCTTCTCAGCTCCCGTCACGTCGCCTGTTCTATCGTTACAATCGCCGTAGCGTGCAGGGGAAGAGCTATATCGGCGCTCTTCGAGTCCGGGGGGCTCGCCTATGCTCATGCTTCGAACGTTTCTCGGGTTGATCGGCGGCGGTGGTAGTTGCGGCACTAGGTTCCGGCGGGCGCGGGCAGGGGGCGTGAGGGCGCGGGCGGGGCGGGGCGGCAGGCCGGGGCGGGGCGGCAGGCTGGGGCGGCGCTGCAGGCCGCGGTACCAGTGCCGCACGAGCTGCGTACGCACCTGGTTGGACGCGGTGGTAGTGGTGACGGCGCGGCCCGAGCTCACAGCGCCGCTGCCGATCTCGAGCGTCGCGCGCGCCGTGTACGTCATCGGGAACATCGGCTTGCTCCGCCTGCAACACATGCAACGGAAACAACCTGTCCATTAATCCGACCGAATTGATTGTGATTTTTATTTCAGGGCGAAGCCATAAACTTTTGTGCAAACCTTTACACGATACAAACAGTTCACCAATAGAACTCAGCTCGACAACATTTATTAAAAGATTCGAACTCTTCCTTCAGCTCAAATAAACGTATTGTACGAACGCGATACAACAAATTACTAAAAAAACGCTTCGCTCGATCATTTGTTCCAACCAGTCAGCGAATAATTTCAATTCTTAATTACTTTTTTTTTTAATTTTTGACATTTTATTTCACCTCTAAGCGCAGAGTAAGTAAAACTATTTGGGGTAATATTTGAATACAAACTAGTCAAAAAGTACGCGTATCTGCGTCACGGCGCGACTCACATTGTAAATGCTCACATGGTAAACTGATAACAACAAATAGAGCATACTTCATTACGCTTTAGTACAAAAGTCACAATCTTAACGAGTAAGCGAAATGTTAAGAAATGCATTAGCAAGCGGAATGTGACCACTTTTACAATTACTAAGAATTTTGTACTTTTTTTCTCAGGGCATCAGTGCGCGTAAGCACACGAGTCAGTGACATTCTGGCTTAAGGTGAAACATGCCTAGTTTGGAATAACTAACTGACACTCAAGGACGTTGCCGTAACTCACCGTTGAGATTCTTCTGTCAGCTTTTTTCAATATGAGGGCTAACAAGCTAGCAACCGCCAGGCAATGCTACGATCTTCTCGCGATGTTTTCTTTCAGCGAAAGCTCATTAGAGGGAATGGAACCTATGATATACCCGACGCAAAAGCGGCCGCACTCCCAACGTTAGTTGCTATCGCTTCAAAATTCTTGTTCAATATACATCTTTTACTTAAACGTTGCGGGAATTATACGCTTATTTATTTGTAAAGCAATAAAAATATTATAATCAGCGTTGACCTCATCTTCCCTGTTGTTGTTCCCTGGTCCTTGACATCGGCAATCATGCGAGCGTTGACACATTATCTACATAGATTAGTAGACGGTATTGAAATGTGCGGAAGAAGCTGTATATGATTACGACGAGTAAAGATTTATAGCCAAATATTTTCTGAGTTGATTGCAATTTATTATTTTGCTAAAAGGCAATAATTATTTTGGCAGATTTTAGTGATATTTTAGATCTTTCTTTATTTTACTGGCAAACACTTGTGCCTGTAGGTCGTCTAGCTAAGGTGATTTGACGCGTTCATATCGAAGCGAAGCAATAGTCAATGCGGACTGTGTTTGGATGGGTGACCATGACGACAAGACTGTCGTTTTTAAGTGGCATATTCATCTGGGCGCTACCGTGGATCGAATGACACGTTAAATTGTAGTTCCCAGCTGTTAGTCTTATTTCAAGTGGTCGTTAAGCTCAGGCAGAGGCCTTCGGGCGGCTTGAAAACTCTCGACACCAGAGCTTTGCCAGTTAGCTCATACGAAGAAGAAGATTTCTATTAGTAGTTTATTTAATAAAAAGAGCATCTTATCCAAACAACATGTCATATTAGACTACAAGCACGCACCTCTAGTTATGATGATGATGATGATGATGATGAAACCAAGTGTCGTTGTCAAAAACCGTTTAACATCGTAACAAGCTTGTTACAGAAACACCACAATTTAAAACATATTAGATGGTAGAGATTTTACTTCGCAACAGATTGGTGGTTATTTTGACTGAAAGCACGGTAATAAACCGTATCGGAGTTATAAGGTCGCGAGATACGACGAATGGGGCCACGAGGACATAGGTGATCTGTTACTTTTAGGCCAAGCGTGCTGTGAATGACAGTACCATATAATTAGACTTTTGAGTTTTGCTTCCAACTTCATTGTGCGAACCACCAAAGTGTGGATTTTTTTGTCAAACGCCCTGTTCCTCGAAAACTATAACCTAGCTGTTTTTAAAGCAATAGTGAACCATTACCATCAGGTGAATAGTGATCAAGCGCAAGCCCGTTTAATGTACAAAATAAGTCAATTTTTCTTCTGATTGGATCTCTACAGCTCTGATAGTATTACACATTTCAATAAAGAATACGTTTAAAAGTACATGTCCTATCTTAACTAAATGAGTGCAACCGAGAGGGAACAAACTTACAAAATTTTCTTTTAGAGTCTAAGGTATCTTTACTTTTTATAACGTATCGCCTGCATGTAGGGCATTGTTTGGAACCTAAATGATTGAATTGCCTTACCACTTTGTTCGAAAATATGAATTCAAATGATAGTGGGTTTTACTAACTTTAAAAAGCTACTCTATTTTTCACAGTCTTACTAAATCTAAACTATTCAATAGTTTTGTATTCGATAGGTAAAGAATAAACATTGCATTTCAATAAACTTTGTTGAAATTGAAGTAAGTTAATTGCATTTCATTAAGCTTAGTTGAAGTTGAATTAAGTTTATTCAATTACATTAAACTTTGTTGAAGTTGAGGTAAGTATATTGCATTTCATTAAACTTTGTTGATATTGAAGTAAGTTCATTTGCATTTCATTCTTCGTTGAAGTTAGTTCATTGAATTTCATTAAACTTTGTTGAAGTTGAGGTAAGTATATTGCATTTCATTAAACTTTGTTGATATTGAAGTAAGTTCATTTGCATTTCATTCTTCGTTGAAGTTAGTTCATTGAATTTCATTAAACTTTGTTGAAGTTGAAGTAAGTTTATTCAATTACATTAAACTTTGTTGAAGTTGAGGTAAGTATATTGCATTTCATTAAATTTTGTTGAAGTTGAAGTAAGTTTATTCAATTTCATTAAACTTTGTTGTAGTTGAAATAAGTTTATTGCATTTCATTATACTGTGTTGAAGTTAGTTAAACTTTGTAGAACATGAAGTAAGTTAATTGCATTTCAATATACTGTGTTGACGTCAGTTATTTGCATTTCATATTAAACTTTGTTGAAGTTAGTTGATTTCAATTCATTAAACTTAGTTGAAGTTAAGTAAGTAAACTTAGTTGAAGTTAAGTAAGTAAACTTAGTTGAAGTTAAGTAAGTAAACTTAGTTGAAGTTAAGTAAGTAAACTTAGTTGAAGTTAAGTAAGTAAACTTAGTTGAAGTTAAGTAAGTAAACTTAGTTGAAGTTAAGTAAGTTAACCTAGTTGAAGTTAAGTAAGTAAACTTAGTTGAAGTTAAGTAAGTAAACTTAGTTGAAGTTAAGTAAGTTAACCTAGTTGAAGTTAAGTAAGTTAACCTAGTTGAAGTTAAGTAAGTAAACTTAGTTGAAGTTAAGTAAGTAAACTTAGTTAAAGTTAAGTAAGTAAACTTAGTTGAAGTTAAGTAAGTAAACTTAGTTGAAGTTAAGTAAGTAAACTTAGTTGAAGTTGAAGTAAGTAAGCTTTGTTGGCGCGAGTGTGACGTCTTGTGCCGGCGTTACCTGTTGGCGAGGTCGAGGTCGTGCGGCGCGTTGGCGTCGCTGGCGGAGACGCGGCGCTCGGCGAGCGGCGGCGGGTTGACGCAGCGCACCGTGGCCAGGTAGCCCGCGCCGCGACCGCTCTCCTCGCTCAGCATCGACGCTGGAATCATACCGGACTCACTCCTTACACGCCTGCTACATACACTATTAAAAAATGAGCAGCCCACTATACGTTCCCACTGCTAGGACTCGCCCGGAGACCTCCGTTAAGCACAGAGGCAGGTCACCGGGGGGTTTTAGTGGATACAAATCCCACATAACCTGGCTGCGCCCCATCGTAGCCAGGTATCTTGTCGAAGATTTCCCCCTCGTCAACAAAAAAAAAAAGGTCTCGGGGCCTTCTGTCACGAGGAGAGAGTTATAGGCTATAATCCACCACGCTGGCCAAGTGCGGGTTGGCGGATGACACATGTGTTTGGATATTGTGGTCCTCAAACATGCCGGTTTCCTCACGATGTTTTCCTTCACCGTAAAGCGAGTGCAAATCTACACATAACTTGAAAAAACAAAACATTGGTGTAGGCCCGGGATCGAACCAGAGCCCGTCTAATTGAAAAGCAGACGTTATTACCGAGCCACACTCGCTTTTACACATACACTATTAATTATACTCAAATAACGCGGTGAAGTCCATCTACAGATTTAATACAAGAAATAAACTCGAAACATCAGGTTATTACTAACCTTTTTTTATTCAGTATTATTGACTTGCGTCTGACTGGTCCTTTCGATTTGCCAAAGAATCGAAACTATTGAGAATGTCTTTCTACGAATTGGTATCAAACACTTACACGGATTGTAAAAGATAATTATAAATTATCTTAAGGATTCTTTTACAATCCGTGCAAGGAGCACAAAATGGATTTATAAAATATGATAAGTTTTTAGTAACTGGTGAACGTGATGCATTGCAAAGTAATGATCGTGCGTGTATCACGATCGCAGGGTGTAGTGTCGGTATAGCGTATCGAGTGTACTGACAGGTGTCGACGCCGGAGGGCAGGCTGCCGCCGTGCAGCGCGCGCGCCGCCACGGTGGAGGGCGCGCTGGGCGCGTGGCGCGGGCGGCGCGGCGCGGGCTCGGCCGCCAGCGCCGCCACCAGGTCCTGCAGCGAGTTGGAGTGCGGCAGCGCGGGCCGGCCGCCGCGCGCGCCGCGCCGCGACCCGCGGCACCCCGTCAGCGAGCGCGCCGCCGCCTCGCACGCCTGCTGGTCGTCCTGCTCCACCTCCTCCAGCAGCTCCTGCGGACACCGGCACACTCTATGCTGCCTCTACGTATACACATACTATTGGGGGTACTCAACTTTTATGAGACTTAGACCATTAACACGCTGGGTCGACGACATGCGGAACATCACAGGGAAGACATGGATGAGAGCAGCGCAAAACCGAGATGACTGGCGTACAAGAAGAGAGGCCTATGCTCAGCAGTGGGCGTCTACGGGCTGATAATGATGATGATGATGAAAGTTTTATGAGGAAGACTTTCGCCCGTTACAATTTCGTTTCTCAAAATCAAATTGTTTTTTATTGGCACATCAGTAAAGTTGCTACCAATATATAAATCAAAGGAAAAAAGGATGTTTACAAAAAAAAAGAGTACATTTGTATTACTTGAACTGTTGATCTACAGCTGTCCAAGCTAGGCTGTAGAGCCTGTAATATAGACAACTGTACTTCCCCTTAATTACACTCATAATATTATTATGTACCTGATAACATTTTATTTAAAAATATGTTGTACATTTTATTTAGAATTAATGAAAAATAGACAAATTCTGACATACCGCTATGTTATTTTGTTCTTAGTCTTCAGGCACAAAAGAGATTAGAGCCGCCATTATTATCGGCTCTATATTCTCTCTAAGTACGAGAATAAGATAAGAGACCCACACTGGCCATTTTATTGGGTGGTCACCCAATAGTATTAATTTGTATATTTTACATAGCTTATTTGAATTCTGTACCAATATAAAGTAGCCGAACTATTCCAAACCGACCAGATCGCTATAAAATAATTCACCTAAACCAAGTCATTCACGCGAAAAATAATTTTAATTTACACGTAACATCTGATTTGAATGGACAATGAATACAACACACTATTACTAATGTAAAGTGTGAAATCTGTTTTTTTTCGCTTCGGCGAACATTTAGTTTGTACACAAACATGACCTTCAAGTTTCAGTCACGACAAATGTAAAAGTAGATTGTGGACGTCGATCGTTAAACCTTCGTTACAAACAAAATAAACATCAACAGCATAATGTTTACAACAAATTGTTCTGAAATCTCTCTTACTACTTTGATACTAGTAGTAGTAGAAATAGTTCATATGTGATATGCTATCGCAGGATTTTAGTTTGTGCGTTCAGTAAATAGAAGATGTCATAACATCATCAGACTCATCTGTAACTATATGTAAGCCTAACTCACTGAAAGTTTTACCTTTAGGCCTCTCTTCTCTATATGTTAAGCATGAATATTATTGAATATCATACATTGGCGGATACGTAACATATGATATCAAAACAAAAATATTTAAATATTTTTATTAGGACCATACTTATTCAATGTTCTACAAGTGATGTTCCTCAAAAATCACAAAATATTACGAGTATTGTATGCTACGTTGAACAGAGCTTAATCAGCGTTTTACATAGGTCACCAGTTCTGTATAGAAAACAAATGTTCAAGTTATAAAAATAATTACACACATCTCAAGTGTATCGCCTCTAAACCATGATTGATTTGATTTTGAAACTGCTTTTTTACACGAGTTAATTATAATATGTATAATGTATGGTACAGCGTAATAAATCTGGATAACATAATTATTTTCTCGTATTCTCTAAAACATGGGCTAAACCATGTACAGTTTTAAATATTTTATCACGTACCTTGAAGAGGCTGCTCTTTCCTTCACGATCTTTTGGACATTTGTATGTGAGAGCCTCATTTAACAGTGCCCGAAGCTTGTCGTCGTCCAACGTTTCTATGTGCTTGTTGTTCTGAAACAATACAAAAACATACCGTCAAGTATTTATTGTACGAGACAATTATCACCGGTCACTCCCGCTCCGGGTCATTCTTGGCACAAAGGTTGAGTATAGCTATTCAGCGCGGTAATGCAGAGAGCATGCTGAGCAGCTTTTCACCTGGGGCGAGCGGGGGCTGGTTATTTTATTAGTTTTAAGCATTTGTTTGAATTTATAATATATTGGTATCGTTTATTTCATTGGTTGGTTGGTTTGTTGCCTATGAATGTTTTTTGCCAAATGTTGTTATGATTTTATTTGTGTATGCTTAAGCGTGATAATTACTAACTAATTGTATTATGTAAATGTCTAATTTAATAATAAAATATTTTATACCAGAATATAGAGAGTTACTGGTTACTAAAGAATAACTGTTTTATGTATGAGCGCCTCAATTACACCTCTCGCACATGTAACTTTTTTAATAGAAATCATTTGTGTATACAAATTGTGCGTAAAAACAGTTGTCCCATAAAAAAGTTCATTGACCCACCACAAAAAGTATAACGCAGCTGTCATTTTTTTCGCGAATTTCTAAATTTCCAGTTACGTAAAGAAAGAAGATAATAATCAGTATATTGCCTTACTCAAGATATTTCCACTGACATGGAGAAAAGAAAGAAATATCACAAAACATTTACCTATACATATATTGAGGCCATTCTTATTTCATTTATAAAAACTACTCGGTGCCCGGTGGATACGACAAAACATGATAAGTATGTATGTATGTTGTTTTTCCACCTTTAATATACACTATTATATCTTTAGTAAACTTTATATTGTAACCAGTTATAACTGTGACCTATAGAATCAAGTAATTCTAGAACGTTTCACTTTTGTAAATATCCCTAAGTAACTTTTTTATATTTTTTAATATGTAGGTAAGGTCAAGAACAAAGATTGGAGTAGTGGTCTCGGTAGATATCTATCTAGGTATCTATATGACGCAGCTCACCGATCGACTTGTTTGAACCTCAGATTAAATAATAGTTGCTAATTGAACTAATAAGCTGACGGCGAACTAATTAAGGGGCTTGAGAACGGCTCCAGACTAAAATTGATTGGCTCTTCCAATCAACACAAATAAAGGTACAAATACACGTTGGCAGTCGACTACACCGTCGCAGCGACAACAGCGACGAGACGCAACTTCTTTGTATTTATATGCAACTAGCTGCGCCCGAGGTTTTATCCGCGTTAATCCGTAATAAAAAGTCAATGTTCTTTTTTTTTGTTTTTCGTTCTTACAATACCTCGTACAATATCCGAGTTCTAGTCTTTCGGTTAGTGGGATTTGCCTCATCCTAAAGTTAATTTTAATCCAGGGTTTAAACAATGCCCATACCAAATTTCAAAGAAATCAGATCAGCCGTTAGAACGTGAAGAAGTAATAAAGATACACACTTACACCACTTTCGCATTTATAATATTGTATCAGTGGGAAGTAGGACTAGGTGACCCGGTAAAAGTTTTTTTTAACTCCCGACCTAAAAACGGGGTGTTATAAGTTTGACGTGTGTGATATATGTGTGTGTGTCTGGCATCGTAGCTCCCAAACGGATGGACCGATTTCAATTCCTTTTTTTTTTAAATGTGTGTTTGGCGAGAATGTTCTTAGCTATGTTTGATGAAAATCGAACCAAAATGGTCACCGCTACAAAATGGATATATTGAAATTGATATTTTTTTTCACAACTGCCTCAATATATATATCCAAAAGGGTATACTTACAATGACATGTCTTGATTAGAAGAGTGCTTACGATGTGATAAATTGCATTCATGATATAAGGATGTAATGTTGATACATCCTTATACCATGAGGATGATATTAGAAAACATTAGAAAAAGAAAACGAAATCGATTAAGTCATTTTAAAGTTATATATCATGACTATCTAACCCGGCAAACGCTGTTTTGAAAAACAGTAAACAATATAATTGATCTGTTATCGAGCGGGATGAAAAATGATTAGATTCCTAAAATGGCCATAAATAATAGGGGTTGGTGATAAAAAAGTAAGTTAAGTTGTATGTATTTTTTATTGCCTCATTATAAAAATAAAATAAGCGAAATATACGGGAGTGGACAAGAATTTTCAGCATTGAATTATTTCGCTTGGCAAAGGATAAAAGGAACTACTGAAGTTCCTTTTCGGAAGACTACGGTAACTAAAATTGTGACATGGAAATTTTATATATTAGAAGAATGAAAGATTCATTCGATATTTAAGAGCTGGGCTCTTCCTTGATTAAAAGAAATGGGTGTTTATTCTTTCCCACTGTTAGCCACATTTCGCCCGCCAAATCAATAGTGGCGACACCGACATGTCGGAGCGTTATGAAGCTTCGATACGTCGTCTGATACAGCTTTATTTAGTCGCAGCCAACTGCCTACGTTTAACTCGTAATTAACAACGTGTAACAAGGAGCGTTCAGATCTGAAGCTTACAGGTTAATCCTATCTTCATCTCTCTGTGTAAGGAGAGGTTGTACACGATCCGCTTTGCCAGAGGTCCCTTTAAATATTTGTTTTATTTGAAGGTTATAATTTAATAAGAAATAATATATTATGTTTTGTAAAAAATTTAATAGGGTCCCATTTTTACCTTTTAGGTACGGAACCCTAAAAACAAGATTATTCGGCCATATATGTGACAGATTACCATTTATTATTATAATAATTAAAAGGATTACAACGAATATAAGCTACACCAAAATAACTATAGACTAATTAATAATTATTTTAAACTAGCTTTTGAATACAAAAATATTGTACGTACGGGATTTTTTAAAAGTATACGTACTAAAAATACTGTGTAAACCCCATGTAATGTCACTCGATTTAACGACAAACTTTAATACGTCGAAATCAATTGGCTTTAGTTGGTTTAGCTTGTATTCCATACAATGATACATTATCTCCATTTAACAACCACTCTCTATAACGCCATAAAATGTACAGTCCCTTCAGTGTCGTTATATAGAGTTTACACTGTACTTGATATTGGGCGGCCCTGTACAAGAAAATAAGCGCTGGCATCTGGCAACCCCGTACACAATACTTATGTAGATAAGTAAACACTTTATTATGATACGTATATTTGTTTCTATACTCGATAGATTGGAACACAAGTATTCGTAATTGATCTTTCTTGTTTGATGATCGTATTACAAAATACCGCAATTTCGCGACGTAGGTACGTAAGTATTATTATGTTATTTTTTACGTGTAGCTTTGATGTGATTTTTTCCTCAACATTTTACATGCCTTGCTGATTTTTTAGCGAGAAAAGCTTGGCGAACCTTTTAAACTCACTACGATCATAAGGGGATAGATAGTATGACAAGATTGTTAAAACTATTCAAACAGTTTATAAAACAAGAATTAAAATAACGACTCCAACTCCAAAAGAAATAAACAAATTTCGATAAAACCTATTTATATTTATAATGGAACTAAATCAGTTAATAATTTAAATACAAAAATATATTTCAACATCGGTTAATTAATGACAGAAATCTGAGATAACAAACATAAAAAATAATACAGTATTGGGGACCCTTCTTAAAAGTTGGGAAAAAAACTAAGCAGGTAAAGTAGTTATAGCATGGTAGTAAATAAGTCGGTAAGTCAGTAACAACCATACAGAGTCATTGGGAGCTTGTTATTCCAAACCACGCATGCTCCACCTTAGTCAGTTTCGCTTTCTCGTATAGATACGCGCCCCGTTGGTAGAAAAACTTTATTATCATTATTTTTTTCGGCTCAACGCGAACCTCCTAATCCTACCAAAATGTGTTGCGGATGCGGCTGCCCCCGGATCACGATCCACACTTGCTGCACGAAGATATGCCGATGTGGTGTCCGGGTAGTTGGGAGCTCTTCAACACTACCGTACGTGTCCTCTACGATGTGTTTCATCACCATCATCAGCCTATATCTACCCACTGCTGGGCATAGGCCTCATCTCTCTTATGCCAGTAAATACAATCTTGTGCTCCACGGACCCATAGCGTTCCCTCTATGGACTGGATGTCGTTTGTCCATCGGGCTGGTGGTCTGCCGACAGGGCGCTTGCTATCCCGTGGAAGCCATTCTGTGATAGTTTTGCTCCATCTGTTGTCGTTACGTCTGGCAACGTGTCCTGCCCAGCGCCACTTGAGTCGCGTAATACGGTTTCCGACGTCAGTAACTTTCGTCCTGCGTCGGATTTCCGTATTGCGGACTCGATCTCTCAAGCAAATACCTAACATGGCCCTTTCCACGATGTGTTTAGTTCTGACAATATATATGTTGGTCAAGTGGCTAACTGTATTGTGTTAAAAAATAGTATTGGATCTGCAGCGACCGAGAGAGAGGTATGAGCGCGGTCACCCTACATGTAATGTCAAGGTTAGAAAGTTAAACTCGGCCTCCCTTATCAGTAGCTCGTGTGCGGAGCGGGCATGTCGCACGATGCCACGCGACGTGTCCCGTGCGGCGAGAGGAACATATTGACGGGGCAGGTGGTTTATAATATTACTAGCTGACCCGGCAAAAGTAGTTTTGCCTTAATAATTAATTCTAAATATTACAGTAGCCGATTCTCAGACCTACTGAATACGCATAATTATAAAATTTGGAAAAAATCGGTCAAGCCGTTTCGGAGCAGTACGGTAAAAAAAAAAAAAAAAAAAAAAAAAAAAGTACGTTAACAAACATTGTGACATGGAAATTTTATATATTAGAAGATATTATGTACTTTGCATGCAAAGTGCACACATGGTTGATCCTTTCAACTTGAGTTAGTAAGTTTTAACTTACACCAATGGAACTTTACGAAACAGAACAATATAATTCAGTGACTATAAAAAAATATTATTATTATACACACACATATAGTCACTGAATTACATTGTTCTGTTTCATAAAATACCCATTGGTGTAAGTTAAAACTTACTAACTCAATTTGATAGAATCAATCATGCGCGCACTTTGATTGCAGAGTACATAATAATAAAATTAGTATTACTATTTTATACAATATGTATTAATACTTAGAGGATTAGTTCGTGATTGAGATGCACTTTAACAGTTCGAGGACCTCTGGTCTAAACGGAACCAGACAGCAAAATGAAGAAAAACTGTAATACCCAATTTATACTTTTGTTTAAATGTACTACACGTGTAACATCATATTATTTTAAGTAACAAACATAGTGATGTAAAACACGTAAGTATTCGTTTGAAAAATTGACTAATGTTATAGCTGAGTAAGCACTGAATCATTCAAGGTTTCAGAAAATGGCACTGAAAGTACGTCACGCTACGCAACCGAGTCTGTGACGTCGGAAATGGTGCTTTGCTTGTCAGATTGATAAAAATACCACAAGCTAATACTACAAACTAATATCTTAGTTCAGCTGATAAAAGCCATTTATTCAATTACACTACGTTTTTCAAATATCAACACTCCAATTAATTTCATTTTTATTAAAACAATACTAAATATAATAAATAGGTAATTTAAAAATACTATACTGGACCAACAAGACAGGTTTTATAAATATAATATGTGTACAGCGATTTTAAAATTAAATTTAACTTAAAATGCTTAAAGAAAACGGGTCATTCAAAATTGCGAAGTAACAAAATAATTGCGTAAAAACTTAATTTTTAAGGAAATATAATTTTATTACTTGATTCTCATGTTAATTTTAAACAATAATGTAGGCACTGGCGTGACGACACAATGAATCACAGTATTACAATACGCATGACACCTTGCACAGCTTTTAAAATTTCCTTAGTTTTGAAACTGAACATAAACATATATTTGTCTACAGTTGCTTTAATCATTGTTCTTAAAAATCATTAGGGAGCCACTATCGTAACTTCAAAAAAGGATTTGTCAGAAAATTTTATTAAAAAACTCGTTTTATAGGTATGAAAATGCTAAATCTCGCTTCATCAAATTATATTTAGATGCTGATAGCTCAAACACGATAGGTTTATCTTGCTGGAAGGTCCCACCTCCATATTTAAAAAAACACACCAAGACAAACGGACCCAAATTCGAAGGGTTTCTCTTGTTTAGTTCATAAGTTCATTTGACCTACTTCAGGCTTCATCACCAGAACGCTGTGGTGCCATTTATTTTATTGCCACCCAAGAAACATAAGTGTTCCAAATTTATAAGCAATTCGACAACGGGCAGAAAGTCTAATTTATCTTGACTGATTCCATTACAAAAAGAAAAACAAAGGAAGTCAACAAAGAGCTTGAGAAAAAGAAGTAATACCTCTAAAGTGCTAAGTTTCTTGTTTTCACAGTTACTTTCCTCAGCCTTCCTTGTTTACCGCAAATGCGAAACAATCGGCGATATTAAATTATAATTGAGACAATATTGTTGTTTGATCATTATAGCTGATTTCCAAGTAATAAATACCAGAAAACAATGTATAGAAATAACATTAAAAGAAACTTGAAACAATAATGTAATACTTGCGATTGGGCACATCGGAGTATTTAGAGCGATAAGAATAGCGCCATACTAGCTAAGCTATACGCGTATAGAATCAATAAATGAACAATCCCACTAATAATATTAAATAACTAGAGTCAATAAAGATAACACTTGAATGTTTATGTCCTCCCACTTTCCAAAAAGTGCGAGCATAAGGAAGCGAAAATTCATATTAAGGCCTATGTTTGTGTGTAAGTTTGTTACTCTTTCACGCTCAAATAATGGCTGCATCAACTTTTCAAAAGTTTGATATGAAGACAGTATAGCTCTACATACGAGAACATATATAATTCTTTATTGACGCAGGCGACACCGCAGGGCGCAACTAATTCGATTACAAATTCTCGATTGAGTAGTAAGACAGTCAAAAGAAGATCTTAAATAAAATTCATTTGCCGGTTTTTTTTTATTAGTATACCTACGAGGAAAACAATATAATTATGTATCATTTTATGTGACGGCTCTTTGGTCAGTAAAGAAATGCTCATTATTTAATCAGCACTACTAGGCATTTGCGCAGCAGTGCGCATAACCACATAAGTAAGAGCCACTGGCTTAAGGTGGAGCATGCCTAGTATGGAATAACTGGCTCTCAAAGCGGCTGCCGGAATACACCTTGGGGTCTTTGGCGACAAATTAACATACGCAGAACCGTTTGATAAAATATAATTATAGCATATAATATGTACGCAATAAAGTGATTAGGAAGGTGACCAAAGTAAAACAGATGTCTTAGAAATGCTGTGCAGATTAAAATGGAGGTGGGCAGGACATGTCGCGAAAACAACTGACAGCAGATGGGGCGAGCGTATTCTTCATTGGTACCCACCCAGCAGAATATCCTAGATCCCGAGGACGACCACGCAAAAGATGGCGCGATGACATGAAGACACAGCAGGAAGAAACAGCAGGAAGTACTTGGGACTAGACAGGCTCGAAGATAGAAGTTCCTGGCAAATTATGGAGTAGGCCTTCACCCATACTTGGGTTCCCCAAGACATAATAAACAACATATGTAATTATAAATAATCAGGAAAAAGAAATTATTTATTGATTAAGACTAACATGACTTATGACTATTAACCCATGATACGATAAGGATAATTGATTTATTCTTAACTTATTTTATGTAATATGTAATGCAATGTAAGAATTTTAATTATTACGGTATATCCTCTAGGTATCAGCTATAGCATTCATTTTTAGGCTTTCTATCTAGTGAGTGTAGTCGTATTAACAATTATAACAACTTATACGCATAAAGGCCAAACATAGATAGAATAAAATTCGCAAAAACCTGTTCAATGATCTTTCGTTACAGTTAGAAGAGCAGCAAAACAAGTGAGCACTGCTAATACGAGATTTGCTTTAATTGATGTTAATATGTAACAGAGTACACGTTAAAATGCCGCAAGGTTAAACTTGGTGGTGATTTTAAAATGGTACGTATCAGCGGCAGCAAACAAACGGACTAACATTTAGAACATTTTCATCTGAAAATGTTCTCAATCTCGAAAATGCCTTTTTTTTCTTTTCTTTTTTTATACACACGCCCCATAATGAACCATTTCTAGATCGTATTATGGTTGCTAACACAACTGATATACAACATATACATACATACATATTATATATAAATACATATTTAACACTCAGACCCACAGCCAACAAATTTAGTTAAGCACAAAGATGTTGACCGGGCCGGGAATCGAACCCGGAACCTTCTGATTAGCAGTCCGGCATGGTAACCTTTACGCTAACGAGGTCGTCAAATTGCCTATCGATTAGAACCATACTTTGCGACATCAACTCCAACATTAGAGAAGCAAAGGTAGAGGAAGAGAAGGCCATTTATAAATCAAATCAAGCAGAAGCCGAAAGTCAATATACGAGGGGGGGTCAAAAAGTTCGCGGAATGGAGGGGTTAGCGGGGGGTGGGGAAACTGCCGCTGATAGTTCCTAATAAGGGACTCTTTATGAGTATATATGCCAAGTTTGAACCGAATTGGGTCAATAACCTGTCAGCTACCATCGATCAAACAAGTGAATCCAGAAAAAAACTTGGAACATGGAGAACATCGAGTTTTGTGTCGTCATAAAGTTCCTCACTGAACAGAGAAAACCACCTCAAACAATTTTACAAAAAATGTTATCGATTTACGGGGACTCTTGCCCTGGGAAAACCATGGTATACAAGTGGAATAGTATTTTCAAGCGAGGTAGTGAGTCTCTTGAAGACGACCCCCTCTCAGGAAGGCCAATTGAGACCACCTCTTCAAACATCGTTGAAAATGTGGAGAAACTTATACTGGAGGATACTCGATTGAAGAAGAAACAACTTGCAGAAATGGTTAGAGTATCACCTAAAACAATTTTAAATATCCTACACGACCATCTTGGGATGTAAAAAGTTATCGCAAGATGGGTGCCAAGAATGCTCAGACCACCACAGCAACAACTGCGCGTCGAGTTTAAAGGAGTTTTTAGACCTCTGCAGCGCCGTCAAGGTACAAGTTTATGCAAAACTTGTTATTGTAGATGAAATTTGGGTTCATCCTTATGAGCCTGAGTTGAAACAAGAGTCTATGCAGTGGCATAAAAAGGGTCAGCCATCCCCTAAGAAATACAGGGCAAAATCGGCTGGAAAAATCATGGTAACGGTTTTTTGGAGGTATAGACGGTATTTTATTGATCGATTATAAAAATAAGGGTGTTTCTATAATGGGAGAGTACTAAGCTGATCTACTAACACAATTAAAAACAGCCATCAAAGAAAAAATGCGGGGAAAGTTGACAAAAGGTGTGCTGCTTTTGCATGATAACGCACCGATACACAAGAGCCGCGTTGCGATGGCTGCCCTTCATCACTGTGGCTTCGAAATGTTAAACCATCTTCCCTACAGTCTAGATTTAGCCCCCTGTGATTATTATTTACTTCCCAAATTAAAAAAAGAGCTTCGGAGGAAGAAATTTTCCAATGATGAAGAGGTCAAGTCTGCGATTTCGGCCAATTTTGAGGACAAAGACCATACATTTTTTTTCGACGGTATAAATATGTTAATAGAGAGATCTGAAAAGTGTATTCGAGTTAGGGTGGAATATATTGAAAAATAAAAATAACATAGTATTTTATTTCATCCCCCTTCCCCGCCATTCCGCGAACTTTTTGACCTCCCCTCGTAGTATAGGGAGCTCAAGGATTTGGCCGATAATAGAAGGATCTGGAAAAACTCCACGTGCAAGAGCCGGACTGATCGATTAGGACATAATTATTCTCAAGTACTAAAAAAATGTTAGTTTTTGAATGGGATCAAAAATTATGCACTATAAAACCATGAGGGTCATGATGACAAAGGTAGTTAAGAGGAACATATGATAAAAAATCATGTCACTGTGATACCTTTATTTTTTTGCGAACCCTACATAAAACTGTTACCCTATGGCATTTCTACAATTACAAGCTTTCATATGACACCTCAAATTCCGTGTAGTACATTTAAATTTTTTATACATGCGCTAGAACCGCTAGGAATGCGACCAGAGGATGGTCGTTTCCATCCATTAAGAAATTTCGAGTTGCTCCTACCGCTGGCAAAGTTATGGCCTCTGTGTTCTGGGATAGTGAAGGAATCCTTTTTATTGATTACATGCCAAAAGGCCAGACGATTACTGGACCCTATTATGCAAATTTAATCCCGAAAGTGCGTGAAGCGATTAAAGAAAAACGTCGTGGAAAACTGTCGTTGGGCGTGTTGTTCCTTCAAGATAACGCTCCTGCTTTTTTATTACAAATTTAGCAATTACCTGAGTATTCCCTGTAACGGCCATCAGATTTAAAATTATTTTAAAAATCAATAATTGTTAAATCCTGTTATGGAGTGAGAAAGAGTCAATAATTAATTATGAATAATATTGCTAAATTTGTATTTAAAAAAGTTATAATAACAAAATAAAAAATAAAATAAAAATAACTGATGACATATTATTAGTATACACATATAATATAGGTATAGTTAAGAGTACTAAACAATAGTACTCACTTCGGAGCGCTGTAAAACCTTAGCTATTAACATAATGAAAAAATGATGTAAATAAAAGTTGTTTCCCAAAAAACGATCTACAAAAAAGGTCTGATATTATTTTTTCGTAAAATGATAAAAAAAAAGTTATATCGAAAAATATATTTTTTTTCTCGAATTTCTGAAGATTTTCGCTTATAACTTTTTTATTTATAGTTTTACGATAAAAAGTTACGGGACCAAAGTTGTAGAAAATTTAATTTGCAACAAAAAATGTCAACAATTTTTTTTTATCAAATAAATAGTTTAAGAGATATATCATAAAAACCGTTTCAACCCCTATTTTCAAGATAGCGGCCGTGGGAAAAGGGTGGTGACCCCACAAACTTGGTTTTAGCTTTACACTGACCCCCCCTACACATGAAAAAAATAAAATTGCGTCCTCTAAAAAACGCAAGGTTAGGCCTAAAAAATGTAACATTTCAATGGACTAAAACTTCGGTGGTTTCTCCTCAAACATAAGTACTTAAGTATTACAAATTCGGAAAATATTTTATCGAAAAAATTACAAAGAGCTAAACAAAATGTGTCAACAATAAGAAATACTCGACTGAACTTCGACAAAGGGCACTAGAACACGCGACTTTCGCTTCAAGTAACAGGAAACATCCTTACGAATATTATAAAACCGTTAGCAACTGTGTCTCTTTGCTATTTATGTAAACACGACTTATCGGCTAAACCAATGAAGGGATGAAATGTTTTTTTACAAAGAAATAACTTTTGGCTATGTTTTATTTTGGCAACAGGCGGCCTGCTGGGATATTAACATATTATCTGTTAGATAACTGTCTTTAAATTATTCAGCACCAATACATCATCATTATTGGCAGTTAACATACACACGTGAGTTGATTCCACGTACCATACAGACTATAAATATTATGTTTACGTATAAATTATATATGTATATTTAACGTAAAATACATAGGATATGTGCATTTAAAATACTATGATAATTTCGTCAATCAGTTATTAAAATAGAACAAAAGGGATAGTTGATCTACTGTACTTAGCATCATATCAGAATGTCGGTAAATAGTATGGCCTTCTGTAAAATACATAGCTATATTACTAGCTGTAAGGAGAAAAAAATACATAATAATATCATGACCAACCATTTATACAACGCGGGTGAAGTCACGGCAGACACCTAGTACTGTATAGTGTATGTAGATAAAGATTTACGCTCTGTACACACGGCGAAATGTACGCTTAACAAGGAGCAAAAAAATATGGCCAAGTCTGGCGCACACAACCGAAAACGAATTACCAAAAGGCAATTTCGACGAAAACTGAATCAAGGCGACGCTAAGTGAGATTGTCTACGTGAAGCCAATAAGGGTAGACGAGAATCACAATTTGAATATATCCTTATGTGTAAGTAATATATTGATACCTACGAGATATACTAAGGCGCGTACATTGGCTTGAATTTACAGTTTTATCGTTTAATCATAAAACGTTTCAAGTTACGAGTATTAGGCTAAGTTATTTTAAAGATTTACCACGTTTTATGCCTCAAAATACATATTTCCATCATGAGGCATTTCAAAACCCAAATCATCATCAGTTAGTTGGAACACCTTATCAATGAATCGACACATGTATATGTATACTTTGGTTAGACAATGCGATCGCTATCGCGATACACCACATATACTTACACACACACACATATACCCAGCATTACACTCGCATTGTACTACGAGTGACGAGTGAGTGAGATAATTATTTATTAATAATGTGACTGATAATTATGATAATTATCAGTAGGCCGTACGAGACAATGTAATCGGTATTAGATAACAGCTGAAAGATAGTCCGAACACAAAAAGCGCAGACACACGTTCTGCGTGGACGCATGCCAATTATACTGCCACTGACGAAATATACAGACAAACTGTCTCCGAGAATTTAAACGGTACAAACAATGATATTGACACAGTTGATGTCACATAGCATCGCGCATTTACCCTTCTTCCGAAACAAGAAAGTGATTAATCACTAACTCTTTCCCCGCAGTGCACTACGCACTTATGTCTTATTAGATAAAACAAATCCTTCTGAAACAAGTAAGCTTATTTCAATAATCTGTAAATTACATAATTAGAAATTAAAGAGATTATGACGTACACGCCAAAATTAAAACATCGACACCACATTAAACTCATTGTCCGTGGAGTCCGACCTGCTTTACCGCAGGGATAAATTATAGCTCTGTCCTTTACTAGTACCCCGTCCCGCGATTGGAGCAGCGAACAGTGCTAATGTGAGACATTTTTTACGTCGGCCATCAACTGGGATAATATCATTGGGTACGAACGAAAACAAAATAATATCGTGTACCTACGTCCAAGAAAGAAATATTCAGTGTATTTACAACTCTGGTGAAAGATGGGTTATTAGTCGGACTCGGATTAGAATGTTTTCAATTAGCCATTGCTCGAAAACAGTTGCGAAGAACGGTGATTTATCACTCCATGAAAAACATGAATAAATTAAAAAGTTAAGAACCCCCGTCCGTCACAACATTCTGTTGTAGCGGTTCTCTTGGATTTTAAATTTATATCAGTTTATAATAGTACCAGCTGACCCGGCAAACGTTGTTTTGCCTCACTTAGGGATATGAAAAATAAATAGTGTAGCTTATATGACATGTTCGTAGATTTACCATAGCAGCGCCATCTATTGATTACTTACTCAACCCAGTCGAAAGGTATCGACATCTGTTAGAATCATTTGGAGTTAACAGATAATTGTGACTGTCAAATAATAACAGACAATAATTGGCAATAAATTAAAATTGCGACTATAATTTGAGATTTAAACTATCCTATCTCTCAAGTTGGATCGAACTGCACATGGTGTGCGAATTTTATAATAATCGGTTAAGTGGTTTAGGAGTCCATTGAGGACAAACATTGTGACACGAGATTTATATATATTAAGATGTATATATTGAAGGAACTGTGATAAAACGTTTATCCGTCATTTTGTAGTGGCGGTCATCTTGTGTCGATTTTTTAATCAAACATAGCTAAGAACACTCATACTTAAAACACCATTCAACAAATAAACCAAAGTCAAAACAAACACACACACACAATAAACTTATATTATACAGTCGTTTTAAAGTTTCAAATTATAGTGTTCAATCGAGAAATTATGTGCGAACTGAGCTTTAACTTTCGAGATAAAATTTGAAGCGAAAGCGTAACCCAATTTGCAAATTGAAAATTATTGACAACAGAGTTAGCGCCTGTTAGCGCGAATGAAAAGATTGTATGTTCGTACCTAAAATCAAGATATTGGAAAACAATAAAACAAAAGCTCAATCTAGGCCAATAAGAATTCATTTGTTTCATTGCAGGCGTATTGGAGAACGCGTTCAATCAAAACCAATTTCGCGCTTTCCAACTGCCGCTGGAGATACGAGTAATGCATTCTGTATGCAAAGCCTCTCTCGAGTTGCATGTGCGGACAGATGAATATTTTGCCGAATTTATTATTACGTGATACTTTAATTACTTACTGAAATACTTTTTAATTTTGCCTTTATGCTTGATCATTTAAGTTGAAGTACACTTAGTAAGGTAATCTTTACTAGTAGTGTATTAATAATACATTTAAAATAAAGAGAGAAGGTATACTAAGAGATAGAGAAAGAGTATAGTAAGAGAATATATCAATATGTACTACTATTAAGGGGAAACTTAGATAGTGTGTTAACTCTTCACTCTCAAACGGCTAAACCAATTTTAGTACGGAAATAGCTAACGCCCAGGTAACACATAGAATACTGCTCACCCTAGAATCACGTGGATAACGCAGCATATTTACCAATATTTCCAGTAAACAAGCCGCTCGAGTGATCCATGATGAAGCTTTTCGATAGCAACTTCGCCTAACAACGGCCGTACGGAACATCCCAATAAAGATTATAACTTGAACCAATAAAAAATATATATACACTTACGATCAGGTGAATTGTGGTCAAGTGCCACCCCATTATGTATAAAAAAACTCTCACACCCACAGTTAAGCAAATTCAAATTTTTTTTCAAATTATTTATTTATACACAATTTTATACAATTGGTATCAAGAATGCTTCTTATACCTATGGCTTTTTACATATTTTGTATTAAGCAAGTGAGAGGACATGAACTTCAAATTTTTTCTTTATTGACTCGAGTTATTTGGACACTCATCTAGTTTGATCTTGAACTTTCTTCGTTAGTAAATATATATGTATTATTAATATTAACAACATAATCTGGCTTAGGTTCTTCTACTTCTTCTTCATGTGAGCTAAGTGGCCAAGCTCTGGTGTCGAGATTTTTCAAACTGCCTGAATGCCTCTGACTTGGCATAATGACTGTTTGTACTAAAACTATTACCCGGGACCTACAATTTAACGCGCCCAGATGAAAATTACACTTTTTTAAAGACAATCTTGTGCATGGTCGCCTATCCAAAGACGGCCCGCATCGACCGTTGATTAACCTCAATGAACGCGTCAGATCACCATAGTTTGCCGAGCTACTGGCGCAATAGCAACGGATAAAAATTGTCCGATGAAAATGCACATCGAAAAACATTTAGGGCTAAAAGGGCAAAAGCGGGAAACATTGATTTCTTATTATACTGAACAAGGGGTAGGTAATTAGTGCGGAGGCGTATCATCAATAACGAAGTAAAAACGCTGAAGGCTTATATTGGCGTTTTCCCGAATTTGATATATTTATATATACAGTTGTATTTTCGTTTCTACTTATATTGTAAAGGTGAACGTTTGTTTGTATTTGTTACGAAACAGTCGTTGAATTTAGCTTGGAAGGTATAATCTTGGATTAACACATAGGCTACTTTTAATCCCGGAGACACGCTTCGGTATTCTTTGGGGTATCAGCAGAAGATCATCATAAAAATGCCAACTTTTTAACTAAAAAAAAGTTGCTTATTCTATATTTGACGACCTCGTTGGCGTAATGGTTACCATGCCGGACTGCCGATCAGAAGGTTCCGGGTTCGATTCCCGGCACGGCCAACATCTTTGTGCTGAACTAAATTTGTTGGCTGTCGGTCTGGGTGTTAAATATGTATCTATATAAAATATATATGTAGCATATCAGTTGTGTTAGCAACCATAATAAGAACTAGAAATGGTTCAGTATGGGGTTAACTAGCCGTGTGTGATATGTGCTCTATTAAAAAATAATAAATATTGTACTACTTTCCGTATATATACTTATACGTTTCGCAACTTTCCTTCGTTAAACATTAACATGCAAATCTTGCTACTTCACTCTCAACTTTAATCTTATGCCCAAATTAGAGCGAAGAGCAAAGTTTTCAATAGCAAGTAAATTTTCAAAAGTGTTCTCTAATTCGAAGCAAATTATTCAACAACTTTCCAAACGTACTTTTATATACCAAAGGGCAACTAATACTTAAATTGCGTTAATTTTGTTTATTTGTACCTTAATAAAATTTATAGAAGAATATTAGTAGTTTATTGGTATATTAATAGTAGGCCTATGCTCAGCAGTGGGCGATAGAGGGCTGAAAATGATGAAATGATGAATAGTTAGGCATAGGGAACTTTCATTTTCATTGTAGCTCGACATAAACAAACCAATCGAGAGGAGGTCAGAGTGAACTAAGCCAACATATCAACTAGTGACATGCATTGAAATCAATACAAAGCTATATGTGTAGGTTGAATTTAATTAACTAACATAGCTTACCTACAGTACAGAATAACTATATTATGGAACTAGTTGCCAGCATATCAGAATAATTACGATACTATAGGAACGACAGTACAGCATTTGCCTTTTGACGTGACAACGTATTAAATTAGGTTGCGGCTGGGAGTCACTTATGAAAAAGTGTAACGCCCGGTAACGTTACGATGAGTCACCGAACGAGAGAGAGGCCCGCCGAATGCCTTGCGTCTCTCTCCCACTCAACTATGATCGGTCTGCCGCGTGCTGCGCGCGCGGCATACGTTGTCACGTAAAATCTTCGCCCGTAAAACCGACTTTACAGGCAACCATTTTTTTTATAGAATTCAGCTCTAGGTAATAGGCCAACAGGGTACGTAACCACGCCAATCGATGGAGTTTGCCTAATTTGGACTTTTTGGTTCTGTTAGTGGCTACTAGAACATTGGTAGGTCATTGGTAGGAATCGAATCCACGTTCTGCTGGACGTTAGGCGAGCAAACGCGAAATTAAGCTGTTTTCGCTTCATGCTTGATTCTATCTAATTGTATATTTACGTGTATAGGTATCTATGAAAGCCTTCAAACCAACCAAGATTGCGTGGCCCACTAAAAGTTCTGCATACTTTAATCAAAAGAAAGAAAAGTGTTTCGGGTGTATGTCAGTTGTACTCTTAAAGACAGTGGCTAAATCTTTAGCGAAGCCAGGGTATCTTCTTTTGTGAACATTCATAAAAAATACATCCAAGTTATTAAACACCGCTCATGAATTTTAATTGACAGTTGACAGAACAGATTCACATTAAGCTTTTCTTGACCATTGAACAAACAATCTTGGTGTACAAATGAATTGATTGATCAAACTAAGACAATACGTTTCTTAGCAACACAAAAGACGTCTATACACTTTTAGAATGTTTACATTATACTTCGTTCAGGTCATAATGAAAAATTATCAGAGCGCAAACTATTGCATTAGTCATGGCAAGTTTCAGGATGCAACAGTCTTTAAAACTAAATGGCGAGCCGTTACAATACAAGGCTTATAATAAGGCTAAAAAATAACTGTGTTAGTCTCGAGAACGACGATAAAACTCGTAAGAATTCCGCGTCGCTGCATTCATTTCTTATTCGGTTATTCATTTTCCATCTATTCAGCGTCTGACAGATCTTAAAAGATTTATGTTAAAACGAGCGTATGATGGGATAACCATTAACCAGCTGTTACCCAATTTCGGACGAAACATTCGGGCCGAGTCTAAAACTTTCGCGTGGAAAGTTTCACTTACAAGCCTCCGTCGGGTACAGCATCTTCAATTGTTTGCGTGGGTCGGGAGCGTGGATTTGTCACGTCTCAATATGAACAGAATACATGTGTATCGCGGCAGCGTAGTGACGTCACGCGCTGAGCGCCCCGCGCCGGCCGGGGCGGCTGGAGCTGCGGACCCCGAGCCGGGGTCAGGGCCGGGCCAGGAACGCGAGGAGACGCCAATCGATCACGTGCCCTTGTCCCTACCCCGAGTCCGCTCTCCCGCCTCGGCTTCCGCGCTATTACCATACTCGCTCACTTGTTGACTCCACCGCCCCTATTTCGCGCTTTGTTTACATACAATAGCCGCGCAGTAATTAACATTTAGGTCGTTTAAAACTTACGACAAATATAAGTGCAGTACCGCTAAGCACGCTGCACGATTTTTGGGACATTCCACGTGTAACCTGCAGCGTTGGAAGGTTGCCAGACGTCGTTTCCAGACCTGCCGCCGGTGTATCATTGATCTCACTACACCGCTGAACTTATAAGCAGAAGTAAACTCTCGAAAAGACAAACCTCCAAAGCAAACATGCGTGTTGTCGAGCAAACTCAATAGTTTGCGGTTCCTTTCGTATACAACTCAGCCACAATAACTTGAGAACTTACGTAATATTATCTTGTTAGTGTTCCCAATTTCTAACTGCTACTTCAGTTAATTAATTTAAACATACCCTGGTATTTTACGTTCGCCGTCTTCGCGATTACCAAATCTGGCTTTGTTCTCTCGAATTAATTCTTTTGTTTACTTAGAAATTACAAGCGCATCAAGCTATTTTATAACTGTTTTATGTTTCAAAATCCGTATTGCGTTTTATACCACGATTTTTCAGCGTCAACTTGAAAACCAACTTCTCTTTATAGCAGCGTTTTCTCTTTATAAACCAAAGCTACTGATCTCAAGTTCTCGTCACGAGAGAACAAAGGCGAAAGGAAAACCAGTCATTCGCTAAATTCGATAAAGGATATCGACGAAAACTATTCTGAGCCTATATGTACTAGACTGTTCTTATGGTAACTATTTATGTATTGGAAAACTTTTTTATACAGTGATATAAGTGAATGTAGAAGATAGATATAAGTAGTGAAAACATGCGTCTCGTAACCTAATAACCTAACCTAATAGGTACATAGATATTGATAGGCAGACACGAGACAAATTTGTATGGGGTGCGAGATTCAGCGTATGGTGTGAGTCATGTAATATGGTTGAGGGTCGCGTAGAAGCTAACGTAAGAGTGAGAGTATATTTTATGCAATGTGATGTACAACATCTTTAAGCTGATATTTTTGACGTACTCAAAGAGCCTTCATATTCAAAATACATTACTCTGTTCGGAGCCTATTTGCGTCGAACAAACAAACAAATAATTAGCCAAGTGCGAGTTGGACTCGCGCATGAAGGGTTCCGTACCACTGTTGTATGGGAGCTCCCCATATATTATATTATTTTTTAATTTAATTATTTAAAAACGCTGCACAAAGGCTCACAAAATTCAGCCTAATTTAAAAACAGTCCACTGGGATAGATTTTGATAATTTGACATCCAGAGTTGTGACATGGTTGTCATGGTTACATTAAAATAGTTTAAGTATTTATGTATTAGGCTGCGAAGATTTTAATGTATCCTCGTTTGTTCGTTGTATGGGAGCCCCCTTCAAATATTTATATTATTTAAATTTTCTTTTATTTAATTTGATAGCTAATATACATATACATATTTTGTGAAAATTTTAAGTGTCTAGCAGCTACCGTTCTTGATACATAGCAAATAAATACGAAAAAAAAAACACGTTTATTCTATGGGGACCCCCCTTAATATTTTCATTTTTTTATTTCTAGTATTTGTTGCTATACCGCTATAGCAACAAATACTAGAAATATATACATACACGGGAAATACATACTAAATTGTGAAAGTTTCAGCTTTCTAGCTATTATGGTTTCTGAGATACAGCCTGGAGACAGACAGATAGACAGACAGCGGAGGCTTAGTAATAGGGTTCCATTTTTACCTTTTAGGTACGGAACCCTAAAAATCCAAAATTTCCTCTTTATAACATTGGTATAGATCACACTCTTTGCCTAGTTCTCTGTTCCCTGAGAGCTACAATCTGGCGGTTTTCAAAGCAAGAGTGAACCGGTTTTTTCTGGGTAAGCGCGTTCCACCTTAGATCATAATGTCGCTTGCCATCAGGTGAATTGTGATCAAGCGCAAACCCATCTAATGTAAAAAAAAAAAAAAACGTGTGATAGGTAAGTGTGTTGGCGACGTAAGTACGGGAGGCTGGGGCGCGGCGACTCCGCGGCGGCGTCGGCCTGACGGCGACAATGGCCACGCCAGGCGTTGCTAGCCTGTAAGCGTACACCGTCTGCCCCCGCTCTCTATTGTCCGGGAAACTGGATAGCCTGCTCTCTTTGCGGTTACCGGGAAACATTGCCTTAGCCAAAAGGCTAGATAACAATAAAAAAATTGACAGTATTTTAGATTCGCAAAAAAATATTGGAACCGTATTTTTTATTTGTGTCACATACCCATAAGCCGTTTAAATTTCGTGTTTCATCACTTTATGTGGTCAGATTTAACTGAAGGGCGGAATTAACACGGCTGGTTAACCCCATACTGAACCATTTCTAGTTCGTATTATGGTTGCTATCACAACTGATATACTACATATACATAGATACATATTTAACACCCAGACCGACATCCAACAAATTTAGTTCAGCACAAAGACGTTGGCTGTGCCGGGAATCGAACCCGGAACCTTCTGATTGGCAGTCCGGCATGGTAACCATTACGCCAACAAGGTCGTCAATTGTCGAACTTTAAAGCATTTTTATCTAAGTCACTGTTGTATTTTTAAAACAAAAAACACGTGTATAATATTTTTTGTCTAATAGGCAGAAGGAATAATTAGAATAGCAAAGTTAAAAACTCTGTCAACGTGCCTATTACACAAAACGATGCCTACAATTACACGATGAAGCCATATATTTTTAAGATAGGGTCACATTGTAGGAATAAACTAACTTTCTTTTTCTTCGTATGTTTCATATGAGCAGAATACAGATACATATAATTAATTGATAAATATAAATTTACAGGTCATTTAACAATAATTATTTTATATATGTCAATTATTAATTACTTTTGTCATTTAGAAATTCCTTAACACTATAGTGTGCTTTATCAATTAAAAATAATATCAACTTCTAAATATGTGAGGAGAAGCTGTATTTCTTATATAATCAAGCAAATGGTTAAACAGTCTGGGTCCACCAACATACACCGACTGCCCAGACCTGGCCAGGGAGTGGGCTGGGGTCGCCAGTCTCTGCCGATGTCTTGTACCGAAACTATGTAAGGCTCCTGCCGTGGGGAATCTTTCGAGATTTTTTTGTACGAATAGTTACGCACATTTGGAAAATAAACATAGCCGGTACTGTCAGAATCTTTGCAAAGTTTAGAATACGTGTGATGCTTTTACTGTTTCCTGAGACGTAACATTATGTGTCCGAGCCAGAGAAATTCACGAATTACGACACATATACTTCAATAATTTATAATAGCTGGGCACAGGAAAACTGTTCTAGGATCATCGATTATATCTAGTGTAAACCTGCTCTTCAGTACTTTGGCTATAGAGAATCATTGATTTTTGTCCATCAAGTCACGATTTGACCAGTTTCGTGTCTCGTCACAAACAGTAATCTCAGCGACAATAGGCAGGTACCTACAGACACGAGCTGGTTTTTTGCAAGTCTACATAAATTCTAGGTATTAAAGCCAGTGGGAACTGGGTTACTTCAGACTCATCCAATGGACATTATTATGGACGAATTCGGCTCGCGTGCGACCGGTGTGAAGTTGGCAGCCAAAAGTTAGCAGCCTATAACCCGACTAAATTAGGATGGTCAATTTTGTGAAGTTAGCAGCCACGGTTATTTATGATTAAATATGCGTAAAAAATACAAACCGCACACATATATAACTATAAAACTCATGGCTAAAGAGTGCCATATAACATAATTTACAAAATAAGGTCTGAAAACTGACAATGACTTTGCTTATGAAAATTCGCTAACTCGATGGCTGCTAGTGAATTTTGATATTTCATCCCCTGAATTTCGGAATTAAACTTATATCAATACCAAGGTATTTAACTAAGCTATCGAAAAAAATACAGCCTATCCCGGCTAAACAATTCCATAAGCCTTCTATGGCCAGTCGAAAACTCACAATGATTTTGCTAAAGAAAATTGGTAAAGTCGAAGGCTGCTAGTGAATTTCGATATTTCATCCCCTGAATTTCAAAATAAAACTTTAATCAATAGCAAGGTATTTAACTAAGCTATTGAAAAAAATACAGCCTATCCCGGCTAAACGATTCCATAAGCCTCCTATGGCCAGTCGAAAACTCACAATGATTTTGCTAAAGAAAATTGGTAAAGTCGAAGGCTGCTAGTGAATTTCGATATTTCATCCCCTGAATTTCGAAATAAAACTTATATCAATAGCAAGGTATTTAACTAAGCTATCGAAAAAAATACAGACTATCCCGGCTAAACGATTCCATTAGCCTCCTATGGCCAGTCGAAAACTCACAATGATTTTGCTAAAGAATATTGGTAAAGTCGAAGGCTGCTAGTGAATTTCGATATTTCATCCCCTGAATTTCGAAATAAAACTTATATCAATAGCAAGGTATTTAACTAAGCTATCGAAAAAAATACAGCCTATCCCGGCTGAACGATTTCATAAGCCTTCTATGGCCAGTCGAAAACTCACAATGATTTTGCTAAAGAAAATTGGTAAAGTCGAAGGCTGCTAGTGAATTTCGATATTTCATCCCCTGAATTTCAAAATGAAACCTTAATCAATAGCAAGGTATTTAACTAAGCTATCCAATAAAATACAGCCTATCCCGGCTAAACGATTCCATAAGCCTCCTATGGCCAGTCGAAAACTCACAATGATTTTGCTAAAGAAAATTGGTAAAGTCGAAGGCTGCTAGTGAATTTCGATATTTCATCCCCTGAATTTCGAAATAAAACTTATATCAGTAGCAAGGTATTTAACTAAGTTATCTAATAAAATACAGCCTATCCCGGCTAAACGATTCCATAAGCCTCCTATGGCCAGTCGAAAACTCACAATGATTTTGCTTATGAAAATTGGCAAAGTCGAAGGCTGCTAGTGAATTTCGATATTTCATCCCCTGAATTTCGAAATAAAACTTATATCAATAGCAAGGTATTTAACTAAGCTATCGAAAAAAATACAGCCTATCCCGGCTAAACGATTCCATAAGCCTCCTATGGCCAGTCGAAAACTCACAATGATTTTGCTTATGAAAATTGGCAAAGTCGAAGGCTGCTAGTGAATTTCGATATTTCATCCCCTGAATTTCAATATAAACTTTAATCAATAGCAAGGTATTTAACTAAGCTATCGAAAAAAATACAGCCTATCCCGGCTAAACGATTCCATAAGCCTTCTATGGCCAGTCGAAAACTCACAATGATTTTGCTTAAGAAAATTGGTAAAGTCGAAGGCTGCTAGTGAATTTTGATATTTCATCGCCTGAGTTTTTTAATAAAAGATTAAATACCTTGCTATTGATTAAAGTTTTATTTCGAAATTCAGGGGATGACATATCGAAATTCACTAGCAGCCTTCGACTTTACCAATTTTTTTTAGCAAAATAATTGTGAGTTTTCGACTGGCCATAGAAGGCTTATGGAATCGTTTAGCCGGGATAGGCTGTATTTTTTTCGATAGCTTAGTTAAATACCTTGCTATTGATTAAAGTTTTATTTTGAAATTCAGGGGATGAAATATCGAAATTCACTAGCAGCCTTCGACTTTATCAATTTTCTTTAGCAAAATCATTGTGAGTTTTCGACTGGCCATAGAAGGCTTATGGAATCGTTTAGCCGGGATAGGCTGTATTTTATTGGATAACTTAGTTAAATACCTTGCTATTCATTTAAGTTTTATTTTGAAATTCAGGGGATGAAATATCGAAATTCACTAGCAGCCTTCGACTTTGCCAATTTTCATAAGCAAAATCATTGTGAGTTTTCGACTGGCCATAGGAGGCTTATGGAATCGTTTAGCCGGGATAGGCTGTATTTAATTGGATAGCTTAGTTAAATACCTTGCTATTTATATAAGTTTTATTTCGAAATTCAGGGGATGAAATATCGAAATTCACTAGCAGCCTTCGACTTTACCAATTTTCTCTAGCAAAATCATTGTGAGTTTTCGACTGGCCATAGGAGGCTTATGGAATCGTTTAGCCGGGATAGTCTGTATTTTTTTCGATAGCTTAGTTAAATACCTTGCTATTGATATAAGTTTTATTTCGAAATTCAGGGGATGAAATATCGAAATTCACTAGCAGCCTTCGACTTTACCAATTTTCTTTAGCAAAATCATTGTGAGTTTTCGACTGGCCATAGAAGGCTTATGGAATCGTTTAGCCGGGATAGGCTGTATTTTTTTCGATAGCTTAGTTAAATACCTTGCTATTGATAAAAGTTTTATTTTGAAATTCAGGGGATGAAATATCGAAATTCACTAGCAGCCTTCGATTTTGCCAATTTTCATAAGCAAAATCATTGTGAGTTTTCGACTGGCCATAGGAGGCTTATGGAATCGTTTAGCCGGGATAAGCTGTATTTTATTGGATAGCTTAGTTAAATACCTTGCTATTGATATAAGTTTTATTTCGAAATTCAGGGGATGAAATATCGAAATTCACTAGCAGCCTTCGACTTTACCAATTTTCTCTAGCAAAATCATTGTGAGTTTTCGACTGGCCATAGGAGGCTTATGGAATCGTTAAGCCGGGATAGTCTGTATTTTTTTCGATAGCTTAGTTAAATACCTTGCTATTGATATAAGTTTTATTTCGAAATTCAGGGGATGAAATATCGAAATTCACTAGCAGCCTTCGACTTTACCAATTTTCTTTAGCAAAATCATTGTGAGTTTTCGACTGACCATAGAAGGCTTATGGAATCGTTTAGCCGGGATAGGCTGTATTTTTTTCGATAGCTTAGTTAAATACCTTGCTATTGATAAAAGTTTTATTTCGAAATTCAGGGGATGAAATATCGAAATTCACTAGCAGCCTTCGACTTTACCAATTTTCTTTAGCAAAATCATTGTGAGTTTTCGACTGGCCATAGAAGGCTTATGGAATCGTTTAGCCGGGATAGGCTGTATTTTTTTCGATAGCTTAGTTAAATACCTTGCTATTGATTAAAGTTTTATTTTGAAATTCAGGGGATGAAATATCGAAATTCACTAGCAGCCTTCGACTTTGCCAATTTTCATAAGCAAAATCATTGTGAGTTTTCGACTGGCCATAGGAGGCTTATGGAATCGTTTAGCCGGGATAAGCTGTATTTTATTGGATAGCTTAGTTAAATACCTTGCTATTGATATAAGTTTTATTTCGAAATTCAGGGGATGAAATATCGAAATTCACTAGCAGCCTTCGACTTTACCAATTTTCTCTAGCAAAATCATTGTGAGTTTTCGACTGGCCATAGGAGGCTTATGGAATCGTTTAGCCGGGATAGTCTGTATTTTTTTCGATAGCTTAGTTAAATACCTTGCTATTGATAGAAGTTTTATTTCGAAATTCAGGGGATGAAATATCGAAATTCACTAGCAGCCTTCGACTTTACCAATTTTCTTTAGCAAAATCATTGTGAGTTTTCGACTGGCCATAGAAGGCTTATGGAATCGTTTAGCCGGGATAGGCTGTATTTTTTTCGATAGCTTAGTTAAATACCTTGCTATTGATAAAAGTTTTATTTTGAAATTCAGGGGATGAAATATCGAAATTCACTAGCAGCCTTCGATTTTGCCAATTTTCATAAGCAAAATCATTGTGAGTTTTCGACTGGCCATAGGAGGCTTATGGAATCGTTTAGCCGGGATAAGCTGTATTTTATTGGATAGCTTAGTTAAATACCTTGCTATTGATATAAGTTTTATTTCGAAATTCAGGGGATGAAATATCGAAATTCACTAGCAGCCTTCGACTTTACCAATTTTCTCTAGCAAAATCATTGTGAGTTTTCGACTGGCCATAGGAGGCTTATGGAATCGTTTAGCCGGGATAGTCTGTATTTTTTTCGATAGCTTAGTTAAATACCTTGCTATTGATTAAAGTTTTATTTCGAAATTCAGGGGATGAAATATCGAAATTCACTAGCAGCCTTCGACTTTACCAATTTTCTTTAGCAAAATCATTGTGAGTTTTCGACTGGCCATAGAAGGCTTATGGAATCGTTTAGCCGGGATAGTCTGTATTTTTTTCGATAGCTTAGTTAAATACCTTGCTATTGATATAAGTTTTATTTCGAAATTCAGGGGATGAAATATCGAAATTCACTAGCAGCCTTCGACTTTACCAATTTTCTTTAGCAAAATCATTGTGAGTTTTCGACTGGCCATAGAAGGCTTATGAAATCGTTAAGCCGGGATAGGCTGTATTTTTTTCGATAGCTTAGTTAAATACCTTGCTATTGATATAAGTTTTATTTCGAAATTCAGGGGATTAAATATCGAAATTCACTAGCAGCCTTCGACTTTGCCAATTTTCATAAGCAAAATCATTGTGAGTTTTCGACTGGCCATAGGAGGCTTATGGAATCGTTTAGCCGGGATAGGCTGTATTTTTTTCGATAGCTTAGTTAAATACCTTGCTATTGATAAAAGTTTTATTTCGAAATTCAGGGGATGAAATATCGAAATTCACTAGCAGCCTTCGACTTTGCCAATTTTCGTAAGCAAAATCATTGTGAGATTTCGACTGGCCATAGGAGGCTTATGGAATCGTTTAGCCGGGATAGGCTGTATTTTATTGGATAGCTTAGTTAAATACCTTGCTATTGATTAAAGTTTTATTTTGAAATTCAGGGGATGAAATATCGAAATTCACTAGCAGCCTTCGACTTTGCCAATTTTCATAAGCAAAATCATTGTGAGTTTTCGACTGGCCATAGGAGGCTTATGGAATCGTTTAGCCGGGATAGTCTGTATTTTATTGGATAACTTAGTTAAATACCTTGCTATTGATATAAGTTTTATTTCGAAATTCAGGGGATGAAATATCGAAATTCACTAGCAGCCTTCGACTTTACCAATTTTCTTTAGCAAAATCATTGTGAGTTTTCGACTGGCCATAGAAGGCTTATGGAATCGTTTAGCCGGGGTAGGCTGTATTTTTTTCGATAGCTTAGTTAAATACCTTGCTATTGATATAAGTTTTATTTCGAAATTCAGGGGATGAAATATCGAAATTCACTAGCAGCCTTCGACTTTACCAATTTTCTTTAGCAAAATCATTGTGAGTTTTCGACTGGCCATAGAAGGCTTATGGAATCGTTTAGCCGGGATAGGCTGTATTTTTTTCGATAGCTTAGTTAAATACCTTGCTATTGATATAAGTTTTATTTCGAAATTCAGGGGATGAAATATCGAAATTCACTAGCAGCCTTCGACTTTACCAATTTTCTTTAGCAAAATCATTGTGAGTTTTCGACTGGCCATAGAAGGCTTATGGAATCGTTTAGCCGGGATAGGCTGTATTTTTTTCGATAGCTTAGTTAAATACCTTGCTATTGATAAAAGTTTTATTTTGAAATTCAGGGGATGAAATATCGAAATTCACTAGCAGCCTTCGATTTTGCCAATTTTCATAAGCAAAATCATTGTGAGTTTTCGACTGGCCATAGGAGGCTCATGGAATCGTTTAGCCGGGATAAGCTGTATTTTATTGGATAGCTTAGTTAAATACCTTGCTATTGATATAAGTTTTATTTCGAAATTCAGGGGATGAAATATCGAAATTCACTAGCAGCCTTCGACTTTACCAATTTTCTCTAGCAAAATCATTGTGAGTTTTCGACTGGCCATAGGAGGCTTATGGAATCGTTTAGCCGGGATAGTCTGTATTTTTTTCGATAGCTTAGTTAAATACCTTGCTATTGATATAAGTTTTATTTCGAAATTCAGGGGATGAAATATCGAAATTCACTAGCAGCCTTCGACTTTACCAATTTTCTTTAGCAAAATCATTGTGAGTTTTCGACTGACCATAGAAGGCTTATGGAATCGTTTAGCCGGGATAGGCTGTATTTTTTTCGATAGCTTAGTTAAATACCTTGCTATTGATAAAAGTTTTATTTCGAAATTCAGGGGATGAAATATCGAAATTCACTAGCAGCCTTCGACTTTACCAATTTTCTCTAGCAAAATCATTGTGAGTTTTCGACTGGCCATAGGAGGCTTATGGAATCATTTAGCCGGGATAGTCTGTATTTTTTTCGATAGCTTAGTTAAATACCTTGCTATTGATATAAGTTTTATTTCGAAATTCAGGGGATGAAATATCGAAATTCACTAGCAGCCTTCGACTTTACCAATTTTCTTTAGCAAAATCATTGTGAGTTTTCGACTGGCCATAGAAGGCTTATGGAATCGTTTAGCCGGGATAGGCTGTATTTTTTTCGATAGCTTAGTTAAATACCTTGCTATTGATAAAAGTTTTATTTTGAAATTCAGGGGATGAAATATCGAAATTCACTAGCAGCCTTCGATTTTGCCAATTTTCATAAGCAAAATCATTGTGAGTTTTCGACTGGCCATAGGAGGCTTATGGAATCGTTTAGCCGGGATAAGCTGTATTTTATTGGATAGCTTAGTTAAATACCTTGCTATTGATATAAGTTTTATTTCGAAATTCAGGGGATGAAATATCGAAATTCACTAGCAGCCTTCGACTTTACCAATTTTCTCTAGCAAAATCATTGTGAGTTTTCGACTGGCCATAGGAGGCTTATGGAATCGTTTAGCCGGGATAGTCTGTATTTTTTTCGATAGCTTAGTTAAATACCTTGCTATTGATATAAGTTTTATTTCGAAATTCAGGGGATGAAATATCGAAATTCACTAGCAGCCTTCGACTTTACCAATTTTCTTTAGCAAAATCATTGTGAGTTTTCGACTGACCATAGAAGGCTTATGGAATCGTTTAGCCGGGATAGGCTGTATTTTTTTCGATAGCTTAGTTAAATACCTTGCTATTGATAAAAGTTTTATTTCGAAATTCAGGGGATGAAATATCGAAATTCACTAGCAGCCTTCGACTTTACCAATTTTCTTTAGCAAAATCATTGTGAGTTTTCGACTGGCCATAGAAGGCTTATGGAATCGTTTAGCCGGGATAGGCTGTATTTTTTTCGATAGCTTAGTTAAATACCTTGCTATTGATTAAAGTTTTATTTTGAAATTCAGGGGATGAAATATCGAAATTCACTAGCAGCCTTCGACTTTGCCAATTTTCATAAGCAAAATCATTGTGAGTTTTCGACTGGCCATAGGAGGCTTATGGAATCGTTTAGCCGGGATAAGCTGTATTTTGTTGGATAGCTTAGTTAAATACCTTGCTATTGATATAAGTTTTATTTCGAAATTCAGGGGATGAAATATCGAAATTCACTAGCAGCCTTCGACTTTACCAATTTTCTCTAGCAAAATCATTGTGAGTTTTCGACTGGCCATAGGAGGCTTATGGAATCGTTTAGCCGGGATAGTCTGTATTTTTTTCGATAGCTTAGTTAAATACCTTGCTATTGATATAAGTTTTATTTCGAAATTCAGGGGATGAAATATCGAAATTCACTAGCAGCCTTCGACTTTACCAATTTTCTTTAGCAAAATCATTGTGAGTTTTCGACTGGCCATAGAAGGCTTATGGAATCGTTTAGCCGGGATAGGCTGTATTTTTTTCGATAGCTTAGTTAAAAACCTTGGTATTGATATAAGTTTAATTTCGAAATTCAGGGGATGAAATATCAAAATTCACTAGCAGCCATCGAGTTAGCGAATTTTCATAAGCAAAGTCATTGTCAGTTGTCAGTTTTAGCCATGAGTTTTATAGTTATATATGTGTGCGGTTTGTATTTTTAACGCATATTTAATCATAAATAACCGTGGCTGCTAACTTCAGAAAATTGACCATCTTAATTTAGTCGGGTTATATAGGCTGCTAACTTTTGGCTGCCAACTTCACACCGGTTCGCGTGCGACCGTTTGTTCGCTGTTTATGAATACATTTTTAACATTTTACCGAATAATTTTGCAATATATTTTGGACCTCTTTATAAAAAAAACTTTTAGTTTAAAGTACGAAACAGTAATTTTAGTAATTACATGTTTTAAGAATGTTTAACATCATTTCTAATACGAGCAAGATTATATGTATACTATTTTTTTTTATGTATGTATTATCTTATCTCAACTAGCAGATCCATCCCGGCTTCGCATAGGCTATAAAATACCAAAATGTAAGTTGCAAAGAGAAACAAAATATTGCCTATGTTACTATGGGATATAATGTAGCTTCCCAATGGTGAAAGACTTTTCAAAGGTCCAGTAGTTTCGGACCCTATTTGCGTCTAAAAATCAAACTTTTCTTCTTTATATATTGGTATAGATAACTCATATTTACATTTTTTGAGAGAAAGAAATGACTCCTAAAAATATACGTTTATCACGTTATTAATTATCTTTAAACACATTTAATAAGTGTACAGTCTATATGTCGATGAATCTGTTTTATGTTTATAGAGACAAATACGTTGTAAGAAATCCAGGGATGGTCGATTTTCCAATTTACCAAGTTCGACAGACGAGAAATTTAATAAACTTGATGTAATCATTCCCCGCATATTTACTGAGCGTTACCTCGAATTTGACGTGCGCTAATAAAGCTAGCTGCGTGGACGACCGCTACTAAATATATCTAGGTATATCTAACTAAGGCGACACCTAAACATCTACTTTCTCTTTAATCAATAATGAGACCTATTCATCGGTCACCCTTTTGTGACAGGATTAGCGGCGACAGACATCAAAGATTCGAGAAGAAGAAATAACACACACATTGTGGTGTAATTCAGCTGATTAGCGCACTTCAAGCCATTCGTTACTATTATTTTTGTCGTAATTAAGGTTACAGATACATACAAACAAAACCCGTTGCTAGGATACAGCTCTACAATCTGATTCAGGTTGCATGCGAGAGCGTCGTGACCACTGCGACTGCAGTAGTAAAATTATGTGTACAACACGGATAACAGGAAAAAAGTATACATGGTCTTTGATTGTGCCAAGCTGGCACAACTGAAATTACCACAAAACTGTGTTAGGCCAATTTGGACTTTTAGGATTGAGGAATAAAGATATGTCAATGTGTATGTCTTCCCACATGACATGTTGTTTTAACATTTAACTTAGCTCATTTAATAAATAAATACGCTAATTTTGTTTCACGTTTCGTAATTTAAGATTTTTCCAAGTGCAAAACATAGATGGATAACCTTGGTTGTACGATTGGCTTCATAGGCTTACAGAAAAGTACAACAATAATAATGCTTGCGAAAATACTATTATTAGTATATGACAGTTCCAAAAGTGAGATTTTGGAAAAAAATATAGACATATCTAGCCTTTTGCATGCAATTACTATAAAAATATTCTGTGAATAAATTCGGGTTATAAGTTCGATGATGTCTGAGTCATTTGTCATGTGAACAATAGGGATCAATTTATATGGATATGACGGTACAGGGATAAGAATCATTTTAAAGATTGCATCAACATCTCGTGCTTTTCATCTCAATTGGAATAAGAATAAACATTCATTAAAAATTTAAACTCAGCTTCCATGTGAAGTGAAATATAACCAGAAAAAGTCGTTTATTTTCAGTTGGTCAGATTTTCAAAACGTCAGACTTTCATTTGGTCAGATTTTCAAAATGTCAGTCTTTCAAATGACCAGAGTACAGTCGTTCACAAAAATAGTGCATTTTTTATATGTTTGACACCGTGCTGTGTGTGTAGGTGTATTAAAATGTGCGTGTGTGTGTGTTTGCACCCTGGTCTGTACAATAATTTAGTTTTTTATAGTTATTAATGTATTTAATATTATAAATAATATGAATGTTAAACTTAAGTAACTTACAAACAAACGAAAAATCTTATCTCTACCTTAGACGTCGTTTTCTGGTAGGACACTTTAATTCTCCTTTTTTTATCCGAATATCTTGGTATTCTGATTCTTTTTTCAGCAAATCAATAAAGTGAAACAATGCAATAATTTAGTTTTTTATAGTTATTAATGTATGTAATATTATAAATAATATGAATATGAATGTTAAACTTAAGTAACTTACAAACAAACGAAAAATCTTATCACTACCTTATTGACAAAAATAAAAATGTACCTAGTAATGTTAAATTTTTTTAACATTTACCTAGTTTATATAAACGTCGCAACATTACATAAAAGTTAAATTTACAAGTCTTTGCACACACTCGAGTCCAGTGATTTTTTGGGAAAGAAGATCTGTTAAAATCTTTTTCTTTTGTTAAACTACTTTACTAAAGTGGCAACATTGTCCGAAAATATCGCTATCTCATGTGCGGTCACACAGTACCTCAGTCTTGTTTTCTCTGTCTACGGATTATAATCAGGTAAAATTTTCACCGTTGTCATCGTGTTGTCATTTTGAAGTGATATATTTCATGGAAAAATAAAAAAAATGACGGTGTGGTCATTGTTGGAATTGACTGTACCAAAGCAGACGATTTGAGAGAGTGACGATTTGGAAAAGTGACTATTTGAAAATCTGACCATTTGAAAATCTGACCAACTGAAAATAAACGGAAAAAGTTATTGTCATCAGATTAGAATCTTAAATAGCAGTTTCGGGCACCACTAGATAATACAGAGTAGCAATATTACTTTGGAACCTTGTATTGCATAAAGTATGAAGGGTAAAAGTTGTTGAATATTTATAATTGTATATTTGTTACTGCATCATACAAAAAAACGGATTTATATCAATTTGATTATTTTAATTTGAAAATAGTGTAAATCCTAAATACAACACATAATATGCTACTTTTGTACCAGATTAAAAGTTTAGTTTAAACATGTCTCATATTATTAATAAGAAACAAGCCTAAATAGGCATATAGTAGTTATAGCCACTGTTGTTGATAAAGCCAATACTTTTAAACATGCCTAAATTGATTGGTTCTATTTTGTTTTATTATAGGCAACTTTGGCTCAAACATCAGACCCTAGATATCCTTGAAAACAAAGTATTCACAAATAAGCGCATCTCATTAATTGAAAAGTAACTATTGGCAAATTTAGAGCTGTGTCATCAGGCAGATACATGGTTCTACATTGATACTGATGACACATTTGAATCTGACATTTGCACGAGTGCACAATTTGAATTGGACTTAGGTTTTATTTTGTTTTGTTATAAGCAAGTTCTGTTCAAAACATCGAAACCTGGATATTATGAAGCCAGAGTATTAACCTAGGCAAAACAAATAATGCAACGCAAAGTGTTAACTCAATGAGTTTCTTTTGTTAGTTCAAAAGATACTGTACATTGACAAAACATAAGTACAATCAAGACAATCAGTCTAATTTAGATACCAAGATTCTAGATCCGAACTGACATAGTAACAAGCATGCACTGCAAGTTTAAAATAAGCTTTTAATTTTTAAACATTCACAGGGAATTAAATAATGACTGATCTTTAAAGATATAATTAGTACTTATAACAAAATCTCAATACATGGACCTTCAAATTAAAACCAATTTTACCTAAATTGGATCAGTAAACAGATCTGTGTATACAAATAAAATTGCCCAAGTGGAAGCAAGCCAGAATATCACATATGCCCTCCCATTATCTCTTAGCTGATAAGCACAAAATTCATAATGATAACCATGTGGATGTGTATATTATATCATCACTTATCAAATATTTGCAATGAAAGTGCAATTCTATAATACATATTGCAAGGAATGTTGAGGGTTAAATTCTATGTTTTTTTTTTAGTTTTGTATGTCGAGGTATGTCACTATTCAAGGGCATTGACAACATTGGGAAGGAATTTTAAGTTTAAAACAGTTTTAAGGGTTTGGTATCCAGAGTGTACTAACAGAGGGCCCCAATACTATAACGGCCACAAACCTGTATGTCATGAACCATGCTAGACAATTGAATTTTCACTGATTTGACAATCTAATTCAAATGAGCAATCTAATTTGTGATGCCACCATTAGGGCTTGGTGTTACATTTGCAAAATATCTGCTGGGATAGCAATTTTTTGTGTAGTTATAATTGTTATAGTTATATAATTTTTTAAATATACATAATATATTTTTTGTTTTTATTTTGGAGCAATCTGATCATAGGGACAATATTTCTTCATTTGACTGTTGAGGTACATATGGGCCCAGCAATGCATACTTCTCATGTTATATCCTCCTTTTTAATCTCCTTCTTTTGGTCAGTTCTCTGACCTTTTCGCTAACCTTATCATTTGGATGATGTAGGATTGCTTTCATGTATTTTTGGGCAATATTTTTAACTTCCTCTTGTACCATTGGTATATCCAGGTTAACAATTAAATTTTTAAAAAAGATCATGTGTTTTTTAACAAATGGTACCAATCACCACTGTACAATTGTCACAAGCCAGGTTGATTAGCATCTGAATTGGATTTCTAATTCTAATTTAAGTGGGGGTGATGAAACTTGCACTGACATCCACTAGGGGGGTATTGTGCATTCCCCACTTACCAGCCTACCCAAGCCAACCGAGCTCCTTGAAATAACGAAGCACAGCCCTGGGTCGCTGGCATACCTGTTCCACCCCTGTTGCGTCAGATGGTCTGTTTGTCTAAGGATTAACAATGGAAAGCGAACTTTCATCTTGAGCTGCTATCATCAGGCTGTAACTCTCTCTGGTTTGTTTAGTATCCTCACAGTGCAGTAACACGTGTTCTACTGTTTCATTTTCTCCTAGACAGCCCCTACATAGATAGCTGTCCATCGCCCCTGAATTGGATTATATTGTATGTAAAGTATAATAAAATTTGATACCTATTTATATAATGTACCTTTTCAGTGTAGGACCTTTTCAAAGCCTTAGAAAGTGAATAAACTACAGTAATAACATTAATCAAATTTGCTGCATCACAGATCACAGATACCTATGGTTCAAGGCACAAATAATCATATATTTTTATTTTGAGCACAGACTCCATAAAAATATATCTAATTAAGTATGGCAATGGTTATCCTGATCTAAAACAGAGTATACAATACATTAAAATTATGGTTCAAATCGAGATTAACCATGTTAAACCAAAGATATTGTTATGATATTCATCCCTTGCTAATATTGATCTCAAAAATAAATATGGTATAGTTTAGTTTCGGAGTACCTGTACTTATTGATACAAGGATATGGTATGAAAATACATAAGTAGGTATGCCTATGAAAGTACCTACCTCGACTAGTACATTTAGTATTTGAATATTGGAAACAGGAAAATATTTTAATTTAAAAATATACAAGATTTTCCAAGTTTTTTATTATTTTTACCAACAGCTATTTCTTATTTAAGTATGTAGCAGTGAAATAAAGCAATTCAGCAAGATGCCCTTCCCATCTGTTGTTTGATATCAAACAATGACACTACATGTGGTGAAGTTTATGCACTTTATAGCCAAAATGACACATGGTAACTAATTATTTTCATATCACTAGTAGCAATTACACTAATTTGATGTCGACAGGAGCTTTATTATCATTTACAGACAACATACTTCGCCATTTACACTTGTGCACAAGATTCCGACCACGACGCGCACTAACCGGAAAAACAATATTTTCCGGCCTGCAAACGATATGTAACAAATTCTATGTTGTGCACATTTACCGCGACTCTATGATGATTACCGTGAGTATTTCTAGGTGAACGGCTTGGCGAATTTACAGCCTTCAAAACCGAAAAATGGCAGCAGAGATCGACTTACCTCCACTTCAGAGTTCGTCGCCGCGGTGGTAGTTTTGTGGTCAGAGTTGTGGTGCTGGTCGTTTACCAAATTGTGTAACAGTTTCGAATCTTCACTGGAAATATTTGTTGCACTTTTATCCGGGGCTTTCGGTTCCTTATCATACTCCGGCGAAGGAGCCATCTTGAAGGAAGAACAGTCAGATGACACAAGTCGTATGACTTTCGCACACCGAAATCACAACACCCCCGTTAAAACGTCTTTTCCACTAACTAGCTACCTAATCGAATCATAATTGATAATTTAACTACAACATAATTATAGTTCTAACCATTTGTGAAACTGGATTCATCATTTTCGACAGATTCTGACCAACATTTTCAATTGACTACTCAAGCGCCCTCTACTTGCAAAAAGCGAAAGCTTTGCAAATGATACAGATAAAAAACATCCTAGCGCCGAAAATTCCAATTTGATTGCAATATTTAATTACTTCATATGCCTAAATTGTTGTTTGCTGTATAAGTTTTCTCAAATATTATTCAAACGTGGAAGTTCATAGCGAGAATATAAGTTTGTAAACAATATTAAATAAACTGTTCATAATTGAATGGTTCCGAACAACATAGCTTAAAAATATGGTGTCAATGTCAAGCACGTCAAATGACGTGATTATTAATTTGACATTTGTGTATTGCCATATTTTTTAATAATAAATTCTTAATAATGCAAAGATATTGCAATAGATAAACTAGGTTTTATTATATATCCAAGGCACTGATTTCTGAAATGTTAAAATTAACCGTTCTCGTATCATAACGGTAGCACCGTATACGGCATACAAGTTCCCATTGTCCCCAAACAATGGCTAGCTATAAGTAACATATTTTTTCTAAGTAATGTAGCTATTTACAATATAATTATGTATTTTTTCTAACACAGCTTAAACACAGCTTTTAAACCATGAAGTTTTATACCTAAAACTTCATATTTTAAACGTAGAAAGATAAGATACAAATCTATCTGTGCTCGTAGAAAGAGATATTTGTGTCTGTGCTTTAATAGTTTTAGCTTCACTTTCTTCGGATTTTAGCTTTCAGTTCAATGCTGCCAATTTAGGCACTTTCATCCCAAATTTAAGAGAAATTCAGGTGTCTGCTGGTTTTATGAGGGAAATTATATCGAGTAGGAAATCATGTTTATATTAAATTCAAATTAAGATACAAACCCAAACCAATAAAACGAATTATTTATTGTTACACCAGAAAACTAATAATTTATTGTGAAGAAAGTAATAGCTCGATGGGTAGCGCGATTATAATGTATTTCAATTATTATTTAACATACCTACTATCTCAAACTGAGTATACATAAAAATGTTTTTCGATATTTAGATTATTTAAGAGAAATTTGAGAGAAATGTGTACGTGGGGGAAAAAATCTGTAAGGCTGGCAGCACCATGTAAGTCAGCCAGGGTTGCCAACTCAGCACTTTGAGTGCTAGATTCAGCACTATTTTTATGTGCCTAGCACTGAAATTTAAGGAACAGCACCCAGCACTTCATCTAGCACTATTTTTGGAGTAGTCTGTTTGTTTAACGCAGTCATATGTTTGTCCTTTTCTCTAAGATAACTAATTATTTGTCAAACCTTGTATGTTGTCCTCAATTTTCTTGATCCGTCTCCTTGTCTTGGAGACAGTTTTGAGAATGCTATCCTAACTTTAAAAGATACCAAAAAACAGTAAAAAATTAAAACATATTCTGTTATGTGTAATTTTTTTATTGATTTCATATATTTGGCACTATTTTTGGAAATTTCTAGCAATTTAGCACTATTTGAGATATTACTACACTGACCTCTATTTCTACTAGTACGCTGGACTGGCTATACGTCACATCGTTTTGTGCCTATTTGATTTTCGCCATTTTGGCGCTGACAGCGCCAGTGAACGTCCACGGAACTAATAATAGGGACGGGACAATGTAAAAAATAATATCGACAAATAACTACTTTTAGCTTATCGGTACGCAAAAAAAATGTTAAGATTTATAGACATATAAATCTTAACATTCTTTTTGCGTATAATCAATGTACGAGCCAAAGTTGAGGGTTGGAGTTAGGGTTACGCCAAGAAGTTCAAGATTGTCGGCAATCGGTACAGTTACATTTCGCAAAGTGGGGGTCAAAACGAACGGCCTTTTTTTAGCGGAAAAAAGACACGCTTGTGTTTTTGACGCATTAAACTTTACCAAATTGGCATCGCCCCAATCGGAGACTGCCGTAAGGGCCAAGTTTAAGCGATCAATCATGGACTCTCTGTGCGTCTGGATTGATCGAATTTTGTATATAATGTCGATTAACACTGATAACGGACAACAAATAAATATTTTTACTGAGGGCCCTGCACGATTTGTTGTGAACATAGGCAATTAAGTACTTTGAATAACTTAAGGGATGGTTGGTACCAATAATACGATGAATGATTTTGTTCATAAATGTATAATTACAAAAACAAGATGATTTAAAAATATATATAATAACTAGCAGACGCCAGTGGCTTCGCTCACTTTATTTTGGGATGTAAAGCCTATGTATGACACTTCCGGGACGCCATACTATGACGATGATGAATGAAGATGATCATTTTTGTTGGGAAGACGATCAACAGTTTTATCTCTTTGAGCCACATTTTTAGTGAAGAATTATTTGGGAACCTGTAATAAATAAGAAACCGTCAATTGAATGAAACAAAATATGCCAGAAAAAACATCGACAAATATTGTCGATATGGAATATCGACAACACTATTGTGTTGTTAATGTTTATCAAAACTCGGTAATATCAAGTCAAATACGTTCTAATGGCATGTAATATTACTAGTGACGATATTATCTTTACAGAACGTTTTAATTTATAGAATAAAATTGTAAATTCACTTACTTGTGGAAGGTTATCCCGCTTTTCTTCTGGATACGAGTTTTGCAAAACACAAACACTCTCATTGTTGGTAAAAATAAGTATCACGCTAGTATAAATATAAATTGAACTGTATAATACCAGATAAACTACAGATTAAACACTTAAAACGTTAATAAGATCGCGGAATCGATGTTAACAACACGACGGCCATTTGCAATTGCGCAATAAATGTCAAATTTAGTTCTCAGGACGCTCAAGGAGGCGCTTCAAATCGGCACAGAAAATTGCTGTCAGTTTGTATGGCATAGCCTGTCCAGCGTACTAGTAGAAATAGAGGTCAGTGTATTACTAGCACTCAACCGAGCCATTGAGTTGGCAACCCTGAAGTCAGCGATCGAATCGAATGGATTGATTCTGCGAGCTCCAATTTAAGTTCGGACATCGTTACTTGTTTTATTAAATTTGTCGATTACAAAAGCCAGCAAAACTATTTTAACCATGACTGAATCAAAGGAAAACATATTCCTCTTCGTACCTAACATAATAGGTTTGTATAATAGGTCCAAGTTTCATATCTATTTGCGCATATTTTATGACTTGCTCATCTATATTTGTTTACATTTCAGGATTTGGGAGGGTCATATTGGCTATAATATCGTTTTATTATATGCCGACTCACTGCGTCCTGGCCTGCACTTGCTATATAACTTCAGCTTTACTGGACGCTTTTGATGGACATGCTGCTAGATACTTTAATCAGAGTAAGTGATATTTTGTAAGGCATCACATAATTGAATTACATTATCTATTCATAATAAATTACTTAGTACTTAAGTTAATCACTAATAAATTAATCTTGTGGATTGACAAAGCTTTTCAAATTGTGCTCTTTAGAGGTATTTGGTTTAGAATATCTCACAAATAAAATCGAGTGTGGCTCGGTGGTAATAACGTCTGCTTTTCAATCAGACGGCCCCTGGTTCGATCCCAGCTCTACACCAATGACTTGTTTTACAAGTTGTGAGTGGATTAGCACTCGCTTTACGGTGAAGAAAAACATTGTGAGGAAACCGGCATGTTTGAGGACCACAATATCTGAAGACGTGTGTCATCTGCCAACCCGCACTTGGCCAGCAATACAGGATTATGGCCTATATGTATCTCCTCGTGAGAGAAGGCCCCGAGTCCCAGCAGTGGGAACATATTATATTGTGCTGCTTATGCTATATCACAAATATGGATATACTTAAAAATTATTAGTATGGCATGTTTTGTGTCATCATTGTAGTAAATAAAAAAAAATTGAGTTTTCAGCATTCAGTATTCAAACTATACTATACTTTTTTTTACTTACAACATCTAGAATTGGAGTAGACAACAAAAAATAGAGCATTTTTAGAGTTTACCTTGCTAGTTACCATTTAATTGGAAAATCTGGCTTTAAGCACAACTACTACTAATACTTCAGAACTACTAATTTCAGACTGGCATGTGCTGCCTGCAGCCAGTGTTGTTCAGATAATTATGTGGTAAGGTCAGTTATGATCTAGCTGGTCAAATGCCTTGTCTAATAATAATACACAATATTTATTTATTTATTTGATTTATAGGCGAGCAGCATTATGCTGATGTGCCTATATCACACTGAGTTGAAATTTATTTTTACAGTTCACATAATGTCCACTGTTCAATGTCAATGTTTAAAGTTCACTAGTGCACTGATCACAGGTTAACAAGAGATTTTTTAGTTTTTTGCAGCCAGCTATCAAGCCGGTTTTTAAAGCTGTTCACTGATGTAGCACTGACCACTTCCTCGGGCAACTTATTCCAATTATGAACCACTCTGTTGCTGAGTATATGATGCCCCGTATTAGTGTTGGCAAGATCATGCTGGATTTTCTGTATAGTTATGCATTGTGTAAAAATTGGCTCAGCCATTCACCGAGCCACTTACCTTGATAGTGAATGGCATGTTAAGAGTGAGACTTATTCCCAGCAGTGGGAGAGAACCTGCTGATGATGATTGTGTAAAAATAATGAATTTACCTTTCACTAACCACAATGTACTCATTATTAATTCCAGGCACAAAATTTGGCGCAATGCTGGACCAGCTGACTGACCGTGCTGGCACAGCTTGCTTGATGATGACTCTAGCCACCTTCTATCCTGGCTACACCTTCTGGCTCCAACTTTCCATGGCAATAGACATCACTTGCCATTGGCTTTACCTCCACACTGTCACCCTCCAGGGCAAGACCTCACACAAGTTTATAGATATGTCAGAGAACCCCATCATGCATGTGTATTATACAAACAAGACGGTTCTCTTCTGCATGTGTGCTGGAAATGAGGCATTCTATGCTGCCTTGTATGTCATGCACTTCTATACAGGACCTATTGGTGAGTTGCTTCATTTATGGCTACTATTTCATTAACTATATTTTTTAGAATTGCCATATCTAAAAGTTAAAAACGGGACCCTTTTACTAAGCCCCTGTTGTCTTCTATCTGTCACCAGGATGTATCTTAGAAACCATGATAGCTAGAAAGCTGATACTTTCATAAGTTATTGTTTTGCCCATTCCATTATAACAACAAATACTAAAAGAGGGTCTTCATACAATAAACGTGTTTTTTTTGTATATCAATATAATATGTACATGTTCATATCAATAAATAAATAAAAAATATTTAAGAGGGTCTCCCATACAACAAACATGTTATTTTCGCTAATTTTTAAGATAATGGTATGGGACCCTACATGCGCGAGCCTGACTCGCACTTGATTAGTTATTTTAAATCACCAAGAGTGACCATGTTTACATAGTTATCTATTCGTATTTTCTTTAAACAACTTAACTCGGGTCACGTAATTTACAATCATTTACAATAATAATTTATAATAATTCTATAACTATATGACCGCAGGGCGTTGTGGAATTTGGCAGCAGCTAAGCTGCACGCTCGATTTGTAGCGCCATCTAGGTTTCATCGGTAATTATGGCAAACTTCCGCGCCACACCTTATTATATGGGAATCAGCAATCCTCTTTACTATTCTGATCCCTGCCATTACTAATCTTTTATTTTGACTGCATTTCCAGTATTGGGAATGGGCCTGTTCAAGCTGATCGCCCTGGTGTCGCTCCCCGTGGCGGTGGTGAAGGCTGGCATCTCCGTCATCCACGGCATCGTGGCCTCCATGAACCTTGCTACCATTGATATTAAGGAACGTGCCAAAATCGCTGCCGAACAGACCGAGAAGCAGAACTAAGCTTGTTTCTTTACACTGGTACGGATTATGCATATTTGTATTCTGTATGCATTTTATTTATCTAAAATATGTATTGTGTAAAATGTTGATTGTTCCTAATTTACCATAAAGTCATTTTAATACTAAAGTTATTTAGAAACACTTTACTAAACTTTCGTTTATTTTTTTATTTAATTACTAAAAAGCGGTCGAATAAAATAATGAATTGCAGGCACGAATCTGCGTCTTCGGTAATACTAGGGTAGCTAAGTCGGGCTCATAATCAGGTCGGTACATCCGGATTGCCTTGTGACTTCACTGCCATACTAATCAGAGCGCTCGTTTCTCAATGGTGCAAACGATGTTTCAACGCGCGACCGGTTCTGACTACAATACTTGACCGTTTTACGGCCATATCCGGACACGAAATTTCTCTGTAGCGCCTGTAGCTCGGCTAGCTAAGGTGATGTGACGCGATCATCGCAGCTAAGCATCGGTCGATGCGACAAAGACCGACGTCTTTGGATGGGTGACCATGCACAAGACTTTCGTTCTTAAAGTGGCATTTTTACCGTGGGTCGGAATGAAAAAGCTGAACCGTCATATTTAGTACAGTATGATCCCCAAGTGTTCGTTCGCATTACTCACATTAGCAAAGAAAACATTTGAAAGTATGTTTCCTCCATATGATTTGTACATTCGTTATGTATTTTAGCAGTACAGCAGTTTGATAACTTTGCATTCCTGTTAATTTAGTTTCACTGCATTTAAATTTGAAATGAAATATTGTTTTGATTATTTTTTTTACTAAGTTTATATGTTAATTATTTTTGCTAGAAAATAATCATTTATTGATATTGTGGCCAAAGCTAAATTATAAATGGATTTGTCTATTATGTGTTAGTTAAGTAAGCGCTTTATTATTCCATAATCTCTTAATACCAGGGTCCCACATAGAAATTGTAATGATAGAGTAGTTTTTATTGTAAGTTTATCAAAATTTCAAATTAATGTACCTATGAATATTTTTTTATTTTACAAATTTAATGTGATGAGTTTTTACTTTTATACTTACTTATTTATTTAGTTTTTGTAGTACTTACGAATCAAATTATTTTCATTGATTTGAGAGAAAAGTAGCACATTTTATTAGGCAAATAAATAATTTCAATTAATTATTGTCAATTTGTTATTGCATTGTACATACCTATTTTGTTGATTATATTATAATATTTTTGTTACATAATAATATGTGTTGAATTTAATTGTACTAATGTAATCAATAAGATATAATTATATTGATGTTGTGATACCCCTGCACCTTAGATTATAAGAAAAGATGAAATGTTTTATTCGAAACTAATTCAATTGATCAGTAATTAAGTTCTCCATGAAAGCAAGTCAGAAGGATTTTTACGGCGTACTTGTGCTTACACAATGTCGATTATTGAATTCCTGGATATCGGTCGAGTTTTAATAGCGGATTACAAGGTATTTTTATCAATATATAGATAAAAAGAATATTCAATCAGACTTGCCCCGCAGATCTTTTAAATTGACAACTAGCGATTTTACCAACCCACACTTGGCCTAAATCTCTTTCTTTGGGAACACTAAATTTCCCTAAGCTATGGAATTTGACAGTCTATTGTTTCTATATGTCTAAACTGTGGCGGCATAATAAGTTATTAACGCATATTATATGTTGAAAAAACTTATAATGTGTTAGTATCGTATCTAAATAATATATTCATAAAATAAATTATAATATATAAGCTACTATATCTTTTTAATATTAGCTGGCATTACTGATCAATTGTATTGAGGTTTCATGGAGTATGTAAAGTTTGTGAAAGTAGAGACCATGATAAATACAGATGTATGTTTACATATATCTTTGGACAAAGAGATTGGAAATGTGGAAAAATATATGACCTTGACCTATGAATGTACGAGGCTGGACCTAGAAGTGTATCATCCCAGTTCAATAGATATAGAATGCCCATGAATTTAAGCATCTATGTTGTCCTCAATAAAGCATGCAAAAATAAGAATTTCGTCTTATTTCTAACACCTTTGAAGCTCTAAGACAAGTTTAAAAGAATTTAATGAAAAAACATATTTAGTAAATTATTATTTTTATTCAAATTTTACGTTTAAAACAGAAATTAAAGCACAATTAAATGTAAATTATAAACTTTCCTGAAAGTTCAAAAGCAAAAAATTAAATTGTTATCAGTATAATACTAGCAAGCTAGATTAAAAGCAGTAGGTAAGGCCCCAAAGAATTCAGTTACAAGCTACATTTTTTAAGCTAGCTTATCCTTTGAGGCTGCTCATACCAGCTCTCATAATCTCGTCGACGAGAAGGAGGTTGCTGGCAATAACGGAGCAAGAATTCAGGATTTGCTTCTTGACGATATAGTTATCGTAAATGCCAACGTCTGTAGGTTTGATGGCTTCTCCGGTGCTGAGATCCAATCCCACCGGGTCGGGGCTGAGGCGCGACTCCTCTTGTAGCTTCACGATCGTATCTTGCGCGTCATAACCAGAGTTTACTGCGAGTATCTTGGGAATCACTAGCAGAGCTTCCGCGTACGCCTGGATGCCCAGACGAGCCTTGCCTTTGACCGTGTCCTTGTATTTGAGGAGTTCACTATTAGCCTTGATTTCGAAGGCCCCAGCGCCGGGGATGATGCACTTGTCTTCGATCGCGTTGTTGATGGCGCGGAGCCCGTCGCGGACGGCGTCTTTGATCTGAGTGAGGGTGTGTTTATTGGGTCCCTTGATGAGGATAGTCACTGACAGCGGGTTCTTGCATTCTTCCACGAACGTGAACTTGTCTTCTCCGAGAATATGTTCGTAGACGACACCAGCGTAGCCGAGGCATTCCGGAGTGAGTTCTTCTACAGAGTTCATGGCAATACCTCCGCAGGCTAAGGCGAGGCGCTCCATGTTGCGTCGCTTGGCGCGGCGGAGCGCCATGATGCCTTCCTTGGCGAAAGAGTCCAGCGACATGGGGTCGATACCTTTCTGGTTGATCACCACGAATGTCTTGTCCGTGCCATCGCACAGCTGTTTCTTTAGAGCGATGATCTGGGGAAGGCATTTTTTTTAGAATTATGTGAGTTCAAGATAATATGATGACCACAAAAAAATATTATACACTGTAGGAATTAATAATCATACTAAATTCTGACAAAAGACAAGTACATTTAAGTAGGTTACTCTTTTAGGTGGATTTCATTTATTAGTTTATAAAAACAAAATTTTGTATGTGTTTTAAACAATCAACTACTCCTACAATTTGGTATAGAAGTAGCTTGGATCAGCACCAAGGCTACATTGTACCTTGGATTAACGCGGGTTACAACTAGGCTAGTAGATATATAGATACCAGTTACAAGCATGCTCACCTTCTTAACCCTGAGGTCAATGAACTCCCTCTCGGCGGCGACCAGCTTCTCCCTGTCCTCGGCAGACTTGTAGAAGAAGCCGGAGTTGACCTCGGTCTTCTCGTACTCGAGGGACACGTTGCACGTGAGGATGTACGCGTTCTCTACGCGCTTCGGCATGTCCGGGTGACGCGGCCCGTGGTCCATAACGATACCTGCCAACAAGTATAATAGTAGTTTAAAAAAACTAAAAAACACGCTTATCTGACCGTTTTAAGTGGGTCAAAATCGCGCTTAAGAAGTCGGTTACAAACAAACATACAAACAAAAATACAAAAAAAGAAATATTCTATCAAATTAGTGTATTGTCATCGGTCCTCAATAAATCTACAAAGTATCAACGAAATCTGGCCGTTTAAAGTGGGTCTAAATCGCGCCCAAAGAAGTCGGTTACAAACCTACAGGTGAAGCTTATATAAAGTGTGTAATAATAAATTACAATTAAGTATAAATTGTATTAAAGAAAGTTGTGGTGGAGGCCTGAGCTGTCCTGTGCTGAAGCATTATCTGAGAGTGATGAGTGAGTAGCTCGAGCATCCTTCATGACTCAGAATCATCTCAGTGAAGCTTTTGTTCAGGACAGATTTAGTTCTCATTTCTACTCTTTATTTTTTCACCAGATACTAACATTTTTAAGTTGTAATTACTAACCCCTTCTTTAGTCTGAATAAATAAAAATTTGATTTGATAAATTAGGAAATCTCAGCAAAACATGAGGCTATACTCGGACGCCTCCAGCAAGAAGTAAGAGCGGAAGGGGGAAATGCACAATATACCTCCTGTGGGTTGTCAGTGCAGGTCTGATCATCCCCATCATAGAATAAGATAAGTATAAATTAAACTTATAGAATGGAATAGATTTGAAATTTATCATAGTATTAGCTGGCCCCCACAGTGTTACCCGTTGTGGTAAAAAACATGATATAAAGATATATATTTTACCACAGCAGGTACACAGAGATTGGATACTTTATCCTGAATAGCTAGCTAAATTCGTTCACCTGTAACAGCTGGTCACTTGATAACTCAAGAACTGTTCTTGGTGTATCTAACACCACTTTCTTTCTAGTAGTCAAACCCAATCGTTTGATGCACTTGTTGAGTACTTGTGAAAGCATATGTATTACGCCAATATGTTGCAGCGGCCATCATTGAACAGCTAAAAACACTTCAACAAACAAACACATCTTTCGAACACCACAACACCTTTTTTTCGTCAGGGAAAAATAAAATCACCAATCAAGAGCGAGTCGGACTTGTGCACAAATGGTTCCGTTACTACGTAAGCAGCAAAAAACATGTTTGTAGTGAGGGTAAAATATCTATATCAGCAACACCAATTTGATGCTTGGAGGTCAAAGAAACGGTCAAGCATGTGCTATTGGAGTGCAGAAACTTGAAGAAACAGCGAAAAGAATTCCTTGAGTCACCAAGGACGCTGCGGGAGACCTGCACCGGCGTACGCGAACTGCTGCCCGTCTTCGGCAAGATCGGCTGGTTAAATTAGCGACCACCAGTCGGACACCATGCAGAGTAGTAATCGGAGAACATCTAATTGAGGGAAGGAGCCCGTATATCAATGTAGTGTATTTTATCCGTGCGTTTATGTGCTATCTTCATTATGTATTATTATGTATATCTTAATATATATAAATCTCGTGTCACAATGTTTGTCCTCAATGGACTCCTAAACCACTTAACCGATTATAATAAAACTCGCACACCATATGCAGTTCGATCCAACTTGAGAGATAGGATAGTTTAAATCTCAAATTATAGTCGCAATTTTAATTTCTTGCTAATTATTGTCTGTTATTATTTGACAGTCACAATTATCTGTTAACTCCAAATGATTCTAACAGATGTCGATACCTTTCGACTGGGTTGAGTAAGTAATCAATAGATGGCGCTGCTATGGTAAATCTACGAACGTGTCATATAAGCTACACTATCTATTTTTCATACCCCTAAGTGAGGCAAAACAACGTTTGCCAGGTCAGCTAGTACCAATATATGATTAAACTTGTTTACCTTTGATAAGTGTAGTCTCGGTGGCAGTTTTGTGCTGCATCTCCATGATCTCGACCATGTGCAGGTCGACAGGCTTGCCCTCAGTGCGGATGGCGAGCACGGCGTCCACGCACGCGTCCGTCAATACCTCCGCTAGGCTCTTGTGCACCTGCAGGCAAGTTAACACTTATATTTACAAACAAATATAGTTAGCACAGCTACAGCTCGTCCATTTCTTTTTGACAGCACCAATGGAACATAACTTCGTTATTGTACTTTGTGAACTGTTTTCGTAAGGCATATTATATATTTGCACGAAACAAACGGTCACACTTACTTAAAAAACGTTGGATATACGTCCAACGGGTTTCGACGCATTACGAGCGTCATAATCAGGGACGAGCTTCACACGGACTGACACCGACGAGATCCGCGCGCAGACTATCTGCGCCCGTTGGACGTATATCCAACGGACGCAGACAGTCTGCGCCCGTTGGACGTATATCCAACGTTTTTTAAGTAAGTGTGACCATTTGTTTCGTGCAAATTTATTTATTTATTAGGTACTCATACAGATTACAAACATTAATTTTAACATTACTAAACTACAAAGAACAAAAACAAGTCTGCAATCCAAAAAAGAGTACACAGCATGCTGGTGTAAACTTAATAATAAGGAAGGTTCAGTTAAACAAAAAAAGGGGTAATCTTAAGTACTAAGCAATTTAACCTATAACTTATATTATTTCTAAATTGACTGAGGCTGTTACTAAATACATCCTAATATATATCCAAATATATAACTGCGTTATGTAACGCAAAAGTTGTGAGTTGAGAGGTTAAAATTTTTGTCAAAAAGAACAACGGCTCGACGGATTATCTATACCAATATTATAAGGAGGATTGATTATTTGTTTGTTTGACGCAAATAGGCTCCGAAACTACTGTACCAATTTCAAAAATTCTTTCATTGTTGGGAAGCTAGCTACATTATCCCTGAGTAACATAGTATATATTTTGCTTCTCTTTGCAACTTACTTTATTTTATAGCCCGTGCGAAGTCTGGGCGATCGGCTAGTAGTTCATAAAACTTGTTATTCTCCAAATAGTAGACCTTCGCAAGAAACATGATACGAACCAAAACTGAACATTTGTCAGCATCTCAACATTTGTTTATAGAATTTTATTAATATTCAAAATAATTGAAATGCCATATTACACTAACCAAATATAATATTAAGCTCTGCCGATTGTTATTGTCAAAATCATCTGGTTAATGATGCTGCAGCAAATTTGACCGACTTTTATTTAAAAAACACCCGCCCATTAAAATTATAGTAATTTAGAAACAAAATAAAAATAAATTAAACCTTCCTTCCTTATACTTATTTAGAAATTGTTATTGAACTTACCTTAGTCTTCAGAGAAGTTCGTGCCACATCTAGTAGATTCTCTCTCTTGATCTCAATGGGAATTTTCATTGTTTCAAGGATCTCCAGAGCCTTGTTGCGAGCCACATCATAACCTTCTGTCAAAATTCTGGGGTGCAGACCTGAAATGTAATGAACAGAAATACTTAGAAAAAATACTTAACTACTATTATTAGACTATAAGGATGATAAGGGCAATATCTAGATTTTACAGTTTTTTCGTTATAGATTGTAAACAGAAAAAACTATCGAAAAAATAGCTTAAAGGACCACAGCTATCTAAAGAACCACTCTAAGAATTTTTATACTTATTTTGGTACCAATCACCAGTTTATGGGTATTTGGACTTATCAATATGAGAAAAACTGGTTCAAAAACTTAATTTTAGATTGTTTGTCTTAGAATGATAGTGTAGTGTAGAAAACTCAAATTTCAAACTGTTTGGTTTTATTTTGTTGTTAATCTATGATTTTATTTATATTATTCCATGTAAAATGTAATGGGATAGCAAGCACTCTTTCAATGAAATTGTCTACTAACATCTTCAGCTTATAAACTTTATAAAGGAGTTAACTTATAGTAACCTCACAAAGTGTATATTTCTATAAAACATTGCTTAAATTGCTTGGTTATTAATATTGAATGTACAATAGCCTATTTAATGTTACTTCTGATGAATAATACCGGCTTTATAGCTGGCTGCAGAACACAAAAAAAACTCTTGCTAACCTGTGATCAGTGCAGCAGTGGACTTTAAGCATTGACACTGAACAATGGACATTTTATGAACTGTTAAAAAATTTAATTTCAACTCAGTGTGATATAGGCACATCAGCATATTGCTGCTCGCATATAAATCAAATAAATAATAAAGAAATTTGGAAACTGATAAAAATAATAATATGCACCCTGCTCTGAATAAATAATGACTAGAGTTGTATGTTACCTTCACTGATGTATATATCAGCCTGTTTGAGCAGCTCTCCAATGAGTAGGACGGTGGAGGTGGTCCCATCGCCGGTGGCATCATCCTGAGCGGTGGAGGCGCGCGCGATCAGGGACGCGGTCGGGTGTTGGATCTGCATCTCGTGGAGAAGTACATTGCCGTCTTTCGTGATCTTGATGTCACCCGCTCCTGACACCAACCTGGAAGAGATTGGCTGGATATTATTATTATTTGTATGTGTTAAGTGGCCAAGCCCTGGTATTGAGTTTTCAAGCTGCTCTAAGGCCTCTGACTTGGCTTAACACCTGGATAAAAAAACCGGCTTCATAGCTGGCTGCAGAAAACAAAAAATCTTTGCTAACCCGTGATCAGTGCACTAGTGGACTTTAAACATTGACATTGAACAGAGGACATTTTAAGAACTGTTAAAAATTTAATTTCAACTCAGTGTGATATAGGCACATCAGCATATTGCTGCTCGCATATAAATAAAATAAAATAAATAAATAATGAGCTCCACTCTTTAAAGAATGAATTGTTTTATTGTTTATTGTAACTTCCTTGAGGATGCGCATCCCATGTAACAAGTTTTACCAAATTATTAAAAAAGTTTAATCCCCTCTGTGCAATAGTTATGGGGGCACTGATGACCTGTATCATTTGCTCATGGAATGTGCCCAGAACGCAAACTTAAGAGAAAGACCTAACCTAGAGGTGGGATACTATAACAGTGTTCTGGCAGAACCCAACTCGGATTCTGCCAGAACACTGTATAGATAGAATATAAGATTAGTAGTATAGTTCTATCAGGCAACATATTCTTCCTTAAATAGAATAAGCCTTACTCCAAATAAAAAAAAATAATTGGTAATGAGAATGTATCTTGTTAATAATTTTGGTAATTACTACGAAATATAGTAAATATAACTTAATATTCAAAGCTTAGATGAGCTTCAGTCTATTATTTTATTTAACTTTATAAATCTTTGATTGATGGTGGCGTGACAACTGCCGGTCATATGACTTTTTCTTCTGGAATATTAGTTTTTCTAGGTGTTGTAGAAACAAAATTTGATAGACATATTTTTCTTTTAAAGTGAAATTGTTGATATTCGGGTAGTTTAGACAGAAAACAGTGGTAAAATAGAAAGAAACTTACATTTTCATTGTGCCCCTTGGGCCGAGGTTAGTTTTCATTACATCCTGGATACCTTTTGCTGCGGATATATTGACAGCCAATGCTTGAGCAGCCCTAGCAAATTCCGCTTTAGGGTTTAATAAACTGATAGAAGCCATTTCAATTACTTTTTTACTTCACAAGAAATCAAGAATGGTATATCCACACGAGGGAGATCTCTGAATGAATTCACAGAATGAATTGAATTGTAAATGAGGAATCAGTGAGTGAACGAACTATTTCAGATCGAAATGAAGTTATAAACAGACTATTTACGCAGATAATAAAAACAATTGTCACAAAAAATTGGCCAAAAGCGAGTCCGGTTTGCACATGGAGGGTTCCTTACCACTATATAAAATAAAAATTGCCATGAAACGCTTCTTCTATGGAAGCCGTCCGTGAAATATTTATTTTATTTTAACTTTATTGTTTAGACGCACATGACTGTCTTTTAAATAGTGACATTTTCATCTAGCTGCCGTGGCTCGGATGACACGTTAAATTATGGGTCCCGATTGTTTGCCATAAGACAAGCAGTAGTTAAGCCAAGTCAGAGGCTTTCGGGTGGCTTGAAAAACTCTCGACATCAGAGTGTGGCGTCTCTGTCGCACTTCATCGCCCGCGACCAATCAGAGCGCTTGTCCTGAATCGCGCAAACGGTATTTACAGCGCGCGTACGACGGGTTCAAGCTACAATGCATTACCGTCGGACGGCCGTCTCCGGACACAACATCTGTCCGGGGGGATATCCCTTTGCTAAATGGAGGCAGACCGTCGTCGCTCCATAAGAGCTTAGTCACTTAGTTCATAGGAAGAATAAGAATTATTTATATTTAAAGTTACTACATCATTAAATATTTTATTAATATTAAGAGGTATATTTTCATGATAATGAGCAAAATATTGCTCAAAAATTGAGCTCGCGTATGGCAGCCCCCCTGTTATTATTATTTTGAAGACCCTCTAAACATTTACAGAATTGATAATTATGTATTAATTTAAAAAAAGTTTATATGTACTAATGTGGGATCCCATTCAACAAACATATTGTTTTTTGCAGTTTTTTTAGTTAATGATACGGAACCCTTTATGCGCGAGCCCAACTCGCACGTTCGCACTTAAGTACGGAACCCTAAAACTGATACGTTCTAAAACCCGGAAAATATATATTGTACATTAGATCAATTACATTTTTACTTGATTTCAGGATACTTTAGCAAAATCTTCTAGATTAATAAAAAATATTTCTATGATAGTTACTAAATTAGTGGAATTGTTTAATAAATTAATATAAATAGTCGTAAATAGACAACTCTCAGTAGCCACTTAAAAAAAAAAACTGTGTAGATGTTTCAGAACGTAATTTAGACATATCGTTTTCCGCATACGGTGAGCAAAAATAAATTTCTATTTTGGTGCTATATTCGAGATGTAGAATCCACGAGTTTTAACCAGAACAATCTTTATGTTGTTACAAAGCTATATAAGATCGCCCGAAACAATCGCATCTGAAGCATTACATATTAAACGAGAAGATGGGTGTTCACAACGAAGAAGCTGAATCATACAAAAATAAAGGCAACGATGCCTTCAAAAGCGAAAATTACGATGAAGCTATATCTCTCTATACAAAAGCAATCAACCTCGCCGATAAAGACAGCCGGGACCTCTCCACATACCTGAAAAACCGTGCTGCCTGTTACCTCAAGATCAAAGACTACGATCACGCCATACAAGACTGCGACGAAGCCTTAAAAATTATACCTGAAGATCCGAAAGCCCTATTTCGAAGGTCACAAGCTCTAGAAAACTTGGAACGTTTCGAGGAAGCCTACAGGGATGCCAAAGCTTTTTTCACCATAGAGCCCACTAACAAAGCTGTGCAACCGGTGCTGGCCAGGCTACACGCTATCGTGCAGGAGCGAGCCAGGCAGAGCGCTCAAACTAGCAACAAAGTGGAACAGATGTTCAAACTCGCTTTCGGACTCGGTGAAGAAACTGAGAAACGAGAGAAAGCCATGAGCAATCTCATTGTACTGGCTAAAGAGAGCAGCGGCGCTGACATCATGCTACAAACTGGAGTGGTTCACAAAATTCAACAGCTACTTAAAGTGGAGAAGAACACTGACATTTACATTAATGCAGTTCGTGTAATCAGCCAGCTTTGTAAGCGAAATGTTGAGAGAACTAAAGCTGTCCTCAAGGTGGTGGGCATTCCTTGGGTACTGGAGATCCTAGACAGTGACAATACGGAGAGGGTCAGCGCGGCCCAGTACTGCCTGCAAGTCATCCTCAATGCATTCTCTGGTATGGACAACAAGAAAGAAACCAAGCCTGATCCCAAACTATGTGAAGATAACAAAAGTGAGTTGGACACTCTTCTGACTTGTCTGACATATTCCATTACCAACAGGGTCATAACCGGACAGGCGAGAGATGCTATCATGGAACTGATCATGAGAAACTGTCACTACAATGCTATCAACTGGGCGGAGAAGTTTGTGGAGATCAAAGGCCTGCAGCGTCTGTTGGAAGTGTGTAGTGAACTTGAAGAGTACAAATATGAGTCTGCCATGAACATCTCTCCATCATCAAGCACTATAGCTGCAGCTTGTCTCGCAAGAATTTATGAAAACATGTACTATGATGAGGCCAGGGAAAAGTTCAACAGCCAAGTGGATGACTTCATCAAAGACAAGCTCTTGACCCCTGACCTCGAATCCAAGGTCAGAGTCACAGTAGCAATCACCTCACTGCTCAGAGGACCACTTGACGTGGGCAACTATGTCATATCTAAGGAAGGCATTATTGAGATGATCCTTGTCATGGCACAGACTGATGATATACTGCAACAGAAAGTGGCCTGTGAGTGTTTAGTTGCTGCAGCGTCCAAGAAAGATAAAGCTAGAACCATCATAAGCAAGGGAGTTGACATCTTGAAGAAATTGTACACCAGCAAAAATGACAGTGTCCGTGTGAGATCCCTGGTTGGTCTGTGCAAACTGGGTAGTTTTGGTGGAGACGATGCTTCCATTCGCCCATTTGCTGATGGCTCAACTAAGAAGTTAGCTGAAGCATGCAGGAAGTTTTTGGTGAACCCAGCTAAAGACAATGATGTGAGGAAGTGGGCAGCTGAAGGTCTCTCCTATTTGACCTTGGATGCCGATGTGAAAGAGAAGCTGGTGGAAGATAAGCCTGCCCTTCAAGCCCTCATTGAGCTAGCTAAGACTGGAGACCAATCTTGTCTGTATGGTGTAGTTACTACTTTGGTGAATCTCTGCAATGCCTATGAGAAACAAGAAGTACTTCCAGAAATGATGGAGCTCGCTAAGTTTGCCAAACATCACATCCCTGAGCAGCATGAGCTGGATGATCCAGATTTCATCAACAAGAGGCTCACAATTATGGCAAAAGCTGGAGTCACAAGTGGTTTAGTTGCCTTGTCAAAGACTGAGAGTCACAACTCAAGAGAACTGATTGCAAGAGTCTTTAATGCCATCTGTGGTCTACAAGAGTTGAGAGGGATTGTAGTGCAACAAGGAGGTGCCAAAGTTCTGATACCCATGTCTTTAGAAGGCACAAACAATGGCAAGAAGCAGGCTGCACAAGCCCTGGCTAGAATCGGAATCACAATCAACCCAGAGGTAGCTTTCCCTGGTCAGAGGAACTTGGAAGTGGTCAGGCCTCTTCTATCCTTACTTCACCCAGACTGCACAGCTCTGGAGAACTTTGAAGCTCTCATGGCCCTCTGTAACCTGGCCGGTATGAATGAGACTACTAGAAACAGGATTTTGAAGGAAGGAGGATTGTCTAAAATTGAGCATTACTTGTATGAAGATCATCAAATGCTTTTACGAGCAGCCACACAATGTATATGTAATTTATTGCAATCAGATGAAGTCATAAAGAGCTATGAAGGCAAGAATGATAAGACCAAGTTCCTGTATCTCCTTTGTCAGGAGGAAGATGTAGATACAGCGAAGGCTGCAGCTGGTGCTCTCTGTATATTAACATCTGTTAGTAAAGTATGCTGTCGAAAGCTTTTAGACTGTCAGCCATGGCTAGAAACATTGAGATGCCTCCTTGCAAACCCTGACAAAGAAATACAGTTCCGAGGCTCATACATGCTCTACAACATTGTAAAAGGTGACAAGGATATTGCTGCAAAGATATTTGAAACTGATGTTATGGAAATCTTGATGGCTATCACTAAAGTGGAAGACCCTGATTTAAAGAGAACTAAGGAATATGCCCAGAAATGCTTGAATGAAGCTGAAGAGATGGGTGTCATAAGAAAACCTGAAAATGGGCCAGTTTTGGATCCACTTGAAGATGCTGAGAATATTGAAGAAGTTGATGAATAAAAATAAGTGGATATTATTATAGTTATAATAAGATGAAAGCCAATTTCTTAGGTGCCTACTTTAACTTCAGACTTAAAAATGTAGTATTATATTAATAATTGTACTTAAATTAAGTGTGCTTAGGCCTAAATATATTAATTTATTTGTGTGACAGTTATGATTAGAGTGCATGTAATGTTTTATGTTTCTAATAAATTTTGTATTCCTGTTTATAAAACATGTGTTGTTATTTAATGTTAGCAATTTGTAACAGTTTAACTTGGTTTAACTGTTTTAGTTGGCCTATGCTCAAATTATATTTTTCATCATCATCATCTATAGCCTTCCATTAACATTAACATAACTTAAAGTTTATGTTAATGGAAGGCTATAGATGATGATGATCATATCCTAACGGGATTTTTTTGAATTTCCCGCTTCTTCGATTTCATTTTTTTTATAGTCAAATATCGCGTCCTTCCCCCTCCGCTATCCCTCTCTTTCCCACCATTTTTATGAAAAGGTTTTTTTTAATGCATATTCGCCGCCATTTTGTTTCCGTAGATAATTGTTGAAGAATTACGCGCGTAGATGCCTCGTCTGGTTTGAAATCGGAAATTTTAAAGCTTAACCTATTAATTAAATATAAATAAATAGTTAAAAAAGCAGCTAATCCGATATATCATTTAAACAATTTAAAATCCTATTCAGAAATCGGAACGTGACCTATCAAAAACCTTTCAAAATGACAGCTTGATTTGGTTTGGTTTCCGCTACTGTGCTATTGTGCTATTTTCTAGTTTTCAGTTGGAAAATCGAAAGAAAATGTCGATTTCGACAGCTACTGGTATGTATCCACACCCACTTTATGTTTGTGCGCTAAAATTTGCTTAAATAATGGGGTGTTAACCATCAAACCTGATGAAGTAGTGTTTTCGGAGAAATGCCATGGAATCCCATATGGCGGTCCTCACTCCACATGATCTAATGACGCTACCTGATCGTCACCGACATAATTTTTTAGCGGTCAATTCAATAATATACCGTTTACCGTACTTATTATTTCACAAAATGAGACGAAATGGAATGTTTAGGTTACGATGATTATCTGGTTTTCGCTGGAGTTCCAGGCGTTCTCGCAAGTTGCGGGCGTTTGGAGTGAGTACTTAAGTCTATGTTCTGTCAGGATTTTACCATCAGACTAATAATTCTCGCGTATTTTGATAATAAATCGATCTCATCAGCTGATTGATTAATAGTATAGCACTTATATATTGTATTCATTTGTAACATGACCTGTCCTTACACAAGTAGGTAGGTCACAGAGTAACATGACTTATGTACCTATGAAGTATTATTATCTTATAAATATTTATATGAGTCATACAATTTTTCAAAAAGTGAAGAATTCATACTATGAATGTATTTTTGTTTTAAGTTCAAGTATACTTCAATTTCCTTTCTATTTACTATATATTCTCACAATTATCAATTTACTGGCTCGGCAGATGAACGCACAGAAGGGGACGACGAGTCATCGCAGGGAAGCCATCCAAAGGACGACAGTAGTGACTCAGAAATTGAAATAAATGAACCACCAAATCAGAATGGAGCACCTCTCAGTCCTGAGGTGCATGAGATTACCAGTGATGAGGAGGAAGATGGTGATGAGGGGGAAAACGAAGGTGAAGTAGTGACTAATGACGATGACTCATCCAGTTCTAGCTCCAGTAGTAATGGGAGCTCAGAAGGCTCTCAAAACAGCAATAAGAATACAGATGATAAGAAACCCCAGGAGATGGAAAATGGAAACATCATGGAGGTTAATGATGAATCTGATGTAGAAGAAGTTACCATGGAAGATCCGCTCAACCAACAGAATAAAATAAAACCTATTATAGTTAGTGATACAAGAAGCTTAGCTGATCTAGCTGTCAAATCAAACACAAATGGTGAGCAAAAAGAACCAACAGTTGTTATCATTGATACAAATTCTATTTTATCTGGTAAGGGCCAGCAAGCAGCAACAACTAAGTCTTCAACCACCAGTTCATTAGATGCACAAAACCTGTGTCAGAGTATTGCAGCTCGTGGCACAACAATCACACCAGTGTCTAGCAAGACCTCGGCCACCGCCACTCAGAGTGGCCAGACACCACAACCCAATATTTTGCCATCTTTGACAGACGATATGTTTGTGGTAGAAGCTCCCTCATTCATAGTTCCCTATGTTTATGAAAAACCTTCTGTGAAACCATTCAGAGAATTTGTTGACAAACTAGGCAAAGAGTTGGAGGAAATTAAATTAAAAGAGGATCAAGAGAAATTAGAAAAAGATAATGCTGAAAAAGAAAGGAAAGAAAAAGAGCGTCAAAAGAGAATTGACGCTGGTGAGCCTGTAGAAGAGGAAGAAGCGGAAGAACGCAAAGCAGCTGAAGCGGCCAAGGAGAAAAAGGCTGAGAAAAAAGCACGCAGGAAACAAAGAACCGAGGAAGATGATGACTCCTGGGAAGGAGAATCACTTGACTCTGATGAAGCTATGAGTGATGAGGGTGAAGTCATTGTCAAGAACAAACTGGATGATCAAGACCCTATTGGCATGATAGCCAAAAGTCTCAGCGGTGGCAAATCTGATAGTTATTTTGATTGTTCCCTTGGACAGTTCTTTATTAACATAGGTTTAAATCTAGTGCAAGAATTTGTACAAACTGACCTGCTGAAGCAACAGAATCGAAAATTGTACAAGGAAAAGAAATCAGGTCGCGGCACAAAAGCTACGGAATCCGCTATTGCCTCACTCACTCAAAACATAGAATTCAGTAAGAAAACAAATGCACCCTATGCTCTAACACAGAAGAGATGCGAATTCTGTAGTTTTAAGACAGAATCTATGTTAGTAATGGCTCACCATTTAGAAGCACCACACATGCGTACCAATATTTATAAGTGTAACACTTGCGCCTTCGAAATAAGAAGCCCCCACGACATTCTGTTCCACATGGAGGCAGAGCACAACATCCGGGGGAGGCTGGAGAGAGCGCCCGCCTACCAGCAGTGCGCTAATTGCCACTTCGAAGACAACAGCAAGACAAAACTGGCGCGGCATCTGATCGCATGCGCAAAGAAGTTCAAACCCAACCTGAACCTCGCGCCGCCGCTCGAATGGGAGCCTCCCGCTAAGATACCAAAGCTGACGCGCGCTCGCAACAATATAACGGGCACCTACCCGCAGAGCTTCAACCGGCCGCAGCTCGGCATGAGCACCATGGGAAGGCCGTCGATGCTCAGCAACGTGAGCGGCGTTCCCAACGTGCCGGTGCTGGGACGCCCGCGCGGCCGGCCGCCGCTATCAGGCGCGCCGCGCTCCTCGGCCGTCGCCGGCGTGCCCATCATCCGCAGCGGGCTCATGATCATGCACAACACGCCACCCGGCACCACCATCTCCAACTACCCTATCCAGAACAGCCAGGGCACCAACAACGCCACGCCCAAGATCTCCATCACGCCGCTGCCGCGCGCGCCACAGCCCTCCTCCTCGCAAGCCGTGCACAACTCCAAGGCTACATTCGTCATCTGCGAGATATGCGACGGCTACATCAAGGACCTCGAGCAGCTGCGGAATCACATGCAGTGGATCCACAAGGTGAAAATACACCCCAAGATGATCTACAACCGGCCTCCGCTCAACTGCCAGAAGTGTCAGTTCCGGTTCTTTACGGATCAGGGCTTAGAGCGGCACCTGCTAGGCTCGCACGGGCTCGTCACCAGCTCCATGCAGGAGGCGGCCAATAAGGGTAAAGACGCGGGCCGCTGTCCCGTGTGCGGGCGCGTGTACCAGTGGAAGCTGCTCAGCCACGTGGCGCGCGATCACAACATGACGGTGAAGCCGGCGCACCTGTCCTACAAGTGCACCGTGTGCACCGCCACCTTCGGCATGTACAAGCAGTTCGAGAACCACGTGTACTCGGCGCACAGCGTGGTGGCCAAGCGCGTTATGGACAAGAGCAAGCCCGGTAATGCGGCGGCCGCGGCCAAGCCCGAGAACGAGTCGCTTCTCAAGCCGCTCAAGATCAGCGACGAGATCACCATCATCCCGCAGCCCGCCAAGTCCGCGCTCACCATCACCGCCAAGGGCAAATAACGACGCCGCAGTGCAGCGCGCGCACCGACCCTCGGCCGCATGTAGCCTCTGTACATACACAGCCGCAAGCAATCTGTTTCCGTTACGATGTATGTTGACGATGGACACGTGGAGAAATATAGCCCATGACTAGATAATGGAAAATGAGTGAATGGTATTTTACTAAACAAGTTAGAGGAACCATAATTATGTAAATTCATTGTAAAAAGGTGTGGACACCCCTGACGCAGTTTAATTTTTAGCTTCTTTGACTATTGTTGTGATTTTGAGCGCTGTGTGATAGGTAATTACTTTGTGTCACAAATTAACAAAGAGAGAGATCTGTGTTCCGCAACTGGAAATCTGTTAATTTGATGTGGAATGTATGACCTGTGGACACTCCCAAGTTTATAACTTTTAATTTATTCCCTGATATTTCACGTAATTTAAATCTTACTTTCTGCTATATTTTATTTTAATGTAATAGTTGATGAATACTTGTATAAAGATTTTTTAGCTAGTTCTTTCCATTATGATTGTATAATAAATCATTTACTTTCGATTGGTAGATTATACTTAGAGGTAAGTTTAGGTTTAACTGAAGTAGAGTTAATTCGTAAGTAAATAGCATTGAATTGTATTCTTTCCAAAAGCCCTGCCATAGAACAGTGTCCCACTGGATGCCTCGGAGCCTCACATCCGACATTCAGCTGAAATATTTATTTCCGATCTCAGATCAACAACAGGTGTTGATTTGGTAAAAGTTTACTAAATTAATTGTTATTGTACTTATAGAACTGATAAAATGATGTATTTTTTTTATTTAATAAAAAAGACCATTGTAATTGCCTGTTGTATTTTTTATTTAACCTTACCCTCAGGACATAAGTTTATTTATGAAATTCCTGTTTATTGCAATATTGAGTACTCTACAAGGTAATAATCATTAAATTGTAGTATCTTATTTACTTGAGCAGGGTTTCAATAATGAAACTAATAATAGGCTACTAAGTATTTCATAGAACATACTGTGTATTCTATGTCACTAGTATATAGGAGAGGCCGAGAGACTTATATACTTGGTTAGGTACCGGGCTTGGCGTGGCCATCTAGCCACGTCAAATATCGATCGTCGACCTCGCGACGTCAGCACATCACCAAGAAAAAAACCGACGCCGAAGCCGGTACTCACAACTATAATAATAATATAGTCATCATATACCTCGACCTTAACACAAGGTGTTAGGATTCAAATTAGTTTACGTAAAATCTTTGCCAGTTATGTATTTAGTGGGTCGCCCCAACATACATCTACCCAGCAACCGATACAAAGTACAAGTATATAAGCTTAGCTTAAGTAAGCGTTAGTGTTTTGTATTATAGGTTTTATGTAGTAGGTACCACGCACTGACATCATATTATCGTTGGTACCTACCACGTCTTGAGATAGGTATACAAATTACCTAACTGTAATTTAGTTCTATATATATACTAAATACATATAGGTAGAGTTAGCTGTAGTTATATAGCTCGTAACATTGGAAGGTGAGATGACGTTTAGAAATTCTTCAATGAGCCATAAAATTAGGTCCCGGCATTGCATTTTGCGCAATACTGCAGTAGGTACAGCTAACAGCCTGAAGGTCAATGGTAATTTTTAGGGGTTTCTTGTACTAATAAGTAAACGTTTTCTCATCTTTCATTTTCAACACAGCATGTGAAATTAGGGAGTTAGATAACGGTAATTTTGGAGAAAGCTTGTTTACGGTTGTAACAGCCAATGAAAAGATAATCTTATCATTGATTCTTTCAGCCAGTTACCTATGCAAATCCGACTAATTCCAATTATTGTTCCAGAGCAATAAATTATTTTGAGTCAATATTAACGTATTATAGTTTAAAAATATAGAAATTAATACTTGATTCGCAAGAAGCCAACTATTTTAAAAGCTCGGCAAAAGTATGCCAGTATCTTCTCTTTCTACGGCCAGCACTCAATAAAATAAGCTACGATTACAGTAGTTTCTAAATAATGTAGATCAGTTACACAGCAAATGGTTATTTCTATTACAGGTTTTTGTTATAAACATATTTATTGAATTTTTAATAACATAAACTCCAGAGCTAGAATTTTCTTTATTTTTCAATAATATTTAATTTTAGCTCTCCGACAGTTCATAGCGCTGGCAATTTGTAGCAACCGCATTTTTCAACGGAAGCTGTGGGGCAATGCAGTCGTTCTAGCAATCATTTTAATTATTAAATTACGAAATCTATACGTGAGTACATATATTATATATTTTTTAAATATTTTAATAAGAATATGTCTGAATTAGTATAAAAATCTATTAATTAAATCTATTGTAATGATATTAAACAAACATGTCTGACTTCGTAAAAATTTCCACGTGTCTTTGTAAAGACTTCTCACTATCTTCTGAAGCTCGATAAATAACTAAATAACGCCAAATCCTATCTCCTATTCGATTGAATTGCGATAAGAATTGAAGATAAGCTTTTTTCGTAAGTTCGTTCAAGCAAGATAAGATAGGTTAGGTCTACCTTGACGGTTTTTTGTGCCCGGTTTCTCTATGACGGAATCGATAGGGAATTGTAATTTGAGCATTTTATTGATACAATACAATGATGACAAAAACACGAGCCGAAATGTGTTATTATGATTAACACGTGATATTAAATGATAGGGCTGATAACTATCTAACCTCAATAAACACATCTCTGTAATTAGCATGTACTTACTTCATTCATTTGTTTTATCTTTCAGAAAGAAGCTGCTGCTTCCGCCTAAAACAGTTGTAATGGGTAAGACTACTATTACTTCTTAAATTCTATGATTTATTCTAAAACGAAATATGTACTACAAGATGTCAAATGAAATGAGCATTAATGAATAATAAAGCTTAGCCACAGGTAGTACATATATACATGGTAAATTTACATTCCTAATAATAATTCTGGTACCTAACTAGCATTTTCCTTAAAAATTAAAATGGATAAGAGTTATACCGCTTTTGCTGTGTGCAATATATGTCATAAAACTAAAAAGTACTACTTTTTTTACAAACTTGAATATTATAATATCTCCATGTTTGCTATGTTATTTCATGATGTTAATCAATTGATAGTCAAATGTAGCCGAGCCCCTATTACCTTAAAAGAAAATGATGAGAATCAACACGAGCCGATAATGTGTTATTATGATAACCATGTGATATTGAATGATAGGCCTGACTCAATGATACCTTATCCCAAGTATCACTAGTTTTTATACCTATGTATGTTAAATACAACTTTCTTTTCACAGATTGTGGAGTTGCTGATTGGTAAGATACCTATATTCTTTTGTTTGTTAGAGCTAGATAAAAAAATTCAATTTTATTATTATTACACTCTTTATATTAGCTTCACCTGTATGTTTGTTTGTAACAGCCAGATTTCGTTGAAACTTTGTAGATTTATTGAGGACCGATGACAATACACTAATTTGATAAAATTATTTCATTTTTTGTATTTTTGTTTGTACGTTTGTTTCTAACCAACTTCTTAGGGCGCGATTTTGACCCATTTAAAATGGTCAGATAAGCGTGTTTTTTAGATTTTTGAAACTACTATTATTGTTTGACACTCATTTAGATATGTTAGAAAATATATGTTATATTAAGTTTATTGTTAGTGTATATTTTAAGGGTATTTATCAATAAAATAAAACATAACTATCATGGAATATTTCTTGACTTTTATTTAGATAATATATATATATTGTACCTTACACTAAAATGGGTCATTATTTAACTAGTTTATTTTTAACTCTACATTATATGTACATATTTACATTTCATAACTTATTCATGAGACTTATCTATCAGCCTTTCATTTTTAAAATGCTTCTAAATGTACTAAATTAATATATAAATCAAGGTCCAATTTTCGATTTCCATCTTGTCTCCAGTGTTGACGAACATTGGCTTGTTTTGATAACGATATTAGAGGTTGAAATCAATTTAAATCTTTTCATTAGATATGTAATAATGATTGTTTTGAAATGCTTCTATTGAAACTGGAGCACAACTAAAATGGAATGCCATAGGTCATTAGAATAGAGTTCATATTTGTCCATCACTAAACTAATTCTGTGGGTTCTTTGGGTTCAACTCGGTGACATTCTGCAACTTGATGGTGATATCAACTAGAGCCATGTTAGGCAGGATGAAGTCTTCAATGCTGGAAGCGGTGTCCGAGGGACGGTCGAACGGGTAGCCCATGGCTCTCTTGTCCGGATAGAGACGGTCCTTCAGTCCACAGAAACTGGAGGCTTCCTTGCAGGTCAACTCCTGGCCCTCAGGCTGGTCAATCTGCCGTAAACATAGGTAGCCATTAGTACTTAGTGTGTGGTGTAAACTGAGAGAGCAATTTTTATAAACAAATATGTTCATATTCTTATAAGGGATCAGAATACTAGTTTGTCTAAGTTCTTATTACACCAATTTTTGATCAAGATTTTAAATAGCACTAGTAAATATGAATCAAGCAGTACAACTTTTAATGTAGATCAAGTTACATTGAATACACCTATGGTTTATATTATTTATACACTAATTGACCATCTCGTTGGCGTTATTGTTACCATGCTGACTACCAATCATTGTTCGATTCTGGGCACAACCAATATCTTCAATATCGTGAACTAAATTTGTTATCAGCTGTGTTAGCAAACATAATAGAAACCATCCATGCTTCCTAATATTAAAAGATAAAATAAAGAAACTCCAGTTTAGTCAAGCGTCTTTTGCTACCCTAACACTGTTGGTTAGAATTTGTTAAAATAATAATAATATCTTTATTAGCATAAAACAAGATACATATTTTTGAACCATTAGTGCTGAACTAGTATGGAACTGTGATTCAGCACCAATGGCCTCTCCCACAGAATATGAACAATTCTGTTTGACGTCAAAAAATTATCTAAAAATAATTTGAAGGTACCTTATCGAGCTCATAGTTGGAGAGCATGACGAACATCTGGTAGGGGGCGCCGGCCTCGGTCCCCTTGGGCACCAGCATGTGCTGCGGCCAGCCACAGCCGCAGAAGTTGAAGGCGGCGAGGTCAGTGCGGCGCGGGTCGCCGCTCTGCGCCGACAGGTCGCGGAACGTCTGCTCGAAGGGAATCGTGAACGTCGACTCGGAGGACTGCCGCGTGATGGTGTTCTGGCCCGCTCGCACTGAGGAGTTAAATTATGTTAAGTAAACTTGAGGGGTATAGAAGCAAAGGTGACCATCTCCATGTTTTCCCGAATTATAACTAATACCATCTAGTTGTTGGGATTCAAAGCCGTCGATCTGTCCAATTGTCACATTCAAAATATACCAGAAATTTATGGTTAAACTGGAGATTGTCACTTTTGTTTTGACATATTAAAATTTCTTCAATATTATTTCCGGAAGAATATGAAAAGTTCTAGGAGAATTATTCTCCTATAGTACAACAAACCTTGTTGTACTTCTGCCGAATTGGGCCTTAGTGGATTTAAACCTTACCCTTTTCAGTGGATCAAAATTATGGTCCAATGGAGGTGATACCTATTCTACCTATACAAGGTTACTGCATACAGAGAACTAAATTGTTGCTCTATAAACATGCCGTAGTGTTACCCTTACCAGTGTTAATACGGAATAATAAGTAGATAGTGTAAATCCTGTTACCTCAAATTTAATCGAAATCGATTCGGCGTGAAGAAGTAACAAACGCTACATACAGACAAACTTTCGCATTTATAATATGAGCAGGATAATTTCGCCGAAAACAATGCTCTTCAAATCGGAAGCTACTTTTATTCCGAGCGTAGTCGTACAATAGGTAAAGATTAGTATATAGGTATTCCCTTTTCTATGACTCGTACACTACTGCTTTGCGGCTGACTATCTGACTAACGCGCGGTTCGCCCTAACTGTGGTCCCAAAGCAATGCAATACAACTAGCTACGTAGATAAGTGACATCCGATATAAATGTAGTTGAATGAATTAAATCAATATTTGGTTACAATGTTTAGGTAAGATAAGATAGGTCAAGATTAAAGATATCTTGAATGTCTTCATTTGAGAAGTAGGTAAGTAACATTATCTTTATGCTATCTGATATTTTATCGACTTATTAGACGATCAACTCAATATTAATCAAATAAATCGGGTATTGGCTACTAAAATTATGAACGAGCCCTCAGGTTCAATTGTAAGTTAAAATTCAATATCTAAATAAAGTTTTAGTTAAAAATATATTTAAGATAAGCTAATAAATGAATGAATATGACAACTATCGTCGTTTCATCAAAATGTAAATCCAATAGGTTTTTCTTGGTTCTAAAATTCCTATCAGATTGGTACCACAAACGATCTTAAAACGTATTTTTTTACTGTTTATCATTTATAATGAATAAAACTGTTAAATCAAGATTTCGCCCTTTTTTATACTATGATGGGTTTGCGCTTGATCACTAAGGTGGAACGCGATTACTCAGAATAAAGTTTTCGGGGAACAGGGCATTTGGCAAGGAGTTCCACACCTTGACAGTACGTAGGTACAATGAAGGTGGAGGCAAAATGCTTAGTGCGTATTTTAGGTATCTCCACAGAGAAACGATTCGCTTCTACCTCTTGTGAGGACTGCAAAACTTTGGAATTCTCTTCCTGAGTCTCTGTTTTCTGAGAAGTACCACCTGGGGGTCTTCAAATCTAAAGTTAATAGGTATTTTCTAGGTAAGCGTGTAACATCGTAGGCCATTTAACACCAGGCAAGCTGTGGTCAAACGCAAACCTATATATATAAGTTACAAAAAAAAATGCCGCTTTAGTCTTTTCCTTGTGCCTTAAGATAACTTATGGAAGAAATAAACTGACGTGGTGTGACGAAGCGGTCCATCTCGACGAACATCTTGCGCTGGTCTGTGAGCGCCCAGGCGAGGTTCCGCTCGTCGAACTTGGGCGCTATGAAGATACGCACGGTGGTGCGCCGCGCGCTGCCCGTGTTGTTCACCGTTATACTGCAAATTCATTATTATTTTATTGATTTTATTATTTAGGGTTCCGTGCGTAAAAGGTAAAAACGGGACCCAATTACTAAGACTCCGCTGTCTGTCTATCTCCAGGCTATATCTCAGAAACCATAATAGCTAGAAAGGTGAAACTTTCACAAGATATGTATTTCCCGTGCCGCTATAACAACAAATACTAAAAATAATAAACAAAAAAATATTAAGGGGGTACCCCATACAATAAACGTATTTTTTTGCTATATTACAATAACGGTAGCTGCTAGATATTTAAAGTTTTCACTAAATATATAAATGTACTTATATTAGCAATTAAATTATAATTTTTTAATAAAATACATATTTGAAGGGGGCTCCCATACAACAAACATATGAGGGTGGATTAGAAAACTTCGCAGCCTGATACATAAATACTTAAACTATTTTAATGTAACCATGTCAACACTCTGGTTGTGAAATTGTCAAATTCTATCCCAATGGTCTGTATTTAAATTAGGCTGAACTTTGTGCAGCGTTTTTAAATAATTTAATTTAAAAAATAATATTTAAGCGGAGCTCCCATACAACAATGGTACGGAACCCTTCATGCGCGAGTCCAACTTACACTTGGCATATTTTTTTTTTTTAGTATAGTGTCGTGTTTTGTTGAGACTCTCTTGCTAGTCCGGCATTATCTCTTGTATGATTTGCCTCACTTTATAACAGCACATGTTCCACCGTCTCATCTGCCGTCATACAGCCCCGACATATGAGGCATCCGTAGCACCAGGTAGAGGCCTTTGGGCGGCTTGAGAACTCTCAAAACTTAACCAGTTAGCTCATACGCAGAAGAAGAAGCATTTGTAGTGATGATCAGATACTTACGTGTAGGAGAAAGGTCTGTGGTTGAGATGCGTGACCCGGGCGAGCACGGCGCCGCGATCAGAGAAGTCGAGGCCGCGGGAGAGGTTGATGTCGCTCTGCATCCAGTGCGTGTTGAGCTGGTTGGCCGGCCCGCCGCTCGACTGGATGCTCGCGCCCGTCACCACCACGCCGGGGTTCTCCAGCTGCCGAGGATATATGCATTTACTTTACAAAGAGTATAAAATTCAATTTCAATTTCAAAATATCTTAATTGATAAATGACAAAATTCAGTAAATAATAATGCCAGTGTATATAATATCCTAGATGTTATAGATACGATTATAAAATCATTTTAAAACACAAGGCTTATCTAAAACTTACTTAATATGAGATTTATACAATTACTAGCTGACCCGGCAAACGTTGTTTTGCCTTAATAATTATTTCTAAATATACAGTAGCCTATTCTCAGACCTACTGAATACGCATATAAAATTTGGAAAAAATCGGTCAAGCCGTTTCGGAGGAGTACGGTAACAAACACTGTGACACGGAAATATTATATATAAGATGAACATGGTGATTACATACAATATATACAAATAAAATGCAAATGTACAGTATGCTTGCTTTGAACCTAGCAGAACAGTATTAACAAAACTAATGAACATTAATAGGGGTAGAAGGAGTATTTAATTGAAAAATTGCTTTGCTCTGAAGATCCGTTCTATTATCCATAGTTACTAAATCCTACTAATATAATAAATGCGAAAGTTTGGCTGCGTGTTTGTTACCCCTTTACGCTCAAACGGCTGAACCGATTTTGTTAAGATTTACTATGAAGATAGGCCAGACTTTGGATTAACACAAATACCTACTAATTTTTATTCCAGAATGGTATTATTGTATCAGTTGAGATTAAGAATGGAAGTCATTCTTATTGTCAGTGGCATTCATTGCCAATGAATTTTTTCAGACTCAGAAGTGTACAGGCTTGTATCTTATAAAACCTTAATAGCTAGGAAGCTGAAATTTACAACAAACTAGCATGCCGTCTCGGCTTCGCACACGCTCTAAAATAATCTGAGTAGCAAAAAGAAACAAAAAAAGCTCGGGGATAATGTAGCTTCCCAACGGTGAAAGAATTTTTCAAATCGGTCCAATAGTTTCGGAGCCTATTCGCGTCAAACAAACAATTAAACTTTTCCTCTTTATACTATTGGTATGATATGATATATGGTATAGAACATGCTAAAAGTAAAATATTTAATGGGGTACCCCATACATATATGTCCTGTAGTTATAGTATTTACCTCAGAGCGCGTGTAGCGGCGCACGTGAGCGCTCTCCTTGTGCTTCTGGAAGGTGTCGTCGATCCACGCGTGCCAGCGGTAGAAGAACGGATCGCGCATCGTCGTCGCCTCGTCCGCGATCACGCCGAACGATTCCTTTAGCAGGGAAACTTAGTTATAACAGGGATCACAATACTGGAGAGGATTGCTGATTCCCACACAATAAAGCGTGGCACGGTTAGCCATAATTAACGATGAAAACTAGATGTCGCTGCAAATCAAACGTGCAGCTTAGCTGCCGCCAAATTCCGCAACGCGCTGCAGCCACATAGTGATAGAAGATTGCGTGACCCGACAGAACAAAATCGTTTCAAGAAAATACGAATAGATGGCGTGTATCAAATGATACTCGAAAATCATACTTTTTTATATACACACACGGCTGGTAACACCATATTGAACCATTTATATAGTTCGTATTATGGTTGCTAACTCAACTGATATACATATACTTACATACATATTTTATATAGATACATATTTAACACCCAGACCGACAGCCAACAAATTTAGTTCAGCACAAAGATGTTGGCCGTGCCGGGAATCGAACCCGGAACCTTCTGATTGGCAGTCCGGCATGGTAACCATTACGACAACGAGGTCGTCTTGTTGAAAATCATACTACGAGTATCATTAAAATACTCGTAGAATGATTTACAACAAGTTTGGGCGTCTATTTTATTTATTAGTCAGTCTAGTTTACATAGAGTAGTGTTGTTCTGTCTTTTTAAGTTTTTACCCGCGACGCTACGGAGATGGTATATGCGTTTCGGTGAGAGAGTCACTAAACAAATATGAGGATGTTTGTGTTTATGAGGAACCAATGTTGTTATATATTTTCAAAACCACTATGAGTCAAACCTCTTTTTGAAAAACACTAGACGACCATTGGCAGTGGCTAACATAGTTAAAGGTAGTTTGGACAGTCTTAAATTAAATAAGACACCCCTTGACGAATGGCGTACACTAAGGGAGGATTATGCTCAGCGATGGGGGATAAATGGCTAAAAATGTTGAATGACCCCCAAAGTTTGAAGTGACTTGGTAGTTAGTTATATGAGTGTACTCACGAGGTAGCGGTGCTCCGGGTCATGCATGTAGGCAGAGAAGCTGTGCCCGTTGTTGTGAATGCTCCCGTACAGCTCGCGGTTGGGAGACAGGATGGATGCCTCCAGCATATTACCAAGCATGTCGATGTCCAGACGCTGCGTCGACCCGTCGGGCTGGAGGGACATACATCTTATAAGCTAGGGAATAAGGTCTAAAATCCAATACGTAATCGTAAGAATCAACCATCTTTGACAAGATGGAAAACTTGTGATTATTATGGGGGCTAAACAGTCTTATGGCACAAAAGGTTAAACTGAGAAACTCTTTGCCGGAATCCTTGTTTCTTCTGAACTATGACCTCACTGCCTTCAAGGCAAGACTGAGTCGATTTCTTTTTGGGAAGCGCACTCCATCCTAGATCGCCACAATAGTTATTATACTATACATCAGGTGAGTTGAGATCAAGCACAAGCCTATCTATCATAAAAAAAGATAAAGAAAATGCCAACCAATAGACGACTGGGTTGCTAAATCACGCCCGTCAAGGTTAAACAATAACCTGTTAGCAGAGTCTGAAAAAAAGTTATTCATAATTGATGACACTTATATTAAGAATGACCTCCATTCTTAGTCTCAACTGATACAAAAATACCATTATCAATGACGAGTCAGAGGTATGACCTTACTATGGTCTGTGGTACATATTGTAAGCAGTCTCTGATATTGAGAATCGTATTTTTGTATCAGTTGAGCCTAAGAATGGAAGGTCATTCTTACTATTAAATGGCATCAATTGCGAAGGGCTTTTTTCAGACTCGGCCTGGTGGCATGATCTGGAGCGACAAATCAAATTTAGCTCCTAAGCAGTCTGTTGAGAGTCCAATTTCCCTTACCAAGCGAACGAATCCAGTAGAGATAGCTTCCTCAACGTTGCGGCGCCAGCGCTCCATATCGGCCACAGTTACGTCAAGTCCGTCCACTGCCCTTTTCAAGTCCCTCCATGTCATGCCGGACTGGCGCGGGGGCCAGCCGCGGGATGACGTCAGGCTGTCCAGCTTGGGGTAGTAGGCCTCGGGGATTGGCTCACGCCAGTTGGAGAACTTCTTGACGCGCTTCAGAGAGTTGTTCAGACGCTCGCAGTTGTATCTACAAGGTGAACATTCAAATATAGTTGCATAGGAATATGCAATCATTAGGTCATCGTGAGATAAATTAGTAGGTACCAGACTCTAAATATTTAAATGAATTTAGAATAAGAAAAGGTGAACACGCATATATAGTTGCATATTCCTTCATTAGTACATCACGTTATAAATTAGTAGGCTCAAATATTTAAATGACCTTAGAATAAGAAGCTGCCCGAAGGCTTGATGGCTCAGACTTGGCTTAAAGACTGCTTGTACTAAGATTAATAGCTGGAACCTAAAATTTAACGTGTCATCCAACCTACGGTAGCGACCGAATGAAAATTCCACTTTTAAAAATAGCGCTACTGAGTCTGGAACCTCGTGGCGTACTTCTCAGTGATATAGCATGACTGAATCAGGTTCTTGGTCTGGTGCCCATGGGACCTATTCGGCTAGTATTTTTTAAAACATAGATCTATGTTTAGTATACCGTGCAATGATCTGCTGGTGCATGTAGAAGAACAGCTCCCCACGACGATCCTTAGCCACGATGCGGCGGTCAGTGGCAGTAAACGGGTACACGAGATGCCAGTGCCAGTGGTGCAGGTTAATGCCCACATCCTCACGCCAGTACGCCAGCCGGTGCTCCTCTTCCAAGTCAGTGGCAGTATAGTCGCGAGGGATGATGATGGGCGTTCGCTACAATGGAAAATATGTTACATTACATTTCTGCGTGGAAAGAAACGTTAAGAAGTTTGACAGCTATCACTACTGTCAATGGATTTACGTTCCGTTCTCTTCATTTGGTTTCTCCGTCTACGATGAACTGTCTCGTCTACGTTGAGTTTCAAGCATGGATTAAATTTAAATTATTATTTAATATATATTTTTTAGAAATCTAATTGAATACAGGAAAATGTGCGTTTAATTAAAAATAACGTTTCGTATTTTTGTATTTGAACAATAACATAATTATGTTACGTCAATAATTTACTTGAAACGGAACGTAGTTGCGAAAAGTCACGTAGGCCAGCCGCGCGTGTTTTTATTTTGGCAAGGGATATTCATACTCAGTCGAAATGGGGATACCATAAAAAACCCGAAATTATTTTTGTATATGGCAACGCCATTTTATTTTTATTTTTATATGGCAACATCGTAAAAAATAAAATTATGATATGGGAACACTTATTTGTATACCATATAGAACGTCCAAAAAACCGTACATTGTTCATTGGTTTAAAATTATGGGGTCGTGAATAGGAAGATTTATAGTCTGGCAAACGAAACATGAGACTCGATTTTTTAGCAAACTTTTTATATGGCAATGCTATAATAATGGCAACGTCAATATCCAAAACAAGATGGCGTGTTGTTATGATTTAGTTAAACACTAATTACTCAGCGAAAAATGAAAAATATCATCAAAAGTGGAGTTCGGGAGTTGTTGTTCCACATGATCTCAAAGTATCATAAAAAACAACAATAAAAAGAATTGAAATTCGGCGTAATTTCAACGAAAACAAGATTGTTTACATGTGGTGTTTGATTTCGTAGGTTAGTATGACGCTACTAAGTTGATACTTTGTTTTAATTCGTATTTACTATATATCTTTTTGCATATAGTTATCTATTTCAAAATTATCTATTATAAAATTATCTATTTTGATTCACATTCTTTTATCATTAGTCAAAACCTTCCCACCTTCCTAATAATGCATTTTGGTTATTTATCATACCATAAAATGGTACATTGTAATTTTAACACAATTTTTTCTTTAACAGGTTTTTCTTAATTTGGATTCTGCCATTGAGCTGATATGAAGTTTGGGTAAACGCAAAATGTTAAGTGAAAATATTGCCTTGTCTGTCTTGCGGTGTTGAATCAGACAAAGTGATTAAAGAGACATTTGGAACCATAACTCCAGAGAAGTGGATGAATAATATGACTGATAATGTTATATACATTGAAAATGAATATGAAAATAAGATCGGGACAGGATCACCGAAAATAATTTGGAAAGTTTCATTATAGTAGGAAACTAATAAATATAAATAAATAAAACTGTGATTGTAGTGACACTGGTGAATCTTTTCAAATTTAAGTCTTAGATTCACATTTTAATTATGACAGTGAAAAAAACATTATAGAATACTGCTTTTTTTATTCAGATTGATTGAACAATTTCTAAAGTATTACTTCCTAAAGTACTTAAAGCATTTTTATTCAGACGAAATAAAATAAATAATTTCAAAGTATCAAATTAGTTTATTCCAGGTATTTCATATTAGTTTTGGGGTTGCTATACTCAGATTTTTTAAATTTGCCGCTCTTTTCCAGGGTCATGTTTCGTTGGCCAGACTATATAATTTTAGATTTAACACTGGTTGCCTGCATCCGCTAGAACCACTAGACTTAGCAATTTTTGCTGTGAAAGGTTTTATTCCATTTTATCTCTGTCCGTTTGTTATTTCATAACGGATAAGCATAATAATAAAGAAAGGATAATGCATTTTAGACTGGACTGGTAAGCGCGTAAATAACATCGATTACAGGATTTGAAGCAAGCATTTGAGTGGCAGGTTTTTTTTTTAGTTCAAATTCAAATTCATTTATTCCTTAAAATATAGCATTACAGAGACTTAGTCCCTAAAGCGCTACATTTCTTAAAAATAACATGTAGACACTAAAAGTAAACATTTGCACGATACTTTATTAAATAAAAAAGAAATAAAAAAGAAAAACAATTAATACGTAACTTATTAAACATACAAATTATATAGCAATATACAAATACTTAAATTACTACAAGAAAGGAGACTTAAATACATGGGAAGATTGAGATAAATAAAATAAAACACAAGTCTTACTATCTAATAAGTTATTGTACACTAATATTGCTTTTGTTTGTTGTTTTGATTGTTTATTATATTTAGTTGTTTATATATATTTAGTTGTTTTGAGCGAGTGAAGCCGCGAACAAATAGTTATCTCTATGTTTAAGTAGTTAAATATTGAAGTAAATTAGGTCTATTTGTATATATTACCATATTACATAGTATGTATTTGGACCAGGTAGAAACTGTTAACACGTAATTAAAAAAGATGTACTGTACTTTAGTGCTTATATGGATCATTTCAAAAATATAGATATGGCAACTTTTAATACAGACAGGACTGGTCCTGTTTCATGTTAAGTTATGTTGCTAATACTTAAAGTTTCTTCTCTTTCTCTTTTGAGGTTAGTGGCCAAGTACTGGTGTCGATAGTTTCCAAGCCCGCCTAAAGGCTTCTGACTTGGAAAACGTAACAACCTACAATTTTACGTGTCATCCGTCCAACAGACGACAAACGACAGTCTTGTGTGCATGGTCACTTCTCCAAAAACTGTGTGCATCGCTCAGAATACAGAAAGAACTTCTGTATTCTGAGGTGCATTGACCGTTGCTTAACCTCGATGATCGCATCAGACCACAAATAAAATAAATAAATAAATAAGACCACCTTAGTTGACCAAGCTATAGGCGCTACAGGAAGTTGGTATAAATATATCATTAAGTATTTGAGATCTGAAGTATTAACTTCTGCCTCCCTCACACAACATTATTCCTGTACATCTATATATATTTCAAGAGTGAAATATATATAGACAATTTCTACCACCTAAATGTTAGTTGTGTCACTCATATTCCAGAGAGAAAGATAAGAGTATTTACTGTTCTTTGTATACTGTATTTGACAATCTAAATCATATAAGTAACTAAACACAACAAGAGATGTAAAATTAGTGATTAACAATTTTGAAAAAATGTAGTGCCCAAATTGATCTCAATTTAAAGAAGCATCAAACATGATGTACAGGTTGATAGATACTATTATGGTGTAATAAGAGGTTATAGTTTTAACAGGTTGGCAGTGTTCCTGAAACTAGGCATGGTATGTTTATTAATAATGTTTAAACCCTTATTCCTAGTTTTCGCTAACCGATAAACCCTGTGGCTATTTTGTACAATAAATTAAAATTACAATATGAGAATTTAGATATACTCTAAATCACACCACCTACAGGTTTCAGGAAAGGCTTGAGAATAATAATAAATTAAGTAGTGAAATAATGCATAAGTAGTGAGATGATGTGATCATAACTTTAAGTGGAATCGGTTTTATATTTATTATCTAAAACTCTAATCACCAAAGTCGCAGGTCCTACCTGGACGAGGACTGCACAAGATCGAGGCAGGTGGCACATGCAGAGGGAGGCCTATACCCAGCAGTGGGATAAAGAAGGCTGTGGATGATGATAATGAAATCTCTAATCCTGGTTTTATATTTAGTTAACTTGAGATCAAGGTGAAAACAAATATGTTAAGAGTTTAATTATAAATGTTGCCTTTCCTAACCTTTACATAGCTGGTGAATTTTGTTAACTGAGTTTGCATTTGTCTTTTTAATAAAATTACTAATGTATTGAACTTGAACACCACCTGCATATAATATTTAACCAGCTTTTACACTTTTTTTATGGGTTTAAATAATAATATACTTATTACACAATTCAAATGCTAAGTGACCCAGCATATGTGACTTCACTAGAGTTGATTGGTACTGTTTGCAAAAATTTAATAAATAATATAGTGACTAGAAATCTGTTGGAAAATTTTAATATCATTTGAAATACCATATTTGCACATTACAAGTTTAAATAAAATTTAACAGCCATTTTGGATTTGAATTTTATCATTATGTAATCTATTTGTCAAAAGCTTTGATTTGATACTACCATATTGATGACATAACAAATATTTTTGTGTTTAAGCTGCTAGCCTTAATTTTAGAGGAGTTAGGACAGAAATTAGCCAAGAGCCATGTTGCTTAGCATTTGAATTGGGTTGTAAGAGGCATGCCGAGTTTTATAGCATGGTGTGAACTTCTGCCTCCCTCACACAGCATTATTCCTGTATTAACTAACCAAGAGTGAAATATATAATATAGACAATTACTACCACCTAAATATTAGTTATGTCACTCATATTCCAGAAAGAAATATAATATATTTTTACTGTACTTTGTATCTGACAGTCTAAATCAAAAGTAACTAAGTAAACAGAGCTCCTTGAAATAATGGAGCACAGTCCTGGGTCGCTGGCATACCTGTTGCACCAGATGGTATGTAAAAAGTATTAAACTTTTAATACATGTAGTCTTATAGCATTTGTTTTTTTTTACAGATCTCAGCACAACAACACTGGTTGTGAAAGATATGAAGGCTGCAGGAATGCTGAATGTAACAAGAGAAGATGGGGCCAAGCTTCAGCACATTTCTAGTTTACAATAAAGATTATCCAAAACTATGTTTTTCATTGGTTACACCTAATTATTTACCTTTAAGTTAAGGGTGTAGCTATGTTTATCTCATCATAATTATTTTATTATTATTTTCAGTAATTTATAGCCCATTGCTAGGCTGTACACTTTTATCTCAGTATGTACTGAAAGGTGTTAACTTGTAGAATTCATACATTATGATACATTTCAAATACATAAAAATATGGCAAGTAGCAGTTATCTTGCTTTAAACTAAAAAGTAGCATTCAAAATAAAGTTAATTTTCATGCCTATTCTATCAACCCTTAGTACCTTTAGGCTAGGAGCGACTACCTTTATCACATCAACATCATTTTCAGATATTTTTAGGCATGGATCGCTGGGATACCTGTTCCACCCCTGTTACGTCAGATGGATACATTCTGAGTATATATTTTGTGTTGTCAAGTTGTTTGTAGATATTATATACTTAGATGGGTACTTCCTTGAACTTTTACACACCTATATTGACACACTGTCTTGTCAAATTGTGTATTTAATGCTTTATTTTATTTGATTAACAAAAAATAAATTAGTTATTTATCCTATCTAAGATGCTATCAGGAACTGACAAGTTTAAATTCCCTTGCGTACCATTATTCTGAAATAAAGACAAGTTTTATTACAACAAAGACATAATAATTAAGAGTTAAAATAAAGTCTACCTGTCCAGTTGCCTGTATGCACTGCTAGTTTATTATTTCCTAGTAACTGGATTGTGAAATGTTTTGGAGGACAGGCATGATAGCATATAATATACAACCTAATTAGGTATTCCAGGTTAAATAATAAAATGAAATGACTATTTGTTTGCTCAATAAGTTGTGTGCTATGTAACCTAGTTTCAAAGTGAATGAAATGAACTGAAAATGCTCTTAATCTAGATGGAAAAAAATGTAGCTGTTTTATAAATTCAAGAACAGAGGAGGAGGGCGCGACCAGTTTCAGCCGATAGAGCTGGAACATAATTACTCACCTTTTGCACCATTGCAAATAGTAGATCATCAAGAATGTACATATTTTAACATGTTGCTACCTCGGCTTTCCTTTCGTTTGAGACTTTGAATTGAATTATGACTATAAATTGAAGAGCTTATTATTCGAATAAAGCAGCTGTAGCAACGAGCAGCAACGCATGATTAGCATTATAGGGGCAAGGTTAGTAGGTAATTGGTATTCCCTTACTTTTGCTAACATGTCGGTTCCAAATATGTTTGGTCTACAATGTGGTGTGTATTTAAATATTTGAATTTTCGTGCCAAGTGACATAACCAAACAAAAGAAATCCAAACCATTTCGTGTATGTACACAACATCCTATACGTACATCAAACACCCACAAGCAAACTATATAACCAGTGGCCAAGACCTCTGTTCATAATGTATCTAAAGAAATGTGAAGCTTTTGATACACTGGTACTGCGTGAGAATAGTCAAAACAAATGAACTATTACTTATTCAATGTCCTCACTCAGTGTACTACATTGATAAAAACTTAAACACATTAGCAAAATTTTCACCCACACAAACAAAACTTATTTGTAAAGGACTTTGCCAGTGTGTAGAAAATATTAGCGTTCATTAATTTAAAGACAAATATTCACGTTTCTGACATATCTACAGAATTAGTGTGAACAAGAATGAACAGAATTATTAATTTATTTTCTGTTTAACGTTCATTCTTTAGGTTTATTTTTTATCTGTGTAATGTTCATTCGCCAAGGTACGGCACTTCGTGAAAACAGTGACTGCGTTTTATTTTGAAGAAGTTTAACCTGCGGAAAATAAACTTACTTCTGTAGCTGTAACTAGATAAATGGTGACTTTATCTTCATGAAACATGGAAGATTTTACCAACAAACCCGGAGTAGTGGTGGTCCGTGCGAAACCCGAAGGTCAAAGGAAGACTTTCAAACCAAATATTCGCGCACTGAATAAAATTCCCGACGAATTGCTGAATGACCCTTTGCTTAACAGAGCCTGTGAGACTTTACCGCAGAACTACAACTTTGAAGTACACAAAACTATATGGAGAATACGATCTCTAAACGCGAAGAGAGTGGCTCTTCAACTGCCTGAAGGTAACTTGTATAAATTTTAGTTTTATCAACATAACCGTGGTATTTTCTTAGTTCTATTTTGATCTATATCAACTGTTGTGAATTTTCAGGTCTGACATTATTTGCGACGACTCTATGTGATATTATTGAAACATTCACTGAAGCAGACACAGTGATAATGGGAGATGTGACTTATGGAGCGTGTTGCATAGATGACTTCACTGCAGTGGCCCTAGGAGTCGACTTGCTGGTGCACTACGGTCACTCCTGCCTCATCCCCATTGACCAAACCAGCAATATCAAGGTTCTTTATATATTTGTAGACATAAAAATAGATCCTTCACATTTTGTTGAGACTATTAGACTAAATTTCCCAAGGAATACACATCTAGCGTTAGTTAGCACAATACAATTTGTAACCACCTTACATTCTGTAGCTAAGAATCTGAGGACAGAGGAATACATTGTAACAGTGCCTCAGAGTAAACCTTTATCTCCTGGGGAAATACTTGGCTGTACAGCTCCAAAACTCACTGCTGATGTAGTTATATACCTAGGAGACGGTAGGTTTCATCTAGAAGCAATAATGATAGCTAACCCAACTATTGTAGCTTACAAATATGATCCCTATTCAAAGAAATTCACTTCAGAAGTCTATGATCACAAATTGATGCAATCCAACAGGCAAAACCAAGTTAAAACAGCAGAAAATGCTAGTCATTTTGGCCTAATTTTGGGAACACTAGGCAGACAAGGCAGTACAAAAGTTTTAAGTAATTTAGAGAAACAAATTCAAAATGCTGATAAAAAATATGTAAAGATATTATTATCAGAAATATTTCCTAGTAAATTAGCACTATTTGGTTTAGATGCATTTGTCCAAGTTGCATGTCCGAGATTATCAATTGATTGGGGTACAGCTTTCCCAAAGCCCTTATTGACTCCTTATGAGTTTTCAGTATCTTTAGGGAATAGTAAATGGTTGAAAGATGATGGGACATATCCTATGGACTTCTATTCTAATGACAGTCTAGGGCCTTGGACACCAAACTACAAGCCTCTAATCTGTTCAGAAAGTGGAAAAGAGTGTGATAGTTGTTGTGGGGGGAAGGATAAGAAGTAGTGACTTACCGGGACTCCTTCAGGAATGACCGCCGCAACCTCGCGCGCCTGCGAGAACACTTGAGAGTCCATAAACTTTGAGGGGAAAGTCTCTGCAAAGTTTGAGATCTGAACATTCCGGGTGTCTCTCCTGAAACAATATAACTATATGAGTTTCAAACAACATGTATACCAATAGTAAAAGTCATTCAATAGTCAAAGCACATGTTGTGAAAGTCTACCCTTTTGCTTTTGCTTTGCTGATTGATTTAAAGGTGCTTTTAACATTGTTTTATTTTGATATAGTCTCTCTGTTCACATTGAATGTGTGAAAGTGTCTTATACAGTTTTATTATAGTTTCCTAAAAGTTACTTGCCTGTGCATCAGGGCGACAGCATAGCAGTAGTTGAAGAGCTGAGGGTTCAGATTGGAGCGAGCGTAGGCACAAGTTGATAGCAGTTGTTGTAATTCATTTTCAGGAACATCTGAATAATATAATAATTTGTTAGTTTTTTTTAAACTTATTAATACTCATTGTATAAAATTAAATTAGTTGGGCGTCTACTTAATTTATTAATGCAATAAATTTGAGAAATTTTCGGACTTCGTTTTATTGTTTAAAAAATAATATTTTTTTTACTTTGCATTTGGTACACTAAATTAGCATTAATTATGTTAAAATCACTGAAAGTTTATAAGGGTTATCTTAATTATGTATGAATATCATATTATCTACTTCTGCTACATAATCATGGTAATGAAGAAATATAAATATGATAAACATTATAACTAAGTAAAACATCATCTGATTATAATTTTTATATTTATCTAATAGTAAATAGGACCATTTGCTTATCTAGTGTGATATTCACTATACTATTTTATTATGTCCGTGTTAATTTTATAACTCAAGTGAATACAGAAAACATTTGAAAGTTCAGGTCTTGTTTCAACCAAATAAGTGCTTGCAGAGGAAGCATACAAATATTTTTATTATTGAAGCGAGTTATACAAAATTTACTCAAATGTTTTTTTTTTTCTTTATAAGATCTAAGTTTCTAACAATTTTCAAGTCACCTTTAAATGCCACAAGGAACCCTAGCACAATTGCTTCTTATTAAAATAATGCTAAAAGCTGTGTAGTAAATGCCACTTATAGTATGGGTATCAGAGAGGAGATATTGGTAAAGGCTTTGTGACTCTATTACTAAGATTTCGCTGTCTGTTTGTCCGTCTGTCACCAGGCTGTATCTCATGAACCATGATAGAAATTTTCACAGATGATAGTTATATTTCTGTTGCCACTACTATACAACAACAAATACTATATAATTCTTCGATCAAATATCTACTAGATTTAAGGTGATGTCTCTAAAAACGGCAAGGCAAATAAGAGCACAAGTGAGAGTGTGGTCTTATTTGAGTTAAGTATGGTCCTACCAGAGCCTACGTGCGGACATGCCATGCCTTCAGTGTGTTTTGAAGAATTGCTAAAATAACAATGGTTACAGTAAGGTTTCCGATCTCTTTCTTTCGGTAAGTTAGGAATTTTAGGGGGATGCCCATACAATCAACTTGATTTTTAAGCATTTTCTTGTCGTTATTTATAACATGTTATGTATTACTTTGCAAAAAAAGTAATTTTATTAAAATTAAGTTAATGTTTAAGAGGAGCTTCCATACAACGAACATATTTTGACCATAATTTATAGATAATGGTACGAAGCCGACGATAACTCGCACTAAGCCAATTAATAAATCCAAAGGCCAATGGCCAATATTTGTTTTTTACTCTAAATAGGTCAGCGTTTGGCCCCAATTCACCTGATGGTATGTTACATTGTGGTCTACGGTGAAGCGCGTACCTAGAAGGAACCGGTTCACTCTCGCTTTGAAAATCGCTAGATTACAGTCATTAGCCGGGTCCACACAGAGCGAGCAGCCTCGCGAGGCATTTGCCGCGCGAGGCGCTGCTCGCTCTGTGTGGACGTGCCTCGGACGAGGCAAGCGCGCGCTCTGCTGCGGGCGAGCGACCGAGCGCCCGAGCCATCGAGTGTCGGCTTTTGAATTTGCTCAAAGGCGCCTCAGTCGCCTAGTTAGGTATGTCATTGTTGCACTAAATTGGCGCGTCCACACAGAACGAGCGAGCAGCCTCGTGAGGCATTTGCCGCGCGAGGCATTTTCCGCGCGAGGCTGCTCGCTCTGTGTGGACGCGCCTATTGGGGAACAGGCGAAAATTCGGCATGGAGTTCCAAAGTTTGGCGGTTCGGACAATAAAGTGAAATTACTTAGAACTTACTCATAAAAGTGTCGATGAGTTCCGTGGCCATCTCTTGGTGTCTGGGCAGGAAGAGCGAGAAGTCTGCATCGGTTGGCAGCTGGGAGGCCAGGGGGAACTGCGGCACATTCCTCAGGTTGGCCAGGGGGATGCGCACGTTGGCATCGTCACCGAAACGGTTGTTCAACTCGATGCCGTTGTTGGCATAGTCGGGAGGCTGCCAATAGAAGGTTCCAATCAATTTTTATTTAGCAAATAAACGACCTCATTGCGTAATGGTTACCATGCCGGACTGACAACTAGAGGGTTCCGGGTTCGATTCCCAGCACGGCCAAGATCTTTGTAATGAACTATAATTTATTGGCTGTTAAAATGTGTATTGATAAAAAATACTTGTTTTTTCCTATGAGTATAAAACAAATAAATATACTGTAAAAAGTTCTCAATGGGAAAAATGTCTGCTTTTCAATCTGACGGCTACTGTTTCGATTCCAGCCCAATGGTTGTTTGTATTTCAAGTAATGTGTGAATTTGCACTCGCTTTAAGGTGAAGGAAAACATCGTGAGAAAACAACATGTTTGAGGACCACAATATCCGAAGACGTGTGTCATCCGCCAACCCGCGCATGGATACGCCCTAGCATTGTTGACTATGGCTTGTATCTCTCTCCTCCTGAGAGAAGGCCTCGAGTCCAGCAGTGGGACACGAGGCCTTCTTCTAGTAGTAGGCTGCTTTTGCTATAGTACTGTAAATTATGAGTTTAGCTATTTTCAGGTCGGGACAGGCGAGGCTGTATAAAGTACTACTCAATAATTAATTGGTAGGCACAAATATGTTCAACAACTAATTATTTTTATCACCTCTTATGAATCAGAATAATATGCAAATAATATTCCTGTTTGTGTCAATTAAACGTGTGCAAATAATTTTCCTGCTGGTAAAGGAGGAAAACCTCGTTACTTTCGCAAACTAACAGAAAATGTGTTTTAACCATATTAATAGTAAAGTAAAATACACAATTTATACTGGTTATTAATCCTACTACATAATAAATGCGAAAGTTTGTTACTTCTTCACGCTAAAACGGCTGATTCGATTTGCATAAAATTTGGTCTGGAGATAGCTTAGACACCGGCAACCTTTTTTATCTAAGATTAACGCGGATAACACCGCAGGGCGCAGCTAGCAGCGTTGTACTATATTAATGTTTAGTTAACGCTATATTCCTGACTCAATAAAAAAATAAACCAAGTTAAACAACTTTTACAATAAATTTCAACAGATACTTATCAAAAAATGTTATTACAAACTCAAAGACTTCTTTGAGGATAGATCACTATAAATAAATTATTGTTTCAGAGAAAAAGAACTGTACAGTAGCCAATAATATTTTAGTCCTAAGTAATTTTATAATAATCACTAATATTGTAAAGACACTGTCTAGTTTGCCTCGGAGCAAAGCTAGCCAGTGCCTCTTGCTACGCCCTATTACAACAGGGTACATGTAACATAGCCTGTCATACATGTGTTGCAATAAACTATAAACGCCTACAAAGTTTACAATAGCAATCAAAAGACACTCACCACAAATTGCTCAGTAAGCTGAAACACAGCTTTGTTGTCTCCCTTCGGCGTAATAAGAGGCTCGCTCGGCCGGTCGAACAGAAGCTGTAAAGACTCCGCACTCATGGTTAGTTACCTACTAGGAATTAGCATAAACTAACTAACACACTAACTGGTAAACTACCTACAATATAGAATTTAAAGACTAAAATTAGCTCACACACTTCACAGGAACTGTGAAGTGGGAATGCGTTAAAGGCCTGTTGTTGTGCCTTTTATACAAAATTAATTATGGAGTGCAAAACCACAATTGATATCTAGTATGTAATTTACAAGGATAGTGTCGTGTAAACTGTTCCCTGGCAGTGTGCATAGCTTCAACAGGATACTGTGGTTGTTATTGAAAAAGGGCAAGTGATATCGCACATTCATTTCCTTAACGTCACTAAACAAAAATGATTAATTTTGAGTAAACTCCATCTATACTACAAACAAATTTTGTTTAGTGACATTAAGGGAATTATAGTGTGATATTCTACACTGTTATCACTGAGGTTCAGACTGACCTGAAAATTTATTTATCCATTCGTATGTTGAATGACATTAGCCTATTTTGTATTATCTGTTGAAAAAAAGTCCAAGTTCCAAGTTTTAGTTTTACCTACACCGGCTCCCGGTATATCAACAGTTGCGGCGAAAATGTGTTTATACCGGGCAACGGTGTTTCAACATACAAGTGGATATACTAGTTAGATTAATGCATAGGCTACTTTAACCTTAAGGCTCGGAGTAACACAGGGACACCGCGGGCGAAGCCAGTTTGAAATAATTCATAAAACAAGATGTACTTGAAGCCACTATTCCTTCTTTCTCTTTTCCCTAAACATAACCAAGAATACATCCACTGCAATGTTTTATGAGAATCAGTATTAATTAACTTGTAAAACAACATGAAAACTTAATTATTAAGCAACAGGAAAATGATATAGTAACTGGTAACAATATTATAATAATTTCCAATAGAGTTGTAACAATAAATAATAACTGTTTAGTCTAAATCACATCAACTAACAAAAGTTGAATTTTAATCACAATTTCACTATATATTTATACATCTAAATGTAATATGGTATACTATTTCTCTTGTAAGAATTTGCACACAGTATCAAGGAATTTCTCAGGCTTTTGACTGTGGACCCAGTGACCCGCTCCTTCTATGAAGTTCAACTCAGCTAGGGGAAAGTACTCTTGGATTTCTTTCAGGTCATTTTTCCTGAAACAACAATGGCCTTATTTAAAGAATAGATAAAAATATATAAGGATAAAGATAATAATTTGTTTAGTGTGTTAACGAGAACATAATATTGGAATTCAATTGTCAATTCTTTGTCTTCACTAATATTATGAAGAGGAAAACTTTGTTGTTTGGTTGTAATGAATAGGCTCAAAAACTACTGGACCGATTTTAAAAATTCTTTCACCATTCGAAAGCTACATTATCCACGAGTAACATAGACTATATTTTATTTTGGAAAAAAATAGGGTTCCGTAAGATATTTGGATTTTTTGGACACAAACTGAAAAAAAACAACCAAAGAAGTTACTAATTTTGCGTACACTGCCCAGACTACAAAAGATAGAACCATAAAATGTTCTAATTAATTGTAGATTTTATAAATATCTTCAAAAAAGTCCACGACACACTATACCTATCTATGTCGAGTGAGGCACGAGACAACCACATATTTATTTAAAAATCTTGAATTTTTTTGGACTACATTTAAACACATTTATTTTACTCATGCTATTAATCCTTACCTAAATAAATTGTTTCATCAATAAGTACAGTTTATGTTGATAATATTTACTTAATATGAAGCCGGGGCGGGTCGCTAGTAAATAATAATAATAGTTTAAAGGTAAATATCAAATATTGTGTTCTGTACTTCAACTGTCAGTAATTAGTGTGTAAAAACAATAACAAGGTAGGAAATGTACTTACCCAATGTAATCTGACAAAGATCCTCCAATAAACAGTGTAGGTCCACAATACTGCAGGCCTCTCAAATTTAAGGGAAAGTTAGCTATCTGTGTCTGAAAATTTTCCTTCAAGGCTGGTATATTGACACGCCATGTGTAAGACCCTGTATTGGTCTGTACCAGATTTGTTATCAAGAAGTTTCTGAGGTTGATGTCAGGAGTAATTGACTTGAGCTGCTCATCGGCCAGTTTTCTGGCTTTAGACATTGCAATACCTGGTCTTATAGCTACTGAAGCCATTGCATCAAAAAGGTTGGCCATAGTGAATATTTGTGGGCTGGTTTTCACTGGAGATATGTCCACAACTATTAAACTAGATACAAGGTCAGACTGGAATAGATAAGTTTATATTAGCAGAGCAGCAATAATAGTCTAGTAAGATGGAAGTCACACCAAGTGTAAAGAAATGTTTAGAGAAAGAAATAAAGCTGTCCTGATATAGCCATCCTCACCTGAATTATTAATGAAATATAATAGAAAATTATGATAGGCAGAAAGTAGGTACATTTGTTACTGAAAGATTACGTACAACTTACACAAAGCAGAGAGAGCACCATAGCGGTCCGGCCGCCCATACTATGTCCTAGCACAGAAACTTTCGAAAGCTCCAACTTCTTTAGGAGTTTCATAACATCGTGAGCCATATGAATATAGGTATGTTGTGCAGCATGCCGACTGTCGCCATGGTTTCGCGCGTCTACGCTGATTACTTTCCTCCCTGTCGTCCTATGGATAGCTTTACTCATACTGTTCCAGTTATTCTTAGATCCTAAAAGCCCGTGTAAGATCACGAGAGGCGGGACGGTGCAAGTTTCGTTCTCAGATGTGCTTTCGTAAGAAGCGTAAGCCAAGTCCACTGTCTCTGCATTTTCTGACGTTGAGGCGTGTCTACACACGAGAGACGGGAGTACCTTATGGGCTTTTAAAATTTTAAAAGTGGTTCTGGGGGCCAATTTGTTTAAAATCATTTTTTGTTTTGATTTTTGGATGTGAGAAAATAATTTTGAATTTTTGGTATTTACACTGACATTGACACATAAAGTTGATAGTAAGAAAAAGAAACAGGCGCTCTTTTTGCTTTTTTGAGTTCTCACATTAAGAAAATTCAGTGTCATAAATTCATAACTAGTCATAAATTCAAATGCCTGAATCACGGTTTACAGGGATTAATTTATTACGGCAAGGCAATGTTTTCATATAGCTAACGTACAGATATGACTGGAGTTTTTTCTCTGAAAAAGAAAGTCTTGTGTGTCATAACTCTCATAAGGCCACCATCATTATCATCACCATCTGCCCCTTTCAATGTCACAAGACTCAGGAAATAGTAGGTACCTACAAACTTCCGCAAGTCGCGGTTTTAATGGACTAATTTAGGTTGGAATAAATAATAACAAGTTACTTGTGAATTAAACGTGTTATTTCGAGTTCGATAAATGGTAGTACGAGTAAAACAAACTTTAATTCTGTTATAATGAAGCAGTTTCTACTGTTATATTCGCTAGTTTTTATTAGAGAATATCTTTGATGTATATCTATCGATGTTCTATTAAAAATTCTACCGCGAATTTGAGTAAAGTAGTAGGCTCTACATCATGTATGTTGTGGCTTGCTCCTGGGATTAACTTGAGTTGTGCTTTTGGGTAATAGTTTTTAATACCTGACAGATCGTCCGCGCTGAAACATAAGAAGTGTGAAGACTGTCTGAAATTCGATGAAAAAAGCTGGTTCTTACATTTCAAAGTTCGTTGAACTAATAAAATGTAGATTTTTTACTTGTTTCCTTATGTATTGGAACAAAAGATGTTTGTATAGACTAGGTAACTAAAGCCACCCTTCTTATCGTACGAGACATTCACACAATATTTAGACATTAACTCAGCGTATTTAGTTTGGTGGAAGTCGTTGTAGGTACGGTACATAGGTACTAGGTTATAATTAGTTAAGGGCCCGAAAAAATTACTTACGATATAAAATCCGATAGCTCCGCTTTTATGAATAAAGTAGGCCCCGCATAGATCTTCCCAGGTACGTAAGGAAACGTCAGCATAGTTGGAAAATATTCTCTTAAAACCTCCACATTGGGCCTCCATCCGACAGTACCGTCTGTTTTGATGCCAACGTTTTTTACAATGAAATCCACTACATATTGTCGAGTGATGCCCGAAGAATGCATGCTGGCTTTAGCGAAGTTCACAGCGTCATCTACAGTGCGCAGTTTGTACCCTTCAAAGTTGATGTTGTTAGCAACATCTAGAACTCTTGGAAAATTGTTAGCAATTTGCTGCGACGTAGATACTGGTGATATGTCGACCGAAATCAAACTAGACACAAGTTCTGGCTGAAAAAAAGAATATAAAAAGCTTTGTTCTAGATTTTTTACCTCAACATAATGTGAATCATGATGTATATGTACCTACATATGTACTTGGTGTACTTTATTTATGTATGTAAACCTACTTTTGTTACGAAAGTTTTCCAAAGAGAAATGGAAAATTATTATAGAACGATTGATTGTGGTTACAGTAGCGAAGGTCATACCAGATTTGAGGGGTTGGCTAATCATTGCTCGTTGGAAAAGCTATGTATAGGTATAAGACGTGAACTTGTAGTTATACGAATTGCAAACACTAAATTATCCTGTTGACGTGTAGATCTCACTAATATTATAACATATAACCCCGGCTCCCGGTATAAACACATTTTCGCCGCAACTGTTAACATACCAGGAGCCGGTGTGGGTAAAACTAAAACTTGGAACTTGGACTTTTTTTGACAGATAATACAAAATGGGCTAATGTCATTCAAAATACGAACGGATAGGCGAATATGTTTGTGTAAACATGTGTGTATGTTTGATACGTTCTGACGCTCAATTGGCTGGACCGATTTTGATGAAATTTGGTATAAAGTTAGCTTTAATCTTGGATAAACACATAAGCTACTTATTAATCCGTATTACGTAGCAGCTAGTACTTACATAAAACAATGCCAGTATCATTGCTGTCTTGGCGCCCATACTATGTCCAATAAGCGTTACGTTATGCAAGTTTAGTTTCTTTATTAGCTTGACAGTGTCATACATCATATCGAAGTAGTTGTGGCTGGGGCGATGCGGACTCTCTCCGTGGTTTCGAGCGTCCACGCTTATCACTTCCCTTCCTGTGGTTAAATTTATCGCTTCGCTCACATTTTCCCAGCTGGTTTTGGATGATAGCAAACCGTGCAATATCAAAACTGGAGACTGTGGGGTTGTTTCACACTTTTTAAAGCGCATAAAGTTTAAATCAACAGATTTTTTAGTAAAATTTGCAAGTTCCCTGCATGGTATTTGTGCAAACGTATTGAATGTTTTTTTGAAAATGGCACCTCTGCACGCTGTTCCGATCCACATTTTGGAATCAAGTGGTTTTTACGCAATGTAATTAATTAAATACGCTTATCATTTTAATTCCGCCAGGTACAATTTATTTGCTTGTGTTGTTATTTTCCAAGAATAATCATGAAAATTAATTTTTCTTACGTCAATGGGTAGGTTTCAGGTACTTATGTTAACGAGTACCTACATTAATGAGTGTGTTAGAATTTCAGTTGGGTTATACATAACATGAAAAAGTTTAAAAGTAGATATTACGTACGTCTTCTTTTGTGCTGTAAATTTTTTCAAGACTTAACTTACTAATGATGCAATAGTTTGTATTGTATTTAAGGAGATTTTCACATTTTCATTTAAACTTCAATTTATGGCAATTTATGAAGATCACAAAGCATAAGCAGCCCATTATAATTTCCCACTGATGAGACTCGGGGCCTTCCCTCACGAGGAGACAGATACAGGCCATAATCCACCACGCTGGCTAAGTTCGGGTTGGCGGATGTCACATGTCTTCGGATATTGTGGTCCTCAAACATGCCGGTTTCCTCACGATGTTTTCCTTCACCGTAAAGCGAATGGAAATCCACACATAAATTGAAAAAAAAAAAAAAGTCAGTGGTGTAGGACTAGGATCGAACCAGGGGCCGTCTTGATGGAAAAATGGACGTTATTACCACCGAGACACATTCGCTTTTTAATTTATGAACATAAAAAAAAGTAGTTTATTCTAGAAACTTTAAAAAAACAAACTGCTCAGCACACTCTCTCTCACAGATGCGGTTCGAACACACTCCATAAGGAAGTGATAGGTATCTTCTACTGTTGGTACGTTTGTAGAATAAACACAGAGTGGGTGATCAATTGGGGCTGAAGACTAACGCTAGACAAGAAAATGTTATAATGACATTATTTTATCGGTGAGGTCAACTACCATAAAAAAAATCTAACTTCGATTAATTATATTTTTTTTTTTGAAAATTACAATTAGTTTTACAAAAATCCGTCATCTTATTAATCTTATTAATTTACGCTATAACATTTTTCTGCGAAAAGGTTGTCTAGGAGAGATTGTTTCAACCAATAAGGCCACCGGTTATGGCACAGCTCTCTTTTTCTGTCAATTATTTTTATTTGTGGTGTTCATGTAGCGCCTGTAGCTCGGCTAACTAAGATGATCAGACGCGATCATTGAGGTTAAGCAACGGACTTCGGATGGGACACCATGCACAAGACTTTAAAAAAGTGGGATTTTACATGTGGCCGATACCATGGGTAGGATGACACGTTAAATTGTAGGTCCCAGGTTAGTCTTAGTATTAGCAGTCGTTAAGTTAGAGGCTTTAAGCTTAAGCTTTAAAACTCTCGACCCCAGAGCTAAGCCTATTTACACTATACGCTAGCAATGTACTTCAATGAATATTAATAATACTGAAAGTACTTAATCCCATTACTATGTAAATTAGATATTTAAACTAAATAAGTAGGTATGTAGTAATTACTAATGCACACAAATAGTTAAAAATAAATTAACTAAATTCACAACATGTGCTACTTACTATGCACATGGTAACACCACTTCATACTTTGTTTCACTTTTATGCGTAGGTACTTGCTTACTCACGTAATTAATTCGAGTACGTACTACGTACGTAGAGAAAACAACTATTAACTTTGGTTTCTCTGTCTACGTTCGAGTAAGTTCCTGTATTTACAATGCATTTCAAATGTCATGGTCATATGTCAAATCACATTTGAAAATGTTCAAGCCATATTTTAAATGTCATAATCATTGTCATCAGTTTTTTAGCCCCTGACGCCAAAACGACGGGGTGGTAAAAGTTTGACATGTCAGTGTGTATCTGAGGCATAGACAAAAGAAAAAAAAGACTGAGGTACTGTGTGACCGCACATGAGATAGCGATATTTTCGGACAATGTTGCCACTTTAGTAGAATTTCATTGAAGATAGGGAAATTAGGGTTAGGGTATACACATAATAAAGAAAAAGACTTCAGATTATATTTCTACGTTTTATTAATTTTTAAACAAAATCAGTTTATTGTACACATTCCTTACTCTTTATTTCCACGCTTCACAAAAACGTCACCCATAAAATGGTTGGAACAAATCCTGGAATTTTGCGTTGATTTCCAATCATAAAATTTTATCTACCATATGCTTCTATCCAAATCTCTACAAGTTCAGCATTCGATGGAAATCTGTAAAAAAATATTAAGAAATATAAAATACTAGAAGTTGCCCGCGGCCCGCGTGAAGGTCGCTCTTAGGGTAACCTCTGGAAAAACTCTATGGTATCCTATTCCCGTGCCAATTTTATATACACTTTCCTCATTCGATTCCTGAGATCTAGTTAACCTCTGTTTTTAGCTACTTTGGCGAGCGATTTCTCCAAGCCATTATTTAAATATGTAACTAGAATACGTGAACCATACCACTAAGTGAACCATTTACTTAAATTCTAATTCAGAAGTATTTAATTTCAAAAACACAAAACTTTCCCTTTGAACTTTAAACCCCATTAGCATACCTAAATGCACTCCTGGCAAATATTTTCACGAATTTATTTTAACCATCAAAGAAACTACAAACATAACAACTTTCAAGACTAACTAACTTAACTTGATAAATAAAGAATTTTCCATACAAACTTTCACCCCCCATTACAAACCCTTAGTTCACCCCTGGCAAAAAAACTTGATACCATTATTTTTAATTTTACATAAACAATACATATTCCAAATAAATAAAAAAAAATTCACAACCCTAAGACCAGCCGTTTGGGCTCTGCGTTGTCTATAGATGAATGAATAAGTCAGGACAAAGAGTCTTATAGTACAGATAATTATATAATATGGTAACTTCATGTCAAATAACTGGGCTTAACTTCACTGGGCGAGCGCGTGGACCGCGCTCGCCCAGTGAAGTTAAGCTTAGATCACAATATCGCTTACCACGAGGAATATTGAGACTAAGCGCTAACCCATTTAGTGTAAAAAAAAGCCCGACTATATTTCGATGGAAGTAGATTAAATTAGTTAAAGGACTGTTTAAGCAATTCTCAAGTACAGTGCAAACGGTTTTTGTAAAACTAGGGGTAAAATTGAAAGTCAGATTATGACAACCCTTATTCAATTTCTTGTAGGTTATGTTTTTATTTTGCATTTGCATGTTTTGCCACTTTGAAGCAGAACTTTACATCCAAATCAATAGTACTTGAATTAATCCTATTTAATTAATATTTGAATTGATTTAAGAAGATATATTGTATATAAAAAAGGCCAGTACCAACCTGTGAAATGTAACATCACATAAACCAGGTTCAGTTCTATTCTAATAACTCAAAATACAACACTGCACCATTCTGTCGATGTCCTAAACTATTCACCGCGCGAGAATAACACAAAATTCTCAGAATCGCAGTAATGTTTGACACCGAAACTGACAAATATGCTGGTGTCAAACAGTTACAGCGACAGAGAGAAAAACAGTATAAGCCTTTCTCTTTCACGCATGTTATTTTTACATATGGCTGTTTCGCTGTTGAGTAAAAGAGATGGAAATGTGACTCCGTCTATTGCTTTCTCTGTCTACGATCTGAGGCTTCATACTCGTACCTCCAGAACGGATGACCCATTTTTTTCGTTCCGTAGCATTGTTGAATGAGATCCACCCTTAAATATTATTTTTATTTTATACAGTGTATACACCATGTAATGTCACTCGATTTAACGAGAAACTCTCTAAAGCGTCGAAATCAATTGGCTTTAGTTGGTTTACCTTGTATTCCATACAATTGATACATTCTCTCCATTAAAAGAAGACTCTCTATAACGCCATAAAATGCTCGGTCCCTTCAGTGTCGTTATATAGAATTTATTCTGTCATTTACTTTTAAAGTTAATTCATAATTAAATATTCTGCGAATGTATAGAAGGTATACCATGTGTCGTTATTTAGATGGAATTAAAAAAAAATACTTTTGCTATACAGCAAAAGTATTTTTTCCCCTTAAATATATATTTTTTTTTTTATTTAATTTGAGGTAAAGTACATTTACACATTCCTTGAAAATTTTAAGTGTCAACAAGCTACCGTTATTGATATATAGCAATAATTACGAAATATCATGTTTATTGTATGGGGACCCCCTTCATATTTTCATTTTTATATGTTTAGCATTTGTTTTCGTACCTATAAATATATATTTTGTCAAATCTACAGATTTCTAGCTATCACAGTTTCTGAGATACAGCTTGGTGACAAGACAGACATCGGCTTAGTAATAGGGTCCCGTTTTTACCTTTTAGGTATGAAACCCTAAAACCATGTGATGTGGACTTACTCATTTACTGTATTTCTGTGTTAAATTTTGTGCACAGCTCGAAACTTTTGCGATACAATTTAACAATACACACACACTGATACGTTTAATCTACAAAAAACCCGTCATTCCTGCTTCCCGGGGATTAAAAATAGTCTTTATTGGCCTTGATTTGGCTCTGTCGGAATTTTCTTTATTTCAATTGTCTAAAATGACCGGGACTAAGGTCATATATTCTAGTTTATATCCTTTAGATCCCTTGTATAATGTTAGTCTTAAGTACTTCTTTAATTAGTTCTAAGAAGGGAAGGGACCTTGGATCTCGCGACATAGGCTTGCCTAGAGGGAGGTTCAGCGGCACACAAACCTACCCCTAGTATTATTTTTTTCATTTGTCTCTAGTCTAGTACTCAGACTACAGGAAAAAAGGTCTTTATTCCTGTAGTCTGAGGTCTAGTAATGGTGTATAAATTTAGCCTTAAGTTTATAGAACAATATAAATACATTTGAATTTGAAATTTGAATAAGTTTGTGTGGACATTTATTTCAGCTTTATTTCAAGAACTCGGTGACCATATTGAAGAATGTATTGGGGTCTTCAGCGTGTACATTATGACCGACCCCTTTCACGTACTTGAGCTCTGCTTTCGGGAACAGTTCTCGGATTCCGGTGATATCTGCGGGACTGAAAAGTAACTGTAGTATACACAGTTTTGATTGATCTAGAAAACAAGTAGCATATACAAATTTAGGCTACCAACAAAGCAAGCAAGTTTATTTCCTGTTTTCAGGACCCCGTTACTAAGACTTCCTACTCTATCTGTCTGTCGCCAGGCATGTATCTCATGAACCGTAACTAGTTCAAATTTTCACAGATGATGTATTTATGTTGGCGCTGTAACAACCAATACTAAAAATAGAGAAAAAAACAATTATAGGGGCTTCTGTACTGCAAACTTCATTTTTACCATTTTATAGTATAGATAGCGCATTATGCGCGAGCCAGACTAGCACTTGGCCAATTATTATGTTCTTTAGTAAGATCCCTTTGAAAGTCACTATATTGATATTAATGTAAATTCACACATCCTACCATACGTAGCGAACAGACGGACATACTTTCAATAACTATAATAAAAAATTTGTTAACTTCAATGGCGTAATGGTTACCATGCCGGGCTGTCAACCAGACGAGTTCGATTCCCGGCGCGGCCAACATTTTTGTGATAAACTAAATATGTTGGCTGACAGTCTGGGTGTCAAATACATATGTATCAACCATAAAACTAACTAGAAGTGGTTAAGTATGGGGCTACACAGTCAGCTAAATATTCAACTGAAATGTCTCCAAATAATTAAAAAATACGACATTCTGTCAAGTCTGGTAACAAAAGGTGTGTTTCGAATACAATATTTATTATGTTTCTAGCACAAGTGACAACAATTCGTGTAATGAGGCCGACTTAAAAATTTATGTTAAAATTTAAGGTTCTTAAACAACTTAAGAATACAATAAAGTTATTTACAGTTAGAAATTAGTAAACTAGGTATTCTAGGAGCAAAGGTTAGCTTCCTTCTTTGTACCTATACCTATACCAATATTATACTAAAGAGGCAAAGTTTTTTGTTTGGCGCGAATAGGCTCTGAAACTACTGGACCGGTTTGAAAAATTCTTTCACTGTTGGGATGCTATATTAGATATCCTCGAGTAACATAGGCTATAGGTAATTTGTTTCTATTTGCAACTTAGATTATTTTAGAGACTTAGATTCTGGTAATGTATATGGTACCTATGTATATTTAAGGTGACAACCGAGCAAAATTCACATTGAGAAGTACTATACAATCCTGCGTAAAGGATAAGGCTACGATTTTTTCAGTTTAATTATCTTTGATTCAGTGTTCAGAACCGTTTGTTCCAAAACACGATTAGGTAAAATTAACTCGATAAATTTATATAACGACTATTTCTAAGGAACAAAACTATTCCTTGGAAATAGTCGTTTTTAAATTAAAAAATGCTGTGTTTTTGTAACTTATAAAGAAACTGTATTTTACCGACTTCAGCCGCGCCATACATATTTGAACGAAACGCTTGACGTGCAACTGTGAATTTATCACGAAATAAATTCATATAAAATAAATTACAATATTTAAATTATAAGCTCTCACAATTCTAAATAACATCATTACCTACAAAAAAGTAAGATTGGATGTAGGTAATATCTTACTTTTAAAATCACAACATTTTTTAATTTTGAAACGACTATTATAAAAAAAACTCTTGCGATTTTTACGTACTCGTAATTGTATTTTGGATTTCTAACTATTCTAAACACTAGATTAGCTAATGAAACGGACAAACCCTATCATTTACGAGATTTTCATCTAATATATACAAATAATGTATAAAAAAATACAAATATGCCATTTTGCTCCTGTAACGCCTTGTAAGAAATCTTGCTTATTTTAGGCTGATATTATCTAGAATAGTTAGAGCTTATAATTTTAATTTCGTTAATTGTTAATTTAATGTGAATTCATTTCGTGAAACACCTACTGCCATACTTCAGGCGCTTCATTCAAATCTGTATGGCGCGGCACTCGGTGCAACATCGTCTAAACCACTTTTGTTAGTACCACTTTACCAGTAACACGTTTTTTGTATGTTTTGCCTTCAACCCCCTGACTTAAGTCGTCGGAGACTTTGTTCAGCTAAACACAGTTGTGTATCATCTCACGATATTACATAAAACATAGACATAAAACATCTTTATTTACCAAAAAGTATGTACATTTTTGTATATCGACACAAACTATTACTAAATAAGTACTAGGCCTAAAAGTATAAATATGTGTTGATGTACACTAAGTTGCTTCCTGAATCCCACACGAGGTAAATCCTGTGTTGTGGGATTCAGTGCCTTCCCTTAACCACTAATAACTAATTCTTACAATTATTTTAATAACAAAACACATAATCCTACTACTATTATAAAGGCGAAAGTTTGTATGTATGGATGTATGTTTGTTACTCTTTCACGTAAAAACTACTGAATGGATTTGAATGAAACTTTACCACAATATAGCTTATACATCAGAATAACACATAGGCTATAGCTTATACATCAGAATAACACATAGGCTACAATTTTTGAGGTTTTTAATGTGAGGTCGTAAAAAAAACACATTTTTTGCGCTTACATTGCAAACGCTGACTGAATCCTACAAGATAGATCAAAACAATTTACTACAGTATTGTACAACTTAAAAAGGTCTACAAAAAAGTCCGTGATGGTATATGTTTATCTCTTAGGAATAACCCACAATAACCATTTTTTATCCTTTACTTTGTACGAGAAATAATGGCTTATTTACGAAGCGATTTTAAGCAATACAGTATAAATCCTTATCCAATTAAGTATCTTAAATACATTGTGCATTTATTAAAGATCAATATGGCTTTTTACAGCATGTAAATTAAATAAATATTTTCGAAGATATCACAGATTTAAAATGCAGCGGCGCCAGGAGAACGGGGCGTGGGGTGGGGAAGAAGCGGCTAATAGCTGAGTGCGCGACCCGAACGCGGGCAGACGCGTGAGAGCAGACGTCGTTGACGGTTGTGTCCGTTTTGCGAATTTTCAAGGCACTAGCGATTTGATAAAAACGTATGGTCGCCTACTTTAAGTAATATAGGCCTAAGGTTAGTTATTGCCAGGTTTATTTTTGGTTAGAAGTTAGTTACACGTACAAAAAGATACTTCATTTTTACGAATTACTTCATTGATAATTCAATTACTATATAGATAGGTTACTTACAGTTAATTATAACAAATTATATTAGCAATAAATTAAAATTGCGACTATAATTTGAGATTTAAACTATCCTATCTCTCAAGTTGGATCGAACTGCACATGGTGTGCGAATTTTATTATAATCGGTTAAGTGGTTTAGGAGTCCATTGAAGACAAACATTGTGACACGAGATTATATAAATTAAGATAAGATTATTAATATTATATGTATGTTTTTTATTATTCTTTATTGTACACTACGTCCTTCTTTAGTCGTTTATAAATTCCTTTCCATCCAAAGGTTGCCTGGAAGAGATCGCTTTAAGCGATAAGGCCGCCAATTGTGGTACACTAATTTTAAGTTAATTGTCTTTTACTGTGCCTTTTTTATTTATGTGTCCAATAAAGAATTATAAAATTTCCATGACACAATGTTAGTTACCGTACTTCTCCAAAACGGCTTGACCGATTTTTACCAAATTTCATATGCGTATTCAGTAGGTCTGAGAATCTTCTACTATATATTTTTAAGGCAAAACAACGTTTGCCGGGTCAGCTAGTATAAATATAAATATCCATCCTTTTGCAAGCAGGCAGGGTAGGTGGCACAGGTGGTTAGGCGCGAACGCTAACGACATGAGATTGCAAACCGTTGGCACAATAGTTGAAAACTATAGTACTATTTATGTCAAAATATAATTGAGCTAGTTTTACTCAACTACGGGGTTTTATAAGTATGAAGTGTGAGTGAGTGTGTAAGACAGTGAAATTATTTCTCCCAACATAATTAATGTAACTTGTGTAATTTTTTTTATTACACATCATGGCTATAAATAAATAACGTGGTGACACGTTAGAACCACTTACGGAATGTAATTCGACTGGTCTCCTCCAACGAACAGCACGGGACCTTCATACTTCTCTCCTTTCATGTGCGGAAACGTGGCTATATCTTCGAAATGGCGTTGCAACGCGTCCGTGTTGCATTGCCAGCCTATAGTGTTATTGTATCTTTTGCCGACGTTCATTATGATAAAAGCCATCATGCCTGCAAAATAAAAAATTATAAGCGTTGTAGGGAACAAACTGCCAAACTGTGGAACTCCTTACCGAAATACATGTTCCCACTGAACTGTCAACCTTACTGTCTTCAAGGTGGGAGTTAACCGATTTCTTCTAGACAAGCTCGCTCCATCTTAGACCGCAATGTCACTTAACCATCAGGTGAGTTGTGGTTCTTATGTATAAAAACAACATATATGTATCTCGTGATGCTGACAATATTTTATTCAAATTGGCATACCTACCTTACCTCAGTTAAGGCCAGAAACATGGCAGTCCGACCATGATACTATGTCCGATAACGCTAGCCTTGTCCACGGATAACTTGCTCATAGCTACATAGATACAACAGCCGCAAGTTCCAGATACGTGTGCGAACGGGAGTCGGGAGTTTTTCAAGCCGCCCGAATGTTTTGTGCATGGTCACCCATCCAAACACTGTCCGCATCGACCTTTGCTTAGCTTCGATGATCGCATCAGATCACCTTAGCTAAGGCGTAAGGTTGCCAGTCTGTCGGTGTTTTATAGAATACATTTCGGGGAGTGCGCAACGAAGTTGCATAATATTATTTCATCTCCGTTCCTTTACAGAACGAGCAGAAACTCAGCGAAGAAACATAGGTATACAGTCGAAATCCCTATGTTTCGCACAAGCCGATTCGCTTCACCTTTCTTGTGAGGACTGCAAAACTTTTCTTCCTGAGTCTTCAAATCTAGAATTAATAGTTATTTTCTAAGGTAAGCGTGTAACATCGTAGGCCATAGTATTGTTTAACACCGGGCAAACTGTGGTCAAACGCAAACCTATAAGTTATAAAAAAAAACTAGCCGAGCTACAGGCGCTACTTATTATTTCTGTATAAAATACCTTCGTGTTCTATCAAACCCGATGCTTTAATTTTCTCTTTAGCCTTGGCCCTGGCCTTGCCCATGTCTAGGCCGGTGAAGTCAACAGCTCGCATCACATCCAGCAGGCGAGGGAAGAAGTTGTTGAGGATGCCAGCGGTGGAGACGGGGGATATGTCTACCACCACCAACTTTAATACTTTAGCCGGCTAGAAAACAAAATGTGAAGTCCCGTTAATATGAGTATTATAAAGTCGAAGTTTATGTGTTTGTTTATTAAGGCGCTATGATTATACCATATTTTGAAAAATTCTATAAAATCCTGCTGATAGGAGTAGCTTGTTTTTATGCGCTGCAGTTTTTTCAGTTTTATTAACTTTATTTCAATGTCAAAGATCACGAGGGTTCCAAAACACGATTACGTAAAATTCGCTCGATAGTTTTATTTGTAGAAAAATAGTCGTTTTAAAAGTAAAAAAACGTCGCTTACTTTTCTAGTACGTAATGATATTTATCTAGAAGAGAAGTGAGGAGCGTGAGGCGAAACAGGCTGATAATAATGATGAATAAAATGTGCTACACTGGATAATTTTCATAACACTGGAATACCTACTTCATTCAATAGGTACTCAGCTGAACAATAATTTAATCACGAAATGAACATGAATATTGCGAAAACAAGACCTTTGAATTTAGGTAAGCTGCCAACGCAACAGCCTTGCCTAGTTAATGAACTTAACATAGGAATTTTAAGTCACCAGGTCACAATAATACTCGTACAATAAAACGAATAATTGTTTTCCATTTCAAAATTGGTTCATTAAAATTTAAGTTTTTCATTTAAATAATTAACTCAGTTCAATTAATGTGTCAATAAAGGTAAATAATTAAGAACGTAATTCATTTATCACCAGTTCAATTAAAAGGCATTAGTTGTTCTTCTTCTTCTGCGTAGCTAGCTAAGTGGTCAAGTTCTGGTGTCGAGAGTTTCAAGCCGACTGTAGTCTCTCTGACTTGCTTTAACGACTGCTTGTACTAAGACAAACGGTCGGGACCTACAATTTAACGTGTCATCCGAACTATGGTAGCACCCAGATGAAAATGCCAATTTAAAAAAGACAGTCTTGTGCATATCCAACCACCGTTTTGCATCGATTGTTACTTAGCTTCGATGATCGCGATCACCTTAGCTAGCCGAGCTACAGGCGCTCATAGTTATGATAAATAATAATGTAAGATGTTGGATGTAAGGCGACTGCAAACCTGACTGAGCTGTCAACCTTTTAAAACGCCTGCGCTGTTTTTTACGCTGGTACGTTAGGACTGTTCTAATGGCTATAAAAATGTGATAAAATACGCCGCAGTAATTCGCGTGACAACACTCTTACAAAGGCGTGTGCGGAAGCCTTGAACATATGACATACATAAACATTACCGAACGAGCAGGGAGACTGCTAGGAGGCAATGGAAATGCCGAAAATTCTTCCACATTTATAGTACGGACGGCCGAACTGTGGAACTTCTTGCCGAAATCCCTGTTCCCACTGAACTACAATCTTACTGTCTTCAAGCCGAGAGTAAACCCGTTTCATCTAGGCAAGCGCGCTCCGTATTAGCCTATAATGTCATTTAACATCAGGTGAGTTGTGGTTGTTATGCATAAAGAAATATATTAGTCGCGAAGCTGACAATATTTTGATCAAATTGGCATACCTACCCTACCTCAGTTAAGGCCAGAAACATGGCAGTCCGACCTCCCATACTATGTCCGATAACGCTAGCCTTGTCCACGGATAACTTGCTCATCAGCTTGGAGACATCAGCCGCAAGTTCCGGATACGTGTGCGAACTGTCGTGGGGACTCTCTCCATGGTTCCGCAGGTCAGCTGCGACCACTGCTGTCCCAATATTACCGGATATCCGCTTGCACATGCTCTCCCAATTCTTCTTGGAACCCAGCAGTCCATGCAGAACGATGATAGGAGGAGAGCTTCCGAGGGTCCCATGGATCTTATGAGCTAGATCTACTGCGTTTCGTAGAATGAGAATGTGAATTTTCTGAGCCCTACATAGCCTGCTAAGTTTGAGTGAACGGAAAGTGTCCATTTCGTGTCTTCATTTTTTTCTACTTAATGACTTATTTCAAATATTTTATTCCGATTTTGAAAAGATTTTTAAAATTATTATCACAAATCTGCAATTTGGCGCGTTTATTAACTGAAATAATTCGATTTTATTCTTTTCTCTGTCGTTTTTCCTACGTCACAAAACGTCCAACTGAATTTGACATGTTATGTAGCTTCTGAAATAATTAAAGAGGTAAGTTTTGTAACGGCGAAGATAAGGGCAAAATTTTGAGTTTACAGTTTTTTCGCTACAAATCGAAAACGGAAAAAAATTCGAAAAAAGTGGATCTTTAGACAGTCTTTCAGCTAAAAAACTGTAAATTCAAAACTGACAAGTTTGAAATTAAAATTTGTAGTAAATTAAAGTCTTTTTCTATGATAGCTTTCTACCGTAGTAAATTACGTCTCAAATTGCTGCATTGCGTTCTTGGTTATACTTTCACAAAGATCTCTATCTAGTATGTAAGTAAAAACTGAATAGAAAAGGCCAAATAAATGAATAAGTAAGTTTTATTAAGTTTTGTACTTATTGTTTAATGTTTCTATCATTGGTTCGTTCTGAGGAAGTCTATGGCTAGCTCGAGGAAGGATCTGGCATCTTGCAGGTGAAGATTATGGCCTACCTTGGGGATGTACCTCACCACAGCATTGGGGAATATATCTCGAATGTTTGTAAGGTCGTCCGCACTGAAAGCAGGTATAAAAAATAAGTAAAAACATACAGTGAGTGATCTGTATAAGAATTTGTAACACTATAATATATTATGGCGGTGTCGCCAAATGGTCGAATTCGAACTGCCTGCATGCCTTCTACGAGCAATGACAGCCCATACGTAAAACAAATAAACCACTCCCAAAGTGTTTAAGGGATAGTCAAATTTATAGTATTTTTAAACAATCTTTTATAGCGATAACAAACCTAGAAAAACAAACCTATAAAAGTATAAACACAATATCTGTTTTAATGTTTTGATTTTATTATGATTTGAAAAAAAAAACTAAATAAATGGTATTTGAATTTGAATAAAAGTAGTCAAGAAATTGTTTAAATATATGTGATGAGTGAGAAAGGGAAAGATCTTTGTATAACATAAAGATCTTTCCTCTGTATAGCTCTACACTATCTCAGAATTTACGAGTATGTAAACTAAAATAAAGATACGCTTATTCTCATATATGTGACTCGCAATTGTGACAGTTATTAAATATCTCATTTGAAATTAAAAAATAACGGTCTGCTAGGTCAGCAAGAGCCCAGACCATGCATATACAATATAGGTATGCAGATGACCATCGTATCGTACTTTAGTTAAAAATGATCAAAATTAAGGTTATTGATTGGACCGTGACTAGGTAAATGAGTATCTAGATATTATTCAAGATCAAATGAAAATTAGCCATTGATCTTGATCGTATTTAAATTACTAATGACTTATAAAATATTTATAAGAGGTTGGCAGGTTGAATTAATTTATGATAACAGGGTAATTAATGTTGTTAGTAATATCCAGTAGGCCTAGGCCTAGTAATACCTAATTTTTGCTACATCGTTATCGTTTGTATCGAAACTCTATGACCGCATATAAAGTAATATCAACAGCTACCAATTTTATTGATATCCACAAACTCTCTTTAAAATATGGTGCATATTTAATTGGTGCACATTTAAATGCTCTAAAATAACTAAAATCGACTTTTAAATATCGGTGCAACAAATTTCCCCCCTTTTTTGTCGGAAGCAACAAAAAGTCACCAATGACAAAAAATAAGCTTCGTCAAGATTTGTTTAATCATAAGTACATATAGAGGCAGACTTTATTAATTGATAGTTTGTAATTTAAGCCCCATTTTTGTATATAAATTTAAGTTAGAATGTTATTTGCATTTTTTATATATTACTTTTTATTTTTTATGACTAAATAGATTTACAGAAATAAGTTTTCGGTCTCAAGTTATACGGTTTCCATGGATAATGCTGAGTTAAAAATATATAAACATAACGCCATTGGTTGGTATGAGAGCCAAGTGCTGAGTTTTTGATTAATTAAGCACTTTATGTTTTATATTGATTAGTATGTATTTAAACATAGGGTCAGCTAGTTACGAAACATGATAGTTTTAGCAAATACGTACTCACGGTAAGTATTCCGACATTTGTCCTCCAATGAACAAACAAGGTCCTTTATACTGCTTCCCTTGCAAACTCTTTGGAAACGACAGAAAATGTCTGAATTTCTTCACAAAACAGTCTATATTACAGGCCCAGCCTATACTGCCATCTTGTTTGGCTTTTATATTAGACAAGATTCTACACATAAGAACATCATCGTTGACTAATTGTTTTAATTGCCGTTTAGCTTCTTTTTTGGCTAGGGGCACTTTTTTGGAATTTTTAAAGTCCACTGCCTTGACGGCTTCCAGGATTTTGAGCATATCTCTCATGTGTTCTGAGGTAGAGACCGGAGAAATGTCGACGACTACCAGTCCTGCTACTCGGTCGGGCTGAAATAATATAATATGTAGTTATCATACTTAGTCTTACATATAAATTGAGTTATTACAGTTTTGCAGAGCGCTCACTTTTACTGCTAGCAGCTGCTGCTATCAGTGCATGACAGTTGCCAGTGTCTTATTAGACTTACATAGCATCGAGGCTGGGCACCGAGGAGGTATTAGTGGGTAAAATCCCACATAACCCAGCTGTACCCCATTATATTTGGGTATTTTATTGAAGATTTCCCCCTCGTAAAAAAAAGGGCGTACTCTGTAGGCGACGGGCAGGTGCAGCACCCGGCGCCTGTGGGAAATGGATTAGGGCTACCACATTAGGGACAGGTACATTAGAGGAAGTGTAAAAGTAGCCCCAGTGAGGGAGAAAATAAAGTGTGGAAGGTTAGCGTGGACATGTGATACCGAAAATGACATGGATGGAGTGTGTGAATGAGGACATGAGACAGAAAGGATAGAGTGTGGAGATGACGTCTGATAGAAGATAGTGGCAGAAGAAGATTTGCTGTGCCGACCCCATCTAAGTGGGATAAGGTAAGGAAGAAGAAGAAGATATGCAGAAAAAAGAATATAGTCTAAGCCTTATATAATATAGTCTAAGCCGTATGAGTACCTACTTACCGCCATTAGGGATGTACACATGCCGATCATTCCACCAATATCATGCCCCACAATACTAGCTTTGTGCACCTCCAGTTTGTCAAGCAAGGAGATCAGATCTGTTGCCATCTCGTCATACTTGTTGGAGTTAATATGTGGGCTGTCTCCGTGGTTCCTAGCATCGACTACCACGACAGTGCGTTTTGTCATGTTCATTATTGTTTTGCCTGTACCTGCGAGTAATTACTTTTACTTTATTTATGAAATTAACAACTTACTTGTTTAGTCCCTGTTTGTAATTTCAGATATTACTTATAATTTCATAACTAGCTTTTGCCCGTGACTTTGTTCGCTTGAGAATCTATTTACATCTATCATACTTCTAAGTCCAGAAATGAGAAAATTAATATAAACTCAACCCTTCTGTTGTACTCCCTTAGGAGTTTTATTTCTAAAAAATCTTTCTTTAAGCTCAATTTCATCATATAAGGTATCCCTGTACCAAGCTTCTAAGTACAGTCGTTTCGGCTGTGCGTTGATATCTATGTCTTGTCTTTTATACAGATTAAGATTATTAGTTGCATTCTGGCGTGTAAATAAATGTTGAAGACTATGATTACCTTTCCAATGCCTTTTATTACCCAATAATCCGTGAAGAAGGAATATGGGAGGTTTATCAGACTCAGTGGTGCCCGTACCCACAACCTTGAATGAGAGATTGACCGGCGTCTTCACCAAAATACCAGCAGTTTGTGTTAGTAGATTACGGACGCTCAAGCTCAACTCTAAAAGCATAATCTTTGCAATTTGTTGTAAGGTATTATGTACATTATTTATTTAATATTAATGTCGTTGCAGGGATTATTTGTTTACCTAAGTAATTTTGACATCTAAATGTCAAAATTAGTGGCATTGTCAAATGGTGCATTGACTTCAAAAATATCAATGAAGATTTGTATGATGAAAACTATCGAACCTTTTTCAATCTTCGCGAATACAAACTATGATAATATAAACTGCAAATAAATACAAAAATAAACTGCAAACATACTAAAAACCAAATAAAAATGAATAAAAAATAATGATTTAGTTCATTATGCCGAGCGAAACGTCGCACCAATTAGCAAAATTTTATTGTCTGGTCTATCTGGTCGTATGTTTTTGTTACCCGCGTTTACGCGAGTAACACTAACCAAACATACGTATAATTACGGCCTCTATACTGTATTTTGTAACTATCTGATTAAACTGGTTCTAATATTTAAATAAAATAACGACTGTCGCATAGGTACGTTAGTTGCAGCGCTCTTAGTTGGTAACAACAATACTACCATAAGCAGGTATCAATAACAGCTTGACTATGACTGCAAGATCTATGGTTGGCTCTTCGAGTATTCCATGTACGGCGGCCCTAAATTATTATAGTTTTCAAACAATTTCAAAGACAACCTTAGTTTGATGGAAATATTACTTTCAAAAATAAGTATTACTAGAAAACGGATATACTACTGTATTCAAGGATTAGCGCAAACTATGAGTTTGTTGCGCTGTCCTAGGAGACTTTGGGCCTGTGGTCGTCCGACACAAAAACTTTTTGTAAAGACGTTGGAAACCTGTTGGTCCTCGCTTCTGGAGATCCAAGAGCTGGCAGCTATTTCTTACAAAGACTAAGTTAAGCTGTTTAACGGGGCAATGCTGCCAGCATCTTGGGATCTTTGCCCTGCAGCGACAGCCTGGATGGTGAGCTTACTTTAATTTAAATTGTTTTGATTTTTCTTGTTATAGTTAAGTTTGTATATAGTAATTTAATTGTTTTTTTCTGTAATTATGAATAACATTAAGTTGAACAAAAAAAATGTTTGATATCGTGTATTGTTTATGAAATAAATGTTACTAAAAAATATACGGAAATTAAATTAGTATTTATCAACCTAAAAAGGCACGACAGGCATACAACCTCGGTCGGAGAATGAACCCGCGGCTGACCATTTGGACAAACTTGACCTGTCCTACCTTGAAATCTGCGTTTATATGAGAAACCTTTCATTTTGGGAAATAAACAAGAACCAGACCGGAAGCACTATACGGCCATTTATTGCCCGTATCGAAGAAAAAAGTCAGCGTGCACTATCTTGTGTGCTACATGACTCTAAGCTCCTGTATAGAGAGTCTTGTGTGAAGTGAAAATTATTTGATGAAATATCGTGACTAATGTAAAAGCTACATTCATTCAATCTTCCGAAGACTTTGCTGTAATGATGGAATTAGAAAAGCTTCAATCAAAACCATATAAAAATCTTCTAATATGTTTAAACTTCTCTTAGTAATCATTCTGAGATGATGCCCTGTTCCCCGAAAACTATAATCAAGCGGTTTTCAGGGCAAGTGTGAACCGGTTTCTTCTGGGAAAGCGCGCTCCACCTTAGATCACAATATATATTACCATCAGGTGAATTGCGATCAAGCACACCCATTAAATGTAAGAATAAGACCTACCTATGTACTATGATGGGCAACAAGTTTAACAGATGTACTAACAGGCCATATTGGGTTGAAAGGCTGTTTTTGTGTTTGTGCAAACCAAGATTTTGCTTGTCCGATTATGATGCGGTTTTCAGTGATGGATTGATACTTTATTAGCTCATGTTTAAGATACGTTTTATAGTGACAACTCATCGGGGGGTGATGCTCCACAGACTTCTAAAGCAGCTAATATTGTTAGTACAAACCAATGTTGAAACTTATCTCCGAAAGTAGCTTCTCTGTGAAACTAGAGTTTCTATTATAAGTTGGGATTTGATTGGTGTATGATTTGAACTACAAATCACCAGAGGGCGCAGCGGTAAACACCTTTTTTAAGAACTATTTTTTTTTCAAGTATAAATTTTAATAAAGTCGGTTAAAAAAATGTGTCTATAAAAAACTCATTTTTAAATTTTTAATTGAGTACTTGTAGAATAGTGGAACGCGCCGAGTTCTAAACTAAACAAGTCATCGTTACTTTCACACGGACATTGATACTTCGATGCTAAGTACTTAGATAGAGTATGACTGGCTATTTTCCTGACGAGGAAATCTGGTCAATTAAACTTTAAACTTCTACTATCTATCTATCTTAGATATTAAAATAACTTTCCAATTGGTAATTCGTATTGGTGTTTTTCGTTAAGTTGTACGGCAAGGCATTTGACGAGTAAAGCGCGTAACCACACTAGTTAGAGACCCTCTGGCCTAAGGTGGAGAATGCCTAGTCTGGAATAACTGGCTCTCACGGAAGCTGCCGGAACACACTGGCAGGTGCTTGGCGACAGATTTTTCAATTTGACCCCTCAATTTTTTTCAATTTGACCCCTAGAGCTCTAGAAAATGCTCTACCACGATGCTATCGGCTTTCGCATGATGATCTTCACTGAAAGCTCAAGCACATTGCCGGGGATCGAACACACGAACCCAAAATCTCTCTTTAAATTATACATACTTATATATATATATATTAATATATTATATATACGATGAGAGTTAAAAATAAATTATATTTTATTTATTTATTACTAAAATTAAATTTATTTATTAAACACATAAATATGATATAAATTATACATGTCAAAACATTTAATGTTATGAAGACCCGCCCATGACCGTATCTGGTGCAAAGGTGCCCATAACACTTTTAAATTATTAATTACTGTTATAGAAAGTTATTCTTCAAATACAATTATTTGCCCGTTGGAGCAATAGTTGTAAGTATTTTGTTTTTCTGTTATTGTATTGTCCTTTAGTTATAAGAATTTAGCTGTTTTGTTTATTTTTTTCTTCTGTTACTTATTAAAACCGTAGCCCCCAGCACAGGATCGAAAGATACTTAGCGCGGGGCACAGCATCTCTGTGTACCTATACAATGTACATACATACTTCTTCCACTCTTAGCACATAATTATTGTACGTACACAACCCTAAAGGAAATAAATAAAAATTGTATTATTGTATTGTTCTTTATCTGTGTTGCACTAAAGAGGTTATCTATTTTTTTTGTGCTGTTTGTTTCGAAATGCACAAATTGATGAACAAGATATGACACTGAATACCATCGCAAATAAGTACTTTAACTATTACCAATGGGTATAAAATTCAAACTCAAGATGCCGTTACAAAATACCATCACGCTTCGTGTTGAAATGGAGGTAAATCTACTGCGGTTATATTTTATTACTAAGATTTTACATTATTATAGAAAGTTATGTTTAAATAAACTAACAGAATTAATTAGACGTTAAGTTATCGGCAGCTGAAAACAATCAATAAAAATCTTAAAAATCTGCAAGCTCCCGAATGGATGCACCGATCTATTTTTCTCAGCACGTTTGATGAAAATAGATCGAAGATTACGGCCCTCACAAAATGGAGGATGACATATTTTTAACAAAAACGAACATTTTCAAACCAGGATATTAAACGAAAGGGCTTTATTAGTTTAATACGTACACTGTGATACATTTCAAATCCAGTTAGCCACCAAATAAAAACAAATAATAACTCGGGGTCTTTAAGGGTCAAGTTTTTTATTTTTTTGAATTTACACTTGTGATACCACTATTAAATGTTTATTTTGTAAATATTAATAGAAAATAAAAATCTTAAAACAATCAATAAATTCAATAGGTTAGAAACTTACAACGTCAAGTGATATCCGGTCGATGTTACATTGACATATTCACGAGCACTTTTAAATGCATCAAAACAAAACACACGTTGATCTTTGAACTACAAGTCTTGTAAAATTTCAATTTCAAAGTAATTCAAATAGAGATTCCACAAAGGACAGAATATTATTCTATTCCAATTTTTTTATGAACGATATAAAGTTCGTTATTTTGGAGATCCGGGAGAGCCAAGTTGCAAACATGAGTCATTGTCATGAAAAGTATTGTAAGTAGTAACTGTATAGTAGTGTTTATGTGATACTAATTTTTTGCTATAACTTTTTGTTTGTCTTGTATGAATGTTTGGGTGGAATCTTGCTAGCGAACAAATTATGACCCCATAGCTAGCGCTTAACTCGGTTGGCCATCCAGCGAGATAATTAGGCACCTTATCCGCGAACACCGACTCAGTTTTAATTTGTCAGTAAGGTATTATTTAAATATAAGTGTAGTTTTTAATTTAGATTTATGTACATCTTATATATAAAATTTGCGTGTCACAGTGTTTGTTACCGTACTCCTCCGAAACGGCTTGACCGATTTTTTCCAAATTTTATATGCGTATTCAGTAGGTCTGAGAATCGGCTACTGTATATTTAGTTTTTTTTTTTAATTAAGGTAAAACAACGTTTGCCGGGTCAGCTAGTAATTATATGAAAATAAAAATCTTGCAAGCAAATTACATCGAATTTTTGTTGCTCGATTAGTTTACACACAATGGTATACATAAGTAATTTCGGCGACAAAAAGAAGACCATAATTTTAAACTATTTATATATTTTTGGCCATATTTGTTTTTTTCTTTTTGCTACACTTGAATCACTTGTGGTTGAGGGGATTACATGATATCCAGGATCTGATGATGGTGTTGGAACTTCTTAACTAAGCAAATGTAAAAATCCCTTGTAAATAGAAGACAAAATTAAATATTTAGTTTCCTTTGCTTATCTTAATTGGGTTTCAGATCACAGGGGAAATACACTTAATATTTAATTGTCTCTTCGATTTAATAAAAACTTAGAAATGAATACGAAACAAAAACTGTCCTCCTCTTTAGGATTAAAAAAAATAAAACTTCTATTTATGCCTCATTTATTGGCAAGGAAAATAATGTTATATTTCTTTTTAAATAGAAATCAATATCGGCGAAAAGCATGTCCACTAGGGCTAAATATTACATATTTTATTCATATATAGTTGACTAATATATAGCGCGGTTGCTCTAAGTAGAAACCTTTTAAGTCAATTAAATTAATTATTTCAGTATATAAAAAAAAACTTTATACACAAATTGCGCAAGCGTCTACACACTTGGCTCACAAAGTTCAGTGGCCAAGTACACGGGTAAGCAATTTAGTTATTGTCTTAATCAAATCGATTAAGTATGGATTCAGTTCATTAAAACACCGAGGGTCGTGAAGTTTCACGGCTGGCTCCTCAAGCCACAGTGCCGTGTCGGCTCAGGCGGTAGTAGCACGTCCATTCTTCAGGTATTGCCGACCGCGGCACACTAAGTTTATGTAAAACAGTGTTTATCAATCGGTGATAAGTTGATACTTAGTGCAACTACGCCGCGTCATTATTTGTATTGTCTGAAGGGGGAAATTTACTGAAAATTATTGACGCAGGTAAATAAAATTATTTACTTACTTATTTATTTACTTTGAATTGTAACTCCACTATTTTATAGGCGTGAGTGAATTGCTCTCTTCTAGGTAAGCGTGCTCCATCCTAGACCGCAACATCACTTAACGTCACCTAAGTTACGATCAAACTCAGCAAACCTACATCCGTCATAAAAAAATATAAGATAAAAGCATAGACAAAAATATATTTTATATTTTTATTTCTCAAAATTGGTTTTATACATGTCACATATTAAAAACTAATACTAATCAAATAACCCGCCCTTGCTCATTTATATTATAATATCTATCTAATCTAATATATAAAATTTCCATGTTGATTTTTACCAAATTCTATATGCGTATTTAGTCTGAGAATCGGCTACTATCTATTTTTTAAGGCAAAACAACGTTTGCCGGTCAGCTAGTTAGTATAAATATTTTTTGCCTATGATAAAAGTTAGTTAGTGTTCGGGAGCTTCAAAAGCTACGTCAATTAACTATAATATAGTCTTGAAGTTATAGACATTTCACAGTCTAGTTAGTAGTATTTTCATCACAGATTATTTTATCCCTAAAAATACACTTTTCATGTTTGAAATGCCAGTGTAAGAAATGTGTGTGAACCTTATAAATAGTCGTAGCACATAATATACAGGCCATGGAGGATATTAATATTAATTTGTTCTCTGCTAATTGACAAAATATTAGCAAAACTACGCCTGATCCCATTACATATATATAATTTAGTAATTAAAATCTCTATTTATATTTTATGGAAAATGTAAATTCATGAAAGAGTCGTAAGAAAAATATTTTCTTGCAACGGCACTTAATTGGGAAAAGCCCTAAAGATATAACAATATCAATAACTGTGTGCATTAAAAATAGCAATGATTAATTAATATTTCTCAATAATTGTACACCTAGAAGCCTAGAATAGTTATATCATATCTATTTACTTATTTCCATACGCGGAACATTGGTTGCGGAAACGAAGAACATTGTCAAACAGATGATCATGATTAGAATACATAATTGAGATCCATTTAAACGTTGTTGTTATCTATAATACATACATAACTATTAATGGTAACTCTATGGGTGTTTGGTTGAATACGCACGTGTATAACACAATAAGTATAAGTAGATTTACGCATATATACAAATAGCTGTAAGTAGGTATAATTTATATTTTAGCTTCTGTAAAAATCTGGACTTAGTCCAGACTTGGTTAAGTCAGTAAAATAGTAATTAAAAGTGAGTGTGGCTCGGTGGGAAAACGTCTATGCTTATCAATCTGACGGCCCCTAGGTTAATCCCGAACCTACACCAATTACTTGATTTTCGAGTTATGTTTGGAACGACGCTCACCTTATGGTGAAAAATTAGAAAACCAACATGTTTGAGGACCACGCAATCCGAGGACTTGTGTCTTCTGTGGAAAGATCTGAGTGCCCACCGGCGCACTTGCCCAAAAGACTCCGCAAATGAATAAATTCTGCGGGGGATTCAACCCTTAGTAATAAAGAATACGATTCAGGAGGGGGAAAATAAAAACTAACGCCTTTCTCTACGATGATCTACGATGTGCTTTTTTTGCTAATAAAAGGTAAATTAAAATTTAATTAAAATAGTAAATTAAAATTTAATTAAAACCTTTGCTTCAGACACTCAACCTATTTTATAAATTCCTTATTTTATTTTTTAACACTCATGTTTGATCATACTTTGGATGGTAAGCAATATTATGATCGAAGGGTGAGCGCGTTTTCTCAGAAGCGACCAGTTCAGCCTTGCTTTGAAAACCGCTAGCTTATAGTTTTCTTGACATAGATACTAACTACGGTATTGGAAAGCTTTCTTTTTAATTAATATACAAAGAAATTGCAAAATATTTAAAGTCATTACAAAAATAGTGAACACTGTTTGAAAATTTTCTATAAATCATTTACAAATTTTGTGTACCTACTTGTAAAATACAAAAAGAGTAGAAATACATTATTATTACGCCTTTCTAACAAACATAACCGCAAAATTACCTTATTAATTTCTACAGTAAATTAACCGTAACTGGTACAAGATTCTAATTAATATTAGTTGTACAAAATAATTAACCCGTTTACACATACGAGAACACATTTTCAAATTAAGTACCTAAATCGTTTTCAATCGAATTAGTTATCGAAGTGCTTCTGGATTCAGAATGCTTGGGCTGGGGCAATGTACTCGTATCGTACATAAAACAATCGACAAATAATAATCGTAGCCTTGTCATTTAACGTGGAAAAGTTTCCAGTAGGTATGTTGGGTACTGCCCTCTGTTAGTACCCTAGCGTACGTTGGTCCATAAGTATTTTATCGAAAGCTAATGCAATAACTATTTGGTATTATTGTTATTTAAAAAATCATTATAGTTACTTCATCAAAATACGTGAATTAATGCGGTCGCGGTCCCGGGCCGCATTTATTGGTATGTTTGAATTTGTATTCTAACTGATACAAACCATACGAGTACCAAACTGCTTTCTCGCGGGGGATCTTCTGTGAATAGCTTAATAATTTAGCGTCATGCTCCTTATAATATTATTGCTAAACCTATGAGTGTTATTGACTTACGATAAAATCTTTTATGTGGTAAGGCACTAAGCCACTTCTCGTATGAGATAAGTGGCCAAGCTCTGGTGTCAAAAGCTTTCAAGCCGCCCGAAAGCCTCTGACTTGACTTAACGACTGCTTGTATTATGAATAACAGCCGGGACCTACAATTTAACGTGTCTTCCGACCTATGGTAGCGCCCAGATGAAAATACCACTTAAAAGAAAGTCTTGTGCATGATTACCCATCCAAAGGCTGTCCTCATCGACCGTTGCCGCGTCGAATTACTTTAGCTAGCCTAGCTACAGGCGCTATGGATGATCAATTCACTGATATTTTTTTGAAATGAAAGTATAAACTATCCTTTGTCGACCTCATATAGTGAGAAAGGGCAAATACCATGATGATGAAGGTTTTTTTTTCTGCCAGTTTGTTAAAATTTTGCTATTCCATTTAACCATAAACTGCCGATCTTATATATAAATATTTATATATCTACGTCCTTATGCAAAACATGCGTATCAAAATTTTAACCGCGACTTTAACCTTGATCTAGTGATATGGATCTATTTTGTAAATAGCCTCGTTATTTATAAATTAATTCTAATTAACCTGTTAAGTACATTAAAATATTCTGAGGACAAAGTATAAGCGAATTTTTATGCATGCTCGAATTTGTAACCCATATATTATGGGATATATACTCAGATTTTTATGTATTATTTTGTGCGTGTCTTGCCTGTCCAGTGTTCAGTAAGTAGTGAGCAAATCGAATCACATTTCAAATGCCAAGTGTCCTAGTACTCGGTTAACTTCATTCGTTAACTCCGCTCAAAGTACGGTGGCAGCATAATAAAAGGTACTAGCAGCATAATAAAATAAATATTTGTTGGGTATTTTTTTTAATATATGTTATTTACGTTTATTTATTAATTATGTTAGTGAAACAATTTTAATTAATAAACGTCGTTGCAACTTAAATTCATTTTAATAATAATAATAATAAAATAACAAAGCAAAGCAGTTGTTTACGATATCAGATCTATGATCATTTAAAGACTTACTAAAATAATTTTATAAATTTAATTTTCTTTTTGAAAACTTCTCCAAACGCCTCCAAACTTACGTATCGCACTGGGTCGCATAGCATTTGAAACGTGTTGTATTTTTATTGCGCTATTTTACGAGAGCCGGGTATACTCGTATATACCCAGTGAAGTAATATTAGGTATATCATAATTTTGCCAGTTATTCTACCTCTAAGGAGAAATATGCAAAGAAATATACTTTAATATATTCTATTCCGGTTGAAAGGCAATGTATCCAGCGAATTTTTTGTGCAATGATATATAGCATAAGCTCGAATCTCTCAAGGTGATAAACATTAGTTCAGAGGGATGCCGAATTTATACCTAAAATAAATGTTAATATTTCTAAGAGAATCAAACAAAATATGTAACACACCTATTATAAAACGCTTACAATTAATATTTGTTGCTTTAGGTTTATAAGTAAAAATAGTTATAAATAAAAATAAATTATTTTATTATTATTAATTCAACCTCAGGGTGCTACCGGGAAGGGAGGCTAGCAGTGCATCAGGCACGTCATGTCACTAGTTTGCATAAAAAATCTACCCTATTCTGCTAATCCTACTATTATTATAAACGCGAAAGTTTGTGTGTTGTACTCGTATGTTTCTAACTTCTTCACGCTCAAACAACCGAACTGATTTTGATGAAATTTGGTATGGAAATAGGTTAGACCTTGGATGAATACGTTGACTGCTTTTAATAAATGCTTATTATAAAATTGTGGAAATAAGAAAATAAAAAAAAAATGTGTGTGAGCCCATAGGATACGTGAATAACTTCAAAATCTATGTAAGTTCTTCACGCTCAAAAGGCAGGACTGATTTTGATGAAATTTGGTATGAAATTAGGTTAGACCGTGGATAAACACAAAAACTATTTTTTTTTCTAGGATAACACCGCGGAACAAAGCTTGTATAGAATAATATGTAAACCACTTTTGCTAATTTGTTTGTAATTAGTAGGTACCAACTTATATAATTTGCGTAAATGTATATTTTATTGCTTTACTATGTCAATACAATTACACTGCGTTTAATTATCGTTTGTTACTTACTTATGTACTTAATACTATCTGGTTTTTTTAAGTTGGTACTAGTAGGGATAGTTTGAATTGAAGAGATGCCAGCTCAGTCGGGCGCGCGGCTGCCTTACCTACGTCCTGAGGAGTGGTTCGAACCGAGCCAAAGAGCTGCAGCTTTCGATGTTGGAAAATATCGTGAGGAAATCATAGAATGGTGTCAGAGCATTTTTTTGTGCTCGCTTTGACTTACACACTCAATGTGAAAATCAGTCTCCAAGCAATATTACATACATGGTGTCATATAATAGTTCCGTGTAACAGCTAAACAAGCGCGTGAACATTAGATCAGGTACCAGAGAAAATATGGATCGCCAAGACACAGGCTTACGCCTAAGTTGGGGTCCATGCAGTAAACTCAGCGGCCTTACTTAAATCTAACCATTTATACAGACAGAAATGTAAATTCAATACAATAATACTTTTAATTTAATTAATTTTAGATTAGATTTACATTAAGTAATATTGAATTGGTAGTAATTATATCATCTTAAGCGTCAATAAAATGTTATTAGAATAAAGATGGACCCTTTTAGAAATCAATAATCGCTAGGTTCGTATTGAGACAAATTACTTTGTGTATGTTTGTATATGTTACAAAATATTCATACTACATATAAAATCAAACCTAATTTGTCTAGTAATAATTTGTTAATAACAATTTATATGCATATGCCATAGGACAATTTATTGTATAGTAGTTATAGTAGGTACTCGTACGTAAGCCCTTGTGAATGTCCATAAATAAACTATTTTGATTTTAAGTTAAATTAAAATAATTTATGGCTGCCTAACTAGGCAGCTTCCTTGACAGCCAGTTAATCCAGCTTAGGCATGCTCCACCTTAAGCCAGAGTATTGATAACTCGCCCTGCTGGTCAAATGCTTAGCTGTTATATGTAAACAATAAAACTTGATCAGAAGTACGAAGTACTAGTTATTATTCTGTGTTAGAAGTAAAATATTGTAGGTTATTATTGTAGTAGGTCAGTTCACACGAAATGGATAATTACTCTAATGATGGATAATATATATTTTTCTTTTGTTTCAGAAGCAGCAGAGACAAGATGGGCACGCTAATAGGCAATATAACGAACTACTATCGATTCATTAACGATGACCTAGCAGGTACGTTATGAATCACTTTATTTTTTATTTATTTTCATTGTCATGTACACAAGTTACTTGTATCTACTTAATTAAACAGTAAAATGTATTTAATGTTAATTAAATGTATTAATGTAATGTTATTAAGTAAAGTTAGGGTGGAGCTATATAATAAAAAAAATAACGTCTCCGTTTGCGTGTGTGTGTGGTCCCGTTTTTACCTTTTAGGTACGGAACCCTAAAAAACTTGTTTGTAAATCTGTTCTGCTGCTTAACTTGCAATTTTTCACAGCATTACTGTAGCTTTCTTCTTCTTCCAAACTTCTACATATATAAGATGAGTCAATACAAATAATATTTGAAAGTTTCCTCCTGCTCACACTCATATAGATATACATACAAGTGAGAAGACACGAACTTACAAATGTTTTCTTTATTATCTCGAGTTATAGTTAATGTTGGCGATGTATTATAATCGATTAAAATACACCCTATAGCTGTAGTATTTTAATATGATCTGATGCGATTATCCAGGTTAAGCAACGGTTCATGCGGAGAGTATTTGGATGGGTGACCATATAAATGACTGTTATTTAAAGAGTGGCATTTAAATCTGGGCTCTACCGTAGTCAAATGACATGTTAAATTCTAAGTCTTTTTATTCTTGGTACAGTAGTAGTAGTATTCTTAAATAGTCGCTAAGCCGAGTCAGGGGCTTTTAGGCGGATCAAAAACTCTCGACAACAAAGCTTAGCCACTTAGCTCAAAAGAGATTATTATTATTTTTGGTCCTTTGTCAAGAAATACGAGGAACATGTAATATCAAAAAACTCCACTAGGCATGGAGAGCACTATGTACTGGATCAATGTATTTAATCATCAGGAAAGTTAAGTTCCTAAGAGGTGTCTAATACGAGTATTTAGTATAATACAAAATAACTATTCAATGTTATCATTACGTTTTGTGAATAAAATTGTATAAGAGATACACACATATGATGATAAAATTAAAAAAAAAATAAGTAAAACAAGATCCTGTTAGCTAATTTCCGATACAACAGCGTAAATATTAAGTTAAATTTAAATAAATCAGTACAGTTTTTAGTTTTAACTAAACAATTGTTAATCAAACACGGTTCTACCGGCCACAGGTCGAAGGGCAGATACAGGGGTGTTCCAGTCTATGAATACATTAATTTAACTATGTTAACTATTGTTTCTTCAATATATTTAAATTAAATGTGTGTTGGTCAATGACCTACGCTTGTATTTGTATTTGTTGACACGCACGATGACAGTGGCTTTTTAAACAACTATGCATAAGCAGCCCACCATACGTTACCACTTCTGGGACTCAGGGCCTTCTCTCACGAGGAGATATATAGGCCATAATCCGCCAAGTTAGCCAAGTGCGGGTTGGGAGATCATCGGATATTGTGGTCCTCAAACGCGTCGTTTTGAGGACAAAACAAAAATTTTAAAGACAAAAATAATTGTTTCTACTTATTGATATTAAAAATGTCTCTATTACAGATCCGAGAACAAACAGCTTTCCCTTAGTAGGGAGCCCAATTCCAATCTTCCTGATCATGTACATCTACCACCGGTTCGTGCAATCCTGGGGGCCAGCCATCATGGCGAACAGGAAACCCTTCCAGCTGAAGAACACCATCATAGTTTACAACATTGTTCAGATAGGACTCTCCGTCTTCTTAGCGTCACAAGTGAGTAACTTACATTTTTGTTATACAGTATGAACAAATATAGACTCCTTTACTACCTTCTTACCAAGGCAGCAACAGTAGGCAGGTAGACGCCGCACCAGCTACTGGATCACTTTGCAAGATGTTTTAAATAAAACCACAACACCGCTGGATCGAACGCACACAAAAAGAAAACACGCGTCACCGCGATTCAGAAATGTAAGTCCGACGTAATAGCGCCTACTCTACATCTACCCGTACAGTTTGTAACTAAATTGACACGGGTGTTTATATAAAGTTAAACCTTTACAATTGGTTGGCATTCGTTTGAAATTGATACACCTTTATATTTGGTTGGTAGGTATTGGTTTTAAAGCCCCATACGCAAAAACGACAAGGTGTAATAAGTTTGACGTGTCTGTGTGTGTGACTGCTGTGTATGCTTTTTTGACAATTTTTTTTCCTGTAGTGTTGGGATAATAATTGCCGCTATGCAAGCTTAACTTCCATATATTGCTCTTCTCTTATAATCCTTCTTTGCAACTATAAACGTTATGTCGATTTTTTTACGTCGTTATAATTTACAGCCGTGAATTATAACGACAGCTACTATAATACCTTTATAGTAGTATAATACCTTTATAGTAGTTAAGGTTCTAAAGTAAGCTTGCTTGGCAGCTAGAACGTTTGTTGGGTAGTTTATTGTTTCAAAGGCTTGCAGTAGAAGGGACTGATCTTAGCGTGTGTTACAAAATGGCGGATTATTTAAAACAACATTCAAATGATAAAAAGATGCTGCAGAAATAGACTTTAATTCTGAGGTTTCTTGTAGCGTATAAAATGTAGGATAAAGTTATAATTTGTGTGCAATTAAACCCATGACCGAATACGAATTTAGAAACCAAACTATCAATTAACCAGAGTTTAACCAGTCAGAGGATGAAGTTTATCGCGCGTAACTTGTATATTTGTATGTTCATATGAGATAATAGACGTATAAAAAACATAAATACGTATTAAATGTTCCTTAATTACCTGGTATTTTCCAAACAACTGAATTAAAATAAAATAATTGTCGTTGTTAATGGTCATACTGCACTGCGCGCTGTGCAAAAGGCTATTTAATACGAAATTTGGCTTCGTCAGCCATATCCAAGCATCTTGATTATGCAATCATCGTTGCATCATCAAGCATGATGATCGTCATCATCAGCCCGTCGGCGTCCTCTACTGGACATAGGCCTCTCTTAAGGCACGCCACGCGATCCTATTCTGAGCATATTATCGTCTCCATCCACTGCCCGCTTTTTGCGTGCGTATATCAATTCATCACGGACACTGGAGTCTGAGTGATAGTTTCCTTTGGAAACCTTTGAGTACGGAACCGTAAGAAATAACAATTAATTTCAAAAAATTTATTAAGTCGTAGGACATGAAAATGAAGAATATAATTAACAGCCGTCGTAATTCGACCATACACGGCTAAGCCCCTGATAAATCGCTGATAAATTAGCTGGGATTAGAGATGTGAAATACCAATAAATAGGTATTATTTATGACTCTTCATTTGTTTTTTATAAATGAATAACCTCTTTTTTCGCTTACTGTTTTCAAGCTCCCTAGACCAAATAAAACTCAATAATAACAAAAGTTAAATTATTTATAAAGTTTAAACTTAGTCCCAAGATTAATTTTATAGTTTATTGTGGTTTGAGTACACTGATCGACAACTTCTGTGAAAAACAAACGTCTTTCATTTATGCTACAAAATGGAATTTACTAAAACACCAAGTGGAAACACATTACAACTTAGTATATTAAATAAAACGCTTTATTTTTCATTGTCGGACTACTCAAATTTTGATTCAGCTACTGCGTAATTAGATTATACTCGTATCAGTCTATTTTTTTAACTTAATAAAGTTATTGGTGACTTGTTAGCCAGGCTGTTGTACAGAAGTATATTAAATACTTGGAGCACTATTACGAAAAACATAAATTACCTTCATTAGGAATCGTGAAAAGCGTGAGGATATTGCAATTTTACTTGTGCCAAGGTAAAGGATATAACCGCAGCCGAGGAACAACCGGCGTGATTCAATTTGCGAAACTCCAAACTGGTGAAAAGTTTCGTTGTTTTTATTTATCTACTTATTAATCAATGGCGTTAATAGGTCGTAATTCTTTACAGATACATATATAACCTATTAAAAAATTGCACGTGCAGATGCAAACGAAATAGCAGATTTTAACGAACGATATAGTAATATAGTGCAAATTCTCTTCACGTGTAGAGGGCTAATCTATTTTGGAATGTATGAAATTTCGTACGGAAGTAATTTTTCGTTTCTGTTTGATTAATATTGCAAAAAAAAAAATTCATATAAAAAAAATCGAAATACTAAGTAAAATCTACAAATTTATTAACTAAAATTAAGAAAAATGTTTGCGGAACAGAAGTGCAGATTATTTACTAACTGCTACCCGCGCTGTTACCTGGTTAATCCGGGATAAAAAGTAGCCAAATTTCAAGATTGATCTTATGAGCGTGAGTAACAAACATACACACGCACATTTACACATACATTTTGGCTTTTGTAATATGACGAGTAGTTGGTAGGGAAATATACCTTTCGTAGTGTGAATTTAATACCTGAAATATCTATATTGTAATTTACTATGGTGTTCGTGAATAAGTTTTTAACTAATTATTAGGACTCATGTCGCACACGGCTGGTTAACCCCATACTGAACCATTTCTAGTTCGTATTATGGTTGCTAATACAATTGATATACTACATATACATACATGTATTTATATAAAATATATATGTATATATTTTATATAAATATATATTTAACACCCAGATCCACTGATTGACAGTCCGGCATGGTAACCATTACGCCAACGAGGTCGTCATAACTAACTACATGATGACCGTTAAAGATCTTGTACTTAGGTATAAAAAACTAGATCTATCTATCTACGCACCGTGTTATGCCTACATTTTAAACAAAAGCTCAAAGGGTAGCAATTAACAAACAATAGCCGTTAAATACTTATATTTTATTTTATTTAATATATACAATGATTTGCGTACTTGTGTTTTTATTATCTATACTTGCTGAATGTATTTTTGTATGTGGGCATTGTTTACATGTATGAACTTCATAAAAAAAAGGCTAAGGCACAATGAACGATTCATCGTACTAGGCATTTGCATAAATAAAGGGCAATTTCGGGAATTAACCAGTTTGTTCTTCAAAGTGTTTTATGTCTACATAATAACTGGTAATATTCTCAACATCGTCACCCATTTTGGATCCACTGCTGGGTATACATAGGCCTCCCTTTGCATGTGCCACCTGCATCGAACGTGTGCAGTCTTTGCTCATGTACCTAGGACCTGCGCGACTCAAAGAGGTCTAATTAAATATCAACATTAAAAAAAAATCTTTGACACTTCAAAAAGTTACTACCAAAAAAGTTTTTTTTAATACATTGTTTTTCAATCAATTGAAATCAATTTTAATGTAATTTCACTTTATTATTCCTTAATTTATTTATATATTGACATGAAAATAAGTCTTGACGGTAAACAAAAAATATTTGATTTAAGATTTAAATTTTATCAGATTAATGAACTTTACTTTTGTTATTTATGCTTTTAAATTATTATATTGTGTACCAATAAAGCATTCGTGGTTATTTTCAGTTAAAATATAATTAAGCCCGATAAATAATTTCAATTAAACATAGGCTCGGTTGCACCATAGATATAAGTAGTTAAAGTTAAGGTTTATGTCAAAGTTTACGATAAATTTAACGCTAATATAAAGTTATCCGGACTGTCACTTAACGTATCTGACAGCTAACATAAATCAGCGAAGTTACAGTTAAGTATTGTTAAAGTTATGATTTCATTTGTCATTTTTTATGGTGCAACTTATTTATTATGTAACCGGTACCTTAACATGTTGCTAATGTTAAAGTAATCTGGTACAACCCAGTCTTAATCTTTAAATATTAGCAGTCCAAACTAAACAAAAACAAGGAGTGAAAACAAAAATATGCACAAATCAACCGAACTGCCAACCGAAGAAGGATGAAGAAACATGTTATAAACGTTAACATAGGACTTCGATATACCTACATATGTACGTATATAATCTATATACCTATATAATATTATTTATTGCAATATCAGAGCCAGGAAGTGCACAATGTATTGCGTTATTTATTAATGAGATTCCACCACATGCGACGCTAAAGCATATATTACAAGTTTAAGGTATATAAAAGCGACAATCATTAAATAAATAAATACGCGTATTAGGACATATTTCACTCAAGGCTGGTTAGTCCCATAAACCCCGTAGACCTCAAAATCACTTACCATCAAGTGAATTTTGGTCAAGTGCTGACCTATTCAGAGTAAAAAAAATGTATTATGATAGCTAAAACACCTGATATATTAAATACTTATTATTTATATTGATACGTACTTAACACTCAGACCGACAGCCAACAAATTTAGTTCATCACAAAAATGTTGGCCGTGCCGGTAATAGAACCCGGGAACCCTCTGGTTGGCTGTCCGGCATTGTAACCATTTAAATATATTTACATATATTTTTATCGATAACGTGTATAAATGTATATTAAACCAATATTATAAAGAAGACATGTTGTATTTTTGTATATAACGAATAAACTTTACTATCCTCAGGTGTCTAGACGACATTTAGCGATAAAGCCGCCATTTTTGGCGCTAGTTTTAAGTTTATTTTGTAAATAATTTAATGTTATGTAAATGTGGGAAATAAAGAATTTATCTATGTATCTATCTATGACATAAGCAGTATTATACTCGTATTAAAAAATAATTGCAAATCCACACGTAACATGAAAAATCAGTCATCGGCATAGGTCCAGCATCGAACAAGGGCCGTTCTGATTGAAAAGCAGAAGTTTATCACATCGAGCTACAATCGCTTACCAAGCCACACTCGCTTAGTTGACTATTTATTTTCGTTTTATTAAAACAAATTATTGAACACACCCATTTGGAAAAAACCTATGCAATATACATATATGACTGGTTCTAAAAATGTATAATGTTTTGGACTTTTTCTTTCTCTCTGTTATGAATGCAAGGTCACTTTATCAAAATGTAATGAAGTAAAATACATTTTAATTCACTATACATATGTATATTTGAATATGATATAATTTTATTGCGTAACTAACAGCCTTGGCTATAAAATGTGTAATACAAATTTTAGCATTACGTTAAATTTTCCTGCTTTAACACGTTTTTTTCATCAATATGTAATGCCTATATTTTTTTAATTAATTTAGCTATATATACTGTTTTGAATAATATATGTGAATAAAATTAATAACAATTCAGGCCAAGTATAATGATACATTCCACCGTCCACGCGTAAAATACCGCGGTGGGCGGGATAGCAGTATAATTGTGTGCGTAGATGGATCCAAATATTAAGCGGCAATTGTATGGAGTTACTCTTTTGTTTATTCTAGTTCGCTGGTAATAAATTATAAACAGTAAAAAAAATATCTTTAAGACCGTCTAAGGAACAGCTCTAAAATATTTACACTTATTTTGATACCACTCAGACTTATGAATGAGAAATAAAACAAAACATCAAACAAAGAATCTAAAATTATTATTTTTGTACTTGTTTCTTTCCATATTGCTGAATCGGATTGGTACTAAAATAAGTATAAATATTCTTAATTATTCTTTAGAGACGTTCTTTAAGCTATTTTTATTTAGATTTCCGTTTGATAAAATATTACTATTATTAATTCTAATATTTTTCGTTAAATAGTATGATAATGACGATAAAAGTCTCGCATGTGGTAATAAATTTTATTTTCATACCATATTGACTTGAAAATGTTTACCCTACTAAAACTACAAAATTCGAAAGGTTACCCCTTCACGCTCCAACGGCTGGACCGAATTTTGATGAGATTTCCTATGAAGATAGGTTAGACCTTGGATTAACACATAGATTGATTTTTGTCCCGGAGTAACTTCTTTTTGTCCCAGATTATGGCTAGTATTCCTATTCCAATATTATAAAGAGGAAAAGTTTCATTCTTTGTTTGTTTGACGCGAGTAAGCTCCGAAACTACTAGACCGATTTGAAAATTTCTTTCACCGTTGGGAAGCTACATTATCCCTGAGTAACATAGGCTTTATTTCGTTTCTCTTTACAACTTGGATTATTTTATAGCCCGTGCGAAGGAATTGGCTGCTAGTTTACCAATAAATGTATTCTGTATAATGGCTAAAAAAGTGAGTTTGGCTCGGTGGCAATAACGTCTGCTTTTCAATCAGACGGCCCCTGGTTCGATCCCGGCCCTACACCAATGACTTGTTTTTCAAGTTGTGTGTGGATTTGCACTCGCTTTACGGTGAAGGAAAACATCGTGAGGAAACCGGCATGTTTGATGACCACAATATCCGAAGACGTGTGTCATCCACTATTCGCACTTGGCCAGCTTGGTGGTATTTGGCCTATATCTCTCTCCTCGTGAGAGAAGGCCCCGAGTCCCAGAAGTGGGCTGCTTATGCTATGTATTCTGTATCGCGTGGTCTCTGTCGGCAGTGCATCACCCGGCTGTACTGGCCCGGCAACTACAGTCTCTGGTGCCAGAAGATCGTATACGAAGACACGCCGCTGGAGCGCGTGGTGGTCAGCCGCGTCTGGCTCTACTACATGATCAAGGTCATCGACCTGCTGGACACGGTACGACCTTTATAATTTATTTTTACACGCTTTACATTAGCTTCACCTGTATGTTTGTTTGTAACCGACTTCTTTGGGCGCGATTTTGACCCACTTTAAACGGCCAGATTTCGTTCAAACTTTGTAGATTTATTGAAGACCGAAGACAGTACACAATTGATTATTACATTTTTTTGTATTTTTGTTTGTATGTTTGTTTGTAACCGACTTCTTTGGGCGCGATTTTGACCCACTTAAAGCGGCCAGATAAGCGTGTTTTTTAGTTTTTTTAAACTACTATTATTATTATTTTTTTGTACCGTTCTGTATCTGCGATCAGTGTTTTTACTTTAAGCACAAGAGTTGTATGCAGATGGCCCTTACAATTATCCTAATATTCCTACTAATATTATACGATGACCTCGTTGGCGTAATGGTTACCATGCCGGACTGCCAATCTGAAGGTTCCGGGTTCGATTTCAGGCACAGCCAACATCTTTGTGCTAAACTAAATTTGTTGGTTGTTGGTCTGGGTGTTAAATATGTATATATTAAGTATATATGTGTGAATAACGTATGTAAAATGTAGTATATCAGTTGTGTAAGCAACCATGTGTGCCGGGAATCGAACCCGGAACCTTCAAATTGGCAGTCCGGCATGGTAACCATTACGCCAGCGAGGTCGTTATAAATACACCACAATCTTTCTATTCTTTCTACGTTTATGATAAAGTAAATTAGAGTCATGATTTTGTTGGCGCAAAGCTTTTTTTGTTGTCCTACTTTTTATAGAAACCTTACTTGACTTGTTCGGTCACCTTGTACATTATTATGAAGTCCTTGACATTAACATAGTATTAGAAATATTTTTGTTTAGTAACGCGAAACCTTTAAAGGGCGTCTTCAATACAACTAGTCAAACAACTTTTGTTCTGTGACAATAATTGGCCAAGTGCGAGTAGCGCGTGAAGGGTTCCGTAACAGTATCTTAAGATAATGGCGAAAATTCACGTTTGTTGTTAGAGTTCCGTATCTAAAAGGAAAAAACGGGACCCTATTACCATAGACAAAATATACTAAAGTATATTTTGTAAAATATACTAAAGTATATTTTGTCTATGCTATTACTAAGCCTCCGCTGTCTGTCTCCAGGCTGTATCTCAGAAACCGTAATAGCTAGAAAGCTGAAACTTTCATAAGATATGTATGTATTTTCCGTGCCAATATAACAACAGATACTACACAATACAACAAACGTAATTTTAAGTAGTTTTTACTCGATCTTTATTACGTTTTTCGGTAAACCCATTCATTCACTGGATATTGAATGAAATAAATTAAAAAAAAGTAATATTAAAGGGGGGCTCCCATACAACAGTGGTACGGAACCCTTCAAGCGCGAGCCTAGCTCACACTTGGCCAATTTTTTATATTGACTAAACTAAACTATGAAACTATTTGACTAAACTATGTAACTAAACTCACAAAAATTTTCATACCCACCCACATACACACACACACACACACTCTCACTTACAAACTAACATACTTTCTCAGACCAAACTCTCACAAACACAGGGAATCCTAACTGTGCGAGCTAGGAAGCACCCAAGTGCAAAAACCGCATTCCATATCAGATATTGTCTTATATAATATTTTCTAGTTATAATTATGTTAAATAGCAGTTAGGCACAATCAAATGCATTAATAGATATATTTATTATTATTAATTAAAATGTTAATTTGATCTGCAGGTGTTCTTCGTCCTCCGGAAGAAGTTCAACCAGGTGTCGTTCCTGCACGTGTACCACCACCTCGGCATGTGCCTGCTGGGCTACGTCGGCACTAAATACGTACCTGGTAAGAACTTTGCGGAATCGCCGACCCTTTTTTTTTACTTGAGGAAATGTATTTACGCATGCCCACCACACCCGGGGAGGTGGGTGGGGTATGTCGGACTCGATGCCAGAAGGGCATCACTACCGACTTAAACCTCACGATGGCCTCCTCACCGGAAAGGGCGACCGTGAATGCAATAGACGCCGAACAACCCCGGTCCGACGTCTTAGGTCCCCCGTAACGGGTCAGGTCTGTGGCCCCGTCACTTGCCACTACGGCCGCAGAGAGTAGGGCGAGTGGTACAGGAATCGCCGACCCTGAATTTGGCCCTGGATATCAGTGCTGCAGGACAATCTGCAGCCTTTATACTTCTTCTTCGTTTTTTTTTTTACAATATATGGGCTTGCGCTTGATCATAATTCTCCTGATGGTAAGCGATATTATGATCTAAGGTTGATAGATAGATAGATAGATTTATTGAAACAATAATAACAACAAGGTAGCGCTTACTTACTGTAAGCACGTAGTAAATATGTGCTTTGTTACAATTCGTCAAAAAATAACATTAAACTTATACATAGGCGCTGTATAGGGGCAAAAAAAATGATGAACTAAATTTGTTGGCTGTGGGTCTAGGCGTTAAATATGTATCGATATAGAGTATTTATGTATGTATATGTAGTATATCAGTTGTGTTAGCAACCAAAATACAAACTAGAAATAATTTAGTATAGGACTAACCAGCTGTGTATAAAATACGTCCTAATATCCTAATACTAACTATTATTTATTATTATTAAATAATAATGATTGTTTCGAAAGTAACGAGCCTGAAGTATCGATTTGTTAAACACCTATTCTATCTGTTAAAATTTAGTTAAGTATCAAAAAGTAAATGCTTATTTGCGTAACATTTTTAATATCGATGTTATGAAATACGTAGGTACTTACTAGAAAATACAATACGTGAAACAAAACACAAAAGATGCTCTAAAATTATTCTGGAAATCAAGGGAAAGTAGTGGTTACAGGCGTAATTATAAAACTCCAACGTAACAATAAATGTACATAAACATACTTCATTCGTAGTCAAATAACATATTATAACGTTTACAAAACATTATTTACTGGTTTTAAGCAATAAAAATGCAATTATTCTTATACATTGTTTATTATATGAGTTATTTAAAGCGTTAAAGTTAATTGTACTGGTGAAGCAAACGTTATTAATATTGCTCAATGGATCGCGTGAATCCAACAGGAAGTTCCAACTATTATCAGGCATTTTACTAAATATCCTGTTAAACGTGCGTGTTTCGTGAACACCTCAGTTTTATTGGCCTCTTGCTTTAATTTGATAATATGTGCTAACTGAAAATGATTATTATCGGAAACACAATTTGTTATTAAGTACCATACAGTTTCTGACGTTGGCGTTCGTTGGAAGGTCGAAAGCGTTATACAGTGGCACAAACCTAGCTGTTCAGTTGACGGCGTCGCTAGTGGAGATTTTACTAAAAATGCTGTCGAACATGTAAGTTGGTGACACTGTATCACGCTTTACTTATGGATAGAAGAAATGAGGAAGTATAAAAAAGTGCAAGGTTCTGGTGCATCAACATGACATCCCAGAACCTCCTTTCAAACGAACAAGGGATAGCCATCGAGGAGGTTTTAGTGAGTAAAAATCTCGCATACTTCGATTATACCCCAACGTAGTCGGATATCTATGAAGATTTTCTCTTCGTAAAATTTAATAAATAAAAAATTTAAAAAAGAGTTTCTGACGCAACGGCCTCACGTCGCTTTCAGTCATCACAGCGCTCGTTCTGACGACAACGCTACACGCGTAAAATCGTTCCAAAGATTTATAATAATTGTTAGATGATTGTCCCCTGATTGTCACTAAATCTGTCCGGAGTGAATTACCTTTGCTAGAGGGCAATGTTGCTCCACATAAGTAAAGCTTGTAGCTCGGCTTACTAAGGTGATCCGCCGCGATCGGCGTCGACCTATGACCTATGTCGTCTTTGGATAGGTGAATACACAAACCTGCCATTTCCCTAAAAAGTTGCTTGTTATTATTATCTAATTGTTATCTGTCGGCTGACACGCTAATATGTAGGTCCCGGTCTTCTAAAATCAGCCGTTAAGTCGAGTAAGAGGCCTCCGGGTAGCTTGGCCACTTACGCTATACGAAGAAGAAGTTTAACCTTATACCTGACCTATATCTTGACCGCCATTTCCTCGTCCCCCCAGGTGGGCACGGCATCATGCTGGGCTTCATCAACTCGATGGTGCACGCGGTGATGTACACCTACTACCTCATCTCTATCGTGCGTCCGCACTGGGTGCGCCAGTGGTGGAAGAAATACATCACCCAGCTGCAGATTGTAAGTACCTTTCAACGTTGTAACTCTCTACCGCTGCTGTGTTTTCTATGAAGAATCGGCTTGGGGTTTGTTAAATATGACAACACAGTCCACCGCTTCACGTCCCGAAAGTCATGGGCTTGCTGCCCGCCAATGTAAGTACATTGTGTGAAATTTCGGTGAAGGAAAACTGAAAAATCGTGAGAAAACCACAGTATGGTGGTAAAAATAATAATTATACTTTATTGCACACCAACAAATAGAGAAAAAAATACGTGGTATACATGAATGAATTTAAAAACTAGAGCATAACGGCGGCCTTATCGCCTGTGGCGATCTCTGCCAGGCAACCGTGAATGAAACGGACCATGGCAAGAGTGAGAAAGTGAGTGATTGAGAGTGTGTGTGAGTGGTATGGCATTTATTCTATCCTTTTCTCACCTTGCTTGCTATCACCCTCAAGTTGTAAAATCTGTCGCCAAGCTTCTAACAGTGTGTTTCGGCATCCTCCTTGAAAGCCAGTTGCTCCAGACTAGGCATGCTCTATTTTAGGCCAGAGTGTCGCTAACTCGTGTGGTAACGCGCACTACTGGTCAAGTGCCAAGTTGTACAAAAAAGAGTTACTTTGTAAAGCGATTTCATTGGTCACATGCCACGACACGTCTCAAGAAAATAGGAAAAGAGTAAACCGTGTGTATAAACTTTTAAATGGCTCGAAATTAATTGGAAAGAGACAAAACTAAGATATTTATTACCTATATTATAGAGCTAATTTTAATGTCTAGCCTCGACCACGAAATAAGCACCGCCATTAATGAGTCTCATTAACTCGCAACGACAACTTTCACATAGTTGAGGCTCCACAGTGAAAGAGGCTAGCGGAGCGGACAACTATGAAAATTATAGACGCCAGTGACACGGTCTTACTGATGACGGCTTCGCTCATTTCGTGGTCAATATCGGGGATTATAGTTAGCTTACTATCCTACTTTTTATGTAATTTTATATTATCATTTACTTTTTTTGCATGTCCGTGCAAAAAAGATGTTGATACAACTTATTTCTTGTAGAGATGACAGCTCACTCGAGCATGCGGCCGTTTTATACCCGGGTCCAGGTCGTGGGTTCGATCCTTGCTAATGAGCTCGATTGTTTTCGGTGATGGAAAACATCGTGAAGAATCCATAGCACGCTAGTAGCATTTTCTAGTGCTCGAACAGTTAGCAAGCAAATTTAAAAATTGTTGCCAGATATGTACAACATATCTGGTCACAGACTTTCAGTTATTTGTTATGAGCCAACTATTCCAGTTTGGGCATCGACTAGCTCATGTGGTTACGCGCCTTTACAGTCAAATCTACTAACTAACTAATTAAACCTAATTAAACCTAGTTTTAAAAAAGGTTTTAACAATAATTTTCTCGCGTAGAAAACGGTCACACTTACTTATTATTAAAAGTTGGAATGAGTCCAACAGTTTCGGTGCTTTCCGAGCACCATCTTCAGGGGCGAGTGTTACACGGACAGTTCGTCCGTCCAACTTTGAATAATAAGTAAGTGTGACCGTATTCTACGCGAAAATATTAAGATGCCTTACGTGAACAGTTTACAATATTTAACAACACAGTCTTTGCAATGAAGATTAACCTTAAGGTACCTTTACGTTCCAGCTTCAGTTCCTGCTGCTAATCCTGCACTTCGGGCACGTGCTGTTCGAGCCATCGTGCGAGTACCCCAAGTGGGTCTCCTTCATGTTCCTCCCACACAACATATTCATACTCTTCCTCTTCTCCGACTTCTACATCAAGGAGTATATACTCAAGAACAAAAAGAAGAGAAGCGAGACGAAAGGAAGCGAACTCCAAGCCAGCTCGTCTCAGGCAAGTGAGACGAGCAAAACTAAGTAGAATGCCAAATGTTATTTCTAGATATTACCTAAGTTACGCAATATGTATAACTAGTTTTTAATAAATCAGAATAAGTTTATGTAGGTAAACGTTGTTTTATTTGTTCCTATTCCTACAATATATACGTATATATATAGAAACAATTCTGTGTAACAGTTAAACAAGCGCGCGAACTTTAGATCAGGTACCAGAGGAAATATGGATCGCCAAGACACAGGCTCACGTCTAGGTTGGGGTCCATGGAGTAAACTCAGCGGCCTTCAGCCTCATAACTAACCAGTTGTACAAACAGAAATGCAAATTATACAATAAGGCACAATATGTATGTTTAAGCCATAGGACGATTCATTGTATGGTAATTATAGTAGATACGTAAGCCCTTTTAAATGTCCATAACTATTTTGATTTTGATTTGACATATATGTCAGGTGATTTCAAATTTTGGGCCTCCACGGAAAGTAAAGAAAGGCGCAAAAGGGATCTTTATTGTTAGGACTGCGAAGCTTTGGAACTCTCTACCTGAGTTTCTGTTTCCTGAGAGGTATCATCCGGGGGCCTTCAAAAGTAAAGTTAATAGGTATGTTCTAGGTAATCGTGCTACATCGTAGACTACAGCGCAGCTTAACATCAGGCAAGCTGTGGTGATACGCAAACCTATCAAGGGTCAAAAAAAGGCGCCACAAACATACCTTACGACAAAAACTAAACTTATAAAAGCACCACACTCTAAAAAGTTACAAAAAGCGTTGGCCTAGGAAAGAACCAAGATCATCGAATATTAATATGACATTATATTATTCAATTTAAATTCTAGAGAATACCCTACGTTGAATACGTTAGTGTTTTTTCTACTAAGATTCTATGTGATTATCGATTAAAGACATCCTAAAAGATTCAATTCTATATACCTATATATATGCTTCCAAAAACGAAATAGGTAATTATTTTTAAAGCAAAGCGGGAATGAAACCCTGTAGTTTATTTTGATGGCTCGGTAAGTAGGTAACCGGGTCGCACCTCGGTTAATGGAAAACCCAGACATAGGTAATACAATATGGTAGAAAAACTATAGCTAGAAACCAAAGGTACATATTCAGTTAGTTACATAAAAACTCATGCATAAGAAATAATACACTTATTACACTTTTCAAAAGTTAGGTAAAGTTTGTAAACAAATAGGGTTACATTTTAACATGAATTAGGTTAACACTCTAACTGTAACTACTAACTACCACTACTTGTAGTAGTTAGTAAGTCTCTAACTCTAATTGTAAAGTGTATGACACGTTAAATTGTAGGTCACGGCTGTTAGTCTCAGTACAAGCAGTCTTTAACATAAGTCATACCTTCAGGCGTTAGGAAGATTAGCAAAGTTGTCAAAAAGCGCGGAATGACAGGCGGAAAACTGCCTATCTACCAATTACTATTAGCCTAAGATCCCACTGCAGGATAGGTGTGCTCATCGACTATTTGTTTAAAACCAAATTTTTATGTTTATTTATAGTTAAGAGAATATATATTTACTAGGGTGCCTATCAAAATTTGGCCGCTATTATTTTTTTTTAAATTATTTTTAATTTATTTTTGGTAAAAAATTTCGTTTATTTATTATTTAAATAAAATAACGTCTACATCACAGCAATTAATATAAAGATTCAAAAAAATCACGGTTGCCGTTGCTCACCTGGCCGCACTTCTTTGCAGCCTGGTGTAAACAGGTATGATTTCGATAAATTTATACGTTCATAACCTATTTTTATGAATTATATGTCAAATTAAAGCAAATTTTTTTTTATTAATTATCATATAAAGTTGCTTAATTAAATCTGGCCGCAAATAAGGGTTGCTGGCTGTTAAAGATAATAAATATTTAAGGTAGAGTGAAAGAGAGTTAGCGCGTAACATCATTTGTCAGACGAGGACAGCGATTGCCGACTGTGAGACGCTTTTAAGCCATTGCGCATGCGTCGAATGCTCAGAATACAGAAAGAACCAGAAACCGTGAGCGCGCCTAATACTGAAGCTACTAAAACTACTATTAAATAGAGTAGTTTGACGCGCGACCGATCCGATCCGATGGGATCACATTTCACGTGTAGGTAAGTATCGTATTTAAGTATCAACTTTTTTAATTATTGAATAAATATCTCAGTTTTAAAATTGTCATAGATAATGAGGCATCCATCTTGTCAGTGTTGCCAGTATAAGAGTTTTGATTTACCCTACTTTTTATTACCTCTTGAGGGCTTTTATTCATTGTAGAATATTAATAATTAATTTAAAAAAATTAACTGACTTGAAAAAAGAAAGTATAACACATCAGTGCAGCCCGTGTGTACATAACCAATAGTCCTATTAAATAGTATGTTTATATCTATGAAAAATACCTAGACATAATATTTCATCATTTATCTGAATTTAAATTTTTGTTAATAAGTTCAAATTCTAAGAGACAATATTATATAAAGCTTACTCAGCAAAAAAGAAATTAAATGTATTTTTTTCTAAAGCGTCTTTTATTCAATAAATCTATCAATTTATTGAGACAATTAGGTTGGTACATAATAATAATATAGATTAGGACAATTTTTATTCTATTATTATCTCACCTCCTGGACTCCCAAATTTTACGCTCAAAACGGACACATAATGCCTGAGCTAGCAACATTACGCGGGTGGGAAATGACGCGGGCGGGGGGCAGTGTTTTGTTTTACGCGGCTTCTGGTTCTTCGTGTTCGTAATAATCAATGTTTTAAATTTACATTGTTTTTTTATTTGTGCATCTAAAAATTATTATATTAATTAACGTAAAATAGAATTGATAAAGATGAAGTCGTGTTTTTTGTGTAACGAAAAAAGCAATGTACTTGACTTTAATAATATATCATTCCAAAAGTGCTTGCTAATGTTATTGTATCGTCGTAAAAAAAAATGTAAATATCATGACCTTTTATTTACAATTGACTCTACTAATGATTTTGGATATCATTCAGAGTTTAATTTTTTGTTGCAATTTATAAATTTATCATTTTGAAAAAATTACATATTTTTTGGAGTATTTATTATAAGTGGTCTCTATTTTTCCCCGGTGGTTGAGAACACTAACGTTCGACGCAAGCGCAACGGCTTAAAAGCGTCGCACAGTCTGCAATCGCTGTCCTCGTCTGACAAAATATGATGTTACGCGCTAACTCTCTTTCACTCTACCTTAAATATTTATTATCTTTAACAGCCAGCAACCCTTATTTGCGGCCAGATTTAATTAAGCAACTTTATATGATAATTAAAAGAAAAAAATTAGCTTTAATTTGACATATAATTCATAAAAATAGGTTATGAACGTATAAATTTATCGAAATCATACCTGTTTACACCAGGCTGCAAAGAAGTGCGGCCAGGTGAGCAACGGCAACCGTGATTTTTTCGAATCTTCATATTAATTGCTGTGATGTAGACGTTATTTTATTTAAATAATAAATAAACGAAATTTTTTACCAAAAATAAATTAAAAATAATTTAAAAAATAATAATAGCGGCCAAATTTTGATAGGCACCCTAGTAAATATATATTCTTTTAACTATAAATAAACATAAAAATTTGGTTTTAAACAAATAGTCGATGAGCACACCTATCCTGCAGTGGGATCTCGTACTATATGAGTTATTAAAAATATCAAATATAGTTATGTTAAAAGCCAATTTAAAACTTATAACTTTTTTGCATGGTGGTAGCATTTTCTATCACTCGCCTGACTAGCAACCACCCTCAAATGGAAAATTTGGCGCTAAGCTCCTGATGGTGTGACCGGCAGTACCCTTGAAAGTCAGTTAGTCTATGCTCTCAGATTTCACATTAGGGCAGTCTAGCTAGTCAAAAGCCTGGCTCAGTAAAAAAATTACATACAGTTCGTATATATTTTTTGTGTGTAGGTTTAGTATATTTTTACGCGCCGATAGCGACAAACAAACAAAACTTTTAAGTTTTTAGCGCCCTCTCAAACATGAAGTAGCGGAAACGAAAGTGTCATGTCTTTTATATTAACAGCTTCAAATATATGTCAACGTCACTGTCGCCTTAGTTGCTGGCTTTCTCCATGCATTTGTGTTGTGTCGTACTTTTGCAATGTGCAATAGCAACAATTTTCTTTAGTATTTTGCAAATAAAATTATTTAGAAACCTCCAAGTGTTACCAAAAAAAAGTGTTAAACTGATTTGAATATGACTGATAAGGAGAAAACCCCCAGACCGGGGGAAGCAGCATTAGAAAACATGAAATTATTGAAAACTGAGAGCTCACTTTTTAAGGTTCCTAAAGTACCTAAAAAGAAGGATAAAAAGAAAGCGACCGTCCTAGATGAAGATTTGTATGTAGAGGTAAGATTTTTAGATTTTACAATAACTTTTACATTGATTACTTGTAAACTATGCAACGAAAAAATTTCAGTGTATGTTTCAATATTTTGATAATGGATAATATCTTTTAACTTCAATTTAACCTTAATGTAAATGACTAGCATTTTAAAAAGCAGTCCATTGACATGTAATGAAGGTATAAGGTCTGTATTTCAGTCTAAAATAACTTAACAACATTGTAGAGAGTATACCTTTAACCCCTTTTTCCAAAAATTCTTGGGTTAAATGATAAGTAAATTCCTCATCGCGTTTCAGGGCATTGCTAAAATAATCCAAAGAGATTTCTTCCCTGACTTGGAAAAACTGACTGCTCAAAATGAGTTTTTAGAAGCGACTGAAAACAAAGACTATGTCAGATTGAGAGAAATAACAAGAAAATATAGTGGACAGAGACCTGCAACGGAGCCTTGTGAGTATTATCTCATGATTTTTAAATTACAGTAAATGTTCATCCCTAAAAGTGTATACTTATATATTTACTTGTTTATAGTATAGATTCTGTATGTATAAGTAAAACTATGTGTTTTGTTGTAAAATATATATTAACTATACACAACTAACTACATCGCAGTCTAGATCTGTTTATGCTACACATACATATTGCTTAGTATGCATTATAGTATAATTTAAATTTATTAAATTTTGTAGGAACATTTTAAATATTAATTTACCATGTTTATATTGTTATACTGTGGCTTAGCAAATTATTTGATCACATTAATCGCAGTTCAAGTGTAGTATAAACAAAGATCTGAGTTGATAACTTATACTGTATCAATACTCAAAACTTGAACTCAAAGCAATAGAAACTAGTTACACTGCTAGATGCATAATATAAAGACTTATAATTTTTTCCAGATAATTCCCCTGCAACATTTGACACTCCTGACATTGACCGGCCGGGCTCTCCTTCCTCTGCCCCGACGGTGAGGGGACACAGAAATGATAGTGATACAGACTCTAATACCGGCAACAAATCTAAAGATATCACAGAAAACCACACATTAGGTGAGTGTGTCTTTTTAATAAAAAGTAGGCAATTACTGTTAAATTACACAGCTCTACAAAAAATATATTTTTTTTGTTGCCCTGGATATCTTGCAAATTGTTACGTTTTTAAGTGCCCAGATTACGAATATATTCGTAAAAGTACTAAATTTGCTCGTTTCTACAAATTGAATTTTGAACTATTTATTGTCAAAATTTTAATTTTCAGTCATTTGTTGAAAAAAACATGAGCAGATCTTACAAAATCATTGATATTTTTACGAATTGCGTGTATAAATAGACCCAAAATCATCATCATATTAAAGGCAACAAAACCACTGTAGACCAGTGTTATAAATGCAGAAAAATCAATGATATTACTAGATGATTAAAACTAACTAAGATGGCTCGCTAACCCCTAAATGGATCCTGGCCTCTGACACTAAGACACACCACTTTTCTCTGTCCTGTGCTGTCTCCTGCCAGTCTGTGGCATGAAGTGCACACTGGCGCACGCGCACATTTGTCAATGCTCCACAGGAAACATCAGAATACATTGAAACTCCACATAATTACAAATATGGGGCATCATATACTCAGCAACAGAGTGGTTCATAATTGGAATAAGTTGCCCGAGGAAGTGGTCAGTGCTACATCAGTGAACAGCTTTAAAAACCGGCTCGATAGCTGGTTGCAGAAAACAAAAAAATCTCTTGTTAACCTGTGATCAGTGCCCTAGTGAACTTTAAACATTGACATTGAGCAGTGGACATTATGTGAACTATTAAAATAAATAATTTCAACTCAGTGTGATATAGGCACATCAGCATAATGCTGCTCGCCTATAAATCAAATAAATAAATAAAATAAAATAAGTAATTAATACTTAAAAAAATAATGTACGCTATGAAGATATGGAATGTAATAATTCTGAAATAAAGTTTTGAACTGAAAAAATATTGATTGTTTTAATCTATATTAATAAAACTTTTTAATTGATTTTCCAGACTCGTACCTAGCCAGTCACACAAGTGAAGACAATGCAAGCTACGACCGTGTCATCGCATTAGAACAGAAGAAGAAAGCCAACAAGCTAGCTCCACAGTTTGAGGCTGAAGTGAAGTCCTTGGAACTGGTGGAGAAGGCACTCACATTACCTTCTATAGAGGAGCAGGCAGACCAGTCTAAAAGGCCTAAAGAGGTAATGTATCATATCTACTAACCAACTGGTTTTAGTACCAAGACAAAACAAGTTATTTTTGAGTAACTTTAGCTTTAAGTAACTTTTCTTAATGAGCTGTGTAGTTTTTTAACACAGCTTAGTATTAATACTTATAATTATGCTTCATAAACAAAATTCCTCAGGATATGCTGTAAATAGCATATAATCTTCTTAATAATTTAGATTATATTGATATCTTTATTAGATCAAAGACAAAGTTAAAGTAAATTATTAATTAGAATACAGTTACAGATCACACATAAAACAATTAACTACAATTTAAATAAATATATTGATAATTTCATAGAAATTAACTATGTGAATGTACTATAGACTTAGACATCAAACCATTTTTAATTTTAATAAATCGTCAATGGAATAAAATGCCTGCCAATTCTTTAGTTTGAACACAGCTTGCTAAGGGTCATCATTGACTTAATGTTGAAAAGAAAAACTCTTAGAATAATATAATTGAATAATAGATATTTATTAGCCTTATGACATTGCATCATTTAGGGTAAGTCAAATTACATAACATTCATAAAATCACTTAATTTAATTTAATTAGTCAATCATAATAAATTATATGTATTGTTTGTCTAAATAAAAAACACATTAGAGAAATTTTATGTAAACTCTTAAGGCCCTAGTTGAGTTATGGGTGTAAAACCTGTAGCATAAGCATAAGCAGCCCACTATACGTTCCCACTGCTGGGACTCGGGGCTTTCCCTCACAAGGAGAGAGATATAGGCCATAATCCACCGCGCTGGCTAAGTGCGGGTTGGCAGATTACACACGTCATCAGATATTGTGATCCTCAAACATGTCGGTTTCCTCACGATGTTTTCCTTCACCGTAAAGCGAGTGCAAATCCACACATACTTGAAAAACATGTCTGAAAAGCAGACGTTTCTACCACCGAGCCACACAAGCTTTTAAAACAAATGTTAAATGTAATAAATAAATGTAATAAAAAAAATGTTTGCGTGTGCTTCCAGCTGGACATGTGGCGCTACACCGCCCGCAACCACATAATGTACGTGCCGGACGGAGCGGCGTCGCAGCGGCCGCCGCCCAAACCCGACCTCGTGCACGCCAACACCAGGCTCAACGCCGAGCCCTTCGACCACAACAAGAGCAAGGAGGCCATCTCTGCCATAGCCAGGAACCAGGTACACTACCCGCCGATCAATACGAGTATTATACATCGAGCTTTCAGTTTAGATCGATCGAGTCGATAGGGCCAAGTGAAGCGTGCGAGAAGCACAGGATAGGGCCAAGTGGCGTGTGGCCCTTGGGAGAGGCCTATGTCCAGCAGTGGACGAGCATAGGCTGATGATGATGAGTCGATTGAGAACCGCTCAAAAAGCTATAGGTAATTCCATGTGCAACGCAAACCTTCAAAGTTTGGATCATCGCCGCAATGTTGCGAGTCTGGCGGTTTTCTATCGGTGGCATTTCGAAGAGTGTGCGTCGGTATTGCATCAGCTAATTCTACCGACCCTTTCCACTATAGGACGAGCAGAGAGACGGCTAGAAGGTAGAAGGTAGGAAGACGGTAGGTATGTAATTGGAAGTTCCAAAAATCCGTACGAAGTGTTTCGCTTCCACATATTTTTGCAGTTTTAAAATATTTTTATTGCAAAATACAAATAAACACTAACATTGATAGTGTAAGGTACTTATTCGTAGCATATTGTAATATGAAGTACATCGTTGCTTAACTTTGACAACCGCGTTGGCGGAATGGTTACCATGCCAGACTGCCAATCAGAAGTTTCCGGATTCTATTCCCAGCATGGCATTAGCTGTGGGTCTGGGTCAAAAAAATATCTACATAAAATATATATGCAAGTACATATGTAGTATATCGTAACACAAACTAGAAACGGTTCAGCCGTGTGTGAAATGAGTCCTAATGATAAAAAAAAAACTTTACCTTAGTTGAGCTAGAGGCGCTACAAAGTATGAATTCAAAGACTACCTCAATATATCCATAGACAAATTATACATAAACTTTATATATTTTTGCCTATGATAATATATCTATCCTCGGATACATCATCTAGCTAGCCCCGGAAGAAAGCTAGCCCGTGCCTCTTGTTACGCCCTATTACAACAGGGCAGGCATATGTTATATGTGTGTTTGCAAGCTCATAAATAAACTATAACTCATAAATAACACTATCTCAGCATGCTACAATCTACAATAGTTCTCCTAGTTCATGTTCAGTTACTATCCCGATTACAGAATTACACTAAAGCAATAATAAATTACACAGCTCTACAAAAAAACAATTTTTTTTTGTTGCCCTGTTTATCATCGCAAATAGTTACGTTTTTAAGTGCCCAGATTATGAATATATTCGTAGAAGTACTAAATTTGCTCGTTTTTACAAATTGAATTTTAAACGATTTATCGTCAAAATTTTAATTTTCAGTCATTTGTTGAAAAAAAAACGAGCAGATCTTACAAAATCATTGATATTTTCACGAATAGACCCAAAATCATCATCATATCAAAGGCAACAAAACCACTGTAGACCAGTGTTATTTATTTTTACCAAAGTTTCAGAGGCCCTTGTTCGTACCCATAATTGTCAGGAAGAAACGTTTTGTACCTTCTTAACTCGGCACAACATGAATGAATGATTGATTACCACTTTTTTTTATTTCTTATTATTTAAGCTTTTTCTTTTATTCTTTATTTTGTAACATTACTTAGCGTTCAATTTTGTTTTTCATTTTATTTTAAAAGAGGAGCCTGGACCGCACGACACAGGTCACTCTAGAGTGTGGTCCAGTGTACACCAAATACATTCCACAATAATAACACAGCTCTACAAAAAATCTATTTTTTTTTGTTGCCCAAACAGGGCAATCGCAAATTGTTACGTTTTTAAGTGCCCAGATTACGAATATATTCGTAAAAGTACTAAATGTGCTCATCTCTACAAATTGAATTTTGAACGATTTATCGTCAAAATTAAATTTTTCAGTCACTTGTTGAAAAAAATCCGAGCAAATCTTACAAAATTATTGATATTTTCACGAATTCTGTGTATAAATGGACCCAAAATCATCATCATATCAAAGGCAACAAAACCACTGTAATTATCTACTCGCATCATTTATTGTATGTTTTTTTTTGTTTTGGGCACAATACATTTATTTTCTTTCTATATCTAAATTATATTACTGTACAGTAAATGTATATTTGGTGTCACCTTAAACCTTTAAGCTTATGATCAATAAAATCTTATTATTATTATTATTAATTCGTACTATTGTCAGGACGTGAGCGCGTCGGGTAAGATCGGCGTGGACGGCACGAGTGCGAGCGGCGGCAAGCAGCAGCCGCAGTACGCGCTCGTGGCCACGCCCTCCCCGCGCCCCGGCGCCGGGCCCGACCAGTCCCCCCTCATGACCTGGGGCGAGATAGAGGGGACACCCTTCCGACTCGACGGGGGAGACACGCCTTTACCAGCGTAAGTCACATTTTTATATGAATTTCGGATCACAGCGGAAGTACACTAAATATTTAATTTTGTCTTCTATTTGCTTTCTTTTTTTTCTATAGATTTCCGCAAAGTAACGCCTGAGTCAATAAGTTATTCACATTTTTTATACTTTTATGGTTACATGCCCAAAGTGTACGCTGTGTGTCTTTACGGTGAAGGAAAACATCGTGAGGAAACCGGCATGTTTGAGGACCACAATATCCCAAGACGTGTGTCATACACCAACCCGGACTTGGCCAGTGTGGTAGATTCTGGCCTATATCTATCTCCTAGTGAGAGAAGGCCCCGAGTCCCAGCAGTGAGAACGTTTAGTGGGCTGCTTATGCCCAAAGTGTACCAGCATCTAAGCATCTAACAAAGGTTTGGCTGTCCGTCTGTCAACAGGCTGTCTTGAGAACTGTGATACGAGGGTCAAACTGAAAGTTCTTAGAAAATCAAAAACTAAGCATTCTAGCAAGTTATTAGTTTTATTATAACTTTTCAAAATAGCGTCCATTTACATCAAAACATCTCTGCATTCGATAGAACCATTGAGAAAAGCACCTTGCCCACTCGGCCTTAGGGGTCTCTTCGACGGCGTTTTGAAACGCAGCCACTGCTTCCTCGGTGTCCATAAAACGTTTTCCTCGAAGTTTTTATTTTATTTTCGGGAATAAATAAAAATCGCAAAGTGCGAGGTCGGGGCTATACGGCGGGTGACCCAGTAATTCCACGTCTGAGGTCGCCAAATAGTTGATCGTTTGCCTGGCGGTGTGCGACGAGGCATTGTCGTGATGAAGGAGGATCCTGCTGCGAGCTCGTTTCTCTCGAACTTTTTCCAAAACAAGTGGCAAACAATTGTTAGTGTACCACTCTGCATTAACCGTTTTCTAATCCTCTAAGACAATTGTCACGTAATGACCTGTCCTTTCGAAGAACGAGGCCACCATCTTTTTTCCAACACTTCGCCCTCTCTTCAATTTAGTTGGCAACTCCTCGGAAGAAAATACCCACTGAGCAGACTGTCTTTTGGTTTCCGGATCATAACAGTAAATCCAGCTTTCGTCACCTGTTAGTATGCCGAACACAGCATTTGAGTCACCTCCGTTAAATTTTTGGATCATTTCTCGGCACCAATCAACACGGCGGAGTTTTTGAGCTTCGGTCAAATTATGCGGTACCCAGCGGGCACAAAGCTTCCTGACCGCTAAATGTTCATGGAGGATTTTGTGCACTTGACTCATACCTATGCCTAGACTTGTCCGAATCTGCTGATAGGTCACTCTTTTGTCAGTCTCTATCACACGCCGCACAACACTGATGTTATCTTCAGTCGTCGCTGTAGAAGGCCGTCCCTCACGCAAATCATCGGTGAGATTAGTGCGACCATGTTTGAATTCAATAAACCAGTTGTAAACTGTCGCACGAGATGGGGCTTCATCGTGAAAGGCCAATCGAAGTCTATCATAACTTTTTTGTTGACTTAAATGACACCGAAAGTCATAAAAAATCATTGCACGAAAATTTTCTCGGCTTAAATTCATTCTAACGTGCACAGACTATTTTCAATTTGCCGCCAAATCGTAAAACAAATGACAAATGAATGAAATATATACTCAATAATATTGGGAAAGAGTTCTATTTTAAAAATTTAAACTTATTTTTTTAATATAATGCTTTTAAGTGGCCCGTTCTAAAAACTTTCAGTTTGGCCCTCGTAGCAAGACAGTTTATATTGTCACAGACGATGGATTTTCGTTGCCGCTATAACTGTTATAAAAACAGAATAAAATAAATATTGATAATGGTAAGGATCTGTTAGTGCGCTAACCGAATACGCACTTGGCTGGCTATTTTATTAAAATTATATTTATAATTTTATTTTATTTTTTTTATCAAAACCAGGCGGCCATTTTAAAAAAGCATGAGCCGACCGCCTAAATGAAAGCTAAACAATTGCTTTCGATTACGATTTCGTCACAGATATTTAATTGATGAGTATGTTAATGTGACCGCAGCGTGGGCGCGGGCGCCGCGTACCGCATGCTGGAGGGCGGCGCGCGGGAGAGAATCGCGCTGCAGCTCGCCGAGCAGGTGGCCAAGCGGCGGCGGCCCACCACGCCGCGCCTCGCGCCGCCCACACCCAGGTACCTGATTCCTTTTTCTTGCCTCAACCTACGTATATGACGACCTCGTTGGCGTAAAGGTTACCATGCCGGTCTGCTAATCAGAAGGTTCCGGATTCGATTCCCGGCCCGGTCAACATCTTTGTGCTTAACTAAATTTGTTGGCTGTGGGTCTGGGTGTTAAATATGTATTTATATATAATATGTATGTATATGTAGTATATCAGTTGTGTTAGTAACCATAATACGAGCTAGAAATGGTTCAGTATGGGGCTAACCAGCCGTGTGTGAAAGTGTCCTAATATTTATTTATTTATTTATTTATTATATGTTTTTCTCACTCCTAGGACAAGGCCTCCCCTACTTTACCCTAAAGGTACTGGCCCACTTCTGACCAAAGCTCTCTCCCCCTACTACCTCCTCGAAACCCGGACGACGCCTCTCACCAGGAATTAAAAAACTGGTCTAAATCGTTACGCCAGCAGCGTCTAATACACCGCGGCTTTATGAAAATACTATAAGAGGCCAACGACAGTCGTAACCTGACAGCGGCTAGCATGGTACCGCAACACTCCGCCGAGGGAAGAGATAAACCTGCAATACAAGTTTTTTTTTCTTGGTACACATCTAAGGTTCTGGTTGCCTGGTAGAGATCACCATAGGTGATAAGGCCGCCTTTGTACTCTATGTGTAAATATTTTATTTCCTTAATTTAAGCTGTTTTCTTATGTGGTTGTACAATAAAGTAATATTCTATTCTATTCTATTCTAAGGGGTGGTACTTAGGTACTTATTTTCTGTAGAAACTAATACAGCCTATAATAATGACAAAGTTATAATTTATGTAATGTACTCGAAATTAATTGTTAATGCACAATTAATTACAAGTTAATTGCGAAAAATTGGTTGGAATTTGCATAGCATTCATTTATTAAGACTAACTTATCTTTCTTCCTTTAATTTGAAAGTCGAAATTAGTTTAATACAGCGACATGGTTGTTGATTGTAGTTGTCATCACAAAGTTTTTCCTGATGTGCCCTATAGTTTTTTCTGTTATCCGTTGTGCACAGTTTGTGTACCAAATCTTAGCAACCACAAGATGAATACTGATATTACTTATCCAATTACAAGATAGGTTACAGACAAGATGTCCATTGTGCCTACCTAACCACTTGTATGTTGAAACACCGGCTCCAGGTATAAACATATTTTGGCCGCAACTGTTGACATACCGGGAGCCGGTGTGGGTAAAACTAAAACTTGGAACTTAGACTTTTTTTTAACAGATAATTCAAAATGGGCTTGAAAAAAGTGTGTCAAATGTCATTCAACATACAAACGGTTAAGATACTTTGCTGCTTTCCTGATATATCCAGTGACAATTGTAAACATTCCAAACTAATATTTCTCGTTTCTTCAGTTTCAGAAGCAACACAGAACGGCTTGCTAGCATGTCGCCGGCAGCAAGGAAGCTGGCTGCTAAACATCTTCTATCTCCCCGACTGAAACTGACCCCTAACGACGTAGGGGTGTCGCGAGCGACCCCCAAACGCACCCCCACCCCTAGCAGAACCTTAGTTGCCACCCCTAAGAGCGTGAGAAAAACCCCTTCCACCAGCGGTAGTGTTGGCAACTTTACAGAGAATAATATCACGGATAATCTCCTACAAATCAGCGTTGCGAAGCGAACGAGGCTCAAAGCACAAGATTTCTTCAGCTAATATAAATATACACTGTGAACGAACTTTGGGCTTTTCTTTGAAGAAAAATTCATTTGTTTTTCATGTGTGTGCCTCATATCAAGATATTTTAGGATAGCTATAGAACTTAGGCCGTGACTTACAGTGAGAGTATGAAGATATGAAGTAGGTACCCGTTTTATGTTAGGTAGTTTTGTATCTGGTGAACATGGTTGACGTTTTTTTTTATGATTCCTAGCTAGATCGATTTATCGCCCTCGAAACCCTCTCTCTATATAAATTTCATGAAAATCGTTGGAACCGATTCCGAGATTCCAATTATACAAGAATTGCTCATTTAAAGATATAAGATATAATAGAGTATGGATTTTGTTTAATATTACAAGTGAATCAGGAAAATTGTTTTCTTTTTCTGTTTTGGGACTTATTTACGCCACCATTTACAGCCTTATCTTATATACCTTTATCAATCGCAAAATAAATCTATATTAATTATATAAGCCTTTATCTACTTCGGATTAGTTGATTATAAGTACTTTTGTAATCAATAATCATCTATCTATTATGTCATATCTTTTATATATTTTACGTTTTGTTGCATTAAAAACATCACTTTGTATTAAACATATTTGTTTATTGTCAGATTAACAACGTGTAAATTATACTAAATTTACTAGTATTCCTAGTATGGAATAATCATAACTATAATACCAGGTGTGTATAAAATCATAATCCGATAATAATATAAAAATAATTTAAAATTATTACAATATACCCACAAATAACATATTAAGTAGAAAAATAATACCTTTATTGTCTCAATAAATTAATACAACAGAAAATGTCATAAAAACTTACAATTTTGCCAAAAAATTATGCACGAAAATAGAAAAAAATCACTTACTTATGTGCAATTTTCGATTTGCACAATTGGGCATACAATGAATGATACCAAGTTGTAATTTATTAAATTTTATGTTTTTAAATTGTCTATTTTTATTTTCTATATCCCATTTAAAATTAAAATTAGACAGATTCTTAACTTTTGTTACGGGTTTGCCGATATTAGTGTTACCAGGTATTTATATAATTTTCAAAGTAAACAATATATATAATCACTGTGATTCCAGTGATAAAGTAAATTGAGTGTTGTTGACTAATGATATTAGAATTACGATGCGAATAATTCGAGAGCTTAGTGCTCTATCTATGTGATATTATAATGCTTAGTCGCTAATCGGTAGAGGAAAGTAACCAAATATGGAATACCATTTTGTTTTTGGGATATAAAAAATAAACTTCACATAAATTAAATCAGTTTAATGGTTTTACTAATCAGTCATACATTTTTAAGTAGTAATTAAAAGCTTTTATTCAAATATATATGTTATCAAATTAAAATCTAACACAAAAACCAAAATCACAAATGAGTAACCAAATATGGAATAGGTACCCATATATGGAATACAAGCATAAATCAACATAAGAATCACAAAAACGAACATTAATATCTTCGAGATAAATTAATTAAATGTAACATATTATTGTGTGTGATAAATAAAAGAAGTTACTTAAATTAAAGTCACAGATCCCAGTATCAAACTCTGTACCAGCACAATCATAATGTGCCCTGAGCTCACACATCAAGCATAAATGCTTTCATCTTTCAATCTAGCTTTCTCCATCTTTATCAATGGAAAAAAGTCTTAAACAGAACATAAGTTCTACATCAGCAGAGTCAGGAGGTACTTGGTCCATCAAATCATCATGTTCACTGCCCTCCCTAAACTGGATAACGTCTAGTTCCTCAGAGTCACTATCATCCTTATTTTTCTTCCTTTGTTTGTTTTTCTTCGCAGTTTTCTTCTTATTCTTTGTCTTGACTAGTTTATTTCCTTTTTATTGTCTCTTAATATTACGTTTGTTGTCCTAGGCACTTGAAATTGCTGTACCGCTTTCAAATTTCCTATTTTATTTTCCCGGACGAATTTTATAGCTTGTGCCATTTTTTCTTCATCCCAGGTTTTTCGTTTGGTTGATAGTGACCCGGACATTCTAAAAACAAACGTTATATATATTTTTTACGTAAATAATAGCAAGTATCTACCATATGAACCTAATTATGGAATATTCCATAATTAGACACCAACGACTGTCCATATTTGGATTTTTATACTAGTTCAAACTCTTCTAAATATTTTTTCAAGTCCCAATATTTTCATGACACAAGATCACAAAATGGTGAAATAAACATAATACCGATATACTCAATAGTATAACACTTTTGTATATAAACATAACAGCTGGATAATACTCATTTATTACTTACCTTTAAATTTTCTGCACGACAACAAAACAAAACACCTCTGTCACACGTGAAACGTTCGCGCTACTAGCTTGATGGTGTGTGTGCTATATTTAATAGACCGAATGAAACAGAAGATGTCAAGTGTTGCGTTTATATACTTATAGTTTTAGAGAAATGAAGATATTCCATATTAGGATACTATTCCATATTTGGTGACTTTCCTCTATCTAATCTCGCTTTGGGAATCACAAAAAAATAACTCTTAATCAATATTTATTTACAAACTAATTATAATTACCAATATATGATTTACACTGAGTCATAATAATGTCATATAAATAAAATACTTAATTCCGTCCATGACTTAGAAAACCTTTATTCCATCCAGTTATACCGGTAGTTCGATAGTCGAACTGTTTGGATGTTTTTGTTCCAATGTGTTATACTGACGGATCGAACTATTAGGAAACATGGATTTTATCCGCAGTTTACATAGTAAGAAAATAGATTTACAAAGTATAAGAAATAGAAGTAAGCATCACACGTCCAAACAGTTCGACTATCGAACTAGTGGTAGTACTGGATGGAATAAAGGTTAGAAAAATAAATATTTAGAGAAGAAAGACAATAAAAAATTGCTATTAACTAGTAAGAGACTACGTAAAATTGTCCTAGTCACACGCTTTTGTTTTATATATTATTATATAATAGGTAATACTTTTATGTATCTACACCCGTCACATTTTGCCCATTATTACACTAAACAGTGCACCTGAATAATGCCTTATCAAATAATACGTATTAAATCTAAAAACCGATTAAAGTTTTACGTCATATGATAATAAAAATTTTGCTAAATCAATCTACCAAAATACTACATAGAGCCACTCATACCAGGCGATGTCCTTATTTTTTACATTAAACTCTGAATTTAACTTCGGTTTCGTATCGTCCGTGGGATCTTCCTCGAATATGTTAACCATAGACTTTTTGATACCGAATCGGAAGAACGCAAGGTAAGGGAAGTACCTCATCAGGTACAGGCTGAATTTGAAGTTTAAGTTGAAGTACCAGCGTCCGATGCCGCAGCCATAGAAGTAGAGGTATAAATTGAGGAAGAACAGCTTGTATTTATTCTTGACGCTGAGTTGTTGGTAGGCTGGGGTTGATTCTAAAGAGTTGTAGTCATTGTAGTAGAGAAGTCTTGGAGGCGAGTCGGGGAGTCCCTTCACGACGGTCTTCGCCATCAAACTAGTAGAGTCGACACCTGCAACGAACACGATATAATATATATGAATGTAAGTAAGTATGTAGTAAAAATAAGTACCGCACTACTACACCGTACGGTAGGTACCTGTCACTACAGACAAATAACTATTATTCTAAGACTTTTGGAAATTCGCGAACAATCTCTTAAAATGCTCCTGCGTCGACGGAAGTTTTCTACGCTGAGGTGTTTTTTTTTAAATGTCTTATAACAAAGGTTGTTTATCTAGATGAACTCAAAAATAGACGAACTAAAGCCGCTCTTAACAGATTTTACCTTTTTAAGTAGTTTTTTTGTAAGTAGTTTAAAACTAACCAGTATCCAACGGCTTCCCTTCCAACTGCTTCCTCAATTTCATCTGCATTTGGATCCTGTCTTTCTCGCTGTAAACATATCCGGGCACATCGGCCAGGTATTTGCACCACCACAGATTTGACTCCACGTCTATGATAGGGTTAATACTCCACAAGCCATCCAACATGACGCGGGCTGAATGCTCAAAGTATTCTGGCACGTTCTCAAGGCAGGGTGTAAAGACCCTGTCTTGGAGGATCTGGCAAACTTGACGGGTCTCGTCGGCTGTTTTTCTGCACAGGTTGTATCTGTGAACCAAAAAGTTTGATAATTCTTACATTACAATGCAATAAGAACTGTCTAAGCCTAAGGGGTAGCGGTTATTTGGCTGAATATTTAAATTAAGTCGGTATAGGATGTAACAAAATATCATATTTTGAAAATATCCTATAAAATGCGTAAATGCGATACGGTTTTTCAGTTTTATTATCTTTAATTCAGTGTTTAGAATAGTTAGAATCCAAAACACGATTACGATTAGATCCAAGTATCCGGTTGATAGTTTTTATTTTTTGAAAATAATCGTTTTATAATTTGTTGTGCTTCTAAAAGTAATAAAGGAATTGAAACAAATCTTACTTTATAAGTCGGTAATGATCTAAAATCGATAGAGCTTATAATTTAAATTTTGTTATTTGTTGATTTTATATGAATTTACTTAAGTCGCACGTTAGAAATAGTGGAGCGACGACGGTCTGCCTCCATTTAGCAAAGGGATATCCCCCGGACAGATGTTGTGTCCGGAGACGGCCGTCCAACGGTCATGCATTGTAGCTTGAACCAGTCGTACGCGCGTTGTAAATACCGTTCGCGCGATTCAGGACAAGCGCTCTGATTGGTAGCGGGCGATGAAGTGCGACAGAGACGCCACAAACTCTTCGCTCAAATTTGTATGGCGCGGCTCAACGACATTAATAATACCTGCGGCTAAACTCTGTACAATAACGACTTCTAAGTTAACATGGTAAATATGGTAATTTCAACGCTTTGTTTTTGTGAGTTTGGGATTACTCATTTCTTTTCTGAATCAAGTAGGTACAATAGCTGTCGAGTTACAGGTTGTAACATAACAAAAAATTGCTAACATGAATAACTAATTCGATTTTTTTTCTCTTAAGATAGTAATATTGATTTTATTAATTGTATGTGCAGTTTAATGTAATGTTTAGAATTATGCCTTAATGTTAAGAAATTACTCGTAATGAATATGAAATAGAAACGTGCGTTATTATACCAACGTTTCAAAACAATACTTCAGCCTTGATCTTAAGGTTATTTTAACAGACTTAAAATAATAGAAGGTTTTCTATTCGACTGTATATATTTGCTGATTGACTCCGTAATTTATGATTTTCAGATTTTGTAAATATTTTTTTTATTGGAAATATTTCCTTCATTCTCTTTCAGATTATTACCACACTAGCATCCGATCCCGGCTTCACACGGGCTCTTAAATAATCTGAGTAGCAAAGAAAAACAAAATATAGCCCATGTTACTCGGAGATAATGTAACTTCCCAACGGTGAAATAATTTATCAAATCGGTTCAGAAGATTCGTGTATTTGCGTCAAACACACAAACAATCAAACTTTTCTTCTTTGTAATATTGTATTACCACATAATTTAATCGAAATTGGTTCAGTGCTGCCCATATTAAATCGGTTTTCAAATTATTATTCTTCACTTGTTTATCTACCGTAGTTTCGATAGATTTTCTAAAGCTATGAATAAGAAATTAAACACCCAAATTATAATCTAGTCATGTCTGACAGACAAACCAAGGTCCAGCTAATTCAGCTCACTAAAAAATGGCAGAAAAATCGCAAGCTATAAAAACTATAGCCAGTTCTACTGCTTAGGAAAGATATTGCTATAGCAGTCGAACGACTTTTTGCTATCTTTTATTTATCTTGCTACGTAATTTACTAATGGTATGGTGTGGAAGTTTCTTAAAAATAGCAGATTGATATATTTTAGGTAACATTTTAGAATACTACTGTCGCGTGGTTCAGAATAGTACCTAATTAAACTTTGTATATTGTTCACGTAAGGCATATTGATATTTCCGGGTAGAAAACGGTCACACTTACATAATAATTAAAAGTTGGAATGAGTCCATTATTTAGGTGTGCTTTAATAATGGACTCATTCCAATTTTTAATAAATGGAAATAGGAAGCATAGTAATTGTTGAATCTATTTTCACTGATAAAAGTGGCTATATCGTTAGCAGTAGCAACTGTTACCAGTGTCTTATATACCAGGTTTGTGCGGCTGGACTGTACAAAATCGGCGTATATAGCACACGCAGAGGGTTTCCAATACCCAGTAGTGAGATTAGGGCTGTACATAATGATGAATTAAGACAAACCGTAGTCTAACAATGGACAGTGAATGGTGATGATGAATTTAGACAAACCACAGCCCATTGAATAATTGTTTATGTAGTTACAATACAGTACAAAACATCTCTGTCAGATATCCAAAAGTCAAAATACAGTTATAATGAATCTTATATGAATCTATCTATCGCATGTAGCGATTTCTTTCAGGCAATCTTTGTATGATAATTAATCTTAATATAAATAAGTGGTATAATAGGCAGCCTTATCGCCTGTAGCGATTTCTTCCAGGCAATCTTTGTCTGGACATTGAGTAATTACCTGTCTTCCAAGCCGATCATATACCCGATGACTCTCCAGAAGTGGTTGTAGGCGTCCCAGTCCCCCTCCTGCAGCTGCCTGATGGCGAAGAAGTCAGGTTTGAGCATGGAGAAGCCGATAAACCCGAACTGCGTGAGGGCGACGTCTCGCTGGGACACTGTGCCGAGCCCTTTGGACTTGGCAGTGAGCCCTGCGCGCAGGTGCCGCGAGCGGACTGCGTACAGGGAACGCCATGACCTGCGGAGAATTAAAGGTTTACTTTACTAAAGTAAAGGTTTACTTTACTAAAGTAAAGGTTTTCGTTTTCCGCTTCAAAATGATTACATAGTGGTCGCTGTGTCGCAGTGACTATTTCTACGACTGTTTGACTCAATAACTCGTATCAATAAAGAAAACTTTTAAAAGTGAATGTCCTCTAATTTAGTTGTGCAAAACTAAATTAAAGCCCCGCGTTTATCCGGGATATAAAGTGGCCTATATGTTTATCCAGGGTCTTACCTATCACTTTCCTAAATTTCATCGAAATCGGTTTAGCCGTTTGAGCGTGAAGAAGCAACAGATATACACACTCCCTTGCACACACAAACTTTCGAATTTATAACTGACTTAGGAGCAAACACTAAACGTCTCATTCACCAAGGGCAATATATTCTTAGTAAATGGCTATGTAAATAGTAATACGATCTCTCATTCTAGGTCTCTTCTACTTGTGGTATACATATTGCATACAATATGATTGTATATTTATTTCCGCGGGAGTTAGTAAACATTTCATGCAATACTTTGTATAATATTGTTTAATAATTGAGTTATATTATACAATGTGGAGTGCAAAAATTAAGATAAAAATTTATTCGGAGGGACCACATAACAGAACTTTCAAAGGTTTTCTTTATTGACACACAAGTTACCTATATCTGACGGCCAAGCTGTGGAACTCTTTGCCGGAATCCCTGTTCCCACTGAACTACAACCTAACTGTCTTCAAGGCGAGAGTGAACCGATGTCTTCTAGGCAAGCGCGCTTCATCTTAGACTGCAATATCACTTAACATCAGGTGAGTTGTGGTCAAGCGCAAGCCTATTATGTGTAAAAAAAACTGTATTACCCGCATTACTAGTACTTGACAGATAAATCACGAAGCGTTTATCCATAAATACCTACATATTTAACGTTAGCAAGAATAGAATAGAATATATCTTTATTGTACAACCAAAAATATAACATACTTAACATTAAAAACTAAAAAGTAAAGTACAATGGGGGCCTTATCACCTATGGTGATTTCAAACGCAACATTTTTAACATCAGAAAGCTATTGACGCTTACCCGTACATAAGTACACATATATATGGCACATACATGTATATGGCATAGCCGCAATATGACGTTCCAGAAGGGTCCCAAATACAAAAGAGAAATATAGGTCAACGCGACCCCGGCACGTTCTCGCCCAAGGTAAACTTTTACAGGGTCAGGTCACGCCTCAAAGACGAAGTTTGAAGGTCTTAGGACCGGATAGGTCAAGTTCAAATCGAATATGCATGACTATATCTAGGCATGAGATTTTTGTACAAGCCATTATGTTTAATGGATGAAAAAAAAACTACACAATAATTAAAAAAAAAACTAACAAATAGTAAATTAAATCTAAGTCCGCGGGTAAGGTGCCTAAAATGCTGGCGGCATTACCTCGCAAGATCGCCAAGCTTAACGTTGATACATAATAATGGAAAATGACGAGATCCGCGCGTGCAGATCTCGTCGGCGGCGGTCCGTGTAACACTCGCCCCTGAAGATGGTGCTCGGAAAGCACCGAAACTGTTGGACTCATTCCAACTTTTAATATTAAGGAAGTGTGACCGTTTTCTACGCGAAAATATTATTCTAATTTAAGTCGTAGGTCGAAGGTTTGAGTCGTATGTACACCAGAATCGGCACCAATGTATTGTGATACTCACGTGGATCCCGGCTTAAGTTCGTGCTCGAACCAGGACATGGTGTGGAGCAGCGTGGACAGGTATCTCCGGTACGCCGTGAACACGGAGTTGGAGCGACGCGTGCTGACCAGGATCCGCAGGATGGAGGGGATGGCGAGCACAGCCACCAGCCCCATCAGCATCGAGGAAGAGAAGGAGAAGCAGAACTCGCTGTAGAATTTTCGGCCTCTGTGGAAAAGATTTTTTTTTAATTGGCAAAAATATTGGCCAAGTGCGAGGCTCGCACATGAAGGGTTCCGTTCCGTTCCGTTGTTGTATGGGACTCCCCTTAAATATTTATTTTATTTAAATAGTAATTTAATTTGAAAGGTTATATACAAATACAGAGACCAGAAGGGAAGAGGAATGTTGGCCGACAGTTAAAACGGTGGGCTGATGACATAGCCCACGTCGCAGGAAACGACTGGATGAATTCCTAGGCAAAGATAGAGAGATATGGGAAAAGATGGAGGAGGCCTTTACCCAAATAGGGATCCAAAACTCGTAACCAACATCAATTTAACTTAAAATAATCACACTACTTTATCTCATTTTTTTTTAACATAACATTTTTTACATAAATTTGTATTAGATAGGAGTTTTTGGAATAAATGGCTTTATTATTATTATTATTATTTATACAAATACAAAATGTTTATTACACAAAAATATGCTTAAAATATATACGTAGAGGCTCTGCCTGCTGCTTTAGCGCGAGCTGTGTTGCAGCAGTCAGTCTTCCCCAAACAAATAATTATAGTATAAACACTCATGAAATACATTGTGTTTAAATACATTTAAGAACGAAGAATAACAAATACTTGGAAACGGTTTTGGTCCCTTAGAGAAATAATGAAGAATAAAGAAATGCCAATGAAAGTGTATGCCAAAAAAATAATGTTTATGAAATGTGCATCATGCCATGTTTACGATACGGGTGCCAGACATGGGCGCTAACAGAATTACAAGAAAATAAATTAAAAGTCTAGCCAAATGGAAAGGAAAGGAGTATCTTAGGTATAAAAAGAATTGATAAAGTAAAATTACAAGCAAACAAAATTCCAAAATACTCACACTGCCTACAGACAGTTTAAATGGCGTTGGACGGGACATACGTTACGAGACAGTTAAGAAAAATGGACTAAATTAAGGTTGTCTGAGATAGCATGCTGCTTATATGCCGCTAGATGGCGTTAAATAGCTATAAGTTAAGTTTATGTTAAGTGATAACTATGTAAAAATCTTAGTTAGTGCAAATGGTCAAGAACCTGATAAGAATTTAGTATGACGCTCGTAAAGCCTTAATAACAGAGTGGTACCCAAGAGATGGCAAAAGAAACAGAGGCAGACAAAATAAAAGAGGGGAAGATGACCTCAAGAAAGTGGCTGGTCCGGTATGGACCCGTTTATCAAGGTACAGGAATATGTGGAAACTTTTAGAGGAGGCCTTTGTCGACAGACAAGCTGTTATAGACAAACATCCAGTTGCCGACAGGTAAGTTGTTAACATACAATAGATAAATAAATTAAGTATTTTGTAAGTAGGCATGTATTTTGAGAAAAAACAGCAATAAAGGCAATTCTATTTTTTAATTATTTATTATACATTTATACTCTCTGTGAAAATTAATGCGTCTAGTAGCTACCGTTTTTTTATAAAATAATACGAAAAAAACTCGTTTATTGTATGGGGATATTAAAATTATAATTATAATATTAATAACATTTTTTTTATTTCTAGTATTAGTTGTTATAGCGGCACGGACAATTTTACGTAGCTAAAACGATTTCTGAGATACAGTCTGGTGACAGACAGAACGACAGACAACGCAGGCTTAGTAATAAAAGGTCCCGTTTTTGCATTTAAGGTACAGAACCCTAAAAAAACCAGTCGCTAGTCAGGTGGTAACAATTACTAGAGTCCATTCCAATCATGTTGTTTCCAACTAGTTTTTTGCGGTTCTCAAAAATAACTTTATCGGTCTGTGCCGTATTCGGTCGAGAATCGCTTACAAATGTATGAAAACGTCCGCACATTTGTATGCAATTCCTGATCAGTGACGTCATAGACCGATGGTGCATTTGGAGTCCAATTGAGTCTTTATTTTGCTAAATTGGTTATTAAAAATCAGAATTAGAATTTTATAAAAATCTGATAAAATAATAATAATAAATAAAAAATAAATATTAGGACACATTTCACACACGGCTGGTTAACCCCATACTGAACCATTTCTAGTTCGTATTATGGTTGCTAACACAACTGATATACTACAAATACATACATATATATTTTATATAGATACATATTTAACACTCAAACCGACAGCCAACAAATTTAGTTCAGCACAAAGATGTTGGCCGTGCCGGGAATCGAACCCGAAACCTTCTGATTGGCAGTCCGGCATGGTAACCATTACGCCAACGAGGTCGTCGTCATATTTTTTGATATCATAATATTTTTTGGTATCATTATTTCCATGCACTGCAGAGTGTCATGGCATTACTAGTCGAGGCCAGCTTGAAAACCATCAACACCATAGCCTGGCCGCTTAGCTCAAATGGAGAAGAAGCTGACCTATTGAACTGTTCCTCGTCGAACCACGGCGGCAGCTCCATGACCAGCTCGCTCGGTTTCACGCTGTCCGAGGGCTGGTCGTGGGCCTCCTCCGCCAGAAGGTTCTCCACGAACTGCTCCGCTGGAAGAGAGGACAATATCAGTAAGTACCATATACGTATGTTTGAATAGCATAAGCAAGCCCACTATACGTTCCCACAGCTGGGACTCGGGGCCTTCTCTCACCAGGAGAGAGATATAGGCCATAATCCACCACGCTGGCCAAGTGGCCTTAAGCCACACGTCTTCGGATATTGTGGTCCTCAAACTTGCTGGTTTCCTCACGATGTTTTCCTTCACCGTAAAGCGAGTTCAAATCACATAACTAAAAAATGTAAGAAAACACTAGTCACGATGGTGATTGAAAATTATATATTTTCGCAAACAATAATTATCGAAATCGGCGTTGAGACCCGGATAGGTAATCGGAATCTACATAATTCCACCGACTTATCACGCCATCTACCTGTGGCATGCTATTACGACTGTTCGAATATTTACCTGTGGCTATATGAGTTAACAACGTAATTACTGTCTAAGCTGATCAGTGGGCTGTTGGTTATCTGTCTGGGTGTAAAATATATTGATACTAGCTGACCCGGCAAACGTTGTTTTGCCTCACTTAGGGGTACAGCGCCATCTATTGATTACTTACTCAACCCAGTCGAAAGGTATCGACATCTGTTAGAATCATTTGGAGTTAACAGATAATTGTGACTGTCAAATAATAACAGACAATAATTAGCAATAAATTAAAATTGCGACTATAATTTGAGATTTAAACTATCCTATCTCTCAAGTTGGATCGAACTGGTGTGCGAATTTTATTATAATCGGCTTAAGAGTCCATTGTGGACAAACATTGTGACACGAGATTTATATTGTTACTAGCTGACCCGGCAAACGTAGTTTTGCCTTAATAATTATTTCTAAATATACAGTAGCCGATTCTCAGACCTACTGAATACGCATATAAAATTTGGAAAAAATCGGTCAAGCCGTTTCGGAGGAGTAGGTACGGTAACAAACACTGTGACACGGAAATTTTACATATAAGATAAGATATATATTGATATAAAGTATTTATCTATGTATATGTATAGTATATCAGTTGTGGTAGCAACCATAACAATATACGAATACAAAAAAAACACAAACTAGAAATGGTTTAATATGGGGCTAACCAGCCATGTGGGAAATGTATCCTAAAATTTATTTATTCATTTATCGTATTTTTTTTAACTACGTTAGCCACTGTCAATGGCTAAAATGATGATGACTTGACTTCTTTCGTTTGTTCAAGAAATACATTAGAAGTTATGACACGGCCGACTTGTGAGTCTAAACACTCTGACACAGAATAAATATTGCAAGATAATTGCTCTGTAATTACGAATAGCCATATCAGAGATTTTTCCTATGCTTATCGTTTTACGTTTTAGCAATGGTTTCAAGTTTTATTTTATCCTGTATAACTTTTTTTTTTTTTTTTTTTTTTACTCATAATGGGCTTGCGCTTGATCGCAGTTCACCTGATGGTACGCGAAATTGCGATCTAAGGTGGAGCACGCTTGCCCAGAAGAAACCGGTTCACTCTTGCCTTGAAAACTGCTAGATTATAGTTATCAGGGAACAGGGAATTTGGCAAAGAATTCCACACCTTGGCAGTACGCACAATGAAGGTGGAGGCAAACCGCTTAGTACGCGACTTAGGCACCTCCACAGTATAACGGTGTCGCCTTGGTGTTTCCCTACTCGTCCGATGGTGGAATGGGGCGGGGGGGATCAAATCATGCAATCCCGTTGCACACTCTCCGAAATGTAACCTATAAAAAACCGAAAGGCTGGCCACCATGCGGCGATGCTCAAGGCTCTGCAGCTTCGCCGTGCAAAGAGCATTATTGCCAATTAGCCTCTTCGCTCGCCGCTCTATTGCCTCCAACGCCTCAAGCTGGTATTTAGCCGATCCATCCCAAAGGTGCGAGCAGTACTCCATGCACGACCGAACTTGTGCTTGATACAATGAAAGCAACTGTTCCGGCTTGAAGTACCGGCGCACCTTCGAGAGGATACCCAGCTTTTTGGCTGCCAATTGAGCCTTAGACTCAATGTATGAGCCAAAGTTGAGGGTTGCAGACAAAGAGACTCCAAGAAGCTCGAGATGGTCAGTGATCGGTAAGGTTACATTTCGGAAAGTAGGGGCCAGATTAAAGGGCCTCTTTTTTGCGGAGAAAAGACACGCCTGGGTTTTGGCAGCATTAAACCTGACCAGATTGGCATCGCCCCAATCGGAGACTGCCTGAAGAGACAGGTTTAAGCGCCTCACCATAGCCTCTCTATGAGACTGGATATCAGCCGCACTAGCTCGCGCAGTAGATATGTAGCTCTCTACGACGGTGCTGTCATCTGCGTACCCAATGATACCGGGACTAAGCAGATCATTGATGTGCAGCAGAAAAAGCGTCGCAGAGAGCACCGACCCCTGAGGGACACCGGCATTAATAGCCATAAGATCAGACGAGCAGCCGTCGACGACTACCCGAATAAATCTATCCCTCAGGAAGTCCGATATCCATGCACAAAAACTAGCGGGCAGGCCGTATGAAGAAAGCTTACTAATAAGGCCGTCGTGCCAGACCCTGTCAAAGGCTTTGGAAATATCGAGGGAAACCGCTAGGGCTTCCCCGTACTTCTCAATAGCCTCACTCCATAAGTGCGTGGCGTACGCTAGGAGATCCCCAGTAGACCGATTCCGGCGAAAGCCATATTGTCGGTCACTGAGGAGGTCGTTAAATTCTAGGTACGCCAGAAGCCTGCGGTTCAAGACACGTTCCAAACTCTTGCAGAGTATGGACGTGACTGAAATGGGCCGGTAGTTAGCAGGGTCGGCGCGACTACCTTTTTTGGGCACGGGCTGCACATTAGCAAGCTTCCAAGAACTCGGCACTACTCCAGTCTCTAGAGAAAGCCGAAAGAGGCGTGTCAACACAGGGGACAACTCAGGCGCACATGTCCTCAAAACTATTGCCGGTATACCGTCGGGACCACTGGCTTTATTCACGTCTAGATTGCGTAGCGTCTTTCGAACCTCAGATTGGCGAATGTTTATCTCAGACATTTTTGTCGTACAGCCAAGGGATGGAAGAGGTGAAGCGCCACTAGCATCAAGACGAGAATTTTCCGCAAACAAGGAAGCAAATAAGTTTGCCTTCTCGTCTGCAGTGTGAGCCAGTGTTCCGTCGGGCTTAAGCAGTGGAGGCAATGAGGGACGGCAGAAGTTCCCTTCGATCGACTTTGCCAGGGACCAAAAGGCTTTACTACCCGCGGGGTAAGAAGCCAGTTTGTTCCCAACTCGGCTTATGTGATCAAAACGAGCCTTCTGAAGAACCCTTTTGCAGGACTTGGCAGCCTTGTTAAAGTCCTTCTTCCTCCGGCTGACATCCTCGGTCTTGCGGTCACGAGCATCAACCCATGCCAGGTATGCCTCATGTTTCAGTGCTTCCGCACGTCCACACTGAGGACCAAACCAAGGGCGAGCAATGCCGGACAGAGACACATCCGAATAAGGAATATAGTATTCCATACCCAGACGCAGTACATCAGTCACGGCATCCGCACAAACCGAAGCATCACCGGATGAGAAGCAAACTGACTGCCAAGGATAAGACGCAAAGAAAGACCGCATCTCATCCCAATCTGCTGACCTGTATCGCCACATCCTCCGGGTGCCTTTTGGGCTCGGATCGGACGGGGAATATACGGATACAGATTTCACCAGACAGTGATCGGATTTACCTAAAGGTGACGATATCGTCACGGAGTACCGGTCTGGATCAGTTGTCAGCAGAAACTAGGGACTATAACTAGGGATTTGACCAGCGTTTCGTTTCCACATGTACTGTGCGGACTATTAAACTGTGGAACTTTTTGCCGGCATCCTTGTTCCCTCTGAAACCTCACTGTCTTCAAGACTAGAGTGAATCGGTTCCTTCTAGGCAAGCGAGCTCCATCCTAGATCGCAACATCACTTAACATCAGGTGAGTTGCGATCAAGAGCTTGCCTATCCATCATAAAAAAAAAGTGTTTGACGTCAGATTTTTTCAACTTGAGGGAGATTGGCGGCCAGGCAAGCACTAGATAATGAATGATCTACCACAATTCAGTGCAGTAATATACAAGTTAATAGTTTTTGGAATAAACAAGGATCCCTAATTAGGTACATATGCATTTGCAAAAGTCATTCTAAGTAAAGCGCAATATTTATCAACCACTCTGCTTAGAGTTTATTAAACAGGCTTGTGTATGCAAATAAAGATTTCAATTCCATTATTTACACTACACATTCTACGTATGTGGATATATATTATGGCGCATTTATTTATGATTCAGATTCAGATTCGTTTATTGTTAACTGTACAGATATGGTGTTACAAATTAGTTCAATAGTATCAACAGTTTTGCTCTTATGCGTTTATTTAACCGTGGTTATGTGAATTTTAGTAAGTAAGAGAAACGACCAGTTTGTTTTAATGAAAAATACTGATGATATCAGGACAGTCAATAGAAAATCACGGGTAGTAAACTCGAGTTATTAAAAATACATTTATAAGTTCATGTCCTCTCACTAATATAACCAAATGAGTTTGAGCAAAAGGAGGCGAACTTCCGAACGTTTTCTTTATTGACGCGAATTATATGTGTACAGGCAAATATTTAAAAGAACAAATACCAACGATTGAAGATTGTGAGCCATGCCTCGTACACGAAAATACTTTACTGATTGTATTATTTTTTAACGAGACTTAATTTTTTGAGATTATACGATACGCTTTAAGACCTAAAGAAGTATACAAAAGAAATTAATAAATCGCCTTCCGGCTGCATTTCCGCTCTTTTTACGTGTCGCGGACTATAAATATATTACTGTCCAACATTCAGCGTTTTACTGAAATATAGGTTGAGACTAACTTTACTCTCGTCAGTTTTTCTTTCTAGATAGATACGAAACAATCACTAAAACCTAAAGCACAGATTCCCAAACTTTGTCTGAAGACAAACTAAAAATATTTTGAGTATACCAAATATATTTTGCTGGTTTAATTGGACCTCCAAACTTACTACTCTACGTTGCAGCCAGTACACTATACAACTGTGCCGCTCTGGGATGAAAAATTGGTCACAAATGTTAAATGGTTTTATGGTACACACGCAAAAAAAGCTTACGAGACCCTGTTACTCGAGCTTATTCTCTGACCGTCTGACAACAGACTGTATCTCAAAACCGTAACATCTGGAAAGTTAAAATCTTCACAGATAATGTATTACTATTGTCGCTATAATAACAGACACACATAAGAAAAAAACAAATATAAGGGTGTCTATATAATTAAATGGTATCGAACCCTTCATGTTTGACTCGCACTTGGCCGGTTTTTTATTACTAGTAACTCTCTGAACTTCTCTGCTAGATAATTAATTGTAGAAGAGCCCTGCTCACGAATTGTGCGCCCTAATTTTTTACCACGCCAGGAAACATAAAAGTCAATCAGGGGTACTCCATTCAACGACTGCGCCAGGATGACCTCTAGCAGAGAGAAAAAGCGTGTCATCGTGAGGCGTGTTCTGTCTGCCATCTTTACCGGTACATGACAACCACGACCACTCCGTCAAGTTAATACGTCCCCTGTAGTCTCCCGTGAACCTCCGGGGGTCCACTTTGCTCAGTTTGGGAACCACTGACCTAAAGCAACTACCACCTGTGATATTACTGAACAATAGACGCAAAGTACTCGCTTATCGCCACAAGTTTACAAATACTGCTTCAAGTTCAATACGTTTTGTCACTTTTCAAAATGTTTCCAACTTGTTAGTCAGTCGAGATGATTTGGCAAGCAGTGTTGTTGTTTCTGTGCGTGCTACAAATCAGCACTTGTGACTGGGTAAGATAAGTAGTTGGCCAAGTGAGAAGTAGCTAATGAGAAGAATAAGAATGATAAGAATAACGGTACATACAGACAGACGAAAAAAAATATAGGATAACTAATACAAAAACTTCGCTGGCTCGGTCAAATATACCGTAATTAAATTCTAAAAAAATGAAAGTTATTATATGTATTTTCGTGGCTCTTAAGAAGGCAGTCCACGTTATCCGACAACAACAATTTGCTTATCTACAAAAGTATACTCAAACTAGTGGGGGCTTATAGTATAGAACTGTGGGGAACTGCAACCCACTCCAACACAGAGGTACTTCAAAGGTTCCAAAACAATGTTTTCCGAAACATACTCTAGCTAATGCACCTTCATCATCATCAGCCTATGCTCGTCCACTGGACATAGGTCTCTCTCAAGGCACGCCACTTGGCCCTATCCTGCGCTTCTCTTCGCTATCCATGTCATGCCAGCTAATGCACCTTGGTATGCGAAAACCTCGGAAATACATATGTATCTAGAAATGCCTACTATAAAAGGGGAAGTCACAAAGCACAGCAAGAGATACCAGGCCAGGCTCGAGATACATGTGAACCCACTAGCTATTCAGCTTAAAACAACGAAGGCACATGCAGGCGGCTAAAGAGAGTCAACATAGCCGACCTGTCAAGAAAATAGCAGGAATGTGAGGTCACAGGACCCCAAGCCTCGAAAACCCGACCACTCTACAACAGTTCTGCTCATGGCGTTACCGATTGCCGATAGAAAGAGAAATAAGAAAAAAAGAATTATATGTATTTAATCGTATTTTTTCAGGTGTCAGAATGGATGACGCCACTCCAAGGCCAGTTGTTGTAAGTTAATTAATATTTTTTTCCTTATTTATTTTTTATTATTTTATTTCTTATCTGTCGGAAACTAATGTCTCCACAATTAGGTTTTTTCAACTGGAAGTGACTTTTATAAATAAATAGTTTTTTTTTCATATTCGATAGATGTTTCGCTCACTCAGTCAACCAACTCTAAAAGATTAAACCTTCATCCTTCAGAACCTTCTCTAAAATATTTTTAATTAGCCATCAAAGTGATGCAAGTTTTGCATGGAAATGAGGAAACTGATAGTCACCGATAAATTAATAGATATGCACTAATCCTCAATTATTTACATGTAATTTGCGTCATCAAACGTGAACTGTAATTCTGAGATAAAACTGATGATAAAAAACATTATCGACTTAAGTATCTATTGTGGTAGAGGTGACATTAATTCAATAATTATAGGTTTTTTTAAACAATTTGCAAAAAGCAATCTACGTTCAACGAGTCGTGCTAAGGGAAATGAATACCTCGCCCCTGATTCGTCAGAGATAAAGCACTGAGGAAGCGTTTACCATGATCTAAAACTTGATGGCGTTCACCAATCAAAGTCAAAGTTCTTTGTCAATACATTTTAAATTTACACGTCATAACACATATTGAATAACTTAATATTATATATACATAGTTATATACGGTTTGTACAACCGTCAATTTTGTTTTTTTTTTAATTTTCGAAACTGTAGAACGTTAGTTCGAAAAGTCCGCTCTTTAGTCTGTTTTTAAAACTGCCTATGCTAGTAGGGGTAGTTTTAAAACGAAAATTAAAAGCTGCCGAATTTCCACGCGTGGAGTACAGCTCTAAATTACTTTTTACATGCATTGCGACTTGATATCATACAATCATACATACAATCACAGCCATCTACGGCGTATGTAATGCGTGACTTCCGACAAATCACGGGCTAGAAATTTACATCTCTATTATCTCGACTCGACAAACTAGATTAACTTGGAAATAATTATTTAATAAAAAAATATAGGACTTCTCTAAAGCGCTACATTCCTAAAATAACACTTTGATAACTAAAGTAAAATATATTTTAGTTATATACGGTAACCCGCCATTTTAGAGTGTTGGTCATCTTATTTTTATTCTCTTAGTCCGATTTTCATCAAACATAACTAAGAACTCGACACACTTTTCAAACAAAAACTACGATACCACAGACAGGCACACATACACACACAGATACGTGAATCATATTAGCATCCCGTCGTTTTATAGTCTGGGTTCAAAAATATAAATAATTTAAGATTAAGATTAAACTTCTCACTTAGCCCTCTTGGATTAATAAATGTTGTTACAGTGAGGAGACTCACGACAGCTACCGTCGAAGCGGAACGGGCGGCATGTTAAAGCGATACGAAGACGAGTACGAGAGGATGCTACCGATCCTCAACTCCAAGGAAGCCCCACTAGATGTAGCATACAGCTACAAAACAAAGCCGCTATCGGCCGGAGGTTTGAAGGTCAAGTTGGAATCCACACTGGAGAATGCTAAGGCGTTGGCCGAGGCATTGGCCAAGGAGATCACTGTGGTCACTGCCAAGGAACAGGGGTTGAAAGAAGCTATTGCACGGGGAAGGTAAACATATAAATATGTTCATGCAGTATGAGTATCCTTCTCAAAACAAAAACTTAAAAAGAAAACACATTAGTAAAACAAAGCTATTGGAAAGACTTTTTAGAAGCAGATTTAATATTTTTACGTTCTTAAAAAAAAAATAACAGAAAATATTTATAATGTAACAATAGCCAATTAAGATTGGTTTTAAAAATAAAATAATTGCAACGAGTGCTTTCGAGTGCATCCATGCGCAAACGCCTTTCCACTTTTCCAGCATTCTTTTAGTTGGCTTGTTTCAGGTATTTGTGGTAGAACTAATTTGACGCTTTGTGAATTCAGCGCAAAGTTGTAGCACCTGTAGCTTGGCTAACTAATATCATCAAATGTGATTAATTAAATCAAGCAATTGTCGATATGGACAGTCTTTAGATGGGTGACCATGTAAAAGACTGTCTTTTATAAAGGTAGAAATTACATACATACATACATCTAGGCGGCACCGCGAGTCATATTACACTTTAACTATGGGCTTAGGTTTTGAATTTCAACCTGATAGTTTAACGCGTTTTCGAGATAAAGGGTCTTGACTCAGACAGACAGACGGACAACGAAGTGATCCTATAAGGGTTCCTTTTTACCTTTAAATGTACGGAGCCCTAAAATGTTATTGACCGCTGTGAGTAGGCCAAAAATCCAGGAGCTTAGCGATCGGACTAAAGTATACTAAAATTCTAACCTATTGAGTCAGGCGTTACTTTGCGGAAATCCATAGTAAATAGAAGATCAAATTAAATATTTAGTGCATTTCCGCTGTAATCTGAAACCCAAATTAAGATAAGCAAAGGAAAAATTAAAATATTAAAAAAACATTAGGTGTGTTCCTCCGACCGACCACCACACCTCCACTACAACTACTTGTTATTGTTGTTGTTGTTTTACTGGTGTGAGTTGTTCTTCTATGTACTAAAATTCTGTCCTCTCTTCCCAGGAGCGGCGTAACAACAGTGACGGTGTCGACCATCGGCCAGTTGCCCCGCAAGTACATCATCCGCGAGGGAGTGTGGACGCTGTGCACCGGCGTGGTGCACACCGCGCCCCCCGAGACCAACGCTTACAGCGAGCTCGTCACGCCGGCCAGGTGCTTCGGCCAGGAGGTGAGACACGCCAGGTTTGGGAGACCACAACTAAACACGAGGTGAACTAGTACATCGGACAACTGCCCTGCAAATGCACTCCCTAGTCGCCGAGATCAACACATAGTATGAGCTCGTCACGCCAGCCAAGTGCTTCGGCCAGGAGGTGAGACACGCCAGGTTTGGGAGACCACAACTAAACACGAGGTGAACTAGTACATCGGACAACTGCCCCACAAATGCACTCCCTAGTCGCCGAGATCAACACATAGTATGAGCTCGTCACGCCAGCCAAGTGCTTCGGCCAGGAGGTCAGACATGCCAGGTTTGAGGTTTGAGAGACCACAATAAAACACGAGGTGAACTAGTACATTGGACAGCTGCCCCGCAAATTCACTCCCTAGTCGCCACAATCAACGCATAAAGTGAGCTCTTCAAGCCAGGTCTGAGAGACCATATCAAAACACGAGGTGAACTACTAGTATTTCGAATAACTGCCCTGCAAATACACTCTTTGACGGTCGAAACCAACGTTTACAAAAAGCTCCTCCCGCCGGCCAGGAGGTGAGATATGCCAAGTCTGATAGACCACAACCAAACACAAGGTAAACTTTGATATATCAGACAGCTTCCCCGCAAAAACACCATCTGGCTTCCGAACCTGGTAGCCAGAGGGTGTCTTCTCTTTGGGCAAGAGATGAAAGTAATATACGTTTGGAAATCCTAAAGTAATATGACCAGCAGTTCTAAAGTTTTATAAACAGTAAAAAGACCTTGTGGCCAAAATTTTTTGCCAACATTGTTTGTACCAAAAATGGCCGGCGCGCCAACAACCTTCCCCCCCTTTTTGTGGCAACCAGGCAACCCAGAAATGTACGACGCCAAAAAACTATTAAGTCGTAAAACCTGTTTACCAAGTTTCGTTAAGATCGGTTCAAAATAAAATAACACAGATCCAAATATTCAAGATCCAAGAAAAAGCCAGTCGATACAATACAATACAATTTCACTCTATTGTACACCAAAAAACGAAACATTAACTACGAAAAGAAGAACAAATAAACAAAGGTTATGTAGGTAGGTATATAAATATGTAGGTATATAAATAAACATTAGGCGGCCTTATCACCTTAGGCTTTTTTAGATTTCTACAAGGCTTTCTTTAGGTGGATAATACATATGTAGATAATGGATAAGCAAGAATACAGATATGTTAAATTAAATCATATATTTTTTTCAAATCGTAGGTACAAAACGCCACTATTGACGTCAACGCCCAGGTCGCTTAACATTTGAGACGAATTGTATTCAAGTTTTGATCTGCTCCTTAAAAATGGCAAAGGTCGTGCCGTGATAGACAAGAAACAAAAACTAAGCAGTTACATAATACCAGCTCACATATAAACTACTGACAATACCAGGAAGTAAATAGGTAGTTATTTATTACATTAATTTATTTCCCTTTATCCTCAAAATTAGTACCTCTGGTAGTAAAAAAAATTGTCGTCATTTTACTCGTAAAAGGCATGTGTAAGTTTTTATACCACAACGTGACAATCCAACAAGCTTTGCTTTGCTTAGCCCATAAATTTTCGGAACCGGTTTTTTTTCTCTACTGCTAAGCATTTTGACCAGGAGGCCATAACACTGTGGCCAAAAGTGCTCCACGTGTTAGTCAAAGGTGGAGCCTTAGGCGCTTATGCATTAGGTTCAATTATGTGGATCTAACTGATGGATCTAATAACTTGGGGGGGCACTGAGTGAGCCCTCAATTATGATGGCCCTTCAGTTGGCAGGCATTTGTTCCTAACTTGTTTAATACATGTACATTTATAATAATAATAAAAAAGGTGAATTATTTACCGACCATTCAAACAAAAAGTAAACTGCGTAAGCAATATGTTTGGTCTAACAATGTCTCTGACAACCATGGTCAGAGGAAGAATAGACGGAACAACAAAAAAAAAAAAAATGGTGGAGCCTGTGTATTCTGGAATAACTGTATCTAGGGGAGAATACCGGAATAGAACGTTGTGGTGACAGGGTGTTAGCTAGCCAGGCAAGCAGTAGAAAATGCTTTACCACCATTATAGGGTTTCCCGACGAAGCTTATTGGCGGGGGTCGAACCCATGCCCGCAAGGAAGCAAGGTGATCGCGCACCCGACTGAGGTATCATTTCTTCAAAATTAACTACCTACTAACTTATCAATTACTTACTAGAGTTACTTTAAGAGCTACGTTATAATAATTACTACGCTATTTTAAAAGTATTTGGTTTCAAAACATCGTTGTATTGAGGTGTTATATTAGAAGGCATTGAAGTTTTTGTGCATGTTATTTGGACTTTAACTTTGTAGACACAATTATAAGACACCACGTTAAATGAATAAGGCACAGATAATTTTCTTGCTCTAGAAACTATGTCTTTTAAAGCTGTAGACGTGTGCCATCCGCCAACCCGCACTTGGCCAGCGTGGTGGATTATGTCCTATATCTCTTTCCTCGTGAGAGAAGGCTCCGAGTCCCAGCTGTGGGAACACACAGTGGGCTGCTTATGTTATGTATGTATATTGACATTGACGATTTATCGTATACTTATTCGGTAGTCTAGGTACAAAGTCAATGTAGCATAATTTGGTATGATTTGATTGTCATCAATATAATCCGCAGAATAATCGCTATCGAAATTGTGTTTAGTCAACTGTTACTACTATCATTATTTAGCAAGAAACCTAAATTTAAAAATAAATTATATGCAAAGCAAAAAGTTTTGACAACTGACAAGTAAACAATAAAATATTGGAAAGACCACGTCACTTGCAGATAGGTACTAGATAAACACATAAATATAATTAAATTTGAATCATTATTGCTAATCTAACTTTAAATTATAATAAGTATAATATTTTTATTATTATTTATACATTATTACTCAATAAAAAAAAATGGTTGCCTGTAAAGTCGGTTTTACGGGCGAAGATTTTACGTGACAACGTCTGCCGCGTGCTGCGCGCGCGGCAGACCGATCATAGTTGAGTGGGAGAGAGACGCAAGGCATTCGGCGGGCCTCTCTCTCGTTCGGTGACTCATCGTAACGTTACCGGGCGTTACACTTTTTCATAAGTGACTCCCAGCCGCAACCTAATTTAAGACGTTGTCACGTCAATACGTAAATTAAACTAAAACTAGAAATGTCCCCCCCCCTCCCCGTGAGGCCCCGCATAGATGCGGCGGGGGGGCTCAGTGACCGAGGTCTGGTCACCAACGTTGAACCTGAGAGGGTCACTTCCTAGACTCGTTCTCCCCCATGCAAGTTCTAGATGGAGTGGCACCAGTAGGGGTGGTGAGTTAATGTGAGAAGCGGAACCTCATCATGTCATCGTGAAGTTTTAGTCGGTAGTGAAGTCCTTTTGGCATCGAGCCAGACATACCCCACCCACCTCCCCGGGTGTGGTGGGCATGCGTAAATGCATGTCCTCACGTAAAAAAGGGGGTAGAGGCAAAGGTGAATTAAAATAATACGTCAATTTAAAAAATAATGAACGGATTTCGATAATAACCTATTGACTCAGGCGTTACTTTGCGGAAATCCGTTGTAAATAGAAGACAAATATTTCGATAACATTTACAGGTGACAACTAAACCTGACCCCTGCGTGTTCCACTCGGTGATCAAATACGAGACCATCCCGACCCGCCGGCGACTGCAGTACGTTGAAGACGACTACCTGTGCCTGAAGCCAAACTTCAACACCACCATGGAGTATTACATGAGCGTGCCGCGAAGGCTGATCAACGAGACTTGTACTAACGGTGAGAGCTCTAACTGATATACTGATTGATTGATTGATAGATAAATTCTTTATTTCACACACTTATTATTACATAAAATAATTAACAAAAATAAACTTAAAACTAGTGCCGAAAAAGGCGGCGGCCTTATCTTAGGGGTTTTCAAAACTTTGAATTTACATTTATGACTATTTATGAATTTACGTTTATATTAAAATTTATGAATGGAAAGGCCTTGGCATTGGCCATTGATACTTCACACTAACAAGAATTATAATGGATAGATAAACACTTTATTAAAACACTCACAAAAAAGAGAACAAATTACAGAAAACACATAAATTCCTTAAAGCTTGTGCCTTAACTGGCGACCATATCGCTAATAGCGATCTCTTCCAGGCAACCAATTCCAAGAAAGAACACAAAGAAAGGGAATTCAAATTCATAAATAATATATTTTAAAAAATAAATTTATAATACATATACACACACACACACAGTACAAAATCAAAACATTAAAAATATAAATAATATGTCGATTAAAACCTACGGCTGGTACTATATTTGATCTGATTGTTTACATTAGTATGCCATTAGTGAAATATGAGTCGAACGCTTACGTTAAGAGTTACGGCGGATGCATTTGCAATAACAACACTCACAATCATATGTAGTCATGCCATGTCATGGCTTATTTAGCTCCCTACCGTCCTATAAGGGCCCGTCCATTAACCCTTAAATGGACAATGTTGTTTTTAAACAACATACTAAACATCACATATAAAATTGACCTACATTTAATTTTTTTTTTATATTACGTAATGTAGTTTATAAACAACACTCACATTATTGCAAAAAAAGTATAGTAAATTAATGTCTAGATTTTTTTACTATTTTTTCCTAGACAGTAATACCTACTTGTCTATTATACAAATATATTTTTTTAAAACGTGAAACGAAAATCGTTCATATAAGGGTTAATTACTTGACGTTTTTTTAGCAAAAGTGGCGATTTATATTCTATTAGAAACCTCTGAAAATACTTACGTCTAAATAATATATAATATATTAAATACTACACACAATAGCAAATCGTTTATTTATTCAATCTATAACTAATTATATTTTACAGGACTTAAGAGTATTTACAAAGCTTATAAAAGACGAAAATTTAGTAAACTAAAAAAATAATAAAAAACAGAATAAAAATTAAGACACCCAATATATTAATAAGTAAATGTTGATTGTGAGAATCTTCAATGGGAGAAATTGGTTTAGTTTTTTTTTTAATGTTTTTGATATGTGTATGTTACATATTCTCTGAATTAGTTTTTTTTGATAATTGTAAATAGTTCACTTAATTTTAATATAAGTATTTAAGCCTAGTTATAATATTAATCTTAAAATTGTGATTTATTTTAGTTTTATAAATTTTCTACTAGTCTAAATGATGCGTTTGGTTAGTGTCTGTCAGTGTCATCTATATAAGAATTTGATTTTGATTTTGAGTTACGAGTAGCTATGGGAGCCCAGCAAAATGTTCTACCAGCATATAAAAAGACCGACAACGTCTACTTGTTTTAACCATAACAGAGACTAACGCTCCCTCATCATGTGCCAATGCCCCGACGAGACGGCCAGTAATAACGCTCCCGGCCAATTCACTTCAATCAAACACAGATGCGAACCAATCACTAGCCTTGAGTGAAAACCCACCGCCATTGCCAATTAATGCAAAATGATATGGGCAAACTTGACGATCCCGTCGGCGTAATGGTTGTTACCATGCCGGATTGCCAACCAGAGGATCCCGGGTCCGATTCCCGGCACGGCCAACATCTTTGTGGTGAACTAAATTAATAACTTATTGACTCAGGCGTTGCTTTGCGGAAATCCATTGTAAATAGATGACAAAATTAAATATTTAGTGTACTTCCGCTGTGATCCGAAATCCAAATTAAGACAAGTAAAGGAAAAATCAACTAAGATCAATTAACCAAGCTTAATTAACTAAGATTAATTAACTAAGATCAATTAACTAAGATTAACGTTACCTATCACAATTCGGAAGTTCTTAACTCTACACGTGTTTCGCCTAACCACAAGGCATCATCAGGAGATGCTGACTCTTCGAACGACTCTAAGTACACTAAATATTTAATTTTGTCATCTAACTAAATTAATGTTTCAGGAATGATCAGAAGCCTAGATGACAACATGGTGGAATGCGGAATGCGGGTGCTTTCGGAGTATAATTACTACCCGAACAGAGGTGGTTATACCACGCCTGACCTACCCTTGGAGTACTGCGAGGAAAGCGACGGCGCCTGCAAACTTATAGTCGCGTGGCATGTCTCCAACGCCACCATAGAAAACTTCGAGTTTCTTAAAAACGAGCCAAGTTTTATTAAGTATTTCATGAAGATCAACTCTTACTGAACCATGATGAGGGTTTTTCCCGCGTAGAAACGGTCACACTTACGTACGTTATGCGAATAGTGGGAATGTGAGCGTTTTTACGCGAAAATTATTAAGATGTCTTACGTGAACAGCATACAAAGTTTAATTGAAGAGGTTGTTGGAATAAAAACATTTGTTTCTTAATTTCGAGTTTCTTAAAAACGAGCCAAGTTTTATTAAGTATTTCATGAAGATCAACTCTTACTGAGTCATTGATGAGGGTTTTTTAGCGTAGAAACGGTCACACTTACGTACGTTATGCGTATAGTGTGTGTCCGTACCAATTTACAAAGTTTAAGTGATGAGGTTGTTTGAATTAAAAGTTTTGTTTCTTAATCTAGTTTTAAAACTTATTAGTTCAATATGTCCTTACTTTATAAATACTTTATAAGCCCACTGGTATTACTCTACTAAAAATATATCGACAAATAATAATTTTAAAACCACGAATAGAATTTCTGTCTCAAAAAAATGTTTTAGAAATTTATAAAAATGAAACACAGAAATACAGAATTTTATTAGCCCTAAATAACATACGTTAAAGGCAAGTCATACTACAATAATTACTTAATACTTAAAAACATTAGTTAGATAAAATTAAATAAACTTACAAATTTCATTAAATAAATATTCTACCCTATTAAATACTACACACATTAGCACTTGTTTCTAATGTCTATTAAATTTAAAGTAGGTACCTAGTACTGTTTACACATGAATAACGATTCTGCAAGCTCCATATTCATATATTCGCTTATATGTCTAATGTCTATATTTGCAACGAAAATATTGTAGAACAAGAGATGTGCAACCTGTGCTTAGTTAATAGGGTATGGCTTAGACTACTTACTGTTTACAGTTGAACTTATTTCGATAAAATTTGGAATGTTGATAGTTTAGACCCTGGATTAACAAAAAGGCTACTTTTCATACCGGATTAACGCGCGTAACACTAAGGATCGCAGCTTGTAACATTTATTGTTATGCTAGTGCTTATTTTCTGTCTAACTTCACTGTTTTAATAGATATATGTAGATATACCTACTGTGCATTAGGCATAGGTATGGTATAGTAGGTTTAGCCATAAAAGAATGCCAAAAATGTCATACAGAACCACAATATAAGTGCATTGACCTCGTTCAAGGGCCTGTGACCTTGGAGAATGGCGGAGAATCACGTACAGACTCATAATGAAAATAAAAGAAGCCGTCTCGAGCATCTGAATCACATGGTTGATAGGTACTAGGAATCCGAATGTAGATATGTAGAATAAGCAGTGAGGGTGATACAAATTCTATGGCGCAAGCGTAGATGCAGGGCAGGTGCAGACTATGGTAGCGTAGAAACTTTATGTGAAAGGTAAAGGTAAATTCACAGACGTTTGTTTATAAAAAAATACCGTTAAAAAAGCAGTTTTAACGGTTGTTTTATTTATTTTATAAACTTAAGCTTAATGTTCATAAGTAGTAGATATAATTATATTAGAGCCATTGATTACTCTTGTCTTAATAGTGATACTACATAAAAAACAACCGTAGGTATATTAGACGTATATTTATATTAGATATTTATTTAAGTTTATTTTTTTAAAGTCTAGAATATGGCCACAGAATGGTATCGGTCCAGCCAACATAAAGCTTCGTATTTATGAGGGTAGTCGAAATAATGTATTACATCAGTGCTTTACCTATCTGGGAAAAATTTAAAGCAAAATGCGATTTCTGTTTTCTACATCTACCACTATACATCAACAATGATTATTTAAAACGCCCCATGATCAAATACTATAAAATAATAGCGTAGAGCCGGTTACCTACATACGTTTTATAATAATATATTTACAACCCACTTACCGCTCAAGTCGCCCATGGTCGTGTTATGTAAATAGCTTTGATGATAGATCGTCTTCTAGCACATTGACGTAAATATTCTAGTCACCTAAATTGTGGTGCACGAACTTTCTCTCGTTTGTCGTGGCGACAGTACGACACAACACGACACGGGCCTACGGTAACGCGAGCTCTACAAGACTAATCGGTCGGTGGCGGTACTGATTGACGTAAAGCGACTCACTACAGCTGTACATAGCTAATTATATGAATAGTCAGATTAGATTATAACTGATAAGTCAAGAATACCAAGACATTTAAACATTTTATATATATTTTTGTACTATTTAGCTACACAATAATCATTTTTTATTAGATGTATAAACATTAACAATTAATTCAAAATTAAATTTGTAGAACATTACTATTTAAAAACCTATATGTCAATACTGACACTTTCACAAAATGTCAAAAATTGATAGAAAGAAAGACGAAATGATTCGAGCGGAATTGCCGGGTTTTGTGGCGTATATTTTAAATTAATTCTTGTTACGATAAATGAATAATTGCCGAAATGAAATGCCATGTACCTGGACCCAATGTTAAAGGTTTGTCGGTTCTTATTAACGTATTATAGCTACTGGGTATGTTATTATTACTTTCAAGTTTGTCAACAATAAAAATGAATAAAACTCAACTTTATTTAACTATTTTCAGTTCTAGGAAGAACAGTACACGCTTTAGCCAGATTCGGCGATGAATTATACCTGGAGTCTCTCCCTGACTGCATCTTGTTGCGTACTTTGAACGCCGCTGAATCCGCCTATGCCATGGTCAAGTTCAATAAGAATTTCTTTACGTACTTCAATTACAATTATTACTCTACAGATGACAATGAAGGCTTGAAATGTAAAATATCAATGAAATCGGCGTTAAACACATTTAAATCGCCCACACATATGGACAAACAAGTAGAGAATTTGGAAATAAAACTTGATCCAGAATCTTGTAAATTAATATTTCAGTTGAAATGTAAGCATGGCATAGTGAAGACACATTTTGTGTCTATTCTAGACTGCAAGGCGATGCAAGCTGTTTATACAAAGGATATGGTACCAAACAGGTGGGTCATATTATTTCTATGATCTGTACTAACTATATAGCTAATAAGTTTAGTTTTATCTTTTAACTTAATTGTTGCAATTCTTACAGAATAACATCACCCCAAAGAATACTTTCAGAAGCTCTTAACAACTTCCAGAACTCAGACGATCAAGTAACTCTAGAAGCGTCATCACAATCTCTAATTTTAAGGAACTACATAGATACAACCACAGACCTCTCAAAAATAATTCGCACACAAGTCAGTTTGAAACCTTTAGAATTTGACAGTTATACAATTGGGATAGATACCACTATTACATTTACTTTGAAAGAGTTTCGAGCATTACTGGCATTTGCTGAAGCCTTATCACTTCCTCTTCAGCTACAGTTTGAGACAACAGGCCGGCCCGCTGTCTTCATAGTCCACAATGGCTGCACATTTGAAGCACACTTTGTCCTAGCTACTTCTAAGCCTGACATGGAAACTCAAGCCACAACACAAAACACAGCAGTTGACAGAAATAAAAGAAAAGAAACAAGTACTATTAACACATCAGCAAACAAAAAACCTCATTTAGACACGGAAGTATCAAAATGCCTTGATGAAGATTCCCATTTGTTCAACTTTGTAGACATGCCAGAAGATAATCAAAATGTCAACAGTGCTCTAACTGAAGTAAATTCCAATAAAACACAATTAGTTAATGGTAACACCAGTAAGGTTAACAATAACAATGAAGATTCAATGGACTGTGATAACATACCAGCTTCTCCAACCTCAAGAACCAAGATCAAATCAGTATTCAAAAGATGTTTTGAAAGCACTTATGATCCTAGGAGTTTTAGAGGTGCAGTACTGGCAGAAAATTCTGATAGTGAATAGGTATTTGTATAATAATTGTAAGACTGGAATTTATTAGATAAGTAATAAACTACCTATTTTGTTAATTTCCTTCTTGTTATATTAGCTAAGTCTCTTGACAACCCCACTGTCTCTTGCTGTTATGCTCTAAGTGACTTTCTTTATCATTGTTCAATAAGAATGAATGCTTTACCAAATTATATAAATTATTGTTAGCTATGGTAACAAATGTCCTTACTCATTAGCTATGCATCTCATAGTTTATTCAGACCATGGTCTGATACTGTAGTGGTCTTCATATTGTCCTAAGGTGAATAGGGTAACAGAAAATAAAATAGCATATTTACTGCATTATAGTTTTATAGCAAAAAATATACAATCATGGGTATAAGGTATCATACACATCACAAATCAACTTTTAATGAATCTTTAGCAGGGGTTTTGAAGCAATTTATTCCTACATCTTTCTTTCTAAAGCAGTCTGAATACTTGTTGGTAACATTTATAACTTCAGATACGCATATTTTTCTACAAATGTAGTTAACAGTTACTGGCAAACTAACATCACAAAAAGTAGAAATTACCATATGGCATATTGTCCAAAACTTAAGAATGGTGAAAAATCAAGGGCAAGGATACAATAATAGTAATATAAGTTATAAAAAATGTTTTTATTCAGTAAAAATTATAATTATTAGGTAATAAATTTACTACTAAAATTAGCACTAGAATTGTGTGGAGAAAGCATTAGAACATCCACATATCCAGCAGCGCTCCTCCGTGTGTTCGGTAACTAACAATTTACATGCAGTATGCTTTACAATTTTTATAAATTTCTATATAACTCGCATGTTTAAATAGGTCATGTCTCCATTATATCATCTCTTAGTAGCAGGCACATAATAAATAAATCCCGTTATAAAATTACATCAGATTTGGTTTCTATTATACAGAGATCAAATATTAACCGCACAAGAAAAAGTAAAATGCAGATTTGTTTTTCTATCAAAATTACTGTAGATATAATTATTAACAGTAGCTACCTAACGTTTTAAAAAAGATGAAAAAAGACCTCGAATTCTATATTAATATAAAATACGGCAGCGATACCATTTTAATTACAATAAGTATTTATTTTAAATCAATTTCAATAGTGTCTCTGTGGGGCCGGCGCGTCCCCTCGCCCCCCGCCCAACACTTCACTGTTACGAGTTACGAGCACTCCTCCTGACTTTTTCTCACACACTGTGCTACTTTTCTTTTAAACTCGGAATATGATTCTCTCCACTCTTTCTGGAAACAGAAACATAATGAGCGCGCGAATGCAGTGCTTGTAGCGGGGCCGTGGGCGCGGCCCGAGCATCCGGGGCCCCGCCGGGGACGCGGCCCGTGGCTCCTGGGCGCCGCGCCGCGGCTGGAGGCGCGGTCCCGTCTCCGTACCTCGCCTATTCCCCCATCACTAAAAACAATCTTCTTGACTTTTCCTAACACATCTGGCCACTTTCTTTTTGAAATCCGAGTATCGCTCTCTCCATTCCTTCTGTAAATGCAAACATGAAATGTGTGTATTAGTGATACAGTACATATTATATTACTAATGACTAACATTTTACAACTCCTAAAGATACTTCAAGAATGCTATATTTTAGCCGAGTGTTGAGTATATGAATGTCCAATACAGTGATATCTGAGTATAAGCTAAATTATAAATTCAAATATAGTTAAATCACTACAAGCTACTTAATAATTATGATACATGCATAACTAATTTCATACTTTTGTTAATGAATGAGATGTGGTGTGGTAGGATAGGAGGAATGGAGAGGAAGAGGTTTTAGACAAATGAATACTTACAATCCAGGGATAAAGGAAAGGTGATGTAAATTTATTATTTAGGCCTGAATTGGATTACCTACTGCTTGTATTACTAATTGAGCATAGGCACATTCTTACTCTATTACTTAACTCAGTTATTACCCTTCTGTTCACAACCTACAGCCAGTCCAGGGCCTCTAGCTCTCTAGATATATACAAAAATGAAAGAATATGAACAAGGGTGGAACAGGTATACCAGCAACCCATGCCATGAGCTTGGATGGATTGGGTATGCTGGTAGGAGGGGGAATCCACAATACGCCCCTAGTGGGATGTTAGTACATATCTCATCACCCTAACTTCTAACTGAATGTAGAATTAAAATGATACAGGCGCTGGCTTGCTTGCGCACTGATAATATTATCTTATATCTTTAAATGAGCAATTCTTGTTTACATATAATTGAAATCTCGGAATCGGCTCCAACGATTTTCATTAAGTTTAGTATATATGGGATTTCGGGGGCGATAAATCTATCTAGCTAGTACTCATTTTTAGAAAATGTCATTTTAAACAAAAATAATTAATACCAAGCAAAGCTTGGTCAACCAGGTACAATATATTTAGTGAAGAAGTATAGAAAACTGACCGCAGCATCAACATTAGCGGGGCTCTCGTCGTTGGGATCTGCGAGCATGGATATAACGCTGATAAGGATGGTCTCCACTGTGTGCACAGGCAGCCATCTCTCTGAGGCCTTCTCGTAGCCCCACTTGTCATCGCCTGGCTCGTGCAGGATCGATATGCAGACATCGCCATTCTTCTCAACTAAAATCAATTCATTACTTATTCAATCAGATGATTTAATTTAGGGTTCTTTGACGAAATTATAACTAATACTAATACTTCACTGACCACTCATCTGCCAGAAGGCTGTATTATCTCATGAACCATGATATTAAGATGAAGATGTATTTTGTTGGTGCTATAACAACATATACTAAAAATAGAATAAAATAAATATCTGAAGGAGGCTCAAATACTAAAATTAAATAATATTAAAATTAAAACAAAAAAATGGCTTTGGAAGAAGACATTCTACAATGTATCAGAATATAATATTCATATTCCAGTATAAATTTGACAAATGATACATTTTTATTTTATTTTTACCATTATTTTGACTTATTTTTACACATAAGAATATTATTTTATATTTATTTATTGAATCATTTTGATTATTTAATAATTAATTAAAAAAGTAATTATGACCTGTACATTTTGTTATCAATAAATATGTAACTATGAACTATACTGCGAGCCCAGTCACCCTTTGCCAATTTTTTACCATTAAATTTTGTACTATTTGTGTGTCTTGCTTAACACTAAGAGTGTAACCTTAGATTTCGGCAGTAAATGTAACTGACGTAATGTAGTGAAGATCTTCATCAATAAAACACTTGTTCCCTCATAAATATTTAAGATAAATCTTTGGCACAAAATGATTTATAGCTAGTCTGATTATGTATCACAAAAACTGGTTGCTTATGCATAAAATATTGAATTTAATGTACTACTTACTACTTTTGTTAATATGACCTATTAAACACAACAATAAACTTGAACTTAGTGGATAAGCAAGTGCTCTTTTAGGATATGCTAACCTGATCCACACCAAATATGTTACAGGTACAGAGAACCATTTTAGAGATGCTTTGAGATGTAGGTTGGTTTCGGTATCTAACACTACAACAGTATTAATTACCAATAACAATCTGGTTACACATTGTATTGAAAATAACTGATAATAATAACTGAACCAAGTTATTCCAAAATGAAAAACAGAAAGTTAAATTAAATAATTTGGTATTATCCATCAGTTTTGAACTTACCAAGATTCATTTGAATTTAACTAGAAATAAATCTGCTTTTAACAATCTTGAATCTTTACTCTGTACTACTCTTGCACTTATGAATGTTTTTATAATAACCATGGTGTAGTAAACTTCCATGCAAACAAATAATTGGCCAAGTGCAATTCCAAATTAATATATGTATCATATTCATAAAAAAATATTGTCTAAAACGTTTCTTATATAGGAGCCTGGTTAAATACCTGTTTTATTTAAATTTTAGTATCTGTTATTATAGTGGCAACAGAAATAGATCAACTGAAAAATTGTACTCTCTAGCTATCATTGTTCATAAGATACAGCTTGGCGACAGACAATGAAGTCTTAGTAATTGGATCCTATTTTTACTGTTTGGGTATGGAACCCTAAACAGCCAATTACTATCTTCTATTTAAAACTTCCAAGTCACAATGTTAGTTACTGTACTCCTCTGAAACGGCTTGACCGATTTTTACCAAATTTTATATACATATTCAGTAGGTTTGAGAATCTATTTTTTAAGGCAAAACAATGTTTGCCGAGCCAGCTAGTAGCTATCTATATTAAGTTACTGTATAAATGTGCAACTGATAACATAGTAAATACAACACTAAGTGTAAATACTAGGATTTAAGATAAAGGAGCCAATGAACTTGATAAAAAATAAAAATAAAAAGGAAACATTACTCACTATTTGGATGCCATATTTCTGTGACAAATTTCATCCGCGGTGGCCTCAAAGGGTATTCTTTAGGAAAGTGTAAATGTGCCTTGAAGAAACCACCCTCACTGAAAAAGTATAAGAAAAATTGTTTAGTAGCATGTTTTAATTAGATACGCTTAATATGTTTGCACTTTATTGAATTAGGAAAGTCTAAAATGAGCCCAAGAATTCACCACCACAGTATGTTTTATTTTAACTTTTGACTTTTCTTTTTAAAATAATATAAATATATAATAAAATATTAATATAAATTACATTGAGACGAGCAACAATCGGCTCAATGCAGAATACAGGTATTGTTTAACAAAGGGGGTGGCGCGTACGCAGTACCCACTATCAAAAGTAATGCGTCCGAGTTACCCGCATTAGGGATAATCGCAGAGGTCAGCCCAAATGCAGTGCAATAGAAAGGCCTCACTCAGGGGGAACCACATTCTTGATCACGGTGTCCCCTACGCCAGGTAAGTATAAATATAAACATTTACTTAGTCACTCGCATATACCACTGTAGGACGCATCACTCACAGCACAAGAGACAACTCTCAGTGTGAGTGCTGCGTGTCAATTATACTGTACATACATTTACAATGTAGTTATAGTTTTATATTATGTGCTTAGTTTTTGTAAGCTTTGTAAATGTTTTAGAAATAAATAAATGATTGATTGGTTGATTTATGTAATTTTTTTTTACATAAATCAATTTCTACATATATATGTAAGAATTCCCTTATATTAATCACAATATAAGAGATTCTAATACCGAACATCCAGCTCAGATGCAAATCCCACACAGTTTTTTGGCAAGGCGATCTTTCCAAAGACAATCCAAATCAGCCAATAACTTTGGTAATTAACTTAGTTATGAGCTGTAAGTGCAATTTTACTTAAAATTATATTAACTGAAGGTACCTATGAGTCAAACTTACTTACTCATTAGCAATTACATTATTAGACATCTTGTTCCACTTTCTGATACCTACCTAAGACTATAATGAACTAAGAAAACAAAACATCAGCTCATGTGATTACCATACAAATGCTGTCTTAGCTTTATTGTAAGCCAATATAGTTTATTTTAAGTAGGTTTTAAGAACAGGCATTGAGAAACAAACTGTGGGAATGTGTGCATTGGAGTTTAACGGCTATTCCATTATTTCCATTTATTTAAACTGCATTAATAATTACTGTATGATAATAGCTTTTACAGATACACTTGTGCTTGTCTTTCACTGTTTTATACCTTATGTCATTAAATAAAATATTTGGAGATTAATTCTGTACATGCAAGAAGAAACCAAATTAGTTGAATGAGAGGACATTAACTTTATTGATTCGAGTAATAGAAACTTCATAGTGGACATCACTTGTAACGCCTTTTATACGCAGGAACTAAAATTAAAACAGCATGATAGTCATGTTTGAGAGGTTATGTTTAAAAATAGTTAGTTTTTAGGTCTACTCACTCAGAGGTCTAATTTTGGATATTTAAATAACTAGTACTTACTATAACGTGTCCGGAGGGCCGATGATGAGGACTTCCCACCTGTATATGTCATTGTCATCAATTAGTCCAGCAGAAAACCCTTCCACTGGATTTTTGTTCAGCTCTGAAAGTAGTTACGACATTCACAAGTTATTATCACATTCAATGCACCTTTCAATTAACACTTTCACACGCCTGAATAAGAATTTGCGCGAATATATGCCCCAAACAGACGGAACAATGAAAAAACCAAGTGATTATATTAACACGGCGTACCTGTCATTGCGACGAATGGGTATTGATTTTATTAACGAACAGCGCCCGCATTTTGAGAAATACTACCAGATATCTCGAGATATACAGCAAGTAGATAAACAATAGCATCGCCCAAAAGGTTTAGTTATAGAAAATACAACCTGCAGAGGTCAATGATTGCTCGGACAACCAAATAGTCCGAGGCACGGAACCAGTGACTGGCACTTATGAATTATCAGCGAGGGGCACTTACCAGCTAGTTGCTTTTTTAACAAAAGCGAAGACTGTGGTTCTGACATTTAATTACGTTTGTGAATTTAACCCTGACGACACGAAACAAATGATTTTTCCACAAAAGATGGCTGGCTGAATTTTCTGCAGATTGTGAAACATATGAGTTGCTGCTTACTTCCGGTACAGAATGTTGCTATACTAAGATTTTAAATATCCCAACCCGGTGCTAAAATTTGATGGGGAAATTACTTTGTATTTATGCTGATTGTTAGCATCGTTTGACAACAAAAAATATTTTATAGAAGTTATCGTATGATTGCTTTCTTCTAGAGGGAAAATTTATTAGAATTTGTTACAATATTTTATATGTAATGTGAATAAACACTTAGTCTAGACAAAACTAAAATTGACACACTGTTGACGTGACAACGTCTTAAATTAGATTGCGGCTGGGAGTCACTTATGAAAAAGTGTAACGCCCGGTAACGTTACGATGAGTCACCGAACGAGAGAGAGGCCCGCCGAATGCCTTGCGTCTCTCTCCCACTCAACTATGATCGGTCTGCCGCGCGCGCAGCACGCGGCAGACGTTGTCACGTAAAATCTTCGCCCGTAAAACCGACTTTACAGGCAACCATTTTTTTTAAATAATGTTTAGCATACCGTCCCAGAGTTCCCGAGATGGTATGTAAGTATTCGTTTTGCATTATATTATTATTTTAAATAGCTGTACCCCGCGGTGTTAGCCAAGTTAATCCGAGATAAAAAGTAGCCCAATCCAGGGTCTTACCTATCTCCATACCAAATTTCATCGAAATCAGCTCAGCCGTGTGAACTTAAAAACGTTACAAACATACACACTCAAACTTTCGCATTTTATCTTATCAAATTGTATAAGTAGTCCAAGACCGAAGTTTTATACAGGAACCTCACATTCGTACGAGAGTGAACTTCAGACGAGTTCAACTTTAAAACTAAAATTCCCACTTACATAAAAATACACATGATTTCTTGGTAAAATTTACAATAATGGCAATATTTACCGGATGCGTGTGCTGCACTCTGTGGAATTAATTGTTAAACTTTATGAAAGTTTAAGCAAATCAAATAGGTAGTATTGTAATTCAATTGCATAGAGTTTAAAATTGTATGTAGAAAATGTTCTGTCATCATAATTCTTTTATCCAGCTTGACTTCGCACGATATTGTATTTTGCTATCCCTATAGAAAATGCTGCTACAGCATCAATCATCCCTGTACAATGTTGCTTTTGTAGGAATTTATTATAAATGTAAATATTCTTATATGCCATAACTAGATTAATGGCTATAAAGTCGTGGTTCTACAATAAATAAGTAAATTCGTATGTTTTTTAAGCCAATTTCAACCACACTTTGTGATATACATATCTTGCTATTTTAATATAGTGGATAATAAATACACCAAATACTTAGTCAATTTTGATTATAATAAAATATTACAATGAATCAACACAGACACAATTGGAGTCATTCACTCATGCTAGAAACATTAGAATCATTTCGTTTTCTTTTCTGCTGTGGTTCTGCATGACCATTGGTCAGCTCTATCTTTCTTTTTTTCTTGTTCTTCTTCGACTTTTTACGACCTTGACTATTCTGTGTCTCCTGTGCTTGAGGTTGTGGTTTATTAGGTTTCAATGTGCCCTTACAGGATCCTACTATGTCTAGTAATGCCTTAAAATCTAAGTTACTATCCACATGACAACTTTCATGAAACTGTTTCATCGTATTTATCAATTTCTTCAGAACCACAAAGAAGTTGTTTTTCACTGGTAACTCCGTTTCGCCTTTCAGGGTGCTTGTTAGAGTACTCTCGAACTTAGCTTCGAGTTTGTTTAGCATTACAATTGCTTTATCGGATGGTTTGCTTCGCTTAAGAGAACGATAAAATCCAGCTATCAACTCAATACCTTCGTTGCGCCGAAACTGTCTCACTTCATTATTGAATATGTTGCTGATGATAATCGGAACAAGTTCAAAGTTACCGTCCCATTCGGTTTGAAGAACATTGTGGAAAAATATAATAGGAAGCATACAGTTTCTGTTCTGGAAATAGCTCTGTACAGCTTCCTTGAGAATCTCAACTAAAGGCGACGCCGCGTTTTTCTTCAGAGACTTTCTAGGTTTTTCTTTAATTTCCAATTTTAGTGAGCAATGAATTATAAAAGTGGCAAAGAAGGTAATGACATCACCAAGAGCTTGGAATAAGAAATGCGATCGGCCACCTTTATCAATGTTTGCCTTCAAATAATCGCACAGAATGTCGAGCGTAACATCTTCTGTGGACGTAAATTTGCGTATTTTGGTCAGGTTTTTAATAGTTTTTCGTACTCTGTTCTCTAATTCGCTGAACTGACTGTCCTGTATGCAGAATTCGAGGCATCTTGTAAGCGGAGCGATCATGCCCAAACAGATATCCATTGAAGGATCTTTTTCAAGATAAATATCGATAAGATCTAAAACTCGGATACGAAAATCGGATAGGGACTTTTTATTTTTGCGATCTTTTTTGTTCTTTTTGCCTTTACCTTGGCTGAATTGTCTGAATGCCTCTGCTAAGGCCTCATCAAGTTTTCTTCCCTCATCTTCGTCGAGCATGTCTGCGTCTATGCTTTCTGCATCAGAATCTAAGGCAGCAGCACCTAAAGCTTTTTGTACTGCTAGTCTTAGTTGATCGGGAGTTTTCATTTCATCATCATCATCATCTTCAACATTGCTGTCGCTCTCTTCGTTTTCGCTTTTATCTCCATCATTATCGTCATCTTCAGATTTATCTCCTTCTTTATCCTCATCCTCACTTTTATCTTCTTCATCACTTTTATCTTCATTATCTGATTCGTCATCATCATCACTGTCTTGAGTTAATGGATTGGATTCGCTGTCAGGGTCCAAAACAGACACAATCTGACCTATAGAAGATGGTGTCAAGTACTCCCAAATAAGTCTGAACACACACTGAACAACCGAGCGAAGCACACTCGAATCTGCAGACAAAATTGATAGTAACACCTCAACTAACACTTCAATCCATTCTGGCTCATCAGACAAATCAGATTTAGTTTTCTTCTTATTCTTCTTTTCTTTTCTGTAATGTTCATAACAACTCTTCAGCTCTTTTATTGAACTCCTTGCAATTTTCACATGTGTAGGTTCAGAGAACAAAAACAGACCGAGCTGATAGAGTAGAATCAGGAACACTTTGTCTACTTTAGCTTTTGTGTCAGTCTTTTCAATGTTCTGGCAAACTTCCATTAGCATGTCCCAACACTCAACATTTTCTTTAGGAAATTGTTTCTCAAGTTTCGTGCGAACTTGTTCTTTCTCTAGTATGCTACGGATGAAGTTACAGAGTGAGGATAGGACAGTAACTAAGCTATCAACATTGGAGAATTTAGATGTGAAGCAGCGGTAGAAGCATGATTTTATTGATGCTGAAAAGAAAAATAAACATTATAAATAATATACACATACAATAATAGAATAAGGGTTCTTGTAAAAGCTTCAGATAATTATGATGCATTTTTTTTCACTGGAACCGGTCTTTTGCTTTGTCGTAACATTTATTATCAAGAGTTTTGAAGCCACCTAAGGTCCCCCAACATGTCTAAACAACTGCTTGTGCTCTAGTAGTTGAGACCAAAGATTAGATGTGCCTCACTACATGGCACATATACTTATGTAAATGCCATATTAGTCAATTAGCATGGGTAACCCATCCACAAACTAAAAGAAGTGCTTAGCTTCAAATTGCTTTAGTTAGCTAAACAAAAAAGTGCAGTAGTTAGTTAGACATGTGGTGATTGAAAAATATTAAATATACAGTAGAAACTCGAAACTACTGTTTAACTGTTTTTGTTAGGCATTTGGATAATCAAAAATCCAGATAATCGAATGTATAAAGAAAATAGTTTTTTTTCAATGAGAAGCCTGCAATGGTGGGGTCATTCCAGATGAATCAACAAATGACTTGGACCGTTTCATCAATCTATGAGTAATTATTTACTCACTCACTCTTATCATCTTGAATATATATTGTAATGATATTATAGTTACTATTGTAATGATATTATAGTACTAGAATATAATTGAAAATTGACATGGATACATATCATATACTTTTGTAATGATATCATATTATTTGACTTGTAACTTTGGTGTTATCAATAAATGATTTGTATTTGTATCTTACCAGACAAGTCAGTGCTGACAGCAACATTCTCGTCTCCACCAATCTTGAAGAACCCAAAGCACATTAGCAGCTTCATATAAGTCAACTTGAAGTCAGTGTCATCTTTCACAGCTTCATGGCTCACCAAATAAGACAGCAGTTCAGCTGCCTTAACCCTTTCATTGTTGTACCAACTTCGGGAACTCTCTTTCACAGTCTTCTGAGATGTATTTAGCAAGACTCCCTTGAATAACTTGGCCAGTTTTTTCACTCCACTCTTGTCTAAATCAGCTATTATGGATTTGACAACAGTTGTTCCTGTGATCTCAGTGAAGTTCATCTCTCCAGGATCAAACAGAAGTTTATTTAGAATCTCAACTCGTATAGCACTGTTTACTTTTTCAGATTTGGCTACCTTTGCCAATGCATTTAGAACTTCCTTTTGCTTTTTGATCATTAGTTTGTTATCATCTTCATTGTCTCTCTTGCTTCTTATTTTGCTGGCTGTTTGTAATCCTTTAAACCAATCCATGAAGAGTTTGAAGAAGTTTTTGCTTAGTAACTCAGGAAGTAGTTCATAATTGTCTTGCATGCCATTGAGGATACTAAGCAATATATTTATGGCAACCAATTCTCGGTTTCGGTTGTGCTTTGCAAGTTGACTATCAATGCCTGATGTCCAGAAGAGTTTAAGGTCCGAGGAGTTTGCTATTTGTATGCCAATTTCTTTGTATATAGGATGGCCAACAGAATTGAAGTCCACACCTGTCTGCAAATAATGCTCTTTAAGTACACATAATATTTAAATCATTTTAATATTTCTTGGTTAAATTAAATTGTGTTGTTCAAACACTTAAATAATTAAAATTGCTTCTCTACACATACAATTATTCTTTGATTTGCATGCTTAATGCAAATAAATAAGTACTTACAAGTAACTTTTCACAGACAGTGTGTATATTATCCTCACACAGTATCTCGCTGGAACCAATTAGCTTCCTCAGTTTCACAGTGCTCGGAAACTTCTTCACAACCATCATGAGAAAGTATAGGGAATCCAGGGTGTGTTCCTTGATATCTTTCTTGAATTCTTCTTTTATGTTACCCCAAAGAATTGTGGCAAATTGTTCTTCTGTAATCTACAAAAATGTTTTTCATTACTTACAAAGAGTTTATTTATTGAATAAAATTGTGTTAAGTAGAACTAATAACAAATCACCGATTTAAAAATAATTGTCTTGATAAATAATTAAAAACTGAAATCAATTTATAACAAATATCACTTTTATGCAAAATAAACACTGGAGACATAAAAGATAAAGTAAAAATACTTACTCCATTAGCAAAATCCAGTAACATCAGAAAAGCCACTGTGGTCAAGTACGATTTCTTTTTACTAGCATTGATTAAAAGTTTGATAACATCAGCTTGTTCCTGTTCTGTGCATTTTAATATAAGCTTTGATCGGAAAATTGTACCACAAAGTAATATCTGACCCAGTGCTACATCACCTACTTCCTGTAAGTAAGGATAATATCGTTAAGATTAGACACATTCGATTTTTTCTATAATGATATGCAAAATTAAGATACCAGAAAATTTATTGATTACTTACACTTTTAGAAGAGCCATTAGCATGTAACTCTTTCTTGACTAGTTCTAGTAGCTGGGCTACCGTGATGCTGTCATTTTTCGTGAGTAAAGCCACTAGAGTAGCGAAATATCCAGTCCTTTGATCGGGCACATTGGCGCCTAAACTTCTGACTAACCTTTTAAGAACATATTGCACGTCTTTCTCATTCTGAGGAGTCAAAGATTAAACATTTAATCAATCATTAGCGCAGAGAACATTATAAAGATAATTAAAAGGCAGAATTTCTAAGATAAAACATACATAAAAACTAACCTCACTCCCAAGCAACTGCGAAATAATTTTTGAGCCACCGATAAGCTTAGCATCGTCTTTGGAAGCTTTTAGCAAATCAAATGCATCCAACACGGAGGAGGACACTTTAGCCCCAGCTTGGGTATTATTTGCTGCTTCAGGGTCTTTCATTTTACTGATAGTTTCATTATTTTATTTTATTAACATCAACAAAACTCCACATGGAAATGGATCCACATTTCAGATTTACTGTCAATGTCAAACGCCATGCGTAACTTGAAACTGATTTACGTCACAGACATGACATTGACACTGACTGCATATGTGAAGTAATGTTCTAAAGTATTTTGTTAAAATATAGCATGAATAAACATGCATAGACAATACTTATATTTTTTACACAGATATACAGTCACGAATGACTACCAGATACGACTAAAAAATAACATATTTGCTTACAACTCATTTGTACCATTTTTAGTCCATGTTTCCGCAATTTAACTTAAACATTAAATTACGCATGTAATTTTATTATGATAATAAATGAAATATAAGTAGCGCTGAATATGACAAAAGCGACTATGAATTAAAATAAAATAACAACTGTTATATGCGTTCGAGCATTTTTACCTAAATATTTAGGTGTGGAAAATATCATAGTCTAGTTTTTTCATGTAGTTCTCGTGATATGCATTCCTGTGTAACTCGTTGCATCCTTTTAATTTATGAAATAATCTCTGTAAAAATATTTTGAAAGCGAAGATCTCTATCCGTTCTAGGTTTTATTGGAAACAAATGTCAAAACATGTCGGCCTCATCTAGCTAGAATTTGAAGCGCGCGCGCTTCGTGTTCCATGTTTCTAAACATGGCAGGTCGCAGTGGATACGACGATGTTAATCCCAGGTATTATAGCTAAAATACTACAAAAAACGGGATAAAATATGTTTAAACATCGTGTTTATTAAATTTGAAAAATAATAGAGTGTTTCCTATCCAATTTCGCTAGTTCTGTCCATTGAATTTTGATACATTTTTTTCGCGATAACATTGAATAAAAACGGGGTTTTGCACATGCTTGTGTTTTTACACTTAATAAATGTATATTTGCTTTTGTAGAGCCTATGTTTCGTGATAAAGATTGAGTTGGGGGATAATTTGATTGGTTTTGGAGGTTATGAATGTTCACGGTTTCGGCGATGGTTTCAGGGATTTCGGCGGCGGCAGGAGGACTGCTGGCGGCCGTCCTCTCCCCTCAGAGCCTCCTTACAAGGCGTACGTTGGGAATCTACCTTCTGGCCTCATTCAAGGCGATATTAACAGAATTTTCCCTGTAAGTACTAAAATATGCTTCCTTATAACAAGATTCGTTTGGGGAAACATTTCAATGTAAAATAATCCCGAAAGTATAATTTCTCATTTTGGAATAGTTTATTTGGCATAGAACTGGTGCCATATTATTAGATCATTTTGAATCAGCTCGTATTTATTAGCTATTTCATTGTATTTATCGAATTTTGTAATTCCTAATAAACAATATCCCATTTTTACATCATTTATTTTCAAGGTTGAATTAGAAATATCACATTATGAGTTCAGTAAGGCCATAAAATTTAGACATTTGGAATTAAATTTTACAAATTGTGAAATTAGATTATAGTAATTGTTAGAGGAAGAATGCAAAATAAAATTGTTTTTTTTACTTTTGATTGATGTAAAGTTTTAATAATACTATAAAACAATTTGTAATAAGCTTAATTTGGTTAGTTTACTTTCAATATGTCCATTTAATAGTTTTTGATTCAAAGTCAAATCTTTTTAAAATTGCAATTGTTGTCCAGTGAGCTCTTAGGCATTTTAGAGACAAATTAATTAACAAATAAATATATATTTGCACATTTCACACTCAACTGGTTAACCCCATACTGAACCATTTCTAATTTTTGTTATGGTAGCTTACACAACTGATATACTATATATACACATTCATTCATTCATTCGATATTTAAGAGCTCTTGTCTGTAGAGTTTTTTCCAGGTAGTTCTATCTTCGGCTAAATCCTTGACCTCCCTATATGACATGACTTTCGCCTTCTCCTTAATTTGGTCTAAATATGATCTTCTATATACACATACCATATTTTATATAGATACATATTTAACACCCAGACCCACAGTCAACAAGCTTAGTTAAGCACAAAGATGTTGGGCGTGCCGGGAATCGAACCCGGAACCTTCTGATTGGTAAGCCAGCATGGTAACCTTTACGCCAATGAGGTTGTAAAGAGAGGTGGGATTTATTTTAAAAAATAGTATAGAATATTACTTTATTCTACAACCACATAAGAAAACAGCTTAAATTACGGAAATAAACTATTTACACATAGAGTACAAAGGCGGTATCATCTATGGTGATCTCTACCAGGCAACCAGGAATGGAGCGGGACAGTACAAATAGACAAAAATAAAAATGAAAATGTTATTTTCAGGACCTAGCAATTAAAAATGTGCGGTTGGTGATGGATAGAGAAACTGATAAATTCAAAGGCTTCTGCTATGTGGAGTTTGAGTACCTGGAGGATTTGATCAAGGCTATTGAGATGAACGGAGTTCTCAATGTTGATGGACACTTAATCAAAATTGATGTAGCAGAAGAAAAAAGGAATGACAGGTATGAAGAGCTTTATGTTTTATATTCTTTATTTAATAAAAGATGATTGATTTACTTTCCACAGCTCGATCCTCTGGCTGAGTTTCAATTCTATCAAGCATGGTACTCTTAAACTTATTAATATTTCAGCATTCTAAAGGTCTTATATTTATTCTATGTATTTAGGCATGCAGGGATTGCATTAACGATATTTGACGAGTAGAATTTGCTTATTTGACTACCTATGCAGTGCTGTGATAATCCGGTAGTAATATTAGCTATCTTCATGCCAAAAAAACTATCAAAGAAGTGCTGTAACTCGGCTAGCTGGGTGATCTGACATGATCATTAAAGCTAAGTAACGGTTGATGCTAAGTAACCGTCGATAGTGTTTGGGACCATGATGTGTGTGTGACCATGCACAAGACTGTCGCTTTTCAAGTGACATTTTCAACTGGGTGCTATCATAGGTCATCCGACCCACAATAGCACCCAGTAAATAAATTGTAGGTCCCGTCTGACAAGTCAGAGGCCTTCGGGTGACTTGAAAAGTGTACTGCTTGGTCACTTACCTCATATGAAGAAGAAGAATCAAAGTTGGTACAACCATATGAGAGTGAAGAAGTAAAAAACATACACACACACACTGAAGAGAGGTAAAATTATGTAATACGAAGAAGAAGAATCATAGTTGGTACATCCATTTGAGAGTGAAGAAGTAAAAAACATACACACACACTGAAGAGAGGTAAAATTATGTAATAATGTGGTTGCAGGGGCGGTGGGTTCGACCGCGGGCGGCGAGATGGCGGCGGCGGCGGTCGCGGAGGCGGTGGCGGCGGCGGTGGTTTCCGGCGCGACGGCCGTGGTACGTACGACGGATTCGACGAGCGTCGCGCCCCGCGACCCGCTGGCTTCACAAACGGTAACACCGCTTCTCTAACACCCCTACTGGTGGATGCAGATTGGACTGTGTGACACACTTTGCAACTTACAACAAATTAGCCGTGTAATTTAAGAGTTTAAATGTTCTTACAGAAAATTACGATTTATACAGAGTTAAAGAGGGTGTCAAGTTTCTTTTCTTTTCTATTCTTCTTCTTCCCTGTTCCCATTTTTTGGAGTTGGGTCTCCTCACTTTCTTGCGCCAAGACAAGTGGTCTCGGGTTGTCTCTACAGTTATTTGGGCTTTCTCAAGGTCTCTTTCTTTTCTTTTCTATTTTTCTCCTAAATTCTAATTCAAATTTGAATGGAGTGATGAGACCTGCATTGACAAGAGGCATATTGTGCATTTCCCCCTGCCAAAGCTCCTTGAAATAATGGAGTATGACCCTGGGTTGCTGGCATACCTGTTGCATCACATGGTCTGTTTGTCTGAAGATTAGCAATGAAAGTTTGAACTTTGATCTTGAGCTGCTTTCATCAGGCTGAAGATCTCTCTGGTTTGTTTGGTAGCCTCACAGTGCAGTAGCATATATTCTACTGTTTCATTTTCCTCTATACAGCTCCAACATAGAGGGTTGTATGTTGCCCCTATTTTATGCTGGTGGCAGTTGAGGTCACAGTGGCTGGTAATGATGCCGACCTCCTTGAATTACAGATCAATCAGTAAAGTCGTTGATAGCTGTGATATGTGAATACTTCCTATACTCATCATGCCTGATGGATCTGGCACAAGGAATTTATCTCTGTACTAACTCGACTTGGCAAACAGACTATAGTAGTCTCTCTATTCAAGCATTAGGATGAAAATTTAGAAAAACTAAAATTATACTGATATACTCAATAATGATGAACTGTGAATTGAAATGTCCAATCTGTATTCACCATAAACATATTCTGAAATTTGTATGTCATAGCTACGAATAGTTTCTTTCTATTTAAAGTTTTTTTTTAAAGTGCAGTACTATAAATAACTCTTATCAAATTGATAATTTGATTCTTATTTCAGAATATGTAAATGCAATAAGCAAAGCTCGCATTCATTAACATTCTAACATGTAATTAGTGTCCTCTAATCAATTTTGCGAGTTTTGCTAGACCATATAACAATCCATTTGCCATAATGCATTCTCTTGTGTATATTTTGTTATGTCCATGCAACAAATGACATAACATTGTGCTTGTGTGTGTACTTAAATGAAAGGGCTCTATGAATATATAAATAAATACTATGTCACATTTCACACATGGCTGGTTAACCCCACACTGAAACATTTCTAGTTTGTATTATGGTTGCTAACACAACTGATATATTACATGTACTTACATACATACATATTTTATATAGATTCATATTTAACACCCAGACCGACGGCCAACAAATAAAACAATAGTTCAGCACAAAGATGTTGGCCGTGCCGGGAATCGAACCTGGAACCTTCTGATTGGCAGTCTGGCATGGTAACCATTACACCAACAAGCTCGTCAATAGCAAGACACTATAGTGAATTTCAAATCTAAAATGGCCGCCATCACAAAATGTTGAGCTCAGGGTTTTCTAAGTATTTAATTAACACTTGTACTCAGTGTGATTAGAACTTTATATATACCTATCTCAGTCTTAACAAATGGGTGCAGGCAGAGTATTAACAACTTCTCCATTATTTCTACTAATGAGTTTAATTACATATTCACCTAATATCTACTTTTTTTGTAATCATGAATTTTGTTTATGTTAAATGTTTGGTGTGTGGGTTATTTTTTTAATGTGTTGTTTTTTGTTTATTTGTATTTATCTGTAGTTTTTGTAAACATTGTTTGATTGTATATGTTTTTACATGAAATGAAGATCTCTTATTTTAATATGAACGTCATTAATTTAGTAAATATATTTAACAACCTTGATTGTGATAGTTACCTCTGAAGACTGCATAAGACAACTATGTATCTGTAATAATACTACGAGTGGACACTGTATAATAGGATGCCAATCTTCTAGCTGCAATGGTATGCATACGGTTTATCTTGAATTCTTAATTTCTTACCCAATATAATCCCCTTGGTGCCCAAACTAGATGCTTGATTGATGGAGGGATCCAGATTCTTTGGACTGTTGGAAACCCATATCCAGAACCTAGAGTCCTATTATAAAGGTTGATTATAGATTTCAGTCAGGTGCGTGTATAAAATAAATGAAAATATGTACAAAACAAGTAAACAAGTTGCACACAACACACTAAATAATTTATATTTTTTACTAGCTACGCCCGCGGTGTTACTCGCTCTAATTCGTGATAAAAAGTAATTTGATTAATCAAGATATGCATAGTAAATCTCTTCAAAATCGGTCTAGCTGTTGGAGCGTAAAAGACTAGATTTTGAAGTTATTTGCGTATCCCACGGGAGCCACATTTGTTTTCGGGATAAAAAGTGGCCTTTGTATTAATCCAAGGTTTAACCTATCTTTACACCAAATTGCATCAAAATTGGTTCAGCCGTTTGAGCGTGAAGAAGTAACAAACATACAAACTTGCGCATTTATGCAGCAGTCCCTGGTATGTTAACAGTTGTTTGTAATACGACGATATTAGAATACCAAATGACAAAACTTTGTCAGGCTGTATATACTGTTTAGCCACTGTTGAAAGGTTTGTATCTATGTATCTAGCTAATTTATCTAACATAACTGTTGTATGCAAATCTTTCTAAAAATACAGTTTTTATTGTACTATTGGTTTATATTTATGAAAAGCAATGTTGATGGTTTTTTTCAATAAATAATAATAATAATATCTTTATTTGCATAAAACATAGATGATACATATTTAATTTGAACCATTAGTGCTGAACTAGTATGGAACTGTGATTCAGCACCGATGGCCTCTCCCGCAGAATATTCACAAGTCTGTTTGACACAATTATGACAAAGGATTTGAACAAAAGATAAATTAAATGTTATATGTATGTGTGTACTTGTGTGGTGACAGAGCGCGAGCGAGGCGGGGGCGGCGAGCGGTGGGGGGAGCGCGACGGGTCCCGCGGCTCGCGCGGCGCTTCCGAGGAGCCGCGCGGGCCGGCCGAGTGGGGCCGCATGGGCCGCTCCGGCCCGCCGCGCGACGCGCCGCCGCGGGACGCCGGCCCCGGCGGCCCGCGCCCGCCAAGACGCACCTTCGACGACATGCCGCCCAGCCGCCCAGGTACTGGTGGCGATTCAGCGGCACACACGACTAAATTTAAAGAAGCCCCGTCTCTTTTCTTCTTAGGTGGCCAGAAAGAGACGGCACGTTCTGCACCATAGTCAAATAACACGACGTAATTTTAGTTGTTTTGTCTGTGGTTCAGAACGTGCCGTCTCTTTCTGGCCACCTAAGATGAAAAGAGACGGGGCTTCTTTAAATTTAGTTTATAACTCGATTCAATAAAGAAGTCATTAAGTAGCGACGCTCTGGCCTAAGGTGAGGCATGCCTAGGCTGGAATAACTGGCTCTCAATGAGGCTAACGGAACACACTGTTCGATGCTCTGCGACAGATTTTACAACTTGTGGGTAGTTTCTAGCCAGAAGCAGAGTATTAGAAAATACCATGCTATGGTTTCCTCACGATGTTTTCCTTCATCTAAAAGTTTATTGAAAGTTCGGTCCCTCTTGTATATAAACGATATATACTTGAATTTATAAAATATTTTTGACCTTCTAAATTCTTCTTCATCTATATTCTGTTGAACCAATTTATACTAGAAGGCAGACCAAGCAATACTAGACAAAAGCTCAACCAACATGCTATGGTTTCCTTTACCGAAGGCGCAAGCTTATTAACGGGGATCGAACCCACGTCTTGCGGCACGTAAGGCGACCACACAGTCGACTGAGCTGTCTTCACTTATACTGTTTAAATGAGAATTTTCCCACCGGTCACACTGATACCCTCCAATGATAATATAATTATGTATACTAGCTGACCCAGCAAACGTTGTTTTGCCTCGCATAAGGATATGAAAAATAGATAGCAGCCGATTCTCAGACTTACTGAATACGAATATAAAATTTGGTAAAAATCGGTCAAGCCGTTTCGGAGGAGTGCGGTAGCTAACATTGTGACATGAAATTTTTTTTATACTATGATGGGTTTGCGCTTGATCAGAATTCTCCTGATGGTAAGCGACATTGTGATCTAATGTGGAACGCGCTTACCCAGAAGAAACCGGTTCACTCGTGCCTTGAAAACCGCAAGATTGTAGTTTTCGGGGAACAGGGCATTTGGCAAGGAGTTCCACACCTTGGCAGTACGTACAATGAAGGTGGAGGCAAAACGCTTAGTGCGCATTTTAGGTACCTCCACAGTGAAACGATGCCGCTTTGGTGTTTCCCTGCTCGTCCGATGGTAAAAGGGGGCGGAGGGAATTAAATCGTGCAATTTGGCCGCACACTCTCCGAAATGGGACACCATTTCAAATGAACATGTGATTACTTAATTTAATAAAACATAAGAATTAATTAATTAATGTAACCTATAAAAAACCGAAGTTTTATATATAAGAAGACTAGCTGACCCGGCAAACGTTGTTTTGCCTCACTTAGGTGTACAGCGCCATCTATTGATTACTTACTCAACCCGGTCGAAAGGTATCGACATCTGTTAGAATCATTTGAAGTTAACAGATAATTGTGCCTGTCAAATAATAACAGACAATAATTAGCAATACATTAAAATTACGACTATAATTTGAGATTTAAACTATCCTATCTCTCAAGTTGGATCGAACTGCACATGGTGTGCGAATTTTATTATAAGTTAAGTGGTTTAGGAGTCCATTGAGGACAAACATTGTGACACGAGATTTATATATAAGAAGATATATTTTGAGACTTGGTGTATTGCAGACACGACGGGGCGCCCCAAGCTGAAGCTGCAGCCGCGCACGGTGAAGGAGCCGGTGAACTCGCTGGCGTCCACCAGCCAGGCCTCCTCCATCTTCGGCGGCGCGCGCCCGCGGGAAGAGCGGCTCAAGGAGCTCAACGAGTAAACACGCAGGCGCTCGGGCCCGCCTCGCTCACGCGCTATAACCCGCGCCAATAAACTATACATCTGAAAGCTCATCACCTCTCGCTTGCTCAACCAAACAGGAGCGAGCGAGAGGACACGAACTCTCAAATGTCTTTCTTTACTGGCGCAAGTTATACTCTACTCCAGTTACTATTCCTACTTTAATGTACATTTCAATGTTTGCTTAGCATACGGGGTTACTACTGGTAGCTTACGCAAAACCATAATATAAGAACGGCTTGAGTATACCCAGAGAAATTACTTTTATTCAACGGAAACTTTTGGAAATTTGCAAGAAATAAAAAATCTCTTATCCATACAAAAAATTCGTTGTCGATGTAGAACAAAGTTTGTTTGTTTCTAGGCGTACCAAAGACGGCCTTAAAAGGTTTTTCGTTAGCAGTAACACTGTGTTTTCCAATGTAATACGTTTGAATGTATTCCTACGGTCCGACGTAGTAGATGTTAGAATTTTTGATAACGTAAACAGTTTTTATTAACTTTGAGTGTGTCTGAACATTTGTTTACATATGAATACTATTATACATTCGTACATTGCGTTTGAACATTATATGCGGACGTGGCATATTTTGAACGTATAGTAACGTTCCTATTAGTCGCATCAATTAACTACCTAGTTAGTTACGCAAACGAAAAGAAACAAATCTTTTTAAATGTTCTTATTCTACTAACTTTCTAATGCGTTCAAGTATACGTTCACACTTATAATGCTTTCATACTTTAAAACTTTACTATGCGTTCAAACGTTAACTACGTTAGTGTGTTTCAATCTTACTGTAAACTACTTAGTTTGCTCTTCAACAGACTGCGGTAGCGGTGGCTTACGATTGCGTTTGTAATGAACTAATGATAAAGTGAAAACGACCGCGGCAGCCTTTATGCAGACTTTTATAAAATAATCTTATAGCTCTTTTATACAGCTTTGCTACTGAGACATTTCCCCAGCAGTACCCAAAGTATAAGTTAAACGGGTGGTTCAAAACAAAAGGTGGAACAAGTTTGCAATAATGTCAAATGTGTCAACAAACATGCAGTACACATACATACAATCCAAGTTAATAAAAGCTTACAATAATAAAAAGCTATTTACAAACGCATTTCGTTGCAGAGGCACTGCTCTCGCAGCATTATTAAAATTATTAATTTACTGAATTTAAATAAGATGATGATGAATTGAAAAAACTTTTAGACCCCACCACTGTGCATTTTTCTGGGCTAATTATTTGATATATTTTCTTGTTATTTATTTAATTAATCTTTTTCCCAATAATAATTTATATTTTCCATGTATAATAACACTACTTATAATAATAATACTTTACTAATAATATTACATTATATTTATTCACATGATTAATTAAGGAATTGATTAATTCAATGGTCACAAGGTTCTATCTGAGATAAAACCTCTGCTGTTACATATTTCTTATTATTTTCTATTTCTTGCTCTCTATATTTTTTCAGAATGCCAATTACTATGTTTTGTATAAATTTCCTTCGTGCAAGAAACATTTTGGTTTAGTAAAAAAAAAGATGCCAGAAAAAGTAAACCTAAAATTTAATCTTTTCTTTTACAATAGGCAGCCAAATCAGATAAAATATTTGAGGTATTTTTTGTAAAGTCTAGAACACAGTCCATATTTTTGTGAACATTTACACTCAGGCTAGTTTTCTCCATTTCGTTCACAAAGATGTTAAGTGACAAGGACAGACTACTGTCAAGGTACATGAAGTGTTTGTTTTAAATGGTAACATAGGAGTAGTAAGGTAGTGGATGCCACCGTGAGTCGTGATGCGGCCACAGTACGCCACACAAACATAGCGCTGCCGCTATTGCGACAGACGCGCTCCGCACACAACGACACGACGCTCGCTTGTGTCCATGTGTGCTGTGTGTGCGCCCGAGTCTACGCCCCGCCCCTCTACCCCCTGTATGTATGTATCGCCCTACACCCGCTAATATTCACGAAACAGCCAAATTGTATAAGAACTCGATTGTTGTTAGATTACAAGGTTGTAAATCATTTATGGTACTTTTGTTAGCTTTATTGTGTATTTGTTTGAGCTTAATTATTTAGCGCGGTTGTCTCGTTCGAGCGCGGCTTCCACGCTCGACTTCAAAGATTGCGTTGCGTTTATATTAACAGCCTACAATTAATTTGCTTCTAAGATGAATTGTATTTGACGTTGATAATTTTTGATGATCTTTTTGGACTGCGCAATGTTTCAGGCCAGCCTGTGAATTTACTGGTTACTAAGTCGCAAATCGTTTTTTGTTTCGTAGCAGATTTAAAATGCTAGTGTTTCCCTCATATCCGGACCGGGCTTGTGTGAAGTGGTATCAGCTTGCATAATATTACTGATTGTAAAGTGAACTTGATTCTCTTGTTCCTCACTCATTATTATATTTGAAACATGATAGTAGTTATATTATTTTGTAATATGTGTCAATAGAGCTTGTATTTGTTTTTATCTTTTGTTATGTCGCGGAAATTAATCTGATCGAGTAATTATGAAACATAATGTAAGAGTTGATTATAATGTGGTGATGTAACTACGGTGTCATTAATAAAATTAATTTCCACGTACTTGAATTTCTACTTTATTGGAAATATTGTATAAATGTCGATGTTGCGTGGCAATGGAACAATGCAAAAAAAATCGCAAAATTGTAACAGAACATAGAAAATGAATAAAAAGTGAAGTCTTTGTAAATTTAGGGTTTGACTGAATCACCCGATTTTCCTATTAGGCTTCTTGTCCTGATACAGTTTTCCGAAAGTATCCCAGCCTGCTAATAATTTATAAGTATGATAGCACCCAAATAGCAAAAATGATTGAAATGAGTATTTCATACTCAGTAGTACCAGGGATCACAATACTCAAGGGGAATGCGGATTCCGATACAAAAAAGCGTGGTGCGGAAGATTGCTATAATTACCTAACGATGAAACCTAGATGACGCTGCAAATCGAGCGTGCAGCCTAGCTGTTGCCAAATTTCGCAACGCGCTGCAGTCTTATAGATTACAAATATGAGATTGCGTGTCCTGAGTGGTGGTTTCAGGAAAATATGAATAAATGGCGCTACATGCATCGAATAATACTCTTAGTACACAGATATAAACTCTTTCTACGTCCTATTACGACTTGCAACTAGAGGTCTATTACATTTATTAGTCTATGGTAGAACTAACTCCATTCAGGATTGGTTGATAAGTTATTGTAGTTATAATCTGGACTCAATAAATAAAACATTTATAAAATTGTTTTAAAAAACAAACAACCGACTTCAAAAACACAACTAAAAAGGGAAAAATAATTTTAAGCCTAAATCAAATCAAGAATATATAAATAGAATAGGAGAGTTTTCGAAAATTTTCACCGTATTTGTTCCAACCGTTTGAGCATAAAGAAGTCCAAAGCAGCACAAATTACATAATGTTTGTTGTGTCAAAACTTACTAGAACCAAGTGCGAGCGAAAATAGGTGGATGCGAGCGAAGCGAGCTATGCGCGAGCGAAGCGAGCGCGAAAATTTTCACCGTATTTGTTCGAACCGTTTGAACATAAAGAAGTCCAAAGCAGCACAAATTACATAATGTTTGTTGTGTTAAAACTTACTAGAACCAAGTGCGAGCGAAGCGAGCTATGCGCGAGCGAAGCGAGCGCGAAAATTTTCACCGTATTTGTTCGAACCGTTTGAAGTCCAAAGCAGCACAAATTATATAATATTTGGAGTGTCATAAGCCAAGAAAATCCTGGGGGAAATTCCAACGAAGCGGGATAACGCCTAGCGAAGCGAGCGCGTAAATATTTTCCTTATCCGTTCGAGGGTCTTGTCTATTAATTGTATCAAATTTTACAGTTCCTTTTTCCACTAATTAGTATGACCCAAGTGGCCAAGCTCTGGCGTCGAGAGTTTTTCAAGTCCCTGATTTAGTTTGACCCCTGCTTGTACTAAGAGTAGTGGTCCAGGCCCAACAAATTATTGTGTTATCCGAAGCACAGTAACGCCCAGATGAAAATATCACATTTTTTTATGGAAGTCTTGTGCATGGTTACCCATCCAAAGACTGGCCGCATGGGCCGTTGCTTAGCCTCGATGTTCGCGTCAGATTACTTTTGTTAGCCAGGCTGCTAATTTTATGAGCGAAATCTGTATTGCCGTATGAGCGCATAGAAGTAAAACAGGTTATCGAGTTATTTGGGCATCCCACGGGAATAGCAATGACTTAATTAAAAACAGACTTAATTTTAAACAATTAAGATAAAAAGTAACCTTCGTGTTATACAAGGTCTAGTCTACCCCCTATATCAAATTTTAGCGAAATCAGTGTGTCATGTGTTATTTGGTGCATCCCACGGGAACAATAATTATTTTCGGGATAAAAAGTAGCCTATGTGTAAACACATAGTCTAACCTATCTTCATTCCAAATTTCATCAATGTCAGTGCAACCGTTCGAGCGTGAAGAAGTTAAAAAGATTTATATGTTATTTGGTGCATCCCACGGGAATAGTATTTATTTTCGGGATAAAAAGTAGCGTATGTGTCAACACATAGTCTTACCTATTTTCTTCTCAAATTTCATGAAGAGCCAAACGAGCGTGAATCTCTCTTCATGCGTAAAAACAACCTAACTTTTTAGGTTTTTCTTCGATTTCCCTAGGAGTCCATCATCAGAACCAGTTTTGGTGACAATGGGACCAATTCAGAACCATACTCTTTCATTTAAAAAAAGAATTTTGAGAATCGATCCACAAATGGCTGAGAAATCGATGAACATACATAAAAAAAAAAAAAACATACACGTCGAATATATAACCTCCTCCTTTTTGAAGTCGGTTAAAAAGTTGATGTCCTCTCGCTTATATAAAATCAGTGCAAGCAAGAGGAAAATAACGAATTATATTTTCTTTATAGAATCGAGTTATATGAATGAAAAACAATAGTCAGCTGTAGAATTATATTTACAAGTCTAGATCTTCATCGGGATCTTCCTCATCCCAATCATCCACAGCATCAGGCTCATAGTACACCTTACTCTCCCCCTCATGGATTTTACTCATGTAAGGAAGTTTAAACTTTGATTTCTCCATCTTGTCAATCTGGTCTACTTCTATTTTGAATGTGGTCAAAGACCCTGGGTTTGGTCTTTCGGGGACATCTTCCTTTACTTCTTCTTTAACAATAGGAGCAGATAACAAAGTCGAAGTGCGAGTGTCGTATGATAACATTTCTTCGCTCTTAGCTACTTTAGTACCCTTTCTGATTCTAAAATGTACTTTCCTGGGATTCAATGAGTCATAGGATACTGTGGCTGTTACTATATGGTTCAAATGCAGCTGCATTTTGGAGGAATGTGTAAGACAATCTTTGTGTAGTACTAGAATCAGCTGCTCTATGTTCGAGTGTGTACATAATTTCTTCAAATGTCGCAAACATTCATTCCAACCTAAACATAAAGACATTTGATTTACAGAGGTTATGATCACTGTACATTTAGAGCTTGTGTATTCGTTGAAGTGTTCAGGCTTGAATTCTTCGTTGCACTGGACATTGGGGAAGATACTCCTCCAAACATGAGTTGGTTGTTCGTAGCTGAAAAGTGTTACATTTTTCTCCATTGGTACAAGTTCCAGAAGCAATGGTAAAATGTTTTTAGTAGCGTCATCTTCTATTAATATCACAGGTGTAGACTTCAGTTTTAACAAAGACATTGTAAAAAACCTTTTAAAATAGAAAAATAATACATGAACATAAATTCCACAAAAATAACCTTATTGAAATGATTTGTTTAACAGTGTGGCCTTTTCATAATTGGCAAATCTACCACACTCGACGTAAAACATTACAAAAAGATGCCCTCAAATAATATGTTAAATTATGTTAATAATTAATGAAAAAAATATATTTTGGAAAAAACTAAAAATTTAAAGAAATAAAAAACCTAATTTTAGGTACATACATTAGGTTTTTTATTTCTTAATCTTAGGCAAAAACTTATTTTTTTTTTTGGTTTTTCACATATAGGTAAATCTTTGTCTGGAGCTTGGCAAACCTATTTGCTACCTCTACAAAAAACACCAATTTTAGCGAGAGAAACTGAAAGTAAGCAATTGATGAAATGATACATTGAAAATACTCCATGACAAAATGAGCTATTACGCAGGTTTTTTATTGGTAAAAATTATACTGGTGGCGCTACTTCTCTCTTAGGCTGTTCAACACTCGGATCAATTTTCATTGTGTATTTTGTTTAAAAATTGACAAAATAGCAGAAATCTGCCACAAATGGTCACATTCTCTGTTTACGTTTGAAGGCTTAGAAAGAGAAGCTGCTGAACTGACAGAAGATACTAAATACATTTTTCTATGCATCAACCATTGACCTTGCTGTGAGTGAATTGTTTGTAACTTTGATCTTCATCTTATTTGCTCATGAATATTATTTTTTTCGTAAGATTCCATTTAATATGTTAGGTCGTGTGAAATCTGTGTGTTTCAAGCCTCACACAAGGCATATAGTCTGTGTTCCCAAACATAAACCCCCAGACCACAAAGATGTTGAAGTTCTCAAGAATTTTTTATCTAAACACGAGAAGATTCTAGTTCTAACTGGCGCTGGTATTTCTACAGAATCAGGTAAGATAATGGTATCAATTCTGTTCGGATATTATGTTTAAATGTATGAATATACTTTGCACTCCCTAAAATGTTTCTATTTTTCATAGGAATCCCTGACTACAGATCAGAAGAGGTCGGTTTATACGCTCGAAGTAATCATAAGCCAATACAGTATCAAGAGTTTGTGAAGTATCCTAAAGTAAGGCAGAGATATTGGGCCAGAAACTTTGTGGGTTGGCCTCGCTTCAGTAGTATACAGCCTAACATAACTCACTTCACTATTTCTGAACTACAAAAGGTATCTTGTGTTGTACAAACTAAATCTGTCTTAATCACTTTGCTACTTAAGTCATGCATGTGCATAGATATCTTAAAAATGACAACATAATATGTACATAATTATTATACAAGGCGCTTCACATTGGTGTGATAATACTTATACTACGCATACCTAGACATATTTAGGATTCAGTTCACAAGGTTTTATGAAATATATATAAAAAATATGTGATTTGTACTTTAATATTCTGGTATATGATTCCATGTATGATATGTATGAAGACTTTAATATTGTCACACCTAGGTGAAACACCTTGTATACATCTATACCAATTTATAAAGAAGAATAGTTTGATTTTTTGACGCGAATAGGCTCCGAAACTACTGGACCGATTTGAAAAATTCTTTCACTGTTGGGAAGCTACATTATCCCCAAGTAACATAGTTTGCTTCTCTTTGCAAATTAGATTATTTTAGACGAAATGCTAGTATTTAATATTCTAACTTAGTAAGCAAGTAATCAATATTTTTGATGTGAAACATCTATTCCTGGCTACATTATTCTGAGTAACATAGCCTGGACAATCTGCTAATCTTCAACATTAACATACCTAATTATATTACTTTCAGATTGGTAAAGTGACAGCAGTAGTGACACAAAATGTAGACCGACTTCACCATAAGGCAGGGTCTACAAATGTTATAGAGCTTCATGGCACAGGGTATATAGTAAAATGTTTGAAATGTCCCTATGAAATAGACAGGCATGCACTGCAAGCTGAATTGATGAGAGAAAACCCTCACATGGAGAACAATTTTACTATGATAAGGCCTGATGGAGATGTGGAGTTATCTAAGGTGAGTGTGTAAATTAATAAGCTTAATAAGCTTAATTAATTTATAATCTTAATAATCTCACTCTTATTGTGCACTAGTAATGGTATATTGGATATTGTAACCTTTGTATATCACTTAAGCTACAAAATTCCCAATCAGTCTACAGCCTATTATTTATTAGTCCTAATTTGAATTGTAATTTGAAGTGGGGGTGATGAGACCTGCACTGACATTCCGCTAGGGGCATATTGTGCATTCATATATATATATATTTATATATATATATTATATGCACATATTGTGAATGCACAATTATTTATAAGTATCAAACATAGATTTTATTATTATATTAGTTTTTTTATTCAAAGTTGATACTTCTATTTCGATTCCATTAGTATGGCCTTAGTCTTTTCCGAACTGAGTCATTTATTTACCAATAACTAATATTGTTGGTATTTGCTTAGTACTGTCCATAGTTTTCTATTTTTTCCAACTGATACCAATCATAAACAATTGGCCAAGTGCAAGTTGGTCTTGTTAAGTTTGGAAGCTTCAAATCTCAAAATTTTCATATTTAATAAATATTTATTTGGTGAATATGTAACTAAATATTATGTAAATATTTCGACTTTATGTAAATATGTCTATTGTTGTTAATATTTCAAATTTCATCAACCATTTAGATCAATTCCAATTTATCAATTTTGTTGATGGTCCATGAGATATAGACCTCAATGGAGATACAGACAGACAGCAAAGTTATAGTAAAAGGGTCCCATTGGTACTCTTTGGGTATGTAACCCTAAAACATTTGTCTGAGATAGAGTAGAGCGGAGAAAGAGTCAGTAAGAAGATTGTTGATGTGGTTTTAAGTAGCTTTTGTCATGTTTTTTCAGGAACAAGTAGAGATGTTTAAAACACCTCTCTGCCCAAGATGTGAAGGGCCACTCAAGCCAGACATCATATTTTTTGGTGACAATGTACCAAAGGCGATAGTACAACAAGTTAGAAATCAAGTGTCATCAAATGATGCTGTTTTCGTTCTTGGATCTAGTCTTACTGTGTATTCTAGCTATAGGATTATATTACAAGCTAAGGAAGAAAACAAAGATGTTGCAATTCTAAATATAGGACCCACACGAGCTGATGATATTGTACAAACTAAAGTTTCTACCAAATGTGGTGATATCCTTCCTGAAGTATGTAATTTGATCAAAAGTACCTGAGTTTGTGATATATTTGTTAACCAAATGCGATGGAAAGAAGCAAATTATCTGTATTTTTTTTTGTTACTTCATAACTCCATCAATTAAATGATTTTAAAATTTTAATTGTATAATATTTTATTTTTATTGAAGATTGTTTTATAATATTCTGATATGACACCTACACTAATGGTTTAGTAAATTAGTGAGATCTTACATAGATTATTATCCAATTATATTTTAATTTGTTGTTATTTTAAAAATCTACCTCAATCAAATATTACATATTTAGATGTGTTTTAAATAAAAGAAATGTTATATTTTGGTATTTCATTTTTATAATTGTACATAATATAAAATAAGTAAGGATACAAAATTGGCTAGAAATAGGAGTTAACTAAAGTCACAAATTAAAGTAAATCAAGGAATACTGAGTTAAATAATAATTTAATAGAAATAAACTGAAGTAGAGCACTATCAATTATCTCAAAGGAATTTAGCAATGCAGCTACTTGTTTATAATTTTCTGAATCAGCATTTTGGTATATGCCAAAATACCATTACGTGGGATTGGACATTCACACCACCAACTAAATGAAAGAGAAACAAAATTGAAATAAATCGGATGTAATTTGATTCACTGAGATCCTTTGATCACAATTAATTTTATTATTCAACAACATTGGTAAAAACTCGCAAGTGATTACTATGAAATGTCAATTTTAGAATCTTTAGGATCATACCATAGCATGTATGCAATATGAAAAATATTTTATATTTTACACTAGTTACTATGATTAATTTAGAACAAGACGAAAGCTTAACAACTCCAGCTATTAATATTTTCATAGATATGCAACTAGGCAGTGAAAGCCAAATACAAACAGCTCTATGTACGTAATTACCCGTACATTTAGAATCTTGCACAATATTATAAAACATTTAAAAAAACTCTGGAAACAGGCAAATATTTACACTCTCGACTTTTTTGGAGTTTTCAAGAATTATATATGGTAGTTTGTGCAGCCTCGCATTTAGGTTCTTTTAGCAATGGTAGCAACTATAATTCATATTACTTATTCAGTGCTATCGTATGCCTAAAATTATTATTTAAACATTAGGAGTGCATTTGTTTATAAACTTCAATATAAATACAGTCTATTCTCAAATAATCGAACGATTATCGAACGAACTATCCAAAGAAATACTTTTAGACGTTTCTCCAGTGTATTGAGGCTGTCGTAGACATTCTCTCAATAACCACGCTTATAAAAAGTTTCGTTTAGCTTATACTGTAGTATTTTACGGCAGTGTTGACATGAAAACGTCATTACATACAATTTGTATAATGACAAAAATAGATGATTTAGATTTTAACACAAAGGCTATGGAAATTCATTGTAAGGTAAAGTAAAAAACAGGCTAATGCAGTCACATTCCATGAAAGGACAATTTATTGTTGTTTTGTTAATATATTTCTCACTTTTGAAAAATAACATTTTAGGTTTAATGCCGTGAATACTGGACACAACGCTATGCCATGAAGTATATTCAAACAACATACACTTCCACATTCATCCCATTAAGATATCTCAGTATTGTGGGGATGAAATTAATATTAAAATAATGAAAAAAGACCTCGAGAATTAATTTAAATTCGTCATTCGAGAATTTGTCTTCAAGGGAAATGAATAGGAACCTTGAGGTTACTAGGTAGTCTGGATCACAGAACTCTAGGCCAATGTGCCAGGCAACCCCCGAAGTCAGTAAAATAAGCCACTTACATTGATAATGACCTCTACTATCAATGACGTTAGATAAAACAATGACTGTACTGAGCTGTCAAAATAAATAATGTGCATTCATCATCATCTATTCTTGTCATTATCCCTGCACTTATTCTATTAATTAATTGTTCATCACATATTCGAAATGTGTATCATAAAAATTACATTGATTAATCGACTTTAGCATAATCTATCTATTAACTAACAAACTAGTTTTTGTTTGAGGAGGTATCTTAGTCCTAAATGTTCACATTTACGAAAACTGAACAACCAAATTATGACCAGCACAAATAAATCATCAAGTGAGAGTTGCCTAATCATTTAAGTTAAGAAAACTTTAATTGAACATCTAGTCATACAATTTTCGTATACACGAATATATAAAGATCTGTGTCTTGGGAGCTATGAATGGAAACACATTTAAGTGCATACAAGGTCAATAATACAAATTCATCAATGTACATAATTATTAATTTATTATAATGGTCAGAATCTAAAATATTTCAGAGTCATAAAGATTGTATGTCATACATGTGTTATATTGCAATATTTTTGCTTGTTTGCAATTATGTACATTGATCAGCTTGTAACCAAATATTTATTTTGGAAAGGCATGGCTGGGCATTTGTAACATTTAGTGTGAAAATGTAAATTCAATACAGATACAACATTATAAATTCTGAAAAAATCTAATGTTTGTACTAAGCCAATGATTTTGAAAGACGCAAGCACGGGCATATCTTTCTAGTTAACATTATGAGCTTTACAAATTGTGAGTGATTGAAAAATATCTAAAGAACAATACTAAAAATGTTTTAGTATCAATCTCAAGAATAGAGATTCATGAAAACTAATATAAATTCTTTAGAAAATTTTCTTATGCAATTTAATAAATAAATATTTTTTTACTATTGATATTTAGACTTCCTTGATACTATTTTAATGATTCGCCCTTGTATGCGCCAAGAAGTACTTGTAGAACATTTTACTAATATTCATTGAACACATAACAGCTGTCATTTAATCATATAAAATCAAATATCTACATAGTTTATTTGAAATTCTTTAAGTTTCCTTTAAAAATGTATATAATTGAAAATAAGATATTAGCTATTAAAATTTCCATGAGACATCAATAATGAAAGTTATTTTTAAGTATAGTAAAATCTCATTGCAAACTTGTTTCATAACACATTTCTTTCACATTTTTCGTTGCTACGTTTTTTTATCTTCCAAAATCACCAACCCGTATCAATCACCAAACTCAAATATGTTTCTAAATTTCTCACATGTTACATGAAGAACTAAAAACACTTCCAGATAGTTAAAAACACACATTCTATCGCTTACCAGTCTTTAGATCACATTATATTACTTCCACATTGAAAATTGTTTTGTCACAAAATTAAAACAAAAAACTCGTAATACTAAACGTCTCACATATAAAGTCAATCACAAATAAGATACACCTCAGTTTTCGTGTCAGTTGCTAACAAGTTGAATCGACATTTGCTGTTAGTAAGTTGATATGTTGCCATCAGTCACCAACAGAAACCGATTTTACAGCAGCTAGTCAGTATTGTTTGTTCCTGCCTACCACTAACCTGCCACTAACTAAAGTTTTTACTGATTTAAGTTGTGAAATACAAATAGTCTTGAACAAAGTTAATAACATCTGAATTATGCACCATTACTGACCAAAAGCATGCTTTGTAACCCCGTCACTCATTCATTCATAGAAAAATTTGTTATTGTCCACTAAATAAAAAGGAACCTTCATTAGTATTCGGTACAACATTTTATTAAACAGTATTGAGATTTCAGCCTTTCGGGGCAGGGGCTCGGACGTGCCAGCGCCCGTTGCATTAGGCCATTCCTGCCACCTTATAGTATTACCACTGCATGATGCTATACAGGACATCTTACGAAGTAGTCGCGTAATCTTGCGATTAAGGTCAGGCAGGTGTTAAAATCAGCAAAATTAACACTGACAGCAAGCACTTACGCCATCACTGACTGATAGCAAATATTTATGCCATCACTGACTGATAGTAAATACGAACGCCATCACTGACTGATAGTAAATACTAACGCCATCACTGACTGTTAGTAAATACTAACGCCATCACTGACTGATAGTAAATACTAATGCCATCACTGACTGTTAGCAAATACTTATGCCATCACTGACTGATAGTAAATACTAACGCCATCACTGACTGATAGTAAATACTAACGCCATCACTGACTGATAGTAAATACTAATACCATCACTGACTGTTAGCAAATACTTAAACCATCACTGACTGATAGCAAATACTTATTCCATCACTGACTAACAGCAAAATTAATGAATTATCGCATCATCAACTAACAGCTAATCTTAATTTACCGTCACACACTAACGGCACGTTAAACAAAAACAGAGCACAGGACATTATAAGAAGTAGTCAGCTTGGGGTTTTTTGGAGGGGACGCCGCGGGATTCTTGCGGCGCCGCCTCGAATATTGTAAACTCGCGCTGAAGGTTCTCGTTTAGTTCTAATATCGCCGCCACGTTGCCGCACCTGTGGAAGCAACGGTTCAGGTTAATAGTTGTAAGTCAAGTTAGTGGTTAAACCTATCGACTCAAGTGGTAAGTACCTAGTTAAAAAGTGTGTTTTTTTATGAATACACTTGTGTACGGAAGTAGTTCTTGGATATTATACTTTTTGAAATAGTGATGCTGGCCAAAAGCCTAGCCATATAAAACAATCCTACTAATATCAAAATTAGCTGCGCCCCGCGGCCTTGTCCGCGTTAATCCGGGATATAAAGTAGCCTATGTGTTAATCCAGGGTCTAAGCTACATTCACACCAAATTTCATGAAATCCATTTCAACCGTTTGAGTGTGAATCAGTAACAAACATACACACACAAACTTTCCCATGTATCATATTATTAGGATAGGATAGTAGGATGCGAAAGTTTGTGTGTATGTTTGTAATTTCGTGACGCTCAGCCGAACATCCGAACCGATTTAGATGAAAATTGTATATGGAGGTAGTATGGAGGTTCAGCCCTGGATTAAACACATGAGCTTGTTCATCACAGATCAACGCGGGGCACAGCTAGGTAATAGAGCCGGTGACCTGACCCGTTACGGGGAACCTAGGACGTCGGACCGGGGTTGCCCGGCGTCTATTGCACTCACGGTCCCCGAGGTGGTTGCGGTGCACCACATGCACTGCAAGGGGAGTCATCCCCTGAGGAGGAGTCTCACAGGCTAGCCGAGGTAGGCGGGGTGGTGGGCTAATGGGAGAAGCGGAACCTCACCCCGCCCTTTCCGGTGAGGAGGCCATCGTGAGGTTTTAGTCGGTAGTGATGCCCTTCTGGCATCGAGCCCGACATACCCCACCCACCTCCCCGGGTGTTGTGGGCTTGCGTAAATGCATTTCCTTACGTTAAAAAAAAGGGGGTTAGAGGTGGTGTTACCTGTAGCAGTAGTTAGGCGCGGACCAGACTGTGAGCACGGTCTCGTTGAAGTGCCACTTGTAGCCTTCCATGACGAGCTGGTGCGCGCGGCAGATCGTTTCGATGTCGTTGGACACGTTGAACTGGGCGACCACGTCGGAGCCGAACAGGTAGCCCGCACCCCGCGGGGACACGCCCCAGCCTTGCGTGTCTGACAACATATCATGATAATTGAAGTTGTATAACCACTTGCCAGAATATGTAAAAAATGCCGATAATATATTTAAAATTAAATTGTAATTGTTTTAAGCACAAAAACCATACTATGAAACGAACGAATATTTTAATGATAAATTTACCGATGACGGTAACTAGTGATATTTTATATTTATTTTAAGTTGACTTATGAAATCTATAAATTCACAAATAAAAATCTGTATTCTGTATTCTGAGTGTACGAGTCTCGTCTAAGCTGAGAAGAGCATAGTACCGAAACCAATTTAAAAGAAATCCTTCATGTATTTGTAAACCGGTAACGCCGGAGTCAATACCCCATATTCTTTTTGCATGCCCAGCTTATTCTGTGAGTACATAGATTTAATTTGGAACAGTAACTTAATATCACTATTGTAAAAGAAAATGTAACCGATATTATGTTTACAAACAAATATTACCGTAATGTACATTATTGTTTGTAAACATAATTTTGGTTACATTTTCTTTTACAATAGTCCTCTAGAAATACGTATTTCTACAATATTGCAAGTCATAAAGCGCAACAAGACTTTAGGCTTTGGATCTCTCTTCCAGTCTCTTTTTCCCGAGAAGTACAATTTCGGGGTCTTCAAATCTAGAGTAAATAGGTTACTTCTAGGCAAGCGTGATACATCTTAGACCACAGTCAAACTTAACGTCAGGCAAGCTGCGATCAAACATAAGCCTATACATAAAAAAAAAAATGTAGGTCCCGTTTGTTAGTTTTAGTACAAACAGTCGTTAAGCCAAGTCTAGAGGCCTTGGAGCGTCTAGAAGGCTCCAGAGCTTGGTATGAGCTACAATACAATATAATCATTTATCAATAACACCTTGTTACACGTCAAAAATACAATTCAATATATGAAAATTAACGTCAAAATTTTACACATTACATTATGTAATACTAATAATAATTATAAATAAATTAATAATCCTTTAATTTCATAAAATTGACAATTTCGTCAAGCAACCAAGTTTTAAGCTTTTTTTAAAGCGCGCGATGGAAAGTGCATCTTTGACGGTAGCGGGTATGCGGTTGTAAACCGCGAGCCCTACAATATACACCGACCTCTTTGACTTGGCAAGACGATGCAACGGTGTCACTATTTGGTCTTTCTTAACGTTACTGCGCAAATCATATGAGGAGTGGACCCCTCTGCGTTTAAATAACTTGAAGTCGCTAGGTTCATAAGAAGAAGAATACCTTCAGGGTCAGACCAGAGCAGGTCGCACATGGGGCCGTCGTGCGGCACCTCCTGCTTGCGGTCGATGGTGCGGATCTGGTCCAGCGTCTGGATGGAGGGGCTGAGTCCGCCGTGCACACAGAATATCCTGCCGTCGATGATCGCGGACAGGGACAGGTAGTCGAAGATTTCTGTGCAGTACCTGGAAAATGTATCAGTCGAGTATGTAAATAATAAATAAATAAGTATTAAGACAATGTTTGTGCTGAAACATGTCGGGCTATTACCGACAAAATAAACGTAAGTGATAGCCGGTTATACAAACATTATTCAAATATGCCTTACGAAAGTATTAGGACACATTTCACACACGGCTGGGTAACCCCATACTGAACCATTTCTAGTTCGTATTATGGTTGCTAACACAGCTGATATACTATATACATACATATTTTATATAGATACATACATATTTAACACCCAGACCGACAGACAACAAATTTAGTTCAGCACAAAGATGTTGGCCATGCCGGGAATCGAACCCGGAACCTTCTGATTGGCAGTCCGGCATGGTAACCATTACGCCAACGAGGTCGTCAATTTTTCTTATTCAAAATGTTATAATACAAATACAAATCACTTATTGATAACACCAAAGTTACAAGTCAAAAATATATAGTATACTAGCTGAGCCGGCAAACGTTGTTTTGCCTCACTTAGGGGTATGAATAATAGAAAGTGTAGCTTATATGACACGTTCGTAGATTTACCATAGCAGCGCCCTCAATTGATTACTTACTCAACCCAGTCGAAATGTATCGACATCTGTTAGAATCATTTTGAGTTAACAGATAATTGTGACTGTCAAATAATTAGCGATAATTAGCAACAAATTAAAATTGCGACTATAATTTGAGATTTAAACTATTCTATCTCTCAAGTTGGATCAAACTGCACATGGTGTGCGAATTTTAATATAATCGGTTAAGTGGTTTAGGAGTCCATTGAGGACAAACATTGTGACACGAGATTTACATATATTAAGAAAGATAAGATTGTATACTAGCTATCATAAATATATAGTATACTAGCCTATACCCTGCGATATTAGTTACATTGGGATAAATAGTAGCCATGTAGTTCTAATCTATCTACATAGTAAACGTCATCAAAATCGGTCCAGCCGTCAGAGTGTGAAGCAGTAACATAGATTGTGAAGTTATTTGTGTATCCCACGAAAACCACAATTGTTTTCGGGATAAAAGTAGGTAAGCTTATATGTTAATCCAAGGTCTGACCTATATTCACACCAAATTCCATTAAAATCGATTCAGCCTTTTGAGCGTGAAGGGATACCACTTAAAAAATATTACTTAAAATTATTTCTACCAAGCAAAGAACAAGGTTTTACTAACTAAATAAATCGAAGATAGATGGAACTGGAAACGAAATATATGAGAGTTGGCCCCACCACCATGTGTGATACACACCAGCATAAGCAGCCCACTATATGTTCCCACTGCTGAGACTCGGGGCCTTCTCTCACAAGGAGAGAGATTTAGGCTATTATCCATCATGCTGACCAAGTGTGGATGACACATGTCTTCAAATATTGTGGTCCTCAAACATGTTGGTTTCCACTGTTTTCCTTCACCATAAAGCATAATCAGCCCACTATATGTTCCCACTACTGGGACTCGGGGCCTTCTCTCAAAAGGAGATATATTTAGGCCATAATCCACCATGCTGGCCAAGTGCGGATGACACATGTCTTCAGATATTGTGGCCCTCAAACATGTTGATTTCCTCACAATGTTTTCTTTCACCATAAAGCAAGTGCAAATCTACACATAACTTGGAAAGTCATTGGTGTGGGGCTGTGATCGAACTAGGGGATGTCTGAATGAGAAGTAGACGTTTTCCTACCGAGCCACACTCGCTTTTTCGGATACATGCCTATATAGACAAAAAAAGTCATGTGTCTTACCTCCATACAGTGATAGAACCATATTTCCTAAGGCACTCATCATAGAACCCATACACTTGTGTGATCTGTCTAGACTCATGGTTACCTCGGATCAGTGTGATTCTGTCTGGGTATCTTACCTGAAATAGTTTATACTTTTATAGATAGTAGATCCTTTTATTTTTTAAACATGGTTCAGTGAAAGAAAAGTATAGCCTCATTGCCAACAATATTTATCTACTTTTTAATAAAACTGTGTAAAGCTTCACAGGATTGGTTCAAAATGACTTTACAAGTGCTCTCATATACAATTGAACATCTAATTATACACATCAACAGCATATTAAATTAAATTTAATACTGATTTGCATTTCAATATTTAGAAAAGTAAGACTATGGTTTTCAATATATATAAAGAAAAATAATGTTTTGTAACTTGATATAGACCAGATACTTACCTAAAGTATCTGGGAAATGATATTACCCCATCAATAACCAACCCAACTCTTAATCATGAATGGGTTATATCCTTTGATAGCGCCTGTACCTAGCTAACTAAGGTGAACCGACATGATCATTGAGGTTAAACAATGGTTGATGAAGACAGTCTTTGGATAGGTGACTGTAGGATAGGGTGTTAACTGATCTGTAGTCCCGGGTGTTAGTCTTAGATGTGCATGTGTTGTTAAGCCAAGTCAGAGGCCTCCGGGCAGCATGAAAACTCTTGATACTGTAGCTTTGCCACTTAGCTCATACAAATAAGATTTGAAATTATCATCCAGTTACTCAATACATTATTATTATTTCTTGAGCCAGATGTTCAAATACCTTACCTTTAAAGCTAACAACAGTAAAAACGTCTCTACAGAATAAAACCCTCTGTCTACAAAGTCACCCATGAATAAGTAATTGGTCTCAGGCACATCTCCACCCACTTTGAATAATTCCTTGAGATCGTAGAACTGACCATGGATATCCCCACACACCTGCAATAATAGTTAATTTAGTTAATAATTAATAGTTAACATCTAGCCTACCAAGAGTACAATATAGACAGAGAAGAGTAGTAGTAGAAGAGTACTATTTATCAGGGTTCTGTACCTAAACGTAAACCAGGACCATATCTGTCATTGTAATTATAGTATATCAGTTGTATTAGCAAGTATAATACAAACTAGCAATTGTTTATGCATGCTAGCATAGTATGGGGCTAACCAGCTGTGTGTGAAATGTGTCCTAATATGTAATGATTTGATTTAAATACTGGACTTATTGATGGCCAAAATAACTTGAACCACTTTGTCATCAAAAATGTTGAGTGTAGATAATCAAAATCTGGTGTTTAGATGCATGCAAATAATATCTGAAGGTCTTCATCCACTGCTGGAAATAAGTCCCTTGTAAAGCATGCAACACCATTCTAGGCCCCTGTCATAAGATGGGACACTATGAGGTTTTAATCGGTAGTGACAGATTCTCTGGCCCTCGAGACCAATATAACCCTCTCCCAGGCTTGTGGCGGGAGAAGTGTAAATGCATTTCCTACTCCTTACAATCAATAAGTTACTTCTGCAGATAATTCTTGCACAAAAGTTAATCTGATACTTGATTCTTAACAGAAGATAGTAATATAGAAAATAGTTTTTATTCCTCTGGGGGAATTATTCCTCCAGAGAGAGGAAAACATAAATAGTGTACATGAGATAATATTTCTCTATTCATTGTGACGGACTGGATGTTGCCCACATGTGTTTTACAAGTAAAAAGTTACTATACTGTGTAAGATAATAGAATCAGCTATCTTTTTGATGCTGTGTATCTTTACTGTTTTTATCCTTCCCAGAATGTTGGTAAAGATATTGGGGGTAGGTATGTTGTTACATTGATACTCAACATTTTGTACTGATGCATGTTTTTGTATTATGTAGCAATATGCAATAACTGTGGTGCAATTTAGATTGAGAACCTTATCAAAACAATTTGACCAGCAAATTCATGATTTATGGCCATGTTGGTATAAAACCTAGAAATACGGCTTATTCGTATAAATGTATTTATTAAATGCTTACCGTTACAGGAGAATCTACTCTTTGTACATTGCTTTCTTCTACTAAAATCTCACGGGCTTTGGCACATAGCGCCTTAACCTCGGCTTCCATAATTATCTCGCATCTCTTAAGCTGCTCGATCTGACGGTCCAAATCACTTGTATCCGACATTTTTCACTTCAAAATATCACGTTAAATCTGCAAAATAGTTACATGAGAAAATAGCGGATCATCAAAATTTATTGAATAACGGGTACGACTGAAAATCTAGGTTACAAAGAACATGACGCTAGTTTGATTATTAAAGGCTGTTTCGTACTTACGTTATTTGAATACTCAGTCTAGAACTGTTTTGTGGAGAATGCGTAAATAAAAAAACCTAAATTGTTTCATATAACCATCACAACGCATCCGCCATTAAAACGTTTTACTCATAGACAAGACATTTTTTTTTTGTTTGTTTCGTTATTTCATTCATTTAGTTATTTTATGTCAAACTCACAGACAATGTTCATACTTTCGACTTTTCGTCTTTAGTCGTAGTTAAACTATGTCAATATTTCGTATTATAGTACAAGTTATTATTCTGTGGTATTATACTTTCATACAAACACTAGCTGATACTCGCGGCTCCGCCCTCGTGTAGATCGTTTTTTTTTGCGTAACCTGTGGAAACTGTATAAGTGATGATGCTGTTAGTGAAAAATTATTTTCCCTTTTTCCTCCTTTTCAGTTGAATTTTGTTTGCTACAAATCTCGTGGAACCCAAGACCTTTCCAAGGAGTGCAAAGAAAAATTAAATACGAAATTTAAATATGTTAATAACAGAATCGGTCAAAATTTAGAAAAACTCAACAGTGCTGCACTCTGTAGTGCGTAAGATGCAGTTTGTACATTGACCTCCAATACTACACTGAGTTTGTAGCCCAATTGAAACAAGCATGGCATAGACAATTGTTTGCTCCATTTTCTTTTCTTTCAGGTAGGTATTTGTTTTTCAATCGATCGTGTTGTTGTGTTTTTGTGGTGGGAGTGATAAAAAGTGTTTTTCTTGATAAAAAAGTGTTGTGACGTCGAAAATTAAAATGGGAAACATCCATACTGTCGGTCCGAATGAGGCCCTCATAGTTTCAGGTAAATACTTTGTTCAGATTTGGAGATTTCTAGTGTTCATATTCGTGTTTACATCATCCTTAGGCTTTTCATATCTGAACATTTTCAGTTACAAATACTTCTTCATTTAGTGATTGCTGTGCAAACACTGTTGTGTTTAGTGTTTGCAATGATAAGCATGTGTACGAGATAACAATTTTTTAACTGTAATGGGCGTGATGAGTATGATTGTGTTCGCGCCTAAAAAAATAAATACCTTCCTAGATGAGTGCTGAGATACGATACCTACAGAAATAGAACAAGTGAATTGATGGGCGAAAATCTATGGGCGGAGCGTATTAAAATTAGGTTTTATGTCATGAAAATTCTAGCCATAATTACCGGCGAAAAGGTTGAATTAGATAAATCCACTAGTACTTTTATTTGTATATATGTATTCAATTTTAGAACAATAGTATGTCATATAATACACATTAACAATAGTTTATGTATGAGCTTGTAATAACCTTGACTAAATGGGTACCTAATTACTGTCATTCACCAAGACCTTGAATGTCAATTGATATCTATGTATTATGAGTGTAGAGTCTAGTTTATTAGTCTTGTGATGTTAAATTATGAAATTAGATGAACTTATTAGCATGTTGTCTCCATTGTAGATTTAGCTTTATGAGCCTTTTCTTCTTAGTATTTTAATTTAAATAAAATTTATATGGGATGAAGAAGGCTATTTCCTGCTAGTAAGTCTTGATGAGCTGTCATCGATGATAAAATGTGGGATGCAACTAAACTAACAAATTATTTAAATTTTCTATTATAATTGTCCTTTGAAATATAATTAAATTAATTAGTATAATTTGCTTAAATTATACTACTTAGGTATTACATCTTTGTAGTAAAATATTGTTTACTATTATTTATCTCAATATTCGGGAAAACTTGTATAGAATATAGAAAAAATTATATCTATAACTGTTGTTATCTCTATTGAGATTTAATTGATCAATTAAGTAGTAGAAAAAATATGCTGTTTTGATTTTGTGTATCAAAGTAGGTTTTAGGTTCAATCCTAATTAATAACAATTAAAATAGTCAGAATACTATTTCATATAACTTTATGTAAAGATAGTCCAATATTCGGTAATCTTAGAAACTAGTTTTACTTTTGATTTATTTACTGTAGTTTGAACCTTGATTTCGGTTCAGTATTGACGGGCACACCTACAATTACAGTTAATGGAGGACCCAATCAGATCCACCCTGTAGTAATTGACCTAAATTGAAACTATGTTGACAGTGACCTATACTGGTCATGTCAAACCATCATCTGTATTTCAAATGTTTTTTTTTTCTTATTTTAACTATTTATTTCATTTATTTATTATCTAATGTAAATATCTTGCAAAAGTGAGAAGATTTTGTCAGGCCAATTAATCATTTATCCGTAACTCTATCAAACAAAATCTAATATTGGTAAGAACAAGCCTAAGTTATCATACTATTGTAATTTATTACAGTTATTTTTTAGGTTATTGTAGGTTTGTATATTATATTAGGTATTTGTTAACCACTTGTATGTTGAAACACCGGCTCCCGGTATAAACACATTTTCGCCACAACTGTTGACATATTGGGAGCCGGTGTGGGTAAAACTAAAATTTGGAACTTGTGACTTTTTTTCAACAGATAATACAAAATTGGCTAATGTCATTCAACATAAAAACGGGCCAAGTCAAAGGCCTTTGGATGGTATGAAAAGCTCTTGACATCAAAGCTAAGGGCCCACTTAGTTTGTATGAAGAAAAAGAAGAAGAAGTTTAATACAGTTTATTTAAACTAACACATTCATATTCTCATATTCAGTAAAATACTCCCGAATGACACAAGAATACTACCATGTGATTGAATGCTAAGGTCATTAGCATTAACATTACAATGGACACTGTGGCCAGTAGATTCAATGTCTACAGGCTTACAGAAGCATGTCTCTGTAGTGTAGGAGATCATAAAATCTTATATATAAAATTTCCGTGTCACAGTGTTTGTTACCGTACTCCTCGGAAACAGCGTGACCGATTTTTTCCAAATTTTATATGCGTATTCAGTAGGTCTGAGAATAGGCTACTGTATATCTAGAAATAATTATTAAGGCAATAAACAACGTTTTCCGGGTCAGCTAGTAAATATATATAGTTAGGTCTAAGGTTAGCTAAAGTTATCTCCACGAGGATAAATGCCGTGTATTTTAATTATTGTTACAAATGTGGCTAAACCAGTTGGTACATATCCACAGATAAGCGATATTTTTAACACCTTAATTTCCTTATAGTTTTGCTCTATGGTTATGTAATGAAAGTGTGTTTCTTAAAACAGTTTCCATTGAGCTTTGATCATATCAGCAGCTTTTTCACCGATCATGATAGCTGGTGCGTTCGTGTGTGCTGCTATTGTTCGCGGAATTATGCTGCTGTCCACCACTCGGAGATTCCGCACACCATGGACCCTCAGTTCAGGATCCACCACAGCCTCAGGGTCTGACACCGGCCCCATCTTACATGTGGCGATCTGATGGTGAAGTGTAGACGTTACAGTTCTTACAGCACATTCCCAATACTCGTCGCTGTCGTAGTTATAATGCCTGCAGTTGGAGTAACCTTTCTTGTGTAGTTTTGCTCCGTATTTTTGGAAAGGCGCCGTCTCGACCATTTTGATTATGTACCGTATCGCAGCTACAGTCGTTGCCACGTCTTTTTGAGATGTCAAGTAGTTTCCGTACATTTTGGGATAGTCAAAAGGATTCTTGGATTGTAAGCGAAGATAGCCTTTCGATTCCGGGTGCAGAAGCATGAACATGATTGTGAAGGTTTCCAGATTTTCCAAAGGCTTGTAGTACTCGTTGTAAAGACGGTTTGATAAATGTATGCCTTTGGCTACGATGTCGCCGTGGTCAGAGGCCAGTGAAGCTGCACCGCTTAGAAGTTCTATGTCGGGATAATCGCCTTTTTCGGTAGATATGTTAGTTTTGATATATCCTATACCTTCGATACCCGCTAGGGAAGATATGGGTCCGTCACCGTAGCTATCATATTGGATAGCATTCTTTATAGTGACTGCATTTTTCTCTAACATGGTGATACTCGACGTGTTGACAGTGAAAACAAGGCCCGGGAAGGCGATGTGGTCGTACAGTGTCTCTCCGACTTTCAAGTCTTGTATCAATGGAATATCGAACTTTTTCAACTGTTTCTTAGGTCCGATGCCTGACAACATTAAGAGGTGTGGAGACTCTATCGGGCCAGCAGAGAGGATGACTTCTTTCTTGGCTCTTATTTCGTACACTTGTCCGTTTCTGTAGAATTGTACTCCGACTGCAGACTTGGTCGAAGGATCTATAAGTATTTTAGTAGCTCGTGTGCTGGAGAGCACGTGAAGGTTCTTTCTGTTCTTGTGGTCGTGGAGGAAAGCCCTGGCGCTGCTGACTCGGCGTCCCTTGGCTATCGTGGCTTGGATGTAACTGAAACCGAACCCGTCTGGGCTGTTGTAGTCCACTTTGCGATGACCCAACACTTGCGCGGCATCCACGAATGCTTTTACTAATTTACTCCTGGAAATTAAGGAAACATTTCTGATTAAAAAAAAACTAGTTATAATCAACTAAATTATATGTGTCTCGCTCGTTGTTTTACATATTAGTTTTTATGTATTACACTTTATAGCAAGGCATTTGACCAGTAGAGCGCGTAATCACCCAGGGTAGAGCATGCCTAGATTCCTCACGATTTCTTTCTACACTGAAAGCTCGAGCTCTTTGGCGGGAATCGTACCGTATACGATCTTATATCTCTAGTATTATAAACAGTAGCCTAATCTTAGATGAGTATTCTACCATTATGATATAGTATTTTCCGTTATATTTTTGTAAAGGTTAGTTATTAGATACTTACTTGAACGGAACATATTCAACATTGAGGTCACCATTTCTGCCGTGGTAAGGAGATCTCTCCAACCCACGAAGTATGGCTCTCTCTGATTTGATATAATACGGCAGCACTTGTTGATATGACCTGAAATAAACATGAAATATGCAAATTTAATGACCTTACGGAAATGCATTGTTTATAGTTCTGTAACTCTGAGAATTTTTATTTAACGCACTAAATCTGTTCAATGCCAAACTTAAATTGGTGTTACAACGTACAATTTCAAAATCTTTTGCAATCATGTTTATTTGTACATTTTATCAAAAATATATAAAAACAAAAATCTGTAGGCCCTCAAAAGTATTTTGCTCGAATATTTTTTAGGGGCATTACTAGTTATTCGTGCGTCTACATGGGCCTATTTTTAGTAGGAGAGCCCACGATGCTAGACTTATATTTGTGGGGTAGTACTCAAATTGGTTCAAGGTATCGCCCATAATTATGTTAATATGACGCGCTCGAGATACTACAGAAAACCCCTTTTCGGCTCCTCTACTATTTGATGATTATTGTACTTACATTAAATTCATTAATTTTATGTTTCAGACCTCACATCCCATTCCTGCCATCCATTGAGATCCATCGTGTACCAACCAATCATCCATGATTTTTTATTTATACCTAGCCTAGTCGCCATTTTATCATATTGTTTAGTAGAAATACATGTATATTTAATGATTCATTAGTGTTTCTAATCATTTTAAAAGTTTATTTAAGTTCTACGTCTCATTGACCGAAATTATTAAGGCGATTACCTATATGGACAAAACCTAGAATTTACAGTTATTTATTGTAAACCATAAATGTCAAAATACATATATCGAAAAACTAGCTTAAAGACCGTGAAAAGAACCGCCCTAAGAATATTTATGCTTATTGTTGCAATTCGACTTTTGAATTAGAAAAAAAAGCTGGTACCAAAAATCCTAATATTTTTTTTTTTACCAACTTTTTTCGTATTCTTAAATCTGATTGGTACCATAATAAGTATAAATTAATTCTTAGGTTGGTTCTGTAGACGTTCTTTAAGCTGGTTCAAAACATAAATTTTAGATTTTTTTAACCGGTTTTTATTTCTAATTCAAAAGTCTGATTGGTAGCAAAATAAGTATAATTGTGATTTATATCGAAAAAACAGCAAATTCAAGATTTTTCCTCTGTCAGCGCAAAAAAAACATTAGTTTCATCTATCCTTGTACCAAATTGATTTCATAATTATGATTGTGGCTATATATTAATGTAGATGATATGACTAAACGATTTCAAGGACACATAACTTAATGCTCTGTACGTAATGTGTTTGTTTGGTTAAAAAAACAGATGTAACATTCAATTAGGAGCGCTGGCTTACTCGGTATATCTTACCTAGCTAACATTCATGATAAGAGAATATTTATTTTATTTATAGTGTAGGTATATGTAGTTATACGTTATTTTGATCTTTTTAGTTCATACCAGAGCTAAGTGGCCAAGCTCTGGAGTCGAGAGTTTTCAGACCGCCCGGAGTCGTCTGACTAGGCTTAAAGACTGCTTGTACTAAGACTGACAGCCGGGAACTACAATTTAACGTGTCATCCGACCCATGGCAGCGCACAGATGAAGAACCCAATTCTTAAAGACAATCTTATGATCATAGTCCTCCGAAGACCGTCCGCATCGACCGTTGCTGAGCTTCAATGATCGCGTCAGATCACCTTAGCTAGCCGAGCTATAGGCGCTACATTTATTTCGATTATGCAAAGATTCTAGTTCAATCACTGACACGATAGAAGATTGGTATCAGTTCTTACTAAATACGGTACCTATTCATGTTGTATAATTTACTTCTTACCATCCGTAGTTTCCGTCAGCGGAGATCCGGTCCCAGTCTTCTTTTTGTCCTCTTGTGTAGATCATGTAGTTGACCACACTGGTCCCGCCCACGGCGCGGCCTCGGGGCCAGAAGCATCGTCCGTCTGTCATTCCTGCAAATCCAACACGATTTTTTACAACCAGACATTTGACCTGTATGGCGCGTAACTTCACGAGTTAGACACTTTGGCCTTCGCTGAAACATGTATAGTCTGGAAATACTGGTTCTCAAAGAGGCTTTCGGAACACACTATTAGGGGCTTGGTGACAGATTTTTCAATCTGTAGTTGAGGGTAGTTGCTAGCCAGGCGAGCTCTAAAAATGCTCTACCATCATGCTATGGTTTCCTACGATGATTTTCTTCACCAAAAGCTTGGGCTCATTAGCGGGGATCGAACCCACGAGCTACGGAACGAACGTAAGGCGGCCACACGACCGACTAAGTTTCTATAGTTCCCAGCAGTTTTGTATACGTATACCTCAGACTACTGGAATAAAGGCAGACGCCGCGGTGTCGAACTTACGAGTGACTGCAAATTCAGTAATACTAAATGCTCCAGTAATACGTTTCTGCTCGCAGGCGCTACCAAGCAACACTCGGGTCGGTCGGCTCCGCGGTTGTCATTTCGCAGCGTATCTTTTTATTAAATTATGCCGTATTGCGTCTTTCGTGATTGTAAAAATAGTTCCCAAAAACAAAAGAGCCACGATGGATTATCTTTTCATAGGTGAGTTTGTTGTTTTCTTCAATGAATTGTAATAAAATCGTAAAAATATTTTAATAAAACTACTTGGAACACAAAACCTTGACAAGCTTGGGCCAGTGTGACAAGTATGCTTCAAATAATTTTATCCATAGTGTGGGGTAATTTTTTCCTATGTCGTCATGGATGGGGTCAATATATAGATAGGGAAATTAAATTCTATTGTCGTTTTTTTTATTTTTAAATATAATATTATTTTAGCTTGCGCATATCTTATCATCAACCTAACAAAATTGCATAGATGTATATTACCTTTTTATTTGACTGATTTGGGGTTCATTATCAGTATTTCGACAGCCTTATCATGTTTCGATCCTACACTACTGCTTTGTATGTTGATAGTCACAGATCTTAAAGAATCATCATCATCATCAGCCCATTTTCGACCGAATTTAAGGTTTTTTACGTATTTTTCTACCACGACATGATTTTTTTAAATTTTTAACTTAATTCAAAGGATGTTTACCCCCCCCCCCCCCTTAGAAAACACCCCCCGCACCCCGCGCACAGCCCAACATCTAGTTCAAATTATAAAATAATCCAGTGGTAACAATGTTTTCACTTAGTATTTTGTGTGATAATGTGATTCATGAGATGTATTAGAGGCATTTCAAATAATTATAGATTTAAATTCAGTGTCTTTAATGCCATCAACATTTTCGTTCTCATACTTAAATTTTTTGGTATAAAAACAAATGCTAAAGTACCAGTTTTTGTCCGAGTGAAGTCTGAAAAAGACTACAATAATGTGACAGTAAAAATTATGAAATGTTTTATTGGAAAAGATATATTTTTTTTAACAAATGGAGAATGTGCATGTGTGCCATGGAGCAGACCACAAGGTTAACCTAATTAAGTCAATTATTCAGAAATTTTTAAATATACGGCTTCACCATATTTCAAAACTAGAAACGACCGTGAGAAGTGTAAAAGTAGATGCCAAAAGGCAATATTTCAAAAAATTGGTGCAAAATAAAGGTGTATAAAATAATTAGCGTCACGTGTTTTTATTACTACGTCAATCTCAGTCACTAGAAATAGGTACTAATAAAGTACATCTTAAAATTAGAGGTATTTTGTTTGCTGATACTAGCAACATTACACGCACACGACGACGCGTGTCGCTACAGTGTAAAAAGTACGTGGCTATGTGTGCCACGCACACATGTATAAAAAGTCGCATTCACTCGTGCGCTTGACACCGCGGCGTCTGCCTTTATTCCAGTAGTCTGAGACGTATACCTACTGCCACTCACAGAAGGTGCTAACGGTAAAGTTTCTAATGAAGTGCCAAAATAAATCAGTTAATCATCATGTTAACGGATATAATCATTGTATATGTACAAGGTGTTTTTTAAAATGTGATAATAATGACGTTACGATCTCGACACATAACCCAGACTGGAAGACCGTTGCCCAGGACACAAAAGTGGAGGGATGGTAGGAAGGCTTTTGTCTTAATTTGGGCTGATATATAGGCTAAGATAGATAGATAGATAGATAAAAGTTCTCATACATATTAAATATGGAGTCATATACCAAAATATTATGATAATTGAAAACATATTTTTACATACAAAAATCAAATATAATTTTTCATTTGTTTTAATGGCAGCCCTAACTGTTCACTGATTGTTTGACAGATCGCACGCACACAAGCAGGCGTATACGCATCTCGAGTTAAGGCCATTGTTCAATGATAAGCTCTAAGATTTACACTCATTAAAATTATCGTTAAAGTTAAGTTACTTGAAATCTATGATACTTAATATTCTTGATCCTATGAACTGAATTCAGTTCACAATAAGAAAGAAGAAGTTCAGATTAAGAATTTTTTTTTTAGAATTCTAAATAAATCTAGGTTTGTGTAGTGTAAGTATTATCACACCTGTCAAAAACACCTTGTATACACATACAGCCTTGGAAGGGCTTGGCTGACAAATGTTATTAGCCTACAATTATCTTGGCCTTGACAGGGTTTCTTGTACGGGTTCTAAAAAAAAAAAGGTCCGCAAAGTGCAGGATTATTGGCCTCTGCTGCACTTGAAAGTTGGCCTTGTTTATGTTACCCTTTACTTGGACAAGCAAAAATAAAAATTACATCGCGGAATTGAAGATCTTTGAATTCAAATTGTTTTAAAATATAATAATATGATTGTAGGCGTATAATTAACAACATAAAGTGATAGCCGGTTATACAAACATTATTCAAATATGCCTTACGAAAGTTTTAATACAGTGATAAAAAAACATACTGTATAGTAATCCTCATAGTTTGAAACTCTCCGTCTGACCATCTGCCCTATGACAACCTCATATACTAATATATACTAAACTTACCCCCTCCAAATTCCCGATCTCGGATCGACCGTAATTTATTTTTCCTTTCATTTTGATCATATTCCCTTTCCCATTCTTTTCTAATGGATTTCATCCTACTGTATTTTTTTTTTCATTTTTTACCATTTTTAAAGGCTTCGGCCCTGGTCTATTCAATATTCAATGCGTGCAAAATAAACCTTTTCTTTCTACATGAACTTAAATGCGTGAAATTCGGTGAATCTTATCACTTATGTATTAAGTTAGTATTGATTTTTGTAAATTTTATTTTTAAATTGGTAGCAGAAATAAAAATATTTCTTGATACAAATTATATTTTTTTAAATATTATTTTTATACAGGACTAGTTATTGCCCACGGCTCCGTCCGCGTGTAGGTCGATTTTTTTCGCGAATCGATTTTTCCCTGAATTTTGTTTGCTCCAAACCTCACGGAGCCCGAGACCTTTCCAACGAATTCAAAACCGTGGATATCGTTCGTGCGTTCTGGAGATATAGCTATATTATTTTTATATTATACGAGTAGATGTGGAAACCCAGTGGCAAGAGACGGCACAGGACCGAGGGGAAGGGCCTTGGTATCGGGGACCAAGATCCAGTTTGGGTCATTGCACTAATAAAGTTATAAAGGATGGGCCTTGCGATGTTAGTCCCGCATAAAAAGTAGCCTATCAATTAATACAGTGTCTAAACTACCTCCACCCCAATTTCTTGCAAATCGATACAGCCAGTTTGTTTGTGTAAAAGTAACAAACTAATTTAAACTTTTGCCTTAATATTATAATAATCTATCTTCTATACTATAAGACTCTTTGTCCTGACCTATTCATTCATTCATCTATAGACAACGCAGAGCCCAAACGGCTGGTCCTAGGGTTGTGAAATTTGGAGGGTGTATTTGTTTTAGTATGTAGACGCGTACTAAGAACGGATTTTTGGAAATTCCACCCCTAAGGGGGTGAAAGGGGGTAAAACAGTTTGTATGAAACTTCTTTGTTTTTGAACTTATAGCAATGAAATTTGGAATATGTATAGTTTAAGTAAAATTAAAAATAATGGTATCAAGTTTTTTTTGCCAGGGGTGAACTAAGGGTTCGTAATGGGGGGTGAAAGTTTGTATGGAAAAATCTTTATTTATCAAGTTAAAGTCTTGAAAGTTATTATGGTAATAGTTTATTAAATGGTTGAATTAAAATTATAAAAACTTTTGGCAGGGGTGCATTAAGGGGGATGTCATAGGGGTTTAAAGTTAAAATAAAAGTTTTGTGTTTTTGAACTTAGAGGTGTAAAATTTGGAGTGTGTATATATTTTAGTACTTAAACGTGTACTAAGAAAATATTTTTAGAAATTCTTCCTTTAAGGGGGTGAAAGGGGGTAAAACAGTTTGTATGAAATTTCTATGTTTTTGAACTTCTAGCAATGAAATTTGGAATATGTATAGTTTATGTAAAATTAAAAATAATGGTATCAAGTTTTTTGCCAGGGGTGAACTAAGGGTTTGTAGAGGACGAGGGAGGGTGAAAGTTTGTTAGGAAATTATTTATTTATCAAGTTAAAGTCTTGAAAGTTGTTATGGTTGTAGTTTATATGATTGTTAAAATAAATTTGTAAAAATATTTGCCAGGAGTGCATTAAGGTATGCCATTGGGGTTTTGTGTATTTGAAATTAAATACTTCTGAATTGGAATTTAAGTTGTTCACTTAGTGGTATGGTTCGCGTATTCTAATTATTTAAATTAAAATAATTGCTTGGAGAAAATGATCTAATCTATCGCATCGTCACCAAAGTAGCTAAAAACAGATGTTAACTAGGTCTCAGGAATCGAATGCGGAAAGACAGATGCGACTCATTTTGATATCGTATCAATGTAATGTTTATATAAAATTGGTACGGGAATAGGATACAATAGAATTTGTCCACAGGTTACGCGAAAAGCGACCTACACGCGGGCGGAGCCGCGGGCAACCTCTAGTTAATAATATTAAGATAGTTAATGAATGAATGGATGATATTTTTTTTTCCAATAAGTCACAAAGATATATCATTTCACTTATAATATACTAAGCTTGAAATTGGAATCGTCAAAAGATGTCATTACAATAAATACACTATTTCTCAGCTGTAAAGGGGCCTTGTCATACAAAATAAATAATTAAATCAATTGACGTAAATAAATAAAAATAACTAATAAATAGACCCAAATATTACATTGTCATAATACTGTTAGTTTAAATTCTGTATAATCATTATTTAAAAATTCTTTGATCGTATAAATCGCTTTGCACAGTTGTAGCATTTTACCATTTAAACTAAAGTTATCTTCCTTTTTTATATCTCTCAAATGTTTAGGTTGGATTGTATTCAAATACTCACCAGTACAAATACCCGGCTGGTATTCCATCAGGTAAGGCCACACGTAATCAGTTTGCTGGAGCAGTGGAGCCATCGTTGGTACATTGGTGAAGTAGTTCTCTCCACGACCTGCTTCCAGGAGTAAGACTGAGGCTTTCCGACCCTCGCTTAGGCGCGAAGCCAGCACGCTACCAGCTGATCCAGCTCCAATTACTATGAAATCGTATTCGGCTAATGGTCCTTTGAATCCTGGAATTTTTATTTTGTTTTACAGGAAAACTGACGGCATTAATTATACCTTAAGACGCCTAATTTAATTTTGATCCTATATGTCTGCTTCCTACAAAAGCTACTTTGGATTAAAATCAATGGAAACACGGTTGAAAGTTTTCACTGAAGGGTTTTTAAAATAAATGTGAATTAAAGAATGTGGCCTATGTGGTTCGATAGTATTCGTTATTTTTCCGTGAATCTATGTCATATTGCACAAATTCTATGTAACCCAGACATTAGATGAACGAATTGCTAAAATTACTTTTGAAATCTAATCTAAATTTAAATTATATCTAATCTAAAAAACCAGTGCCAGTGGGAAGAGTACCTAAAATACCAGCCGAGTTGCCTTAATATTGAATTTGTAGTAATTAGGTATCCTGCAATAAATTCACTTTCCATTGTATATTGCTAAAAACATGGATTTTCAGGCTGGAAATATAACATGTAATGAGAAACGTTTGTTAATATTTGAGAAATCTCTTTTTAAGTATTGATCACAAACCACTGGTTTATTAACAAATAAAAAATTGTCACAAAACAGCCTTGCAAAATTATATAGGTAAAATTTGTCTTATTAACCTTGCAGTGTGTTACCACGTCAAGTTATTTAAGAGAGAAATACATTTACTAACCTTTTGGCAAATCGTATTGGTCCCTTAGGAATGCGAAGATGTCCGGTTCAGCAGGGTTCAAACGAAACGTATTAGTGGCCATCATCACGTCAAGTAGTTTACACTTCAGTGACGAACCAGTCAACCTCTTTTCTCTAACACCCTCACTACAAAACTCCTTGCACGGGAAAGGGACTGCGTATTCCTCATCCTCCACCGAAACAAATGCCAAATCGTCATCGTACACAGAATCACTGTTAGTAAAAACAAATGAATAAAATAAAATAAATAATTTTATATCCATAGTTGTAAGCGGGCCGGCAGTCGAGACAGCTTTGGTTTCAAAGTCAGCTGCATGCGAAAGACGGTACGGAAGGATAAGCTTTGAACGAGTTTGTGCGTGAATGGGCTATAAAAGTTGGTTTGCCAGGCTGGTAATCAAGAAGTAAATAACCACAAATCAAAATGAGCGTGTGTAAATTTGATGACATATTTTATTCTTCTTGTGGCGTGCCTAAAGAAAATTTATAAGTAAAGTTTTACATGTTTCTATAAAGTACAGCAATGTGATTCGTTTATTTAAAAAGTTTATGAAGTAAACCAAATACGCGCTTGCTACTTTTTGGCATCAAATAGCTATTTTCCCCCGTTAGCTTAATTAGTTTGTATTAGTTGAAGTTTAATTGAATTGTATCTAATTAACTGATTGGTATATTCTTATTGACGAATATATATTTAATTTTTATGACTCATACCGACGCTACTAACATTAACTTTAAACTACATGGTAGATAGGTAACTATAATAAAAATAATTAAATAAGTTCACATTTCACACACGGCTGGTTAACCCCATACTGAACCATTTCTAGTTTGTATTATGGTTGCTAACACATCTGATATATTAGATATCGCACTATAATTCCCTTAATGTTACTAAACTAAATTTGTTTGTTTTTTGAGTGTTTTTGAGAACAATAGAGTAAAGTCCGTAGTATAGATGGAGTTACTTATCTCAAAATTAATCACTTTTGTTTAGTGACGTTAAGGAAATGAATGTGCGATATGTATAATCAAAAAATAATAAAAGCATATTACTTATGAAAGTGTTGTCAACATTGGCAACTTTTATTTAGCCGGTTCCAAGGCCTTACGCATGTATTATATTACAGTGAAACCTGGTTAAGTGAGACATCCAGGGACCTGCAATGTCGTTTCACTTATAGAGGTATACCACCTACCCAGTGTCTCAGATATACAGGTATAAATAAATATCTATCTCATTTACAGAGTACTTACGTACTTGGAATTACGTGTGAAATTTGTGGGTAGAATAAGAATGAGTAAACAAACAATGTTATCTCAGTTACAGAGGTTTATGCATATACAATTTACTTGCTGTCTCAGTTATAGAGGTAACTATGATGATAAATCGGAAGAACAAATCCCAGATATAGAGGTTTACCTCGTCCCACTAACAGAGGTAATTCAGTGCCAAAGTGTTGGGACCTCAGCATGAGTTCCAGTTATGGAGGTTTCTCACTTATCTAGATCCCTCTTAACCAAGTTTCACTGTATATGTTTATTTGTTACAACGCGGCTTTGACCTTCCTCACATCAATTACGTCTGTAACTGTATTCAAAGCTTTATCAGAGAAAAACCTCTACTCGCTTAACTGGGTTCATTGCCCTGACTGACTTAATATGTTAGATACAACTGTATTTTAAGAACATGACCATTTCTTACTTTGTTGCTGTTTTTGCAAAGCAACTGCACGATGGTATTATTAGATACCAAAGATAAGTTCATGTTTTGTATGCTGGTACATAATCGCCAAAAAGCCGTTATTTTAAACCAATCTTGATGAAAGTTGGTATTCAGATACAATGATTTTTTTTCGTCAACTTCTTTAACTGAGACATAAATACTGGCTGGTTTTAATGATATATGAAAGAACTAGCTGCGCCTCGCGGTGTTACCCGCGTTTATCCGGGACTAAAAGAAGTTAATCCGGGATAAAAATAACCTATGTGTTAATCCAAGGTCTAAACTATCTTCATAGTAAATCTCATCAAAATCGGTCCAGCTGTTGCAGCGTGAAGTAGTAACATAGATTTTGAAGTTATTTGCGTATACGAGAAACACAATTGTTTTCGGAATAAAAAGTAGCCTATGTGTTAATCCAAGGTCTAACCTATCTTCACACCAAATTTAATCAAAATCGGTTCAGCCGTTTGAACTTGAAGAAGTAACAAACATACTCGTACACTTACACACACGCAAACTTTAGCATTTATTATTTTAGTAGGATAGGATAATTAAATTCTTATATAAAACTAAGGTTTGTGAATATGAAACTTTAGTAAAGTAGAGGACGAGATTTTGGGTTATGTGCTCATGATCAATGGAAAATAAGTTTTTTAGTGGGCTCTACCGTTACTAAGCTTTAGAAGTAAATTACTTTATTATGCAGATTAGGTCGTTATGGATGTTACTTAGCATTATAAAAAAGTCATTACAAAAACTAATTTTATATTTAGAGACTTACTTTTATTTAACACAATTTTACTAGTTTATTAAATTCTCTTACACACGAACATTGGCACATTTCAATGAACATTCATAACTTGATTCTTTAAAAATATCGTCGAAAGCTCTCTCTAGCTTCTTTACCAATACCCCATGTGGCTTTGATCATGTCTGCAGCCTTTTCTCCAATAGCTATCGCAGGAGCATTGGTATGTGCAGATATCGTCCTAGGAATTACTCCCGAGTCGACAACACGCAAGTTGCTTATTCCATATACTCGAAGTTTCGGATCGACAACAGCTAACGGATCTCCGGGAGGTCCCATACGGGTTGTGGCAATCTGGTGATGCAAAGTTGCGGTGAGCGTACGTAGTCCACATTCCCAGTACTCGTCGGAGTCAAACGTGTACCCGTGACAGTTGGGGAAATTTGCCCTGACTAACTTCGCGCCGTACTTCTGGAAAGGTGGCGTTGCTGCTATTTTCTGTATGTACCGTATAGACGCAATAAAGGTAGCTACGTCTTTAGGTTCTTTTAGGTAGTTTCCGATCATGATCGGATTACTGAACGGGTTGCTGTCACGTAACTCGATGCGTCCGAATGATTTTGGGTGGAGCAGCATTGGGAGCGCGCTCCATGTGTCGACGTCGCGTGTCATGTAAGATGTGCTCCCAAATGTTTCGCGGAAGGTGTCGTCTGTGATTCTCATCCCTTTTCTTATAGCTTGACTCGATCCAGGTCCGCTGTCAGAGAGAATAGAGCCTCCAAGATTAATAAGTTCTATATCTGGAACTAGTTCAGGATCGTCCGAGACATGAGTCTTCAAGTAGCCTATACCTTCCACCCCTCCTAATGTGGAAATAAAATTGTCTCCATATTGTACCCAGTTGAAAATTGTCTGGAGTTTCATCACTCTTTTCTCGGCAAAACTTATGCCAGTGACGTTGAGTTCGTAGATGATGCCAGGGAAGCAGATGTGATCGTAGAGTCGTTGTCCAACAGGAAGGTCCATTATTACCGGTATTCCTACAGAGTTAAGGTTTTGCTGCGGTCCTACTCCGGAGAGCATGAGTAGCTGTGGAGAAGCTATTGGTCCAGCAGATAAAATTACTTCTTTACGAGCTCTCGCTGTATATTTATATTGATTGCGCACATACTCAACCCCGTAAGCTGTTTTCGAGGTAGGTTCGATTAGGATTTTGGTGACCCTACTCTCTGGTAGAATGTGCAGATTTTTACGTTTCTTATTGTTGTGAAGGAATACTTTGGCGGCGCTTTGTCGTTTCCCGTTCTGTACGGTTGCTTGGACCGCACCGAAGCCAAATCCGTCTGGAGCGTTGTAGTCCACTGTAGGGTGTCCGAGCAGGACTCCGGCCTCTAAGAATGCGTTGAGAAGTTTGGTTCTGAAATCGTTATAAATAATATGAATATTCAATATCCTCCAATAGTATTTGCCTATCTACTTACATCAAGTGAAAAATGGGCAAGTTTTGCTTATTTTTCATAATGTACCTTATTGTAATAATATACAAGTTTAATTAAGAATACCCTACTAAATATTTTGCGATAGCTTATCATGGATTTGAAATTTATCACAGTGTAAGTATTCTTTACAGAGTAGTTACATCAAACAAAACTAAGAAAACTCTCGACTAACATACCCTTCGACCAAGAACAAGCTAAATCAATATCGGTTAATTCGTTTGGAAGCTACTTTGCCACTGACAGACACACACGCATAGAAACCTCAAACTTATAACGCCGTTCTTGCGTCGGGGTTTAAAAAAGAGATTCAGTATTTCCTCACCTTCTAGGCGTGAATTCGACGGGAAGTTCCCCTTCGGTACTTCTGTATGGATTTTTCTCGTATCCTTTCAATGATGCTTTCTCAGATTTCATGAAGTATTTCAGAATGTCGTTATAAGACCTGAAAATCATAAAGAAAAAGATTATTGAATTTCAAATAAGTAGGCAGAAAGCTACTGTAACGATTTAAAATTTTATATATGTACTACGTATAAATCAGTTCCCTCTAATTGCCCAATGTTGCGCCTGATTAATTTGAATTCGACGCTTCGATACTCGTAGCGACATCTCACGAAACAGAAGGCACATATTTTAGGTAGTACGATTTTAAACAAGATATAGGTGGTAATTCTGGCGAACACACTACTAAACTAAATTTAGAGTAGTCCTGTCGCTTATCATCTTTAGTGAACAGAAAGAGACAGCACGATTTGAACCATATACAAAACAACAAAAATCACTTCAAATATGGGAAATGTAGACGATTTTAGAACACACCCAACTGTATCAGCTCTAAAACTACCTACATTTTCCATATTTGACGTGGGTTTAGTTGTTTTGTCTATGGTTTAGATCGTGTCGTCTGTTTCTTTTCACTAATGGTGAAAAGAAACAGAGTTACTTTAAATTTAATTTAGTCGTATGTACACCAGAATCGCCACCATAGAGTGTGTAGAACATTTATTTGTCTATGGTATTACCATCCATAATTCCCGTCACTCGCTATCCTGTCCCAATCCTGCGGCCTGCCTCTCGTGTAGATCATGTAGTTGATCACACTGGTGCCGCCTACAGCCTTTCCACGCGGCCAGTAGCATCTGCCGTTCTCCATGCCTGGAATCCAGAAAAAAAAATGGTTGCCTGTAAAGTCGATTTTACGGGCGAAGATTTTACGTGACAACGTCTGCCGCGTGCTGCGCGCGCGGCAGACCGATCATAGTTGAGTGGGAGAGAGACGCAAGGCATTCGGCGGGCCTCTCTCTCGTTCGGTGACTCATCGTAACGTTACCGGGCGTTACACTTTTTCATAAGTGACTCCCAGCCGCAACCTAATTTAAGACGTTGTCACGTCAAAAATATTTTACTTCCTTATTTCATTGTTTGTTTGTGTATGTGCGGTTTTTGTTCTGTCTTAGTGTATGTCGCGATGAAGTCCCGATATCATAAAATAGAAGTGATGTGTTGTCATGTTACTGCGATTAAATCAATCGGCAGTATCTAACCATAAAATCTAAATCTATCGAGGGTAGTTTTAAATAGTAGGCTTTAAATGATGATAATTTGTTAAAAAAGGCAACACTGGCGCTCCCACGCCGACATATGTAATGTGGCGTAAACATTGTGTTAAAATTTTTACACGTACATGATGTTCTTATTAATTTATTTCTGACATGCAATTGTATTATTACCAATAAATGATTCTTTAAGTTAATCAAATGTTAAAGTAAAAAAGATGTATTAGGTATGTTTGTTTGAATCGAATATGTACCATAACTACCAGTAGTTATTTTAGTAGGTGTTTTTATCAATCTGAAGTCTGGCCTGATTTAAAAAAAAACAAAGTGGAATGCGTGAAATATCTCCGTGTGACATATAGCCTTTATTGTGTTTTAAAAAATATCATGGATTCTTACTAAAACTCCAGTTATGTTACACAAGGTAAGGATCTATACCTACATCTAATATTTTTGTTTTCGTCGCTTAACGTAACGAATAAAACAAAAGAAAAAACATTAAGACCAGTTTTAAATAAGTATTCTACAATATCTTTAGCAACTTAAAGTATTTTATAGCTAGTGCGAAGCGGAGACGATTCGCCAGTATTATCTAAATAGTTAAGTAATTCTCTCTTTAGATCGGTTAGGCTTAATTAAATCTAAATCGTTATTTTATATTTCATGAAAGGCAGATTTAGATTTTGCTCGGTAAATTTGTATAAAACTAAAGACTCTTATAGTATAGTAGATAAGATAATTACTGTCTTAATATATATTGCGCATATAAATAAAATAGGCCTGGCTAGGTCTTGGAGGAGAATGTTCTTGTGAGTTTTACTTTTCGGAGAACAGCTAATTAATTTTTTTGGACGATTATTCAAGTAGATTCTAACACTTCACCTTGCTCGTACCATTATAGTAGCTACTAGGTATCGGATGCTCCAGGTTCGGAACACCACCGCCGTATAAGGAGGACCTAAAGTTGTACGTTCCGAAATATTCTAGCATCATATCTGTCTGCGCGTGAGCATAATCTGTGATGTGATCTATTCGTTTTATTGTTTCTAGTTGTATGCTTAGTAGATAGGTATATTATATATTGATTGAAACATTTGAATTTAATAAACTTGAAGCACTTTTGAAGCAATGACAGCAAATACAAATTAAAATCATTTATTGATAACACCAAAGTTACAAGTGAAATAATATGATATCATTACAAAAGTATATGATATGTATCCATGTCAATTTTCAATTATATTCTAGTACTATAATATCATTACAATAGTATATGATATTAATCATAATGTCAATTTTCACTACTAATTCTAGTATCTAATGTAATATCAATATCAATACAGTGTAGTCCGGCGAGCTGTCGCCTCACGTCCTGGAGGTTGTAGGTTCGATCACCGCCAATAAACTCATAGCATGTTAGTAGGGCATTTTCTAAAGCTCGCCTTGCCACCAACCACACCTAAGTTGAAAAAAAAAACTGTCACCAAGTACTAACTAACCTAACCTAACAATGCGTTCCAGCAGCCTCCTTGAGAGCCAGTTATTCCAGACTAGGTATGCTCCACCATAAGCTGGAGTGTCGGTTACTCGTGTGGTTAGGCGCCCTGCTAGTCATATGTCTAAATAGAGTAACAAAAACAAAACTAGAATCATAGGCCTAGAAACTTTCCACTAAAAGCCAAATCTATCAACCTTTCGTACTTCGTCTTCGACAAAAACCTTTGCACCAAAGTGTATTTAAACAAGTAAATATTCAATAAAAAGTTTAATATGTTAAACTTACCAGTGCATACTCCGCTCTGTGGCTCCATATAGTACGGCCAAGCGTAATCCGTGGACTGAAAATACGCGGCCAAAGCCGGTACATCTGTTAGTATCATCTCCGGTTTGCCAGCTTCCAGAAGTAACACAGTCGTGTCCTTATCTTCTGTAAGTCTGGATGCTAGAACACATCCTGCTGAACCGGCGCCCACGATAATGAAGTCGTATTCGTGATACGGGGCTAATAGACCTGAAAAAAAAAGTTTTTATTCTTAATTTTGGTTTATGGTTTGTTTCTTTTCCATTGGAGCAACAGACCTTCTTTGTTGGCAATCTTTTTGGTTCCCAACTTTATTTATTTGTTGTGTGCTTGTACAGATAAATAAATAAAAAAAATTGTTTAGTACAGAAAGAAAGATACTTTTTTATATAATAAGTACTTAAATGAGATATTTTTTTAAGAAACAGACATGTAATTCTGTTTTGTACCGTATATTTTATAATGTACCATAATAACGGTGTTATAAGCCTTGACTATTAGTCATACATTTTTGCATATTTTTTCGCGCCAATTATATTTTGATTTACATAAATAAAACAGCTAACTGTGTATACCTGTTTTTGGATTTTCTAAAATATCTAAATTGACTTGAATCTTTGATAAGTAGGTTTGTAGTGTAACCTAGATAGAAGCAACGGGTGTTTTGAATATCTTTTTAATTAATTTTTTTGATCTTTGACCTTGAATATTTTTTTTCTATTCAGGGGCATTTCTATAAAGATGGTGAACTTTCGAATTTGATTTTAAATCATATTTTTAACAACCTTACTGATTTTCAGCTTGATGGGAGATTTTGTACCTTCGCTCTCATTTTTAGGTCTAGATTGACCGGACTATTACGAAAGTTTTAATAAAATAATCTAAAATATGTTTAAAAATCGAATGAAATAATTTGATAACCTATATATTGTCAGAAACACCAAAATACGTCAAATTTCCGAGCAAACTTCCCTTCCTGTCAAGCGATTTTCACGTTCAAATCACGAACCGGCCCTTCCTTTATAAGTACCTAGTACAGCCCCACTGTATTTACTCATGCAAGGTACTCACATAATTAACATAGTTGGACCATACTGCAAAAAATGTTAATTGAATATTGAAAGGGACTAGCTAGAGTATTTTTTACTACAGCACTTTGTTCGCACTTACAATGAAAGTTCATTGACATCGAAGTGTACATGCAATCGATGTCTTTCATGATATCTTCGTGCTTTCCATAATAAAAGGTTTTTCATCATTAAGTAAATTTCCAGTTCGCACTTGAAGTGTTGGGATCTATAATGTTAAATTTAAGAGACATACAATATCTACATGCCTCCGAAATGCAGTCAGGTATAAAATTATTTATTTAAATATGGTTTTCGTTTTAAGAGCTTTAAAGTACAACTGTTCAAAACAACAAACTACTTCCTGATAAGTAAACAAGTGTCAATTTAAAATTTTATTATTTGCAATAAAAGAATCTTAACCAACATCGATAAAATATATTCCAGGCCATTCAGGAAGTTAAATCTTTTTATTAATATTCAATTCAACATTTTAAAAATTGGTTCATACGAGTAAATAACGTAGACAAGAAACACCATAAGAACAAATTGGAGATGAGAATCTTCTTCTTTTATGAAAATAGTTAAAAAGAGCTTATGCCTAGATTTTTTCGGGGGTTGCAGTACCTATATGTGCTTGGCAAAACATTCCACTTTATAATTGTTGAAAGAATAAAGTAGTAGTACTTGTACCTCACCAAAAACAGTGAAGGACAGACTTTTCGAAACTATGACATGCTTAGGAGTGAGTGTAGAGACGACGGCTGATAGAGGAGAGTGGAAGAGGAAAATTTGCTGTGCCGACCCCACCTAGTGGGATAAGGCAAGGAAGAAGAAGAAGAAGAAGAAGTTAAAAAGAGCTTATGCCTAGATTTTTTCGGGGGTTGCAGTACCTACATGTGCTTGGCAAAACATTCCACTTAATAATTGTTGAAAGAATAATGTAGTAGTACTTGTACCTCACCAAGAACAGTGAAGAATAGGCTTTTCGAAACAATGACATGCTTGCTTTAAAACACTTACCGCCAGGCAAAGGATAAGAGTCTCGCAGAAAGTCGAAGAAATCTCCAGCATTTTGAGGCGTGTAATGCACCGAAGCACTCTGCAGCATAAAATCGATGACCGGACTTTGAATAGTAGAAAATAAATTAGCACTCCTTTCATTTTTGTTTATTTTCTCGTACTCTAAAGGATAATCGTAATCTCTATCGAATGTTTCCACTTCATCTTCGTCTGTCGATAAACTGACGGCCAAACTGCTTAGGAAAATTATCGCCGTTAATAGTAACTTTCGCATGATTACTTTTTTATTTTATGGATAAAATTTGTCTAAAAAATTAATCTCAGATTCTCGACACACTTCGTTTCATATTTCACCAAAAAAAAAGACGAGAACTATTTAGTTTATTTTGTCAACTTGGTGTTTGATCTAGTTTATTTTAATTCTTCCGAGTATCGATCGGTAGGTCTTTTCTGGTCGGTGGTTACTGAGAGTCTGTGATGTTACAGCGCGAAGTCTCAAAGGATACCTATGGTATGCGTGTCGGACCTTATGTTTTAAACATTTTAACCGTACACCTGAGCTTAAGTTGTTCCGGTTATTGCGAAAAAAATCTTAGCAGGCGTTAAATATTGTTGATTTAAAATTCCCAGTTAGTATTCATTAATGGAATTTTAAAGCAAACCTTTTATTAAAGGTAAACGCTTTTAAAATGGCCTGGTAGACTGCTTATAAGCTACCGTTTGTTAAACAAAACAAGACTTAAACTTAAGAAAGAAAGCCTAAACTAACAGGATTTTTACTGAGTGGATCCTGTTGATTTAAAATTTAAATTAGTACCTACTTCAGTTCTTTTTGTACCAGGAAGTACTAGAATTATATTATGTTATTAGGGTGCTGTAAGTTGAAGTACTACAACAAACTGTTATAAAAATAGGCCATCTTTAGAATTAACTTTTTTTTTAAATTAATTGAATTAAGTATTACGAATTTTAGAAATATACACGTGTAAAAAATATACCTATCTACCTACCTACCATATTTAGGGGTGGCTTCTTTTGTGAAGTTTTTTATTTAACCCCACGCAAATTTTTTTATGAACAGATTTTTTATAAAGTAAGGATTTGTGTATGACTTTTCTATCAAGTTTACCACGGACCAATCGGCCTTCAGATATGGTGGCAGTTTAGTCTCCCTCCAACATTTCCGGAGTTATATCGGGTATGTACTTACGAAGCAGAATATCGATGTTTGATTTGTAAACACTTCATGAGTGAAAATAATTTTGAAGAGTTACAAATAAAATAGTGCTTTGACTTTGGACAAATTTGCATGCGATACGTGTGATGATGAATACTTGAATAATTTACCATGATAATACGCTTTATTAAAGACGCGCTTTATTTTCATTTCGAAATGCCAGGAATCCACGAAATGACCTAAATATTTCAAGGTTAATTCTAATTTAGGGTGTACAATTGGAGGTTAAATAATGTTGTTGTTAATTTCGATTGGGTGACCGAAAAGAAGAACTTTTTAGTGCTTCCTTGCGTCGAATAGCACGATGTAGGTACCGGATTTCTTTCTCAGTACAGTCGGGTACCTTCTTGGTGGATTGAAATCTAGTCAGAAATAGATACTCATACGAAAAGAAGAAATTAAGAGAAAATTTGCCTATACCTTATATATATTGCCTTCTAACAATCTTATCTATTAATCTTTACAAGGAATTCTTTCTTTCTAAGGAAGTACGAGTATCTACAAATCTTTCAAAGGATTTTTTCCTGAAACTGACTTACAAAGAACACATTTCAAAACTTGTCTTAATTTGATAAGATCGTCACTTAAGGCTTTCCTTTACCATCACATATAATGATGGTTGAATGAACTTAACGGGATTCAACGCATGCTTGTATTTATTGTATTTCTTTTCGTTTTATCCTAAGTGCATTTTGGTGAGAACAGTATTTAAGCAGTCCTTGTATTTTTGGGCACATAAAGGTACAAAAATCTTCTGCATTTGTAAGATTCCCTACATTAAATTTAGATTAAGAGCTTAACATTCGGTCGTTTTTCCAAATATTTTGTAGAGGTTGCTATTAATATTGTTCACAAGAAGCCTACTGTTATTATAAATACGTAAGTTTTCGAGCATTCATGTATGAATTATATTTCTGTTCAATAAAACTTTTGTATGGAGACAGCCTCAACTCTGGACTAACACACAGGCTCCTTTTAACCCGGATTAACGCCTCCACGGACTCTTAAAACCTCGTCTGAGGTTTTCATGAGCTATTAATAACCGATGATAAAATATTACACATTACCCTATATTGCCTCCAGTTGAATTACATATGAATGAAAAAATTACATCTCTTTATTGATTTTATTTATTTATTTTCAAATAAAATAAATTGTATTTATAACGGTAAAATAAACATTATATTAACATAAAATATTTCAACGTTGTTCAAAGTTATTCTACCTTCGTCGTCTTAATACTTTCGCGATCGAGAAAATCTAGTTTATTGACACCTAAATTTCTATTCGACAGTAATTTCAATTCTACATATTAAGACTGGAGAGTACAAGTTATTATTCTGTGACTGGAGGGAAAATGTATTAAAAATGTGACTGAAGTTTATCTCCATGAGTATTTTATCATATCAGCAGCCTTTTCTCCAATCATAATAGCCGGCGCGTGCGTGTGCGCTGATATAGTCCTGGGTATAATACTGGAGTCAACCACGCGCAGTCTCTTCACTCCATGAACTCGCAACTCAGGATCAACTATAGCTAATGGATCGCCTTTTGGTCCCATCCTGCATGTTGCAATCTGATGATGTAGAGTAGCCGTATACGTACGTACAGCGCATTCCCAAAATTCATCCGAATCAAATTGAAACCCTCTACAGGTTGGGTAATCTGCTTTGTAGATCTGAGCTCCAAGGCGTTGGAAAGGCTCTGTCGCTGCTAGCGCCTGCAAGTAACGTATGGACGCAACGAACGTTGCAACGTCTTTCGGATCTGTAAGGTAATTGCCGTACATTTTTGGATGTTTGAACGGATTGTTGTTTTTCAATTCTATTGAGCCTACGGATCTAGGGTGGAGTAACATTGGGAAAGCACTCCACGTGTCCGTGTCATCGATGGGGCCGAAAATACTGTCGAAGATTTCTCTGTCAATCATCATGCCTCTTCTTGCCGCTTTACTTCCAGTGGGACCTCCATCAGACATCAGAGAACCACCGATACTAATAAGCTCTATATCCGGTATGCCCTCACCATCTTCTGAAAGTGGGGTTTTAATATACCCTATGCCTTCCACGCCGCCTGGAGATGCCAACTCATTGTCACCGTATCTCAAATATCTCAAAACGTGTGCCACGTTAACTGGATTCTCCCTTATACTGACGTTCTTAGCCGTCAAAGTAAATATGGCTGCTGGAAATGTAATATGATCGTATAGTGTGCGTCCTACGGGAAGATCTTTAATAACAGCAATTCCGTGTTTGCTGAGATGCTCTTTAGGGCCTACTCCTGAAAGCATTAAAAGCTGCGGCGATGCGATAGGTCCCGCTGAGAGAATGACTTCTCGTCTTGCTTTGACTTTGCATTTGAGTTTGTTGCGAACGTATTCAACGCCTTTAGCAGTGTTGGTTTTGCTATCTATGATTATTTTTGTCGCTCTAGCCATTGGAAGTACGTGTAAGTTGGGCCGATTTCTATTGTCGTGTAGGAAGGCTCTGGCGGCGCTCATCCTTCGTCCGTTGCGTGTTGTAGTCTGAACGTAGCCAAAACCGAGTGTTTCGGGGTTGTTGTAGTCTACAGTTGGTGTTCCTAATATTCGACCTGCTTCCAAGAATGCTTCGATGAGTGGCGTCCTATTAATTGAAGAAAACAAACGAGATTAACATCTCGTTCTTTGAATAAAATATAAATGTAAAAAAAAATCACACATTTTTGGGCATTTGGACGTTAAACATAAAATTAAAGATGCATAAAATTTATTATGTTCGTGTAAAATCTTGATTGTACTGTTTTTTTTATATACTTAGTTGAGGTACCTTTCTCACCTGGAGTTGTCCCTTACCTATAGTTTACGTGTTCAACAGACATTTCACCGTTGTGTCCTCTATACTTCAAATTCTCCAATCCATACAAGTTGGCACGTTCAGATTTTTTGTAGTATTCCAGGACTTCATCGTATGACCTGTGAATAATAGACATGAGTAACAAATATTAGCATAAGTCACGGTTTTTGAGTGCCTGTTTTAAGCTCCTGGAAATAAAACTTTGTTGTGGTATACTTCTGTTAGCAACATTTTTATGCTAGTGTTATACGAATGGGAACGACTAATGTATGATAGAGGCGAAGAAATCTATATGTGGGTGTTATTTTTTGGTTACCATCCATAGTTCCCAGCAGCGGCGATCCTGTCCCACTCCTGCGCCCTTCCTCTCGTATAGATCATGTAGTTGATGATACTAGTGCCCCCCACGGCGCGCCCTCGAGGCCAGAAGCATCTGCCGTTCACCATACCTGGAATAGACTATACTGTATACAACGAAAACCACTTTACTATTTTTGCCTCAAAGAATTTTGGTAAATCCGACGTTTATACTACTTTAAAAAATATACTTAATTTTACTATTGCTAGACTGATGAAGTTCTGGCAGTACATTAGCGTCAATAAAATAATGTGTACTCGAATGAAAATGCAATTATTTGCTTGTCGACCTCGTTGGCGTAATGGTTACCATGCCGGACTGCCAATCAGAAGGTTCGATTCCCGGCGCGGCCAACATCTTTGTTCTTAACTAAATTTGTTGGCTGTGGATCTGGGTATTATATATATATGTATAAAATATATATGAATGTATATGTAGTATATCAGCTACCATAACACAAACTACAAAACTAGAAATGGTTCAATATGGGATTAAACAGCCGTGTGTATAAAAAAAAAATGGTTGCCTGTAAAGTCGGTTTTACGGGCGAAGATTTTACGTGACAACGTCTACCGCGTGCTGCGCGCGCGGCAGACCGATCATAGTTGAGTGGGAGAGAGACGCAAGGCATTCGGCGGGCCTCTCTCTCGTTCGGTGACTCATCGTAACGTTACCGGGCGTTACACTTTTTCATAAGTGACTCCCAGCCGCAACCTAATTTAAGACGTTGTCACGTCAAAATGTTACCTAAACAAACGCCAGGTTGTGGTTCCATATAGTACTGCCAAGTATAGTCAGTCAGTTGGAAGTAAGGTGCTATAGCGGGTATATCCGTGATGATACTCTCTGGTTTCCCGGCCTCAAGCAGCAGAACTGTCACGCTGGGGTCTTCGGAGAGGCGAGCCGCTAGCACACAGCCCGCCGACCCGGCGCCCACAATCACGTAGTCATATTCCTTATGGGGTGATTTCATACCTGAAATATGTATTGGAACAAATTTGAAGAATTGGTGGTCTTTATTAACCGTGGTAATACGGATATGTGTTTATTTAGTTTCAGGACGAGTTTTTTTTATCCTTGATAGGTTAGCGTTTGACTACAGCTAGCCTGGTGTTAAGCTGCGCTGCGGTCTACCTAGAAGATACCTACTAACTCTACTTTTGAAGGCTCTCAGGAAACATAGACTCAGGTAGTGAGTTCCAAAGCTTCGCAGTCCTCCTCACCACATAGGTCTAAAACGTATTGAACGTATTGAAGTATTAAACGTACCTATTGGTTAAAGTAGTTTACGTTAGGGGTTTGGATGTGATTTAGGTTTTTTATTGTGCTTTATTTGACATGAATTATTTTTAATTGTCACTGATTATGTAGATTATAATAGTCGAAGACATAATATCAGTCGCAGGTCGAATCTGGACACGATTGGCACAGGATCGAGATGAATGAGATATTAAAAGAGGCCTATTACCAGCAGTGGTAGTGAATCGGCTGTGGATGACGATGTTGAAGTGGTTTATTTAAATCTTTGTATACGGAATTATTCAGAGATTTAAGTTCGTTATATGTCATCCAAATCGCACTAACTTCTTGGGTGTGGCGATGTAACAGTTATTTAACTTGGGAAAAAACATTGGGCGATCGACTTTAGCTCAAATAGCCACGTTTATTGACGTGGAAAAATATAAAGTTATATTATACTTGACTTCACTTAGAGCTGAAACCTACTTTTAATTTTTTTTTTTTTTTACTTAAATTTATATCTGATTTTTGTAATATAATTGTATCCCAGACTAGTTTTATTAGACCAGTTTAAGAAACTGATTCGTTAATTCAATTATGTTTTGAAAGTAAGCAAGTGCTCGGTGTTTTGTTTATTCTACTTAAATCTACTTGAATTTATCCTGGTTACAGCGAGTTTTGCTTAACATTTTCAAGGGTATGGATTGTATAAAACCTTGAAGAAAAACCTGAATAAAAACAACATTTTAGTAATTATATTTTCCTGGTAATATGCATGTATGAATTTATGGACATATACGCTTACTCAGAGGTACTTGTAAAGTTGTAACCACTGAGTGGAAAGAAATCTTACAGTTTTTTTTGTAAACGATGTACGGTATGGTTGTACGGTCGATACTTGAGCGATTAGAGTCATCGTCCTCTAATTTGATTGTAATAACACCGACTCATAAAAAATGAACGGAAAACTACACAGACTGATAATTACGAGGTGTTATTTACCTGCCTTCCCAAGTCTAGTATTTAATACACTGGCAACTATAACCACTACCAATGATAATGGCACCTGCTGTCAGTTCAATAGTTACTGTGCTTAGCGACGCGATAGTAGTATCATCATCATCATCAGCCCGTCTGCGTCCACTGCTGGACATAGGCCTCTCCCAAGGCACGCTATATGACCCTATACACATATTGATAGTAGTATAATACGAACCTTACTTATTGTTCACTAATCATATTTTTAACACTGACAGAAGTGGCTATTATCATTGGTAATATCAACACTCATTGCCAACGTGTTAAATACCAGACTTGGCTTTAAAATGTAACTTATCTGCACGAACTAGTTTTAGGGGTAATCTATCTGCCAGATTAATAATTGTTAACGAACGCATCTACATACTAATTACAGTCAAATGCAGTTTAAGTTATTACTTTAACTGCAAAAATACATGATATATAAAAAATACATTGTTATGTCAGTTAAAGTAATAACTTAATGAAAACATTTTTAACTAAACTCAATTTTGTTTGCTCTAATTAAGTTAAAGTTTTTGAAAATTTATAAAATCACTTACCATTTGGCAACGCATATGAATCCCTCAGTATATCGAACAAATCTCCAGGATCATTTGGTGAATAGTTTGGAGCTATCGATTGCATTAAAATATCCATCATTGGACTCTGTGGAAACGACCTTCCTGGTCTCTTACGCGACGTTCGACCTCCTTCATTGAAACTTGATTCTTCATCTACTCCTTGAAACTGCGAGAAGTAGTCGGCTCCCTGTTCCTCTTCTGGGAAATAGGACCTACTTTCTCTTTCTAACTGCTTAGTGTAAGGTTCATTGTTGAAGTAGTTACCGTAGTCTCCAAAAGTCACTTCTAACACCATTAGCGTTATTAACAAACTTCTCAGCATTTTGTCGCTCTTGTCGAAACACTGCACTGAAAATGTGGCAGATTTTATTGTATTTATATTTAGGGTCCACCCATACTATCATAGATAAGAAAAGCGACTAGTAATGTAATTATGGTACTACACATCGGTATCTGTAATCGCAAAATTCGTCATATTACGGTTACTATAAATCATAAACAGAATTTTATTCTCCATAATGTTAGTAAACACATAAATATAATAAAAAAATATACATGTCAAAAACATTTAATGTTAGAAAAACCCGCCCATGACCGTACCTGATGCAAAGGTGGTGTATTTATATTAATATTGTATGTTATACTTTCCACTCGACAGAACACACAACCAAGAAAAATATACCTTTTATACAAGCATCAGTGAGGAAAAAATATTAATTTAATTAATGGCCAATTGCTTGTAAAGACACGTTTACGTGAGGGTTTCGTTTACAGATACCATCACATAATGTCACTTTAAACATACGAGTAAGAATTAGTAATTCTTACTCGTATGTTTACTCACTAACAGGGCCACTTTTTTTTTTATTAGGCATGGTAACCATTATGCACAACAAAATATGTTTAATATGTTATGTTTGTGTATATTTCTTTTTTGTGCATAATAAAGGTTTTTTCTTTCTTTCTTTCTTTCATTACGCCAACGAGGTCGTCGTGCAATAAAATTCTCGTGGCTGTGTCTGACGATCCACAGTCCAATGTATAACCGCTGGATCTCTGCTCACAGAGACCAGAACAAAAAGTGACCTGGCACCATATTCGTGCCGTTGTGTATTTTATTTTATTTTATACATTTAAAATTTGACTGGCACCCCTCTACAGTGTCAACAATTTAATATTAACTTTATGCAATCATATGGGTACAATTAGCCTGCAATAAAGACTTTTTATTATTTATTTATTTATTACTTAGCTAGGATTGTTATTTTAAACAAAAGATTTTGATTCATTTTTTTTGATAGACTTAGCGCGCTTTACTGGCATTATATAATTTTGCTATGTAGTAAGTATTTTGTTAAAAACTTTTCTTTAATAATATGTCTTTGTTTCCATTGTTTATTAAATTAAAGCCCGCACTAATAGTTCTGCGTAATATCATCGAAATGGTCAGAAAGTAGCGCAGAACAAAATTGTTTTGCAAAGCAACTAAAATCAAAACATAATCTATCACAATTAAAAAAACTATTTTAGCATATTTTGCTTAAATCACAACAAACGAAACTGGTTTTGCACCAAATATATATCTTAAATTCAGAATAGAATATATCTTTACTGTACTACAACAAAAATTCAAATATTATTAATACACGTAGAGATCGAATAGGTACCTACTCTGAAATATACTTTAAGACTGTTCTCAAAATAGTTTAGTCCTAATCCCAAAAAGAAAAGTTTCGGTTGTATATTTTTCCTACTGCCTAGTTATTACACGCGACTTCGCCCGCCTGTCAAAGGATTTTTAATTTGTTAGTAAATTTAAACGTACACTAACTATTTCGAATAGCTAATGTATTTTTTTTTTCAAATTACATCAGTAGAAACCGTACACTAAGTTTCGTCAGGAATGACTCCCGTTTGAGAAGAAACATACCCTAAATACAAAAACATACACACATACAGACTGATTAAATAAAATTTTGTAAGTTTAAGTCTTAATGTAAGTTGCAAAGAGAAACAAAATATAAACTATGTTACTCGGGGACAATGTAGCTTCTCAACGGTAAAATTATTGTTCTTATATGTTCACTAGTTTTGGAACCTATTCGCGTCAAACAAACAAACAATCAAACGTTTCCTCTTTATAATGTTGGTATAAACAAACCTATTAAAAGGACTGGTTCATATGAACTTGAACGAGGTCGACAATTAATGCAATATAACTCACCTACCTAAGTATTATTACTTGATCAAGATTGATGTCACGTCAGAACAAAGGTAATCTTTGTTATTGTGATTCATAAACATCGCATAAAAAAGTTTTCATTGCTAATAACTGTTTTAAACTTTAACTTTAAATATGGGCGGGCCCATCGCTGTCGATTTACTTTTATTAACACCAATATTTTTCAAATTTCAAAATTTAGAATCGTTCTAGTACGAGGGTGAATCAAAAAGTTCTTAGAAGTGCATATGAAACCTTTTTGGATCAAGTTCGATATTCAAATTAAAGAGTGTCTATTACACTATATTTATGCAGACTGTCACTTGTTTTTGTCAGTTCGTTCGCATATAATATTTTTTTTTGTGCAACGAGTTGCTAAAAAGTTAAAATTAAGGATAAAAGTGAGTTACGTGCGGTAATAAAATATCTCAGTTTGAAAAAAATGTCTACGAAGGAAATTTTTTTGGACATTCAGCAGACATTAGGTGGTGATGTTGTACCCTATTCTACGGTTGCGTACTGGGTGGCTGAATTTAAAAGAGGTAGATCAAGCTGTAAAGATGACCCGCGTTCTGGGCGGCCTTCAACCTCCGTTACAGAAGAAAATGTCAAAAAGGTTGAGAATCTGGTTTTGGAAGACAGAAGAATGACTATAAAACTAGCTGAGATCCTAAAGATATCTTTTGGTAGCGTTCAATCCATTTTAATTGATTCACTGGGGTTCAAAAAAGTGTCTGCAAGATGGGTGCCACGAATGTTAACCGACGAAAACAAAAAGCGACGTTTGGAAATTTCCAAGTGTAATCTCGAAATGTTCCAGCGTGATTTGGATAATTTTTGCCGTCGTCTTGTCACCATGGATGAAACATGGGTCCACCATTTTGATCCTGAAACTAAAAGACAAAGCATGTCTTGGAAACGACCATCCTCTCCATCCATTAAGAAATTTCGAGTTGCTCCTACCGCTGGCAAAGTTATGGCCTCTATGTTCTGGGATAGTGAAGGAATCCTTTTTATTGATTACATGCCAAAAGGCCAGACGATTACCCTATATGCAAATTTAATCCCGAAGCGTGCGTGAAGCGATTAAAGAAAAACGTCGTGGAAAACTGTCGTTGGGTGTGTTGTTCCTTCAAGATAACGCTCCTGCTCATCGATCGGAAGTTGCGCTCAACGGAATCCGCTGTGCTGGCTTCAATCTCCTTGACCACCCACCATATTCTCCGGTGTAATCACTTGGGGCTAAGTAGCCCCAAGTGATTTTCACTTATTTCCAAAATTAAAAGAGGAAATTCGTGGAACAAAATTTCACGATAATGACGCGGTTATAGCTGCCGTAGAGGACTTTTTCGAGAGTCAAGAATTTTTTTTTTCACAAGGAATAAGGAAGTTAGAAACGCGTTATTCTAAATGCATTGCATTGGAGGCAGATTATGTAGAAAAATAAAATATTATTATTTAAATCTTTGCATTTTTTAATATTGATTCCAAGAATTTTTTGATTCGCCCTCGTATTTTACACGAGAACTAAAAATTCTACTGATATCTATACTAACTAGTTCGTTTTGAAACAATAAGCGCTAAACCCAAAAACACCAAATTAGTACCTAATAATTGTCTGTAAAAAGACTGGCGCCGGTTGGACGGATAAATCTTTTTCTTCGTATGAACTAAGTGGCCAAGCTCTGGTGTCGAAAGTTTTCAAGCCATCCGAAAGCCTCTGACGGATAAATAAGAGAGCTCCGTTTGATTTCTTTTGGGGTCGGATTCCAAGGAGCCAAAGGTTACAGAATAATTAACAGTATGAAAGGTTCTTTTACGATACCGTTGTCGAGTTCAATGACCTTTAGGTACTTAAAAGCTTTATGCAGAAAAATCTTCGTAATCTCATCCACGATCATAATAATTTTAAATTATAAATAAACGATGCGGTAGTTCACAGTATATTATTATTTAATTGGATATATTTAATTGTAAGTGCTACTTGCGTTAAACTAGCATCTAAGATCTATACCAAAATGTATACATATATGTGAAGCTTTAACTATAATTCCGCTATAAGTACTAAACAATTTGACTTAAATTATTTATTATTACATAGATTATATATTATTAGAACTGTATTTTAGTTACTAGACGGCAGAATAATGACAAGCACCATGTATGTACTCGTATATTTTAGCGCAATAGAAATACGAAAATTCGCATAATAAATCCATTCTCACAAATTTAAATAAAAAAGTCTATGTAAATTAATTTCGTACTCACGGATTAACAATATATCCACAATGCCTTACTGTACACGTCGTAAAATTAAATTATTTTTGTTAATTACGGGGCAATAGACTTCACGTCCAAAGCCCCAAAAAGGATATAAATTAACAAAAAAAAACACAATTCGCTTTTAAAACCAAACTTCCTCAAACATTTTTCCCGTTTAAAAACCTTTGTGTATGATATTAATTTGATACTTGCAAGTATAGCACGACACGTGAGAGGAGCATGACAACTTGTGGCCAACGGAACAAATATCTGCAACTTGTAGACTTACATATATCAGGTCTAGAACTTGATTGTCGCTGTATAATATTTATTATAAACAGAAAACGATAACACATTTTCTTTTATTTTAAAAAAGAATAACAATCATGAAGGTTAAGAATCACCTTTTTTGTGCTTTGTAGTATTTATTTTCTCTACAAGGAATCCTTGTATGCCTGTCCGTCCGCTCTATTGTAATATTGTAACCTTAAAAATTATTTACGTAGATGAATGAAATTTTAAATCATACTTTTTTGCTAATTTCAATAAGTACATAAGTTTTAGGTATATGTTAGTATTATAATCTTGACATCATAAAATAACAATATATTTTAGGGGTGGTTTCCATACACGTGAAAGACTTTTTTAAAAGTAACCCCAGCATATGTTGTGTTTACCGATAATTTCCCAAACTGTCAGTGTTTCATTACTATGTGTCTATATCTATACAAAAAAACGTAACCCTTCATGTTCACTTATATAGTAAAACAATGCACAACGTTTTTTTTAAGCACAAAAAATAGGTGGTTCTGTACTCCAAGACTAAGATACATTAGCATGAGATCATTTCTATCCTTAAAGAAGAATTAAAATAAAACTATATTAATTAATTAACTTAATAGAAAACTATATTATTATTCAAACCACCTAGTGGGAAATGGTAAAGGAGAAGAAGAAGAAGATTATTATTCAAACAAAAGGTTCTTGAAAGTAATATTTCGAAGGCGTAAAGGTTACCATGCCGGACTGCTAATAAGAAGGTTCCGGGTTCGATTCCCGGCCCGGTCAACATCTTTGTGCTTAACTAAATTTGTTGTCTGTGGGTCTGGGTGTTAAATTTGTATTTATATATAATATGTATGTATGTATATGTAGTATATCAGTTGTGTTAACAACCATAATACGAGCTAGATATGGTTCAGTATGGGGCTAACCAACCGTGAACCGTGTGAATGTGTCAAAAAAAAAATAAAAAAAATAAGATAAACCTGTTTAACAATATATCTTCGTGCTTAGTGTCCTATGGCGTCATGTAGGTCTTTTGCTTTTTTTTAAATGGCATGCCCGGTCCAGCGGGTTGAGCACAGAACGAGAAATTATAGTCTTTCCACCATTATTTCCACCACCCAGTGCAAATCCACGTTGTCACAATTGCAACAAGGAACTATTTGTCTTATAAATTATTTCCACTTGACGTTAATTATGGACATGTTGTGTCGCTATTCCCCGCTGTTTCCAATTAATGACGCTAATTACTCTTCGAATGACATATAGCAAGGAAAGACTATGGTATAATTTGGAGGTGGGGAAAAAAAGGAATCTACGTAATCATTTTGTGTTTCAATTTTTATAATATAATGAGCAATACTATTGTGTTGAAAAGAATTGAAGAATATTTAAAAAAAAATATATAACTTCAAACGCACAAAAAAAAAGTAACAAAAGTATTTTTTAAACAATGCTATACACCATATTTGGCACAGCTCCTCAGAGCTACCAATTCGCATAATTGTAACTTTAATACACTTATAATGTAACTGTTTCGTGTATGTTCCTTATTTTACAAAAAAAAAATACATATACAATTAAAATTAATCAAAAAATTATAAAATGAACAGATTATTACTGATTATACTGATTATCTCTCAGTGGAGAAATTTTCCACTACCCGAGCTTGCCCCCTGGAGTTCGTTGTACTCCCCAAAAAATCGATTATGCATGAGTGGCAATTGGCCAACCATTGTAAACCAAAATGGAATGTATGGTAAGTGGTATAATTTAATTTTAAGCGTGTTTATATTTTAATATACTACTTGTACGTAGGCTAGCATTTTTATTCTTATTATGATATTTTTTGTACCTTGTTTCCTTATTTTAGTTTTAAGGTTTTTTAAAGTTTTGATGTGTTAAAAGTAAATAAAGTTGTTTAATACAGATAAATATACAAAGTAGATTTAATCTGGTTCTAGTCTTTTTATTATTCTTATTATAAACGATATCTTGGATTATGATCATTGTACATGATTAACAATAAACATCTTGTAGTTTCAAAAAAATGGTGTACTAAGAAAAACTTTTTTTTCAAGGTCTGTTTTATTTTATAATATAGGTGAATGTATAATAATAATAAATAAATTGTTTATTCAGGCAAAACATACATTCACATATAATGACATTCATAATTATGATTATTATATTTTGAACATAAGAATACATATTAATATAATTATTTTTATTTGTTCACAAAATTTGATATTTTTTATTTTTTAACAGCGGTGTCGGTGATAAGCAGGCAATTTAAGGGCACTCACTCCCTCAGTAGGATTCGCTGAGTTTGAGGGAGTTAGTATCTCTTCTAGGGTGTCAGATGTGAGTGAGTGGGTAGGCAGTTAGTAGACCGCAAGAACATAGGGGTGTGTCCATTTTTGTTGAGGAACCTATTGCGCTGTATGAGAGTGTGTGTTCGTGTGTGTGTGTATGTGTGTGTGTGAGTGTGTTATTATTATAATACTTAAAATATAAATAGTTCAATTATTTATAAGGTAAATTCTATTCTTCTGATCTTGTACTGTACTACTTTAATATTCTAAACTGGACACTCCATAATGATGGGTTGAGTATAACATGTGTTTTATTCTGTGATTTCAGGTATGTCGTCGAATGTAAAAGGTGTCTAGTAAGTTTTAAACACAACATATTTTCCTTTAACATCATATCGTCAGAATAAGTAAATAAATAAATAAATATTAGGACACATTCACACACGGCTTTATAAAAAAAAATGGTACATTGTTCATTTAACTGTCTTATTAATACATTAATTTATGCTATAAATTAAAATTGGTTCAAAATGTCAGCTATTATGGATAGTCTACCAACAAGTAACAACTGATAGATTTCTTGGATCCGTTTGTTTGATGCCAAATCTATAAAAGCTTACCACAAAGTGCCTGACAAAAATAAAAAAAAGTTAAATATTTTTTATGACAGCTTCTCACTAATATCACAAACTAGAGCTTTTATTTCTAACATACGGGATAGCTTAAACAAAGAAGAAAAATACGAGAACCTTAGCTTATACTTTACTGCTTTACTCGTACTTAGCAGATTTGGTACATTCAGGCATTCACGTCTGAAAATGCATACGTGTATATAATGTAGGCACATAAATGTTATTTGCTTAATTAAATAAAATTGTTTTAAAAAACAAACAACCGACTTCAAAAACACAACTAAAAAGGGAAAAATAATTTTAAGCCTACATCAAATCAAGAACATATAAATAGAATAGAAGAGTTTATTTCATGTACTTATAAAAAACTAATTTCAATTTTTATTAATCCTGTATTCTTGGAGTCGGTGCCAGCAAAGAAAGACAATTAAAAATAGTTTTTTTTTTTTTTAAGAAACATTAATTTGTTCTTATTAGATGGCACCGACTTCAAGAATACAGGATTAATAAAAATTGAAAATAGTTTTTATAAGTACATGAAATAAACTCTTCTATTCTATTTATATGTTCTTGATTTGATGTAGGCTTAAAATTATTTTTCCCTTATTAGTTGTGTTTTTGAAGTCGGTTGTTTGTTTTTTAAAACAATTTTATTTTCAAAATTTTTAGTGGTTAGTAATGATATTTTTTTAAGTTTTAGCTATGGAGAGCCAAATAAACTTCACGATGAAAAAATCTGGCGTGTGCCAGGCAGGTAACCAATTGGGAGCAAATCGAGCTGGATGCAAACGAAGCTAGCAATGCGTGAGCGAAGCGAGCGCGAAAATTTTCACCGTATTTGTTCGAACCGTTTGAGCATAAAGAAGTCCGAAGAAGCACAAATTACTAATGTTTGTTGTGTCAAAACGTACTAGATCTAAGTGCGAGCAAAGAGAGCTGGATGCGAGCGAAGCGAGCCCGAATTTGTTCGAACTTGTACGAAACACCGTATTTGTTCGAACCGTTTGAGCATAAAGAAGTCCAAAGCAGCACAAATTACATAATGTTTGTTGTGTCAAAACGTACTAGAACCAATTGCGAGCGAAGTGAGCTGGATCCGAGCGCGAAAATTTTCACCGTATTTGTTCGAACCGTTTGAACATAAAGAACTCCAAAGCAGCATAAATTAAATAATGTTTGTTGTGTCAAAACGTACTAGGACCAAGTGCGAGCGAAGCGAGCTATGCGCGAGCGAAGCGAGCGCGAAAATTTTCACCGTATCTGTTCGAACCGTTTGAGCATAAAGAAGTCCAAAGCAGGACAAATTACATAATGTTTGTTGTGTCAAAACGTACTAGAACCAATTGCGAGCGAAGCGAGCTGGATGCGAGCGAAGCGAGCTATGCGCGAGCGCGAAAATTTTCACCGTATTTGTTCAAGCCGTTTCAGCATAAAGAAGTTCAAAGCAGCACAAATTATATTATATTTGGATTGTCATACGCCCAAATTATCCTGGGGGGAAATCGAATGAAGCGGGATAATTCCTATAGAAGCGAGCGCGTAAATATTTTCCTTATCCGTTCGAGGGTCTAGTCTATTTATATATAAAATTTTACAGTTCCTTCTTCCACTTAGTATGACCTAAGTGGTCAAGCTCTGGTGTCGAGAGTTTCTCAAGCCCCTGATTTAGTTTGACCACTGCTTGTACTAAGAGTCCAGGATCAACAAATTAACGTGTTATCCGAAGCACAGTAACGCCCAGAATGAATATACCACATTTTTTTATGGAAGTCTAGTGCATGGTCCCCCATCCAAAAAGTGGCCGCATGGGCCGTTTCTTAGACGATGTTCGCGTCAGATTACTTTTGTTAGCCAGGCTGCTAATTTTATGAGCGAAATCTGTATGGCCGTATGAGCACGAAGAAGTAAAACAGGTTATCAAGTTATTTGGGCATCCCACGGGAATAACAATGACATTTAAGATAAAAAGTAACCTTCGTGTTATACAAGGTCTAGTCTACCCCCTATATCAAATTTTAGCGAAATCAGTGTGTCATGTGTTATTTGGTGCATCCCTCAGGAACAGTAATAATTTTCGGGATAAAAAGTAGCCTATGTGTAAACACATAGTCTAACCTATCTTTATTCCAAATTTCATAAATGTCAGTACAGCCGTTCAAGCGTGAAGAAGTTAAAAAGATTTATATGTTATTTTGTGCATCCCACGGGAACAGTATTTTTTTTCGGGATAAAAAGTAGCGTATGTGTTAACACATAGTCTTACCTATTTCCATCTCAAATTTCATGAATATTAGTACAGCCGAACGAGCGTGAATCTCTCTTCGGCCGTAAACATAACCTAACTTTTTAGGTTTTCCTTCGATTTCCCTAGGAATACATCAACAGATCCTATTTTGGTGACAATGGGACCAATTCAGAACCATACTCCTTCAATTAAAAAAAGAATTTCGAGAATCGATCCACAAATGGCTGAGAAATCGGTGAACATACATAAAAAAAAAAAATACATACAGTCGAATATATAACCTCCTCCTTTTTTGAAGTCGGTTAAAAAACACAGTCATTCTATAAGTACCAATAAAGACTATAAGGTATAGTACAATTGCTCAGATCACTTCCTTTTGTCTGGAATTTACTGAAGACCGCCATCGCAATAAAAAAATTGGTTAAGTGCGAGTCTGGCTGGTGCATGAAAGGTTCCGTACCGTATGGCAATATAAACACAAGTGTTGCATGGGCGAATCGTAAATACGAATAGTAAAGGGAGGGCCTTTACTATTTATTATATTATTTATTTCCAAATATATATTCTGTGAAAATTGTAAGCGTCTACCTGCTGCCGTCATAGATATATAGCAAAAAACACATTTATTGTATGGATCGCCCCCCCCTAATATTTTTAATTGTACGGGCGAATATATAACTTGTGAAAGTTTCAGCTTTCTAGCTATCACTGTTTCTGAGATGCAGCCTGGTGACAGACGGACAGACAGAAAGCGGAGGCTTAGTAATAGGGCCCCGTTTTTACCTTTAGGTACGGAACCCTAATCATAAAATGAATGTAGGGCCGGTATAACTTGTTTTCCCTTTCCTTGAGACCACATATGATGTGCGCGGTAGCTGTGCCACCGCATTGTGTACATGACCGATAAGCCTTTAAGAGGGAAACTAGCATATCTGGAAAAGTCCTAGAATATCCTGCTTAAATGATAGGGCTACAGTTTTTTAGTTTTATTATCTTCAATAGGGTTAAGCATCGTTAGACTCCAAAACACGATTGCGTAAAATTCGCTCGATAGTATATAAAATAGTTTTTTTTTTGTAAAATATAAAATAAAAATGTTGTGCTTCTGAAAGTAATAAAAAGACAAATTAAGCTTCTTTATAATTTTTCTGAGTAATTTTAAACACAATAAAACTTATAACTTATAATTTTGTATAAAACTTAGTTTACATATATTTTTATTTACAATCATATTATCAACCGCCTCGTCTATTAGCGGACACTTAAGACGGTAACAACCCCTTTCCAGAAACCCTCACAGTCTAATTATTTATGAATCTATTTTTGTCATAGTATAAAATCTGGCTCTTATATTATGTTTTTCAGAAAACTATACGATTTATGTTTCCACAATCCCCAGTCACTTTCGATGTCTGATTATTTGGATGTCTATTAAGTAATGTTATTATCGAGAAATGTTAGAAATATAATTTCAATATTGTTAAGTGTTGATTTTGATATGAATTTCGTCAGAAATCTATTCTCGCGCTGCTAGCGCTTCGATCAAATATCTATGGCGCGGCTGAACTAGCATTAGCATAAGCAGCCCACTATACGTTCCCACTGCTGGGACTCGGGGCCTTCTCTCACGAAGAGAGAGATATAGGCTATAATCAACCACGCTGGCCAAGTGCGGGTTGGCGGATGACACACGTCTTCGGATATTGTGATCCTCAAACATGCCGGGTTCCTCACGATGTTTTCCTTCACCGTAAAGCGAGTGCGGCTGAACTAGGTACAATATAATAGCGCCTTAACCTTCTCATAAAACCTCCAATACCGTCATTTATAAAACTGAACCGTATGGAAAATGAAGTTTTTTTTATTATATCTATATATATCTTAGCCGTGCAAAGTCGGGAGGGGATCCTCCCGACTTTGCACGGTTTCTTAAATAATCTTAGTTGCGAAGAGAAACAAACGATAGCCTATGTTACTCGGGGGTAATATAGTTTCCCAACAGTGAAATATTTTTTTTCAAATCGGCCCTGTCGAAAATTCTGATATACTTATAACTGTGTCTCGTCACTGTTTCCCTTTACGTTACCATAACGAAGCTCGATCAAAGTAAATTTTGGATATATTATCGTTAACGATACGTAATAATAGTAGGGGTAGATAGAACACCTACCTACGAGCATAGTGCAAGGTCATTGGTACTAACATTAAAGTTATTATGGGCGACTTTAGTGCGCCTAGGTAAACAACTTTTGTACTACATCACAGTCAGACTTACTTGAGCAGCCCAAAATAAATCTTAATATATATAAATCTCGTGTCACAATGTTTTTCCTCAATGGACTCCTAAACCACTTAACCGATTATAATAAAATTCGCACACCATGTGCAGTTCGATCCAACTTGAGAGATAGGATAGTTTAAATCTCTAATTATAGTCGCAATTTTAATTTATTGCTAATTATTGTCTGTTATTATTTGACAGTCACAATTATCTGTTAACTCCAAATTATTCTAACAGATGTCGATACCTTTCGACTGGGTTGAGTAAGTAATCAATAGATGGCGCTGCTATGGTAAATCTACGAACGTGTCATATAAGCTACACCTATTTTTCATACCCCTAAGTGAGGCAAAACAACGTTTGCCGGGTCAGCCAGTATATTATAAATTACAGTTTACGGCGTCGAGCGCCATCTAGTGAAGCAATGTTGAATTTTTATTCACTTCTTCTTAGTCGTCAACTTCATTACTGAAGGTCGTGTCTAGTATACAGTAACGATCACTCGGTTCACTATGCTCTTCCTCTCTTTCCTATCCTCGGCAGTTTTAAAAGCTTCGGGGCTTAAAACTTTAATGGGTAGTCCTATGAACTTTAATTATTGACCAGGAAACTCACTAAAAGTTGAGCAAGCCGCAAGCTTGTTCCAATTTTATTTTATGTTACCTGAGCTTCAGGCGTTAACTCACCATCTTTCTAGCTGAAAAGTTCCTACGGCCGTCTTCTGGCATCGTCATCAGAACAGCTCCGGGTTCCCATATTATTGTTTTGTCCCCGAAGATAAATGTAACTATTCAATTCCGGTAAACTTGTGTCCAATATGTTATACAATGGGTCTAATTTATCATCACATAAAGATTCCACCCTAATATACATACGACTACAATGCAAGTTATAATAAAAAATAATAAAACCCGCCCCGGCTTCGCATTTTTAATCTTCAAAAGGATCTTTCATATTGTTGGAGACAAAATATAGTCTGCAGTATCCCTGAGTTATCACTCAGGGATACAGTATTCCTGTGACTCAGGGATAGTGTAGCTACCCAACGCATAGTTTCGGAGCCTATTTGTGACAAACAATAAAACTTTTCATCTTTACGATATTACCAATATCAATAGCAATACACGTAACGCAATTTGTTCATTTTATAAATTCAGGCGTTAAACTCATTAAAGCGTTTAGCGGAATGATAAAGGACCTTGTAACACGCTGTTGTATACCTGTATAACCAAAGAATTTCGTTCGAACATTTTTTTTGTATGGTATGCACATATTTATATTGGGTAGTCAGTATAGAAGTACGCTTACAATAACCTACATGCACATGTGGCTCGGATAACTAAGGTGATCTGACGCGATCAAAGATGTTAAGCAACGGTCGATGCGGGACTGTCCTTGGATATGTGTCATTGGACAAGACTGTTATTTAAAAAGTAGCATTTTAGAATAGCAAAAAATAGTTTATTATGATAGGAAACAACAAATACAATTAAATCAATACAAAAAAAGTCAAATATACAAACTAATTTCCTTTTCATCTGCGCTACCGTGGGTCGAATGACAAGTTAATTAGGTCCCAGCTGTCAGACTTTAGCAGTCGTTAAGCAAAGTTTTTGGGCGGCTTGAAATCTTTCGATGTTAGAGATTGACCACTTAGCTCATACGAAGAATAATACCTACTTTATAGTTTACTAACTGACCCGGCAAACGTTGTTTTGCCTCACTTAGGGGTATGAAAAATAGATAGTGTAGCTTATATGACACGTTCGTAGATTTACCATAGCAGCGCCATCTATTGATTACTTACTCAACCCAGTCGAAAGGTATCGACATCTGTTAGAATCATTTGGAGTTAACAGATAATTGTGACTGTCAAATAATAACAGACAATAATTAGCAATAAATTAAAATTGCGACTATAATTTGAGATTTAAACTATCCTATCTCTCAAGTTGGATCGAACTGCACATGGTGTGCGAATTTTATTATAATCGGTTAAGTGGTTTAGGAGTCCATTGAGGACAAACATTGTGACACGATATTTATATATATTAAGATTTATTAGTTAATCGTTTAGTTATTAGCTTGCAACACATGTATGACTTTAATGTATGTGACCTACTTACTTATAGTACGAATTTAAAATCGACCTAATTTTATTAGCAATAATTAGTTCAATTTACATATAATAACATATCATGATGCGTGTGGTTTAAATATTTTGTTAGCTTCAGACTATGTTTCCGAATTTTGTTACATTGTTTCTCTGTTGCAGTAATGAATCTACAATTATTATATCATTAAAATCATATCATTTGTTTATCATCGTGATCATGCAACATAACTCAACTATCATTTATTGTAGTAGTGTAGAACTAGAATAATATTTTTAATTAATGGAATAATAGTAATATGTACTTAATGAATTAATGAGAATTGTGTAATATTGACGACCTCGTTGGCGTAATGGTTACCATGCCAGACTGCAAATCAGACGGTTCAGAGTTCGATTCCCGGCACGGCCAACATCTTTGTGCTGAACTAAATTTGTTGACTGTTGGTCTGGGTGTTAAATATGTATCTATATAAAATATGTACATATGTATGTATACGTAGTATATCAGTTGTGTTAGCAACCATAATACGAACTAGAAATGGTTCAGTATGGTGTTAACCAGCCCTGTGTGGAAAAAAAAAAATGTCATACTAATTTATTGACATATTAACATATTGATTTTTTTGACATGTAACTAATGGTGTTAAATAAATACATATTTGTATTTGTGTATTATGAATCCCTGTTCCTACTGAACTACAACCTTACTGTCTTCAAGGCGGGAGTGAACTGGTTTCTTCTAGGCAAGCGCGTTCAATCCTAGACCGCAATGTCACTTAACATAAGATGAGTTATGGTCTAATTCAAGACTTACATGCATGAAAAAATTAAGGCTTAAATAGCTATTAAAAGAGGTGTACAGTACTCCACAATACTGCTTCACTCGCCTGTAATACATGTAAAAGCCACTGATGATGATGAGTGTACAATTTAACATAAGCAGCCCACTATACGTTCCCACTGCTGGAACTCGGGGCCTTCGCCCCGGGGGGTTTTTTCGCAACTTCGTCAATGAATATCAAAATATACAACACATACACTTTAGTAAATCTTATTAATAAAATTTCCGTGTCACAGTGTTTGTTACCGTACTCCTCCGAAACGGCGTGACTGATCTTTACCAAATTTTATATGCGTATTCAGTAGGTCTGAGAATCGGCTACTAACTATTTTCCGTACCCCTAACTGTACTTAAGGCAAAACAACGTTTGCCTTAAGTACCTACAGTTAGTTAGCTAGTTTTAATATAAAGATGGCCGCTACCACATAAATGTTGTGTTTTGTAAATTATTACATTATACTTTCTTATCTTTTTATTTAAATTATTAAATTCGCTTACTATTCAACTGTGACATTGTTTTGTCTTTTTATGGTATACAGTAAAGATATATTATTATAATTTAGATAAAAAGTCTTGATAGACAGACAGACGGGCAACGGAGTGTTCCCATTTTTACCTTTTAAGTTTTAGAACCCTAAAAATTAACAACAAAAATTAAGAACAGTAAACAAAATAGTTAACAATCACATAGCACATTTATCACTTACGAACGAAAATTAAGACTCAGAATCTATTCGCAATCCGCGCGAATTGATAGCTCAATATGGACTGAACTAAAATCGACCGATAAATAACCATCACTATTATCTCTACATAGTATATAATAAAGGCGCTTTCCGTTGTCTATCTTTCTATCTGTGTTTTTTACTGGACCTTTAAGTCACACTCCGGCCTAAGGTGTAGCATGCATAGTATAGTCTTTTGTAACTTCCTGTAATGTCGTATGTACTCGTAAGTACAATTTGGGGTCTTCAAATCTAGAGTAAAAAGGTTCCTTCAAGGCAAGCGTGATACATCTTAGACCACAGTCAAGCTTAACATCAGGCAAGCTGCGGTCAAACGTAAGCCTATTTATCATTAAAAAAGAAATGTGAGGTCACCGGTCGGCTCCAGCGGAAGACCAGCGCTGATTGCTTGCAGTCAGCACACGCTGAGCTGGGGCCGGTTTTGTGTCACGTAAATGATTTTTTCTGTCTTATGTTTCTTTTGTATTGATTATCTTTGTTATTCGCGTCACAAAATAAATGTTTCTTTCTTTCTTTCTAAACTGATTAGAGAAGGAGGAGGGGCCTGCCGGAACAGACCGTTAGTTTAGGTGCTTGGCGACAGCCTATCAACTTGAGGGTGGTAGCTAGCCAGGCGAGCACTATAGAAAATGCTCTACCACTATGCTATGGTCTCCTCAAGAGGTTTTCTTCACTGAAGGCCCGAGCTCATTGACGGGGATCGAACCCATGATCTACGGGACGTAAGGATGCCGAACGCCTTACTGAGCTGTCATAGCTTCAATTCAATGTATCTTTTAAATAAGTCAACAGATTTTGATGCGGTTTCTTAAAATAGATAGAGTAATATAAGAGCAAGGTTTTTTTATGTAGAAAACATGTATGGTATTGTAGCGAAACCCCGATAAATAATAATTTTAGTTGTTTTGTCTGTGGTTCAGATCGTGCCGTCTCTTTCTGGCCACTTAAGATGAAAAGAGACGGGGCTTCTTTAAATTTAGTTTAATCGTGTGTACGGCAGAATCGCCACCACTGATTTTAGTAATTAAATATAAATTAATAATGTAGACATTTGCCATGTAGGTACTTATATTTAAGGGTATTTAAAAATGCCAGTTGTAATTTATTAATTCTTTATGTTGTTTATTAAAATAAATTATAATAAATTACCGTTCTCTATGCTTAGCAGTCAATAAGTTTTGGATTTTATATGAATATCGTTACTATATATAAAAAATGTACCTATAGAAAGATATTTAAAAAAAACAGTGTATTATTACTACCGTTGCACCCAGATGCTTGATTTTTGAGTAGATAAACTCTTTAGGTTTAGTGAAATGGATTTACTGTGTAAACTCCATGTGACGTCACTCGATTTGACGACAAACTCACTAAAGCTTTGAATTCAATTGGCTTTAGTTGGTTTAGCTTGTATCCCATACAATGATACATTCTCTCCATTTAACGATCACTCTCAATAACGCCATAAAATGCCCAGTCCCTTCAGTGTCGTTATATAGAGTTTACAATGTATAGTGTAAAACTGTTTTGATACTGTATAGTGTTATACTGTACCAAAACAGTTTTGAGACGTTTTAGGGTGTCAGTATAGAGATTTATAAAAGTCTATAGCTGGGCTACCTCGAGGTCGGTTCTTTCCGAGGTGAAACTCCTTATATGACTGAATAATTATAGTACACATTGGTTTGCCCAAATTCATTAAAAAAAAAACAAAAACCTCTTTAAGATAAGAAGGAAACAAAATCAAATCAATGACAAACTCCTTTTGGAAATGAATTGAAAGCTAACCGGTTTGACTCCTTTTTGCATAAAAAATACGAAACCCTCAAAACAGAAGTAAAACCAACTCTACCGCTCATAAAGGTTATGTACAGGACTACTGGTAAATAGTCTAAAACATGTTGAAAAGGTTTAAGTACATCAAGACAAATTTATTCTATTCTATGACTTTTGTCAAAATACTTATTTCACGAAAATAAAAATGTTTTTTTCGTGCATGATTCGTCATTACTTAACGAAGAACTTAAAATAATTACATTTACATCACAGATAGCTTTGTGCATCACAATTATCTATAGTTATTATCATACGAACTCCTCACAAGTATAGTAAAAATAAATACACAATTTCAGTCTAGAATCAGACAATTAGTTCTGAATTTCATTTTAGTAAACATAATAAATCATTAGTAGCCCAATATACTACGTACGTTTTACGCTAGGGTTCGATATCATTTCTCGAATCATGAACCACGATACCATATTGTATGGTATGGTATTGAATCATAGCGGTGGTAATTATTCATGTATAATGGCTTACTTATGATAATGTGATGACTAACCCGCCCCTGGTTGGGGTGGTAGACATACTTTAAAATTTTAATCCTTTTTTAAATCCTAAAACCACGTGTCACGATATGACTTTTTCCATCACCATGCGAGCGTGTGCAAATTCGACGCTTGGTAAAACAAGTCGTAGGTGAAGGGAAGGACTGCATTAGCAGCCTGACAGGTTCTTCGTTCGTCCTTATGGCGGTACCTAGACTCGCTCGTTCATTTTATGAAAACATTATTTGCCCCAGTCTTTCTTGATCATGTCCGCTCCTTTTTCTGCAATCATGTATACAGGTGCATTCGTGTGTGAAGACACTATTTCCGGCATAATGCTTGCATCTATGACTCTCAGTTTGTCGATACCGTGTACTTTCAGGTTTGAGTTTACGACAGCTGAGGGATCACCTTCAGGACCCATTTTGCAAGTGCCACTTTGGTGATATATGGTGAAGGTAAACATCTGAGCTTGACACGCAAAATACTCGTCGCTCCCGAAAGGTCCATACTGTAAGCAGTCTTCTATTGGCACGTCATATATCTTTGTTCCCATTTTCCTCATAGAAGATTGTCTCGTAATATTTATTGCTACCTTTATGCCTTCCACAATTTTTTGCAAATCTTCTTTGTATTCGAAATAGTTTGGTATCAACGTAGGATGAGCTTTGGGATTTCTGCTCTGTAACATAACCCTTCCTTTCGACTTGGGTCGCATCAACATAGGAAACACCATGAAAACGTCATTGTTTCCCAAAGCCCCATATGTGTTCATAAATATTTGTTCTTCGAATCCGAAATTTCGAGGTATTAAAGGATCTGAGTTTAGACCTCCACCGATGAAGAGCAGTTCCATATCTGGCCAGCCTGTCGAGTTAAACTTATCCGCGAGATCCATAAACACCAATGCCTCACATCCTCCGGGTACTGCCAGAGGACCTTTGTGATTTCTGAACCATTTGAACACCAATTCCAAGTGGCTTATTATGTACTCTGTGGTCAAACTGGACTTCTGCTTAGTGACCATAAACTGCAACCCACCTGCTGCGATATGATCCATCAAATTATAGCCCACTGGCAAATTCTTGATAACTGGGATATTCATAGATTCTAAATGTTCTTTTGGTCCTATTCCAGACAACATAAGCAGTTGGGGTGAATTTATTGCACCACTTGAGAGGATTACTTCTTTTTTTGCCAAGATTTTGTATTTTATATTAAATTTTTCCATTTCAATACCTATCACTTTAGTATTAGTTATATCAAATAGTAACTTGGTCACCATGCTGTTTTTGGACACGTGTAAATTAGGTCTCCTGTGTACGGGATGTAAATACGCTCTGCTTGCACTGTGGCGAGTTCCATTCTTCATAGAAAGCTGCAGAAACGACACACCCGAAGGTTCAGCTCCATTGTAGTCAACGTATTTGAAACCCATTTCTTGAGCTCCTTTGACCCACGCTTTAGCTGGTGAGGTGCGGAATGGAGAATGTTCAACATGCAGGTAGCCCTCATTGCCGTGATATTTGGGATCGAACTTCATTGGAATATTAAATGTTTCCACCTTCTTAAAATATGGTAATACATCATCCCAGCCCCAGCCGTCGTTGCCCATTGCTTTCCAGCCATCATAGTCAAGAGGGGCTCCTCTCGTATAAATCATGTAGTTGAGAACACTGGATCCTCCGACAACTTTTCCCCTAGGCCAGTTGCACTGTTGATTTTCAAAGCCAGCACAGTATTTACTCGAAGGTTTCGTTTTGTATGCCCAGTTGGCGGGTGTGAACTGGAGGTAATTCGCTAGAAGAGGTATGTCCATGATGAAATTCTCGTTCGCGCCCGCTTCTACGAGGAGTACCTTCCAGTCCGGAATTTCAGTGAGTCGATTAGCGAGGACGCAGCCGGCGGTGCCCGCTCCGACGATGATGAAGTCGTACTCGGATAGAAGGTCATTCATGTCAGGAGGCTCGTTATCCATCTGGTTGGAGCCATCATTCAGGAACCTCATGAAAGATGAGATAGGGTTCGTGAACTGCGTGTCTGTGGGGAGCATTAGGGCAAACAGTAGCCCTGCAGCCGCCGTCACTGACGACGCACGGAACTGGCGCCGCATCTGAAATTGAAAAACAAAAGTATTTATTAAAATTGAACATTTTCTGAATCTTGTGTTAAAACTTTCGTAAGACATATTTGAATAATGTATAACCGGCTATCATCTTAATCTATTTTCTGCGTCTTTTTTCGTTTTGTTTCCATTGAGTATTTTGCATTTGGAGTAAAAAAAATTGTTCGTAATTTCGAGCCCTTAAAAAGCTTTTATAAACGACTAGCAACTGCTGTTCTGAGACGAAAAATCTTAATCGACCGAGTTCCTAGAAATCCGTTAAAAAATAATTGAGTCAACTATCAAAAATCAGGGACCCCCCGTGTGCTTATATTTTGTTTTTATAAAACTCGCAGTTGCAGGCTGGTGTAGGTAGATATAATCCGGTCATAGCAGGAAGAAATATTAAACGTACTGGCCAGTGAGAAGTTGTTTATGGCTCTTATGTATGCGATACGAGTACGGGTCTAGAACAAAAGATGCTTGAAGCGATGTTCGCGTGCTCCTCATTCTAATGACTCTACTGGGACCTTCATCGCCCTGATTAAATGTTATAAGGCTGTTCTTTGGAATTTTAGTTTTCCTGTTGTCACTGTTTTACTGATTACTTTGGCGCACTTTTCTTTGGTAACTTTGTATATTTCTTGTAAGTTTATACGTAGAACGTTTAACACGTTCATTTGAGAAATTAAACAATTAATGGAACACAATCCAAACAATAAAAATCTTAAACAACTCACATGTATAAAAACTGATCGACAATAGTTCCATAATGATTCCAACTAAACTGAATTTCTGAATAATTACGCATTATAAAAACTATATTACGCAAATATGCACCTATCGTATTGCAATATTTGCTTATCTGTTAGATACAGTTTTTACAAGAAATCGTCATATTTTATCTTTAAAGTAATACATAATTTTACCTAACGATTATTGTGAAATAGGCCCAAATATAAAACAATGTTTTTTTTACAAATAATTAAAACTGTAAAAATATGTTAGAAACCCTTACCGAAAAAGATTGATATGCACTTGGGAGTTTTTTTTGTTAGAACAAATTTTCACTATTCAATTATGTTTTTTTTTTATTATTAATATAAAAAAAAAACAACTGTAGTTTGCAAAAAATACTGGTACTGTCATTTCGTAATGCACTTGCGTTGTTTCATTCAGGCAATTATATATTATTTTCAACGTCACGGTCAGGGTTAAGATATACAGGGTTATTGCACTATCTTGAGAGTGGTTTTTGTAAAAAGAAATATATTATCTCTTAAACCTTGAATCTTTTCTACGAGTAGTCGTTTGTTTTCTCATTTATCAAGCTGTCCGTGCATGATGTTTTTTTGTGAACTTTTTTTGATTTCACAGTCGCATTATTTAAAAGCACAGAGCGAATATTGATATGATAATGAATAAATTAATCGGGATGTTTTAACTTATTTAAAACTAATTTTATAAATAAAAATACACACACAAAAACCTTACAAATAGTAGATTAAATCTAAGTCAGTGTCCGCGGGTAAGGTGCCTAAAATGCTGGCGGCATTACCTCGCTGGATCGCCAAGCTTATACGTTAGCCGAGGCAAGCGCCAGCTCTTGCCTCGGCTAACAGCTCCAGCACCAGCCGTTTGGACAGATCAATAAATAACTATAAATGAATAAATTTAAAAAAAAATGGGTGTGGATGTCGAGTTAGTTGCGTTAGCTTTAGGAACAGCTTCAATTCAATTGGTCAAAAGAAACATTATAATCAAATAAATTACAGAAAAAAGATTAAAATACTATGTACAAACTCAAAGATAAAAAGAAAAAGTTATTGGTCAAAGAAAAAACTAACTAACGACTTGTAAATCTCAGGAATTAAGATTAGTAGGTATGCATCTCTTCTAATATGACATCAGTTTTGAACATTATAACTAGCGCGTTCGTTAGTCTCTTTTTACAGCTAGGCCTTTTGACTAGCAGGACATGTAACCGCACGAGTCAGCGATACTGGCCGAAAGCGGAACATGCCTAGTCTGGACTAACTGGCTCTCAAGGAGGCTGACGGAACCCACCGTTAGATGTTCAGCCTGAGGGTCAGTTCAGTTTCCAAATTTTGTTAATAATCATAATGTTTACATTTAATATAATTATGCTAGTGTACATAGAATATCAACCTAGCAAATTAAACAATGACGTTCGGATGATACACTTTAGGTGGTCACTGATAAGTTAACTCTTTTAAAAAGTATTTAATTTGTTGATGTTAGTATTAAAATTCATTAGTATTTAGCCTGAGGGTGATAGGTAGCTAGACGAGCACTAGAAACGTTGTACCACCAAGCTACCTGTGTAGTATAATTTAACTCGAGTCAATAAAGAAAACATTTAAAAGTTTGTGTCCCCTCGCTTACATAAACTAATGATTACGAGAAAGGGGTAGCGAACTTTCAAGTGTTTATTTTTAATGAGTATAGTTATAAAAGGTCCTAGATTGTTCTAGTATTAATGTGTCGATAGTAACTCTGTATGAATGTGTCGAGGCAGCGAAATTGTGCGAAATCACTCATCGTACTATGTTTGTTGTTTATATTTTACTAGTTGCGCCCCCAGGTGTTAGACGCGTTAATCCGGGACAAAAATAAGTTAATCCGGTTTAAAAAGTAACCTATGCGTTAATCCAAGGTCATCTTCATAGTAAATCTATTCAAAATCGGTCCAGCCGATGGAGCGTGAGTCATTTTCGTATCGCACGGGAGCCACAATTGTTTTCGGGATTAAAAGTAGCCTATGTGTTAATCCCAGGTCTTACCTATCTTCAAACCAAATTTCAACAAAATCGGTTCAGCCGTTTGAGCGTGAAGAAGTAACAAACATACTCACACACAAACTATCGCATTTGTTATGTTTGTAAGATTTTTTACACAAGCCGCAATTTTACAGGAAATCGTTACGTCTCAATTGTACTTTGAATCTTGTCATTTTTATGTAAATTATCTCGGAGGGCAGAGTTTAAACTTATAAAAATATTCAGAATAGGCACGAGAGAAAAATAAACTCTTTGGGAATTTTGGACAATTTAAATACAAAGTACTTGATTTGGGGTTCATTTACATGTTTGACTTATTTATAAAGTTATTTTTACACTTGCGCATGAAGTTTTAACCTAAAAATAAAAATAAAAAATTTTAACCTAAATTTTACCGCAATTAGCCACATAATGACAATTATAATCAAACTGTGATATTGTCAAACTGTTGCTATTATTCACAAGTGAGTTACAGCTAGTTATTAATTGTTTTTCTAAATAAACGTTTTACCTATTAAATAAAATTATTTTCTTGACAAACCGTGTCAGCTCTCTTACGATCCTCACTTGATGGTTCGGGGCTCAAAGGCGGCAATCACCAATTATACACATGTACCATAAAGTACCAGGCGAGCACTGGAAAATGCTTTATCACCATAAAGAATATCGACCCGCGGCATCTGTGCAATCTTAAATACATTTTTTTTTTTTTTTTTTTTTTACATTAAATGGGTTTGCGCTTGATCACAATTCACCTGATGGCAAGCGACATTATGATCTAAGGTGGAACGCGCTTACCCAGAAAAAACCGGTTCACTCTTGCTTTGAAAACCGCCAGATTGTAGCTCTCAGGGAACAGAGAACTAGGCAAAGAGTTCCACACCTTCGCAGTTCGCACTATGAAGGTGGAGGCAAACCGCTTAGTACGCGCCTTTGGAACCTCCACGGTATAACGATGCCTCTTTGGAGTTTCCCTGCTCGTCCGGTAGTGGAATGGGGCGGGGGGAATCAACTCATGCAATTCCGTCGCACACTCACCGAAATGTAACCTATAGAAAACCGAAAGGCTGGCCACCAGGCGGCGATGCTCAAGGCTCTGCAGCTTTGCCTTGCACAGAGCATTATTGCCAACTAGCCTCTTCGCTCGCCGCTCTATTGCCTCCAACGCCTCAAGCTGGTATTTAGCCGATCCATCCCAAAGGTGCGAGCAGTACTCCATGCACGACCGAACTTGTGCTTGATACAATATAAGCAACTGTTCCGGCTTGAAGTACCGGCGCACCTTCGAGAGGATACCCAGCTTCTTGGCTGCCAATTGAGCCTTAGACTCAATATATGGGCCAAAGTTGAGGGTTGAAGACAAAGAGACTCCAAGAAGCTCGAGATGGTCAGTGATCGGTAAGGTTACATTTCGGAAAGTAGGGGCCAGATTAAAGGGCCTCTTTTTTGCGGAGAAAAGACACGCCTGGGTTTTGACAGCATTAAACCTGACCAGATTGGCATCGCCCCAATCAGAGACTGCCTGAAGAGACAGGTTTAAGCGCCTTACCATAGCCTCTCTATGAGACTGGATGTCAGCCACACTAGCTCGCGCAGTAGATATGTAGCTCTCTACGACGGTGCTGTCATCTGCGTACCCAATAATACCAGGACTAAGCAGATCATTGATGTGCAGCAGAAAAAGCATACATAGCTTCTTTTATAATCTTTTATTATGTTTAAGGATAAATCCTAGCCAGAGCTACGTTAGCAAAATATTTCATCAACATTCTTCCGTTTATGTTTAAGGGTAAATATCCTAGCCAGAACTACGTTAGCAAAATATTTCATCAACATTCTTCCGTTTATGTTTAAGGGTAAATATCCTAGCCAGAACTACGTTAGCAAAACATTTTATCAACATTCTTCCTTTTATGTTTAAGGGTAAATCCTAGCCAGAGCTACGTTAGCAAAATATTTCATCAACATTCTTCCGTTTATGTTTAAGGGTAAATATCCTAGCCAGAACTACGTTAGCAAAATATTTCATCAACATTCTTCCTTTTATGTTTAAGGGTAAATCCTAGCCAGAGCTACGTTAGCAAAATATTTCATCAACATTCTTCCGTTAGTACTGACCCTTACACCATCGACTCATCATTTTGCGAAATACAAAAATGATACGAGTATTTAGCATTCAACAATGAGACAAGGAGATGTGATGTGTTTGCTATTACTTTAAATCGCTCAGACCTATTTTCTGAGACTTATTATTATTATGAGACTTTTTATTCATTTTATATTAATTGCTTGATACAAAGAAAATGAGATCGCTTATTGCTTCTTTGTGACGGCTTGTTTTAACCTTGCACTAATAAGCCTACTCGTCTATTATTGCTGAATTAAAATGTTGCGATTCATATTATTATATTTCCAGGACAAGGTCAGCCTTGGAATATTAATACACAATGATAGCTAAGTACTGATTATTGTACAATTAACTGACTCCTTGGCGGCTACCTTTGCTTTTTTTTCTGATGGGGACTATCCTACTAATATTATAAATACGAGAGTTTGTGGGTATGTTTGTTACATCTTCACGCTCAAACGGCTGAACCGATTATGATGAAATTTGATGTGAAGATAAGTAAAACCGTGGATTGGCAAATAGGCTTTTTTTATCCCGAAAGCAAATGTGGTTCCCGTGGGATAAGCAAATGATATCTATATCTATTTTATTCCTTCACGCTCCAACGGTTGGACCGATTTTATAAAACGATTATTTTTATAAAAAAGTTTAAATAATGTAAATATGTTAACCATTTAGAGCATTCGTGCTGTTTATGTTAATCTACGAAACAGCTCAAAAAATAAAAAATTATATATATAATTTTACAGTTCATAAATTTGCGCGTTTGACCTATATTAATACACATGTGTTTGTATTCGAGACCTTAAAAATAATTTAACATAATGTTTTAAATATAACTCTCGATGCAGAAAATTATAATTGCTCCTTCCTAAACAATTTTTTTCAAAATATATAAACTAATTATCTTCCGTTCTATTTAGAAACAAAAATGCCTATGTATCTGACATCGATCCAAATTACTTTGACTTAGAACTGGGTGTAGTTTATTTTATATTTCAGGGCAATTAAATTGAGTTTTTTTTTTATTTACTTTAAATATATTTTTTATATTATACAGTTATTACTTATGTATGTAGTGCAGTGAGTGCCTAATGTTAGTTAAAATAAGCGAGTTTGGCTAAAAAAACGAGTGTAAAAACGTCTGCTTTTCAATCAGACGGCTCCTGGTTCGATCCCGGCCCTCCACTAGTGGCTTGCTTATCAAGTTATGTGTGGATTTGCACTCGCTTACTCTATGGACTTTGTGTCTGACAATAAAGATTTTATTATTATTATTATTATTTACGGCGAAGGAAAACATCGTGGGGAAACCGACACGTTTGAGGAGTGCAATACCCGAATACGTGTGTCATCCGCCGCCCGAGCCCCAGCAGTGGTAACGTATAGTGGGCTGTTTATAATAATAATAATGTTAGTTGCAATGGAAAGTTTTTGATTTGACAGTTTATGTACTATACTTATAGTTTGTCTCTGTGTGGGCAATACGAAACTGTGCAGTTTTAACTGTACCGTCCGATTTTCGTAGAGTGGGTTTATTAGACATTAGGGCAGCAAGCTTGCCTTCCGAATTGGGAGAAAAATTGCATGTTGATCACTACTGCTTAAAACTATAATACCAGTAAATAAATAATGTTATGCTCCTCCTTTAATAACCAAAGATCAGAGCCAGTTAATTTCTTCGTAATATATTCAATGGAATTCCAAAGGTTTCTATCACACTGGCTCAGTTTTAAAAATGGACGTGTGACTAATCTTACCATTTTTTTACGAATATTTTAAACCAAAATAAGCTGTTTTAAATAAATACGGCTATTTTTTCTCATATAAATTTCCATGTTAAATAAATTTAACCTGTTTGAGTGTCTGTTTTTAACATTTTCTATAACTGGTTTAGATAAACATCCGTTTTTCGTCTCGATCTTTCTGATCCTTTTCCTAATTTTATGGGGCTTTTATATTGGATATAACAAATTTATATTTTATGGACGTTAAGATTTATTAGCTACCGCTAAATTGGGCTCTTTATCTGATGTTGCTAGTAGTATTAAAAAGCCTACAAACGAATTGATATATTCCGCTATCATGATCTTGAAAGTATCATTATCAGAAATGTTTCGCGTAGCGTTTGAAGTAAGTTTTCGTTTAATGACGTTTAACCAACAAAAAATGTTTATTTTTAATAACCGATGTTAGTGACTTGATGCGGAATAAATAATATTGCTCAGGAAATTATGTATATTTTTTTTGGATTTCTTAAATTAAATTTGGAAACCGTTTGCAAGTGTTGAAAATTTATGCCGAAATAGAATGTGAAACAAAAAATTTTAAATACGCGAAACAATTCAGAAAATTTTACTTTTCTTCATAATATAACAATACCTAGATTTCGATTAACGAACCTATCGCTGTCAAACCGACAGCCCTATTTTGTCACAGCAGTAATAGTCTTCTAACCAGTTTGCACTTTCGATCGGTATTACCCACCGAGTCGCGTTTAGAATCATATAATTTAACGATTTTTACAGTTCCTACTAAGTAAGCTACAACGTAGGCTACAGCGCTGCTTAACATTAGGCGAGCTGTAGTTAAAAGTTTCGATCGTATTGCCGTATATACATGGTTTCGGTCGTGAGTATCGTATTAAATTATATGTATGTACATGTACGTATTTATTATAGTATGTAGGTATATGTACTAGTATGTATATTCATAGAAAATTTAAAGGAATAGATAGCATGCCCAATTGGTTTGTAAACAACACTCATAAACATACTACTTTATGATTAAAACATAACTTTTTATTAGGAAACTAGCAGCCAGTCCCTGCTTCGCATGGGCTATAAAATAATTCAAGTTATAAAGAGAAACATAATATAGCCTATTTTAATCGGGGATAATGTAGATTCCCAACGGTGAAAGAATTTTTCAAATCGGTCCAGTAATTTCGGGGCCTATTCGCGTCAAACAAACAAACAATCAAACTTTTCCTCCTTATAATATTGGTATAGATTTACAGCGAGTAAAGTCGGAGAGATGTAATTTTTATTTTAATTTTTATTATATCGTATTTTTTTCCTACTGCCGAGGTGTCAGACACATTGTTTGGTTGATTCTGAAAGTTAAAATTGGCATTAAACGAGCTAGTTCTAATGTTCAATACTAGATGTCGTGTGAAAAGACATGCATACTGACAAATATTTAATCTTCTTCTTCTTATGGTGCCTCTCCCACTAATGAATGTTGGCAATCAGATCTGCATACTTCAATTTGTCCAATGCTAAGCGAAACAATGCAGCGGCACTTCTGATCCCGGTCCATTCGCGAATGTTTCGCAACCACGATTTTCTTAATCTTTATTACTGAGGTTTAAAAGTGGACATTGGCGTTAGACAGCGTAATGTACGAGTACGTTGTAATTCAGTTAATCTTAGCTAAGCCAATCTTAGCATATTCATAGCCCATATTTTTTGTTACCATATACATTTTTTCTATTATCTGTCGGCTTACTGCTAACTGTCTAAAAATCACGATCGGGGAATGATTCACCGTTTTAGGGTTCCGTATTCAAAAGGTCCAACAGGATCCTGTTACTAAGACTTCCATGTCCATCCTTCTCTGTGTCTGTCACCGGGCTGCATTTGAAGAACCGTGATAGCGAGACAGATGAAATTTGTGTTGTATATGTATCTATATTTACTTAGATTAGTATTCGTTTTAGTTTTTGTATCTATATGTAGATGATGTATTTCTGTTGCCACTATAATAATAGTAGTTTAAAAAAACTAAAAAACACGCTTATCTGGCCGATTTAAGTGGGTCAAAATCGCGCCCAAAGAAATCGGTTACAAACAAACATAGAAACAAAAATACAGAAAATGTAATAATTTTATCAAATTAGTGTATTGTCATCGGTCCTCAATAAATCTACAAAGTTTCAACGAAATCTGGCCGTTTAAAGTGGGTCAAAATCGCGCCCAAAGAAGTCGGTTACAAACAAACAAACAGGTGAAGCTAATAAAAAGCGTGTAACAAGTGGTGGCTGGTTATTATTATTTACTTATTATTATTAACATGTACTTTAAACAGGAAAAAAGTAACTAAGGGGGTTTCCTTACTAACTAAGTAACTAAGGATATATTTATTATAGATACGGAACTCTTCAGCCGCGAGTCCAACTCGCACTTGACCAGTTATTTTTCCGAATGATCAACTCACAAGTCGAATAGTTAACTTGTAGTCGTACTAATAATTAAAATATCATGTTTCAAATTGATCGATCCGCCACACACCGTTAAGTTCACAACAATGTTAGTTTAATATAATTATAGTCATTAAACACATTTTGAGCAATTAATGTATGCTTTGCATAATGTGTTAATGATGATCTAATAAGGTTAGGTGTTTACTAACTTTGCGATTTAATTATTGAGAAAAATATGAAAAAATACGAAAAAAAAACACGTTTATTGTATGGTGACCCCCTTAATATTTACATTATTTATTTGTAGTATGTATTGTTATAGCGGCACGAGAAATATATTACTTGTGAAAGTTTCAACTATCTAGCTATTACGGTTTCTGAGATTCAGCCTGGAGACAGACAGATAGATAACACAGGCTTAGTAATAGGGTCCCGTTTTTACCTTTTAAGTGCGGTGCCCTTAAAAGAAAGTAATTTTTTGATATTTGAATAAGTCTGACCGGTACCAAAATTGAAATAAATATTCAGTTGTTAAAACGGCCTAGAAGTTATTTTAGCAATAACTTTAACAGTTTAAGAATTTTATAACTCTCTGAATTCAAGGTGTTGACCATGTATGCAACTTTAACTATTATTATTCTGTAGTTTCAGTTTTAAATATTATTCCCTTATATTCCCTTAATTATTAGTAATCATTTTTACATCGACTTAAATAAAAAATATATACTCATTTAATTATTAAGTATTAATAATTAAGGAAACATATAATTTCTAATAAAAAAATGTCTTTTCAATTTTTTTTATTGAAATGAGTATATATTTTTTATTTAAGTCGATGTAAAAATGATCAATCGTTTGCTTGTTTTTTATGTTATTCTAAATTGATTGGTATCTTTTTTTACCACTTTTATTCATGATACTTATCAGGCACTAAATTTCATTCTTTATCTCCACTATACAAAGCGTTATCAGACACAAAAAAAATGAACAAGGTCCAACTCACTTTTCAGAACTCCTGTAAAATTCACGATTCACTGGAGCGTCAATCTAAACACTCGCACTAGCAAAAAAGTTTATAAAAAAAAAGTTAACACAGAAAAGAAATAAGGTTTTCTTCATTCGTCCGTATGATTGGGTTTTTTAAAATGAGAACATGAGATAGCGTGGTGATGATAGCAGGATGCAGGTCCTTGCGGCACTGTTAGCTCTAGGGATGTAGCGGCTCGTTATATTGTTCAAGTGAGAATCCGCACGCTCCGGGGTCTGTACCATGACCTCTGAACGGCAATCTGTTGGAGGCAATCTTACACAGCTCAGACAGCGCTATACATTCGATTTGAGCGGCTGTACTCAACACTGCTAGTCCGTTTTTATTTGATGAATTGGCTTACCTATGACCGCAGCTTGCCTGATGTTAAGCTAAACTGTGGTCTAATATGTAACACGCTCACGAAGACCCCCAAATTGTACTTCTCGGGAAAAAGAGACTCAGGAAGAGAGTTCCAAAGCTTCGCAGTTCTCACAATGCAGGTCGAAGCAAAAATTTTACGAAATTTGTTGATAAAGTACTAACAATGAACTTATAAATTCTAACAATTCTACATAATTTCATCTACATAATAAGTATCATTTGTGTTACTGTTTAAAAACTTTCGTAAAGCATATTTCAGTAATGTTTTTAGAACCAGCTAGGATTAGCCCAACATGTTTAATGTTTTGATATGTAAGATTTGTTTTTGTGTAATTAATTTACGAGAGTAATTTAGAAATTAGTAAGTAATTTACGAGAATTATTTTGAATATAATATTTTAAAACTATCGAGTTAATTTTGCGTAGTTGTGTTTTGGAACTGATAATAAAACTGAAAAAAAACGTATAGCCCTTTTACGCATTATTAAAAAAAAAAATATGATGTTTTCCTCCCGCATTTTACGAGTATAATACAGTGTAAACTCCATGTAACGTCACTCGACTTAACGAAACACTCTTTAAGCGTCGAAATCAATTTAGCTTTAGTTGGTTTATACAAGCTGTATTTCATATAATGATATATTCTCCCCATTTAACGACCACTCTCTATAACGCCATAAAATGCACAGTCCCTTCAGTGTCGTTATATAGAGTTTACACTGTATTTATAAAAATATGATGTTTTCCTCCTAACCCGCCTTTACTGCGCTTTGTAAAACTGAATTCAAGCCTCTTGTAACGCGGTTTTGTTTTGCTCGAACTTGTCATACGTAGCTGATAATAAAACTAAAAAAACTTAGCTCTACTCGTATCTTTTTCGCAGGTTTTTTTTTTAAATAAAACCTTTTTGTTTTCATTCAAACCGCTTCAATACTTGCTCCGTCTTGCAAATCTGAAGTCAACTTTCGTGTACCGCACCGCACACTTTTGTGTTGTTTTTTTAGATCGTCGTACTATAAAGGAGACCGTGGTACGGTCTGACCTTTCGGACGCGTCATTTGCGTCGTCCCTTGCGAGCCTTAGAAACGTGTTTGGTTCTTGTCGTCAGTGACGTATGCTGCGTTCAGTTTTCCGCTGTAATTATTATGGTTAGTTGAGTAATCTTGACCTCGTTGGTGTAATGGTTGCCATGCCGAACTGCCAACCAGAAGGCCCTGGATTCGATTCCCGGCATGGCCAACATCTTTGTGATGAACTAAATTTGTTGGCTGTCGGTCTGGGTGTTAAATGTGTATCGATGTAAATTATTTATATTTATATGTAGTATATTTATAGTTTGTATTAGCAACCATAATACAAACTAGAAATAGTTTAGTATGGGGCTAACCAGCCCTCAGACTACTGGAATAAAGGCAGACGCCGCGGTGTCAAGCGCACGAGTGAATGCGACTTTATATACATGTGTGCGTGGCACACATAGCCACGTACTTTTTACACTGTAGCGACACGCGTCGTCGTGTGCGTGTAATGTTGCTAGTATCAGCAAACAAAATACCTCTAATTTTAAGATGTACTTTATTAGTACCTATTTCTAGTGACTGAGATTGACGTAGTAATAAAAACACGTGACGCTAATTATTTTATACACCTTTATTTTGAACCAATTTTTTTAAATATTGCCTTTTGGCATCTACTTTTACACTTCTCACGGTCGTTTTTAGTTTTGAAATATGGTGAAGCCGTATGTTTAAAAATTTCTGAATAATTGACTTAATTAGGTTAACCTTGTGGTCTGCTCCATGGCACACATGCACATTCTCCATCTGTTAAAAAAAAATATCTTTTCCAATAAAACATTTCATAATTTTTACTGTCACATTATTAATACATCTCATGAATCACATTATCACACAAAATACTAAGTGAAAACATAGTTACCACTGGATTATTTTATAATTTGAACTAGATGTTGGGCTGTGCGGGGGGTGTTTTCAAAGGGGAGGGGGGGGTTGGTAAACATCCTTTGAATTAAGATAAAAATTTTAAAAAATCATGTCGTGGTAGAAAAATACGTAAAAAACCTTAAATTTGGTCAAAAATGGGCTGATGATGATGATGATTCTTTACGATCTGTGACTATCAACATACAAAGCAGTAGTGTAGGATCGAAACATGATAAGGCTGTCGAAATACTGATAATGAACCCCAAATCAGTCAAATAAAAAGGTAATATACATTTATGCAATTTTGTTAGGTTGATGATAAGATATGCGCAAGCTAAAATAATATTATATTTAAAAATAAAAAAAAAACGACAATAGAATTTAATTTCCCTATAAAAAGTAAAAAACTTGAGACCCCATCCATGACGACGTAGGAAAAAATTACCCCACACTATGGATAAAATTATTTGAAGCATACTTGTCACACTGGCCCAAGCTTGTCAAGGTTTTGTGTTCCAAGTAGTTTTATTAAAATATTTTTACGATTTTATTACAATTCATTGAAGAAAACAACAAACTCACCGATGAAAAGATAATCCATCGTGGCTCTTTTGTTTTTGGGAACTATTTTTACAATCACGAAAGACGCAATACGGCATAATTTAATAAAAAGATACGCTGCGAAATGACAACCGCGGAGCCGACCGACCCGAGTGTTGCTTGGTAGCGACTGCGAGCAGAAACGTATTACTGGAGCATTTAGTATTACTGAACTTGCAGTCACTCGTAAGTTCGACACCGCGGCGTCTGCCTTTATTCCAGTAGTCTGAGAACCAGCCATGTGTGAAATGTATCTTGCTCTGATTTAAATGAAAGTGTTTTTATTTAATTTTCTAATAAATAAAACATTAAAAGGGCTGTAAGTGTCATTTTAAATAAAAAGAAAACTATGAAATTTGTTCATAAAGTTAACATCCATCGAAGCGAAATTAAATTGTTCGAATGATGCGCTTCTAAGAATAATTTAAAACACTCTTTTGAAAAAATATTCGATGGAAATGTTTTAGTAAGTTCTATTCTTTATTTCCATTACTAAAAGTATTAAAGTTGCGTTGCGAGCCGGTTAAAAATATGATAATAATAAATCCATCATGCAAGGATTTTCTTGTCATTCAATAAAATTACTCCTCCATTCTATTTAGTAACGTAAATATTTATTTCAGATTATACATGCACAATCCTCATAAATCATAATTAACTAAATATGTAAATTTTTTACACTTCACTCAGGCAATGATAACATAGTAGTGCGCTAACCTAGATAACTCTAAATTAAAATCCTTTCAACCCGTCGAGGACTAAGTTTCACCACACATCTTTTAACACGTAGACTGGTATACAATAGGGTCGAGTAAACGCGCGGTCACCCCGGATGCACGCCCCAATCTTCCTTTATCATATCCGCAGCTTTCTCAGCTATCATCATTGTTGGAGCATTAGTGTGCGCTGCAGGCACGTGAGGCATCACACTAGCGTCCACCACCCTCAAACCTCGGACACCGTGCACCCGTAACCTGGAGTCTACAACTGCTTCTGAATCATTCTTTGGCCCCATTTTGTTCGTACAGCAATGATGGTATATAGTATTCGTGATCGTTTTCATAGCACAGTACCAGTATTCATCTGTGTTGAATCTATGGCGAGCACACCGAGGTATTGGTATGTCGTGAAGTTTACTCCCATATTTCTGGAAAGCTTTTGTCTTTGACAGCTCTATCACCTTTCTTATGCCGTGAAGAATCACTCTCTGATCGTGTCCGTTGTCTGTGAAGTAGTTTGGGTATATCAATGGTTTACTGAACGGGTCGTTGTTTCGTAATTTTATCCGGCCTTTCGATTCTGGCAGTAGCAGCATCGGGAACACCATCCACGTGTCTTTGTTTCTAATCGGTCCGTAAACTTCGTTGTATACTTTGTCGTCTATTGCAAACGCCAGTTGATATACCGGTTGCGATACTAAAGAACCACCGACGAACAGCAGTTCCAAGTCTGGGTATCCATCGTCGCTGTCGGGGTTTTGTGTATCTATAAATGCTAGTGCTTCTGTACCAGTAGGAGCAGAGAGAGGTCCTGTGTGATCGCTAAAATATTGTATGATATTATTAAATGTCGCCACACGCTCCGATCTTATAGAGTCGGTTGAGTTGATGACAAATGTCAGACCTCCCAATGCCCAATGATCTTGTAAATTGTGGCCAACTGGTAAGTCTACTACAGTACTAATGTTTTTCTCATTCAAATGATCTCTCGGTCCAACACCACTTAACATTAGTAAGTGTGGTGAATTTATGGCTCCAGCGGATAATATTACTTCTTTTCGCGCTTTGACTTTGTGTTTCCTTCCGTTTTTGATAAATTCTACTCCATACGCCATCTTTCTTACTGGATCAATAAGGATTTTTGTGACTATAGTTTGTTTGATGATGTGGAAGTTCTTTCTCTTCCTGATTGGATGAAGAAAAGCTTTGCTGGCGCTCATTCTTTTACCGTTTTTCATTGTGAACTGTATGATGGAATATCCGATTTGCTTTTCTCCGTTGTAGTCTACAATTTTCCCACCGGTCTCAACTCCGGCTTTAAGGAATGCATCAGACAGAGGTGTTCGCCACTGCGGATACTGAAGCGTCATCTCACCCTTGGTAGAATGATATTTTTTGTTCTTTGCCAACTTACGTATCTGCATGTTTTCTGATCTCTTGAAGTACTTGAGAATAGAATTGTAATCCCAACCTGTAACAAAAACAACGTTATTTGAATACATACTACAGTATAATAAAAATATAACAAAGGCCCATACAATTTACATTAATCGAGTTTGCTAAAACTAATATAATTAAAATCAAGATACTAAGCAATGTCAAAATACAGGATTTGAAGGAAATGGTGTAATAATATGAATGGCAATCAATGAACTAATAAAAATGGCAAAAAATATAGTAGGTAAAGTATACATGCTTTGTTTTCGAAGGGGACATATTTTTTTTTACTCTAATTAGATCACAATTCACCTGATGGTAAATGACATTAAGTTCAAGTGGCCAAGTTCTGAATCGAAACTTTTCAAAAAAGACTTTGATTCTGTGTGACGAGCTGTGATCATCAAGGCCTGATTCTATGCTTCTCTTCGCCATACCCGCTACATTACTTATGTCATCGCTCCACCTGGTTGTAGGGCATCCTACCTTACTAGTATCGTGCAGTATATGGTAGCAGGATATCATACCTGGGTTCCCCCCAGCAGCCCATCTGTCGTAGTCCTGCCGGTTGCCCCTGGTGTGCATCATGGAGTGCAGCACGGAAGAGCCACCGACGACGCGGCCGCGAGGCCAAGCGCACCGCCCCTCTGTCATCCCCATGCAGCCGGATTTCTGTACACATAAATATAGCATAAGCAGAAGCAACCCACTATTTGTTCCCATTGCGAGGCCTTCTCTCACGGGGAGAGAGCCTTACCGGCCGAGTGAAAAATAAAGCGCAAAACAAAGAAGGATATGTTAATAAATTGAATCATAAAATGAATTTAGATTTATCTCATAACTAACTACTACGAGCACGACAAAAATCTTAATATATATAAATCTCGTGTCACAATGTTTGTCCTCAATGGACTCCTAAACCACTTAACCGATTATAATAAAATTCGCACCATGTGCAGTTTGATCCAACTTGAGAGATAGGATAGTTTAAATCTCAAATTATATTCGCAATTTTAATTTATTGCTAATTATTGTCTGTTATTATTTATTTATATTATTTGACAGTCACAATTATCTGTTAACTCCAAATGATTCTAACAGATGTCGATACATTTCGACTGGTTTGAGTAAGTAATCAATAAATAGATGGCGCTGCTATGGTAAATCTACGAACGTGTCATATAAGCTACACTATCTATTTTTCATACCCCTAAGTGAGGCAAAACAACGTTTGCCGGGTCAGCTAGTATATTATAATTTTTGGATTTGAAAATATACATTAAAAGATTCATGACCATGTTTCTAATTATAATAACAAATAAATCTATGATTATTCAATAGGAAATCTTTGTTTTCTTAACGCATACGTGTTCATTAGAGTTTTTCATTCATAGCTTTATTCCCGTGTTGGGTACTTAACAGTCTAGTCATTGTTTTTTTTTCTAGAAATAGGTAAACGTGTTTATTTTATTTATACATAATGTATGTTAATTGACACTAATAAGCTGGGTTTATTCGCTACTTTTATGTAGAAATCTATATAGCTATTACGTCAATGTACATAATCTATTTTGCAGTCTGAAAAGTCTTCATACAAACCTTAAAAATTGCACAGCATTCCTTTAATGAGCTAGTTCTAATTTTCAAAACCAGAAGCTATGTACTCGTATACTGACAGATATTTATTCCTGAGACCAGAAGACGAAATTGGTGTAACACATGGGTAAATTTGTGTTTTGTATGTCCGTTGTGAAAATATGAGAATCAGGCATAACCATAGACCATGGATTTTCCTAAAGTACGTCAAGTACCAAGATCGGTTTTATCTCTTAAACTACTTAGAGATTCAAAGTCAAAGTCAAATACATTTATTACTTCGTTATGGCATAAGTAAGATGTTATACATTTAAAAGGAGGTATCTCATAAAGGGTCCGTTATGAGTATCGAAACACAAGAGGAGTGAGCCGGTTTATTTGCATGCAAAAAATAAATCCTTATCGTTTAGAAATTCGTCAATAGAGTAATATCAAATATGTAACAATAAAAGATTTAATTTATTTTCAAAAATACTGTCTTTTTTCATTTCTTTTAATTTTTCTGGTAGCTTATTAAATATTTTAACTGCCATTGAGTTAGCGCCAGAACTATGTATTTTTAACCTACTTTTTGGAACTTTTAATTTATTTTTATACTTAGGTTCGTGTTTCCGTAAACTGTCTGTTACTTTAGTGAATAGCTCCGGATATTTTCGAACAAATTTACTGATTGTATTATATTATTCAGTGCACGGTATATTCCAGCAGTATTTTAAGAGAGAAAAGCGCCGCGATATAATTTTGATATTTAAGTGGGTACGGTGCACAGTACATTGACTGACCATGACCTTCGACGTTGGTGACTACTTCTTACGCACATACATGCCTACTTAGAAGATCAGTGCTGTAATTCCGCTATTGAATAATTTTACGCAAGTGCAGTGTACCATATACTTAACTGCATCCTGCATGATTTCGTGACTGCTGCCTGAACTGCCTATATCAATTATGTGACTGACGCAAATGAATGTAGTATTATCTCGCGTAATCTGAAAATTTGGATTTTACGTAAATTACTAGGATATTTTATTGTGACACTAGCACGACATCAAAGTCAAAGTCAAACAATTCAAAGATAACATGACATAGGTGAATGTGGCTCGGTGAAAAAACATCTGCTCTTCAATCTAACGGCCCCTAGTTCGATGCCAACATTACTCCACTGACATATTTTTCAAGTTATGTGTAGATGAATGTCATTCATGAATTCTAAACTTTCTACTACTGGGGGATTTTATCTCACAAAAGAAGAAGTCATCGATATTTGAAAGTAATTGTGTTTAACTATGACATGATTTCATTTTATATTTCTCAGGCAATATTAAAAATTCTACTTCGCTGGTTTCCAGAACGATGTTCTCAACATATGTAGTAACATAACTTTGCTTCAGAGTTTTTTTTTTATTATATTAAATGGGGTGTTTGTGAATTTGCTAAGCGTATAGGCAATCCTAATCCTAAGCTAGGAACGTAGGAGTGTGGAGAATGTTGTTTCTACTTATAGGTTGCTAGATGCACCCTCCTCTAATCTGAGATAAAAAGTAGGCTATGTTAAAATAATGATGGATCCAAGGTATAAGGTACTTTCATACCAAATTTGTTCGAAATCTGTTGAACCGGTATAACTCACATACAAAAAGGCACCTAGGAAGTAATATAGCGTATTTTGAAAAATCCTGCCAAAAATATTTGAGCGTTTTTTATGTTTTATCTTTGATTCAGTGTAGAGTTCCAGAACAAGGAAGCGTAAAATTTCCTGTGATATTTTTTATATTAAATAGTATTCTTATAATAAAGAATAGCGTGTTTACGATGGTTATAAATAAATTATTTCGTGAAATACCTACTACCGTCGTACAGCCGCGGCATCCAAATTGTAAGGCGCGAGTGGACCACAGAAAACTGCCAATCATAAAATGTTTTTTGTTATTCTATTCTTGATAGGTTAGCGTTTGACTTCAGCTAGCCTGATGTTAAGCTGCACTGCAGTCTACGGTGTGGCACGCTTACCTAGAAGATACCTATTAACTTTACTTTTGAAGGCCCCCGGATGATACCTCTCAGGAAACAGAGACTCAGGTAGTGAGTTCCAAAGCTTCGCAGTCCTAACAATAAAGGTCAACGCAAAGCGTTTTGTACGAAAGTTTGGAATTTGAACTCTGTATCGGTGTCTCTTCACTGACTCTCTGCTCGTTCTGTAGTAGAACGGAGATGCTGGAATCAAATTATGAATATTTTTTACATTCTTTTGTGTGGTGAAGGTGTGGTTCTTTTTTTGTGGTTTTAGCTTAGTGACTGTTGAAAATCCGGCATGGTAACCACAGAATTGGTGTGAATTTGTAATTAGTACGAGTATAGCAATTATGGCTATAGATATGTATATTATGTTTCGACTATATTCTTGCGGTTAACTAGATGGGTGTGGCTATGCTGTCATAGATTTGAAATTTTACCAGAAACGTATCATGATTATTAGAATATTCAGTACATTTTAATGTTTCATAGAATAACTTAACGGGTGCAACGAATAGTTTGCGGCGAATTTCTAATTCTCTTCTTCTTTAATTAATTAATTACATTATAACAATTGTGTAAAACAACGAATACATCAAAATAAGACTTCCCAAACAAGTTTTATGTGTCTGACACAGATCATGTATTTCTGTTGCCGCTTTAGCAACTACTACAATTATACACAAATATACTAAAACTAGAATAAAAACATTTAATAGGGGCAGTCATATAACAACCGCGGTTATTCGGCATTTTTTATGCAAAATGGTACGGAACCCTTCGAGCGCATCTCCAACTCGCAGTTGTCCAATTATATTTTATGCATTTTACAGATAATATGTAAATTGAACCAGGTATTGTCAACATTCTGTAGCGCCAGAAGACATTTACATTTTATATTTTATCGTCATATATTGTCATTTATATTTTATGCAACTATGATTATCATTTTATATGCACCTGTGGTCATCTTATGATAACAATCAGAATCAACTTGTAGGCGGCTGAGTCCGCATTCTTATGTCTCATCACTTATTATCCAACTACCTAGTAAGAAGGTTTATATTATGGAGGTAAACCCTCACTCAAGTTATTTTGTAGATATAAGGAAAACAATCGAATATATCACGATGAGTGGGATTCTAACCCGTGTTTTTCAACACAACTAGAGTGCCCCCTGGAAAAAGAACTTTGAAGATGCGTGAATAAGAATATATTGTCGCGAAACTCCCAGAATAGAATGTCTAGAAAACACACGAACACCTTCGGTCTCGCTCTCACACATTTGTTGTCTCATTCACTCAGTAACTCGAACATTCTAGATTGTACTGGGAAGTAGTATGGAAAATTCGGTACCTAGAACTTTCTAGACTTGTTTACCGTATAAGGGAGCGCACAGGACTAGCTCTGCGATTTGTCGTAGAGTTAACTCTGAGCGATACCCCGAGCGAAAAGTGCGATTAGTGTCTACGAGTGTACGTCTCCGGCGAGGAATAAGGATTGCGACTGCATACGATTTGGACGTTTCGACTAGTAGGAAGACCAGACGTATCGGCGTGGGGATTCCATACTTAATAAATCCTAGTTATCCACGAAACCGACGTTTTAGTCATATACCCATACATAAATCCCGAGCGCCCCGTCCAGCAAGTAACAATATTTATTGCAAGCAAAGACGAGATCTTTAAAAAAGTAATTAGGTTACAACAGCCTTGTTCCTAAAGAACATATAATAATAACTCTAAATAATAACATACAATAATAACTATAAGTACATTTCAATTAATTGTACAATACTCCAAAGTATTAATTTTTATTATAGAACTCTTTGTCTATTAACCATTTTAGCCGCTGGTTTGGTTATAATCGTTCTATGTCAATAATTATCGACATAGGATTATATTTTTGTAACGTATAACATACATACAAAGTAAATATTATGTTGATAGTATAACTGCCTACTCAATACTCTAACGAGCAGTCTCCGGCTCAGAGCCTCCACTTCCCTTCTGTAAGAGCTTTTTAACTCTTATTTGACTTTTGATGACCCTGTTGACCTAATGTTTACCATGCCGGACTGCCAAACAGAGGGTTCCGGGCTCGATACCCGCCACGGTCAAAATATTTATAATTCATTAATGTGCCGTACGCTGTCGGTCTGGGTGTTCAATAGCTATCGAAATAAAGTATTTACATATGTTTGTATGTATGTATGTGTAGTATATCAGTTATGTTATCAATTATAAAACAGTCTATAAAAATGATTTAGCATGGGGCTAACCAGTCGTGTGTGAAATGTATCCTTATAATTATTTATTTATTTATAATTGATACATTGCATGCAATTTCTTTGATAGTTAGGCGGTTTCTGAAAAAAAAATGGCATAACGGCAGACCAATGGGGATTTCTGGACAAACATTTTGAAGAAGTCCAAATATTTATGGAAATAATCAGGAGATGTTAAAGAAAAAAATATATGCATCAATTCATCATCTAGTTTTAGTAAATATGTACATATATTATAGCTCATTTAAACCCCTGAAAAAACTAACTAAGACGAAACAATGAAAGTAATTTTATTACACGTTTATTGTGTTTTAATTTTATTTAAATATGTTTGTTTAAAAATACATAATAACATTTACATAATTAACATATAAAAGAAATACCGAATGAAGAAAACAGCGTTCGCATGAAAATTGCGTTCTGAATATACTCGTATTATTTGGCTTATTATCCAATTAATGTGCCGGCAATAAAATGCCAGTGTAAATTTCATTAAAAAACCGCGACACTAGAATTTTAGATGTCCTTCATCTAGGGTTTTCATTAATTATAATGTATGTATTATACTTATCAATATCAAACCCTTTCATTTGATGCCCATATTGAGTTTATTATGAAAAAACGCGTAATCCGCCATTTTAAAAGCGGCGGCCTTTTTAATCTATTTTCAAGCTGACCGAAGGCCCCTGACTGTACTAAGACTAACAGCCGGGATCTACATAGAGTGAGAGCCCGCGACGCCCTTACTTTCGTCATAGTATAAAAGCTGAAAATTCTTCTATTATATTATATCCCCTATACAGGTATAAGCAAACCCAACCTATACAATCTGGGTCGCGGTGGCCTTGGCAGGTAACAGGTAGTAATGTTGAGTAAAATTGTGTTTCAAATTTGTGAAAGTTTAAAATTTAGTTTTCATATGTTTTAACTTAGATTCATATTAGAAAGCGCCTCGTCTATTGGCGGATACTTAAGACGGTAACAACTCCTTTCCAGACACTCTTATAGTCTAATTATTTATGAATCTACTTTCGTCATAGTATAAAATCTGACTTATATATGTTATTCAGAAAACTATACGAATAATATTTCCATAATCCCCAGTCACTTTCAATGGTTCGTATCTTCCCAGACACATTGAAGTCTACTCCAGGCGTGCGTGCGATGAATATAAATACGATGAATGTACGTTGGTGCGAGTGAAATAGCGCGATCTATAATCTAAATTTATCGAGAATATTAATACTGTAGATTCATAACGGATTCAATCAACGGAAAAAGAATTAAATTATGTTTTTAATTATAATCATTACAAATCAAAGAAAAAAATAATTGTTAAAATAAAAAATAACTATTATTTCCATCGTCATCGTCGGTATTTCCTATTTACATTATCTTCATCAATGTTACTCCATTCTGTGGATTTGTCCTCATCAATATCATTATCTTTAACAGCTTCTGAAGTAATTAAAGTAAGTTAGAACAATTATGAATAGCCGATAATTTGTTTATAAACATTAAACTTTGTTTAACATTTGTTATGTTACAATATAATACATTACAAACCTGAAAAAGTTTGTAGAGAATCACTGACATAATAAGATAGCTGATCTCTTTCAAACCATTTAGAATGGTATTGACCACTTTCCAATACCCAGTCATTATTTTCAGGTTTAGGTGAAGTAGGTTTACTTACTTAAAAAATACTGCAGTAGCTTATTTTTTGCGACCCAGGTTGTATAGGCTGGGTTTGCTTATACCTTTATAGGGGACATATATCGAACAATTTAACGTGTCATCCGACCGTCGGTAACTCCTAGATGAAATTGCCACTTTTTAAATAACAGTCTTGTGCATCTGTCCAAAGACTGAATCGACCGTTACTTAAATTTGGTAATCGTTTCATATTACCTTAGACAGTCGAGCTACAGGCGCTACCTAACTCTATGTCGATTATTAAATAAGAACCGGTCTAAACCTTAAAGGTCATTAATGGTTATTCAATTGCTAATCAATGATGTAACATTATTCAAACATACTTTTTGCAAAAATCAATAATCTAATCAATGCTATTTTTTTGCTTAAAAAGGTAAGGATTACTTAGCTGTAAACCTTAATCTTTTTTGTATACTTGATATACTACACGTGAATCTTAACGACAAACACCTTTGTGATGCTAGCGACATTTTGTCCTTGAGTGGATCATGCCTAGTCTGCAATAACTGGCTTTCAAGGAGGCTGCTGCAACACATAGTACGGAGCGATGTTTAAGCGTGAGGGTGGTTAGCTACCACCAAGCTAGCACTTGAAAGGTTTGACGACCTCGTTGGCGTAATGGTTACCATGCCGGACTGCCAATCAAAAGGTTCCGGGCTCGATTCCCGGCACGGCCAATGTTTTCTAAACATAACTTGTTGGCCGTTGGTCTGGGTTAATTATTTATCTATATAAAGTATTTATACATATATGTATAAGTACTATATCAATTGTGTTAGTAACCATAATACAAACTGGAATAGGTTTAGCATTGGGCTTACTATCCGTGTGTAAGATATGTACTAATATTTATTTATTTTCTTTAGGCGCAGTTATTTCAGACTAGGCATTCTCGACTTTAGGCTAGAGTGTTGCTAACTCGTTTCGAGCATTGCTATTGTAATGTAAAAAAAAAAATCTTACACCATTGTCTTCTTTACGGTCGATAAATCTTCAAGACGTCATAATCCGACACAAATTTAAATAATTTTATTTATTTTCGCAAAACGTATGTTATAAATAGACTAGCTGACCCGGCAAACGTTGCCGTTGTTTTGCCTTATTAATAATTTTAATAGCTATCTAGTCGTTTTATCTACTATCATACAAATTAGCATGTAAATTACGCTGCGATCTTCCCCTTTTTACACGCTTTATATTAGCTTCACCTGTATGTTTGTATGTTTGTTTGTAACCGACTTCTTTGGGCGCGATTTTGACCCACTTTAAACGGCCAGATTTCGTTGAAACTTTGTAGATTTTTTGAGGACCGATGACAATACACTAATTTTATAAAATTATTTCATTTTTTTGTATTTTTGTTTGTATGTTTGTTTGTAACCGACTTCTTTGGGCGCGATTTTGACCCACTTAAAACGGCTAGATTAGCGTGTTTTTCAGTTTTTTTAAACTACTATTATTTAGTGAGAACCATTCCTTGAACAAAACATCTAGTCGTGATTAGACAAATAGCTTTTTCCCGCGGTGTTACCATACGTAAATCCGGGGCATTTCCTAAAATAGGGGCGACGGACAGCTCTCTATGCCAGGGTTGTCTAGAAAAAAATGACGATAGAACACGTGCTACTGCACTGTGAGGCTACCAAACAAACCAGAGAGAGTTACAGCTTGATGGTAACAGCTCAAGATGAAAGTTCGCCCTCCATAGCTAATCCTCAGACAAACAGACCATCTGACGCAACAGGGGTGGAACAGATAGCGCTATAAGTAACTACGTAGTATAGGTGGTAATTTGCTAGGTAATTTACTAAATTACATGATAATATGCTACTGTATAGGCAAAAGAGTGGGCAGTGGATGTAGAAGATATGTTTAGGATAGGGTCGCGTGGCGTACAGTAGATTTTGGCAATCCGACCAGAGAGAGCGACCCAGAGCTGTGCTTCGTTATTTCAAGGAGCTCGGTTGGCTTGAGTAGGCTGGTAAGGGGGGATTGCACAATACGCCCCTGGCGGGACGTCAGTGCATGTCTCATCACCCCCAATTCAAATTAGGATAAGAATCGTCATTCACACAATCCATCAATTCTATCATAGGCCGCCTCTTTCCGACCTGTCCGTCCACACCCATACTCATTGCTTAGTTAGTCGACTGATTCTAATTACGAAAAACTAAGGAAAAATTATATTTCATACAAAATGTTAAGACGCTTTGTTCGATCGGTAAATTATAATACGATGGCTATGTTTCCTGGAAAGTACTCCTAATCGAGAGTTAATAGGTAGATCTAGATAAGTGTGCGTAACATCAGGCAAGCTGTTGTAAAACGCAAACATACTCGTATATCACAAAAAAAAAATACAAAAATGATACCTAACTTGTTTTTAATGACAGAGATTTATACCCAGTTAAAGCAAATCGCAAAGTACAAAAACGTAATTCCAATGTAAACTGTTCGTTAGTGGTTTATTATTCAACAAGAGTTCAGGTAAGTCATGGAATACATTTTACCAAGGATTTTACCTATGCTCGCCATTTTAGGAAAATTTGCGGGTTTGTGTTTTGGATTAGAAAAAATAACTTATGATTCAATTATAAAAAAAACAAACAAAAGTATGATTTCTTTTTAAATAAAATCTTAAGTTTTTGTACTGAAATTTTGACTTTCTGATATGTTGTCTCTGTCGCAAAAAAATAGTAATAACCACATGTAACAGGAAAAAATATCGCTACTGTATATTATCGAGTTTTAGTTCTGGTTCTCTTTTTTAATATGTTGTTTTATATTTCTCTTTTTTATTTAATAAAATATATATTTTTATTATTTTTAAACAGAAATCGCAAAATGTTTTATTTAAAATTATATCTGTAAAAAAAGTATGTGTAGTAAGTATAAGAAAATGTTCGGATTTCGAATTGAAGCTTCCAAATATACAAAAAAGATAATAAAGATGAAGAAGAATATGACGTCAACAAAAAAAAACAGGAAAATATTTAGGAATGGTCTACAAGACTATTGTCCTCTCTCATCACATGTTAACAGGCGTGCCAAGATTTATCTATCCGGTATGCGTAAAAGGCTTATACGGCTTGAATGCGAAATGTTACATTTAAATTCGAGTAGTTGGTACTTCTACGAAAAACAAGTAAAAATATATATATTAGCGATCTAGACTGTTATTCAAATGACTTTAATTTCTTATTCTTGTATTTTATTTTCATTCCCAGCACGGTTTTTTTATAAAGAATGTGTTAATACGAATGTAAACAAAAATTACCTAATGCTACTAATATAGTTGTACAAAAAGAAAAAAAGTAGAAAAATATTTTCATACCTTACATTCTTATAAAGTTCTAGTTTTCGTTTTCAATAATAATCGATTCAACAAGTTTTAAAGACGCTATTTGGTATCACAAATACCATTTCAAAGAAAGATGGCATTTTCAGTATACCATAGACAAAATATACTAATATTTTGTCTATGGTATAACATACTGACGTCTCTCAAATTTTAAAGAGAATGTTTTCGTTTTGACGTTTAATTAAAATTACGTCAACGAACGAGTTGGAAACATGAGCTATTCGCATAGTTTAATGTCATTTCACTAATTGTGTTAATCTAATTATCTGATAAAGAATACTATTATTAAATACATGTGAAGAATTCCCTTGGGTGTTAATTGTAATAATCATATAAAACTATTAGTAAGTTTTTGCACAATTGAGCTAGTGATATTTTGGCTTTGGGGGGCATGCCTAGTCCGGAATAACTGGCTTTCAAGGAGGCTGCTGCAACACACCGTATGTGGCGACAGATGTTTATGCTTTTTTTTATTCGAGGACATATTTCACACACGGCTGGTTAACCCCATACTGAACCTTTTCTTATTCGTATTATGGTTGCTAACACAACTGATATAATACATATATACATCTTTTATTTAGGAAATATGTACCTATATACATAACACCCAGACCGACAGCCAACAAATTTAGTTCAGCACAAAGATGTTGGCCGTGCCGGGAATCGAACCCGGAACCTTTTGATTGGCAGTCCGGCATGGTAACCATTACGCCAACAAGGTCGTCCACTTGAGGGTGGTAGCTAGCCAAGCGAGCATTTGGAAATGCTAATCTTCTAAGAAATCTTGTAAGTTACTCACACTCATACTACGTATCCTACAACGCGAACGGTTATAGAGTGTTCGACCCCATCAAGGTTTAATCCAAACATGGTTACCAACCTATAGTGTGAGTAACACTAGTTTCGAAACCATACGTGAGTCGATGGTTCCGCGTGTCTCCATTCCGAAGTCACGGTGAAGGTTGCGACCATCATTGTTTATAGGTGATTTATTTATTTGTAACCAAAGGTCAAGTCGATTTGAAAAAATGTGTCATAGGCCTCCGTTTGAGGTAGGTCCGATCGGACTGCGGACAGCGGCCTGGGCGGGGAGAGCAGCGGCAAGGCGCGAAGCGGTCCTGCATCCCTGCTCCCGTCGTGAGATGGGACACCGTGAGGTTTTAGTCGGTAATGACGGCCCTTCTAGCCGTCGAGTCCGACATACCCCGCTCGCCTCCCCCAGGCTTGTAGCGGGAGATGCGTAAATGCATTTCCTCACGAAAAAAAAAGGCCTAACCCTCCGTACATAATACGAGTAGAAACGGAACACGTTTTAGAACAATGAAGTTCATACAAGGAGTGCACTTATATAATACTGATAAGTAATAATTTGCTATGGTGTCAAGGAAGGAACGCATAATATACAAAATACATATTAGTAGTATTAATTAACAAAAGCTTACAAAAATCTCTGTTTACTATTGAGACTATTGAGCGCTAATCTTTGACTATGTTAAATATTTGTTTATTCAAATTAAATATACTTACTTTCAAAAACAATTGACATTTCAATAAAATGTAAAACCCGTTTAGATTTTGCTTAGTATACGCAGTTATGCAAAAGAGTGCATCTTTTTAGCATACAGATCGTTATTTTACTGCTCCATCGTATTTCTTTTATTAGTGAATGACTTATACAGATCTGCATCGTGTGATCAATATTTTTTGCGTATGTGAAATGAAATTTATTATTTATTATTTGGCTAAAGAGAAGAAGCAGATGGATTTGTGAACATATGTTATAACTAACTTTTATGTATTTTTAGACACATTTCACACACGGCTGGTTAACCCCTTACTCAATAATTTCTAGTTTGTATTATGGTTTTTAAAACTACTGATATACAACATATACATACGAGTACATAAATACTTTATATCGATGCATTTTCAACACCCAACAAATTTAGTTCATCACACATATGTTGACCGGGAATCGAACCCGGGACTCCAGTTTGGCATGGTAACCATTACGCCAACGAGGTAACTTTGTATCCGAACGTATTCATATTATTTTCATAGTTATTCATTGTCACATACCGTCATGTCTTTATTAAAGATTCTTTGCCAAGTCAAAAGCCATGGCTATAGTAAGGTGAAGCTACACATGATTGACAGGCGTATACGACGATAGAATACGCGCGTAGCGTTTTGATATTCTTTGTCACTATTACGTGGAATATTCTTCTTATCCCTTCAGTTTATCTATTTTTTTTTACTATCATATTTTTTTGGACGAATAGGTAATTGGACTTAACGCCACCGGTGTACACAACGGACAGCATTTTAGACCGGCAATGTCCATCGTTCTCTTTCTATATTCTGCTCTAACTATATCAGTTTTATTTGCGGGTAAGATAATGTTCTAAGTATTTCATCGGGAATACCCGTTTAATGTTAATGCCATTTCAACATTTGGAAGCTCCTAAAGGCCTCGTATTTATTAATATGAACTTCCTGCACCTGACGCGCATCTTTCTGAGGCTGATTATGAGATCAATGACATAAAGGTAAAAGAGTTTGGGAGAGGTTACTCCCCCTTGTCTCACCCTGCAAAACTTGTTTGCTCCACCTTTTTTGATTTTGATTTTATAATAAGATTTTATATTATCCGACAGAAAGAAAGACTTATGCATACATAGCAGATTAAACACACTTATTTTTTAACTTCACTACGTTAAGAGTTTAACGAGTCTCCATTAAAATTAAAATTCTATAATCGTTTTTTAAAGCTTTATTGCATTTATATCTGCCTATGAGAGATATTTTTTTGCTAATAGCTAAAACAAAAAGTGCCTCAAAGATATTTGAGTACTCTGAACTGTAAAAAATAATGATAAATTAGGTAAATTGTACCTGCTACTTTTTATAATTACCAAAGCTAACCATCTCGAATACAAATTAAAAGGTATTCCTTGATGCCTTAACGTACTTCGGTCATGACTACGCGTGTTCCTAAACACGTATTACGTACATCTAAGTATATGTATATCCATAGCTACGAGTCAGTAAGGTTTGTAGGACAAGGTTCCATGGTTATCTTCATACAGCCATGTGATGCATAGAGAGCAGATGCATATGACTAGGAAATGTAAGAAAATGTCAATGCAGTCAATAGTAGACAAAACTGGACATACTAGTTTCTCCAAATTGACGACCTCATTAGCTTAATGGTTACCATGCCAGGCTACCAACCAGAGGATCCCAGGTTCGATTCCGGCACGGCCAATATCTTTTTGATGAGCTAAATTTCTTGGCTATCGGTTTGGGTATTAAATTTGTATCAATATAAAGTATTAATGTATGTATATGTTAGCAACCATAATGCAAACTAGAAATGATTTACGATGGGGCTAACCAGCCGTGTGTATTCATTCAATTCTGTGTGGTAGCTCCTAAAAAATTAATAGATTTTGATATATGTTTGTTTCCGTTGAAAGGAAAAATAGTCGGGAGAGTTCTTAGATATGCTTAAAAAAACGGTCCAAGATGGCCGGCGCCACAAACTTACAGATTATGTGTTTTATCATAAGTCCCTCCCAGTCCGTCCATCCCAGTCATAAGAACAAAATATGTTGGTGGTCTTTTTTTTTTGGAATACACTACACTTCGATATTCTTTTTAATGGAAATTTTGAATTTAAAATGAACATGTTTTTATTTTATTTTTTTCCCTGTTTTTGCACGTCTTACCGTGAACATAATGACCTAAACTTTATTTTCATCGTGACCGATCAGATCCTTTTTCTCAATATTTTTATTTTTTAACATTTTAATTATGTTGCAGTTTTTTTTTTATCATTTGGTCCTTGGAGGAAATGAAATCTTCGTTATTACTTACGTATAGTATGTATAAAGTTTCAGTATTATATTTACTTCGTCTGCGGCAGATACTTCATTTTCTCTCTAATTCCTTATTGGCAAACTTAAGATCTTGGTTAAACTTGAAAATAAATAAGTCTGACTTGTGGTTAACACAACTAAATTACCTTTGTAACATGCTTTAGGTACCACAACGCATTATTTTAGTGTACCTAAAGTACAGTTTGTTCTCTCGGCTTAATTGTTTTGTAACTAATTCAAAACCATTTGAAAGCAGCTTCTAAACATCAAGACAAAGAAACCAACCACTGGCCAACCAACCAAAAGGTGTTTTTCCGACCGGCAACGTATTACCTTTTGTTCCCTAGTGGTAATCCAATAACTTTTCTCCTGATATACAACTTATAAGACGCCGCGGCTTTAAGGTTTTTTTTCACAAGTTTTACTTCCCAGGTGTCTCTCTAACACCATTCAAGAGCAAAATCATATTTGTCATCAAAATTGAAACTAAGAAAACATTAAGTTTTCGATTGTGAGTACTCGCGTATACCTCAACAGGGTTTGCCATTTAGCTCATACAAAGAAGAAAATAATAAGCTTTCAAAATTAAACACTACACTTTTAACTTGATTTTTATAAGTTATGTGTGGATTTGCACTCGCTCTACGATGAAAGATAACATGTTTGAAGACCACAAAATCTACGGATCACGTATTTTCCGCGGAAAGACCCGAGGGCCCGCCACGATGTACCTTATGTTATTACTTGCTTAAGAGAACTCCCCCATTGAATAAATGGTGCCGTGGTATTCACGTCCCTTCTTCTCCAAGTGCCTGTCCACTATTGCAGGTTGGCCGTCAGTTTACTGAAACTTTTTCTATCTTTTTCCAAGCGAAAATTGCAATTCTTGTCTACTCCCGTATATTGGACAGCCACAACTTTTTCCTATGTAATATTTTTTCAATGCTGGCAATTCTTGTCCACTCCCGTATATTACGTAGCTATGACTTCTTCTTCTATATGGCCTATATCACATATTTACTTATTATACATATTTACCATAAAATAATATCCTAGCTGATATTTCATTGAAATAATTGACCTACATATACATAATGTTCAAATGTCGTGCAGCGCCATCTATTGATATTTGTTAAATTGTCTGTGAGCATAAAAGCGGCGCAAGCGATGCGCGCCATAATCTACCCGTTGTGATTGGTCGAGTCGAATGCCCTATCTAGGATTGGCGGATTCACTCTCGACAATACAACGACGCGACGAGCAAGAGGGTGTTGCGGGCAAGAGAACAAGGCAGACGCTGGAGAGACGGCTCACGACGCTATCGTCATAATAATGACAAATACGACTCGAGAATCTGAACACTAACCTGTGGTTCTGTGTAGTAGTGCCAATTGGCGTCAGTGAACTGCAGCATGGTGGCCAGTACGGGGATGTCCATGTAGAACTGCTCGTGACCACCCGCTTCGATCAGCAGCACCTAAACATACAGACAGGGTTCCTGTCAAACTTGGTAACTAACACAAACACAACAAACAAACAACAATCGACCTTTGTACGTCCAAACCACAGATAACAAAAAAATATGGCACGTGAAAATTACATCGTCTATGTTTGTGCCAAATTGACACAACTGAAATACAGAAAGCATAAAACCAAGTCAAAGGCCTGAGGGAGGCATTAAAACTCGATCACAGAGCTTGACCACTTGCTCATACGAAGAAGGAGACTACGTATACTTACGAATACTACTTAAGTCAATTAAAATGAAAATGGGAAATTCCATCGCGGTAATACGCGTTCAAGTGCTTGTATATAATTGTGTTGAAGTACTTGTATATAATTGTGAATATAAAAACTTTGCGGTGACGCCGAGCTAGTTTAGAATAGAATTATAATGACGCACTTTGTAATGCTATAGGCATGTGTTTTCACCCGAGTAGCTTATCGAAATATAACAATACATAGTCAGATGAGTTACCGGTGTGAAGTTGGCAGCCAAAGTTAGCAGCCAATAACCCGACCAAATTAAGAAGGTCAATTTTGAAAAGTTTGCAGCCACGCTATTTTCTCGTTAAGTACAAATACAATTTAGGTACATATGTACTAAAACTATTGAAAAACCCCAAGACATTCTGAATAACAAAGAAAAATATTGAAAATGGAAAAGTATTGATGTATTTTCATACATGAAGTTGGTATGTTTATGCAGACTTTTCTGAGGGTGCGCCTGATATAGCGAGTATTAAATAAGATAAACAATACTAAAAGCTGCATTTGCTGAAAGTTTCAGCCCGGCAGTGGGCCTGCTTCATACTGAACCTACGAGTTGAAATCAAGAATTAACCAGAATACTCCGGGTGTAACGATGGCTGCTACTGTTTTGAGCTATGTCAACCCCCGAAAACTGCACTAAAAGCTAGTGATACTGAAAGAAGACAACCTATAGTATAATTAAAAAGAAAAATCAAAGTATGGTCCAAAACAAAATACTCATGAAACACTAACTTAAATATAACTTTGGTACTATTCACCGCGCCAATATGTGTGGGCTACAAAAATATATTTCTTTATTGAAATCTAGAGTTTTGACGAATTGTAACGATGAATTACACTATTGCCTAAAATACTAGAAAATTTAAGCCCGTTAGTGGATCAGCTTCATGCAAAACTGAGGCAACAAATTAGTAATGTAAAAAATATTTTTTGTGCTGAAAATTATGACACAAGGCACACCTTTCTGAGGGTGCGCCTGATACATCGAGTAATGTATATAATAGATAAAGATGTAAGCTACCTATGCTGAAAAATTCAGCCCGGCAGTGAGTCCACGTCATGCAAAACTGAGGCAACAAAAAAGTCATGTAAAAAATATTTTTATAGTGATGAAATCTATAACGCTCGCCAGACTTTTCTGAGGGTGCGCCTGATATAGTGAGTATTAAATAAGATAGACGATGATAAAAGCTGCATTTGCTGAAAGTTTCAGCCCGGCAGTGGGCCTGCTTCATACTGAACCTACGAGTTGAAATCAAGAATTAACCAGAATACTCCGGGTGTAACGATGGCTGCTACTGTTTTGAGCTATGTCAACCCCCAAAAACTGCACTAAAAGCTAGTGATACTGAAAGAAAACAACCTATAGTATATTTAAAAAGAAAAATCAAAGTATGGTCCAAAACAAAATATTCATGAAACACTAACTTAAATATAACTTTGGTACTTTTCACCGCGCCGATATGTGTGGGCTACAAAAATATATTTCTTTATTAAAATCTAGACTTTTGACGAATTATAACGATAAATAACACTATTGCCTTGTATACTAGAAAACTTCAGCCCCTTAGTGGGTCAGCTTCATGCAAAACTGAGGCAACAATATTTTGATGTTAAAAATATTTTTTGTGTTGAAAATTATGACACAAGGCAGACCTTTCTGAGGGTGCGCCTGATACATCGAGTAATGTATATGATAGATAAAGGTGTAAACTACCTATGCTGAAAAATTCAGCCCGGCAGTGAGTCCACGTCATGCAAAACTAAGGCAACAAAAAAGTCATGTAAAAAATATTTTTATAGTGATGAAATCTATAACGCTCGCTAGACTTTTCTGAGGGTGCGCCTGATATAGTGAGTATTAAATAAGATAGACGATGATAAAAGCTACCTTTGCTGAAAGTTTCAGCCCGGCAGTGGGCCTGCTTCATACTGAACCTACGAGTTGAAATCAAGAATTAACCAGAATACTCCGGGTGTAACGATGGCTGCTACTGTTTTGAGCTATGTCATTCCCCGAAAACTAAACTAAAAGCTAGTGATACTGAAAGAAGACAACCTATAGTATAATTAAAAAGAAAAATCAAAGTATGGTCCAAAAAAAATACTCATGAAACACTAACTTAAATATAACTTTGGTACTTTTCACCGCGCCAATATGTGTGGGCTACAAAAATATATTTCTTTATTGAAATCTAGAGTTTTGACGAATTGTAACGATGAATTACACTATTGCCTTGTATACTAGAAAACTTCAGCCCCTTAGTGGATCAGCTTCATGCAAAACTGAGGCAACAAATTAGTAATGTAAAAAATATTTTTTGTGCTGAAAATTATGACACAAGGCAGACCTTTCTGAGGGTGCGCCTGATACACCGAGTAATGTATATGATAGATAAAGGTGTAAGCTACCTATGCTGAAAAATTCAGCCCGGCAGTGAGTCCACGTCATGCAAAACTGAGGCAACAAAAAAGTCATGTAAAAAATATTTTTATAGTGATGAAATCTATAACGCTCGCCAGACTTTTCTGAGGGTGCGCCTGATATAGTGAGTATTAAATAAGATAGACGATGATAAAAGCTACCTTTGCTGAAAGTTTCAGCCCGGCAGTGGGCCTGCTTCATACTGAATCTACGAGTTAAAATCAAGAATTAACCAGAATACTCCGGGTGTTACGATGGCTGCTACTGTTTTGAGCTATGTCAACCCCCGAAATCTGCACTAAAAGCTAGTGATACTGAAAGAAAACAACCTATAGTATATTTAAAAAGAAAAATCAAAGTATGGTCCAAAACAAAATATTCATGAAACACTAACTTAAATATAACTTTGGTACTTTTCACCGCGCCGATATGTGTGGGCTACAAAAATATATTTCTTTATTGAAATCTAGAGTTTTGACGAATTATAACGATGAATTACACTTTTGCCTAAAATACTAGAAAACTTCAGCCCCTTAGTGGGTCAGCTTCATGCAAAACTGAGGCAACAATATTTTAATGTTAAAAATATTTTTTGTGTTGGAAATTATGACACAAGGCAGACCTTTCTGAGGGTGCGCCTGATACATCGAGTAATGTATATGATAGATAAAGGTGTAAGCTACCTATGCTGAAAAAATCAGCCCGGCAGTGAGTCCACGTCATGCAAAACTGAGGCAACAAAAAAGTCATGTAAAAAATATTTTTATAGTGATGAAATCTATAACGCTCGCCAGACTTTTCTGAGGGTGCGCCTGATATAGTGAGTATTAAATAAGATAGACGATGATAAAAGCTACCTTTGCTGAAAGTTTCAGCCCGGCAGTGGGCCTGCTTCATACTGAACCTACGAGTTGAAATCAAGAATTAACCAGAATACTCCGGGTGTAACGATGGCTGCTACTGTTTTGAGCTGTGTCAACCCCCGAAAACTGCACTAAAAGCTAGTGATACTGAAAGAAGACAACCTATAGTATATTTAAAAAGAAAAATCAAAGTATGGTCCCAAACAAAATACTCATGAAACACTAACTTAAATATAACTTTGGTACTTTTCACCGCGCCGATATGTGTGGGCTACAAAAATATATTTCTTTATTAAAATCTAGATTTTTGACGAATTATAACGATAAATTACACTATTGCCTAGTATACTAGAAAACTTCAGCCCGTTAGTGAGTCAGCTTCATGCAAAACTGAGGCAACAATATTTTAATGTTAAAAATATTTTTTGTGTTGAAAATTATGACACAAGGCAGACCTTTCTGAGGGTGCGCCTGATACATCGAGTAATGTATATGATAGATAAAGGTGTAAGCTACCTATGCTGAAAAATTCAGCCCGGCAGTGAGTCCACGTCATGCAAAACTGAGGCAACAAAAAAGTCATGTAAAAAATATTTTTATAGTGATGAAATCTATAACGCTCGCCAGACTTTTCTGAGGGTGCGCCTGATATAGTGAGTATTAAATAAGATAGACGATGATAAAAGTTACCTTTGCTGAAAGTTTCAGCCCGGCAGTGGGCCTGCTTCATACTGAACCTACGAGTTGAAATCAAGAATTAACCAGAATACTCCGGGTGTAACGATGGCTGCTACTGTTTTGAGCTATGTCAACCCCCAAAAACTGCACTAAAAGCTAGTGATACTGAAAGAAGACAACCTATAGTATATTTAATAAGAAAAATCAAAGTATGGTCCAAAACAAAATATTCATGAAACACTAACTTAAATATAACTTTGGTACTTTTCACCGCGCCAATATGTGTGGGCTACAAAAATATATTTCTTTATTGAAATCTAGAGTTTTGACGAATTGTAACGATGAATTACACTATTGCCTTGTATACTAGAAAACTTCAGCCCCTTAGTGGATCAGCTTCATGCAAAACTGAGGCAACAAATTAGTAATGTAAAAAATATTTTTTGTGCTGAAAATTATGACACAAGGCAGACCTTTCTGAGGGTGCGCCTGATACACCGAGTAATGTATATGATAGATAAAGGTGTAAGCTACCTATGCTGAAAAAATCAGCCCGGCAGTGAGTCCACGTCATGCAAAACTGAGGCAACAAAAAAGTCATGTAAAAAATATTTTTATAGTGATGAAATCTATAACGCTCGCCAGACTTTTCTGAGGGTGCGCCTGATATAGTGAGTATTAAATAAGATAGACGATGATAAAAGCTACCTTTGCTGAAAGTTTCAGCCCGGCAGTGGGCCTGCTTCATACTGAATCTACGAGTTAAAATCAAGAATTAACCAGAATACTCCGGGTGTTACGATGGCTGCTACTGTTTTGAGCTATGTCAACCCCCGAAATCTGCACTAAAAGCTAGTGATACTGAAAGAAAACAACCTATAGTATATTTAAAAAGAAAAATCAAAGTATGGTCCAAAACAAAATATTCATGAAACACTAACTTAAATATAACTTTGGTACTTTTCACCGCGCCGATATGTGTGGGCTACAAAAATATATTTCTTTATTGAAATCTAGAGTTTTGACGAATTATAACGATGAATTACACTTTTGCCTAAAATACTAGAAAACTTCAGCCCCTTAGTGGGTCAGCTTCATGCAAAACTGAGGCAACAATATTTTAATGTTAAAAATATTTTTTGTGTTGGAAATTATGACACAAGGCAGACCTTTCTGAGGGTGCGCCTGATACATCGAGTAATGTATATGATAGATAAAGGTGTAAGCTACCTATGCTGAAAAAATCAGCCCGGCAGTGAGTCCACGTCATGCAAAACTGAGGCAACAAAAAAGTCATGTAAAAAATATTTTTATAGTGATGAAATCTATAACGCTCGCCAGACTTTTCTGAGGGTGCGCCTGATATAGTGAGTATTAAATAAGATAGACGATGATAAAAGCTACCTTTGCTGAAAGTTTCAGCCCGGCAGTGGGCCTGCTTCATACTGAACCTACGAGTTGAAATCAAGAATTAACCAGAATACTCCGGGTGTAACGATGGCTGCTACTGTTTTGAGCTGTGTCAACCCCCGAAAACTGCACTAAAAGCTAGTGATACTGAAAGAAGACAACCTATAGTATATTTAAAAAGAAAAATCAAAGTATGGTCCCAAACAAAATACTCATGAAACACTAACTTAAATATAACTTTGGTACTTTTCACCGCGCCGATATGTGTGGGCTACAAAAATATATTTCTTTATTAAAATCTAGATTTTTGACGAATTATAACGATAAATTACACTATTGCCTAGTATACTAGAAAACTTCAGCCCGTTAGTGAGTCAGCTTCATGCAAAACTGAGGCAACAATATTTTAATGTTAAAAATATTTTTTGTGTTGAAAATTATGACACAAGGCAGACCTTTCTGAGGGTGCGCCTGATACATCGAGTAATGTATATGATAGATAAAGGTGTAAGCTACCTATGCTGAAAAATTCAGCCCGGCAGTGAGTCCACGTCATGCAAAACTGAGGCAACAAAAAAGTCATGTAAAAAATATTTTTATAGTGATGAAATCTATAACGCTCGCCAGACTTTTCTGAGGGTGCGCCTGATATAGTGAGTATTAAATAAGATAGACGATGATAAAAGTTACCTTTGCTGAAAGTTTCAGCCCGGCAGTGGGCCTGCTTCATACTGAACCTACGAGTTGAAATCAAGAATTAACCAGAATACTCCGGGTGTAACGATGGCTGCTACTGTTTTGAGCTATGTCAACCCCCAAAAACTGCACTAAAAGCTAGTGATACTGAAAGAAGACAACCTATAGTATATTTAATAAGAAAAATCAAAGTATGGTCCAAAACAAAATATTCATGAAACACTAACTTAAATATAACTTTGGTACTTTTCACCGCGCCAATATGTGTGGGCTACAAAAATATATTTCTTTATTGAAATCTAGAGTTTTGACGAATTGTAACGATGAATTACACTATTGCCTTGTATACTAGAAAACTTCAGCCCCTTAGTGGATCAGCTTCATGCAAAACTGAGGCAACAAATTAGTAATGTAAAAAATATTTTTTGTGCTGAAAATTATGACACAAGGCAGACCTTTCTGAGGGTGCGCCTGATACATCGAGTAATGTATATGATAGATAAAGGTGTAAGCTACCTATGCTGAAAAAATCAGCCCGGCAGTGAGTCCACGTCATGCAAAACTGAGGCAACAAAAAAGTCATGTAAAAAATATTTTTATAGTGATGAAATCTATAACGCTCGCCAGACTTTTCTGAGGGTGCGCCTGATATAGTGAGTATTAAATAAGATAGACGATGATAAAAGCTACCTTTGCTGAAAGTTTCAGCCCGGCAGTGGGCCTGCTTCATACTGAACCTACGAGTTGAAATCAAGAATTAACCAGAATACTCCGGGTGTTACGATGGCTGCTACTGTTTTGAGCTATGTCAACCCCCGAAATCTGCACTAAAAGCTAGTGATACTGAAAGAAGACAACCTATAGTATATTTAAAAAGAAAAATCAAAGTATGGTCCAAAACAAAATACTCATGAAACACTAACTTAAATATAACTTTGGTACTTTTCACCGCGCCAATATGTGTGGGCTACAAAAATATATTTCTTTATTGAAATCTAGAGTTTTGACGAATTGTAACGATGAATTACACTATTGCCTAAAATACTAGAAAATTTAAGCCCGTTAGTGGGTCAGCTTCATGCAAAACTGAGGCAACAAATTAGTAATGTAAAAAATATTTTTTGTGCTGAAAATTATGACACAAGGCAGACCTTTCTGAGGGTGCGCCTGATACATCGAGTAATGTATATGATAGATAAAGGTGTAAGCTACCTATGCTGAAAAATTCAGCCCGGCAGTGAGTCCACGTCATGCAAAACTGAGGCAACAAAAAAGTCATGTAAAAAATATTTTTATAGTGATGAAATCTATAACGCTCGCCAGACTTTTCTGAGGGTGCGCCTGATATAGTGAGTATAAAATAAGATAGACGATGATAAAAGCTACCTTTGCTGAAAGTTTCAGCCCGGCAGTGGGCCTGCTTCATACTGAACCTACGAGTTAAAATCAAGAATTAACCAGAATACTCCGGGTGTAACGATGGCTGCTACTGTTTTGAGCTATGTCAACCCCCAAAAACTGCACTAAAAGCTAGTGATACTGAAAGAAGACAACCTATAGTATATTTAAAAAGAAAAATCAAAGTATGGTCCAAAACAAAATATTCATGAAACACTAACTTAAATATAACTTTGGTACTTTTCACCGCGCCGATATGTGTGGGCTACAAAAATATATTTCTTTATTAAAATCTAGAGTTTTGACGAATTGTAACGATGAATTACACTATTGCCTAAAATACTAGAAAATTTAAGCCCGTTAGTGGGTCAGCTTCATGCAAAACTGAGGCAACAAATTAGTAATGTTAAAAATATTTTTTGTGTTGAAAATTATGACACAAGGCAGACCTTTCTGAGGGTGCGCCTGATACATCGAGTAATGTATATGATAGATAAAGGTGTAAGCTACCTATGCTGAAAAATTCAGCCCGGCAGTGAGTCCACGTCATGCAAAACTGAGGCAACAAAAAAGTCATGTAAAAAATATTTTTATAGTGATGAAATCTATAACGCTCGCCAGACTTTTCTGAGGGTGCGCCTGATATAGTGAGTATTAAATAAGATATACGATGATAAAAGCTACCTTTGCTGAAAGTTTCAGCCCGGCAGTGGGCCTGCTTCATACTGAATCTACGAGTTAAAATCAAGAATTAACCAGAATACTCCGGGTGTTACGATGGCTGCTACTGTTTTGAGCTATGTCAACCCCCGAAATCTGCACTAAAAGCTAGTGATACTGAAAGAAGACAACCTATAGTATATTTGAAAAGAAAAATCAAAGTATGGTCCAAAACAAAATACTCATGAAACACTAACTTAAATATAACTTTGGTACTTTTCACCGCGCCGATATGTGTGGGCTACAAAAATATATTTCTTTATTGAAATCTAGAGTTTTGACGAATTATAACGATGAATTACACTATTGCCTAAAATACTAGAAAACTTCAGCCCCTTAGTGGGTCAGCTTCATGCAAAACTGAGGCAACAATATTTTAATGTTAAAAATATTTTTTGTGTTGGAAATTATGACACAAGGCAGACCTTTCTGAGGGTGCGCCTGATACATCGAGTAATGTATATGATAGATAAAGGTGTAAGCTACCTATGCTGAAAAAATCAGCCCGGCAGTGAGTCCACGTCATGCAAAACTGAGGCAACAAAAAAGTCATGTAAAAAATATTTTTATAGTGATGAAATCTATAACGCTCGCCAGACTTTTCTGAGGGTGCGCCTGATATAGTGAGTATTAAATAAGATAGACGATGATAAAAGCTACCTTTGCTGAAAGTTTCAGCCCGGCAGTGGGCCTGCTTCATACTGAACCTACGAGTTGAAATCAAGAATTAACCAGAATACTCCGGGTGTAACGATGGCTGCTACTGTTTTGAGCTGTGTCAACCCCCGAAAACTGCACTAAAAGCTAGTGATACTGAAAGAAGACAACCTATAGTATATTTAAAAAGAAAAATCAAAGTATGGTCCCAAACAAAATACTCATGAAACACTAACTTAAATATAACTTTGGTACTTTTCACCGCGCCGATATGTGTGGGCTACAAAAATATATTTCTTTATTAAAATCTAGATTTTTGACGAATTATAACGATAAATTACACAATTGCCTAGTATACTAGAAAACTTCAGCCCGTTAGTGAGTCAGCTTCATGCAAAACTGAGGCAACAATATTTTAATGTTAAAAATATTTTTTGTGTTGAAAATTATGACACAAGGCAGACCTTTCTGAGGGTGCGCCTGATACATCGAGTAATGTATATGATAGATAAAGGTGTAAGCTACCTATGCTGAAAAATTCAGCCCGGCAGTGAGTCCACGTCATGCAAAACTGAGGCAACAAAAAAGTCATGTAAAAAATATTTTTATAGTGATGAAATCTATAACGCTCGCCAGACTTTTCTGAGGGTGCGCCTGATATAGTGAGTATTAAATAAGAGAGACGATGATAAAAGCTACCTTTGCTGAAAGTTTCAGCCCGGCAGTGGGCCTGCTTCATACTGAACCTACGAGTTAAAATCAAGAATTAACCAGAATACTCCGGGTGTAACGATGGCTGCTACTGTTTTGAGCTGTGTCAACCCCCGAAAACTGCACTTAAAGCTAGTGATACTGAAAGAAGACAACCTATAGTATATTTAAAAAGAAAAATCAAAGTATGGTCCAAAACAAAATACTCATGAAACACTAACTTAAATATAACTTTGGTACTATTCACCGCGCCAATATGTGTGGGCTACAAAAATATATTTCTTTATTGAAATCTAGAGTTTTGACGAATTGTAACGATGAATTACACTATTGCCTAAAATACTAGAAAATTTAAGCCCGTTAGTGGATCAGCTTCATGCAAAACTGAGGCAACCCCTCAGAATATCAGGCGCACCCTCAGAAAGGTCTGCCTTGTGTCATAATTTTCAACACAAAAAATATTTTTAACATTAAAATATTGTTGCCTCAGTTTTGCATGAAGCTGACTCACTAACGGGCTGAAGTTTTCTAGTATACTAGGCAATAGTGTAATTTATCGTTATAATTCGTCAAAAGTCTAGATTTTAATAAAGAAATATATTTTTGTAGCCCACACATATCGGCGCGGTGAAAAGTACCAAAGTTATATTTAAGTTAGTGTTTCATGAGTATTTTGTTTTGGACCATACTTTGATTTTTCTTTTTAAATATACTATAGGTTGTCTTCTTTCAGTATCACTAGCTTTTAGTGCAGATTTCGGGGGTTGACATAGCTCAAAACAGTAGCAGCCATCGTAACACCCGGAGTATTCTGGTTAATTCTTGATTTTAACTCGTAGGTTCAGTATGAAGCAGGCCCACTGCCGGGCTGAAACTTTCAGCAAAGGTAGCTTTTATCATCGTCTATCTTATTTAATACTCACTATATCAGGCGCACCCTCAGAAAAGTATGGCGAGCGTTATAGATTTCATCACTATAAAAATATTTTTTACATGACTTTTTTGTTGCCTCAGTTTTGCATGACGTGGACTCACTGCCGGGCTGAATTTTTCAGCATAGGTAGCTTACACCTTTATCTATCATATACATTACTCGATGTATCAGGCGCACCCTCAGAAAGGTCTGCCTTGTGTCATAATTTTCAGCACAAAAAATATTTTTTACATTACTAATTTGTTGCCTCAGTTTTGCATGAAGCTGATCCACTAAGGGGCTGAAGTTTTCTAGTATACAAGGCAATAGTGTTATTTATCGTTACAATTCGTCAAAACTCTAGATTTCAATAAAGAAATATATTTTTGTAGCCCACACATATCGGCGCGGTGAAAAGTACCAAAGTTATATTTAAGTTAGTGTTTCATGAGTATTTTGTTTTGGACCATACTTTGATTTTTCTTTTCAAATATACTATAGGTTGTCTTCTTTCAGTATCACTAGCTTTTAGTGCAGATTTCGGGGGTTGACATAGCTCAAAACAGTAGCAGCCATCGTAACACCCGGAGTATTCTGGTTAATTCTTGATTTCAACTCGTAGGTTCAGTATGAAGCAGGCCCACTGCCGGGCTGAAACTTTCAGCAAAGGTAGCTTTTATCATCGTCTATCTTATTTAATACTCACTATATCAGGCGCACCCTCAGAAAAGTCTGGCGAGCGTTATAGATTTCATCACTATAAAAATATTTTTTACATGACTTTTTTGTTGCCTCAGTTTTGCATGACGTGGACTCACTGCCGGGCTGAATTTTTCAGCATAGGTAGCTTACACCTTTATCTATCATATACATTACTCGATGTATCAGGCGCACCCTCAGAAAGGTCTGCCTTGTGTCATAATTTTCAGCACAAAAAATATTTTTTACATTACTAATTTGTTGCCTCAGTTTTTCATGAAGCTGACCCACTAACGGGCTTAAATTTTCTTGTATTTTAGGCAATAGTGTAATTCATCGTTACAATTCGTCAAAACTTTAGATTTCAATAAAGAAATATATTTTTGTAGCCCACACATATTGGCGCGGTGAAAAGTACCAAAGTTATATTTAAGTTAGTGTTTCATGAGTATTTTTTTTTGGACCATACTTTGATTTTTCTTTTTAAATATACTATAGGTTGTCTTCTTTCAGTACCACTAGCTTTTAGTGCAGTTTTCGGGGGTTGACATAGCTCAAAACAGTAGCAGCCATCGTAACACCCGGAGTATTCTGGTTAATTCTTGATTTTAACTCGTAGGTTCAGTATGAAGCAGGCCCACTGCCAGGCTGAAACTTTCAGCAAAGGTAGCTTTTATCATCGTCTATCTTATTTAATACTCACTATATCAGGCGCACCCTCAGAAAAGTCTGGCGAGCGTTATAGATTTCATCACTATAAAAATATTTTTTACATGACTTTTTTGTTGCCTCAGTTTTGCATGACGTGGACTCACTGCCGGGCTGAATTTTTCAGCATAGGTAGCTTACACCTTTATCTATCATATACATTACTCGATGTATCAGGCGCACCCTCAGAAAGGTCTGCCTTGTGTCATAATTTTCAGCACAAAAAATATTTTTTACATTACTAATTTGTTGCCTCAGTTTTGCATGAAGCTGACCCACTAACGGGCTTAATTTTTCTAGTATTTTAGGCAATAGTGTAATTCATCGTTACAATTCGTCAAAACTCTAGATTTCAATAAAGAAATATATTTTTGTAGCCCACACATATTGGCGCGGTGAAAAGTACCAAAGTTATATTTAAGTTAGTGTTTCATGAGTATTTTGTTTTGGACCATACTTTGATTTTTCTTTTTAAATATACTATAGGTTGTTTTCTTTCAGTATCACTAGCTTTTAGTGCAGTTTTCGGGGGTTGACATAGCTCAAAACAGTAGCAGCCATCGTTACACCCGGAGTATTCTGGTTAATTCTTGATTTCAACTCGTAGGTTCAGTATGAAGCAGGCCCACTGCCGGGCTGAAACTTTCAGCAAAGGTAGCTTTTATCATCGTCTATCTTATTTAATACTCACTATATCAGGCGCACCCTCAGAAAAGTCTGGCGAGCGTTATAGATTTCATCACTATAAAAATATTTTTTACATGACTTTTTTGTTGCCTCAGTTTTGCATGACGAGGACTCACTGCCGGGCTGAATTTTTCAGCATAGGTAGCTTACACCTTTATCTATCATATACATTACTCGATGTATCAGGCGCACCCTCAGAAAGGTCTGCCTTGTGTCATAATTTTCAACACAAAAAATATTTTTAACATTACTAATTTGTTGCCTCAGTTTTGCATGAAGCTGACCCACTAACGGGCTTAAATTTTCTAGTATTTTAGGCAATAGTGTAATTCATCGTTACAATTCGTCAAAACTCTAGATTTCAATAAAGAAATATATTTTTGTAGCCCACACATATCGGCGCGGTGAAAAGTACCAAAGTTATATTTAAGTTAGTGTTTCATGAGTATTTTGTTTTGGACCATACTTTGATTTTTCTTTTTCAATGTACTATAGGTTGTCTTCTTTCAGTATCACTAGCTTTTAGTGCAGTTTTCGGGGGTTGACATAGCTCAAAACAGTAGCAGCCATCGTTACACCCGGAGTATTCTGGTTAATTCTTGATTTTAACTCGTAGGTTCAGTATGAAGCAGGCCCACTGCCGGGCTGAAACTTTCAGCAAAGGTAGCTTTTATCATCGTCTATCTTATTTAATACTCACTATATCAGGCGCACCCTCAGAAAAGTCTGGCGAGCGTTATAGATTTCATCACTATAAAAATATTTTTTACATGACTTTTTTGTTGCCTCAGTTTTGCATGACGTGGACTCACTGCCGGGCTGAATTTTTCAGCATAGGTAGCTTACACCTTTATCTATCATATACATTACTCGATGTATCAGGCGCACCCTCAGAAAGGTCTGCCTTGTGTCATAATTTTCAGCACAAAAAATATTTTTTACATTACTAATTTGTTGCCTCAGTTTTGCATGAAGCTGACCCACGAACGGGTTTAATTTTTCTAGTATTTTAGGCAATAGTGTAATTCATCGTTACAATTCGTCAAAACTCTAGATTTCAATAAAGAAATATATTTTTGTAGCCCATACATATTGGCGCGGTGAAAAGTACCAAAGTTATATTTAAGTTAGTGTTTCATGAGTATTTTGTTTTGGACCATACTTTGATTTTTCTTTTTAAATATACTATAGGTTGTCTTCTTTCAGTATCACTAGCTTTTAGTGCAGATTTCGGGGGTTGACATAGCTCAAAACAGTAGCAGCCATCGTAACACCCGGAGTATTCTGGTTAATTCTTGATTTCAACTCGTAGGTTCAGTATGAAGCAGGCCCACTGCCGGGCTGAAACTTTCAGCAAAGGTAGCTTTTATCATCGTCTATCTTATTTAATACTCACTATATCAGGCGCACCCTCAGAAAAGTCTGCATAAACATACCAACTTCATGTATGAAAATACATCAATACTTTTCCATTTTCAATATTTTTCTTTGTTATTCGGAATGTCTTGGGGTTTTTCAATAGTTTTAATACATATGTACCTAAATTGTATTTTTACTTAACGAGAAAATAGCGTGGCTGCAAACTTTTCAAAATTGACCTTCTTAATTTGATCGGGTTATTGGCTGCTAACTTTGGCTGCCAACTTCACACCGGTAGATGAGTTAGTGTATGACTTAAATAAAAGCTTGGAAATATTGAATCGAATATTGAAACTTCCAAAATTAAACCTTTAAAGAAGTATGATTTTGACGAACTAGCATTAGGTTTGTGATAAAGTTTTTGAAAAAATTCAATTAGAGGCCAAAACTTTGTCAAAACAAGGTCATATACTCGTACGGGTTTCGTTTTCAAACCCGTCGCATTTACTTCCGCGGGGCCACAGCCTTGCAATCGCTTTTATTTCTGATGTAATAATTATAACAGTAATTTGAAACTGATTTTCAAATTTGGGATTTTCAAAATCTTAAAATTTGGAATTGTTAAGGCCAGGACCAAATTGAAAACGAATTACAATATTATAAGTTTTTCATCCATGTTTTCTCATGGCACCACCATTTATATAGGACGACACAGTAATTTTACATCACATTGTTCGGAATCGATTCGGAAAAGGCTGCCAAGCTAAATAGGTCGGTCCAGGGGGATCACCTCTGAAGATTTGGCTTTTTTGTTTTTGTATGTTTACATATTTCATTACATCCCAATAATTTTAGAAATGCGAAAGCTTGTGTGTGTAATTGTGTATGTTTGTTACTTCTTCACGCTCAAACTGTTGATTCGATTTGCATTAAACATGGTAATGAGATAGCTTAGATGGATGAACACACTATTCTTTATCCCGGATTAAACTCTTTCATCCTGAATTAACGCGGATAACACCGTGTGGCGCAATTAATAAACGAATAAAGTTGATAACGTGTGGATTTTTTTTTCGCTTCGTCAATGGAATCTGTGGCCTAACCTTCGTTAATGGTTCTACCTTAAAATGTCCGCCTTCAGTCAGTCGATTGCTCAGCACACACCCTGCCGTGCCAGCTCCGATGATGATGAAGTCATATTCCGGGAGAAACTGAACAGTGTCTGGAGGTTCTCCTTCGTACAACTCCCTGGCATCAGAGAGGAAACCAGAGATGGCTTCTAAAACACTAGCTGCGTTGAGAGGACGCGAGGATAGGATTATAATGTTAATGCTGGAAACAGAAATAAATAAATATTAGGACGCATTTTACATAACCCTGCAACCTGGGTGAAAGAATAAGACGGCGGAATTGCCCCTGTCTGTCGTAAGAGTCGACTAAAAGGGGCATCTGACTCGAGGACGTTCGGAGATGGGGCCCCTACACCCGCTTCATCCGGGGTGAACGACGGTCTTCGCGTGACCGTCGCCGTCGTTAGCGGATTGGAAACCAATCCGGGAAGGCCCACAGCGCAGTGCAAGGAGGTCTCCGGAGTGTTTCCCGGAAGAACCCGGAGACCTCCGTTAAGCACAGGTCCCCGGAGGGGTTGGTTTAGTGGGTAAAAATCCCACATAACCTGGCTGCGGCCCATCCTAGCCAGGTCACAGTAAGATTTTCCCCTCGTCAAAAAAGGACGCATTTTACAAATAGCTGGTTAGCCCCATACTAACTTTCTAGTTTGTAGTATGGTTGCTAACACATATTTATACATCCATAAATATGTTTATATTGATACATTAGCTCATCACAAAGATTTTATAAAATTATATTTTTCATAAACAAGAACAAACTGGCTTAGGGCTGGTATTATTTTTAAACTAAACAACATTAACCTATCGAGATTTGGCTTTGTTTTGCTAAAATGCATAAGCAGCCCATTGTAGGTTTCCACGGCTGGGACTAGGAGCCTTCTCTCAATAGGAGAGAGTTATCGGCCATAATTCACCACGCTAGCCAAGTGTGAATTGGCGCATTATAAACGTCTTCGGATAATTCAGTCCTTAAATATGTCGGTTTCCCCACGACTTTTTCCTTCATAGTAAAGCGAGTGCCAATCCATACATACCTAACTTGAAAAATAAGTCATTGATGTGTGGAGCCGGCATCGAATCAATTTTAGTATTTCAATCATGATTTGAAAGATTGAAAAGCTAAAATGTTATCATTGGCTATATTTAACATTTAAAAGGATGGTTGCTTAGTAATATTATTTTTTTATGAAAAAACCTATATTATTTCCTTAAGTCTCTACCTAACATAAATAATAATTACGCACACAATACTCAAATAATCATAAATTATATTTATATTTAAATACATTCCCACTATTGAAAATACTTTTTGTGATTATAAATTTTGCCGTACCTAATTCAATTTATATACTATTGTTATTAGTACACATACTATGGGTAAATAAAATTAAAAAATATAATTATACACTAACACTTTTGTAATAAGCTTTGCCCTTAAGCATAAAACTTTTGTTTATTGGCGATATTTTAAGATAATTAGTCGACATACATATGTATGTCTTTGTTTTCTCGTTTCTTTATTTAAACTTTTCCGTGAGAACGGCTAATTAGTCAGATAATATTTTAAATTTAGCATTCGACTGTTATTTTTTAATACAATTCTTGCTAAAATTAAATAAATTTCAACTTCAACTCACCAAACAAAAACACTTAAAGTCCTCATAATGCATCACTAATTAAACTAAATGTTAAAATATTATGCAATAATATTTAATTTTCCTAAACTCAGTCACAATGTGTCAGTTTTAGGGCTGATACTGTCTAAATGTGACTAAATTGGCTAAACAAGTTCTTTCTTCGTCACTAATAGCTAAGGTGCATTCTGGAATAGTCATTAGAGATATTTACCGTACACTTGATGTTCATTTCATTGATATTATTAATATTAAGTTTTTATTGATGTTCAATTATTATACATACCTTTACTTACCTTGAAGTGAGTGTGGTTCGGTAGGAAAACGCAGCTTTTCAATCATACGGCCCCTGGTTCGATTCCGGCCATACACCAATGACTGGTTTTTCATGCTTTTTGTGGACTCGCTTTACGGTAAAGGGAAACATCGTGAGGAAATCGACATGTTTGAGGACCACAATATCCGAAAATATGTGTCATCCTTTAATCCGCAGTTGGCCGTGTTGGTGGATTATAGCCTATATCTCCTTAGTAGGAAGTAGATAATGATTAAAATGTAAATTCAAGATTTCACCAAAACAAAGTTTTGCGTTAGTTTCTAAGAGCCCTGTATAATTGTATAAACGATAGGAAAATTTACGATATCTATCAATGGACTTGCAGTAATTTCCCAATCAAAGTTGCTAACCAAACAATTAGTAAATCAAATCCGGTTTCAATATAATCAATTAAAAATAACTAGTACCAACGTCAATACATTGACCTTATTACTTTGCTTCATGCTATTAGTTCCGAAAAGCGAAGTTTCATGTCAACGGTTTTGAAAAATCTCAACATCTAAACTTGGCCACTTAGTTCATATAAAAAGTGTGGTACACGACTTAATTCCCCCGGCCCCTTTCCATTACCGAACGAGCAGGGAGGCTGCTAGGAGACACCGTTATACAGTGGAAATGCCGAAAATGCGTACTAAGCGATTTGCTTCCACGTTTATAGTACGGACGGCCAAACTGTGGAACTCCTTGCCGGAATCCCTGTTCCCACTGAACTACAACCTCACTGTCTTCAAGGCGAGAGTGAACCGTTTTCTTCTAGGCAAGCGCGTTTCATCTTAGACTGCAATATCACTTAACATCGGGTGAGTTGTGGTCAAGCGCAAGCCTATTAAGCGTAAAAAAAGTGGTCAAGGTAAGTAGATCATAGAAGCACACTATACGTTCCCACTGCAGAGACTCGGGGCATTCTTTTACGAGAAGAGAGATATAGGTTAAAATCCACCATGCTGGCCAAGTGCGGGTTGGCGGATGACACACGTCTTACGGATATTGTGGTCTTTAAACGTATCGGTTTCCTCAAGATTGGATTCTTTGCCGTGAAGTGAGTGAAAATCCACACATAACTTGATAAACAAGTCATTGATGTAGGCCCGGGATCGAGCCGGGGTCCGTCAGATTGAAAATCAGACTTTTTCCCACCTGCACTCACTTTTACTACTAGAACTACGAGTTTGTACGTGAACATCAAATTTGAATCAAGTTAAATATTAGATTTGGAAACTTTTTTACACGCTTTTTATTAGCTTCACCTGTATGTTTGTTTGTTTGTAATCGACTTCTTTGGGCGCGATTTTGACCCACTAAACGGCCAGATTTCGTTCAAACTTTGTAGATTTATTGAGGACCGATGACAATACACTAATTTGATAATTTCCTTCTTATTTTTCTGTTGGTAAGTTTGTACGAAGCCTAAGTCGTGAAGCACTTAGCTGTGTGTCCACGCAGTCTCCTTGAGATACAGTTCTTCCAGACTACGCATGCTCAAACATCAGCTAGGCTCAATGTCACGTGTTACAGTTACGCGCACTCCTTGCCAAAAGACTCTAAAAAAAAACTAATGTAAAACAAAAAAATATTGCTTATCATACGAAAAAAACATTGTTGGCTCATCTTGTTCCGGTAGTTAATTCTGGGTTTTAATTGATAAAAAAAGCCCAGTATACTATTAAAAATTATATAAAAAAGTTTAATTACGCCTATGAGTACTTTTTGATAGACTATTATCATGATGATAGTATGTAGAATAAAGGGTTACTGGAAATTCAGGTTTGACTCGAGTCATAAAAGAAAACATTTGATAGTTCATGTCCTCTCCCTTGTATAACCATATGAGTGTAAGCCAGAGAAAGATAACTTTTAAATGTTTCTCATGTCGCCACCTTCCAATAGTTTTGACATGTTAACGTTTCGTATGACGCATTCAATATTTTTGCTGACCACCCTCGTCTATCCCATCCTGTAAAAGATACAATGGCAGTCATCCGCAATCCGTCAGCGATATATATATATACCAAAACCAAACGCGCGCACGCTAAGTTACTGTACCAGGACTTATCGGGTATCAAGGACTTCGAAATTTTCGATCACCCTTTGATCAGTGAACCAGAGCATGGTGTTCCTGGAGCTATCGAGTTGTAGCTATCTGACTCGAGTCAGATATCGATATCGACTGCCAAATATAGTAAAAATGTTTTAAAGGGTTTTGCGTTGTCCTGTATACAAAAAAAGTATGTAGTTGAAGTACGAAGCTACTAAAAAAATATGTAGAAACAAGCGCTAAACAAAAAATACTCACATTACAGTCAGAATCACTTATTTATAACTGAATAGATAAAACTCATTTTCTCTACTGTACATACTTTTTACTCTTTGCTTTTTACTATGGCAGTGGAAAGTTTTCTTGAACATGAAGGAATTTTAAATTATTATACAGCTTAAACCGCTTGACTTGGCCGCTTAGATTATTCATTAAGAAATATCAACCAAGTATACAGAAAACTGACTGTTTGCACATTTATTTGCACTATCTGCAATCAGGAAAAATAGGATAGGATAGAAAAAAAGAGTCGAAAACTTCATACTTTTATTTTCACAAACAAACATTCGTATAATAATAGGTATAATTGTTATGACCCAGAAATGTGCTTTTGTAAGTAGAGACACAGGTAAATGTAGTGTAGTACATCTTTAGTAATATCTATTTTCCGTGATCCAAAACAATTGAATAACTAATCCCAGTTAAATCACCTCTCATGCTTCAAACCTTTACCTTTTACGTTCAACTATTAAATATGGCATTCTAAAGAAATAAATAGAATATATTCATCTTATTGCCTACAAGTATCATCTATGAAATGTGTGTTTTTTCATCCATCGATTACCGTGCATCATGATATTTTGACTTATAAACTTTGGTGTTATCAATAAATGATTTTTATTTGTATTTACATCTTCACTTGACGATCGCTCGAAAACCCACAGATGATACTAATTTATATGGTCATAGTAATTATTACAACAAACTTAATTACACTACTTAATTACATATTTACACAATGTACAAACGCATAGTACCTATTTAAATCCACAAAAAAGGTTTTTTATGTGATGAGTATTAAATAATAACCTGAATGATGAATGTTCTACAAATAACAATAAAAAAAATCTTTGGGTATGACGTAGTCATCAAATCAATATACATGAAGACAGGTCATTTACATAGTCATATAGAAACTTGGTACCAGACACTTATTTCTTCAGGACCAAACTAGTGACGCCTACTTGAATTTAACTAAACCAATAGTTTATTTTTCAACTTGCTATGTTGTAAAGCACAGGAATTCTGACTGCAAATGACCTGTCTCACCGTTAATATTGGTAACTTCTAAAATAAGGTACAAAAAGTCACTGTCACCGCTTATTCAACCAATCTTCCTTGATCATGTCAGATCCCTTCTCGCCAATCATGATCACTGCTGCGTTGGTATTACCACTAACTATAGTAGGCATTATACTAGCGTCTATTACTCTAAGGCCCTCTATGCCGTGGACCCGTAATCTGGGATCTACCACAGCTTCCTTGTCCCAGGAAGGTCCCATCTTAGCTGTTCCACTTTGATGGTATATTGTCATGGATATATGCCTCACTTGGCATTCAATATATTCATCTGACATGAATTTATGTTGTTTGCAAGTCGGTAGAGGTTTTAAGTAAAGTCTCGAGTTGAATTGCTTGAAAGGAGACGCGTTGGCGACTTGAACAGCGATCTTAATGCCTTCGACTAGTCTGGCCACGTCCAAAGGATCTTCGTGATATCGAGGATTCATTATTGGATAGTGAAATGGGTTTGAACTCTTCAATCTGACGTAGCCACGCGTGTTTGGTCGTAGTAACAAAGGCATGATTGTCCAGGCGTCTTTGTTTGCTATCGGCTTGTATACTGTATCATATATCTCATCAGTTAATCCTAGAATTTTTCTTACAATTTGTCCATTGTCTGAAGAAAACGACGCTGGAGCCATATGAAACTGAATGTCAGGCCACAGCCCAGAACTGTTTGCGTACTTTGTATTCACGAAAGCGATACCTTCCAACCCTCCTAATGTTGTCATGGGTCCCCTTTCATTCACAACATAGTTCATGGTAACAGGAAAAGCTTGAAATCTGTTCTGGACTATGGCAACAGGCTTATCGACTAGGAATGTGAGTCCACCGACTCCCACGTGATCTTGCAAATTTTCTCCAACTGGCAAATCTTTGAGCACTCTAATACCAACGTCTTGTAAATGCTCTTTTGGCCCAATGCCTGATAACATCATCAGATGAGGACTGTTGATGGCTCCAGCTGATAATATGACTTCTTTTTTAGCATACACAACTCTTTTTACACCATGTTTGACATATTCCACGCCATATGCCTTTAAAGTGACTGGATTTATAAGAATTCTTGTCGCTTGACTATTCAAGGAGATATCCAGATTTCTTCTCGTTCTCACGGGTCTAAGAAAAGCTTTGGCTGTACTACATCTGGAACCTCTTCGAATAGTTCCTTGAGCTATCATAAAACCAGTTTGAATTTCTCCGTTGATGTCTCTGTTCTCGTAACCGATTTCGACGCCTGATTCAACGAAGGCTGCAACTAAAGGCGTTCGCCAAGGCGCTTCTTGGACGGTTAAGTACCCACCTTGGCCGTGGTACTTGCTATTGGCGAGATAAGGGTTCCTGTTATCTTCAGACTTGATGAAGTATTTGAGGACGTCTTTATATCCCCAGCCAGGGTTGCCAAACTGTTCCCACTGATCGAAGTCGTATCTATTACCGCGCACGTAGATCATGTAGTTTAGCACACTGGAACCACCCAGAACCTGAAATGTGTTTTTTTATTTATTTAGTATAAAATGGCTTATAAGTATTATTATTTGCAATCGGTAGTACCTAATTTTTTTTCATAATTATACACTTTCCTTTCTTACTATTTTTACCTCGTGAATTTGATAAAGCAAACCGCATAATTCATTTTGCTACGAATATTTCAGTTAACAAAAGACTCAACAATGTTAACCCATGACGTTAATAAAAACAAACGGTATTTCATTTACTGTATCATCATTTCATGGCCACAAGAGTCAGATAGCTAGAAAACTATTTGTTTTTTTGGATGTTTCTTATGTAAATGTTCCAAACGACAGACATTTATAAAGAGGCATTTACATCTATTGAGTTGTAGGCTCCAACTGTCACTGTTGATAAAAAGTCGTTAAACCCTCGTCATAACAGTCGCGGGCCCTCGAGTGGCTTGAAAACTCTCGAATCCTGACCATGACTGACCACATAGCTCAAATTATTTATTTATTGAATGCTCCAAATAATGGTGAATGGGCTCACCTTGCCCCGGGGCCAGCTGCAACGGTGTTTCTTGAAGCCGAGGCAGGCATACTGCGTGGGCTCGGTCTTGTACTGCCAGTCCAGCTTCGTTAGCTGCAGGTAGCCCGCTAGTGAAGGGACGTCGGTGATCTCGTTCTCGTCTGGCCCTGGAACGGCAATTCAGAATGCATTACATTCACGATGACTGCGCACGAGTTGGTATGTTTCCGCTGCATTGACCTCTCTAAAATACGACTAGTAGTTCAACAGACAGCCTCGCGAACAAAATTTCTTTGATCATCGTCACCAAAACCTTATATTTCAAATTTTAATAATTGGGCAATTTTTATTATATTAATAACCAAAAAGCCTTAAAAGAATATGGTATTTATTCGGTCTGTCAAATGAAATTGGACCAGGAAATAGCGATGCAAAAAATTTCGCCTTCTTTATAGGAACCATTATTCTCCCAGAAAAAAATCGCGAAAGATATAAAATATCTATTGGGTAGTAGTTGTACGTATACTAAGTTTTGTAGAGATTAGTTCAAAATTAAGAACTGTACGCGAGAACCTACATACAAGAAAACATTCATACAGATAGACGAAAGTGAAATTTGCCAGTTGCATGCAGAGACTTCGCTTGTTCGGTCAATAAACAACTTTCGACCGAAATAGATTTGATTCAAAATTAGAATAGTGTATGTGAATACGCGTGCTAGTCCTTTAAAAGACACTACATAATTTCTGTTTAGATCCTTGTATAAATAGCACATCACATAGTGACCGACTGAAGCTAATGCAAAATGCACTAACATAAATATGTGTGTTCTGAATAGTACACCTATACTTACCACTTTCCAACAGCAGTACATTCCAGTTTTGTACCTCCGACAGTCGGTTGGCGACCACAGCCCCCGCTGATCCTCCGCCAACCACTACAAAATCATAATCCTTCCTCGGTTCCTTATCCAAAACCCTCGCTTCCGGATCGTAGGAGTTGTAGTTATGATACGTCAACGCACCAAGCAGTAATGGTATTAACCAGAGACCTGTCACACTGACAGTTTTCAGCGCTGTAGAAGCTAGAAGCACGTGTATGGCCATCTTTTGTTTCTTGTTCTATATTTGAAATTGTTCAATTCTTATCTTCTATTTTCTTTAGTGTTTGACTGATTCTTTTTGGTATCTTCTTCTAATTTTGAAATTGTTTCCTTTTTTAAATTGTTCGGTCTATATCACAGTGTTTAGTGGCCAGTATCACAGCATAATAGAACGCTTTGGTTGTTGATTGGGATGACTAGTGGAGCTTGTGTCTGTCTGGAGGTTTGTTCTTGTGCATTGGTTTCCTGGTTCCTGCTGGAGGCCCTCGCATGTTAGGCATAGCAGTGGCTGGGTTGTGGCCTTTGTAACTGAAAGGAGATAAGGATAGGGGTTATTATAAAACGAACGTTTACTTATTCTTAACTTACTCGTAAATATACAAGTCAATTCAATTTAATTTCAAAGAGTCTTTATTTGCAATAAAAATCTTAACATATGTACAATGCCAGTGTTCAGTTCCTAGCTATACAATAGTATTGAGATTTTAACTGTTTAAGAAACATAAATAACCTAATATAAACTTATTTCATGTAAATATATATTATTATTATTTATTTATTTTTAATTAGAAATATGACAATAATTTTACTTTATATAAGCTTTAGAAGAAGAGCATTAAATTTATAAAAAACAATTAAACAAAAGAAGAATGCCTAAAAAATGGCGGTAGATGGTTTTAGACATGCTAATAAAAGCAGCGATATTTATAAAATTACAACTGCTTTTTTTTAACAGCAAATCCTAAAGTCGGTTTTACTTTATGGTAGCTAGTTTTTAAATATCAGTAGTATTAGATGCAAAAGTATAATAAATATTAGGGAACATTTCACATAGGCTGGTTAGCCCCATACTAAACTATTTCTAGTTTTTTTTTATGGTTACTAACACAACTGACATACTTCATATACATACATACTTTATATCGTGTAAATATGTATTTACCAACCCGACCGATAGCCAACAAATTTAGTTCATCTCTAAGATATTGACCGTGTCGGGAAACGAACCTGGGACCCTCTGGTTGTCAGTCCGGCATGGTAAAGATGCCAACAAGGTCGTCAAAAATAAGAATAGCAAATTTCATTAAGACGCTCAACTCATAGCTCATCCATAGAATGTTAGTTAGTTATTTCGTGTGTTAATTCGATTGCTATCATTTTCAAATCTGATCTGTATTTCAAAACATAAATGAAGCAGAAATTGATAAAAATCGATCAAGATATAATCAAGTGTTACAAGTAATGCAAAAAATCGACCGAAGATAGTTTGACAGCGTATGTTTTGCTTTTATTCTATTTACCTCTCTCTTTGAAAGCAATTCAAAATTCTAAATATGAATTTTAATTTCATATTTTAGAATGACCTGAATAATCGTTAAGTGCACGACTTCCGCCAAAATTTGCCTTAAGTAAAAAAACTTCAACGTGTGCGCTCTAGTTGATGTCTTTTACATTAGGAAGTCGGTCTTAAGTTATTTTATGTTAGGCGAGCATAATAAATATACAATTAATTTAGCCATTTCATTCATTAGCAAAAAATAGATTTTTTTGATATAATATGATTTTAATTATTTAAAAGGTCAATAAAAAATATCTATTGTAACATTAATCAAAAGTATATTACGTATGTACGTTAGTTCTGCTTAAACGGCTTTATTGATTTGTATGTAATTTAATGTAGACACAGTAAAGCTAAACATTAGGCAAGCTGCGGTCAAACGTGAGCCTATCATCATTTTAAAAAAATGGTTGCCTGTAAAGTCGGTTTTACGGGCGAAGATTTTACGTGACAACCGATCATAGTTGAGTGGGAGAGAGACGCAAGGCATTCGGCGGGCCTCTCTCTCGTTCGGTGACTCATCGTAACGTTACCGGGCGTTACACTTTTTCATAAGTGACTCCCAGCCGCAACCTAATTTAAGACGTTGTCACGTCAAAAACATAGCTTTTACATCCATAAAAAAATGCATATTTTATTCTTAAGTAACATGATTTTTAAAGGTTTGGCTAATACAATGTTAGGAAAACCAATTAGCCAAGAGTATCTCAGGACATGCCCATAGAAGGGTTCCGTATATAAATTCCATCAATTATTTCGCTCATTAAAAGCAAAAGGGCTTTATTGCGAAGAAAGGGTTTCATTATAAAAATGCATTTTAAATAACTTATATTTATAGTTCCGTTTAAAACAGCCAACATTTTCGCTCAAACAACCGTAGAAACGCACAACCGCCTTTTTTAATTTTGACGGTTTGGTTGCTAAGTTCAGTGCATAGACGCCATAATTAAGATTTTATAGACACATAGATACCATAGATACACAACTTTTGACATTTTCATATTCAATACAATATGAAAAAAAAACATGAAAAAAATAAAAATCTGTTAAAAAATGATTTGCTGCTCCTGGTAAAATAGCATGTTTCGTCGTGTGGACCTTTTGTATTTAAGGAGCGTTTTTTTTTATATCACACATTTCACACACGGCTGGTTAACCCCATACTGAACCATTTCTAGTTCGTATTATGGTTGCTAACACAACTGATATACTACATATACATACATATATATCTTATCTTATCTTATATATAAAATTTCCGTGTCACAGTGTTTGTTACCGAACTCCTCCGAAACGGCTTGACTGATCATTACCAAATTTCATATGCGTATTCAGTAGGTATGAGAATAAGCCAACGTGAAACGTTTTTACCCCTAAGTGATAAGGGTTGTTCACCCTTAAATATATTTTTTTATTTTTTCGCCGAATTTTTTTTATTTGAATTTTATATAAAGTGGCATTAAAAAATATATACAACCCTAAATTTTTACTTTTTTATCATCAACCCCTATTTTTTTATGGCCATTTTAGTAAATTTCTGTGTCACAGTGTTTGTTGCCGTACACCTCCGAAACGGATTGACTGATCTTTACCAAATTTTATATACGTATTCAGTAGGTCTGAGAATCGGCTACTATCTATTTTTTATACCCCTAATTGATAAGGGTTGATCACCCTTAAATATTTTTTTCATTTTTCGACCAATTTTTTTTATTTTATTTTTGTATAAAGTGGCATAAAAAATACATACAACCCTAATTTTTAACTTTTTTATCATAAACCCCTATTTTTGTATGGCCATTTTAGTTTTTTATTCATACATTTTTCATTTCGCTTGATAACTGATCAAATATTGTGTCTTTAACTGTACTTCAGGTAAAAATCTATTTTTTTTTTTGGAAGAAAATAACTAACAAAATTTAACCTGATATACATATGCTTAGTATTGCCAATCTTAAATACTTAAAATTTGCCGCGCCTTTACTTTACTGGTGAGTGAAATGCCACACTATGCCATAGACTGAAGCCGGTCTCCTGTTTCACTCACAAAATTCTTCATCAAAGACTTCTCTCACTGTTTACACAAAATTCGACCTTCGTTATTGTTTATGCAGTAGTATTGTTTACAATTATCATTTTGCTTTCTCAGTACTCTCTTATTAACTACTAGCTGTTGCCCGCGGCTCCACCCGCGTGTAAGTCGCTTTATTGCGTAACCTATCCTGCACATTACTGTTGTAAAAAATGTATTTTTATGATTATACGTTAAATTGTAGGTCCTCTTAGTACAAACAGTTGTTAAACTAAGGCAAGGGCTTGAAATACTCTCGACACCAAAGCTTGATCACTTAGTTTTTGCGTAGAAGAAGCTATAAAATTTACTTAATGTACTAATAAACTAGACCCCGAACGTATGAGCAAAAAATTTTCAACAAATATGATGACACTACAAATATTATGTAATTTGTTCTGCTTTGGGCTTCTTTATGCTCAAACGGCTCGAACGAATATGCTAAAAATTTTCGCGCTCGCTTCGCTCACGCATAGCTCGCTGCGCTCGCATCCGGTTTGCTTCGCTCGCGATTGGTCCTAAGACGTTTTGGGTCATAGCTTACGACACTACAAATATTAGAAAAATTGTTCTGCTTTGGACTTCTTTATGCTCAAACGGCTCGAACAAATATGCTAAAAATGTTTGCGCTCGCTACGCTCGCGCGTAGTTCGCTGCGCTCGCATGCAGCTCGCTTCGCTCGCGATTGGTCCGAGGACGTTTTGGGTCATAGCTTACGACACTACAAATATTATGTAATTTGTTCTGCTTTGGGCTTCTTTATGCTCAAGTGGCTCGAAAAAATATGCTAAAAATTTTCGCGCTCGCTTCGCTCGCGCATAGCTCGCTGCGCTCGCAGTCGGCTCGCTTCGCTCGCGCTTCGTCCTAGGACGTTTTGGGTCATAGCTTACGACACTACAAATATTAGAAAATTTGTTCTGCTTTGGACTTCTTTATGCTCAAACGGCTCGAACAAATATGCTAAAAATGTTTGCGCTCGCTACGCTCGCGCGTAGCTCGCTGCGCTCGCATCCAGCTCGCTTCGCTCGCAATTGGTCCGAGGACGTTTTGGGTCATAGCTTACGACACTACAAATATTATGTAATTTGTTCTGCTTTGGACTTCTTTATGCTCAAGTGGCTCGAAAAAATATGTTAAAAATTTTCGCGCTCGCTTCGCTCGCGCCTAGCTCGCTGCGCTCGCAGTCGGCTCGCTTCGCTCGCCCTTGGTCCTAAGACGTTTTGGGTCATAGCTTACGACACTACAAATATTAGAAAATTTGTTCTGCTTTGGACTTCTTTATGCTCAAACGGCTCGAACAAATATGCTAAAAATGTTTGCGCTCGCTACGCTCGCGCGTAGTTCGCTGCGCTCGCATCCAGCTCGCTTCGCTCGCGATTGGTCCGAGGACGTTTTGGGTCATAGCTTACGACACTACAAATATTATGTAATTTGTTCTGCTTTGGGCTTCTTTATGCTCAAGTGGCTCGAAAAAATATGCTAAAAATTTTCGTAATTAATATGTGATATGTAATTTTAGGTAATAAACTATAAAAACTTGAACATAATATTTTTTGGCGTTTGTTATTTTTATATTCCCTTAACGTTTGTTCATAGCGCTCCATACCCATTTCACGCATATACCATACACACTTATAATAAGTAAGTAACATTTTAATTATACTAGAATTTGTCTAGAAACTAGAATAAAAATAATTAATAAGGCAAAACAACGTTTGCCGGGTCAGCTAGTATAGATACATATTTAACACCCAGATCCACAGCCAACAAATTTAGTTCAGCACAAAGCCATTGGCCGTGCCGGGAATCGAACCCGGAACCTTCTGATTGGCAGTCCGGCATGATAACCATTACGCCAACGAAGTCGTCAAATTTTGTCGTCAGATTTGTGTCAATAATTTCCATCTAATTGTTCATGGCACGATTTCTCTTGCATAGGGAAATGTTAATGAGCGGAACTAACCCTATTGTTTCTATGACTATTGTTAATTCAATGTACGGTAATATTGGTAATGCTGTTTATCTGTAATTGAACACTAGCAGCGCACCGCGGTGATGGCTGCGTTAATCTGAGTTAAAAAGTAGCTTATGTGTTAATCCAGGTTTTTAACCATCTACACATCAAATTTCATTGAAATTATTTGAACCGTTTAAGCGTGAACGGATAACAAACCTATACACAACAACACACTCAAGCTTTAAAATAAAAATTGTGGGAAGAATGATTCTAAAAACTAAACATTTTTTTTCTTTTTCAGGTAATTGCGGATGTTGTCAAGATGGTATGGTATTTCCTTAAAATCCTTAAGATGATGGTTATTATTTGTAACTGATAGATCTTTATGATACTTAATATCTATCTTCTTCTATCTATCTTCTAATAAATAAAATTTTCATGTCACAATGTCAGTCACCGTACTCCTCCGAAACGGCTTGACCGATTTTTACCAAATTTTATATGCGTATTCAATAGGTCTGAGAATCGGCTACTAGTTAGTTATCTATTTTCCATTGCCCTAAATGATAAGGGTAACTGTACTTAAGGCAAAGCAATGTTTGGCGGGTCTGAATATATAAAAAAAAAAAAACTAAATAAAATTCACTTTATCTCAAATTGCCTATTGCTTACCTACGTAAATTTTTTTAGATAAATTACGAGTAAATGAGGTTACCTTATAAAACAACAAGCGTTGAATTAACTACAGGATTTACTAACGCAAATTTGTACTCGATAGTAAGAATGAAGGAAGTATTCGACACAAATGACATAACGAGATATCGCTACTCAGCATCAGCTTTAAGCGGAGTTTACACACTCTTAATGCGAAAGTTGTCAACTAAAACTTTCGCATTAGCTAAATTTTTTTGTAGTAATCGCACATACCTCGAATAGAATTTGTTAGAATATACACTTATTATTACTACTACAATTATTACATATACATATACGTATATTACTGAAATAAAAAAATGTTTGTTTGATTTTTGACTGCATGCCAATGTAGTCGGTGATCCATGAAGATTTAACACCCTTGTGAAAACCGCCGTTTTTAATGCGATATCATTTTTTAGTTATAGTACAGTTTATATAGTTTGGCATTTTATTTTTGTGATGATTGAATATTTAATTTGGTTTAGATATGTAGACGTAAATTAAAATGTGTAGGTTGTCAAGTCAATTCGAACTTAATTGGTGAGTTGTCTGCTGCTTAGTGAAAAGCTCTCGCTGAAAATAATTTAAATATGAAGATATTTTAAAATACTTTGCTTGCTAAGTTATAATAGATACTTGTAATTTCTAATAATAGATACATTTAATTTCTAATACAGTTCAATTTAATTTCTTACATTAGGATCATATATTTCTTAAATATAATAATTAATCAATAAAATTAAGCTTGCTAAGTTATATACCTAAAATACTTCAATAAAGTAGACTCATCAATAATAAAATCGTGCCTTTATTGTCGATATGAAAATCTTGGTCATATATCGCGTTAGCTAAACTGAAGCCGTGGTTCTTGCGTGTACACCCAGCTTTACCTAGAAAGGGACGCTAAACGTGCTATTTCCTAGCTTGCGGAAGATATGATCAGTTTCCTAGAGAACTGTAATATGCGATAATAATTTACTCTCGAGAAAGCAATCTTTGGTCTCGATCATTGACAATTTGTTATGTGACTTCTTACGTCTTTTGTTCGGTTATTGGAGTTGAATAGAATTGGTGAATGTTGTTTTTATTATGTGCTTATTTACTGGTATCCAAAGTGTTTTTTTTTTTTTTCATTTTGAGCATCTGATAAGAAACGTCGAACTGCTGTATCGTTGCGGTAATTTGGGAACAGTTTCTATGTTTGTCTTAAAATATTAACCAATATGTAATCAAATTATGTAATGACTTATTTTTTATGTATCTTGCAGTAGAAATGACTAAGTATTCAAAATAAGTGTGTTATATGAAAACCTTTAAGTTATTCTATAATCACAGGGAAAAAAAAACTTCAAATGTTCTTTAACTTTTTCCTAATTTGAAATGTTTTTGACATGAATAATTTTGACTCATATGCTGTGGTATATTATATAACCTTTAGAGGGCAGTAATTTGATTTTCTTAATTTACTACTTCTTTAAAACGCTGGAACTTGTGATTTTCGTCATCTTGAACTTGCTTTGGGTCATACGCAACAAAAAAATAAATTAACAAGATTTTATTAATTTTGTAAATACATACTTAGCAAGTACTTATGCAATACATTTTCATTAATACTCGTATGTTAATATGTAAGAATTATAAGTCACACTGACATCACAGGGAAAATAAGCGAAAACTTTGATATCGATGATTACCCTTTTACAAAGTAAAAGTACGTTACCCTTTACTCTACTTGATTTCTCTGTAGCAAATAACCCTTAAAATTACAGCCATAAAAAGTATATTGGTCATTAAATCATGTTCCATTTGAATTTTAACAGTTGTAACAGTATAGTAACAGTTAAAATTAAATCTACTTTATGTGTTTTAATTTGCATAGTTTTATTTTTAATACTTACAGTTAGCCATCCTACCTTGAGGACTAGTGTTTTCGTACGAAAAATAAAAAGTGATGAAAAAAAAATTGCAGATAAAAGCATTGTATAATGGTACCTATGTTTAAAAATAAATCTGCGAAAAATATTATTTATTATATAATTAATAATAATTTAAATTATTTAATATCAATTAACGTCCTCAACGAGAATAAACGCATTCATTTAATTAAATACCTATATATATTTATATACAACTATTATTTATGTACATAATCATGTAAGTAGAGTGAACAAAAGTGTTGTGAATAAAAGTTTGTAAGAATGTTGCGCTTTGCAAAAAAATGCTGTAATTTGACATTGTTATTGAATTCAAAACTACATAAATTTCACTGCGATTGGATCCATTTTTCCAAAATATCTAAATATTAATGTCGGAAGTAATTTCCGTAATATTTTCTCACGAGTTACAAAACATCTCGGTCTGTTGTTGAACATGAACAATACCGTGTTCGCTGGATTCACACCAATCAGAGCATGATGTGTTTTGGTAAAGCATTCGCGGTCGTGGATTACTTTGAATAGATACTAGAATACTGTTTGTTATTGCAATCAAACCTACTTTTGACGTCAAGAGCGACAGCGAAAAAAAGTTTTAGCCTATGAGTCACGGAATATTGAATGAGCTTGTCGCTCATAGGCTAAAACTTTAACTTAACTAGACTATGACTAGCTCGGAGTTGATGTGTTTCAGAGGTACGAACATTTACCCCAATGATTTTATACATTACACTACATTGTATTTTTACCTAGTCTATATTTTTTTATACAATTAATTGATTGATTTTAAAAATCTTATAAACTAGTAAAAATAGCCAACATGGCCAGATATACTCCGACAGGCGATCAATCTGTCATTTCGCTCTTTTAAATATTATACCTTTTGATTCGTGATAGTCCGTGAGAAAAAGGCTTTCATATTTTTAAAGGGAATTTCGGCTTCGGTTCTTTAAGTTCTAGTGACTTTTTAGTTATTACATGAATACTTTTTAAATACAAACAAGTGCATTTCATACTCGTACATATGTGTCACTGAAATCGGAAATTGGTTTTCCAGTGACTCTTCACTGAAAAACTATGATGATAAAAATCTTGCTACTTTAACTGGATTTTAAATCATGTTTGATTTTTTCATTGGTTTTTATGCAGTTAGAACTGCATAAAATTGCATAGCGCATATAGAAAACATAACATTTAAAGCAGAATCTATTGAGATCATTCTATGGTATAGCTAACCACTGCATCATTTACTTAGATTTTTATTTATTTTGGCATGAAGATTGTGTATGTGAATAGTTTAAAACTTTTCTAAGTATTAAATATATAAAACTCTGAAGTGAAAGTATATATTACGGTTATACCTTGTACAAAATATATTTAGTGATATATGTATGTATCGTATTAATTCTAATCGTATTTAAATATGACACACGGAATATTGAATTACAAGGTTACAAAATATTTAAATTTAGCAATATTTCTTAAATGATACAATCGTAAATCATGTGTGACTAATCAACTTTGTCTCTAAATATCTTTACAGATCACACGTATAAACAAATGTGACATAACAGTTTATGTATGTATGTATATAAACCGTGGCACTCGGTGAAGGACGGTTCTCGAACTTTTGGCTATAAGTTATATAATAGAATTTGTTTTTCACACTTTACTTTATTTCTTTAGCTTTAGGCATTTGACCGGCAGAGCGTCGAACGAACCACACAACTCTGCGACCCTCTGGCCTAAGATGGAGCATGCCTAGTCTGGAATAACGGGAGGAGACTGTTTGAACACACTGTTGGATGTTTGGTTACAGGTTTTTCAACTTGAGAGTGGTCGCTAGCCAGCCGAGCACTAGTACTACAATGCGAAAGCATAGCATGTGTTATTAACATCTATCTATCTATCTAATCATATAAATCAGCCCACTGCAGGGCAAAGGCCTCCCTACCATCCCTCCACTTTTATCTGTCCTGGGCAACGAACGGTCTTTCTGTTATTAACATCTTTGAAGAAAATCCTTGAGCAAAATAAGTTATAGTAAAATAACTACTATGTAGGAACTATATTTTATTGTTTCTTTTTCTTGACCTAGTCACTATACATACTATATTTTACGAAGAGGAAACTTTTAGAATGAAACAGTTGAATTTTATTACTACGTGACTCATTTTGTTTTTATAAATCTTTCTTTCTTTTTGTAAAGTCTTTACACACTCTAATAAAACTGGTATTATATTATATGTCCACATATTTAGGTTGTCTATAGTAAATAGTTGCCTATGTGTTAACAATATAGCCTACTATTTATCCCGGATTATCCGGGTATAATACGGGGACCGGTGTGAAGTTGGCAGCCAAAGTTAGCAGCCAAAAACCCGACCAAATTAAGAAGGTCAATTTTGAAAAGTTAGCAGCCACGCTATTTTCTCGTTAAGTACAAATACAATTTAGGTACATATGTACTAAAACTGTTGAAAAACCCCAAGACATTCTAAATAACAATGAAAACTATTAAAAATGGAAAAGTATTGATGTATTTTCATACATGAAGTTGGTATGTTTATGCAGACTTTTCTGAGGGTGCGCCTGATATAGCGAGTATTAAATAAGATAGACGATGATAAAAGCTACCTTTGCTGAAAGTTTCAGCCCGGCAGTGGGCCTGCTTCATACTGAACCTACGAGTTGAAATCAAGAATTAACCAGAATACTCCGGGTGTAACGATGAATGCTACTGTTTTGAGCTATGTCAACCCCCGAAAACTGCACTAAAAGCTAGTGATAATGAAAGAAGACAAACTTATAGTATAATTAAAAAGAAAAATCAAAGTATGGTCCAAAACAAAATACTCATGAAACACTAACTTAAATATAACTTTGGTACTTTTCACCGCGCCGATATGTGTGGGCTACAAAAATATATTTTTTTATTAAAATCTAGACTTTTGACGAATGATAACGATAAATAACACTATTGCCTAGTATACTAGAAAACTTCAGCCCGTTAGTGGGTCAGCTTCATGCAAAACTGAGGCAACAATATTTTAATGATAAAAATATTTTTTGTGTTGAAAATTATGACACAAGGCAGACCTTTCTGAGGGTGCGCCTGATACACCGAGTAATGTATATGATAGATAAAGGTGTAAGCTACCTATGCTGAAAAATTCAGCCCGGCAGTGAGTCCACGTCATGCAAAACAGAGGCAACAAAAAAGTCATGTAAAAAATATTTTTATAGTGATGAAATCTATAACGCTCGCCAGACTTTTCTGAGGGTGCGCCTGATATAGCGAGTATTAAATAAGATAGACGATGATAAAAGCTACCTTTGCTGAAAGTTTCAGCCCGGCAGTAGGCCTGCTTCATACTGAACCTACGAGTTGAAATCAAGAATTAACCAGAATACTCCGGGTGTAACGATGGCTGCTACTGTTTTGAGCTATGTCAACCCCCGAAAACTGCACTAAAAGCTAGTGATAATGAAAGAAGACAAACTTATAGTATAATTAAAAAGAAAAATCAAAGTATGGTCCAAAACAAAATACTCATGAAACACTAACTTAAATATAACTTTGGTACTTTTCACCGCGCCGATATGTGTGGGCTACAAAAATATATTTTTTTATTAAAATCTAGACTTTTGACGAATTATAACGATAAATAACACTATTGCCTAGTATACTAGAAAACTTCAGCCCGTTAGTGGGTCAGCTTCATGCAAAACTGAGGCAACAATATTTTAATGATAAAAATATTTTTTGTGTTGAAAATTATGACACAAGGCAGACCTTTCTGAGGGTGCGCCTGATACATCGAGTAATGTATATGATAGATAAAGGTGTAAGCTACCTATGCTGAAAAATTCAGCCCGGCAGTGAGTCCACGTCATGCAAAACTGAGGCAACAAAAAAGTCATGTAAAAAATATTTTTATAGTGATGAAATCTATAACGCTCGCCAGACTTTTCTGAGGGTGCGCCTGATATAGCGAGTATTAAATAAGATAAACGATGATAAAAGCTACCTTTACTGAAAGTTTCAGCCCGGCAGTGGGCCTGCTTCATACTGAACCTACGAGTTGAAATCAAGAATTAACCAGAATACTCCGGGTGTAACGATGGCTGCTACTGTTTTGAGCTATGTCAACCCCCGAAAACTGCACTAAAAGCTAGTGATAATGAAAGAAGACAACCTATAGTATAATTAAAAAGAAAAATCAAAGTATGGTCCAAAACAAAATACTCATGAAACACTAACTTAAATATAACTTTGGTACTTTTCACCGCGCCGATATGTGTGGGCTACAAAAATATATTTTTTTATCAAAATCTAGACTTTTGACGAATTATAACGATAAATAACACTATTGCCTAGTACACTAGAAAACTTCAGCCCGTTAGTGGGTCAGCTTCATGCAAAACTGAGGCAACAATATTTTAATGTTAAAAATATTTTTTGTGTTGAAAATTATGACACAAGGCAGACCTTTCTGAGGGTGCGCCTGATACATCGAGTAATGTATATGATAGATAAAGGTGTAAGCTACCTATGCTGAAAAATTCAGCCCGGCAGTGAGTCCACGTCATGCAAAACTGAGGCAACAAAAAAGTCATGTAAAAAATATTTTTATAGTGATGAAATCTATAACGCTCGCCAGACTTTTCTGAGGGTGCGCCTGATATAGCGAGTATTAAATAAGATAGGCGATGATAAAAGCTACCTTTGCTGAAAGTTTCAGCCCGGCAGTGGGCCTGCTTCATACTGAACCTACGAGTTGAAATCAAGAATTAACCAGAATACTCCGGGTGTAACGATGGCTGCTACTGTTTTGAGCTATGTCGACCCCCGATAACTGCACTAAAAGCTAGTGATAATGAAAGAAGACAACCTATAGTATAATTAAAAAGAAAAATCAAAGTATGGTCCAAAACAAAATACTCATGAAACACTAACTTAAATATAACTTTGGTACTTTTCACCGCGCCGATATGTGTGGGCTACAAAAATATATTTTTTTATTAAAATCTAGACTTTTGACGAATTATAACGATAAATAACACTATTGCCTAGTATACTAGAAAACTTCAGCCCGTTAGTGGGTCAGCTTCATGCAAAACTGAGGCAACAATATTTTAATGATAAAAATATTTTTTGTGTTGAAAATTATGACACAAGGCAGACCTTTCTGAGGGTGCGCCTGATACATCGAGTAATGTATATGATAGATAAAGGTGTAAGCTACCTATGCTGAAAAATTCAGCCCGGCAGTGAGTCCACGTCATGCAAAACTGAGGCAACAAAAAAGTCATGTAAAAAATATTTTTATAGTGATGAAATCTATAACGCTCGCCAGACTTTTCTGAGGGTGCGCCTGATATAGCGAGTATTAAATAAGATAGACGATGATAAAAGCTACCTTTGCTGAAAGTTTCAGCCCGGCAGTGGGCCTGCTTCATACTGAACCTACGAGTTGAAATCAAGAATTAACCAGAATACTCCGGGTGTAACGATGGCTGCTACTGTTTTGAGCCATGTCAACCCCCGAAAACTGCACTAAAAGCTAGTGATAATGAAAGAAGACAACCTATAGTATAATTAAAAAGAAAAATCAAAGTATGGTCCAAAACAAAATACTCATGAAACACTAACTTAAATATAACTTTGGTACTTTTCACCGCGCCGATATGTGTGGGCTACAAAAATATATTTTTTTATTAAAATCTAGACTTTTGACGAATTATAACGATAAATAACACTATTGCCTAGTATACTAGAAAACTTCAGCCCGTTAGTGGGTCAGCTTCATGCAAAACTGAGGCAACAATATTTTAATGTTAAAAATATTTTTTGTGTTGAAAATTATGACACAAGGCAGACCTTTCTGAGGGTGCGCCTGATACATTGAGTTATGTATATGATAGATAAAGGTGTAAGCTACCTATGCTGAAAAATTCAGCCCGGCAGTGAGTCCACGTCATGCAAAACTGAGGCAACAAAAAAGTCATGTAAAAAATATTTTTATAGTGATGAAATCTATAACGCTCGCCAGACTTTTCTGAGGGTGCGCCTGATATAGCGAGTATTAAATAAGATAGGCGATGATAAAAGCTACCTTTGCTGAAAGTTTCAGCCCGGCAGTGGGCCTGCTTCATACTGAACCTACGAGTTGAAATCAAGAATTAACCAGAATACTCCGGGTGTAACGATGGCTGCTACTGTTTTGAGCTATGTCGACCCCCGATAACTGCACTAAAAGCTAGTGATAATGAAAGAAGACAACCTATAGTATAATTAAAAAGAAAAATCAAAGTATGGTCCAAAACAAAATACTCATGAAACACTAACTTAAATATAACTTTGGTACTTTTCACCGCGCCGATATGTGTGGGCTACAAAAATATATTTTTTTATTAAAATCTAGACTTTTGACGAATTATAACGATAAATAACACTATTGCCTAGTATACTAGAAAACTTCAGCCCGTTAGTGGGTCAGCTTCATGCAAAACTGAGGCAACAATATTTTAATGATAAAAATATTTTTTGTGTTGAAAATTATGACACAAGGCAGACCTTTCTGAGGGTGCGCCTGATACATCGAGTAATGTATATGATAGATAAAGGTGTAAGCTACCTATGCTGAAAAATTCAGCCCGGCAGTGAGTCCACGTCATGCAAAACTGAGGCAACAAAAAAGTCATGTAAAAAATATTTTTATAGTGATGAAATCTATAACGCTCGCCAGACTTTTCTGAGGGTGCGCCTGATATAGCGAGTATTAAATAAGATAGACGATGATAAAAGCTACCTTTACTGAAAGTTTCAGCCCGGCAGTGGGCCTGCTTCATACTGAACCTACGAGTTGAAATCAAGAATTAACCAGAATACTCCGGGTGTAACGATGGCTGCTACTGTTTTGAGCTATGTCAACCCCCGAAAACTGCACTAAAAGCTAGTGATAATGAAAGAAGACAACCTATAGTATAATTAAAAAGAAAAATCAAAGTATGGTCCAAAACAAAATACTCATGAAACACTAACTTAAATATAACTTTGGTACTTTTCACCGCGCCGATATGTGTGGGCTACAAAAATATATTTTTTTATCAAAATCTAGACTTTTGACGAATTATAACGATAAATAACACTATTGCCTAGTACACTAGAAAACTTCAGCCCGTTATTGGGTCAGCTTCATGCAAAACTGAGGCAACAATATTTTAATGTTAAAAATATTTTTTGTGTTGAAAATTATGACACAAGGCAGACCTTTCTGAGGGTGCGCCTGATACATCGAGTAATGTATATGATAGATAAAGGTGTAAGCTACCTATGCTGAAAAATTCAGCCCGGCAGTGAGTCCACGTCATGCAAAACTGAGGCAACAAAAAAGTCATGTAAAAAATATTTTTATAGTGATGAAATCTATAACGCTCGCCAGACTTTTCTGAGGGTGCGCCTGATATAGCGAGTATTAAATAAGATAGGCGATGATAAAAGCTACCTTTGCTGAAAGTTTCAGCCCGGCAGTGGGCCTGCTTCATACTGAACCTACGAGTTGAAATCAAGAATTAACCAGAATACTCCGGGTGTAACGATGGCTGCTACTGTTTTGAGCTATGTCGACCCCCGATAACTGCACTAAAAGCTAGTGATAATGAAAGAAGACAACCTATAGTATAATTAAAACGAAAAATCAAAGTATGGTCCAAAACAAAATACTCATGAAACACTAACTTAAATATAACTTTGGTACTTTTCACCGCGCCGATATGTGTGGGCTACAAAAATATATTTTTTTATTAAAATCTAGACTTTTGACGAATTATAACGATAAATAACACTATTGCCTAGTATACTAGAAAACTTCAGCCCGTTAGTGGGTCAGCTTCATGCAAAACTGAGGCAACAATATTTTAATGTTAAAAATATTTTTTGTGTTGAAAATTATGACGCAAAGCAGACCTTTCTGAGGGTGCGCCTGATACATCGAGTAATGTATATGATAGATAAAGGTGTAAGATACCTATGCTGAAAAATTCGGCCCGGCAGTGAGTCCACGTCATGCAAAACTGAGGCAACAAAAAAGTCATGTAATAAATATTTTTATAGTGATGAACTCTATAACGCTCGCCAGACTTTTCTGAGGGTGCGCCTGATATAGCGAGTATTGAATAAGATAGACGATGATAAAAGCTACCTTTACTGAAAGTTTCAGCCCGGCAGTGGGCCTAAGTTATATTTAAGTTAGTGTTTCATGAGTATTTTGTTTTGGACCATACTTTGATTTTACTTTTTAAATATACTATAGGTTGTCTTCATTCAGTATCACTAGCTTTTAGTGCAGTTTTCGGGGGTTGACATGGCTCAAAACAGTAGCAGCCATCGTTACACCCGGAGTATTCTGGTTAATTCTTGATTTCAACTCGTAGGTTCAGTATGAAGCAGGCCCACTGCCGGGCTGAAACTTTCAGCAAAGGTAGCTTTTATCATCGTCTATCTTATTTAATACTCGCTATATCAGGCGCACCCTCAGAAAAGTCTGGCGAGCGTTATAGAGTTCATCACTATAAAAATATTTTTTACATGACTTTTTTGTTGCCTCAGTTTTGCATGACGTGGACTCACTGCCGGGCTGAATTTTTCAGCATAGGTATCTTACACCTTTATCTATCATATACATTACTCGATGTATCAGGCGCACCCTCAGAAAGGTCTGCTTTGTGTCATAATTTTCAACACAAAAAATATTTTTAACATTAAAATATTGTTGCCTCAGTTTTGCATGAAGCTGACCCACTAACGGGCTGAAGTTTTCTAGTATACTAGGCAATAGTGTTATTTATCGTTATAATTCGTCAAAAGTCTAGATTTTAATAAAAAAATATATTTTTGTAGCCCACACATATCGGCGCGGTGAAAAGTACCAAAGTTATATTTAAGTTAGTGTTTCATGAGTATTTTGTTTTGGACCATACTTTGATTTTTCTTTTTAATTATACTATAGGTTGTCTTCTTTCATTATCACTAGCTTTTAGTGCAGTTTTCGGGGGTCGACATAGCTCAAAACAGTAGCAGCCATCGTTACACCCGGAGTATTCTGGTTAATTCTTGATTTCAACTCGTAGGTTCAGTATGAAGCAGGCCCACTGCCGGGCTGAAACTTTCAGTAAAGCTAGCTTTTATCATCGTCTATCTTATTTAATACTCGCTATATCAGGCGCACCCTCAGAAAAGTCTGGCGAGCGTTATAGATTTCATCACTATAAAAATATTTTTTACATGACTTTTTTGTTGCCTCAGTTTTGCATGACGTGGACTCACTGCCGGGCTGATTTTTTCAGCATAGGTAGCTTACACCTTTATCTATCATATACATTACTCGATGTATCAGGCGCACCCTCAGAAAGGTCTGCCTTGTGTCATAATTTTCAACACAAAAAATATTTTTATCATTAAAATATTGTTGCCTCAGTTTTGCATGAAGCTGACCCACTAACGGGCTGAAGTTTTCTAGTATACTAGGCAATAGTGTTATTTATCGTTATAATTCGTCAAAAGTCTAGATTTTAATAAAAAAATATATTTTTGTAGCCCACACATATCGGCGCGGTGAAAAGTACCAAAGTTATATTTAAGTTAGTGTTTCATGAGTATTTTGTTTTGGACCATACTTTGATTTTTCTTTTTAATTATACTATAGGTTGTCTTCTTTCATTATCACTAGCTTTTAGTGCAGTTTTCGGGGGTTGACATGGCTCAAAACAGTAGCAGCCATCGTTACACCCGGAGTATTCTGGTTAATTCTTGATTTCAACTCGTAGGTTCAGTATGAAGCAGGCCCACTGCCGGGCTGAAACTTTCAGCAAAGGTAGCTTTTATCATCGTCTATCTTATTTAATACTCGCTATATCAGGCGCACCCTCAGAAAAGTCTGGCGAGCGTTATAGATTTCATCACTATAAAAATATTTTTTACATGACTTTTTTGTTGCCTCAGTTTTGCATGACGTGGACTCACTGCCGGGCTGAATTTTTCAGCATAGGTAGCTTACACCTTTATCTATCATATACATTACTCGATGTATCAGGCGCACCCTCAGAAAGGTCTGCCTTGTGTCATAATTTTCAACACAAAAAATATTTTTATCATTAAAATATTGTTGCCTCAGTTTTGCATGAAGCTGACCCACTAACGGGCTGAAGTTTTCTAGTATACTAGGCAATAGTGTTATTTATCGTTATAATTCGTCAAAAGTCTAGATTTTAATAAAAAAATATATTTTTGTAGCCCACACATATCGGCGCGGTGAAAAGTACCAAAGTTATATTTAAGTTAGTGTTTCATGAGTATTTTGTTTTGGACCATACTTTGATTTTTCTTTTTAATTATACTATAGGTTGTCTTCTTTCATTATCACTAGCTTTTAGTGCAGTTTTCGGGGGTTGACATGGCTCAAAACAGTAGCAGCCATCGTTACACCCGGAGTATTCTGGTTAATTCTTGATTTCAACTCGTAGGTTCAGTATGAAGCAGGCCCACTGCCGGGCTGAAACTTTCAGTAAAGGTAGCTTTTATCATCGCCTATCTTATTTAATACTCGCTATATCAGGCGCACCCTCAGAAAAGTCTGGCGAGCGTTATAGATTTCATCACTATAAAAATATTTTTTACATGACTTTTTTGTTGCCTCAGTTTTGCATGACGTGGACTCACTGCCGGGCTGAATTTTTCAGCATAGGTAGCTTACACCTTTATCTATCATATACATAACTCGATGTATCAGGCGCACCCTCAGAAAGGTCTGCCTTGTGTCATAATTTTCAACACAAAAAATATTTTTAACATTAAAATATTGTTGCCTCAGTTTTGCATGAAGCTGACCCACTAACGGGCTGAAGTTTTCTAGTATACTAGGCAATAGTGTTATTTATCGTTATAATTCGTCAAAAGTCTAGATTTTAATAAAAAAATATATTTTTGTAGCCCACACATATCGGCGCGGTGAAAAGTACCAAAGTTATATTTAAGTTAGTGTTTCATGAGTATTTTGTTTTGGACCATACTTTGATTTTTCTTTTTAATTATACTATAGGTTGTCTTCTTTCATTATCACTAGCTTTTAGTGCAGTTTTCGGGGGTTGACATGGCTCAAAACAGTAGCAGCCATCGTTACACCCGGAGTATTCTGGTTAATTCTTGATTTCAACTCGTAGGTTCAGTATGAAGCAGGCCCACTGCCGGGCTGAAACTTTCAGCAAAGGTAGCTTTTATCATCGTCTATCTTATTTAATACTCGCTATATCAGGCGCACCCTCAGAAAAGTCTGGCGAGCGTTATAGATTTCATCACTATAAAAATATTTTTTACATGACTTTTTTGTTGCCTCAGTTTTGCATGACGTGGACTCACTGCCGGGCTGAATTTTTCAGCATAGGTAGCTTACACCTTTATCTATCATATACATTACTCGATGTATCAGGCGCACCCTCAGAAAGGTCTGCCTTGTGTCATAATTTTCAACACAAAAAATATTTTTATCATTAAAATATTGTTGCCTCAGTTTTGCATGAAGCTGACCCACTAACGGGCTGAAGTTTTCTAGTATACTAGGCAATAGTGTTATTTATCGTTATAATTCGTCAAAAGTCTAGATTTTAATAAAAAAATATATTTTTGTAGCCCACACATATCGGCGCGGTGAAAAGTACCAAAGTTATATTTAAGTTAGTGTTTCATGAGTATTTTGTTTTGGACCATACTTTGATTTTTCTTTTTAATTATACTATAGGTTGTCTTCTTTCATTATCACTAGCTTTTAGTGCAGTTTTCGGGGGTTGACATGGCTCAAAACAGTAGCAGCCATCGTTACACCCGGAGTATTCTGGTTAATTCTTGATTTCAACTCGTAGGTTCAGTATGAAGCAGGCCCACTGCCGGGCTGAAACTTTCAGTAAAGCTAGCTTTTATCATCGTCTATCTTATTTAATACTCGCTATATCAGGCGCACCCTCAGAAAAGTCTGGCGAGCGTTATAGATTTCATCACTATAAAAATATTTTTTACATGACTTTTTTGTTGCCTCAGTTTTGCATGACGTGGACTCACTGCCGGGCTGAATTTTTCAGCATAGGTAGCTTACACCTTTATCTATCATATACATTACTCGATGTATCAGGCGCACCCTCAGAAAGGTCTGCCTTGTGTCATAATTTTCAACACAAAAAATATTTTTATCATTAAAATATTGTTGCCTCAGTTTTGCATGAAGCTGACCCACTAACGGGCTGAAGTTTTCTAGTATACTAGGCAATAGTGTTATTTATCGTTATAATTCGTCAAAAGTCTAGATTTTAATAAAAAAATATTTTTTTGTAGCCCACACATATCGGCGCGGTGAAAAGTACCAAAGTTATATTTAAGTTAGTGTTTCATGAGTATTTTGTTTTGGACCATACTTTGATTTTTCTTTTTAATTATACTATAGGTTGTCTTCTTTCATTATCACTAGCTTTTAGTGCAGTTTTCGGGGGTTGACATGGCTCAAAACAGTAGCAGCCATCGTTACACCCGGAGTATTCTGGTTAATTCTTGATTTCAACTCGTAGGTTCAGTATGAAGCAGGCCCACTGCCGGGCAGAAACTTTCAGCAAAGGTAGCTTTTATCATCGTCTATCTTATTTAATACTCGCTATATCAGGCGCACCCTCAGAAAAGTCTGGCGAGCGTTATAGATTTCATCACTATAAAAATATTTTTTACATGACTTCTTTGTTGCCTCAGTTTTGCATGACGTGGACTCACTGCCGGGCTGAATTTTTCAGCATAGGTAGCTTACACCTTTATCTATCATATACATTACTCGATGTATCAGGCGCACCCTCAGAAAGGTCTGCCTTGTGTCATAATTTTCAACACAAAAAATATTTTTATCATTAAAATATTGTTGCCTCAGTTTTGCATGAAGCTGACCCACTAACGGGCTGAAGTTTTCTAGTATACTAGGCAATAGTGTTATTTATCGTTATAATTCGTCAAAAGTCTAGATTTTAATAAAAAAATATATTTTTGTAGCCCACACATATCGGCGCGGTGAAAAGTACCAAAGTTATATTTAAGTTAGTGTTTCATGAGTATTTTGTTTTGGACCATACTTTGATTTTTCTTTTTAATTATACTATAGGTTGTCTTCTTTCATTATCACTAGCTTTTAGTGCAGTTTTCGGGGGTTGACATAGCTCAAAACAGTAGCAGCCATCGTTACACCCGGAGTATTCTGGTTAATTCTTGATTTCAACTCGTAGGTTCAGCATGAAGCAGGCCCACTGCCGGGCTGAAACTTTCAGCAAAGGTAGCTTTTATCATCGCCTATCTTATTTAATACTCGCTATATCAGGCGCACCCTCAGAAAAGTCTGGCGAGCGTTATAGATTTCATCACTATAAAAATATTTTTTACATGACTTTTTTGTTGCCTCAGTTTTGCATGACGTGGACTCACTGCCGGGCTGAATTTTTCAGCATAGGTAGCTTACACCTTTATCTATCATATACATAACTCGATGTATCAGGCGCACCCTCAGAAAGATCTGCCTTGTGTCATAATTTTCAACACAAAAAATATTTTTAACATTAAAATATTGTTGCCTCAGTTTTGCATGAAGCTGACCCACTAACGGGCTGAAGTTTTCTAGTATACTAGGCAATAGTGTTATTTATCGTTATAATTCGGCAAAAGTCTAGATTTTAATAAAAAAATATATTTTTGTAGCCCACACATATCGGCGCGGTGAAAAGTACCAAAGTTATATTTAAGTTAGTGTTTCATGAGTATTTTGTTTTGGACCATACTTTGATTTTTCTTTTTAATTATACTATAGGTTGTCTTCTTTCATTATCACTAGCTTTTAGTGCAGTTTTCGGGGGTTGACATAGCTCAAAACAGTAGCAGCCATCGTTACACCCGGAGTATTCTGGTTAATTCTTGATTTCATCTCGTAGGTTCAGTATGAAGCAGGCCCACTGCTGGGCTGAAACTTTCAGTAAAGGTAGCTTTTATCATCGTCTATCTTATTTAATACTCGCTATATCAGGCGCACCCTCAGAAAAGTCTGGCGAGCGTTATAGATTTCATCACTATAAAAATATTTTTTACATGACTTTTTTGTTGCCTCAGTTTTGCATGACGTGGACTCACTGCCGGGCTGAATTTTTCAGCATAGGTAGCTTACACCTTTATCTATCATATACATTACTCGATGTATCAGGCGCACCCTCAGAAAGGTCTGCCTTGTGTCATAACTTTCAACACAAAAAATATTTTTATCATTAAAATATTGTTGCCTCAGTTTTGCATGAAGCTGACCCACTAACGGGCTGAAGTTTTCTAGTATACTAGGCAATAGTGTTATTTATCGTTATAATTCGTCAAAAGTCTTGATTTTAATAAAAAAATATATTTTTGTAGCCCACACATATCGGCGCGGTGAAAAGTACCAAAGTTATATTTAAGTTAGTGTTTCATGAGTATTTTGTTTTGGACCATACTTTGATTTTTCTTTTTAATTATACTATAGGTTGTCTTCTTTCATTATCACTAGCTTTTAGTGCAGTTTTCGGGGGTTGACATGGCTCAAAACAGTAGCAGCCATCGTTACACCCGGAGTATTCTGGTTAATTCTTGATTTCAACTCGTAGGTTCAGTATGAAGCAGGCCCACTGCCGGGCTGAAACTTTCAGTAAAGGTAGCTTTTATCATCGTCTATCTTATTTAATACTCGCTATATCAGGCGCACCCTCAGAAAAGTCTGGCGAGCGTTATAGATTTCATCACTATAAAAATATTTTTTACATGACTTTTTTGTTGCCTCAGTTTTGCATGACGTGGACTCACTGCCGGGCTGAATTTTTCAGCATAGGTAGCTTACACCTTTATCTATCATATACATAACTCGATGTATCAGGCGCACCCTCAGAAAGGTCTGCCTTGTGTCATAATTTTCAACACAAAAAATATTTTTAACATTAAAATATTGTTGCCTCAGTTTTGCATGAAGCTGACCCACTAACGGGCTGAAGTTTTCTAGTATACTAGGCAATAGTGTTATTTATCGTTATAATTCGTCAAAAGTCTAGATTGTAATAAAAAAATATATTTTTGTAGCCCACACATATCGGCGCGGTGAAAAGTACCAAAGTTATATTTAAGTTAGTGTTTCATGAGTATTTTGTTTTGGACCATACTTTGATTTTTCTTTTTAATTATACTATAGGTTGTCTTCTTTCATTATCACTAGCTTTTAGTGCAGTTTTCGGGGGTTGACATAGCTCAAAACAGTAGCAGCCATCGTTACACCCGGAGTATTCTGGTTAATTCTTGATTTCAACTCGTAGGTTCAGTATGAAGCAGGCCCACTGCCGGGCTGAAACTTTCAGTAAAGGTAGCTTTTATCATCGTCTATCTTATTTAATACTCGCTATATCAGGCGCACCCTCAGAAAAGTCTGGCGAGCGTTATAGATTTCATCACTATAAAAATATTTTTTACATGACTTTTTTGTTGCCTCAGTTTTGCATGACGTGGACTCACTGCCGGGCTGAATTTTTCAGCATAGGTAGCTTACACCTTTATCTATCATATACATTACTCGATGTATCAGGCGCACCCTCAGAAAGGTCTGCCTTGTGTCATAATTTTCAACACAAAAAATATTTTTATCATTAAAATATTGTTGCCTCAGTTTTGCATGAAGCTGACCCACTAACGGGCTGAAGTTTTCTAGTATACTAGGCAATAGTGTTATTTATCGTTATAATTCGTCAAAAGTCTAGATTTTAATAAAAAAATATATTTTTGTAGCCCACACATATCGGCGCGGTGAAAAGTACCAAAGTTATATTTAAGTTAGTGTTTCATGAGTATTTTGTTTTGGACCATACTTTGATTTTTCTTTTTAATTATACTATAGGTTGTCTTCTTTCATTATCACTAGCTTTTAGTGCAGTTTTCGGGGGTTGACATAGCTCAAAACAGTAGCAGCCATCGTTACACCCGGAGTATTCTGGTTAATTCTTGATTTCAACTCGTAGGTTCAGCATGAAGCAGGCCCACTGCCGGGCTGAAACTTTCAGCAAAGGTAGCTTTTATCATCGCCTATCTTATTTAATACTCGCTATATCAGGCGCACCCTCAGAAAAGTCTGCATAAACATACCAACTTCATGTATGAAAATACATCAATACTTTTCCATTTTCAATATTTTTCTTTGTTATTTAGAATGTCTTGGGGTTTTTCAACAGTTTTAGTACATATGTACCTAAATTGTATTTGTACTTAACGAGAAAATAGCGTGGCTGCTAACTTTTCAAAATTGACCTTCTTAATTTGGTCGGGTTTTTGGCTGCTAACTTTGGCTGCCAACTTCACACCGGTAATACGGGGCCGTGCTAGTAAAGAAAGTAATGGTAAATTCGATTCCATTTGCCCACTCATTTGGTAATACAAGTGAAAGGACATGAACTTTTAAATGTTTTTTTTACCTCGAGTTATAATGTCAACTAGAGAGAGTACTGTCAAAATGTAACCAGGTGAAGGCTGACTATATCTGATGTCATACTGTTTTGTCATCGTAATTAGTATGCTTCGAACATTTAGGTCGAAGAAAGCTGTGCTCGATACGTACAGAGCACATTGCTTGGTATATATTTGGTTCTCAATAAAATCATTGTCATCAACAGTTGTTAGATAGATAGATAAATTCTTTATTTCACACACTACTTATTACATAAAATTATTAACAAAAGAAACTTAAAACTAGCACCGAAAATGGCGGCCTTATCGCTAAAAGCGATCTCTTCCAGGCAACCAGAGAAAGGACAGTAATAATAAAACAAGAGAGGGGTGTATAACAAAGAATAATAAATATTGGAAGTTGGCAGTTGGTAGTGGAAACGTATAGTGGGCTGCTTATGCTATGCTAAAGTTCGGGTGGCTTGAAAATGCTCTCGATACAAGAGGGCCACTTTTTTTTTTTTTTTTTTTTTTTTTTTTTTTTATAACTTATAGGTTTGCGTTTGACCACAACTTGCCTGGTGTTAAACAATACTATGGCCTACGATGTTACACGCTTACCTAGAAAATACCCTATTAACTCTATATTTGAAGACCCCCAGGTGGTACTTCTCAGGAAACAGAGACTCAGGAAGAGAATTCCAAAGTTTTGCAGTCCTCACAAGAAAGGAAGAAGCGAAACGGCTTGTGCGAAACTTAGGGATTTCGACTGTATATCTATGTCTCTTCGCTGAGTTTCTGCTCGTTCTGTAATGGAACGGTCACTGGAACGGGAACTTAGGTCATTCGAAGAACCTGGAGAAACAAATCGCGGTCAGTAGAGTTACTTGTTAGTAAACAAACCTCATAAGGCCCGCGCATTCCTACGTGAGCTATCGCAACTGACACCGGTGTCGTTCATAACCGGTGCATTGGGTGAAGGCCGCCGAAACTGGCCGAAACTGCTTTCGATCGCTTACGTAACCGCTTCGCCAGCCCCATGATGACTCTATAGATATATTACCTTGATGACATTGAAATATGCGATGGATATTTGTTATAGGCTAATTTAGTGCTATTGCGGTGGTGCTAAGTCGAAATAAGACCTTGTCTAATAATGGCTGTAATCTGTTACTGTAAATTGATTTGGTATTTTTAACTCAGTCAGAAAGCTGTGAAGAGTTTTACGCGCGTATCTTGTACAAATTTCTTTAAAACGGCGAGATTCATCTCGTTAATTAAGGGTATTTGATCATGTTGGTCGAGAAAACTTATGCTCTTTGTTCCGTGGGTCGGATGACTCGTTAAATTTTAGGTCCCGGCTGTTAGTCTTAGTACAAGCAGTCGTTAAGCCAAGTCAGAGCCCTTTGGGCGGCTAGAAAATCTCTCGACACCAGAGCTTAGCCAATTAGCTCATACGAAGAAGAAGTTTTTGATTCTAAAATGATTGCTTTTAACCTCATTTTTATTTAGAGAGGATTCGTTCGCAGTAATATAATCAAAGGAATGATACTTTCTTATTCAACCGATTTAAAATTGTTAAGCCAAATATGGCAGAAATAATCATGTTGAATATGTATATCCGGCTACGTGTGGTAGGAGACTTGTTTGTATAAATGGCGCCCGTAAGACCTTAGTATTGCGTTACTAAAACAATTACATTTGTTTAAAAAATAAACATTGTCATAAAGATAATTGGGTTTTACGACTCCGGTTTCGTGTTGCACAAAATGTTATGAGACCAATTATGAAGCAGTGATGCCAAAGAGTTCTCTAATTACTTCTTTTGACAGACGGATTAAGTATCAATGACACACAAGACATATTGTTGCCTCATTATGTCACATTCAGGATATATAACCTTTTTGTTTAACAACTTTGCTATGTTCTCATTCTTAGTGATTGTGATCAACTTAACTTGAAAGCACATTATTTGGTTACTACTGTATACCAAACCAGCTATACTATACTATATGCTGAAACATAGACCATAAAGCCTAGTTCGGCAACTGCTCAACAGCAGCTTAAATAAGATAATTGTATTGAAAACAAAAGAACACATATAGATAAACTTGGCATTCAAAGAGTTATCTAGAAAGCTTTTGAAATGAGAGCTTGCTCACTTGGTAGCTTAAGGGAGAATTTTACTAATTTCATCTACGAACTTTCTAGTTTTCTTTTTGCTTATTATGTACTAAAACTTTCACAAAATCTGAGGATATATTTCTTCCGTGGAAGCCTTGGGCACCTACCATGATGTACTTGACCAAGAAAACTCCCCAGGGAATTCATTAAGCAGGGGAGTTACAGAAGTGAGGAGTACGATTCTAGGAGGGTGGTTCTAAAGCTACTCTTAGGGCGATGGTAAGGGCAAAATATTAAAAATTCAAGTTTTTTCTTTTTTGATCATAAACGGTAAAAACTATCGAAAAAATAGCAAAAAAAACTCTAAAAATTACTTTATTTATACTTATATTTTATTTATACTTATTTATTTTATTTATACTTATTTTGGTACCAATCAGACTAATTAATGTATTAGATATAAAACGGATTAAAAAATCGGAAATTAAGATTTTGAATAATTCTTTTTCCTATTGATTAGTCTGATTTGATACCAAAATATAAATAATATTCTTAGAGTTGTTCTTTAGACAGGTTTTTAGCTATTATGGTTTATGATTTGTAACTAAATAAAAAAACAAACAATTGTAACTTCAAGATTTTGATATCATCCGCCTTAAGGCTGTTCGTTAGCATGCCACAAGTGCTCAGATGCCGCTAGATGGCGTTAAATTTTCATAAGTATGTTTTCTTTATCCTAGCGGCTCAAATTATCCCTTTCAGAACTTCTGAATCGTTACGCGAAATCTATTGTTAATGTATTATTTTTAGGGCTCATCACAAAACACCATCTACTAAGGCGTTGGTAGCAAAAGTCAAATAAACCCATATCTACTATCATCTATTCTGTGACGATGCGGCTACACTCACACTAGCATTGACAATTTTTTTTGTCACTTGAACTTCAGCATATTTGAATATGCATGCCAATTTCGAACGCTCAATTGTCGATTATATGGCTCGTTCGTAGAGGAAGCATTTTTGGAACAGGAAATATTTTTATGATTTAAATTGACTATGGTTCAAATCTCATGAATTATTAATTTTGCTATTTTATTTTGTTCGAAACTCTTTTTTTTTAAAGGAATATTATGGGAAAGTCAATATTTTCAATAGGTTTCGTTTTCGTGTATGTTAATATTCATAGTGCATACCTTAAAACCTCAAATGAAATTAAAAAATAAATCTATTGGGTACATGATACGAGTAACAAGAAAAAACTTTTCTCACGAATCATCTAACATATTGCATGAAACAGTTGTATTTTTCGCATGATTCCAAAATGTAAGCCATTTCATTTGGGAAAGTTGCGAATAATATCATATCCGCTATTTTGGCGGACATCCGAATATCATCAAACATAGCTAAGAACATCAAAATCGGTTCATCCGGAATAACAGCTTCAAGTCTAATGATTAGAAAAGTAAATAATTACATATTATCAGGGAATTTATATATAATAGACTATGGATATTATTTTAGCTTCATTTGAAATAAAAAAAAACTATTATTATTATTCTAAGGTAAGAGGCCTGTCGAAATCTTAGTTATTATAAATATACACCTGGCAGTTTACATGTATCGTTGATATAATTATACACTAGTGGCCCGTCCCGGCTTAGCACGGGCATAAAAAAAAATCAATTCTAGGAGATATGTTTGAAAGTCGTTCAGAAGTGTAATATTTTATTCGTTACGAACAAACATTTAAACTTTGTCGCATTATAATTTTGACATAGATTAAAGTTTTTTTTTGTATATATGGGTTCCGCTGCTCTCAAGACATACTAAACGACACCCGCCACAACTAACTTTTCTTAGCGCATGCGATGAAACAAATTTTTTACTCTTTTTTATACCTTGTGTTACATTACTGGAGTCTTAATAAGAATTTCTTACCCTTTGCAACAAAATATAATGCCTATGTCATTTGGGGATAATGTAACTTCCCAACGGTGTAAGAATTTTTAATTTTAGTCCAATAGTTTCGGAGCCTATTCGCGTCAAAAAAACATAAAAACATCCAAACAAACAAACAAACAAGCCTTTTGTAATTATGAGATTGTTAAAGATATTGATAGGTAAACAAAAGACGTAGGTATAAAAATTTGATATAATTGGCCAAGTACGAAACGGGCTCGCGCGTGAAGGGTTCCGTACCATTATTAAAATATGGCGAAAAAACATGTTTTTTGTATGGGAACCCCATATCAAACATTCATTTTATTTTGAAAGAAAGAAAGAGAGAAATCATGAAAGAATCTACCAAGTGTCATTGTAAAGATAGAGTAAAAAGAGGTAATACGTAGCTTAATATTCTGTAGAATTCTTTAGTGTCCTGTTATCGTTTTTGATATTGAGCAAAAATACAAAATATAACACGTCTTTTAAGGTACACTTTAAAAACGTGTCATCCACCCTTTATATTTGTATATTTTCTGTTTTTAGTATTTGTTGTTATAGCGTATCTAGTACTTGTATACTCTTGGGTTATAGCGGCAACGGAAACAAATAATTTGTGAAATTTTCAGCTATCAAAGTGTATAAGAAACAGCCTGGTGACAGAAAGACAGACAACGAATATTTTGTAAAAGGCATTCGTTTTTATCTTTTAAGTACAGAAAAGATCGCAGTAGTATATTAATTTCATTCTTAGGGTACCTAACCCTAAAAATTATTGCTGCAATATAAATACGTTTTTTTAAGTATGTCAAATATGACAAACTGACATTGACATAACTAAATTTCATTCAAATAATCAAACAAAATTATACATATTTTAAATTTTTAATTCTATTACGATACTTAATATAAAAATAGCAATAATTTATTTAAAAATAATAAATAAATTTCATCAAACTCTTTAACAATACTATTTTTGATCCTGCCATCTATCGGAATTTTGTTGATTTATTACTACGGATGGTAAGCTTGGGTTCATGTTTGGCAGAGAGAATGACACTAACGGAAACGGAAACTAACAATGTATACGTATACATGTCACCAACTTAGCTGTTCAGGTGGCCAAAATTGGAATTACAAGTTCGACAGCACTCTTAGGTGGCAACAAATCTCCACTAGCGACACTGTCAACTGAACACCTAAGTTGTTGCACTGCACTCATACATGTGTATTTTGCTGGAAAAAATCACGCTGATATATCTGTTTTGCGATAAAAAATGTATAATATTACCTATTTCGCGCCCCAATTAGACCATTTTAAGTTTATGTTAAGTGATTACTATTTAAAAATCTTAGAGGAAATGGTTGCCAGTCTGAGAAGCATTTAGTATGGGGCTCGGAAAGCCTTAAGTGATTTTGCTTTCATTACCTGTGGCCTTGTATATAATAGGCAACACTAATTGAGCATATAGTTCCGGTTGGTATCTTAATTTTTAGCATTTATTTAATTACTCGAAATCTACTCTGTATTTAGTAATTAGGCATATAAATTACCTATTTCACCTAAAAATCCTTCAGTTTTAGCATAACTATGTATGCCTCTTTGACGTAACAATAGGATTACGTGTCGAATGTACAATTCCATCTCGAATGTTCTACGGAGGTGTTTACTCTATGGTAACCCTCTAGCATGTTTGTTCCGGGATTTGGTGCTGTAAGGTGTCAAATTCTTTTATTGTGTAGAAATCTTATAGTTAGGTTCATAAAGTACATAATATAGATAGATAAACACATTATTAAAACACTCACAAAAAATAAAATAAAACATTACAGAAAACACTTGAAGTAATTAGAAGATAGTGTCTTAACTGGCGACCTTATCGCTAAGAGCGATCTCTTCCAGACAACCAATTCAAATTCAAAAAAGTCGCTGTGCTCTGTGCTAAGTACCTCGAGGGGCCTGTGATGCAGACCTTATTCCTTCTAAGCAGTACACATGCAACACATATATCTTGAAAGAAAACAAACTGGTCATATAATTCGCATAAATAAAAACCTTCAAACATGTCCAAATTAAAAAAAAATGCATTTTACACGTGAAATCTTTTTTTTTTTTTAGTAGTACCATAATTATATTCTATATAAAGTACCATACATAAAAAAATAGGTACCGATTTAAACGAGTGCGTCAGGAATGACCTCTAGCAGAGATAAATGGCGTGGCATCGTGAGGCATCTATACCTTCATGACGACCACGACCGCTCTGTCAAGAGCGTATCAACACATAAAAAGAATATTAAAAATAAACTTGTCCATCCGTGGGACAAATAACGCAATTCAATCGAGATTCTTGACCTAAACTTCTAACGTTCGAAAGTCAACTTGTACGTTCTAAAACTTCTTCGAATTTCTTTAAACTTTTTAAACCAATAGATTCGCCACGCCCTTACTACGAGTATTTACTCTATACTTCTGCCAAATTCGATGTGAACTAAATGTAAACAAACAAAAAAAAATACAATTTTAGGGTTATCACTTCAAGAAAGGGCTACGGATATCAGAACTTCTATATTTAACCGACTTCAAAAAAAGGAGGAGGTTATTTGTCATAAAAATCGCCCAGACTTTTTTAATTTCAATCGAAAAGTCATATTTACTGTATTTAAAGATCAATAGCTATAACAAATTGCCAAGGAGTGAGTTTTAAAAGAAATTAGAATATTCAGTAATTACTTATAGTTGTTTATTTTTCGTATTATATTATATTAAACGTTTCGGTACTCAAACCGGCCGGTATTGCCAGCTCATGACGTAATGTTGCGTGCGTTACGTCGACGGTACCTCACGCTAATGTTATGCCGTGCGGTAAAGTGCCCGTTACCTACTTAGGGGTGTAGGTTCTCGTTCGAATAAAAGACTTCATTTGCGCTAGACTTTTTAGATGTAAGTGATTTTTTTTGTACACCGTTACAGATGTGTTTTATACTTGACTAGCTTACCCGGCAAACGTTGTTTTGCCTCACTTAGGGGTATGAAAAATAGACAGTGTAGCTTATATGACACGTTCGTAGATTTACCATAGCAGCGCCATCTATTGATTACTTACTCAACCCAGTCGAAAAGTATCGACATCTGTTAGAATCATTAGCAGTTAACAGATAATTGTGACTGTCAAATAATAACAGACAATAATTAGCAATTAATTAAAATTGCGACTATAATTTGAGATTTAAACTATCCTATCTCTCGAGTTGGATCGAACTGCACATGGTGTGCGAATTTTATTATAATAGGTTAAGTGGTTTAGGAGTCCAATGAGGACAAACATTGTGACACGAGATTTATATATATTAAGATAAGATTAGAGATCTGTGCGTATATGTTAAATTAAGACACGAGCCTGAGCGGATTATCCAATTATATCCCAAATAATAGTTAATAATATCTATTCTGACAACAATGTAACAAGAAAATGAATTGTCAAATGTGTCCAAGTATTAACATATTTGGACACATTTGACAATTGATTTTTTAGTTACATTGTTGTTCGAACAGACATTATTAGGGTTGTTCTTTATTGTTTGTGTTGACCTAATAATAATTAACTTGTGTCATAATTGGATGATCGATCTGCGTCTCAATTTAAAATATACGTTTAAAGAACTCTAAAGAAGTATAAAACTCACCTTTAACGCTACTTCAAGTTAAAAAGAACACTTTCGAATTAAAATAAATATAGATATATCAAAATTCTGAAAAATCATTGTAGACTCGCATTCGTAACCTAATAATACGTTAATAAATTACCTTTTCAACTCAATTTGTCATTCTATCGTACCAGTTATGGGCAATAAAAAAATTGCTGTTTTGAAATGACTCCGAATTAGATGTAACCTAAAAAATATGTCAATGTCAGTGAACCGGTGACTTGTAATTATAGAACGTTGTACTCGTTACACAATGTGGCAACGGCCATCTCACACATTTATCCTAAAGCGGCTAACGTGTATCAGCTATGCATTTGGTGTTGCAACCTCTTTACGTAATAACTGGTGATTCTGGTCGCTTGTGTGGCAATGTTGGCTGCCTTGCAAGGATTCGCGGTCTACCCGTCGCGTCGTCTCTCGTTCCTATGTTGAATCTGTTGAACTGGAACGGTCATTAACGGCAAAAATATCGCTGTAGTTTTTTTTATTCGGTTTGATGATATACTCGTACATAAGCAGCATAGCATAGTCAGTCTATTTTTTATAATATTTGTATTACAATAATATAATATTTGTATAAAAAAAAGTTGAATTATAAAAAATATACTAATAGAGATATACCAAATCATGAAATCACTAATGTTCACATAAAAAATAGAACCTTTTTTAACCGACTTCAAAAAGGAGGAGGTTATATATTCGACGTGTATGTTTTTTTTTTTTTTTTTATGTATGTTCACCGATTTCTCAGCCATTTGTGGATCGATTCTCAAAATTCTTTTTTTAATTGAAAGAGTATGGTTCTGAATTGGTCCCATTGTCACCAAAACTGGTTCTGATGATGGACTCCTAGGGAAATCGAAGAAAAACCTAAAAAGTTAGGTTATTTTTACGCATGTAGAGAGATTCACGCTCGTTTGGCTGTACTGATATTCATGAAATTTGAGAAGAAAATAGGTTAGACTATGTGTTAACACACACGCTACTTTTTATCCCGAAAATAAATACTATTCCCGTGGGATGCACCAAATAACATATAAATCTTTTTAACTTCTTCACGCTCGAACGGTTGTACTGACATTGATGAAATTTGGAATGAAGATAGGTTAGACTATGTGTTTACACATAGGCTACTTTTTATCCCGAAAATAATTATTGTTCCCGTGGGATGCACCCAATAACACATGACACACTGATTTCGCTAAAATTTGATATAGGGGGTAGACTAGACCTTGTATAACACGCAGGTTACTTTTTATCTTAAATGTCATTGCTATTCCCGTGGGAAGCCCAAATAACTCGATAACCTATTTTACTTCTTCGCGCTCATACGGCAATACAGATTTCGCTCATAAAATCGGCAGCTTATAGTCTGGCTAACAAAAGTAATCTGACGCGAACATCGAGGCTTAGCAACGGCCTATGCGGCCAGTCTTTGGATGGGTGACCATGCACAAGACTTCCATTAAAAAATGTGATATTTTCGTCTGGGCGTTACTGTGCTTCGGATAACACGTTAATTTGTTGGGCCTGGACCACTACTCTTAGTACAAGCAGGGGTCAAACTAAATCAGGGGCTTGAAAAACTCTCGACGCCAGAGCTTGGCCACTTGGGTCATACTTAGTGGAAGAAGGAACTGTAAAATTTGATATATTTAATAGACAAGACCCACGAACGGATAAGGAAAATATTTACGCGCTCGCTTCGCTAGGAGTTATCCCGCTTCGTTCGAATTTCCCCCAGGATGTTCTGGGCTTATGACACTCCAAATATTATATAATTTGTGCTGCTTTGGACTTCAAACGGTTCGAACAAATACGGTGAAAATTTTCGCGCTCGCTTCGCTCGCGCATAGCTCGCTTCGCTCGCATCCAGCTCGCTTCGCTCGCAATTGGTACAAGTACGTTTTGACACAACAAACATTATGTAATTTGTGCTGCTTTGGACTTTTTTATGCTCAAACGGTTGGAACAAATACGGTGAAAATTTTCGCGCTCGCTTCGCTCGCGCATAGCTCGCTTCGCTCGCATCCACCTCTTTTCGCTCACACTTGGTTCTAGTACGTTTTGACACAACAAACATTTTGTAATTTGTGCTGCTTTGGACTTCTTTATGTTCAAACGGTTTGAACAAATACGGTGAAAATTTTTCGCGCTCGCTTTGCTCGCAATTGGTACAAGTACGTTTTGACACAACAAACATTATGAAATTTGTGCTGCTTTGGACTTTTTTATGCTCAAACGGTTGGGACAAATACGGTGGAAATTTTCGCGCTCGCTTCGCTCGCGCATAGCTCGCTTTGCTCGCATTCATCTCTTTTCGCTCGCACTTGGTTCTAGTACGTTTTGGCACAACAAACATTATGTGATTTGTGCTGCTTTGTACTTCTTTATGCTCAAACGGTTGGAACAAATACGGTGAAAATTTTCGCGCTCGCTTCGCTCGCATCCAGCTCGATTTGCTCCCAATTGTTTGCCTGCCTGGCACACGCCAAATTTTTTCATCGTGAAGTTTATTTGGCTCTCCATAGCTAAAACTTAAACAAAATATCATTACCAACCACTAAAAATGTAAAAATAAAATTGTTTTAAAAAACAAACAACCGACTTCAAAAACACAACTAAAAAGGGAAAAATAATTTTAAGCCTAAAGTAAATCAAGAATATATAAAAAGAATAGGAGAGTTTATTTCATGTACTTATAAAAAACTATTTGCAATTTTTAGTAATCCTGTATTCTTGAAGTCGGTGCCATCTAATAAGAACAAATTAATGTTTGTTAAAAAAAAACTATTTTCAATTGTCTTTCTTTGCTGGCACCGACTCCAAGAATACAGGATTAGTAAAAATTGCAAATAGTTTTTTATAAGTACATGAAATAAACTCTCCTATTCTTTTTATATATTCTTGATTTACTTTAGGCTTAAAATTATTTTTCCCTTTTTAGTTGTGTTTTTGAAGTCGGTTGTTTGTTTTTTAAAACAATTTTATTTTAGTTAGCAAAAAATAGTATGGCATAATCTCAATGTACGAATTGATTAAAACAACCAATCGAAAATCACATGTTTGCATTTTATATTGATTCTCTATAATTAACTGTTATATAGAAGCATGCTTAATGCACCCGTAAATTACTGTTGTTCCTGCAATTTAATTTAATCGCTTGTCTTAAGTATAGTTCAGTCGATATCATAATGCTTCTTCAGGTAGAGTTGCCAGTGCAATTTATTGCAATGAACAGTTGAGGGCGCCACTGCAGTTATAATATGTTATGTAATAACCGGCGCGGCGGCCGGCGCGGGCTATGGTGTTGAAATGTTGGCTGCCTTGCAAGGACTCGACCGAGTCTCGGTTCGAAGTAAGACCTCGTTTGAATTTGGAAGACACGGTCATGAACGTTTGTTGGCTTGTAATTTATTTATTCGTTTTTTAAATGATAAGCGTCTGTTAAACGCAGATTAATGAGCATTTAATTTTATGCTACAGCCCTTGAGTTTCTATTCTGATGAATATAATACCTACCTGTACATTGTTGGACATATAGAATTTTATAGTTTAATGTCTTATTGATCAGTTAAATTTGATATTATTATCATCGTATTTATTTCCTTTGACATTTGCTTTCGTTACTTCGTAACCATTTCTTAACAATAGGAATCGAGGTCGTTGACGGATTGACCTTAAGATTCAATAATTGTAACTGGTATGTAATACTTTGGAAACATCCTAAAGGTGATTGTATTTAATTATTATAATTGATCGAACGAGCGAAATCTCTGTATTAACTGGCTAATTTTGCTATCGTAAGTACCTATATATGTTTGTATATTCGTTCTCGCGTCGAGGCAGTCATATTTTGTCGTCTGTGATTTTTGATTGTTTCCATCAAAGGAGGATATTTGTTGCAACGTTATTTACTAGCTGATTTAATTACCTATATTTGATATTCTGTAAAGTTTTTTTAATATGATCTACATTGGCCTAGTATTTGCTAAGATATGAAGTGATAAAATTACGGTGAAAGCAAACGACGATCCAAGAAAATTTTTTCGTGTGGTCTAACTGATAGATAGATAGATTAAACTCTTTATTGGACAGATAATATGTACAAATCAATATAAAAATAAAAGTAAAAACACTTAATTATTTACGTCGTGCCACAAACGGTGACCTTATAGCTAAAAGCGATCTCATCCAGGCAACCTTTGCTTGGAAAGGAGTACTACTGCCTGTTTGGATAAATACTAGTTTTATTGTCGTTTAACAGATAAACAGATAAACCATTTATTGATAATAATTCAATTATACGTCGAAAATTAAAAAATGACAATATGAAATACAATTAATTTGTAATAAATGTCAATATTAATACCTAGTAAAATAATAATAATATTCAACAATTACATGTCACGACAAACATGATTCACATAACGTTTACACGACTACATCAAGGTCTCTTCATCATCCTTTACATCTTCATCATCCTGATCATCATTCTTCTGGGTGTAGTCAAGGTCTCGTAGTTATCTTTAATATATTTTGCGACACCTCTGCAGGTGAAGGTCATTCAGTATTATTTGACAATGTCCATTATGACCGTGGTGCAAATTGCTCACAAATTGTGTACAATTTTGAAACGTGTATTTTTGCATTTAGATACATTGCTGCAACGTATGGCGATTGTGAATTTGTGAAGGTATTAGAATTGTTTTGTTGCTTATTTATTTAGTAATTTTTGGCCAATGTTTGCTTGTTTTGAAGGTAATCAACTTTTCATTTTGTTTTTTTTTTTATATGAACTTTTAATGTTACGTGCATTTAGAAGCTTGTTAATGTAGGCCACTTAAAGTTTAAATACTTAAGAGTTTATTTTTAAACCTGCAGCAGATATACAATATTATAGTTCTTCTACCCTTGTACACATATAAGTAAGTCATATTAATAATACACATTACAAATCTCATAATCTAGGGTTTGTAAAGCTTTCGAAATTTAGAATACCTATTTCTAATCTTAACCTTTAGGTAAAACAAAAAATATATTTATTTGTTAAGCGGTACATGTGTAATAATTATACTGCATATAGTATGTTGAATTAAATTTGTAAGTTTCTACAATTTTAAAACTTATTTTTTCATACTATACATTTCTTACTTACTGGCTCAGTCGGGCATGTGCAACCAAAAGTATATTCCCACACAGAAAATGATTTCGAAACCAAATATAAAAAATCTATGTATTTTCTGGACACGAGCCTGGTATAGCAATGTTAAGGTGTTAAATAAAACCGAAGTTTTCATGATATATTTAGTTTGATGACTATAGCTATACAACGCGGCAATGCCACAAGCGTTATCTTTCCGTCAGGTTCTGTCCGGAGAGGCCTTTTAAATTAGTTTTGTTATTAGTTTTTTTATTTTTATAATTTATTTTAAATTGTATGTTTTGTCTGTACGCTACAACTTGATGAAATAAAAAAAATAGTTTGATAACCTCTCGACAACGGCACACGTACTTTTTGTCTATTTTTTGTCGGTCTGTCAAAGCGGGCAAAGAATTTTTCAAGGTTCTAAAGTAAAGATCAGTTGCTTCAAGATTATATCATCGCAATCATCGATTGGATTCACTTTCCATGGTCTACGTTGGGTTAAATAAACATCTTTATTTGCATGACCGGACCTGAAATCTGGCACTCCGGTTAGCTAGCTCAATGCTGTTTTGTTTTCATAAACCGGATTTATTTAAATACAGTAAGTACACTTCTAATTGGTTAGGCCGAAGTGTAGGTCTCAGAGTCACCTGAGAAGAATCGGTCGAAATCTTTAAGCTTTTGGTTTTAGATATATCATAGATTACTACTGCTACTTTTATTTTAGTTATCAAGGCACAAAATCTTTAGATAGAAATAAAATACGTTCAAAGTTGTTTAAACGTTCGTCTAAAGAACAACTTTTAGTATTTTTATACTTATTTTGGAACCAATTAGACTTATTAATTAGAAAAAAAAATATTTTTTTTTTTGGTTGTACAATAAAGATGAAAAACACATTCATCGTTTTGTCAATAACTTTTTCTAAGTCCGGTTGATACGCAAATGAGTGTTAAGTTATGTTAACTAGATATTATTAAGAGGATCACAAAGTTGTTTTTTTAATAATTTTGAACATATTTTATTTATAACGATAAATAAAAAAATTATAAGTAAATAAATACTAGATCTTGCCCATATCCGCGCCTTAAGTCATATTTGTACGTAAATAATATCAGAGAACAGTGTTAATACACTAAAATACATGTACTCGTGTGTATAGGATATTATTCGGTAAAATAATTTCAACTTTTGCAAGATTAACAGTTCCGTCAACATTTCAACACTACATTTGCTTCGGTTTTCCGAAACCACTGAAAGTGGAGCAAATCAACTTGATTCTTTTAAGATAATTGATTGTTATTTGAATATTAATGTTCCTTTATTATTATGTAGATGTGGAAGTTATTTAATAATTGATTTGTTTAATTGGAAGATTATTTCCGTGTTTACCCTATATGCAGAAAATAATAAGATTATTTATTGTAATTGTAATGGAAAGTAAATAATTTTAAGAATACAGGTTCACTCTTACTTAATGCGTATAAATGGGTAGCTATAATGATAATTGATAATAATGATAATTATAGCTATCTTCGATTTTAGTGTGAACAGAGATGCTAATCAAGATTAGTTAATAGCTAATATCAAGTTACCGGTTTTTAGGCTGAATTGGCTTAAATTACAAATCAAATGTTTTTATTTGCAAAGGTTTTTATATAGGTCGAGAGGTGTTACTTAAGTATTAAAATTTAATGTATTCTATACTATACCCGTTAGGGTGTGCAATTTTATGTTGGATCTTATCTAACACTAATATAAGTACATTATCGACGAATGATACAAATAATATTTATGTAAATATGTTCTCATGTAAGTGATAATTTAATATCTTTTGTGAGAATAAGTGTCTTTAAACCTAAACCTATCTACATTTATCGACAAAATAAACGTAAGTGATAGCCAGTTATACACACATTATACATCTACTATTATTACGGCTGTATCTAATACGAATCAGATTAAATAATATATGGGACCTACAATTGAATGTGTAATCTGAACCCCGGAAGCGGCCAAATATCAATTTAACATTTCGTTCACCCAACAAAACCTGATCGTATTGACCATTACTTAAGGCGATGATAAGACAAAACATTAAATTTACAGTTTTCCGTTATAAATCATAAACGGTAAACAATAGCTTAAAGATCGTCTAAAAAACAACTCCAAGAATACTAATACTTATTTTGGTACCAATCATATGGAAAAAACTGGTTCCAAAATGATTATTTTACATTTTCTTAAACCAGTTTCATCCCCAATTCTTTCTTACGTCTGATTGGTCCCAAAATAAGTATATGTAAATATTTTTCTTTAATTTGTAAAAGGAGTTAGTGGACTTCCACACCAACTGGAAGGAACTGGCCCAGGACAAAAAAGCGTGGGGATCATTGGGGGAGTCCTTTGCCCAACAGTGGGACATTACAAGTTAGATAAAAAAAAATAAGGAAAATACTGTTAGTTCAGATTTTCCACTTGGCATTTTGCCTTAACTTCGATGATCGCATCGAATTATACTTATATTACGATAATTATAAAACTAACTGAGCTATAGACACTTCTAGGAGACCTTTGCCCAACAGTGGGACAATATAGGTTAGATAATTATTTTTTTAAAGAAAATACTCTTAATTCAGATTTTGCTTTTGTCATTGCCTTAACTTCGATGATCACATCGAATTACTATACTCAAATTACGATAATTATATAACTAACTGAGCTATGGACACTTCTTCTTCTTCTTTTGAGTATGGCTCTCTGCGGTCGGTATGGCCACAATTTAGCCAATGTCGCGTGGTGTGTTGCAGACAAACGCTGATTGGGTTGGACAGTGACAGATAACTAAAACAGGCACTGGGCAGATGGCCAGTGGCAAAATTTTGAATTCTGAGATAATTTGTTAGTATTTTTTTTTTTTTTTTCCCTTTTTTTTTCCCACATATAGCTGAAACAAACACAGGACATATACAGGACGGCACAAATGTTAGTAAGTTAGTTCTATCTATATACAAAACACACTCTTATTATAATTTAATATTGTTAATGCTAATAAATCTACTAAGTATATATACAAAATTTGTATGTACAAGAGGGAGAAGAGACGAGAAGTTGGAGGGACGAGGGAGATCAGAGGGGATCAAATCATATAGAGAGCAGCGAAGCTTAGGGCAATCAAAGAAAATGTGATCGGTGGTCCCTATGTCGATACCACACTCACAAAGAGAGCTGTCACGGACTCTGATCTTAGTCAGGAACACTGGGGTGCAAACATGGCCAAGCCGTAGGCGGCATAACGTTGATGTAACATTTTTGTTAATTTTTTTGAATTTTGAAAACCATGGTTTAGTTGGGAGATCGTTTTGGATTTGGCCGTAGAATTTACCAACAGTCAATTTGGATATCTGCCATAGACTTTCCCACGTACCACGCAACACGGATTGACATACAGAGGAGAGGTCATGACAGTACAAGGAATAGTGATCTTTATTACCAGTGGACACAGCATTTTTAGCACATACATCAGCAGTTTCGTTACCTGGGATGCCAATGTGACCTGGGATCCAGGCAAGAACAACTTGAATACCTAGAGAGTGGCATTGCATCAACTCTTTTTTAATTTGAAGGATAATAGGGTATTTATTTTTAGATGAAAACTGGTTAGCTATCAGTGCTTGCAGGCAGCTTTTGGAGTCAGAGAATATTATGGTTTTTCTAATATTGTGTGATTTAACATAAACAATGGCTTCAAGTATCGCTGTGGCCTCACCAGTAAATATTGAGGCAAGAGGGGGGCTTTTGAAGCTGAGAATGACATTATAGTGAGGGATCCACACTGCAGAGCCTATGTCATTATCTTTGTCCAGCTTGGATGCATCAGTAAATACTTGAAGCCAGTCCGACCAATCTTTGTTTATGTTGAAAGAGAAGGTTTTTGAGGGTTCAGGAGAATTTTTGTAAATACCAAAATCTAGAAGGATAGAGGGCTGATAAATTAAAGTAGCAAAATCTGTAAGAAACAAGGGATTACCAGGGAATTGAGATATTTGGTAGTGAATGCCATACCAATATTTGGAGAAACTTTTGACTAAACAAGGGATATGAGATTGTACAGGTTGTTCATAGATGGAGTTGTGAAGTTTTTCTAAGGGGAACCACAGAAGGTGGTTAGAATTTTGAATGATTTTACAGAAGAATCTGTCCGACAAAAGCTGCCTACGCAGGTGGAGAGGGGGGTCCCCACTTTCCACCTGCATAGCATTAATAGGAGAACTTTTCATGGCCCCTAAGATGATCCTGAGACTTTTGGCTTGAATTTTTGAAAATTTAGCTAGAGCAGTTTTGTTCTCATGGTCTAACAAGAAAGACCCATAATCTAAATGGCTACGGATTATCGAGTTGTATAAGAGTTTTTGGGAAAATGGATGAGAGCCCCACCAGACTCCAGAGAGAGATCTAAGGATATTAATATTCTTTTCACATTTGTTTGTAATGTAGTCAAAGTGTGTCTGTCCTGTAAGTTTAGTGTCTAGCCAAATACCTAAAAATTTTACTGTGTTGGATTGGGGGATGGGTTCATTGTTATAGATAATGCTAATAGGTGGGGTTTCCCTTTTTTTAGTAAAAACGACTGAGGAGCTTTTTGAAACAGATAACGATAATCCGTGGTCAGATAGCCATAAGTCAAGATAGACCAGAGCATTATTTATGTTTTCTTCCGCATCAGACAAATTTTTGGAAGATACATATAAGGCCAGGTCATCCGCATATTGGAGAGCTTGGCAATATGGGCTAATTGAATCTTCTAGGTCAGTTGTATATAAGCTGTATAAAAGGGGACTTAGCACGGATCCCTGAGGTAAGCCTTTCCAAATGGTTCTGGATGTTGTAGCCGTGTTCATGGAGCGAATAGTCACATGCCTCTCCATAAGGAAGCAGGATATGAAGTTTATCAGCTTCACTGAGATTCTCAGCTGCAACATTTTGTTTCTGAGGATCGGAAGGATGATATTGTCATAGGCCGCTTCAATGTCAAGAAAGACAGCTATCAGAAATTCCCGTTTTTTATGAGCTAATCTTATTTCTGTGGTAAGGATACTCAGGCTGTCTAAAGTGCTATACCCTTTCCTAAAACCAAACTGAGATTTAGCAAGTAATTGGGAGTTCTCAAGGTACCATTCAAGTCTATTCTTTATAAGTGCTTCGGTAATTTTGGCGGTCACACAAGAGAGGGCTATGGGACGATAGGAGTTAGGATCAGATGGATTCTTGGAGGGTTTAAGGATAGGTATTATAATTTGGGATTTCCATGAATTAGGGATTTCTCCTTTTTCATAAAATTCATTGATTATATTTAGAAGGGTGTGTTGGGATTTTGTGCTAGCTTTAGTAATAAAGGAATATGGGATACCATCGATTCCAGGGGCAGAATCTGTAAGGCCATTCAAAACAAGCTGAAGTTCGCTGAATGAAAATGGGGGATCAAAGTGGGATGAAGAGGAAAAGGAGCGAATGGGGAGGGGGGGGGTTAAATAAGGGGCATATGGAGGAGCCAGATTATTAGCAAATGCTTCCAGCCAGGAAGAAGGATCGTTGGAGGCAATGTCTTTATGGGTATATGAACCACGGAATCTACGAATTTGCTTCCATACAATGGAGGAAGGGGTGGTAGGGGAGAGGGATTTGCAAAAAGAGATCCATCCTTGCTTTTTATTGGTAGATAAGGTTTTTCTACACTTTGCTGCAGCTTTTTTATATTCTAGGAAGTTGCTCTGAGACATGTCTAGGTTGTACTTTTTTTCAGCCGTCTTTCGCAACTTTACTGCATGAGTGCAGTCAGCATTCCACCAGGGGGGAGAGGAGAATTTTTGGTTTTGATTTTTTACTGGAATATGATCATTAGCTGCAGATAGAATGGAATCTACAAAAGAATCATATCTGGTTGCTAATGATGAATCATTAGAGGGGGGAAGAGACTCTAGCTTTATATCTAGGGAAGAGGAATAGGTGCCCCAGTTTGCACTAGAGAGCCTATATTTTAGTAGTGGAGAGGGGGGAGGGGGAAGGGATACACCAAGGGATAAGGTTATATGCAAGGGGAAGTGGTCACTTCCACATGTAAAAGGATAGGTTTTCCAGGAGACAGAAGGAAGAAGGGAAGGGGAGCAAACAGTTAGGTCAGGGGCCGATCTAGGGTTCTGGGAAGGATAGGATCTGCGAGTAGGGGAGCCATCATTAACTACACAGATGTCCAGATCAGAGAAAAGATCAATTAAAAGGAGACCAAATGCATTACATTCATGTGAGCCCCATGCAGTATGTTGTGCATTGAGGTCTCCCATGAGGATGACAGGGGGGGGAACAGATGATAGAATTAGGCTTATATCAGGAATGTGACAGGGATTTGGGTGGGGGATATACATAGATACGAAGGATATATTGAAAGCGCGGACAGCCACAGCATTGATCTCTGGGCTGAACGCAGGAAGGGTAACCTGGGTGAAAGGCAGGTTACGCTTGATAAAGAGAGCACATCCAGCAGCCCCATCCTGTCGGTCATCCCGGAGGCATGAGAATCCTGAGACTCTGTAATGAGCCGCAGGGGCAAACCATGTCTCCGAGACCGCCACCAGGACGGCGCTAAACTTACGGATGAGGTAAAGGAGTTCAGGCACCTTCTGACGAAGGCTCCTGCTGTTCCATTGGAGAAGGGACAGATCCATTATTGGAGAGACTGGAAATTTGGCTGATCAGTTGGGCAACGTGGTTCGGTAAATGGATGGAGCGTTGGGATATAATACTAATGATGATGGATAGTAATTGGACAAGGAGGTCATTTTGGTCATTTCCAGCGGGAAGGGATGAGGGGAAGGTCTGTAGGGATTGTAAGGCAGAGCCATTTGGGAGTGAAGATTGGACGGGTGCGATAATGGCATTGTGAGAGGATTTGTCATACATTTTACCTAGAGGGGCTCTAGGTGAAGGATTCCGGACAACAGTTTTTCTGTATGAATGAGTTAGATGGGATGGGGATTGTTGGAAGGGTTGGGAAACAGTTGGAGAGGATTTTACAACCTCATTGTATGGTTTGGAGGGGTGGAATCTGGATTGCGCCTCTTGATAAGAAATTCCATCTTTAGCCATGGTGGCTTTAATATTTTTCTGTCTTGTGTGTTCAGGGCATGCCCTATTTGTGGCACTGTGGGGGCCTTGACAGTATAGACAGGAAATGGAGGATTCAGGGATGGTGCATTCATCGCCAGGATGCGGCTGGGCACATTTGTAACATCTTGGCTTGGATCGGCATTGTGACTTAATGTGGCCAAAACGGCAGCATGCCATGCATTGAATAGTGGGATATTCATATATTTCCACATTAAGGGCGGAATAAAAACAGTAAATTTTTTGGGGCAACTGCTGACCTCTAAAAGTAACCACTACCGTTTGAGTGGGTACCCAGGATATCAAGTTGTCTTCCTTAACTTTTCTATTCAGCCTTCTGGCTTTCAGAATGTATGTAGGGCTGCCTGAGATCTCTGCGGTTCTTACAAAATCCTCCATAGACCATTCAACTGGGACTCCTCGGACGACGCCCATTCGTGTAACGTTGTAAGTTGGGATAGTGGCATTTAACTTTTGTGCTGTGAGTATAGGGTTTGTGAGAAATTTATTTGCTGATTCAGCTGATCTAAACTGAATGGACATTTTGTTACGGCTAATCCTTTTGATCCCGTCGCGACAAATATTTTCGATTTTATTAACGTATAGGAATTGACCAAATTTGATGGGCCGGAAGTTACCGCTTACAGATGGGTCATCATCCGATTTGGAGACGTGAACGACATAGGGACCCGAATCAGTAATTTCGTACTGCCTGATTCCCATAATTGTAAATGTCGGATGTGTGTACGTCGTTTGGACAGAGGGATTCGCTGCGTCTCTATCGTCTCCGGTAATTTTTTTACCCCGATGGCCTGTATCTCCGACTGAAGCGGCATGAGGTCGTTTTCCCAGAGCTGGCGCAGAAAGTAATGGCGCCGACCCCGGAGTTATCGCCGGTGTAAGGTCCGGCGGGACCGGTGGATTGGGGGGAATGGGATCCATTTCCCCCAATCGAAAACACACAAAACACTTACCGTAACCAGGTGTTAGTAATTAATTATATCAGAATGAGTAAACACAACCAAAAGTAGAAAATAATTGATCTCAACCACGACAACACGTTTATCTCCAAGCACGGAGGAATGGCGACCTTCAGCTATGGACACTTCTATGTTACTCATCCCGGTGACCTGTTAGCATAACTTGACAGCTGTCATTGCATAACCGGTGCGTTACAACGAGTTGCATTTTAATTTTGGTTCTATTATGTTGGTGGCCTTGGCACGCATTCGGCGATATTAAGCCACCTGGTGTTGCCATAATAGATATTAATTACTCACGTAACATGCTATGGGGTTCGTTGATCTGCTCATATTTTTATTTTTGTTCTTTGTTTATATGGTTTTACATTTTAAAGTATGTGTTGTTATAAGATGTTATTATTTATTAGAATACAAATATTATAAAGAGGAAAATTTGATTGTTTGACGCGAATAGGCACCGAAACTACTGGACTGATTAAAAAAATTCTTTATTCGTTGAAAATCTTCCTTATCCTCGAGTAACATAGGCTATATTTTGGCTCCGAAAGTATTAGTGATCCTTAAAAAAACAATGATGTAACAAAAGCCTTAATATTACAGTCCGTGCGAAGCCAGGGTTTTGGACTGCTAGTTTAATATAAAAGTACTAATTTGTTACATATTCAAAGATACAGTTTCGATATGATGATTTTTACAATATGCATCCAGGCAATTGATTAGCAGGGTGCGTAACTACGGAAGGAAAACATGCCTAGTTTGGAGTTTCTAGATCTCAAGGTGTCTGCGGAACACACCGTTAGGTGGTTGGTGACAGGTTTTAAACTGAAGGTTTGCCAAACGAGCACTAAAACTGCTCTACCACTACGCTTTTGTTTTTCACGATGTTTTTTGCTTTCAACTGGAGCTAGAACAAGCTTATTGGCAGGGATAGTAGTCTAGCCAACAAGTGCCTTTTTGGTCAACTTTTTTCAGCAGTCTCCGAAAATTATGATTGAGGTGTCATTCGACTTGGAAAAAACTAAACCCCTCTTTTTTTTAGTTGTTAACAACTTAATTTTTATTTGCAGAACTTCATTGTTTTTCGAAAACTATCTAGATGCCATTCCGAATCGAATGACACCTCAATCATAATTTTCGGAGACTGCTGAAAAAAGTTGACCAATAAGGCACTTGTTGACTAGACTATAGTACCAACGCTCTTACCGTACCGACCGTACGCCCTACTGAGCTGACATAGCTTTACCATGATTACTAAATAATCTTGCTTACTTATTTACCAAGTTAAGATTTTTTTTAAATAATACCAGGTATTTTATTATTAAAAATAAATATTTGCATACTTACGTTCATTTCTGATGATTGTCTGCTTATCACTCGCGTAGAGATAACGAAGAAGGTACTGAAGTCTAAAAACACTCACTAAAGTTAAATCTCAATCCTTAAAATCACTTTCACACTATGTTTTGATTCACTTTTGATAATAGAGATGTCGCGGTCCTGTGAATAAAAAGCCTCAAATCTAAACCAAAGTATTCTAAAGTAGCGCCATAAAATAATAAAAAAGATGGGGCTTTTATTAGTGATTCATTACAATTTCACTGTTAAAGTAGTTGGAAAGTAATACGTTAATCACTTGTTATGACTATTGTTTACTGCTCTCACGGGTCTGTCGACGCACTATGACCTTGCTACCTTTACAATGATGTGAGGAAAAGATGCTTCAACTTTAACAGTCTTATGTAATCAATTAACTGTAATATACGAGTGTGAGGCCTCTCCAAAGGTAGTCTAAAGATTTAGTTAAGGTAGGGAATCCAGGGAGTACAGGAGATCTCTGGTCTAGAACAGCCAAAATCAAGATCTATAGTCTAGAACATAGAACATTGGAGGAGACTTTTTCCGCCACAGGTGGATCGTATACCGACTACGACTTACTAACCAGATAAACTAACAACTACCAAAAATAAATCTATTAAAAAATATTAAATAAAAACCTCTTTCACAATTCATTTTGCGTTTATGTTGTTCAAATGCAATAGGGGTAATTCAGTTTAATTACCCCTTGACAAAAAAAAATTATTACATAAATTCATTTTACTGATATAAGTACCAAAATATATCGCATGTAAGATATTGATACATCTGATTCATATGAAATTTTAGTAACCAATTATTTATTTTATTAAATTTAGTATCATGGTTACCTATTAGGCGAAAAAATGCCATTTCGGCTTATGACGTCACTTGATGAGTAACAACGTCGTTTTGACGGTTTATTAAAAATATATCATTGAATGAATTGGAAACCAACCTATAAAGAACCATGAATAAAATATAATTTTACTTATATGAAGTAGTGTCTAACAGACTTTGGCTAAGAGTGATGAATACCGATAGATAATGATTCAATAGGATGAGAATCAAGAAGATGACTAAAACGAATATCGCAGCGTATAACATAATGTAGATTCTTTCGATGCATTTAATCACGAAGTAACGAGCATAGATGACCGACAAAAAGAAGAAATAAGAACTAAGTATTCAAAGCAATCAAAATGAAATTTGAACATTAAAATAAAACTAGTCTTCTAATGCTCTTTGTAGACCGACAATGGAAGTAGTTATTTTACGTTACGACGAAATGTCTCACGCAATTCTGAACGACCAATTTTCAACGAAAAATGTCCCCTAAAAGCTTTTAAATTACATCTGTACAAGTTCTAATAACAATGTTTACATAGCAATCAAGTAAAGTCAACCGGAATTCTCTTCGTTTAAACGCCTTACGCCATTCACAAAACACGGCCTAAACGTTACTAAACAGTTATCTAACTGTCTAATTGTAATCAATGATTAAGCACAGTTTAAGCCGAGAAAAATGACGCTTTACGCAATAGGTCAGGTGTTATTGTATTGTGACAGGTCATAATCATAAAAGACTTCACTAATCAGTGGGTTACAGGAAGACATTATGCACTCATTTGTTTTGGAATGTGTACGGACAGAAACAGCTTGGCTATTACGAGAGTTCTTTTTATAGACAGATAATGATAGTAACATCATTAAGCAGACTGACAAAACACGGTAGTGGCAGAGAAATGGAGTTAATCGACAAGAAAAATTATAATAGCTCGATTTCGGAATAAAGAAGGTAATTAAATCACAAATAACTAAATCTAATGCTGAGCCAAATCCATAGACGAAGAAAACAAACAATCACATCACAAAACCTGAAACTTACGGCACAGTTGAATGAAATTAAAAATTATCCACATCTAATTAGATACAACGAACTATTACGCATTATCACACAATACATTACGCGCAACACGTAATCCAAGGGTGAGCCGGGCATAACATGGTGTAATAAGTGTTGCCAACAGGATTATCTGGTTTCTGTTACGTCAGATCAAGTAAGGAGGTAGCGATAGATAGCTGATTACTGGCCACACGAGATGAAAACGAAATTGACACAAGAATTTTTGGCGGGAACAGTTCCTGACCTAATTACTGGCCACGTAAAAAATGAAAATTGACACGTATTTTGGCGGGAATCTGTTACGATATGTCAATGTCAATTTTCTTTTTTTTTGGCTTTGGTACAGACGTTTATATTGTTGTCAATTTGTTTAGAGAGTAGCGCGCGCGTCGCGGGTCCGCGTATTGCACTGTGCTTGCAGCAGCGGCGGTGGCGGTGACTCTCCCCACGCGGCCAGCCAAGGGATTACAGAATCGGTATAAACTGTGTTACGAGACTTACGAGACTGTTCACCTTATGTGGAGTTGTAGGTCGACAGGGTTGGAATCATGGCCGTTATAGAAGATTTTAAATTTCGATATTTGAATTTAGATTGTTTTTTTTTATTATTTAGATTGTGACGTTATGTAATGCAGCCAATGTGACAATCTTTGAACGTTTAGTTATTTTATCAAAATTAAACATCTTATTACGTATTTAATTGTATAATAACTAAAGGGCACAATCTTAATACATCAGCGGAAGTAAATGTTGAATATTTGCGGCCATTCGCTATTCATTATAATGCAATGCTATCTCAATTTTGGCTAACCGCACGATGACTTGTAATTTTGATAATTTGCGATACGGGAATCTGTTATACCTACTGACATTTCTGAACTGTCATAAATACACGAAGCAAAATACAAGTGAGATTGATTTTTTTGACTTTTTGAAATAAATTTGTTTTAAATATTGTAGTTCTCGTCGAGCCTAAGACTAAGGTGAATCTAATAGGTTATATGTTGCTTTGTAACAGTGAGAAGATACATTGTTATATATTCAACAAATTTGGCATAAAGAAAAAATGTCAAGTTATCATGGTTCCAGACATACTACAGCTTTCCGACGAACAACGGAGTCTTTGAAATAGGGTACCGTTCTAACCTATACTTTGCGTATGAAACCCTAAAAATGTGCACGTGCTTTTAACCTCGTATTCTATCACATAAAGTGACGTAGTAGAGTGACGAAAACCCTCACCTTAGTGTCGCGTAGTCTTGCAAAATAATAATCGGCCATTCGATGATACGTATTGCTACGAGCAAATCTTTGATTAAATAATTGTGTACCTATGTTGAAATATCGACGACATCGATTAGAAAATACATACATGTGGATGTTTTGTGTCGCTCAAGTTTTATTAAAATTCTATAAATATTGAACTACTTACAATATTACTGTATTGAAACTTTCATAAGGCATATTCGAATAATGTTTGTATAACCAACCGGCTATCACTTACGTTTATTTTGTCGGAATTAGCCCGACATGTTTCAGCACAATCAGTGTGCCATTCTCATTCCCGTCACCGCGGACGAACGTTGGCTGTGTTCCTGCCCTTGAGAATGGCACACTGATTCTGCTGAAACATGTCGGGCTAATTCCGACAAAATAAACGTAAGTGATAGCCGGTTATACAAACATTATACTTACAATATTTACTCGAACGACAAGCTGCGGCCTAGTTTGGGGTCCGTAGGAAAAGCACTTCCTCAATTTTAATTTAGAAAACTTGTTATTTTACCCATTCTATATTGAGCCTTTTTTTTGACGTGGAGGAAATGCATTTACGCATGCCCGCCAATCCTCGGGGGAGGCGGCGGGGTTTGTCGGGCTCAGTGCCAGAGTGGCGACCCCTACCGACTAAAACCTCCACGGTGTTCCCTCTCTGCTCTTTAAAGCCGGGGGCTGGAAAATTTACGTACTCTTCAACCTATACTATATTGTGCCTGTTTTATCAATGTGTTGCCTGAAAATAATAAAAATCCTTCTCGTAGTAAAGTCTCATATTTTTTTTATTATAATTTTGAACGATTCCAATGGATGATATAAATAGCGTTATTATTATTATTATCATATGTGTGTATCTTATATGTTTTATGTCATATCTTAAGATATATATTTGTCATGAATGTATGTGTATGTAAATGAAATTTTAGTAATAAATAATTGTTAATTGACTTGCCCAGTACGGTGCGATGCCGTAAGGTTAATAAACAATTTGATTTGAATTAATAAAAAAATGATCTAGGTTAAATCAATACTTGTACATATAATGGCAAGCTTGTACGCCTAGCACCAGCTTTCTGACATTTACTTTATAAATAGTGTAGCTAATCTTTAGCTCGCGAACAAGGAAATTATTTGCAAATGTCAGAAAGTCTTTTACAACTGCGTTTACAACCTATGAGACCTTTCTTGAAGATTTCTTTATATTATTATTTATGCACAGTTATCTAATAGTCATTTATTGGCGTAGGTAAGGATTTCTTTTTATTATTTTTCTCTATGTTCAAACCTGCGAGAATAATATACATCATTTAAATGTATTTTAATTTCTTGGGTGAATTTTGTTTGTGAATGAGGATTGTGTAATTTTAGAACTCTGTGCTTTCTTCTTTCCATATCAGAGATTCAGTAACAATCATAACTTATTCTATTAACGCATATCTTACGTACTCTGTGCCTGAGGCTCTGTTTTCTAAGAAGTAGGTATCATCTTGGAGTTTTCAAATCAAATCAGATGTTTTTATTGCGAAGTACAGGTCGAAAAGTGTTACAAAGGTATTAAAATTTAATGTACTCTATACTAAACCCGTTAGGGTGTTCAAATTTATGTTGGATCTAACACTAATGTAAAAATCTTCGAATAAAAAATTTCGAATCAGGAGTATGAAGCACCATCTTCAAGTTGAAAAATCTTTCACCAAGGAACTAAAGGCGTGTTCCGGCAGCCAGTTCCTTTCTTGAAAGCCAGTTATTTCAGACTAAGCATGCTCCACCTTAGGCCAGAGTGTCGCTAACTCGTGTTTGGTTAGCGCCCTGATGGTCAAATTCCTTATCTTCTAGGTAAGCGTGGCACATCGTTGACTACAGCGTAGCTTAACCTCAGGCAAGATAGATAGATAAATTCTTTATTTCCCACTAATTTCATTAAATTATACACAAAAAAAACTTATGACTAGTGCCGAAAATGGCGGCCATATCGCTAAAAGCGATCTCTTCCAGGCAATCAGAGGCAGGACAGTGATAAAAAACGAGTGAGAGCAAGCTGTCATATATGAACTTTAAGAAAAAACAATATTTGACCGTAATAAACAAAGTCGGTAATGTCTGCTGTGGTACGTAGAGATAGATAAAGTTAAATGTTGACGTAATATCTTAAGTAGGTAATGAGGTAAGATAAGTCTGATTAGTAGACTAGTTAATGAAGATTAGTTAATTGAGATTTTTAAGTGATGCTGTTATGCATTTTTAGATTATTGTGTCATAAGCAGTGTTATTTTTTCTGTGCGGAATAGTTCACATTCATTTATTTGTCTCAAACTTCCTTCCTTATTTCTAGTATATGGATTTTTTGTTGACTACTCTGGCAAAACTTTGAACTAAAAGTTATAGCTGTATTATACTGAATTCAGTCATTTTTTATTTGAGGTGTCGTTTAAAGTATGTCTTATAAATTTGATATCTAAATTTGGTACCTAGTAATTTTACTAATATTATAAATCTGTCTGCTCTGACTTCAAGTATCTCGGCTCTATTCTCCAAAACGACGGCGATATTGACCGTGACGTAGCGAACCGAATAAACGCTGGGTGGATGAAATGGCGACAGGTCTCAGGAACGACGTGCGATCGAAATATGCCCCTTAAACTTAAGGGGAAAATTTACAAGACGATCATTAGACCTGTCGTATTGTATGGATCTGAGTGTTGGGGAACAAGAGTAGGGCATGTAAGAGGAGTGCATGCGGCGGAGATGCGAATGTTGAGATGGATGTGTGGAGTGACAAGAATGGACAAAATAAGGAATGAGTATATTAGAGGAAGTTTGAAAGTAGCACCAGTGAGTGAGAAACTGAAGAGTGGGAGGTTAGCATGGTATGGGCATGTGATGCGTAGAGAGGAGATGCATGTTAGTAGGAGATGTATGGAAATGGAAGTGCAAGGAAGAAGGGCAAGAGGCCGACCAAAGAAGACGTGGATGGAGTGTGTGAATGAGGACATGAGAGTGAAAGGAGTGAGTGTAGAGACGACGGCTGATAGAGGAGAGTGGAAGAGGAAAATTTGCTGTGCCGACCCCACCTAGTGGGATAAGGCAAGGAAGAAGAAGAAGAAGAATTTTACTAATATTATAAATGAGTGTATAAGTGTGTTTGTTACTTCTTCACGCCCAAACGGCTGAACTTATTTCGATAAAATATGGTATGGAGCTATGTAAGACCCTGGATTAACACATAGGGTACATACATTTTATCCCGGATCAACGCGGGAAATACCGCGGGCGCTGCGTGTCAGACATAAACCTGTTATGTAAAATCCAAGAGAAATGTCAATCTATTTTTTGTCAAAAAAAAGTATCTTTCCTAATAGATACCTATTATATATACATATGTTATACCTATTATAATAGATAATAACAAATAATTATTTGGTAAATAAAGTAGTACTCGTATTAAGCAAATTCGAATAATTGTTGTTTGCCATACGAACAAAGAAAATCATCGTAAGCAGCGGTAAGGAAATGCGACGCGAGCGACGGAGCGGCATCCAGAAATCGAAAGTGTTGCCGCAATGGGGCCATGTTACGTCAGCTACACTGAGGGCCTTAGCACTTGCTTAGCTTACTGGGGAAGTCCTATGCTAATAACGTAGCGAGAACGATGTCGGCTAACTTGTGGCTGAATTTATTGCTAGTTATGTTACGTTTCAATATTTTAAAGCTGATATTTTGCCGTCTTACTTACGTACCTTCTCCTGATGGGGTTTTGGGATACCATTTTATTTTTTCTTCTTTTTCTTCATATGAGCTTAGTGGACAAGCTTTGGTGTTGAGTTTTCAAGCTGATTGGCTTAACAACAGCTTGTATCTACTATAACAACCTACAATTGGCTCGCTTCCCACTAAAATGCCCCTGGTCTCGAACACTTTGATTTTCCGTTTTGTTTTTCCTTATGTTGTGGCATTAGGCAGCAAATGACGATATTGCTTAACAATTGTAAAAGTAAATAAGGACATTTATGTCATTATTTATTACAAAATCAAACTTGTGACGTATGTGAAATAATTTGATTCACTAACTTAAATTTGATGTAACTTAACTTATAATGACATTATAAATTATTTACTTTATTTTATTTTATTAATCACAAACAGAAAAAAATAATTGAAATATTTTACCTAAACACCTGGGCTTATCCAAGGTAAAAGTGTTCTTACTATTTTACATTGTATATCCTACTTCCTACTAATATTGTGCATGCGAAAGTTTGTATGTAAGTGTGTGTATATGTTTGTTACTTCTGTAACGCTTAAACAACCAATTTTGATGAAAATGTATATATAAATAGGTTATAGACATAGGATTAACACAAAGGCCCGAATTACCGAGGGTAACTGGGGTAAAAAGACGCGTTACACAATATTAAAGTAATTAAATAGAAAACTAAGTACATTAATAAATAAATAGATACATTATATATTTCATTTGTTTTAAAAGCGCAAACCTGGAGGAAATCGTTTCCTTATAAACCCAACACAAAGGAATTGTTTCCGGCGACAGACTTTTGGTTAATACACTAGATATAAGGCATTTAAAATGGTAGAATAATGCCCTCATTCTATGAACTTTGTCACGGTATTTTTCTCACAGCCTAGTAAACTAGGTATATATGTTGTAATAACCGAATTACGGACAAGACATGCGGAAAACGGAAAAAATCACATTTGCCCGCGAAATCTACGAGGTTTTATGCAATTATTGTGAACCGTGGAGGATGTATCTCGTAGATACGTAATTATACTTATTTCGTATAATCGTCGATAAGTAGAATTACTTATCTACGAATATTATCATCTATATTCATATCATAGAGAGATTATGAAACAAATATACTGCTTAATCCATAATTTGGATCCGTGAAGTACCTGGTATACTGGGCGTCAACTTTAAAAAATGTGGACCAGAAACCATAAATCTGTTTAGGACACAAATTACTTGCGCATATTTAAATTATCTTTTATTCTTCCTACTACCTTTCGACTGTTTTTTTTTTTTGTATTTTTGGCGTGCACAAACCAGCTACTTATTAAATCGATAGCAATCACTTAAATTTCCAACATATTTAATAGCCAGACCGATAGCCAACAAATTTTGTTCATCAACGTGCCGGGTGCCGGGAATCGAACCCGGCACCCTCTGGTTGGCAGTTTCAAATTTGACATTCGTAATGTACTGTAAAATAATTGATAGCAATAAATGTTCTGGTAAATTATCCCTTAGCTTTTTTACTGTGTAGCCCTATAACCTGTAAAACCTGCTTTTGTTAAAATCGAACCGTCACCACCTGAGATGTGGTGTAATTATATTATTCTGTAGATAAATTAATCGTAAACAAACATACGTTAAAAATTGGTCAAGTGCGAGTTGGGTTCGCGCATAAAGAGTTAGTGGTACGTAAGGGAGGTGGCACAGTGGTACAAACTACTATCTAAAAATATGCAAAAAAAAACAAGAAACGTATTTTTTTTAAACAACCTCAAATATTTATTTTACTTTTATTATATTCTATATTTTTAAGTTAATACATAATCAAATGTGTTTAAGCTTTCTTAGCTATCACGGTTTATGAGACAGCGTTGCCTGGTGACAAACAGACACACAACTGAGGTATATGGTCCCGTATTTACCTTTTAGGTACAGAAGCCTAAAAATCACGATGATTTATTAGAAATGTTTCCTGTAAGATATTAGAGTTATAACATTTTTATCTGTTTTGTTTTTATGAAAACCCACTAAAATGTTGTATCCACTTGAAAATTCAACAGTCAAATAGGAATTAAAAGTTTTCTTTCTATATTTAAAACATCTACGTCTGCGCCGGCGCGTTAAGTTATGCAGTGCAACACTATACCGCCGAGATGTACGGAAATAATACAGACTGTTTGCGGTACAGTTATATTAAAACGCTGTAGGTACCTACTATTATATATACCTCTTATAGTCCATAGAAATGTTACATTTTTAGGCCTTACCTTGCGTTTTTAGAGGACTCAATTTAATTTTTTTATTGACTTTGTCATGGAGAGACTTGCAGTAGTGTAATGGAACTAAAAAAAGTTACATCGAAAAATATATTATATTTATTTTCTCGAATTTCTGAAGATTTTCGATATTATACTATATATATTGACAATAAGTTACTGGACCAAAGTTGTATAGAATTTATTTTTCAAAATAAATTAACAATTATTTTATCAAATAAAAAGTTTAAGAGATATATCGTAAAAACCATTTCAACCCCCTTTTTCAAGATGGCGGCCGTGGGACAAGAATGGCGACCCCACAAACTTGGTTTTAGCTTTACATCGACTCCTTTTTTTACTATTTTTTCCTAGACCTAGTCCTAGTAATACATGTCTATTACACAAATATATTTTTTTAAAACGTGAAACAAAAATCGACCATTTAAGGGTTAATATGGTGCTAGACTTGATATGGGCGATCGAATTCACTATTGTTTTTTTTCTTACCAAATGGTGTGTAATTCAATCTAAGAGACAGAGTTCGGTCCGACCTGCCCCACATCGGTTTTTACGTTATTTTGCAACAGCTCGCATAAAATAGGTATAAAGCATTCAATTTACATGAAATAATGTTTGCGGAGCGTTACCGCGGCCGCGGTATATAGCGTTATGTAACATACTGGTTTCACAGTGGAGAATGTTCAGTAGGATCAGTTCTGATGAAAAATTACATTATCATTTACTCCAACTCAAAGTGTGCATTCTTGACCTACACAAGATATAGCTATTTTTTAACCTTGTCAGCCTACAATTTGTTAGCTCTTATTACCGATACGCAACATACGCCTTGTAGCAAAGAAGTAAAGAAAATAATTGGGTGACCCCTGATCCGAATCGTACTTGGTGTAAAGAAAGCTGTGGTATAGAATATGAACAACTTAAAAACTACTGGTTATATAAATATAAGCACATTAGGAAAGAAATGAACTAAATCTAAGAAATTATCCGAATAAAAAATATTAGATATCGAATCAAATGAAATTAATGCAGCTGGTACCAAGTACGTTATTATGGAGGCGGATAATTTCTTAGATTAAGTTAATATTTTTCCTATTGTGTTTATATTTATTTAACTAGTAGTTCTAAATAAAGTAAATTTGTTTATTTTATACCATCGCTTTCTTCTATCTTTACTATCCCTCCCTATTACTGGTTGCCAGGTAGATATCACCACAGCTGAAAAGGCTGCCTTTGTGCTGATTTTTATCTGTGATCGTATAATAAAGTAATATTCGATTCTATTATAATACTATTACCTTGTACTCACGATTATGAGTTTATTTCGTTTTATACTTAGTCAGTAATTAATTTAGATACAACTCAACAACGTTTTACACAAAAATACCCACTAGTAGGTATATATATAATTGTTAAAAATGGAAATCCATTGACAAAAAAAAATACTATTAACTTTCTTTTAATTTTCGGAACCAGCTAGTTACCTTTTCAAGTTATAATCATAGATAAGTAACAAAAATACTTATAATAAACACCGGTTCTTTACAAAAGACAAATGTGAAAAGTTACCTAGATATTAGGTAGTACCTAGTTAATTACTCGTAGGTAGATAACTAAAGATTATTAATTTATTTATAATGATTATTAGAATTGTTACTTATAATGTAATATGTAAAATTTGACATTAATTTTCATATATTGAAATGTATTTTTGTCGTGTAACAAGGTGTTATGAATAAATGATGGTATTGTATTGTACCTGCATTTTATAAGATAAATTTTAAAATCAAGTAATATTTCTTACTGCTATATTTCCGCTGTGCGAATGGCGTACGTGCTCTTAGCATTGTCAGCTAGAAGAGCGGACATTGATGGCACCGAGAGTGGATCAAACCAATCGATGTGAGTCGAATTAATAACTATACATTATTGAACTGTACTAATGGGAAACTGGGTCGATCAATAGGTCGTAGATTACGTGGAAATGGACACTTTCAAGTAGATTGGATGGAAAAACAATCGAAAGCGTCATTCAATCAATGTTTCAGTCAATCTGATATCTGGTAAAAACGATTAGGTAATACAAATATCTAACCAAGGATTATGCACATTCTTTAAAAAAAATTGACGCGAAAAAAATATGATTTTTATCTATATTGCCCATTATACGAATACCTAAATAATTTGGGCAAATTGAAATATTGTAGCCACCTTAATTTTCCACATACTGAATTGAATGTATCGTAACGTTAGTGTAAAACCTGTATTGAGTTACCTAGTTATTAGCAAAGTCGTATAACGACTTCTGGTATTTTCTTGCTCTTTACAGTAACTAAGTCTCATAACACCTGTGTAAGAGTATGTTTGTTTAAACTTTTATGCGGTTTGCTAAAACTTTGACAACAGGGTATTTATTATACCGAACATTCGTATTATGCCAGTTTTTTAGTCATCTAGTGATAACCTTTAAAACTACATCATCAGCGTGCGTGCTTGAAATAATAATGCTACTCGCCGCTAGATGCCGCTACTTGAGCGAAAGTTGTCCGTTCAAGAATATTACCTATGTTCGGTAAGGTTCTCATGAATATTAAGAATGTATTTTTACTCTCCAATAGACGTCGCTACAATGCTTTTCTGGCAGACAAAATTATGCACTTTTAGTCGGAATAGGTTTCGGTTTTATAAAAATAATTAATGGGATTTATGGTTATATTTTTTGTTTTATTAGGAATCTATTTATTGCAATATCTATGTGTGTGTGAGATCTCAAAAAGTGATTAATAATTATCTTTTTTTAAAACGCATCTTAATATTTAGATAATTTATAGAATATTAAAATAATGATAAATCAAAACACATTTATTAAATTAAAGCATTTTATTTTTACATAACTTTCGATGCTCAAATTTCTATACATTTTATATTCGGTAAATTTAAGTTGATTTAATACACAGGATTCACCTTATTCTATCAAATATAATAAACATAGTTATCCTAAAATTATAATATTACTTTATTTACAAAGCATTTAAAATAATTAAAATTTTACAATAAAAGTTCTTATGTTCCATTTTTATAAAAATGTGGCGCCACTTCATTATTTTGGTTTCAAATTGTTCCTGCAAATAATAAACTACTAAACACCAAAATATACACACAAAATTGTTTATCCACTAAGTATTCGTTCAAAAATATTTCACTTTCTCTCGTTTATTGAGTTCTGTTCTAAGTTGTCACTTTTCACACTATCTTGTCATAACACAAGCCAGTCTTCTTTGATCATGTCCGAGGCTTTTTCGGCAATCATAATGACTGGAGCGTTTGGATTCCCGCTTATTATTGTGGGCATTATACTTGCGTCCACGACCCTCAGGTTCGCTACTCCATGGACCCTCAATCGGGGGTCTACCACAGCATCTTGGTCATGCTTAGGTCCCATCTTACAAGTCCCAGTTGGATGGTATATAGTGAAAGTGAAATGCTTCAAGCAGCACTCCCAATACTCATCGCTGAATATTGTCAGGTGCTGGCAACCAGGCATGGCGATATTATGAGGCTTAGAACCGTATCTCTGAAAGGCTGTGGTGTTTGATATAGCCATAGCGATCTTGATACCTTCAGTCAAGACTTTGATATCTTCTTTGTACGCGAAGTAATTAGGTTCTATCGAAGGAGGATGGAACGGGTTTCGACTGCGAAGCTTTATCCATCCAGAACTCTTCGGACGCAGCAACAAAGGCAGAATAGTCCACGTTTCTGAGTCCTCTATAGGCTTGTACACGGTGTTATAAACTCTGTCTCGTAGATTCAAGATCCTACGGATTTGCTCCCCACCGTCTGAGTTTACAGAACTGGGCGCAAAATGAAACTGAATGTCAGGCCAGTTGCCGGAAGATGGGGCGTACTTTGTATTGACGAAGGCCAGGCCTTCAACTCCTTGTGTCGTCATGGGACCTTTCTCGTATAATATGTAGTTCATAGCCACTTGGAAGGTTTGAAATCGATCTTTCTTAAATGTGACAGGTTTGTTGACAACGAAAGTTAAACCTCCTAGACCGACGTGGTCTTGCAAATTGTGTCCAACCTTCAGATTAGCCACTAAAGGTATCCCATGCTCTCTTAAATGATCAGCGGGTCCGATACCACTCAGCATCATGAGTTTAGGTGTCGCCAAGGCTCCGGCAGACATGATTACCTCTCGCTTGATTCGCACCTTATGTCTCTGACCATTCCTCACGAACTCCACTCCGTACGCCTGTTTCTTTACTTGATTTACCAAAATCCTGGTGACTTGAGCTCCTAATGCCACATGAAGATTTTCTCTCTGCCTCACGGGTCGGAGGAAAGCTTTAGCCGTGCTGCATCGACTTCCACGTCTCATCGTAGCCTGTGTCAACATGAAACCCGTCTGCTTCGCTCCGTTTATGTCACGGTTCTCATATCCTAACTCCATTCCGGCTTTCAAAAAGGTTATAGAGAGCGGAGTTCTCCAAGGCGCTTCCTGGACTGTTAGGTAGCCTCCAGCTGAATGATACGGCGTGTTGACGAGATATGGGTTTCGATTGTCTTCGGACTTGAGAAAGTACGGTAACACCTGATCGTACGACCAGCCTGGATTGCCGAGTGCCTCCCACAAGTCGTAATCGTTGCGGTTGCCTCGAACGTAGACCATTGCGTTGAGTACGCTGCAGCCTCCGAGGACTTTCCCTCGTGGCCAGTTGCAGCGGTCTCCGTTCATGGCGAGACAGTAGGAGCGGTTGTTGCTGGGTGTCGTCTGGAACTTCCAGTCCATGTCAGAGAGCTGCGTGTAGCCAGCCAGCGCGGGGATGTCGGAGATCTCGGTCTCGTCATGGCCCGCCTCCAGCAGCAGGACGGTCCAGTTGCCGATCTCGGAGAGACGAGACGCGACCACCGCGCCGGCCGACCCGCCGCCCACTATCACGAAGTCGTATATCGGCAACAGCTGGAACGTTACAAACATCGTGTGAGACAAATGTTTTAGTTTTTTTATGGTAATAATTTTTTTTATGCAAATATCGTAGATTTATATACAAAATGAGACTACAAACATTGCAAGGGAATTGCCTAGAAATGTAGCGAATCTGTTATAATCAATCATCTGTATTTTAACTAAAGGGTTACTAAAGTTTAACAGCTATCTTTTTTAAAAATAACAATCATAAATATTGATTGATTGTCTTGCAAATTATGACCAGTTGCATAAATTACAAAGAATACAAGATATTATTTAAACTAAAGCGAACTGCTTATTATGTCACGAGTGATGGAAAGTGTACTTTCTCTAATATAGCATTGCAATGATATATCGAGTATATGTAATATGTATGAGGAAGTTTAAAGGTATTATTGCTCTATTATTGATAGTATCTGCTATTTGCTTTGACTTAAAAATTACATGGAATCTATGTTATAGTATATGATGTAGAGTTGTATACACTCTGATATTATGAAAGCTAAAGTTTGAGATGACTGATTGATATGTTGTTACTCTTTCAATGTGGTAGCTTCCAACACGTTTCATGAAGTATGTTGGAACAAAAAAATACATAACGAAAACATGACATCACACGAATGGTATACTTAGTACTAAATATTTATTTAGGTAAATCAGGAAATAATTTCTTTATTTACCAGTAACAACACTATATTACCGATGTGTAGAAAATGTATAAAGAAAAATATTAGAATTATGACATTTATCCCGGTTTATACTAAATTAATTAATTTTCGTTTAATTTATTTACAATTCTATTTAAACTGAGATTTATAGAGACTAACAAAAAATATGAAAGCGAAATAGCTATCCTACTATGTAGAAAATAACTGATACTTACAGTGTTGATATCCGATACATAGGACTCCGGGTCGAACTGTTGGTATCTGAAATACGTGATCCCGAGAGCCAGGAGTGGTATCAGCCCCAACACGGTGATGGGTGACGGCGCTAGACTCGCCAGCGCGCCTGCCGCCTCCATCCTCACACATTTACCGCTACACTTACTAAAACTAGTCTATCCCTATCCCCCGCGCACTATATCCAATCCTTCTTTCTCTGTTCCTCTTCCAGAATCTTCGGGGTATAGTTTCTGATCCCCGTTTTTTTCTGATTCGTTCCCGTTGCTTTCTCTTCTGTGAGATAGCTTTTTAGTCTTGCGCTTTTGAGCTCGTCCTTCTGTAGGTCGAACAGTTGCAACTTGTATCGTTTCTCTTTAGGGATTTTGACGGGTTTGTACAGTTCCTTGTTGATGTCTTTGTAGTGGTCGTTTTTGTATAGGGATGTGCAGTAATAGTCTGTTGAGCGGCATTCGCAAGCGCTGGACCCGCTTCTGTAGCCGCTGCTTTCAGTGGAGCTGTTGTCGCTTTTGAAGCTGTCTGCTGATCTTCTTGCTTTTAGTTGTTTTTGTCTTTTGTAGGAGTCGTCGTAGGATCTGTTGGGTCGGTAGTCGAGCTGGTTGCTCTGCGAGGTTCTGTAGGAGGTCTCGTAGTGTTCCGGGTAACGGCTGGTGTTAGCGTGTGAGAAGGATTGCTCTTGACCCATGATGGTAGGAGCGCCCGCGCTCTCGAGTTATTTGGTTCCTGGAATGCAGAAAATAAGTGTGGTTAATTTATTTATTCAAGCAGAAATATGAGTGATTAAAATAATGTTAAATTTGTACTTAATTATTATTATATATCTATACATGATTATAGTCCTCGTAAATAACAATTACGATATAATATATAATTTATTTCGACTACGATAAAGTTAAAAAAATACATAAAAAAAACTACACAATTATAAAAAAAAACCTTACAAATAATTAGTGACCGATTTTCCCAAAATTGCACGTAACGGCAGCCTCATTGAGAGCCTGTTATTCCAAACTAGTCATGGTAGACCATAGGCAGAGTGTCGCACACTGGTGTGATAACACGCTCTGCTGGTCAAATGCCTAGTTTTACGAAGAAAAATTAAAAAATAATGTTTGTGTAACCGGCTATCACTTACATTAGTGTTAGATTCAACATAAATTTGCACACCCTAACGGGTATAGTATAGAGTAAGTACATTAAATTTTAATACCTATGTAACACCTTTCGACCTATACTTGGCAAATAAAAAAAACATTTGATTTGATTTGATTTAAAAATTAAGTGTGTTTCCTAATAATTTTTGAAAATCACCATAGCTTTACCATAGGTTACTTTGCTCACAATTTACGCGATATAAGTAACATGAATGTAAACTCGAGAACTAAGGTATAAAGTAGAAGCTGATAGCATACGATATCAATTATTAAATAAAAAAAAAAATTTACTTATTTCTATTTCGTTTTCTAACTAACTGTGAATGAACAGTTAGTCTACTACAGAATTACCGCAAGAAAACTAGTTTAATAATTGTAATTAAAACCAACCACAGTAATTTTAATTCATATTGAACTATTTATATATACTAATATATATTTTTCTTTCGTTTCAGGTATTGACAACGATATCAAAATGGCATCGACAATCGAAGTGAAAATGGAACGAGTTGATTGACATTCAATAATAAGTTCATATAAAGACTAATTCATTTCTTCCAAATGTATTTGAACTTGCTTGATTTCCTTTAGCAACCTAGTATACCTACAATAGGTTCTGCGTTCTACGGATTCACATAAAAATAAAAGCCATTTTAATAATTTAATTAAACATTATTTTGCATACCAAACTGTAACCCTATCGGTATTTTAATCAACTTTGCATCCTCACATCTGTTAAGTAGGAACCATTGAAAATGGTTAGTATATGTAGGATTAACTAAATGGTTTTAAAAAGTGGCCAAAAACAGCGTCAGATAATCGACAAGCAAGTCTGCGATAGTTGACTTGCTAGCGAGCGGAGTGTAATCACTAGGATCATTTCCTAATTCATCACTCGCTGTTCAGTCGAGTCAGTTAAGACCCTTCTGATGGCACAGAGTCAACGCACTCTAAAACGGCTCGCTAAACTCTGGCAGCGTACCGTTTGCGTGTTTTAAGACCGTACAGCGCCATCTATTGGTGTCCGGCGGCATCAAGCGGTCGATGACCTTGGCATTGTAACAGTAACTGATAAAGATGTAGATAAAAATACATATGTATGTCTATGTGTGCGTCACGCCCGCTTTAAACTAATAATAGCGGACAGTTAATTGTTATTTGTTTTGTATGTTAGTGGAACAGTAATTTTTGAGTCCACAAATGTGGCGCGCCGGGTGAAATTACAACTGGTTCTATAAGCATAAACCGCAGTGTTGTTTGCTTTTCTACAAATCAAGTCTTTGGTTTTGTTCTTGGCGTTGAAAATTGTTATGATTAGACGCGACGATCGTCGGAAGACAATTGAAATCTTGAATAGACTGTCTCCTTCATCAGTTAGACAGAAAATAAATTTTACGCTTTGTGATTTAGCTGTAATATTTGTTATGTAAAAGATAGTCTTATACTAGAAATTCTGAGTTAAATTATTCTAGTTTAAACTAGACAGGACTTCTATTAAAACCATTATTTTTAATGTCTCTTCTTTAATCATCTGATTAAGATGCACAAAGGCCTATGATGACTGTCATTACCTTACAATTAAATTAATACATATTGAACACAGAGACTAGGGACCGTAGAGACCAGGAGAAAGTAATTGTTAGATCCTTATAGTAAAGTCAAGGCGTTGGACGAGGGATTCGGAGGATTCTATGATGCTCGATGGACTGTATTCCTTTCGGTGAAGGAAAACATCGTGTGGAACGATATAATTATCGTAGAGCACTTTGTAATGCTCGCTGGCTAGCCACCAACCTCAAGATGAAAATTCTGTCGGCAAGCAATCAACAGTGTATTTTGGCAGCCTCCTTGAGAGCTAGTAATTCTAGACTAGGCATGCTCCAGAAAGATGGTAGGAATGTAGAAAACTCGCGAGGTTACGCGCCCTCCTGGTCAAAATCCTGGCCTAATAAGACCTGGACTTACGCTAGGGGCGTATTGTGCATTCCCATCTAGCCTATTCAAGCCATCCAAGCTCCTTGAATTAACGGAGCACCCTGGGTAGCTGGCATACCTGTTCCGCCCCTGTTGCGTTAGATGGTATATCTAAGAATTCAATGGAAGTTGAACTTTCATCTTCATCTTCGTTCTTACACTGAGCTTTTGAAAAAATCCAGGAAATATTGAAATCTCTCTGGCCTTCAATATTGTAGACCTTAACAACAGATAGGAAGTGGAATCGCAAAAGATGTAGGTACTTTCACTTGAAACAAGCCTTATGGCCTGAGACCTCAGAATGCGGTTACTTAATAGTACTTTCAAAATTACAACTCCGCATTAAATAATTATATTATTAAAGTGAAACGTGATGGAAATAAATTAATGTTTGTCTAAGTAATTATTTATGTGTTACATCATTTGAATGCTGATTACGAGTCTCTAGTGTTATGAATTTTACTTTTCGGCTTGTTAGGCTTTGTATGTGTAGATGCAATGAACTGGACTGTTCAGGTTTAGAAAATACATGCTTAAATACTATTTTAAATGATTTCTATTACTTATATTATTTACATGACTCTGCGACTATTCACTTAGTAGATTGATTACTATTTATTTGATACCTTTTCAGAGACAAGACTAAAAAAATAATAAGCTCATTCATTATTTGAACTTTCTTTGCACGAAAGTAATAGTGGTCAAGTATTGAGCTTTACATGTTAGTGCATGGTAATTCACACTTACGTGCAACAATAACTGACTTAATCTCAACTGATCTTGTGTATGATAGAATTGAGAAAATTAATCTTGACAATGTTCCATTTGAGACCTATCAACCAAGGGTCTTCAGAAGTAGAGTAAAAAGGTATCTTCTTCAAGCGTTCCTTTCCATCAGGCAAGCTCTTGAAAAAAGCAAACCTGTTTTGTTTTTAAAGTACGTCAGTTTAATTTAAGCAGATCTCAGTAAAAGGCACATATTTATTTTTAAAAGGATAAAAGTGAAATCATTACCTCTAAAGTAAATTCATCAATATAAAAAAATAAGTAGAAAGGGATACGAACTAGGTATGGTTTAGTATGGGGTTAACCAGCCGTGTGTGAAATGTGTCCTGATAAAATAAATATTCTCTAATCTAGAAAAATAGCTGTCCCATTACCCTTGATTGTTACTGTCATACACGAGTGATGGCTTCAACAACCGTGCGAAACTTCCATTGTATGTCAAATATACTTAGAAGGGTAGTGTAGTGCTATTTTGAACTTTAATGTATATCAGCTTACTTCTTATTTATGATCGTAGTAACTTTTGAAGCATTTTAAATCAGTGTCTCTTAAACAAGCGTTTTACGAATTGACTTTGCGAGTCGCATCCTTATGCAAATTGTTGGAATGTATTGACTGAAACTCTCTCAAAAGCTTTTGTTAATTTTCTTTGTATTTGTACAAATATTAATATTTGTGGTTTTTAAGGCGTCAGTCAATAAGCTTGAGTTTTGGAAATCTTTTTACTAATAAGTTTGAGGTAAAGACCTAAGTGATCCTTTACATTGAAGCGTGTGAAGGAGTTAATACGTGAGATCTAGGTAGGTATCTCTAAAGATATATATGTTTTCGTCTCCACTCAATAATATGTACAAGAATAAAAATTTAACGTTCCTTAGGCTAAAAGACTAAACTAAAAGACTAAAAAGTTAAACTAATGATCCACTAATAATAATAGTAGTTTAAAAAACTATAAAAACACGCTTATCTGGCCGTTTTAAGTGGGTCAAAATCGCGTCCAAAGAAGTCGGTTACAAACAAACATACAAACAAAAATACAAAAAAAAAACAAAATTTTATCAAATTAGTGTATTGTCATCGGTTCTCAATAAATCTACTGAAACTGAAACTTTTTCAACGAAATCTGGCCGTATAAAGTGGGACAAAATCGCGCCCAAAGAAGTCGGTTACAAACAAACATACAAACATACAGGTGAAGCTAATATAAAGCGTGTAAAAAAGGAATAATGTTTAGAACACGTTTACCTTGATAAACTCAACTCCAGTAACGATCTAAAGATCACGAATCAAAATGATTATGTATTCATTGAGAATGCATCAAAAGCCCGGGTCAAGAGTGAATTTCTCAACTGGTCAGTGAGTATTTGCACAACGAAATAGAAGTTGTTAGAACCCGTGTAGTGGTGTAATGTTTGACTGATTGCAGCGTTGGTGTGTCAACGTGTTTATCTTATTTGTCAGCTTCCAAATGTTTCAAGGATTTGGTGGAAATAGCTTTGGTTTTGTCAAAGCGTCGTTGCAGTGGTTCAATTTTAAGCTCTACTTCGATGTAGTCGTCTCCTATTCCATCAATTTTTTTTTTATCACTTTAACTATTACATACTTCGGCGAATAACTTATTTGGTTTATTTATCTAACGTCCCGTCTCTTATTTTTGGTCTGACACGATAACTTTCTACTTTAGGGCTAGCGAGACTTGTTTTTTAATCATAACCTTTTTATTCGTAAACTTTTTATCGTAAATATGTCGCCAGTAAAGGCCCTTTTAGTTTTTTTTATTTGTCTTTGTTTTTGTATGTACTTATTGTTTTGTGTATATGATTAAAGCGTTTACCTATCTCGTCTATCTTTTGGCCGACGGATTTTAGAACTAGACAAGTGTTTCGATACATATGCGTAATTTCGGGTTCTTTTCTTAAAATCTCAAATGACTACGCGTAAATATGAAACTATGTTCATAAATTAAAACACATTATTACGTATTGACAGCAGGCATACTTGTGTATGTGTTGCCATTCTACACGGTTTCAATTTCCTCTGAGTCTAGTCTCAGATCTGGACCGTAGTAAATTCTTTACTATTAGAGGTAATTGAACGGCATCAATCAAGTTTGTTGTTAGCCTTCACTTCCAAACTTGTGCTCGGTCCGTTTCCCTTTCTCTTTTAGGTATTTTGATGGCACTAATTGTTGTTGCACTGACAAGTGAGCTTCGTCAGTCAAGGCTTTTTCTTGTTTTGTGAGCGAGATGACCCTACTTATTAACTATCTGCTCCTCGCAATATTATCCGTGTTAATCTAGGATCTTATGTACAATATTCATTTAAAATCATTCATTGGTGGCGATTCAGCGGCACACACGACTAAACTAAATTTAAAGAAGCCCCGTCTCTTTTCATCTTAGCTGGCCAGAAAGAGACGGCACGTTCTGAACCACAGACAAAACAACTAAAATCACGTCAAATATGGAATGTGCAGGCATTTTTAGAGGTGATACAAGTGAGTGCGCTCTAAAGTCGCCTATATTTTCTACATTTGACGTGATTTTAGTCGTTTCGACTATGCTGCAGACGTGCCGTCTCTTTCTGGCCACCTAAGATGAAAAGAGACGGGGCTTCTTTAAATTTAGTTTAGTCGTGTGTGCCGCTGAATCGCCACCATTATGTCGTTGAACGCGAAGGGGTAACACACACACACACACAAAATCTATTCCCTCTTCCTCGATTCGTATTCTTCATTACTGAGAGTCGTGACTCTCGCGCAGAATATTATTATTGGGGAAATTTTCTTGGGCAAGGTATATGGACTCTGGGTGTTTTGAGTATTTCTATGGCATCTTCTTCTTCTTTTTCGTATGAGCTAAGTGGCCAAACTCTGGTGTCGAGAGTTTTCAAGTCCTCTAACTTGGCTTAATGACTACTTGTACTAAGACTAACAGCCGGGACCTACAATTTAACGTGTCATCCGACCCACGGTAGCGCCCAGGTGAAAATGTCTTTTTTTAAAACGACAGTGTTGTGCATGTTGTCACCCATCCAAATACTGTCCGCATCGATGGCATCCTCGATAGAGGAAGAAAGATGCTAAATAGCGAGCAATGAGTGTGAAAGTATGATTTTATATTATTTCTGACCACGATAGATAAGAGGAATCTTGTATACCAAGATTTGTTAAATAATATACCTAACCTATTTAAACTCATTTACAATACAAATATTAAAATTCATTTACTAAGGGCACGACATTAGTAACACGACATAGGTAAATGAAGTCATTGATTACACTAAATCAAATAAACAAACATCATCTTATTATTGACGTAAATACAAAATTTATTTCTTCAAGGCCTACAAACAAAGATAATTATATAAGTTTGTACAGTGTATAATTTTTTTCTTCTTCACATCCTGTAAGCTGTAAGTGACAAGAATGGACAAGGTAAGAAATGAGTATATCAGAGGAAGTTTGAAAGTGGCACCTATGCCAGAGAAAGTTAAGAGCGGAAGGTTATCTTGGTATGGGCATGTCATGCGAAGAGAGGAGAAGCATGTGACTTGGAGAAGTATGACTATGATTGTACAAGGTAGTGGAAGTAGAGGACGACCTAAGAAGATGTGGTTGAATTGTGTGAAAGAGGATATGAAAGAGAAAGGAGTGACTGTAGATATGACGGCTGACAGAAGAGTGTGGAAGCAAAAAACGGGCTGTGCCGACCCCACATAGTGGGAAAAGGTGAAGGCAAAGAAGAAGATCCTGTAAGCTAAGCGGCTGAGCTCTGGTGCGGAGACTTCATGCCGCCGTAAAGGCATGACTTGGATAAAAAAATAAAACTACTACTTTACAGAGATAAAAAGCCTGAACCTACAATGTAACGTGGCTTAATTAATACAAATCACTAAGCTGATAAGTTTAAAGCTCTCCTTAAAAGTGAAAATCTGTAAAGAGCTTAAACCTGATCTGATCTAGGTCGGGGTCGGTAGGTTATAGAACTTGCAAAAGCTTCGAACCGCTTAAAACGGTTTAATACTCGATACCAGGGATTAGTTTGTGTGACTGCACGAAAATAATTATTAATGGTTTTAGTTCTATTGATTGATTGATTCTTGTAACATTGGAAGCAGATTATGTTTTTTTACTAACCATATATTGTCCTACTGTTGGGCAAAAGTCTTCCCAAATGATCCTTACACTATTATTTTATGTATAGTAAGAAATACTCTAATTTCATACCATGTGTTCTTTGTCTAATTGATGATTTTTTACAACTATCAATGACCTGATAATGAGCATGTTATTAGAATTTTTTGGCGTTAAAGAATGACAAAATAAAACATATAAACTGGTTGACATCTATTATTGATTTAAATATTGATGTAGAAATAATGGCATGTACTCATAGTATAGTATAGTAAACTTAGTAATTTAATTTTGATAAATTTTTAATTTCACGCGCATTTCGGGTAAGAATATAGCCGACTTTATATATTTTAATACATGTAACATCTTTTTAATGTTGTATTCTGTGAATAAATGATTTTATTTGATTTGATAAACCTTACCAGTTTCAACTTTTATTTATTTGTTTTAGGTTTTAAGCGAATTTTGATATTAAGTAAAATCGTTAAAGTATAAGGAGTGCAAACCCCAAGTGCTGGACATAAGATTCACACATAATGAAAGATCTCACAGGATGCAGACAATTCACTTGACTTATTTGACTAACATGTGGAAAATAACTAGATTTGACACGGATTGTGAAGCGCAACAGCCTTGCTTGTTGTTACAATCTATTTGTGATCTAGACCTATTTGTGAGTCTATAGTTGCTAGACGATTATATTAAAACATTGAACGAATTCTGTAATCATTATATATTCATGTTCATACTCGTAATAGTTGTATTTAATTTATTTTTTCAGAAAATAAGTTTAACTCTTTACTTATAATATGACTGTGGGTTTAACATGTGTTTTGTGTATTGACTTCAATAATTGTATTATTGATTAAATTTAAGATACTTTTACAAATAAAAGTAGTTTCAGGTTTTAGTACATTGACTCAAACTAAGCTTAGAAGTATATGATTACTCATTTAAAAGATACTCAATCAAAAATGAATACAGATCTTGATATATTTATTGATAGTTTAGCCACATTACGTTTTCAGTCCAAAAGCACCATTTAGTGAATGTTGTTAGTTAAGAATAGCTTGTATCTCGCCAGATGTTATGCGATGTAGCTGTCTACGATCACACACGCTTACTTGAATAAACCTGTTTCCGCCTTGAAGATCATAGCGTGATATAACTAGCTTATCACTTGCTGTGCTCAACAATTTAACATGGGTCAGTCAAGATTACAACATTTTATAAAAAGTCAGGCCAAGAAATAATAGGGAGCGAGTTAAATAAGCGTCGGAATAATTGTTTCACAATTGGTCTAACAAGTGGACCTAATAGAATCTTAATAATAAAAACCTAACAAATCATATTGCTGTAACACTATCTATTTGGGCGTAGTACCTACATATAAAAAATTTACCCATAAAATACATATGACTTTAGCGTTTACAATATTAGCGCGAGTTTCTACTTTCAAGTGGCATTTTCATCTGGGCGCTACCGTGGGTCGGATGTTCTACGTTACTGTAAAAAAATGTTTGAAGCACAGAAAAGATCGTAACGAAGTACTTTCACTGCATTCGTTGGATAGCAACACAAAAGCTACAGGATACTACTTAGAAAGTTGGCATAATGTGTCTGTCTGCTACTACAGAGATTCACGATACAGATAGGTACATTTTGTAAATACCAGCTTCTTTGGAAAACATTACAATAGACTGCTCGACAATTATGAAAGTTCTACTTCAAATATAGTCAAGTTTTGAAGTAAAAACAATTATAAGATTCCATAAAATACATATTTAACGAAATGCCAATCAATATTTACATCAGTTCCAAGAATGCAATGATGAATCTATGTCACGAATACAACAAAGCTAATTCCGATGCCGTGGTTACACCCGGTAGCGCTTGAACACGTGAAAAGCATCCACAATACTGTGACGATTCTATTGCTATTCAACAGAGACGCAGACAGAACAATACCTATTAGGATGACAAGTCACACAGAATGCGTGGACGTTTTCGGATATGGTCCGAATGGTGATTACTAAGAATTGTTCTGAGATATATTCACTTGACCATATTGTGACTTTATTGTGAACAATTGTAGAACACGCAAATTGACATATATTTTATGGCAATAATAGCCTAGTTAACTTGATCATTGGAGTAAAAATATTCGCGTTTTAGTATATAATTTTAAAAATATACTGTTAGTAGTTAGATAGATAGATTATCTCTTTTTTAAGCATATACTAGGTATAATCAATATATTAAGTAAAAATACTTAATCATTTAAATCGTCCCACAAAGGGACTTAACTAAAGCCTGTAAAATTAAATCAATTGTAGACTAGTACAGATATTATTTGTGTTATTATTTAAGTTTATATCTCAAAGACGAAAGCAAAGCAAGATGTAGACGAAATGCTGCTTAAAATTAATCATTTATTTGCTAAGCAAAGATAGAGAATTTGTTCACAGACCCGACATTTCGATGAAAACACGACTTGCCGAAAGTGTGTCAGCGTACCGTTTACTGCATTATTCTTGTCGTTGTACTAAACCCGAATAACCAATTCAACATTCTCATTCAAGCCCAGCTTTGGGCATCGCCGTTCGCGAATTATGCAAATTTTCAAATGTAGCTCAACTGAATACCACGCTCTTCTTTTTGCGCAATATGAACATTTACCACTAGTCTAGCCTGAGAATTTAACAAATTCATTTTGTATAGGACGTTTGCTACACATCAGTTATTTTCAAATAAGAGCTATTGTGAAAAAAAAAACAGATAAGAGTATGCTCCTAATTTTTTCAACTGTCTTGTATGGACAAAGAAACGTAAAAATACATAAATACACTGATTTTATTTTACTGAACTTAAGCAAATTACAATAGGAAATAAGAAGAAGAGTGAAGACGATACATGAATTCAATGTGGCATACATTTAATTCATCATTTGACCCAATTAAAGTCAGCCTTGTGTCGTAACATAACACCCAGGCGTTCAAGCCACACTATTTTATATATTCCACGTCCATTTCATTGCGATCTTTATTTGGCTCGACCACTTCAAGTGGGACAACGACTTCTTTTCCATGAGCCTACGTGCACTTTGAGCCGTGTCTACCTCTAACTACCACATTCACTTAAATATCAATTTTATTGATATAGGTGTACGGTACATAATTGTTTGTATTATTATCTGTTGGTGTTGTCTCATCAGTGATCGATTCGCATTTGTCCACCCACGTCGGGGAAAGCTGAAGATCGGTTGCTTTGTTTTGTTAACTCAGTGGTTAGATCAGTTAGCCGTCGCGCGTGCCTATGGCGTAATGCCCGCTGACTTTAAATACGGCACTCTCCTTTTCTATTGACATGTACAATTTGGGTTCGACAGACTTATGTGGAGTTGCAAAAGATGTTATAATGCGAGTTTTATATGCGTTGAATATTTTATCACGATTATGCAACTCTTATGTCACTGTGATAGCATTATTTAATGTTTGTTGCAGATTATTTTTGACTGCAAAAATTTACCGTGTTCGTCACTGACAAAAAAAGAAAGATAGAAATCAATCTAGTCATTCTTTATCATTTTGTGTTTGTGGTCAGTTATTTTATCTGTAACCGTAACTTTCTATCTTTCTAAATAAATTGTCATTTTTGCATATTTTTTTTGTAGAACTTTACAAAAGAAATGTAAAAATACTAACTCAAAGTATACCTTTAATATTTTACAATTAACGACTTAGAATAGTTAAATTTCTTCTATATCTATCTACTCTTACATAAATCTTTAGCAATTTAGAATTAATTAAATATTCGAAATCGGTCAACATTTCTTCATTTGACCAGTTTTTTGTCACCTATAATGTCGAACTTGCGTGTGCGCATGTCGAAAATATTCAAATCTTATGGCACCGGTCTTACCACCATAACGACGTCTAATGCCCCTAATTTTACAAATGACTTAGATGTGGCTAAATAGGTAGGTAGCTAGTTATTGAAGATTGATATTTTACGTGATACAATAGGTACATTACAGTCTAGTGACCATTACAAAATGAATACTAAATGTCTTCGTCATTTAATAATTTAATTCTTCTAATTTTTAACATTTGTATGGGAGAATTTTGCTTCCAATATATTGGATACAGTTATTCGGGCTAGTTTGAAAATCTTTGAATTCCTGATTATTTTGGTGTTATGTACTGTTTCAGATAAAAACATTTTGTATTTGTTGATGCTTCTAATAATGTCTAATCAAAATAATGAACAGTTATGAAAACTTTAGCTTTTTTCTAAATTAATTTAATTACACTATTTTCCAAAAGCCGCTAATTGTGGTATACATTTATGTAACTATTTTAAGTTTTTATATACCTTTCCTTTAGAACTAGTAATTCAAGCCTAAGCATGCCCTACCTTTGCTAAGAGTGTCACTGACTCTGATGGCTACGCTCTCTGGTTGTCAAATGCAAATAATGCCTAAGAGATTTTTTTGCACTCTGCAGATAACCATTAACACAGGTGAGAGATGTAGGATTTTTTATACCTATTTACACTGTATAGGGTTAAAAATCTCTTAGCAAAAGCTTCACCTAGCAAAACCTGGTCGCAGCTAGTTGTATTTGATAACGGAAATTCGCGCATTGCCGGATAGCTATATATATATATATATACACGCAGAGCCATAGCATGAATATGAACTACTGGTAAAACAGTAAGCACGCATGACTGCCCAAAAGGAAGGTCCGATTAAGTAAGCGTTTACCATGGAAACGAACAGATGTAGCGAACGTTTCTTGTGAACAGATGTAGCGAACGTTTCTTGGTGGTAAAAAAAAGCAGATGGACTGCCTTATAATGTACAGTTACTACAACGTTCAAACATTGATGGAACTCTGTTGGAAGAAACTTGTGATTGGAGTTACTCAGAAGAGAGACACTCAGAACTGGTTTGTACTTTTCGAGTAAGCGAAACTCGTAAGTCTCTTATATACTACTACGGAGGCTGATATATTTTAAGTTGTCTTGGTTAATTTGATTGAAACGTGTGATCTCAATATAAGTAAGACTAAGAGAAAACTTCATGCAACAAAAATCAAGGTAACGTAACTTCTAGATTATTCCTTGATATCTGTCGGATTCCGTTGTATTTTTAACGTATTGATTTAACTCTGATTATGTCCAGATGACTACGACTCATGTTTTTCAGTCATTTCTTTGTCTTTTAATTTTAGATCAATGGAAGAAGTGTGGGTTTTTCTAGCCACCTACCGATAAAATCTTCAATCAAAAGCTACAATTACGTGATTTTTCCAGCGGTCTGGGTACAGTTTTATATTTGAATCGAAATAATTATTTTCGATTAATCATCAACTCTTTTCGTTATCTAGTTGGGGGTCTGCCTCTAAAAAGAGCACAGTATGTTTTTCTAGCCACCTACCGATAGAATCTTCAATCAAAAGCTTCAATTACGTGATTTGTCCAGTCCGGTCTGGGTGCAGTTTTATATTTGAATCGAAATAGCTATTTTCAATTAATCTTCTTTTCAACTCTTTTCGTCACCTAGTTGGAGGTCGGCGTCGAAGTCTTCTTCCACCTAGAATGTCTCATTCGGTAGAAACCTTTGCACAGCAGACAGGGATCAATTAAAAATAATCATCTTTTCAACTCTTTTCGTTATCTAGTTAGAGGTCGGCGTCGAAGTCTTCTTCCACCTGGAATGTCTCATTCGGTAGAAACCTTTGCACAGCAGACAGGGATCAAAATTCAATTGATTTCAATGTATCAATTAAAAAGAACGTGCGTGCGTGTAGGTACCTACATGTAGGGAAAAGGGTCGTCAATTCTGTTTATTATCGAGGAGCTTGTTTTTGCAATGCAATTACCGTGGTCAGGTCGGCGTGCAATGGTGTCAGTGGGTGCAAGCGCAGCGGTCACATCTTAACATTTAGCTTGGCTGCATAGGATTGTGTTGCAGTAACCTTTAACCTATCTGTAATGTTTTTGAGTGGCAATTCTTAAACAGGACTATTTAAAGTATTACATTTAAAAGAATAGTATGAGTTAGAATAGTATTTCATAAGCAGGAACGTGGTTTTGGTTTTGTACTGTCATGATGTAGAAAAAATCTTCTTCTTATTCCACACAAAATTATTTTGTAAGACTTTGGAAAAATGTCTGGTCTCCCCGCGCTACTAGAGGGCCAAGGGCTGGTAGCTATTTCGCTAAACGTTTGAGTGTTTGTTTCGTGTTTGTGTTACAAAAAATGTTTTCTTCTTTTTATTAAAAATAAAACTGAATTAATTTAGTTTCCGGGTTTCAAATATTGACTAATGCCTTAAATTTGTATTTTTTGTCCTTTAAGTTGGTCTCTATTTAGTTATTTACTTTAGAAAGAATGACCGGTCTTTGTTTTTTGAGAAATATTGTGTAGTATGTATTTTGATTCTAGGCTGTTGTAACGGAATTTTAATAATATAAATATTATAGGCTTACCGTACTAGGTATTCGCATATGATTTGTAGGGCATTCCGTTATTCTTCGGTCTACTGATTTTCCTTTAACTGTTCATATGAACTTGTTTATGTTATAAAAACTTGTATTAAAACAGGATTTTAAATGTAGGCATAATTAATAATGATGAAGTGTGTGGAACAAAGTGTGGAATTATTTGCCGATCACCATGTTCCCTGATAATTATATTATAGGCAAGAGTGAACCGGTCACTTCTGGGCAAGCGCGTTCTACCTTAGTTTACAATATCGCTTAACATTAGGTAAATTTTGATCAAACGTAGGTAAGCCCAAAAAAAGTATTGTGAACATCCAATGTGAATACGCATACTTCTGTCTGTGTTTCTATTAAAGAATATAAATGTATAAGCTATTATTCCAAGTGTATATTACGCTTCCACTGTCATTGTCATTATCATTAAGATATTATTATTATCAGGAATCAGAATCAGTTTCGAAAGAACTTGAAACTACACGACAATAAATAGACACAATATAATAAATAGACATAATACATGACTTGCCTATTTCAGGGTTAGCATGCATGTTATCCTAACGGTAAATTATTAACCAATAAAAATATATCGAAATATTTTTCTAAAGGAAAACTTGTTAAATAAATATAAGCACTAAATATACAAAATAACTACCGGAGACAACGGTGCAGTTTGATGTTTGTGTATGTGCTGTTTTGTGTTTTGTTTTAGTATAATAACGTGACGTTAAATTTTGTTGTATTAAAATTTTTACATGTACATATTAATAATATTATCAAAAGTAACAAAATAATTAAACCAAAAGTAACTTGATATCGGTCAATATATATATTATTATTTTTTTAGAAAAGTAGTTATAATATGGTTTGTTGCGGCCTTGACATATAAAAATGTTTAAAAGCGACAAAGATAATACGAGTATGTACCTTATTATATAGGTGTTACAAAAGCTCAACATCTAATTATTTTTGTAAATACCAAAGACGCTTGAATGAGCTCTATTGTTTTGTGTGATGATAGCATATAACCCTGTATTTGCGCAGGATGAAAGCAGTTGGAATCCAGTCTGACGAGATCGAGACAGGAAGAGAATGGTTTCAACAACTTGACTGTTCTCTAGTGTCAAATTACAATATACTCTATTGTCATGTTTGTAGAGGCTAATTTCGCTTGACAGTAATGATTCATTTAGCACCTATGCATAGAAGATGGAAAAGTGTTGAAGTATCATCTTGAACGTCTCCTAAAGCATTTCTTTCGTGTCCTTTTATTTTATTTTTTCTTTTGAATAAGCTGTGCAAAATTAATTAATTTCTACTATAAACTGTGTTTGTTTATACTCGTAACTAACTATGTATGGTTACGTACACTATTGATTTTGTAATTAAAACCAAGATTGCGTGTTAGATAGGTTTAACGCTTCCACAGACTTTGAAACTTAAATGTCCTCTTTTATGACTCGCTAAAAATATTTGGATAATTATCTTTAGAAATTTTGAGAGTTAATTCCTTTGCTTTCTAATTTTTTCTTGTAGTACCAAGGCAAGCTATTAATATAATGTGAAGTTTCAAACTAGTCTATTTCTATTGTAATTTTTTAATTATAAGTGACGTGTATTTAATATAAATATAATGTTATATTGGACGTAATTTTATATAATATTAAATTAATATGGTGGAACTTGACATGTAAATAAAGTACATTAAATTTAAAGACACATCGACTTTTTGAGTATCCGTCTCGGCACATCACTAAATATGGGTGGCATTGGGTCTTAGATTATATTGCGCATCTCCCGTTGTGAACTAAGCTCTGTGGTGCTTTTCAAAGTTTTTGAACGGGCAGCTAGATATGAACCGTATCAAAGTTGTAGTTGGTTTTGCTATTGTGCGTCTTTATTTCACCATCAACCCCCTTGTTCTTATCAGTTTCAAAATAGTACTCGTAAATAGAGTAGAGTATTGTATGTAAAGAGGTGGGTAAAAGAAAGAAATAGTATGAAGAATAAATGTGCGAGAAAAAAACAAGCTAATTATTATGGAAGGAATTGAGTAGGAATAGACTCCGAAGTGGCTTCGCAGCTATGACGATAAACATTGTTTTGATACGATGGTCACCAAAAAGCACTTCGTAATACGCAGAACTTGCTGGCTAACTAACAATAACATAAAGAGCTTTCAGCTTTTCGCAACCTTTGCAGAACAATAGGTACGAGTGTCATTAACACCTTAATACTTTCGTTTCGGCTAACCATAAGTATTTTATGTAGTACTGTAATGTATACCCATTTGCACAAAGCCATTAACCGGAGTCTCTTAGAAGTTCTCTTAGAAGTTTGCGATAGTTATGTAATAATTACCATTCTGTAATTGAGTTTTAGCGTTGAGTTTATTAGTTAAAATTGTTATGAATTATGCATAAATGAGTTGCGCGTTATGTGTTGAGTGTAAAGTCAAAAGTTTTATGTAAGTTGTACCGTAGTTCAAAAATTTAGGAAGTCATTAGTAATAAAACAATAATGTTTGTTGTTAGTGCTTTCTTACTAGTTAGATAGTGATAAATTAAAGTATCATCATCATTCGCCAACCCGCACTTGGCCAGCGTGGTGGATTATGGTCTATATCTCTCTCCTCGTGAGAGAAGGCCCCGAGTCCCAGAAGTGGAAACGTGCAGTGGACTGCTTATGCTAAATTAAAGTAAGTGGGGAGATGAAGCGAGTGTGGCTCGGGAAAACGTCTCCTTTTCTTTCAAAAAGCCCCTGGTTCAATACCGGCCTTACGCCAATAACTGTATTGCAAGTTATGTGTAAATTTGTAATCCCTTTATGGTGAAGAAAGTTATGGGGAAAACATCTTCTTTAAGGCCACAAACTTTAGAAACATTTGAGGACATGGGTCGTCCGTAGAAGGATTTAGGTGCTACCACCAATTACTTCCCAATTGTTATTGGTGGTGAGCACCTAAATCCCACCCAAAAAAAAATCCCTCAATTAATAAATTGTGCGGGGGAGTCACAACACTTAGTAAAGAGGAATACGACTCAAAGAGGGGGAGGTGGAAGAAAAGGTGTTAATATTACTATTTTAACCCTTAAATGGACAATGTTGTTTTTAAACAAAACATACTAAAAATCACACATAAAATTGACCTTTATTTAATTTATTTTAAAATATTGCGCAATATAGTTTATAAACAACACTTACATTATTGCAAAAAAAAGTATAGTAAATTGATGTCTAGATTTTTTTACTATTTTTTCCTAGACAGTAGACTAGATACATGTCTATTACAAATAAATTTTTTTTAAACGTGAAACAAAATTCGTCCATTTAAGGGTTAAAATATTATGATCTTTCTATGCTCATTCTGATGGCATATCATGTACCTTAGAGGATGAGACATCTTATCTTTGTAGGTAAAATAAGTGTCCATGTTTGTTTCGAAAAGTGGCCTTTGAATTTTTATAGTTTAAGAGCATCTGGCCGGCGTTTTAGTAAACAATCCAGGTCAATACTTGCAACTTTCCACAATTTAATTAATTCTGTGCGCGCCTTGTTCGCACTTGCTTTTATTAACTGCTATTTCCGCTTCGATACCGTTAATTTTATATAATACATTTGCTTTATATACGAGTACTTATAGGTTATTATACTAAAATATATAACATTTTAGTGTTCATTATACGTACGCAATGCAATACATATTTTCATTAATATTAATGTATAATAGTGATTTCAAAAATGGTTATTTCCGTAGTCAATCAAAAATGATTATTTTCTTATGGCGTTTGGTTGGTGTATTTATCTAGAATATTCCAAATATTGAAAAGAAATAATTCCTAAAACCACAATTAGCATAGGTTCCTGTCTATAATATAACTAACTTAATATACTTCTAACTTAAGTAGTATATTAAAAAACAAACGTTTAATTAACAGTGAAGTTTACCTTGAACCCATTTTGAAAATCCAAAGAAGCAGCTTTCGAAAAATCTTCTGACCCACTGTCACTGATTCACTCAAATATCACCACAATTAACTAAATTATCAAAACAATTAAACCATTAATTAATTTGTGATACAATCACTTCACAACACTTTTGAAAAAAAAAGTTATAGAAAAGTGATCTGTCAGAATGTAGATGACGTTTGTTTTTTTTTTCGCGCGTTTGGTCTAAGTATGTATCGGTAGAAAGCCCTGTCCAGTGTTTGTGAGAGTTGGACGCGTGCGGTGACGTCTTATGGTCCGTTGCGAGTGGTTTCAAACGGCATCTCGGGCTTGGCTTCACATCGTGCGGCATTATGCCGGTTACTCAATTGTTTTATTGGATTGGTTTGGGCAAAAATTATCAGCGAACCGAGATGAGCAATTTTTTTTTAAATTTTATCTTATATATAAAATTTCCGTGTCACAGTGTTTGTTACCGTACTCCTCCGAAACGGCTTGACCGATTTTTTCCAAATTTTATATGCGTATTCTGTAGGTCTGAGAATCGGCTACTGTATATTTAGTTTTTTTTTTAAGGTAAAACAACGTTTGCCGGGTCAGCTAGTATCAGTATAAAATATCTATCATTCAGAACAGGTTAGAACATATCAAACATGATTTTTTAATTGTTTTTTTTTTTTAATATTTACTTGCCGGATTGTCTCATATAAATTGCATCAAAATCAGATATGTATTTTTTCAAATGAAATCGGTATTCCAATTTCTTAATGTTCATTTGTTAACATTTAAAAACAAGTGAATATTTAAACAGTGGAAATTACAAAATGCTAATCACAAAATAAAAATTCTAAAAATTAAAATAATCTTATAAAGTATAATCATTCAAAGAATTATTGTTTTGACATTTTGAAAATTATTGCATTCGAAAATGTTGCGTATATTTATCATGCGTATATTATAAAATAGACGGTTCCGCTAGCAAACTTGTATTATGCTTCCCTTAGGGTGTGTGTACAGTAAATATTTAAAATAACTTTAAAGTATTATTCTGTTAGATAAGGTAATTGAACATTAAAATTGGTTTGTTAAAGTGCGTTTTCGTGAGAAATTGTACCATGATAGACCTAGATAAACCTGCCGATGGTATGAAACCCTATAAGCCCCAGTGAGCTTCGCACCTGTCCAATTATTATTAATTTAATGTATTATTTATATTAAAATTTAAAATAACTCGGGTTTTCCTTCCTGACGCTATAACTCCAGAACGCACGAACCGATTTACACGGTTTTGCATTCATTGGAAAAATCTCGGCTACGTGAGTTTTTAGCAAACAAAATTCAGGATAAAATTCGATTCGTAAAAAATCGCTTTACTCGCGGGTAGAGACGCGGGCAACAGCTAGTTATTTTTAAACATAACCTAAACTATTACCTTTGTAACAACAAAAAAAAAAGTTTCAATAGCTACAATATTGTTAAGAGCATTTTATATTTGTTTTAGAATTTTTACCATTTATTTTTAATTATTAATTTAACTGATCTTATTGTTATTTGGAAATTTATTTTATTTTTAATGTTTTACAATACTTAAAGAAAATATTTCTAACTATGTGTTATGTTTATAAATTAAAATCAGTGACTTAATAAACGTCTGATGCTTATAGCATCGGTTAATAAACGAGAACGATAACAAAACATTTCTCGATAATCAAAATTGTTGCTAAAAGAGGGAATGCAATGTCACTGACGAAAATGGCGAAAAAAATTATGTAGACTTTTAAAAACTCAGACAGAATGACCCCACTAAAATACAAAGATAGGAACAGAGAAAATAACATGTTACATTGATAGCTGATGTCAAAGACATCGAAATGAAGTCGTGTCTACCCTTTACAAACAAGAAAGAGCCTTTCACAATGATACCTCTTCACGTCTGTCAAGTTCGTATCTGACTATCTCCATCCTTTTCTGTGGTATCAAGGAAAAAAGAGAGCGAAGAGTAAGTTAGTGGATCTGCGGTCTACGTGACTTTTCGCAGATAACGCTGTTAGAATACTTTTAATTGGCTCATTGATGAATAAATATGAAGTTATATAAGTTTTTTCTCAGTAAAAGTGCTTTTACTGTTTTGTCTCACGAACTTCAAATCTACATGACTTAGCAAGCTTCCATGATTCCGTTATTTCGTCTAGCTCATACAAAAGATACGAAAGTATTAGAATATTTAATGAAGACTACTGGAAATAAATGAATATGAAATCAGTCGTTCCAAAAGACTTGCTGTGTGAAATGTTAAACTGATATATTTAATTTTGCAATATAAGAAATATGTTTGTTCACCTATCGGTAGCGCCATCTAGTTCGAAAATATAGAACTTATTAATTTACCGCCTCGCTGCCTAGTGTCGAGTAGCGGAACTAATTGTAGCGCTGCTGACTAGGTAGGTGTCTCTCATAAATTGTGTACTACTCGCTAGATGGCGCTTAATTATTTTGTTGTTCTGCTTACTTCTGTTTGCAATATCGTGAGAATAAACAATATAAGTTATCGTTATCTGGGTACATGTTACTGTATTTATTTTACTTATACTCATACATGCTTGGCTGAATAAATGATCATGATGCTTCATTTATTTCAGAGTCAATAGATGAAAATACAATGTATTTTGAAAAATTAAAATTGATTTGATAAAAAAATATCTTTGAAGTACTATTACGTACATTATTTATCATCATCAAAATAATCGATTGTTTCGAATTCATTGATACAGTGCACGTAATCGAGAAATCGAGTGAGAAACATCGATGCTCTCGTGTAGTCATTTCGAGATTACATAAATGTGTGACGATTTTACACATATTGTACCTACGCGTGTGATGTATTGGTGAATTTTGCTCTTGTTTTTTTACTGAGCACATCTTTACCTCCATTCCTAATTGGAAGAATAATAATCCGCCTGAATTAAATGCGAAAATGAATCGCGCGTGATGGGATCCGTCTATAATAAAATGCATATTACAGGACTCCCCCTTAAATATATATTTATGGTATATTAATTTTATTTTATTACTTAGAAATCCTTTAATATTTCAATGACTACCAGTTGTTGTTATCAAGACTGAAAAATTAAGAAAAAAAAATGGGACGGAATAAAATAATTATTCGAATAGGGCCCTAAATAAAAGGCCAAGCGGTACATGCCTGCTTCTAAATAATGTTTATTGCTGCGACATCTAAGATGACCGTCATTTTAAAATGTCGAGGAATTTTAATAAAATAAAAAAATCTGGAATGTTTACTGTTTTGGTTTTTTTCAAATCAAAAGGATATCTATATTATCAAAATATGTCGGATTTTCCTTCTTGGCGCTATAACTTAAAAAGCGCGAGAAACGATTTCCACAGTTTTGCATTCGTTGGAAAGGTCTCGGGCTCCGTGAAGTTTGTAGTCAAAATTCGGGGAATACTCGATTTATAAAAAAATCAACCCACACGCGGGCGGAGCCGCGGGCAGCTAGTGTTTTATATATTAGCCTCAAATTTCTTAACATAACATATAATGCCCCACCTACCTATTAACATTTCATTAGAAAGAAACTCAATTAAAAAGCCATAAAATAACAATCACACGCGAAAACCCACAATAAACTGTGTCACCATTTAACCTACGTCCAAAAAGTCAACATAGGCGTTTATAATAAACAAATTATTCGCCAATAAATCTCGACAAATTACATAGAATATACTGATTTATTGAATAAGGAAGAGAGAAGGGTAATTTAATATGTAAAGTTTAAAGTAATCAATTATATTTTATGGTTGTATGAAGTGAACCTTCTAAGCCAAATAGTCTTATAAAAGAACCATAAAATTGCCAGAAATAAAAATTATGCAAGAAGATATGTGGGCGTCGTGAATGATTGGTGGACACACAAAAGAGCGGAAATGTCAGTTTAGAAGTACCTAATATTTTTATTTCTTTTTAATCGACTTCTAAAAAATGAAGTCTAGACTAGCACCAGAGCCTGAAAAGAGCCATTCGCAATCGATGCCAATGACATATATAGATAACCTGAATAAAATTGATGACCTTCATGAAAATACCATTCTCAGTGGCCAGTCAGAGGTCCTTACTGGTCTATGGTCTGACTTCTTACATATTACTTACTAGCTGCGCCTCGCGGTCCCACCTGCGTTATTCCGGCATAAAAAGTAGCATATGTATGTGTTGACCCAGGGTCTAAGATGCTAACATCATTACAAATGCTAACTCAAGACTACATACCAAATTGCATCAAATTTAGTTTAACCGTTTAAGAATGCAAATATACACACACACAAACTTTCGCATTTATTATATAAGTAGTCAAAGACTAGGAGTCTTTGACTAGTATTTATTTGATAGTTTGTTATCCAATCACTTCAAGCGTAAAGTCAGTTCAGTTTAGGTTGATTTTCCTGGAGTGTAAAACCACTCCAGGATCTTAGGAGGAGTTTGTGAATTCAGTTGACCCACTACCGATTTGGAAAATAATTTTATGTGCTGGTTGGAAGAGAAAGGTTAAGTATTGAGATAGCTGCTACACACTATACGAAAAATCGTTACGATTGGACGGCACTATTCAAACTGCATCAATAAACACGTGTTTATGTAATTACTCAATACAGTTATTTTTACTCTTTTTTTTTGGACACATTTCACACACGGCTGGTTAACCCCATACTGAACTATTTCTAGTTCGTATTATGGTTGCTAACATAACTGATATACTACATATACATACATACATACATATTATATGTTTATAGATACATAGACATACTTTACGGCTAGACATTAGACCAACAGGGCGCGTGACCATACAAGTTAGCGACACTACGGCATAAGGTGGAACATGCCTAGTCTGGAATTACAGACGCTCAAGGAGACCGCCGGAACACACTATTACCTAGGTGCTTGACGACAGATTTTTTAACTTGAGGGGTTGCAAGCAAACTTTACAAGCAGTAACCTATTTCTTCAAACGATTTTTCGTAACTGAATGATTTTTATTAAATTGTAGCGCTTGTAGCTCGGCTTACTAAAGTGATCTAATGCGATAATCGAGGTTAAGCAACGGTTGATGCGGATAGTCTTATAAAAGTGACAATTTCATCGGGACGCTACCGTGGATCGGATTACACGGTAAATTGTAGGTCCCGGCTGTTAGTCTTAGTAAAGCAGTCGTTAAGCTAAGTCAGCTTTCGGGTGGCTTGTAAACTCGACACCAGAGCTTGGCCACTTAGCCCATAAGAAAAGATTAAGAAGTAAATTGTCGCATAGTGTCGTAAGTAATTGATTTACGCATATCGTCCCAACATCTCGGTTGCTGTTCAAACAATACTTTCACTAAATCGCAGTGCTTTAACAAGACTAATTAGTGGTTCGTGAAAGAAATAAAACAAAACGTTCTTACTCAAACATACTCCGAAATGTTTGTTTAGCGGGTTGACACTTATTGCAATTGTTTAAGGTTTATTTCAGCGTGTTTTATTGTTAGTAATATTTCTCGGTAAGATTGTTAATTACATCAAAATCGTACACAAAGATAACGGTTTCAGTGTACCTAGTTATTAATGTGGTCATAATCGCATAACTTTGGAAATTAAAGTTGTTATACAGTTGTTTTGATATGATCTTAACAAATACGAGCACTAGATTCTGTAGATTGTTAAATACTTAAATAATATCCAATGTCGAGATGGATTGAGATTATGTAAGAGTGGTTTCGTTATGTACGTTAAAGATGAAATAAATAAAAAATACAACTTAATAAAAGAAAAAAAATGGCCATTTGTGAGTCGGGTTTGCGAATAAAGGGTTCCGTACTATTACCTAAAAATGGCAGAAAATCCATTTGATTATGTTTAATCTTCTTCCAATCTTCTAATATATAAAATTTCCATGTCACAATGTTAGTTACCGTACTCCTCCGAAATGGCTTACCAAATTTTATATGCGTAGTCTGAGAATCGGCTACCATCAATTTTTTAAGGCAAAACAACGTTTGCCGGGTCAGCTAGTAATACGAGTATATAAAATTACCATGACACAATGTTAGTTACCGTACTCCTCCGAAAGGGCTTGAATTTTTTTTTCCAAATTTTATATGCGTAGTAGGTCTGAGAATCGGCTACTATCTATTTAGAAATAATTCATAAGGCAAAAAAAAAGCAAAAAAAACAACGTTTGCCGGGTCAGCAAGTAAATATACATTTAAGGGAGAGTCCCTCCGTTAATATTTATTAGAATTTAAACATTTGCACAGTACTGCATGGCCGTGATATTACATCGATCATTGGTATCCTCATAAAAGAGGTTTACCAAAAGAGATCCAATTTTGTCGAAACCTCATCATAAACTTTCGTCACTCACATTTGAAATTAACACATTTTTTTATGAATTATTCATATAAACTCGTGTAATAATACATACGTAAATGTTTATTAACTTGATTACAAGTTAAATGGCTTCACATACTGACCTGCTTGTTAAACTTTAAGTTATGTAACATTAAGTAAATAATAGGATACGTTTTTGATGAGGAAGTTATGATTATGATGAATCACAACATGATGTATTATGTGCGAGCTTAGGGAGAAGTATGATTTAAAATTATGATAATTCTGTAAAATATATGTTCGACCATAGCGCCTATGATTCTGCGGCACACACGACTAACTAAATTTAAAGAAGCCCCGTCTCTTTTCATCTTAGGTGGCCAGAAAGAGACGGCACGTTCTGCACCATAATCAAAACAAGTAAAATCACGTCACATCACGGGGCTTCTTTAAATTAATTTTAGTCGTGTGTGCCGCAGAATCGCCACCAATGACTACCAAGACAAGCTGTAGAACTTAAGTTTTTTCTTTACCCAATACACTTTAGTGCAGAGCACTGAGCTCAACCTAGCCTTAATCTTAAATCTAAATTTATGCATAAGGATATTTATTACTTAGCCAGGATTATGAACCATATTGTTATTTTGAATAAAAGATTTTGAATTTGAGCCTTAATCTTAAATCTAAATTTATGCATAAGGATATTTATTACTTAGCTAGAATTATGAACCATATTGTTATTTTGAATAAAAAAAATTGATTTTTTTTTTAATATACGAGTATGAGACTAGCATCCTGCCCCGGCTTCGCATCGGGCTCGAAAATAATGTAATTTGCTCAGAGAAACATAATATCGCTTTTGTTACTCGGCAATAATGTAGCTTCACAACGGTGAAATATTTTTTTAAATTGATCCAGTAGTTGCGGAGCCTATTCGCGTCAATCAAGAAACAAAAAATCAAATTTTCCCTTTATAATATTAGAATAGACTAACAACCGAAATTTAAACTAGTTATTTTTCAGTTTATTGGCTTGAACTACACTAATATTAAAAATTACCAAAAAAGTAAAATACACAATAATTAAAAACTAAAAACGTTACAAATTGATATCTTTTTAATTGTTCAAGTAAAGGATGCAGTTATATGTCTTCGATATATTTTGATAACAACAAACTAAATGGACGATTAAAACGAATTAAATCATCAACTAAAACAAAATGCCAAGGCTGCGTTAATTTGCAAATTCTCCTTTTCACAATGTTGCAATTTTATAGGTCAGTTGTTTAATCGGACATTCTAAATTATAGTTGCCTAAACTGTTGATGAAAAACATCTTTATTTTTAAAATAATATTTTTTCTTTATTAAATCTTAAACCTAACAAGATATAACAACTTAAAAAACAATTTAAAATGGGTTTTATTATTATTTTAAAATAGGAAGATTCTTGTTCTTATTCTATGATGGGGGCGATCAGATCTGCACTGACAACCCGCAGGAGGCGTATTGTGCATTTCCCCCTACCAGCCTACCCAAGCCATCCAAGCTCCTTAAAGTAGCGGAGCACGGTCTTGGCTCGCTGGCATACCTGTTCCACTGTCATTGCGTCAGTTGTTGTGGTACTTATTTTAAAACAGGAGGCGTCCGAGTATAATAGCGTCGTGTTTTGCTTAGATTTTCTTGGACATAGGAAGACTACTACAATAAATCTATTCTTATGACATATTAAAAAAAATACATACATATTTCAAAATGGTTTTTCTAAAATGGGCGAAGTGTGTTAAACTTTCAAAAGTAACTCCCACACCCGCTCATGTACATATACAGTAACAAAAAAAGTGTGAAAAATAAATTAATAGCTCTCATAAATTTATTGAATTGAACTGTACACTCCGGTTACATTTATCTCGTAATCATAATACATACCTACATATCTATATATGTACATATAGTAGGTTTTAATGTACACCGTTTTTAAATTTCCGTACATAAAAGGTAAAAACAGGACCCTATTACTTAGACTCCGCTGTCTGTCCGTCTATCTCCAGGTTGTATATCAGAAACCGTAATAGCTAGAAAGTTGAAACTTTCTCAAAATATGTATTTCTCGTGTCGTTTTAACAACAAATACTAAAAATAAAAAATATATATATATTAAGGGGGGGTAATGTTTATCGTATTTTTTGTTATATACATATAACGGTAGCATCTAGACACCTAAAATTTTCACGAAATGTATAAATGTAAAATATTAAAATTTAAATTAAATAAATATTTGAGGGTGGCTTCCATACAACAATAGTACGGAACCCTTCATGCGCGAGCCCAACTCGCACTTGGCCAATTATTTTTGTACACCAAAACTGTAAATGTCCTTAAAGTGTATTTCAAAACTTTATTTATCAGTGTATTTCTGCACTAAAATAAATAGTCACTCATATCTTACGATTGCCTGATATTCAACAGACATTTAAGAATATGTCTCATCTCTATTTGCCCGCTAAAGAGAAAACTTAAACTTCAAAGCAACTTGACCGAACATAATAACAGTTATGCAACACTTATGTAAGATGGAATACTGCAGTCGCCCTTTGTAAAATTGCTACATCATTATCTACTTATCTATAATTGTAATCGAGTAGGTTAATCAATTTTACGACGACTACCGGTATCGTAGTAATATACATTTTAAACTAAGCTTCTCAGTAATTGGAGTAAAGATTTGGATTAGATTAATTAAAAAAAAGTCAAGAAAAGTGGACAAGAATAATAACCGAATGGTACCCTATAGATGGCGTAAGAAGTAGAGGAAGGCAACGTAAACGTTGGGAAGACGACATAATGAGGATAGCAGGAACCACATGGACGAGAGTAGCTAGAGAGAGAGGAAAATGGAAGTGTCTGGAGGAGGCCTTTGTCGCAAGACAAGCTGTAATATAAGCATGTAAATAGTTAGTTTTTTAAGTTAATAGTGTCAATCAGCAATAAAGGCTTATTTTTTTTTATTTTTTTTTATAATTAAAAAAAACTGTAGTTTCTGGTCAAGTGTTGGCGTTTTATATTAGTTTTATTCCTTACTAGCAGATCGTCCCGGCTTCGCACGGGCTATAAAATAATCTAAATTGCAAAGAGAAACAAAATATAGCTTATGTTACTCATGGACAATGTAGCTTTCTCATCGGTAAAATATTTTTTCAAATCAATCTAGTAATTTCAGAGCCTATTTCCATCAAACAAACAAAAAATCAAACTTTTACTCTTTATCATAATAAAAAAATAAAAATAAATTTATTTGCACAGAGGCTTAAGAATAAATAATGTGTTACATCGAATTACATCAAAATAAAAAAAATACAATTACATCTAAAAATATTTGAGGACTTAAAATATTGACGGAGATGGCGGGACGAACTGGATAAACACTGCAAAAACTGGCAAGAAATAGCAATAGATCGTGATAAATGGAAAGAGGGTAGAGAGGCCTTTGCTCTTCAATGGGACAAAACAAGCTCATAATAATAATAAAATATTTCTATGATTATTTAAGTGAAATTTGTTCCTTTTCTTAAGACTCTTCCGAAGTTATGGATTCCTCACAAAAAAGGCTAGAACCTGGCCTAATGTTAAATTTTACTTACTGCTTTTATTTAGAAACTTTAAGAATATAAGCTAGGCATCGCAAATATTTATTGCATAAATACTCGTTATTCTTTTTTAGAATTACTTTACTTTTGAATATGAACTTAATTTAGTCTTAAAGAACGTATCAATTCTAAGGAGTTACGAATCGTGTTATCGTGATTGAATTAAAAAAAAAAGTTATCTCAAACAATGGCCATAATTATTTCGATGCAAGTAGGTATAGATAACTGATCTTATTGTTCATTATTTATTAGGACAATGATGTGTTCCGAACACAAATCACAGTATTCATATCGATTGCAGATTAGGAAAGAACAGATGGATAGTACTCGTACGTCGATGCAAGAACTATATTATGAACTGCTTGAGTTTGTTTCAAGTTTGGCTCCAAGGCATAATTTCAAGATTACGAAACTGTCTAATTATTCTGATGAAAAAATAGTACTTTCATTTACTTACTAATTTTATTATTCTCGATCGCTATGAAGATGAAACTAAAATTTAAAAGCACTTTAACTTAAAATTGTATCAGTTAGGCATTATTACTTATAACTTAAAATTGTACCAAATGGGTAGTTGTTTTACTAAGTATATTTTATTGTTTTTTCAAAAAGTAATTAGAGAACAGCTGGCCAAGTGCGGCTTGGCGGATGACACACGTCTTCGGATTTTGTGGTCCTCAAACATGTCGGTTTCCTCACAATGTTTTCCTTCGCCGTAAAACGAGTGCAAATCCATACATCACTTGAGAAAACAAGTCATTGGTGTAGGGTTGGGATCGATCTATCGATGATTGAAAAGCAGATTTTTCCTACCAAGCCAATCGCTTCACCTTATAATATTATATAGATGCCAATTTTTTTATCATTACTACTAGTTTTGTTGTTGTATAATAAAATTGTAATATAATATTTAATTAAACAGATTTAGAACCCAATTTATTCAGGTATAAGTTAATTCTCTGATCATTCCTACTCTGCTCCATGTTTGCGAATGGAGAGCTGTATTGTGTAACGTATGTTTGTAAAAACTTCACATGCAACGGTGACGATGCGCAAATAACAAATGTCATTGCTTATTATGAGATCGTGTGCCATTTTTGACCGGTTTTTTAGCAGTTTGAGATGGAAATTGACCGGCTGGTGGCCTCTAAAATGTGGCAAGAAAGCCGGCAATGAAAACTTTGAACAAAAACGTATACAGGGTTTCCAGTGATTTACTTAACTAAGGTTTAAGATTTAAAGACATTTATTCTCACAAAAGATATTAAATTATCACTTACAAGAGAACATATTTACATAAATATTATTTGTAGCATTCGTTGCCACTATAAAAAACATTACTAAGCAATTGAAATTTACATAAACTTAAATAAACTTAGACTTAGAAAACAGCTTTTCTAACTCCTCGATGCAAAAGACGGGGCGTCATAATTTACCTTGGCGTGTGCGTGTCTTAGGCATCGTACTTATTTTTTTCACAACTCCCTCAATATGGGTATCGAACAAAGGGGCATCACTAGTAGAATACATACACATAAAATTCAAATCCAAGATGGCTGCTACCACAAAATATTGTCGGGGGTTTTCTAAATTCAAATATACACTAATTAAAGACAAATGTCTCATGATCCGGCTAGAAGTTTTCGTTTTCGAAGAAATCCTAAAAGGTTGATTTATTATTGTTTCTTCAGTGAAGTTAGTTTTCTATATCGTTTTGTAAATAAAATAGGTACTTGAACGTATATTGTCTGTAAAAGTGTCGTTTTTCGTACAGAATCCGGCAGTACTGACCTTAATCCGTATCGAAATCCCACTTCATTGAGTCATTACCCGCTGACGCCGTGTGTCTCGAAACGTTACGTACGTAGTGGTTTGTTTACATTATATTGGTACAGATTCAAATGCTTAGCGACCTAGCGCGTGACATCACTACGGGCGTTTGGTACAGTTTATATAAACAGCTTTTGTTTTAAAGTATTTTTTTAAGTTAGTATGTAAAATTTTCCTATTTTTGTGCTCAAAAATAATAATATAAAAATACCATAGGTTCGGGACATAATAAAGCCTAACTACGTTATTGCTTTTGCTATTGTTATTTCCGTCGAATAATTTACAGACTATACATATATCACGCTACTATAGTCTAGGATCTATCAGATTTATGTATGTTTTTTACACTTAATAGGCGTTCATTTTGCCTCTGACTAGACTTTGACTTGTAACTTTGGTGTTATCAATAAATGATTCACGAGTCAGGGACAATCAGGTCGAAGGTGGACCATGCCTAATCTGGCTCTCAAGGAGGCTTCTAGATCATACTGTTATGTTCTTGGCAACAGATGTTTCAACTCGAGTGTGGTTGTTAGCTAGGCAAGCACAAGAAAATGCTTTGCCACCATGCTATGGTTTCCTGACAATGTTTATTTCACTTTATAAGCGAGCGCAAATTCTTTCTTGTGAAAGTAATTCCTTTTATAATTTAAGCGAATATATGAATATGGAACTTTTAGAATGGTTATTCACGTGTAAAATTAGAAAAAAACTTAAAATGTAAGTAATAGAAATTAAAACAAGTGCTATTTTGTGTAATATTTAATGGGCCAGAATATTTATTAAATTAAATTTGTAAGTTTATTTAATTTAATCTAACTAGTTTTTTAAGTCATGTCGTATAGGGAGGTCAAGGATTTGGCCGAAGACAGAACTACCTGGAAGAAACTCCACAGACAAGAGCCCAACTCTTAAATATTGAATGAATGAAGTAATGATTGTAGTGTGACTAGCCTTTAACGTATGTTATTTAAGGCTAATAAAGTTCTGTATTTCTGTATTTCATATATCTTAGAAAACAAATCATTTGAGCAGTGTCTGGGGTACCACGGACTCTAGTCCAACGTTTTCTCGACGAGACAGTCGTAGTATATTGGAAACGTGTCTCGTTTGTTAGTTTAGTACGTAACGTACCCGTGGTCGTATTTAACTGAATTAACGATTCATAATTTCCGTGCATTACTACCGGTAGTAAGATTACCGTGATGCCAGATGTAATGGTGGCATTGTCTGCTTTTCTCCCACTTTTATGGGGGGCCTATCGTAGCCATTTTTAAGTAATAATTATAACAATTTTGAATGAGCTTAGTGGCCAAGCACTTTGTCATGAACTTTTCTTTTATCCTTGATAGGTTAGCGTTTGACAACAGCTAGCCTGATGTTAAGCTGCACTGCAGTCTTCGGTGTGGCACGCTTACCTAGAAGATACCTATTAACTCTACTTTTGAAGGCCCCCGGATGATACCTCTCAGGAAACAGAGACTCAGGTAGTGAGGTCCAAAGCTTCGCAGTCCTAACAATAAAGGTCGTCGCAAAGCGTTTTATACGAAAGTTTGGAACTTCAACTCTGTATCGGTGTCTGTTCACTGACTCTCTGCTCGTTCTGTAGTAGAACGGAGATGGTGGAATCAAATTATGAAGTTCCATAGCACATTCCCCGAAATGTATCCGAACTTTCAAACCGTCCAAGCGCCTTTGACTTGATTTAACAACTGATTGTACTACGGATGCCGGGATAGGATCCACGATTTAAAGTGTCAAAGGTATCAGATGGAAAGGCCACTTCTTAAAGAACAATCTCGTGCTTGTTGAACCATCAAAGACTCTCCGCATCAACCAATCAATCGACAATAATCGCAGCCTTAGCCGTTTAACACTTATAATTTAATTATGTGGTAAAACCGAGTGGTAGCCGAAGCTTGGGAAGCGGAACTTAGGACGTCCAGCGGCAAGATGGGTCGACGACATTACAGCTATCGCGGGTCGAACCTGGACTAGATTGGCATAAGACCGAGGCAGATGGTATGACAGGAGAGAGGCCTATACCCAGCAGTGGGATAGAACAGGCTGTGGATGATGATGATGTGGCAAAACCGCAAGATGCTTTGTTTTGTTGAAGAATGATGTACGTATTTTAATAGGTGCTTACTTATTTTTTTACCTTAGTATCTGATCCTAAAGCTATTTAATTCTCTTGAGTAAACAGCTCCTAATATATATCTTCTATATATTTCATCGCCTTCCCACATTGACTTTACTAAATTATCTGAAGTATTAATAAAGTTTAAGTAGTAAGCGAATAAGTCCTTATATCCAACATACATCGGTTATAAGAATATGTACATACGATTATCATATGTTGACATAAGTAAAATGAGATAATTTTAATTTTCCAAGCACTTTGCTTGTGTGTACTTTAACAAAATTGAGGTCTGAAAGTAAGAATAATAAATATCTAACAAGTATATTCAAAAATGCATTACTTATAAAGTGTAAGTGCGCATAATTAGAAGGATTTCTCCGAACTGTGCATATTTTTTACGCCTCGAATGCGGTCAAGTTCATTTAAAGTTTAACTGACATAAAGATAGATCTTCACCTCTACAATCTTGTAAACTAAATTAAACCTACTTCCCGTAGTCATATGAATTCAAATTTGGTACACAAGTATCTCTTCTGCTTCTTTGTCTTCCTTTCCCACTATGTGGGGTCGGAACAATTCGTTTTTTTGCTTCCAATTTATTCTATCAGCCATCATATCTACAATCCTAGTCCATTTCCCACTGGTACTGGGTGCTGCACCTGCGCGTCTCCTACTATGTACGTCCTAACTTGATCAGTCTCATTATTTGTCCTTACACTCATGGCTGTGAAAAGCTTTGGCTCTTGGTTTCGTGATCGACCGCCAGACTGACGTCAACCATCCTTGGATGGTTCGTTGGTGGATTACCCGCCACCAGTCGGGTAGGCTCGAGTTGTGGAAACCTATGCCCCGTAGCTGGTTTTGACACCCCTGGAAAGATAGGGGAGTGGACCTATTTTTAGCCGGATCCACACGGTTCACATATGTATCCTTAATGAGTATTTTTTTTTACGACGGGGTAAAATCTTCATAGATACCCAACTGCATTGGGATGCAGTCGGGGTATATGAGATTCCTAGTCACTAAAAATCCCCCCCGGTGGCCCTCCCATTTGCTGTGAAGGGAGGCTCTGGGATGTCTTATCGATTGCACCAGAGCCCCCCGCACTCATGTTTTCGCCTCTCTTCTCCCTTCCTTGACGAATAACACGTGTCAGATCATGCTGTCATCATCCCTGGGCTATCTTTAATGAGCATGGAGCTGTTTTGATGATAGATTGGCGTAGGAACTTCTTTACTACAAAAGACATATCTTATATCTGGTTCTTACAAAAAAACTTGATGAAGCAATGACAGTGATAATCTGTGTCTATAAAAGGTGGTTTTAAAAATATTTTTTTAAGGTTCGTTTCAAGACGCCAATATAAATTTGAATCAGCTCTATTACTCGAGCTTTTGTTCTTCGTCTTTCCAAAATTTAAGACTAAACTCAACTCATTTGATACTTTTGCCGGTAACTCTGTAAAAAACACTTTACGTACGTTTCATAACTGTTAGTTACGGTGACGAAATTTTTAAAAATAAAAGTAATATTTTAATTTTAGCAGCGTTATTCAAGTTGATAGCTCAGGTTTTACTTTCCCGTTTCGAATGACCATTGTTTAGCATGGTCATTCGTGTACCTACGTACAAATTTCAAATCCGAGCGGAAATATGGACTCGTTGTTTTCAGTTTCAAATAAGAAAGACTTAATGAAAAAAATTGTTTATTTTAAATAAAACAAATTTTTATAGGAATGAAACTTTTATAAGGATGGTAACCATTGATTTTGATTTACCCTTGAAAATGCGGCCAAACGCGAGGAGTTTATTGATTGTAATTATTTATTTACTATTGCGTATATTTCTGCAATGGCAAGTCTAATTTATAGTTGCTCGAACTATACATACATAATTATGCAAGTTTATAACATTTGTAAATAAAATACATATATGGGAAAGTATTTATGTTTTTTAAATCATTATTTTTGAGAATTTCTTTCAGTTACATACTTGTAAATGGCACTGGTACCAAACAACAACACAGTTTAGCTAGACTTTTGAGCAGCAGGACACGTACTATACGAATCAGCGACACTCTAGCCCAAGATGGAGTATTCCTAGTCTAACTGTATTTAATATCTGTAATGAAATATTATAACTAAGGCTGAAGTAAACTGTAATTCCCCATTATTGTCCAAAAATATAATAAAAATTATACTGTCATGTCAAATCATTTAAAGTTAGGAAAACCCGCCCATGACCGTGCCTGGTGCAAAGGCGCCCATAACACTGGCTGCGTTTCCGCGCTGAATAGCAATGACTATCCTCTGCACCAAGTACGATCGAGAACGGGGATCCCCTGTCCTATCGACTAGTCTTCGCCCGAGTTCTTCTACTAGCCTCCTCGCATATAATATACCAGCTGACCCGGCAAACGTTGTTTTGCCTCACTTAGGGGTACAGCGCCATCTATTGATTACTTACTCAACCAAGTCGAAAGGTTTCGACATCTGTTAGAATCATTAGGAGTTAACAGATAATTGTGACTGTCAAATAACAACTGACAATAATTAACAATAAATTAAAATTGCGACTATAATTTGAGATTTAAACTATCCTATCTCTCAAGTTGGATCGAACTGCACATGGTGTGCGAATTTTATTATAATTGGTTTAGTGGTTTAGGAGACACGAGGTATTGTGACACGAGATTTATTTATATTATAAGATAATAATATATATACAACTGTAATTTGAGCAAAATTACGTGAATCGCATTTTTCACAAATGCCAGAGACGAAGTAAAATGTGAAACTTTCTCATATTGTGTTACTTCTTTCAAATCTTCACGGATTAATTTGATGATTCACAGATTTTTATTGCACTGTTTCATGTGGAGAATTGAATTTAGAGTTATGTGCTGTGGAATACACATTTTAATATATTTTATACTTATTTTTAAATAAAAACATTATTTATTGAGTTAATTGGAAAAGTATTTTCGATTTGATCACTTGGTTTTGTTTTTTAATTATTTTTTATTAATAAATGTTCAATGACTGAGATTGATGATAGTGGATATCTTTTATGTGATAATAATTGGTGTTAGTCCATGTTAGTCAAGCATACAGCTTGACTATGGTTTTCACTTGGTAATTTTTCATGACCATAATAATGAAGCTTACGTCTTATTTTGTTGGTCTGTATTGTCTTAATTTGCGTAGCTGTTATACAAATACAAATCGAGTTTATACAAAACTACTGTATGACGGAAGCCGATGTCTTCTCCCAATCGTAGGTAGTAAAGTACATATGTCACAAAGTTTTCAAAAATGAAAAGAAAAAGACTTTTATTAAAAAATAAGTATGAAATTAAATTTAAAATTATGAAATTATAATCATACAAAATATCTGCAATTTTGGTTTCTTTTTATAGCCTCAGGCTTATTTCACAAAACTATTTAACCTTTTAGGATTGCATGAGGCACAAATTGTCCATTCTTATAGAATTAAAGTACTAATTAATTTTAATAGATATTATTTGTAAGGTGAATTTGCCTTTTGGTGCAGTTCTGCTGCATCATAAATATGTAGACTTGTATTTATTATATTTGTAACTTTATTATGAACTACTAGGTTTGTGAATTTCGTAACAAATACAATACAAGTAAACAAAAAAAATGCGCCAACATATTACATCACATACACGCTACTTATTAAAATTAGTAATGTAAGTTTATAAAAAATAAATAAAAATATCACAAATAGGATTTTTTGGCACATTTTTTTTATTTTTTTAAAATAAATATGAAAAAGATATTTATTATTTATATTAGACATTATTTTTTATATATTAGACATTATAAGGTTCAGTTTCAAATTCACAATTTATCAAAATTTAAATTTAAATAAATTAATATTATTAATTATGTTTATATTTTTTTTAATACAATATTGAGAGGTACTCACCAAATGAGCAGAGTGGGCACGTTTCCCATAGAGCGATCCCGTGTTGTGTGTGCTAGTGTGCAATCCACATGGTGTGCGGGATTCGTGGTGCGGCTGCGCAAGCGACGCGGGCACTGGCGCGCGTGCGCCGCCGGCCCGAGGTGACGGGCTGCGGCCGGGGCTACACTGGGGCTGGGTACTCTTTCGGGGGCAGACATTTTTAGGCTTCCGTACCTCAAAGGTAAAAACGGGACCCTATTACTAAACCTATTACAACAGTACAGTCTCGCATTCTTTCCTTCTTTGGTCATGTTTCGTGGCGTGATAATCTAACACTGGGGCTGGTTACTCTTTCGGGGGCAGACATTTTTAGGCTTCCGTACCTCAAAGGTAAAAACGGGACCCTATTACTTAACCTATTACAACAGTACAGTCTCGCATTATTTCCTTCTTTGGTCATGTTTCGTGGCGTGATAATCTAACACTGGGGCTGGTTGCTCTTTCGGCGGCACACTTTTTTAGGCTTCCGTACCTCAAAGGTAAAAACGGGACCCTATTACTAAACCTATTACAACCGTACAGTCTCGCATTCTTTCCTTCTTTGGTCATGTTTCGAGGCGTGATAATCTAACACTGGGGCTGGTTACTCTTTCGGGGGCACACTTTTTTAGGCTTCCGTACCTCAAAGGTAAAAACGGGACCCTATTACTAAACCTATTACAACAGTACAGTCTCGCATTCTTTCCTACTTTGGTCATGTTTCGAGGCGTGATAATCTAACACTGGGGCTGGTTACTCTTTCGGGGGCACACTTTTTTAGGCTTCCGTACCTAAAAGGTAAAAACGGGACCCTATTACTAAACCTATTACAACAGTACAGTCTCGCTTTTTTTCCTTTTTTGGTCATGTTTCGAAGCGTGATAATCTGTCCATAGAGCGCCTAGTCGTACAGGGCAAAGTAGAGGGTACTAGACCGCGCGGGAGGTCACCCACTCGATGGACTGACCAAATAAGGACAATCGTGGGTACCCCCTTAAATGAGTGCGCCAGGATGACCTCTAACAGAGAAAAATGGCATCGTGAGGCGTATACTATCTGTCCCATCCACTACTACTTCTTGACGACCACGACCGCTCTGTCAAGAGCGCACCGACTCAGAAGATTACTAAACCTCCTCTATCTGCCTGTCTCCAGGCTGTATATCAGCAACCGTAATAGCTAGAAAGCTAAAACTTTCACAAGATATAGATACGTTTTGCTTCGACCTTCATTGTGAGAACTGCGAAGCTTTGGAACTCTCTTCCTAAGTCTCTTTTTCCCAAGAAGTACAATTTGGGGGTCTTCAAATCTAAAGTAAATAGGTTCCTTCTAGGCAAGCGTGTTACATCGTAGACCACAGTCAAGCTTAACATTAGGCTAGCTGTCAAACGTAAGCCTATTCATCAATAAAAAAAAAATAAAGATATGTATTTCCCGTGTCGCTAAAACAAGAAATACTAAAAAGTAAAATAAAATTATGGGGTCCCCATACAATAAACGTGTTTTTTTCGTATTTTTTTGCTATATGTATATCAAGAACGGTAGCTTGTTGTAGACACATAAAATATTCACGAAATATAAATGTACATTACCCTTCAAATTAAACTTTAATTATTAAACAAAATAGATACTTAAGGCGGACACTTACTTTAACCATATTTTTTTGTTATATATCAGGGCATTAAACTAATTACTTTATTTTATTTTAAACTAATTTGTTTATTTTATTAAAACAATCATTAACGATATGTACTAGTACATAGAAAAATATTTATTAATAGGAGGGCGTTTCGGTTTCCGCAGCCATGTTATTTTCTCATCTATCATTCTAAGTTCAGAAGCTAATCTGAAAAAAAAACAACGCCTTTGCTGAGTGTACCACGATCCTAACGTGATTGTTCGCGTGCTAACTAGGATTGATGTAATGTCAATCGACACTTGCAGTTAATGTAATCCAATGTTCCGCCGACCGGTTGCTTTTGTTGCCGCGCGATTAGTGCAATATTAATTGCTATTTACATATTGCACGAGCCGAGTGTGGCTCGGTGGGGAAACGTCTGCTTCTCAATCTGACGGTACCTGGTTCGATCACGGCCTTACACCAATGACTTGTTTTTCAAGTCGTGTGTGGATTTGCACTTGCTTTACGGTGAAGGAAAACATTGTGAGGAAACCGACATATTTGAGGATCACAATATCCGAAGATGTGTGCCAACCCGCACTGAGCCAGCATGTTGGATTATGATATGAACTAAACACTTTTCAACTATTCTCAAACTTCTCAGAACCGAGGAAACAATCATAAAATAGATTATGACATCATCATCATGTTTCTGGTAATTCCCGTTAGGCGACTGGCCATTGCACCATAAAATTACGTTTCTATATTAGTTTTTCAGTTTCCTGCACACTAAATTGTGGGGAGATACCAGTATTGTTGCCAGATACGTCGGATTTGCCCGTAAATTGAGGAAATTATTGTCTAACTGTTGTGCCAATATTGCAGTTGACTATGTACAGTGTTTCACTCGGTGTCAAATTCATAATATTGGTGCAATATTTAGTATGGCTGTTAAATAGTTTGAAATGAACGTTATACAATATTGGTCATATCATAATATGGTCATTGCATTTGAGATTTTTCATACTGTTTATCTGAATATTTTTTTACTGCACATCTTCATGTCCATAACCTTATTAGGATACGTGTAATTATTTAATTAATTACACAATCTTAAAATTGTAAATTAACTAGCTGTACCCGCGGTGTTACCCGCGTTAATCCATGATAAAAATAACCCATGTTTTAATCTAGGGTCTTAACTATCTCCATGCCAACTTTCTTCCAAATCGGTTCAGCCGTTTGAGCGTGAAAAATTAATAAACGTACACACTCACACACAAACTATCGCATTCATAATGTTAATAGAACTAAAAAATGGTTGCCTGTAAAGTCGGTTTTACGGGCGAAGATTTTACGTGACAACGTCTGCCGCGTGCTGCGCGTGCGGCAGACCGATCATAGTTGAGTGGGAGAGCAAGGCATTCGGCGGGCCTCTCTCTCGTTCGGTGACTCATCGTAACGTTACCGGGCGTTACACTTTTTCATAAGTGACTCCCAGCCGCAACCTAACTTAAGACGTTGTCACGTCAAAAAATATACTAGTTGAAATATGTGGTAAAAAAAACAAAAAGTGTTTTTAAAAAAACACATATTTTTACAAACCGGCCCCTGTTTCATCAAAATCTAGGGAGTCTACCATAATAGTATTGGCAACACCGAATAGAAAGTTGCAATAACTCAGTTAGAAGCGATCTTGATCATGTGCGTACAGAATGCGTACATAAAACAGATTTGTATCTGCGCTTCGACTATATTGTAGAGAGCGAAAGTTGCTTTATTTATTTGCAGTTGGAAAATCTGCTGCGCGGAAGCCAGGGTCTTTCCTTATCAATTGCTGCGGGAATACTGTTTATTTTATTCTGTGGTGTTTATCTATCATCATAATCTACGGCCAGGAGGAATCTCCTCTAGTGACAAATGGCCTTTTATAATTAAGGAATCCAATTCGTTTTCTGTCTTTAAGCTGAGACTTAAGAAATTCCTACTTGACAAGGCCTACTATTCCCTAAAAGTTTTTTTTAATGACAAATTATGAGCTATTATTATAATATCCTGACCTAATTGTATTTTAATTGTGATTATGTTTTATAAACCTTAGATAATGTAAAATGTTTGTATAACCGGCTATCACTTACGTTTATTTTGTCAAAAAATATAGATAATGTACTTACATTAGTGTTAGATCCAACATCAATTTGCACACCCTAACGGGTATAGTATAGAGTACAGCTTTCGACCTATACTTTGCAAATAAAAACATTTGATTTGATTTGATTTGACATATGGCAAATGGCAAGACGGGAGAACCTTTACCAAGGTGTGGGGTAGAATTTGCTGTGGATAATGATGATTATTTGCTATTATTGTTTTTTAATTGCCTTTCTTGGTATGTGCCTTATTTTGTAGGTTGGACTTTGGCGTTTTTATTTGTTTAGTTCGTGGTATTATTGTTATTTTATTATGGTATTATGGAAAGAGCTATGCTCGGTGTTTCTCTACGGGATCGTATCCGGAACGAAGTGATTCGACAGAGAACGAAAGTCACCGACATAGCTCAACGCATAAGCAAGCTGAAGTGGCAATGGGCCGGACATATCTGCCGAAGAACCGATGACCGTTATGGTAGACGAGGTCTAGAGTGGAGACCGCGTCTCGGCAAACGTAGTGTCGGACGCCTTACAACCAGGTGGAGCGATGACCTGAAGAAGGTAGCGGGTAGTGGATGGCGGAGAGAAGCACAGGATAGGGCCAAGTGGCGTACCTTGGGAGAGGCCTATGTCCAGCAGTGGACGAACATAGGCTGATGATGATATTATGGTATTATGTTAATGTTGTCATGGTATTGTGTTAATGTTGATGTATTCTTTTTTTCAGGTAAGATTCCTTTGCACCATGAAAACAAAACGTGAAGAATTGAACATCGATTTGGCAAGGTAAAAGACCAGTTCAACAAAATCCTCCCATAATCTGGAATATTTTATTTATTAGGCATGCAAATTTTTTTTTTACATATAATAGGCACAATTCACCTCGAGCGCGTTTACCCAGAAAAAACCGGTTCACTATGTATGTATATTTTATATCTTATCTACTCCTATTCATTACGTGATGAGTGTTTTATGACTCTATCCACTTTTACTCTACAATGTTTCAGTTTTATTATGTACTGTAAACTTTTATTTGCATTTAGCCATGATAATAATAATGTAATATAAATAAATGAATAAATATAAGGTCACATTTCACACACGGCTGGTTGACCCCATACTGAACCATTTCTAGTTCGTATTATGGTTGCTAACACAACTGATATACTACATATACATACATACATATTTTATATAGATATTTAACACATTTATCACCCAGAGAAACAGCCAACAAATTTAGTTCAGCACAAAGATGTTGACCGTGCCGGGAATCGAACCCGGAACCTTGTCATTGGCAGTCCGGCATCGTAACCACTACGCTAACGAGGTCGTCAAAATTAATTTCAAATATTATTCTTAACGTGTTTTATTTCGGGAAAAAAAATGTGTTGATCCAGAGTCTAAATTATCTCTTTACGTACATCGAAATCGGTTCAGGTGGAGCGTGAAACAGTAACCAATTTACATTTTTATACCGATTTAACACGAGTAACACCGCGGGACGCAGCGAGTTAAATATTTTCGAGGTTTCAAAGGCATAATAAAACGCCAGTATTTTTAAATTTGACAATTTGTCTGCTAATCAACTTTTTTAGATGAAAACTTTGAATAAAGTCTTACGTAAAAGTTTATAGATTTTTTATTACTTTTAAATTCAATCATTGAGCTAATTTTTGCTTTTTAAAGCTTTTCAATGGGTTACACAAAGATACGTTTTTTAAGGTTATGTTTAGATGAGGTGAAAATCAAAACAATAGTTTTTTTTACCTTTAAGTATTTTTTTTATATATATATGTCGCGGATTCAATTCAAACGACGACTAAGACCACGCTGATTCAAAATCAGCGTGGTCGTCGTCGTTGTCTGCCATTATGGGTTTTTATATTGTCAGTGCGCACAAATGGCGCAGGCGCTGTTTCGTGGCAGACTGAAGCACATTCAAGTCAAACCGCGAGTGAACGCACTACTGACAAATAGGAAACAACTTAATTCGTACATTCACTCAATCGTTCACTGATTGAAGAATCAGCACAGATAACAAACTCTTGCGTTTACAGTGCTGCCATTCGATAGGATGGAACTACTAATCGAATAAATTAAAATAAAACATTCCTCTAACATATATTTACTGTTGTGCACAAAAAGAAACTTGAGAGTTGTCAACGGACACCCGGATGGAACGAAGTTCTTTTCGATTAATTAGTGAAAGAAATGTTTTTTTTTTTTTAAAGTTTTAATAATATTTTCTTTTTATTATTACCAAATATAATGGCAGTAGGCTCAATCGCAACACCATCTGAAACGAATGGCGCTGTTGTCAATTAGTGAATACTTTCATTGCTAGCCGTATTTGACTTCCGAACAAATTTTGGAGATGCGACGTTGTCATACCGTGCGCAAAAAGTGTCGTGACAACTTTTCGTAAGTTTTTTGACGTGACAACGTCTTAAATTAGGTTGCGGCTGGGAGTCACTTATGAAAAAGTGTAACGCCCGGTAACGTTACGATGAGTCACCGAACGAGAGAGAGGCCCGCCGAATGCCTTGCGTCTCTCTCCCACTCAACTATGATCGGTCTACCGCGCGCGCAGCACGCGGCAGACGTTGTCACGTAAAATCTTCGCCCGTAAAACCGACTTTACAGGCAACCATTTTTTTTCCGTCTAGCTCCCTTTTACAACGCGCGATAAGGAACTTCGTTCCAATAAAATAATAATTTGAGTTAAAATGTTGATTACTCGTTTTAAGCGACAGGCTAACTAGGCCAAAGCGTTGAATATTTAATAATTATTTGGCTGTAATAATATTTTGACATACGAATTATTATGACAGCACTTAGATTTAATTAAAAAGGTCCTTGTACCTAGATTTAATGCTTGACAAACCCTAGATTGCATTATTGCCTAACATTTCATGGTTATTACTATTAAAATGTATATTAATAAATGGTAATATTATAATGAACTAGCTGCGTTTCACAGTGTTACTCCTTTTAATCCGGGATAAAAAGAATCCTAGGTACTTTGTAAGCTACCTCCCAACCAAATTTCATCTAAATCGGTCTACTTACATGTTTCTGCTAGCGGTATTAAATATACAATAAAATTGCGGCAAAAAATATTAAATACAGATTTGAATGATTTTGTAAATTACCTTTTAAATAATTATATTATTCTGGCAATTATACCTCCAAAGTTATTTACGGATCTCCTAGATTGTATCAAGAAAAGAGTAGTAGTAAGTGTAGTTAGTTTTAACCGACTTCAAAAAAGGAGGAGGCTGTATTCGACTGCATGTGTTTTTCTATGTATGTTCACCGATATTACTTTTGTGATTGTTTTTGTTGTCGCTGAACGACTTTATCGGCTTAATATCCAAACATACAAAACTTAACCAAAGAAAAAACAAATAACAGGAGTAGTTAGCAAAATTAGGTCTCTTACAACCGGTGTCACTCACTATGTTTCTGAAGAAGTCGATCTAGCTAATATTACTCCAATTTGACAATCTATGTTTTGCACTCGGAAAAAACGTTACTATAACGAAACGTTTAAGATAAAAATTTCAACAACATTCAATTAATGAACGAGATAATAATGTTCAAAACTAGATGTCGTGCGTACTAACCTTAGACAGACCAGACATGCACACTGACATTTATTCCAGATATAAATAGTCGAAACACGTTTGTTTGTATTTCAGTTATGCTATAGATAATATTTTCTCTGATGAATAATAGAAATAGTGAATACTATTTCTGTTATTTCTGGAGCAATATCTGGCAACTTAGGGAAAAAGAGGTTTTAATACAGAAAAAAGTTAGTAATTTACACAAGTTCTACCTCTTTTATTGTGCATTGCAGTGATGTAAATATTACAATGAGATTACGAGATCGTTTGTAACAGGTTTGAGATGTATGTTGTAAATAACAGCGGGCTAGTGCTTAGAAAATATGCAGGTCAGTAAGAACACTGAAGACTTATCGTGGCCTTAAATAACATATTGTATGCTTGTACATTTAGTGTAATTGACTCAAGACCATAATGATACTAGGTAATGACAAATTTTTTTTTGGAGCGTCCGTCTCAAAAGAGAACAAAATAATAATAGTATCAATAAACCACATAAATATAAAAGAAAAACGTAAACAATACGAGTACAATGCGACAGTAAAACATACCATCCCCCCTAGACAATGGCCGGCGCTTTAGTTCACGCTTCAATTTTGAGAATAGTCAAATGATGTTAAGTGTATGGCATTGGCGTAGGATATCAGAAAGCCCTGTCTATTGCCTATATCTCTCTCATATGATACATTTCACGTCTTATAGCGATCTCGAGGGCACTTGAGAAGAGTTATTGTGAATAAATCGACTATAAAACTTTAACTTGAAATCGTTGATTACTATTTTTTTTATAAGTATTTGTGAATTTTACTTAGACTCGAGTTAAACTGCTAAGCCTTTTCTGTACCTACATTGTTATGTCTGTAGCTCGCCTGACTAAGGTTATTTGATAATCTGTGACACGCACAAGATTTTCTTCAAAAAAAGTAGCCTTTTCAACTGGGCGCAACCGTGGGTTAATTGAAACGGGAAATAGTAGGTCTCGGATGTTAATCTTAGTACCTACAAGCAGTCATTAAGCCAAGTCAGAGGCATTGAGGCAGTCGGTTTGAAACTCGACACCAGAGCTCGGCCAAATGAAGAAGAAGAAGAAACCTTCTGTATATTTGTATAGATGTTTCTTTCTAGAATTTTCTACAAATCGAGAGCAACAACGCTCACGACTCTCCTACATATTTCTATTGACCCAACTTCACCGAGCATTATTACTGCAAGTAACCATGACTAATGCTGTTCTGTGATGTAACTTACCATCGCTTCAATGTTGAAGAGCTTGTACACTTGGTTTTGCCTCTATTTTATCAGTAGGGCTAGTACAATTTTTTTTTCAACTGTGCAATATTATAATTTTGGTTTCGTTTTTGTTTTATTCGTAAACGTTAGTAATGAGTTTTTTTTTATATAACGAAACTAAATCACCCTATAGTTTGGTTTTCTAAAAACAAGCTTAAATATATAAAAAATATGAGATTGTTTTTAAATTTTTACTGCAACTGAAAGCTTTGAAAAGTTTACTTGTATACATATAGTAAAAGTAATATTTTAGATAAATTAAAAACAATGATTTTTGTTTTTTTTTTATTAAAATACTTTGAGATTGCAAAAAAGAAGATTGTGCCATTTCTTTTGCTAACGGAATATAAAAAAAAAAGTAAAATTTGTTTAAAACAATTTACTGTAAGCTTTTGTGTTTTATAAAAAAAATTGGGTCATTTTATTTTGTATGTATAAAATGTATAATGTCTTTCAAGCTATGCATTAGTCAATAACTTTGTGTAATGTTATTTCTAGTGTGCAATCTCTCTTATAGAGTCACAGACCTTTGGCCACGCCGCAGCTTCCTACATTTTGACCCGTATTCCTTTATTGACAGGTCTATTGTGATTGTATTTCCGGATTGTATACCTTTACTATCTAGTAATACCTCACGATAGTGTGCGTATCTTTAAGTAAAATAAGTATTTTTTTATTGAGATACTGTTTTGCTTTTTCCAATTCTAATTATTTTTACAACAGTAGACACTAAGTTTTATTTAAACTAAATTTATTTTAAATCTATTTCTCAGAATTCAAGCATGATTAACTCTCGACAGTAGAACTTGATCACTTGTTTCACGCGTTAAGAAAAAGACAGTAGGTATTCGAATTGAATTATGATTATTGAACTTTACATTTTGTGTAGGTACTTATTCGGTAAAATTTTTATTTACTAACTCAGTGTTTAAACTGGCTACACTCATATCAAAATGAATATAATTTGGTTCAGTCTTAAGTTTAAAAAACAAACAAACATAACTTTAGATTTTTTACATGGACTATAACGGATAAGGCTCGCTAACTTATCTATGGATTATGTATGGGTGATCAGTAATTTGTAGTTTTATATTTTTTTAATATTCATAGCTTTTTTATGACTTACTTTGTTTTTATTTGAATGTCGGCATCGTCGTATAATAAAGTTATTAAAAATATTTATGGAATTTCATAATGTTTAATGTGTTTAGATATCTTCTAAAACGATCCTGCAGTAATATGTAGGATATTCACGTAACCACAATTCTACTCATATTTGTAGGAAGGTCAAAAGTCATACTGGTGTGAATTGAATTTGAGGTATGGTGGTCGGTATGACGAACACACAATTTTTTAAAATATTTTTCACCAATTGTTTCGTTGTTTATCGTTGTTTGGTCACAGATCACACCCTAAGTACTCACTACTAAATATTTCAGATTTTTTTCCATTGTCAATAGGTTATATTTTTTTTAACTCGTGGCGTAATTGTCTTTTGTCAGATAATTTAGAATTTTTAATTTTTAATTATTGTGTAGTGTTTTTCTTCATTTGATTGTGTCTCTAAATAAAAATACATTTATAATGCACTAAAATATACATATAATTTACAATAGGTAATTATGACTAATGGCATGTGCATAAAAGTAGGAATTTGATAATGAAATGTAAATGCTTAATCAGAATTTCACCTTTTAGTTCGATAAAGCAATTAATTGGTTTTGGCTAGGTTGATTCCAAAATCAATGTCCAAAAATTCATTAGTAGCGATTTATCCAAATGTGACATTAACGCCCTCTACATTTTTAGTTAAGAATTTGAACATTCACTTGGCCTTGTCAGTTACATGAGTTGCTCTGCTCCGCTTGGTCGACGTGTGTAGGCTTTGATTGTACGTAACCTTTTACGTTGCTTTTAACACGAAAGAGTTACTAACTATTACCAGGGGCGAATCATAGATGGCGCTAAGGAGCCGAAGAATTAATATTGATTAATTTTGTGATATCCGTTGTTTGATGAGTAGTTTAAAATATTTTTTGTAAAAATCCGATCACTGATTATATAATTGAGTAGTTCTCTAATGATCAATAAACCAACATCATTTTTATATCTGTAGTAACATCATATCAATAAAAACTATGCCTCTTTTTGTAAAGTTTACTTAATTCTCGATAGATGTCGTTGGCATATGTCTAAATCAAATACAATTCCCTTTCACTTGAATCTATTACACCTCGTTAACAAGTTGTAACCCGCGTCTTCGACCGTATTTTAAAAGAATCATAGCAATTATGAAGTACCTTTACATAAATTCGTATAAATAAATATATTATTTTTCTAAATTGGCCAATCGAAACATTCACCTATTAGAGTCGAATAAAATATTTTTTTTGCAGTCAATAATTAGTATCTATCAAACATAGACAGCATAGGCAAGACATTTAAATACATATTGGCTTTATTCAAGTATTTCTTAGAAAAAACGTAAAACCTAGAAAATGTGACCGCATTTGTATGCAAAAGTATATCAAATGTTGCCACAGTTAACTTTAGCGAAAAGGTAGCTAATTGCATTTCCTTTTATTTCTTTCCAATATGCCTAAATAGCTATTGGAATTGTGTCAGGTTCAAAATTAAATGATAAATCATTTAATTTTCAATATGAAAAATCAGAAATGAAAATGCAAAGTTTTACCAAAAACAAAATTTATTTACATTTATTACGTAATTAAGTTGTACACCCTACCTTTATACAAACTGTTACAAATAACATAATATTGAGATGAGTTGCTATATTATTTGTTGAAGTCATATTTAATGTTTTATTAACATTAATTTACAATTAAAATATATACAACTATAAGTATTTTTGTTATATTCCGTCTGGACTAGATTTGTAACTATAGTACTCGTAATTTATTATTAAAATAGAAGCCTCATACCTAACATTACTATCTAAAAGCTCTTTGCGAACACTTTTGGTATCTCCCCATTCAAAAATATGGCTAATATTCCTAACACTACAGTCATCTTTCAGCGCTACATAATTTAGTTCGCTCACTTCTTAGTCCTAGTTGTTCCAATCTGGTACATTTTAAAGATCGTCTTTTTCTGTTTTTAGGTTTCCAAGCTTCTTTGATCATGTCAGCGCCCTTTTCGGCAATCATTATGACAGGTGCGTTGATATTACCGTTGGTTATGGTCGGCATTATACTGGCGTCTATGACTCTAAGGCCTTGGATGCCTTTGACACGTAGTGATGAGTCAAGAACCGCCATTGGGTCACTCGATGGTCCCATTTTAGCTGTCCCTGATAAATGATATATTGTCATAGTGTACTGTCGTATAAGACAGTCCCAGTACTCGTCAGTGAACGACGGTAAGTGCTTACAATTTGGCACTGGTTTACTGTGGAACCTGGCCCCTAATCGCTTCATGGCTTGTGTCTCTGCCACTGCTACAGCAGCCTTTACACCTTCCCTCAATACTCCAACGTCATCTGGATGCGTTAAATAGTTATGGACCATAATTGGATAATCAAAAGCGTTTTTAGAACGTAGCTTTATGAAACCACGACTCTTCGGACGAAGCATCATAGGGAATATGCCAAAAACGTCTTTATTGTTGATTTCTGCGAACACTTCATTGTAGAATTCGTCCGTTAAACCATGAGCACGTTTCACTTGGGTTCCCCCATCAGAGGGGGTCGATGCCGATGTCATCATGAACTCTATATCTGGCCAATCCTCCGTAGCGTTTGCGTATTTAGTATTTATAAAAGCAACGACTTCCAATCCGATACTGGATGTCAACGGGCCATCTTCGGCTACCGCATAGCGTAGCGCGGAGTTTATATTCACAAGTCTGTTCATGACTAAACTTACAGGGTAGTCTACACGGAATACTAATCCACCTACGGCGATATGGTCTTGCAAGTTTTTTCCTACACCTGGAGAATCGTGAATTACATCGACTCCAACTTCTTCTAAATGTTCTTTTGGTCCTACTCCAGACAATAGTAGAAGTTGTGGAGATCCAATTGAACCAGCTGACAGAATGACTTCTCGTTTAGCGTACACTACTTGCTTCGATCCGTCTCTATGGAATTCTACTCCGTAGGCTCTCTTAGTGTTTTTGTCAATTAGGACTTTAGTAACATGCGAGAAGAGAGCCACGTGCAGGTTCTGTCGAAGTCTTACAGGCCTCAGAAAAGCTTTGGCTGCAGAACATCGTGTGCCTCGCCTCATTGTGAACTGATACCATGCGTAGCCGGTCTGTTGTGCTCCGTTGACGTCGACGATGTCGTATCCCATTTCTTCGCCGGCTTGTAGGAGAGCTGCGCCTATTGGGGTGTTGTATGGTGCGTCTTGGACAGTCAGATATCCTCCTGGAATTATAAAATTGGAAATTAGTAAAAAGCATATTATTCGTTCTAATAAAACTCACTTTTACGTTCTGTTAGGATTTTTCGTGACATTTTACTACACCAAAATTAATATAAAATCCATTATTAGATCTCGTATTGTGTGTTGTTTGTTAGCCTTTCTCTCTGAACTCTGAACATAGCTTTAAAAGATTGCCATAGAGTAAGACATCTACTTAATGGAACCTTTGGAATTTCCGGCGGCACGACGGTGCGTTTAGAAATTATAAATGAGGACGTTTGCAAGGAATGATATTTGTTGCTAGTTTACAACTAGCTATCAGCACCCCACTATACGTTCTCACTGCTGAGACTCGGAGACTTCTCTCAAGAGGAGATTTATATGCCATAATCCACCACTCTGGCTGTGTGCGGGTTGGTGGATGAAACATGTCTTCCGATTTTGTGCTCTTCAAACATGTATTGGGCTAAAAATTCATATTTAACCAACCTACTTTTATCACAGAAAAAAGGATGTTTTAGATGATTACAAAAAACTTTTTTAAAACTGACCAGTATTATGATACTTCGTGTCCTTGGCCAAGTAGGGGTTCCTCTGGTCTTCAGACTTCTTGAAATATTTTAAAATGTCGTTGAATCCCCATCCAGGATTGCCAAGCGACTCCCATTGGTCGAAATCTCTTTTGTTGCCTCGGATGTAAAGCATCGTGTTGAGCACTGAGGAACCGCCGAGGACCTTGCCTTTGGTCCAGCAGCATCGTTTGTCCACCATGGCTTGGCACGCTGTGTCTTGCGGTTGAGTTCTGGAAAAATATGAAACAGGCAGGTCATAATCTATTTTTTGGGTGATGGGTGTTATCGGAGGGTAAAGATCTAAATTGGTTCGATTATAAGCGTAGAGATTTCAAGCCGTCGACGTCACAAAAGCTTCTGATATAGCTTAACAATTGTGCCGTACGAATTGTTTGTATTTAGACAAATGAGCCGGGACATACAAATTGACGCCATAAGCAATCCGCAATCAAAGCGCCAAAGTTTTCAAGCTTCAATTACTTTTCTTATAAATTTTCCGTTTAATTTCATCTTACTTTATATCCAGATGATAATTGCTTACATTGAGATAACCTTACAATATTTGTTGCATGATCGCTAAATGATTATTTCCAAATCTCTCTGACTATTATTAAAGAAATGTCCGACACCATCTGATGTAACTATAATTACACGCATCTTGAAATTCTAATGACGCGTGTTATGTATTCCGTGGTTAAGCGACAGCTAAATCTCATTATATAACTAGTGTGCGCTTATCGTATAAAGACAACTAAAATTTAAATGCGTTTGTTTGGCGGTGCATGTTCATCTCCTACTATTTGAGAAAACTCTTTGACCCAACATTTTTTGAGCAGATATTGTGTATAACACCGGTATGAAAGTAGCTCTAGTGAGTGAGAAATTAAAGAGTTTGGAAGGTTAGCTTGATATGTGATGTGATGCATAGAAGATAGATGAATGTTACTAAGAGATGTACGGAAATGGTAGTAAAAGAAGAAGAACAAGAGCCTGAGCTCAGAAGATATGTATATGTGTATGTTGATATGAGAGAGAAAGGAGTAAGTGTAGAAATGACGGCTGATAGAGGAGAGTGAAAGAAAAAAAATGCTGTGCCGATCCCACCTAGTAGGATAAGATGGGGAAGAAGAAGAAGACAACTCACCGGTACTTCCAATCCAGTTTGCTCTTATGCAAATACAATGAGAGGAGCGGTACATCGCTGATGTCAGTCTCGTGGCCGCCGGCTTCCAGTAGTAGAACATTCCACCCTTCCACTTCAGACAATCTATTCGCTAAAACGGAGCCCGCAGATCCTCCACCTACGATGACGAAATCGTATGTCTCTCTCAAGGTTTTCTGATTAAAGGGTCTTTGCTCAGGGTCCAGGAGCTCGTAGTTGAAGTAGGCCATGACTGCGAGCATGACTGGGATGAAGGTCAGCTTGCTGATGCCGGCTATGGTAAGCGCAGACTTGGCCGCCGCAGCGGCCACCGTGAGGATCGCCATGGTTGGTCAGTTTCGCATTCTTTGGATCTGGAAATTATGATAATTATGCTTGAATAAAAAAAATGTCTGTAAAGTAACTAAAAAAAGAGGTATTTTTGTGTTTTATTAGCTTTTTTCGTAAAAATGAATTCGTCAAGCTGTAGTGTCGAAGAGATTATGCTGCCCAATATTGCTAGAAAATAGGTAACTCATGTTGTTACGCGCCCTACTGCTCAATCACCTAGTTAGTACAGTATAAAACAATCTTGCTTATAAGTCATAAATAATTTATTCATAAATACAAGTTTACACATCGAAAATTCTGAAATATCTAAAATAAAAATGAATTATATTATTCATAAACACAAGTTTACACATCGAAAATTCTGAATATGTATCTAAAATAAAAATGAATTATACAAAATATAAATTAATATACAAGCACTAGATATATATTCAATTATAAATGATCGTAAGATAACTCTGGTTATTTATTTATTGTATTTGAGAATTAATAAATTCATCCAATGAATAAAAGGTTTGCTCTATAAGCCATCCTTTCAACTTATTTTTAAAGTTATCTGAAGTGGTGGCTTCTAAGAATATTTTGCGTGAACAAAACAAAACAAAATGAGATTATCCGGAATAAAAGTGCAGTTTACTCGTAGGTCACGGCAATACTTAACCCACGGTCAATGTTAGCCGAAGTGGTAAGGTAAATTTATATAACAGGTTAATTGCTACCAGTTTTGACAGAAAAAACTTGTTTTGTACTACACGTCTATGATTCATAGAACAAAGGCGACTAACTATGGATTCTTAATTAAACTTTCGCAAATTAAAAAAAAACTAGTGAAAGTTCATTGAACGACACTGACGTAATTATTGCTAAACCAGATTCTGATTAAATAATGATCAGAAGTTTGATTATTTTATAGAACTTTTTGTTGTTTTTGTAAGTATTTTTATTATTATTTTGGTTTAGTTCGTAGCTGATAGTATAGTTTGTAGTTGTATTAATAATTTTGTGATACGTATCTTTAAAGTTGTTTGTTGTTGTAATGATTTAAATTTATATTGTTGAATTATCAAACGTAGTTTTTTTTTTCATTTTAAAATTTTTAATTAATGCATAAAATTAATATTGATACAAAAAATAATAAAGTAAATTTCCCATCGGATGAGTGTTTACACCTCTGATTAAAATAAAGGGAATTCAATAATCAGGCATATTGTTGTATAGGGCATTCCATATAAAGCAATTCAGAACATAGAAAAAATGCAAAATATTAATCTAAAAAAGATATTGTTTGCTCAATATGGATATCAAATGAAAAGAGTCGACTAGAAAAATACACACACTGTGATAAGTTTTAAATAATTCAAGCAGCGGCCTCCTCAATATTATGGCAATTTTTTTTAATTGTAGGCCTCGCTCCGCTCGCTCCAAGCCTCGGATTAGCCGTGATAAAAAAGTTAATGTCACAATAAATATACGAGTATGCGCATGTAACATTTCTAAAACGAATCGTGACATACTAAATCATAAGTTGTTACAAAATGACCACAAAATGTTGACCTAGCGACACGCGAAATAAGCAAGAAATCGACTATTTTTCATCTTTATGAAGAAATAGTCGAATGTCACATTGCGGTCCAGAGGTAACTATGTACAGTCCAAGGCCAATATATAAGTAAGACTTGTAAAAGTGTAACATCCGTCTTAATGTTATTATATAAATTGTAGCCATTTATTAGTATAAATTTTGCCAATGTTTAAATACATACAATGTTTTATCGTAAATTATAATCTAGTGGGTTTCAAGGCAACCGTGAACCAGTTTTTTCTGGGTAAGCGCGCTCCACCTTAGAATATAATTTCACTTACCATCAGGTAAATGTGACAAAGCGCAACACCCTTTTATTAAAAAAAATATGTGCGGTCCACGGTGTTAATACCCACATTTCATAATATTCTTGCTTATATTTTTTTTTGAAATATCAGCAAGCAGTTATGTAGATTCTACTTTCTATAAGGTAATACTAGAAGTTCTCCGAACAGAATTAAAATCTACCAGTATATTGTATTGCAGCTTATTTTTTTTAATTTGTAGGAATGAAAGTTCAATTAAAAATTGATGACTTTTGACCACATGATATAAACAGGAATACTGCTTCGTCTGCCAGAAATCGCCCTGTTTTTTTTAAACAATAAGACGTGTTTTTTTGTTTGGTGTGCAGTAATGCTATATTATAACATATTGTAACACAACCGCTTATGTAGCGACTTTTATCCCGGTTTAACGCAGGTAGGTTACATTGGGGAACACATGATATATGTAGAAATTGATGCGGAATGTTTTGCTCTATAAATCTTGCCAACAAGGCTGGGTCTTGTCGATTTGCTAGAGTAACTTTGGCTTAACCTTCTTAAAAATACATAATCAATAATAGTGAATGGGTACTATGAACTGATTAAATACGAGTAATTTTTAAAGCTCTCGACATAACTTTAAACTGAAGCCACAGTACAAATTAAAAATTACTGTGTACAAGTTTTATAAGCTAATAAAAGGATTTGTTGACTGGGTCATAAATATTATAATATATTACCAATTACCCTACCATATCTGATTGTTTAAATTGTTGCGAATTTTTTTAACCATTGAGTATAATAAAAACGCCCAAAGACATCAAACACACCATTTCAAACGATGACGTCAATGTTCAGAATCGTATAAAAAAACACGGAACATTATGTTATAGAACTGAGATTGGTATAGCAAGATAAACCATTAATTGATCATTATTAAATTATACGTCAAAAATTAAAATAAAATGATGTCGATATTCAATTCAATTTCAAAATTTCTTTATTCATTCAATACGTATTAACTTAAACAACAATGCCAGTGTACATTATATATCCAAGCTGCTATTAACATAAATATTACAAACATTTTCAAACACAAGGCTTATATAAAACTTACAAGAATGAAATTAAGGATTAACTACCTGCTTATTAAAGAAAAATGCTAATATAATACAATAATAATTTGCAATATGTTCGCCTTGAAAGTAGCTGGACATTATTGACGAATGAATAAATAACAATACGGGTAGAATAAAATAATACTAAGAACGACTGTCGTCTTTGTGATGAACTGATGTCGATATTGGTGACATATGTTATAATTATCTTCCCAGTTACAGTAGCGCCGAAAAAAGCAATATAGTATGTGCAGCATTATAATAAATGCACTGCGATGGTTCTCGCCACTGTTGCATAAGTATGATGCAATACAATACTCTAGACTGCGGGGTCGTGTAATCTAGGTGATTGTATCTAATATACATAAAGAACATCATCAGGATTGCACAGAGGTCTAGGTGATTTTGAATGGCACTTCAGTTCTAATTTATTTTTAAGGCATTTCTTTTCACCAAAGGGCCGTTTATCATCAGTATGCTTGTTGTTAAGATGGATTTTACAATGGCGCGTATGAAGCGCTTTGCCTCCTTTGGTTCTAACCACCACGGTCAGAAGTCTAGGCTAGAGCCTAGACTATCATTTCTAGTGCAGGGCGTCTACGCCCTGTTAACCGAAAATTAGTTAAGCAAAAGTGAACCGGTTCCTTTGCTTGATATTAAGATGGATTTTCCAAAGGCGCGTATGAAGCGCTTTGCCACCTTCTTGGCACGAACCGCCACGGTCTGAAATTCTTGACTAGAAATGATAGTCTGAAAGTCTAGGCTAGACGCCCTGTTAACCGAAAATTAGTTAGACAAAAGTGAACCGGTTCCTTCTAGGTAAGTCCGTTCCACCTTATACCACAATGTTGTTCACCGTAAGGTAAATTGTGGTCAAGCGCAAGCCTATTTACCACAGTCTTCTCTAACCTGGTCTAGTTCGAGAAGACAGGAAATGATATCGCAACCTCAGTCCAAGTAAAAACAATGCGAATTTTCTGCAGGTGGTACTTAAAGCTATGAATGAGTGGGAATGGGCACAGTCCAATGATAGTATCCCAGTTGAGAGGCGATGTAAGCAATGTCTCATATTATATTAGCGCTGTTCACTTCTGCGGTCGTGGGACGGGGTGTTAGCAAAGGACAAAACTATTAATATGTTCGTGCGTTAGAACAGGACGGACTAAAGCGTTGAACGGGGGGTATCAGTCTATTATTATTTGCGTGTTCATCATAATTTCTGTATCTCCTTTTGAAGTAATTACGGCACGAGACTAGTTCTCAGTGTAAGTGCTGGTCGCCATATCAAATTATTAATGTTCATTTTTATTATATTTGTTTTCTTTAATATATTTTGTAATTATTTGTAATTATCTGTAATATTTTAGCTGTAATAAACAATTTGAATTTGAATTAACGGATTATTGAATAACTAAGCTTATCAGTAGAAATAAATTTAAGCTTTGATAGGATAAATTTAATTTATTTTAGTTAAATCTTTATAGACATAAAATAAGCGCGTAGCACACTGCGCGGAGAGTGTCAGTGATAAATTCACTTACTTTTTTCGGAAGAGGGATAAAGCTATGCGCTATCAAGTGGGATTTTATCATTGGCACATTCCTACCAGTTACTGCGGACTGCGGTTAGACTTATTAGCCAAGCAAATTCTTCGTTATCGACGATACTAAAAGATCTTGATTGTTTAGGCAATATTGGATTTCTTAGATATTATAAATTTATTGAAATATCGCTGGAAAATTTATATCCTTTTCGAATCTTGGTGATTTGATGATGTTTTTGTTTTTCGATGTATTTTTTTTTATTATTATACACTATTTAGGTCCTCAGGTTTTATTAGATGTGATTTATTTTGCCGAAATAAAAATTGTTGCAAATTTTTATGATGACAAGATATACTTTTACTTGGAACTGTCTTCTATGGAACTCTAAATAATTGTGTTAATTTGTGATCACTAAGCTTTCATACTATTGGTTTCATTTTATACCTTATTTAATTATTATCTAAGTCTATATAAAATGTATACCTAACGAATATATTAAATTCAATAAAGAAAATATTTAAAAAGTTCACTGCCTTTTGCGCGCTCTTTTTATACGAGAACATTTTAAAAGTTTTCTTTAATGACTCGACCCATATGTCGCTTGGATGCATAGATTGACAGAAATAAATCAATTCTCATTTATTTTCACCCACATTAAAGCTACTTTATCTAAGACCTTGTCATTGAAATTCCCTATTCGTCATTGTTGATTTTAGTACTGTCATTGAACAGCAATATTGTATAACTTATTCTTGCATCTGGTATTTTGAGGTCGTCAGCAAAGCGTGGGTATTACAACTGAATACTGTATTGGCGTATTTTGACATGAGAGCTATTACTACACTACGACTCGGAGTAGTAAATAAAAACTTTGTTATGTAGGTGAAAAGAATTTGCACTCTATCGGCTTGTAATAGATGTTGTTTTCGATTGTTAGAAAAATCTTCTCTAGGATGTCTTTGCTTCGGCAATTGAAGACTCTAGAATACTATTTGTGTAGTTCTTACGGTAGTTATAGTCTGAATAACGGTTTAATGGCGTACTACATCGAAAGTAAATTAAAAATAACCTACTTTTGCATCACTTACTTTTTTGATGTCACAATTTTAAATATTCGATTAATTAGGTATAATTTGTAAAATATTTCTAATGAGAAGATGATTGCACAAATAGTGGGTAACGTTATGTCTACTCTCTAAATGGCGTATACATTTTGTAAAACTTTAGCTGCTAAGTTATATTTTGAGAAGTGAGGCTTCTTAAGTTAACCTTGAAATTAGCTTATATGTAGTCTGCAGTAGTGTCTGCAATCATGACGATTTAGCACGAGACGTTTAAAAGTAAAAGTAGATCATTTTTGATCAGTAAAAGTTGTACTGAGCATAATCCAGTTTTTGGCGGTTTCGTAAATATCAGGCAGATCATGTTTTGAAAAGATTACTTCATATACTTTGCTCCCTAGATTTTATCCAACCATTTATTCATCTACCCAGGCTTGAAGAATTAAGATCTTAAAGAAAACGAACGATGACATTATTACTAGTTCTTCAATCATTATGCTCGTACAATTATATTCAGAAAGATAGAATAATAAAAAAATAAAAAATACAGATAGAATGATGATAAAATGGTTGTCGCATTACTAAACATGAACTACGAGTACCAGTCTATTAGGAGAAGTTGTGTAGCAGAATCACGGAACAAATTAGATAAACGGAGTTACGTATGGGGTACGTACTCTTTATTGCCTAGTTAATTTTCTCCCATTTTCGACGCTTTCACTTAAAGCTTTTTATTTTTTCTGTATCGGGGATGCCATAGACGTAAAACCCACGAACATACACTCAATTTCGAGACAGACGTTCGAATTCATCATTCAAAAAATATGTGTCCGCGCGTAAAGAAATCCCGGGACCTCGCGCTTTGCAGACAGATTTAGGTCAACCAGGCAGTTGAATTACAACTTTACAACTTTACCTACGAATTGACGTGAACCGCACGCACTTCCACTTTATCTGCATTGCCACATCTACAAACCGGTCGAGAGTTGCGAGGAAAAGATTAAAGCCCACGTGTGACTCATTAAAACGGATCCTTTCTTTACGTTACTTCATTCGGAACATTGGAATCGGAACGCGCCGCACCTAAGTATGTGATTTTCTTAGGAAGTTGCAAAAATGCAAACTTGACCGAGTGTTTTTTTATACTATGATATGAACGACATTGTGATCTAAGGTGGAACGCGCTTACCCAGAAGAACCGGTTTACTCGTGGCTTGAAAACCGCAAGATTATAGTTTTCGGGGAACAGGGCATTTGGCAAGGAGTTCCACACCTTGGCAGTACGTACAATGAAGGTGGAGGCAAAACGCTTAGTGCGCATTTTAGGTATCTTCACAGTGAAACGTTGCCGCTTTGGTGTTTCCCTGCTCGCCCGATGGTGAAAGGGGGCGGGGGAATTAAATCGTGCAATTCGGTCGCACACTCTCCGAAATGCCTATAGTTGCCTATTATTCCTTAAAAGCTTGGCCACCAACTCGCCTGATGCTAAGTGAAGTTGTTACCGAAGATGTACGAGTATCACGTTAATTTAGCAAGAAATCTATTCACTTTAGCCTCTTCTGTATTTAAACGTTTTTGCTGAGTAGATTTATTTAAAATATTATTCATAAGATAAGTAATAGGCATACTTGATTGGGTGTCAACATTTAATCGTTAAACATAGTTTAGTATTTTGTCATTCAAGTTCATTGATATTTATTTTTATAATCATACCTGTACTGTACCAAATTTCCTAAATGTCACGATATGTTAATTATTAAATCCGATCATTTTAGTTCCTTGTCAAAATTTATTTTAGTATTCAATTAATTTCAATGTGTTTTTTTATAAATGGCACATGTCATTATATTGAATCTTATTGGTCAATCAAATTATCGACACATAATGATAATCTTTTCGACACTCCTTCCTTCACCTTTACCAATTTATTTGTATTCTTTCAATCTATTTGTTTCGTTAGCATTTTATAACCTTTACACTAGCAATAATAGTTGTAAGCGCATGGATTTTTTTTATGTTTTTTTTTTCTAAAGCTCAAAGTTTACTTTTTAAATTGCGACACTCAACAGATACCGGCGGAAGTTCTAATGGTGAACAAAAATTATCTCTTGGTAAAGTAACCGCATAACATTCTGTAGCAATCGACTAAAATTCCAACTCAAGTTGGTGCTTTTTTCTGCTTTTTCTTAAACTTAGATTTTTTCGTAACTTAATTTTAGCATCTTACTAATATTATAATGCGAAATTTTGTGTCAGCGTGTGAGTGGGTATGTTTGTTACCTCTTAACGCTCAAATGGCTAAACCAGCTAAAGAATCGATAGAAGTGTATTAGAGATAATCAAGGCACTGGATCAAATTGTAGCTGCTTTAATTCAGGATTAAAGCGGGTAGCACCGCGGGCGCACCTAGTCACAGTTAAGGGAATAAGTACCTGGTTGACCGAACTTTGCTCGGTTTTTTTTTTTTTTTTTTTTTTTAATATGACATTTTCTAAAAATCATTCCTAGCTAGAACGATTTATTGCCCCCGAAACCCCCTATATACTAAATTCCATGAAAATCGTTGGAGCCGATTCCGAAATTCCTTTATTATTTAAAGATATAAAATATACTTTTTCAAAGGTTTTGGGAGAGACATTTGCCCAGCTATGGAATGAAAAAAGGTTTAATACATATTTATTACAAAATCTTTGAAAGTCAATTGAAAGCAAAGAGAGGATGAGAAAGACCTAACTGGAATAATAAAGATCAAAATCTGATGTTCAGAATTTTGACAAAAGACGTATGAGCATAGACAAAATAAATATATTTTGTCTATGCTCATATGAAGAAGAAGAATAAGTAATTATTGCTAATTAATTACTATTTTATGTTTAAAATAAGTGACGCGTTTGTACATATTAAAATAACAAAGCGCATATTATAAACTGCCTTGCATACTATCCGCATTCGATAACCTTTCCATTGGCACTATTTGATCATAAATCGGATAGTTTGATGTAACAGTTACACCAAGGTCGATGTGCCAATCTCCTTTCCTATTACCACACGGCTTTGGAAAACAAACGCAGCAAGTGTTTAGATGTAATTGATGCCGTTACTGCATTCCGCACGGAAAAGGCGTTAGTTAAAACCAGTACGGATAGCAGAATAAATGTGGATGAGATGGTACGTCAGAAAAAAAGCATGGTCTATAGTTATGCCAAGATAGGTTTAACTAAAAAACATCATCCATAACGCTGTGTTCCGCGAATTTCGACTTTAAGATCTAAGGAATATCTTCTTCTTCGTATGAGCTAAGTGGCTGAGCTCTGGTGTCGAAAGTTTTCAAGCCACCCAAAGGCCTCTGACTTGGCTTAACGACTGCTTGTACAGTACCAACAGCCGGCACCTACAATTTAACGTAGCATCCGACCCCTGTTAGTGCCCAGACGAAACTGACATATTTTAAAATACAGTCTTATACATGGTCACCCATCCAAGGACTGACCGCATCGACCGTTGGTTAACCTCGATGATCGCGTCAGATCAACGAGCTATGGGCGCTAAATCTTAGAAATGAAGATAAAGATATTTCTAATACATATCTTCTTAAAAGACATCTAGTTTGATAATTAGAAGCTCGTTTAATAAATGAATGCTATGCCAATTTTGAGTTTAACGTGTCATTATTAAAGAATTTTTGGAGTGCATGAAATAGATTGTAACATTGACGCACGATTGGCTACGTCGGCTTCTATAGAAAAGTAGTGATTACCACTGGCTAGGTTCTGATTAATTTTGTCATATCCTTTTCGGAACTTATTAGTGATTATGTTGCACTTTGCTTAGGTATATTTAAACATTGTAATTTTTAATTACACAGTTGCTGCAATTTCCTTTATTTTTGTTTGCAATAATCTTATTTTGTATTCGCACGAAAAAACGGTCACACTTACTCATATGAAATGATGGATAGAACTTAAAACGTTGGTTGGATATCCAAAGTTGTTTAGTAAGTGTGGCGGTTGTTTCGTATAAATATATCATAATATGTTATCAGCTTACAAAATCTTATTTTGTGTCCACTATTTTTAGTGACAAAGTTTTATTGCCTAGCTAAAACTGGCTTGTGCATAAATTCACGGTCATTAGTCTGTTGAAAAGTAGTTCTATATAAATGTCCCTAGAGATAAAAGCTCCAATATACGCGAATATGGAGTAGTAAGGTTACATTAAATTAATTTAAATTTTAAATCAAATGGTTGACAGTGAAAAAGGCTGAACATTTAACTAACAAGTAGCTATCTAGTTGTTAGTAAAATATTTATGTAGTAGGTACGTATCTACGTACACGTTTAAAATTTTGAAAATCCCGACGCTTTTGCTGGCGGTCATTTTCCATCGGAAAATTATCAAAGTATATGTACTCCTTTAGTTAAGTCCTTTTGTTTGATACTCATATTGGAGGAGTTTTGAAAAAATATGTAATCCGCCATTTTGTTGGCGGCGGCCATCTTGAAACGATATTCATCAAACATAGCCAAGAACACTCCCGACTAACGCAAGTTTTAACAAAAAAACGTCTTCTTCTTCGTATAAAGTAAGTAGCCAAGCTCTGATGTCGAGAGTTTTCAAGCCGCCCGAATGCCTCAGACTTGGCTTACCAAAAAAAAATGGTTGCCTGTAAAGTCGGTTTCACGGGCGAAGATTTTACGTGTCCGATCGACGACCGATCATAGTTGAGTGGGAGAGAGACGCAAGGCATTCGGCGGGCCTCTCTCTCGTTCGGTGACTCATCGTAACGTTACCGGGCGTTACACTTTTTCTTAAGTGACTCCCAGCCGCAACCTAATTTAAGACGTTGTCACGTCAAAAACTTAATTCGGTTTATTCGTTTGGGATCTACGATGCCACGAGACATACACACTCACAGACAAGTCAAACTTATCTATATCGACGTCATCAATATTATAACGAGAAAAAGTTTGATTGTTTATTTGACGCGAATACGCTCCGAAACTACCATTGTACCAAATTGAAAAATTCTTTCACCGTTGCCAAGCTACATCATTCCCGAATAACATAGGCTTTATTTTATTTCTTTTTACTGCTTGGATTATTCTATAGCCCGTGCAAAGCCGGGACTGGCTGCTAGTAAAAGCATACCTTAAAAATGTACAAATGAGACGACGGAGCGTAATGCGTACGTGTGTGTTACAACAATCATTTAGCAATGTGTTTTATCATATGTATAATCATGATCATAAACATTTGGGGATTACTCATATTAAGACTCATAAGCTCAATTAAAGTAGCATAAAAAGAGAGCTAATGTACTCTCATAAAATCATCCTTTAGTTGTGAAATTGCATTCGAAGAGTGAATACGTGAAATAGAACTTATAGTATGAATAGAATAGAATAAAATAGAATGTCTTTATTATCATATTGTTAAATAATTATTACATTATATAAACATAATCATAACTATCATCAATATGAACTCCTCAGTATTTCATTCAATAATAATTAATAAATTAAATTAAAAGAAAAGCAGCTGTCGAAAGGGCTTTGTCGAAAAGTAAATAAATAAAAAGTAAAATTATAAAATAATATCCTTATTCAATTTTTGAACGCATCATATGAGCGTGCTCGTATGATGCGTTCAAAAATAGTCATTACTAGAAATGGGTCTGAGTCTGTACACTTATGTTAAGTTTCTGTATTTATTGTTTTAGTATGATTGGTTATTTAAGGTTTACGCTTTGTTATAAACCTCATCCTTATGCATTGTTTGTGCAGTAGCGTGCAATATCTAAAGTTTTCAAGTCTTTAACGTGTGCGTGGCACCTGTAGCTTGGCTATCCGATACGATCATTAAGGTTAAGCAACGGTCGATATGGACAGTCATTGGATGGATGACCATGCACAAGAATGTCTTTAAATATGTAAATGTTACGTTATTACTTTTGCTAGAAAGTTTTAAAGAAGAAGAAGAAGGCCTCTGTCTTGGCTTAACGACTGCTTGTTTTATGGGTTACAGCCGGAACCTACAGTACAATTTAACATGTCAAGGTCTAAACGCCCAGGTTAAAATACCACTTTTTAAAGGACAATCTTGTGCATGGTCTCCTGTCCGCTTCGACCGTTGCTTTACCTTTTTGGTTTGCCGGGTCAGCTAGTACCTATAAATCTATGTATTCTGTGTTAACCACGTATCGCGAGATTTTTTGTCGAAATCGTACGACCGTTATAGTGTTCATTGCGATATTAAACAAGATATCGTCTTTACGGTCCGCGTATTCCAAAGTGGATACCGCGACCGTGCGGGCTTACGACATGAATAAATTTATTCGGTTGCAACAAGTATAGCTTGACCTCGGGGACTCAGGGTGGTGGGAAAGACTATGGGTCTTACTGTTAAGTTGCTATGAGAGCAGAATACCATATTTAGAAAAATCATATAAAATCTGCGTAAATGATAGGGGCTACGGTTTTTTCAATTTTATTATCTTTAATTCAGAAACGTTAGAGTTCCAAAACATAGCTTTTCAAACATATAAAATACATGATATAAAAATTCAAAACTATTGTGTTCCTACCAGTAATATAGAAAATAAAATAAATCAAAGGATGATATTATCTAGAATCGTTAAAGCTTCTAATGTAAAGTTGATATACAGTGTAAACTCTATATGTATAACGACACTGAAGGGACTGTGCATTTTATGGCGTTATGGAGAGTGGTCGTTAAATGGAGCGAATGTATCATTGTATGGAATACAAGCTAAACCAATTAAAGTCAACTGATTTCAACGCTTCAGATAGTTTGTCGTTAAATCGAGTGACGTTACACCGCGGTATTTAAACTTAATTGATTGTTCAACGCGAATAGGCACAGAAACTACTGGACCGATTTGAAAAATTCTTTCACTGTTGGGAAGATATATTATCCCCGAGTAACATAGGCTATAGTTTGTTTCTCTTTGCAACTTAGATTATTAAAGAGACCGTGCGAAGCTGGGACGGGATGCTAGTATAAAATACTGTCGTTTAGTATTTAACATTGTCATATAGGAATAAATTCAAGTAGATCTAAAACATTTGGGTGTCCTCAATTTACCCTAAATTATTGGAAAATTTTTAGTTTCGGTAAAGTTCAAAGAAATTTTCTTACATGAGCTGGTAATAATAATTATTTGCACGGCTTCAGAATGCATTAAATACACAAACAAATTTGGATAATAGTTTACTTAGATAACATATCCCGTTAGGCTCAAAGCTCGCGGATTTTACCCGTCATAGGTCAACGACAAAATGTGTATTTAATAAGAATTAAACGCTAATAAAATAAACAATTAAATATTTTTTTTTTAATTTAATTGTTATAATGGAAAAGAGAATTAGTTAAAACTTGTTTTCTTTTCCATTATTACATTATTCTTACATTAAAAAAAATCTTTGAAGCAACTTCTAAACTTGACAATACCCAACAATGTTAATCTATCAGCAGTCAACAGTTATTCATGTTATTACACATATCTATCTGTATTGTAAAAGTATCTTCATACATGTGTGCTTTGATTGTTAACTTCCATTAGTAGTAATAGAAATAAAGGCTTATTTTATTTAATAAAATAAACAACTGCTTTTTTAAACAAAAGATTAGGCACGTGGTACGATATGCGAGTAGCGACACAAACACGATACCTACTGTTCCATTCATTGACTATGCAAAGTTAATGAATGAATGGTGGAGTATTCAAACGTAAACAAAGCAATTTTGACCTCTCTGTTTTTCTGACGGAGGTCCTTGACCTCTAGGCTTTATATATGAAAACTTATGAAATTAATTTTAACCGTTATTATTTTGTTTATTATTTTTAGGTCACAATCTTAATTCAAACTTATAACATGTATACTATAAATACGAATCAATGTTTTGTTTATAAAAAAATATGATTTTAATCTTTAAATATTTCTTTTAATATATGTAATTTATTAATGAATTGTAGGAATTATTCTGGAATAAATGAATTAATTTAAATGTAAATATTAAAATAATATTGTAAGCAGCCCTCCATACGTTCCCACTGCTGGGATTCGGGGCCTTCTCTTACGAGGAAAAAGATATAGATCATAATCTACCACGCTGGCCAAGTGCGGGTTGGCGGATGTCTTTTTTTTTTTTTTTTTTTACACATAATGGGCTTGCGCTTGATTGCAGTTCACCTGATGGTAAGCGAAATTGCGATCTAAGGTGGAGCACGCTTGCCCAGAAGAAACCGGTTCACTCTTGCCTTGAAAACTGCTAGATTATAGTTATCAGGGAACAGGGAATTTGGCAAAGAATTCCACACCTTGGCAGTACGCACAATGAAAGTGGAGGCAAACCGCTTAGTACGCAACTTAGGCACCTCCACAGTATAACGGTGCCGCTTTGGTGTTTCCCTACTCGTCCGGTGGTGGAATGGGGCGGGGGGGATCAAATCATGCAATCCCGTTGCACACTCTCCGAAATGCAACCTATAAAAAACCGAAAGACTGGCCACCATGCGGCGATGCTCAAGGCTCTGCAGCTTCGCCGTGCAAAGAGCATTATTGCCAATTAGCCTCTTCGCTCGCCGCTCTATTGCCTCCAACGCCTCAAGCTGGTATTTAGCCGATCCATCCCAAAGGTGAGAGCAGTACTCCATGCACGACCGAACTTGTGCTTGATACAATGAAAGCAACTGTTCCGGCTTGAAGTACCGGCGCACCTTCGAGAGGATACCCAGCTTTTTGGCTGCCAATTGAGCCTTAGACTCAATGTATGAGCCAAAGTTGAGGGTTGAAGATAAATAGACTCCAAGAAGCTCGAGATGGTCAGTGATCGGTAAGGTTACATTTCGGAAAGTAGGGGCCAGATTAAAGGGCCTCTTTTTTGCGGAGAAAAGACACGCCTGGGTTTTGGCAGCATTAAACCTGACCAGATTGGCATCGCCCCAATCGGAGACTGCCTGAAGAGACAGGTTTAAGCGCCTCACCATAGCCTCTCTATGAGACTGGATATCAGCCACATGTCGGTTTCCTCACAATGTTTTCCTTTACCGTAAAGCGAGTGCTAATCCACACATAACTTGAAAAGTCATTGGTGTAGGGCCGGGATCGAACCAGAGGCCGTCTGAATGATAAGCAGACGTTATTACCACCGTTTTTTTTAATAATATGTATTATATAAAAATATTATTAGGTACGTCTACAGGGCTTAAGGTCGCCAGTAAGATTAACAAGAAAAACGTTAATAATAAGAACAAGCAACTAAAATGTAGATATGATTTGTCATTGCAATGTATTGAAATAAATACATATTGGAAGACTTAATTATGTCTTGCATAAATGCTACTCCTATGTTGCCGAGTCGAAATTGATTTATATAATTTTTTATTTATTCATGAATATCTTAATCAAATGCAGTTGCCAAATGTGTCCAATTTGCAACATTGTGTGCGAATTGTAACGCAACTTTAAGCTTGCACCATCTAAGACTAGGAAAGGTTAATTATTCATAATCATACGGTATGAAATGTGAAGAGGATTATTATTATAGACTTTGGTTGAAACTTTTAGGTATATTTTTTCGTATATTGTATATTAATTGCATAATATAATTATTCACGTATAAAAAGTAGTATTTTAAATTTAATAGAAATAAAAAACCAGTCTATTGTGTATTGTTTTCAATGGGGAACAATATAAGTTTAATTTGTAATTACTACATTAAAGTAATTTATTTATTTTTAGTAATTCATTTTATTTTTAAGTATTAAGTCAATATTGTAGTGTGACTTGTCTTTAACGTATGTTATTAAGGCTAACAAAGTTCTGTATTTCTGTAACTTAGGAATATAATATACAAGATTTATTTAAACCGTACTTTGGCGATGATTGAAAAGTTAAAGTGATAGCATTATATTTATTTACTAGCAGATCGTCCCGGCTTTGCTTAGGCTATAAAATAATTTAAGTTGCAAAGAAAAAAAATATAGCCTATGTTACTCAGGGTAATGTAGCTTCCCAACGGTGAAAGAATTTTCTATTCGGTCTAATTGTTTCGGAGCCTATTTGCATCAAACACAAACAAAAAAATAAACTTTTCCTCTTTATAATATTAGTATTTGCGTCAAACAAACAACTAAAATCAATCTTTTCCGCTTTATAATATTGGTATAGATTAAACAAGATAGTTCGTATCTTCTATTCCCAACGGTGAAAAATTCTTCAAATCGGTCCAGTAGTTTCGGAGCCTATTTGCATCAAACACAAACAAACAAAAAATCTAACTTTTCCTCTTTATAATATTGGTATTTGCGTCAAACAAACAACTAAAAAATAAACTTTTCCGCTTTATAATATTGGCGAAACAAACTAAAAAACAAACTTTTCCGCTTTATTATATTGGTATAGATTAAACAAGCTAATTCTAATCTTCTAAACGAGATGCCGTTTGAAAAGACATGCATACTGATAGACTTTATTCTAGTCGTGTTTGTATAAAAGTCGAGATACGTTTTCCTGACGTACCACATCCATTTTTTTCTGCTATCCTCGGTCTAATCCAACTAAACTTACTTTTAGAAACCAGTAACTGTCACATATCTAATCTGTGTTGTTTCATCATAATTTTAGCTAAACATTCAACAAGACCTGTTTTTAATGCTAAAAATATTTATTTTAATAATGTGTGACATGTAAATGTTTATTATTTTATTATTATTATTTTATTAATATTGACATCATTGCATTTTGACATTATAACAAATTTATTGTATTACATATTGACATTTTTTAAATTTTTAATTTTTTAACGAATAATTGAATAATTATCAATAAATGGTGTATCTTGTTTATCTTATGACTATAACATCACTATTACCTGTTCGTAGTATTTCCTCAATCACACCGCACTGTCACTTCACTCACAAGCACAGAGTCGTTCGCACGAGGAGGTGTCTCGCCAAGCACTGCGGTGGGGCTCGCCGACGGTGCACTTGCGACACCCGACAGGCTCGGACGGTCAATGTTAATAGGTCACTCTTACGGTGTAAATTAGGACAGGTAGTTAGATGTGATGCTACGCTTAGATGTCATCTACCGTTACTAGTTTTTTGAATTCAAGTTCTTTATTTTCGAGCAACAAAGCAAAAAAAAAATTCATACATATTAAAAAAAAACTAATATACAATGTTAATAATAATACTAATTATATTAATAAAAACACATACACACGCAAAAACCTTACTAATAATCTAAGCCGGTGTCCGCGGGTAAGGTGCCTAAAATGCTGGCGGCATTACCTCGCTGGATCGCCAAGCTTATCCGTCGGCCGAGGTAAGCGCATACTGAGAATTTTGACTAGGACCCGCGGACACCGACATGAATATAATTTCAACATTTTTTTTGTCAATAATAATAATAAAATCAAAATAAAATTAGAAATGTCAAATAAAAAGTGAATTAAAAATTATAATTTAACTTAATTTAAATCGAAGCATTGCTTTGACTGATGAAAAATCGTGTCTAGAAATGTTTTATATTATGTCAATAAAGAAAGTACATGCAATATATATGCAATATATACATGCAATATATATATATGCCTATAGCTAATTACAATAATTAACTTTGGTTCGATCCCGGCCCTACACCAATAATTTGGTTTTCAAGATAGTTATGTGTGAATTGACACTCGCTTTACAGTGAAGAAAAAACACCGTGAGGAAATCAGCAATGGGAACATAGGCTTAGCATAAGCATAAGCAGCCCACTATACGTTTCCACTGCTGGGACTTGGGGCCTTATCTCAGGAGGAGAGAGATACAGGCCATAATCCACCACGCTGGCCAAGTGCGGGTTGGCTGATGACACACATCTTCGGATATTGTGATTGGATTGTTTTCTCACGATGTTTTCCTTCGCCGTAAAGCGTAGGCTTGTTTATGCATAGTTTAACTATGAAAGAAAATATATGAAAAAAAAGCACTGTTGACAGTCTCGCTACTTCCATACGTTTCACGTCATTTGACGATATCGAATTGAAGCGATAACAGAAGCGATGGCAACTAGTATAGGCCCTCTAAAGTGCTAAATATGTTTTGTTTAGCAACCTTTTACTTCGGCGGCAAATTACATTTTAACGACATGACCAAATTGACTGAACTTACATCTGTAATGATGACTAGCTTTTTGGGGGAATGGTATTACTTTCTAATTTAGGCCAAGGTCGGCGGAAGTACATTATTTAGTTGTTAGTTTTACGAGTAATATATCTCATTCACAGCCATTACGCAACCAGCTGTTTTAATATAATTTTGAGAGAATTGCTCTGAACTGACAAGAGTTAAGTTTGATATGAAAAAAGCATATACCGTGGAATAAGTAAGGCTAGATTTCATCCTGATGTAGCGCCTGTAGCTCGGCTAACTAAGGTGATCTGACACGAACATCAATGCAAAGCAAAAGTCGCGGCGTACGGTTATGGCATTTTCTTTTGGGCGCTACCGTGGATCGGATGACACGTTAAGTTGTAAGTTCTGGCTGTTGGTCTTAGTACAAGCAGTCGTTAAGCCAAGTCAGAGGCCTTCGGGTGGCTGGAAAACTCTTGACACCAAAGCTTGGCCACTTAGTTCATACGAAGAAGAAGATCTTGAAATACGATATCGTAGCTATCAAAGTCATTAGTCGGTAACGTTGCATTCATTTGTTTTCGCGCGTGTGTGTGTGTGTCTTCACACCGGTTGAACCGATTTAGATTCAATTTGGTATAGAGATCGTTCAAACTATGGATTAATTAATATAAAAGCTACTTTTTATACCGAATTTATACATATAGGTAACATAGCTGGTGACGAAAGTATTAAGTATGTACATAAAACACATTATGCGTCATTATAACATTTTAGGATTTTTTGAGATCCCTTAATCAAACCCTCCCATCCCTTAATCCCTTAACATGGTGAGTATGGGATTAGGATTTCGACAAATTGAAAAACTTTCTTCCTATTTTTGGAGTATGGTAAAAGTAGAAAGGTACAAAATATTCAAGTTCACAATTTTGAGAGACCTAATCTTTTCTGTTTCTTTTGTTTTGAACAATGGTATAAAATAGATTAAACTTTTAGAAATTCTACAGATTCATATAAATTATAGTTATGCAATAAGTATCATGAGTCTAGCGAATCTGAAGTCTAGCGTTTTGCAAACCTAAATTGAGTAATTTAAGCAATTAGCATATTTTTGATGCCATAGGAGTTGATTGATCAATCCAATCTAGGTTTTGTAATACCGGCGGCTTTTAGCAGAGCAATAAATAATCATAAAGACATATCCTAAAATGATCTTAAATACATATCCTTAATACCTTAAATACAAATTCTTAAAGAGGAAAGGAAATTTGCTGTAGCGCTAATTAGTGGTCGATTTCAAATAAGAGTGGTGGAATATTATATTCTGAAAAGTTTATGGTAAATTTGAATAAAATTGGTCAGGTAATTGTTGATATAAACTCTAAACATAACGGCCTTATCGCTAAAAGCGATCTCTTCCAGGCTACTCTACGACAACCCTCTTAACACGAAGGGCAGCGACTGTAAGAAAAGAGAGACGTGTGCAATAAAGAATAATACGAAAAAATATATACATACAACATACAAATTTAATACACACTAGCATACACTTTTTTATTTATCCAACATTATTAAAAGTTTTAAACGTAGACATTTTAATTTATAAAATTGATATTTGGTTTCTCTAAATAAACTTTATATTGATTAACCATAATAAATTATATTATTTAATTACATGAATAAAGACAAATAATTGAGTTGAAAGTATACAATAATTAAATAATGAACTGACTTGAGACGCGATAAGGCTTCTTCTGTTGTGTGTTATTTCTAATTTATGTCACAAAAATATGTTCTCGTATGAACTAGTATTTAGCTTTCACTTGGCTTACCCAAAAAAGAAACAAAAAAAGAAATGAAAGAAAAAAACCATTACACTTACCAAAAACAAAAAACAAATAGTTCACTTTGTAGTAATTGTAGACGTGTCTAGCTATGAACAATGTTCGTAATCAAATAAATTTAATATTGAAGAAGGCATATATTGAAATAAATTAGTCTAATCAGAATCTAAATCTAAAATGCATTTTTTGCAGACTAGCTGCGACCCGTGGTGTTACCCGCATTTATCCGGTATAAAAAGTAGCCTATGTTTTAGTAACCTGTCGTCTTAGTAAATATCATCAAAACTGGTCCAGCCTTTTCAGTGTGAAGGAGTAACATAGATTTTAAAGTTATTTGCGTATCCCACGGGAACCACATTTGTTTTAAGGATAAAAAGTAGCTTAAAAATAGAAGACAAAATTAAATATTTAGTGTACTTCCGCTGTGATCTGAAACCCAAAGTAAAGGTTCACAGCGGAAGTATACTAAAATATTTAATTTTGTCTTCTATTTACAATGGATTTTAGCAAAGTAACGCCTGAGTCAATAGGTTACTAAAAAGTAGCTTATGTGTTAATCTAAGGTCTAACCTATGTTCACACCAAATTTCTTCAAAATTGGTTCAGTCGTTTGAGTGTGAAGTATCAAGCTTACACACACTCACATACACACACAAACTTTCGCATTTATTTTATTAGTAAGGAGTAGGATTTCTTAAGTAAGATATGCTGGTTTGATAAACTAATTATATTATTCTCCTAGTTAATTAAGTAAGCGGAAAAATTATGATGCACTCAATGGATATTCATTACCTTGTGTCGATTATTTAAAATCTTTGTTGCAACTTTATACTCGTACAAAAATCGCACTTAGTGGAGACAACTGGTGTTTTATAGAATACATTTCGGGGAGTGCGCAACGGAGTTGCATAATATAATACCACCATCTCCGTTCCATTACAGAACGAGCAGAAACTCAGCAAAGAGACATAGGTATACAGTCGAAATCCCTAAGTTTCGCACAAGCCGCTTCGCTTCTTCCTTTCTTGTGAGGACTGCAAAACTTTGGAATTCTCTTCCTGAGTTTCTGTTTCCTGAGAAGTACCACCTGGGGGTCTTCAAATCTATAGTTAATAGGTATTTTCTAGGTAAGCGTGTAACATCGTAGGCCATAGTATTGTGGCAAGCTGTGGTCAAACGCAAACCTATAAGTTATAAAAAACAAAAAAAAACTGGTGAGAACTAAGGTTTCCTTTGAGAACCAACGAAGACGAGCTTTAGATGCTCGAAGAGACCACCTAAAAAACAAACCGCCTTCAAACATCATCTACTCTTACAACAACGGTGTTCTCACTTGCACTAAAAAAACAGTTTTTTCTTTTGTATTAATTATTTCAAAAACTATATTTTCTTAGACCCTTTTGAGGGTTCCGTACCTAAAAGGTAAAAACGGGACCCTATTACTAAGACTCCAATGTCTGTCTGTCTGTTTCCAGACTGTATCTCAGAAACCGTTATAGCTAGAGAGCTACAATTTTCAAAAGATATGTATTTCCCGTGCCGCTATAACAACAAATACTAATAATAATAAAAAAAAGATATCAAGGGGAGTTCCCATATAATAAACGTGTTTTTTTATTATTTTTTTTGCTATATGTATATCAATAACGGTAGCTGCTAGACACTTGACATTTTCACAAAATATAATAATATAATATGTATATTAGCTATCGTAGTAAATTATAAAATTTAAATAAAATACATATTTGAGCTACCATACAACAAACATATGAGGGTGGATTAAAAAACTATGCAGCCTAATACATAAATACTTAAACTATTTTATTGTAACCATGACAACCATGTCACAACTCTGGTTGTCAAATTCTATCCCAAGGGGCTGTATTTAAATTAGGCTGAATTATGGGAGCCTTTGTGCAGCATTTTTTAATAATTTAATTAAAAAATAATATTTAAGGGGAGCTCCCATACAACTATGGTACGGTGAACCCTTCATGCGCGAATCGAACTCGCACTTGCTTATTATTTTTATATGATGTTATATGATACATATAGTTAACAAGCAGATTCACTAAAACAACTTTATTTACTTTCGACAAATGATTCGGATGTTCAAAGGTTATATAATTAAAATTACTACAATCATATGAATCAGTTTTGCAGTCAATAATTATTATTCAAGGTGATATGCGAAAACGTAGTGCAGTTTAAATTAGCTTAGCAGTTCAATAAGGTTGTTTAGTTGTCAGGTTACATGCGATAACATGCAAATTTCCAGGAAGTTTTTTGCCACAAACCTAACTGCTAGACAAGTTTAAGTATAAACTTTGCTAATATTAAAAGATAATGTTGCTGGTACTCAAACTGCATGGTAACACATATATCTGTACTAGCTGACCCAGCAAACGTTGTTTTGCCTCACTTACGGGTACAGCGCCATCTATTGATTACTTACTCAACCCAGTCGAAAGGTATCGACATCTGTTAGAATCATTTGGAGTTAACAGATAATTGTGACTGTCAAATAATAACAGACAATAATTAGCAATAAATTAAAATTGCGACTATAGTTTGAGATTTAAACTATCCTATCTCTCAAGTTGGATCGAACTGCACATGGTGTGCGAATTTTATTATAATCGGTTAAGTGGTTTAGGAGTCCATTGAGGACAAACATTGTGACACGAGATTTATATATATGTATTAAGATAAGATTACATCTATACCAGCGAACTGGAATAAACGGAAGAGTAACTCCATACAATTGCCGCTCAGAATTTGAATCCATCTACGCAAACAATTATACTGCTATCCCAACGAAACACACACAAAAACACAAAGCTCGGACGCGAGTGGTCGCATCAAGGTCACGCCACCGATTATAAAATAAAAATAGCCCTAGGTAGCTGTTTTGCCCCGCCCGCCGCGGTATTTTACGCGTGGACGGTGGAACCATTTTATCGGCCAATTTATTATTCCATTTATTTTAGTTCGCTGATCTATACCAATATTATAAAGAGGAAAAATTCTTTCACTGTTGGGAAGTTACAATATTATCCTTGAGTACTTAGTATAGGCTATATTTTGTTTCTTTTTGCAAGTTAGATTATTTAATAGCCCCTGCGAAGCCGGGCAGTTAGTGCTGTAATAATATTAAAAAGATAGTTTGTAACTATGTATATATTTTTACTACTCAAATCCAATCTTGCCGAATTTTGTGTCGAAGTTTTTTTTTATCCTTGATAGTTTAGCGTTTGACTACAGCTGGCCTGATGTTAAGCTGCACTGCAGTCTACGGTGTGGCACGCTTACCTAGAAGATACCTTTTAACTCTTGAAGGCCCCCGGATGATACCTCTCAGGAAACAGAGACTCAGGGAGTGAGTTCCAAAGCTTCGCAGTCCTTACAATAAAGGTCGACGCAAAGCGTACGAAAGTTTGGAACTTCAACTGTGATTCTTCATTCGAGAATGTGGCACATTTCTATTTTCATTTTTATAGATAACTTAAATAATGATAAGGAACCCTTAACCCGCACTTCACCAATTATTATTTCATATACATATTTTACTGGGGTAAAATCGCGGATCGCGACTAGTCAAGTTTTTAATTGACATGACATTGCTATGTCCGACGGAAAATAATAATTGGAGGTTTTCCGTGCACGTTATGCATTAGACATTGTGCATTTATGTTCGTTTGTACATTTAAAGGAGGTTAGTATGAAGGAAATTAACTTTTATCTTAAAGTCCAAACTTAACTTATTTGACGACCTCGTTGGCGCAACGGTTACCATGCCGGACTGCTAACCAGAAGGTTCAGGGTTCGATTCCCGGCCCGGCCGACATCTTTGTGCTTAACTAAATTTGTTGGTTGTGGGTCTGGGTGTTATTAATGTATCTACAAAAAATATATATGTAGTACATATCACTTGTGTTAGCTACCATAACATGAACTAAAAATGGTTCAGTATGGGGTTAACCAGCCATGTGTGAAATGAGTCCTAGTATTTATTTTATTTAATATTTATTTATATTTCATTATGGTAAACCTATATTTGTAACTTATTCTTCTTACATGATTAATTATATTTTCTAGTAATAGTATATACCAATATTATAAAGAGGAAAGGTTAGGTTGTGCATTTGAAGCGAACAGGCTCAATGTTTTCTTTTTCGACAGTAAATAACGTATAAAATAAAAACCTCTCAGCTAGTATAAAAATAACATATAATCTTAATATCTTATACATTTTTAATCACGCGCGAAACCGGGATGGACTGCTAGTTATAATGTATATACTACTTTAATTTAACATATTAAATTATTTTTAATTATATAAGTATTGAAAAACTTAACCTATATAGCAGTACAGCCAACGCGTAGGCTTACATTTTGACTTGGGTTCAACCAATGTATTTAAATTAGTATTGACATTTAAATTGATTTAAAATTTAATGTGATTGTGTGGCTCGTAACTATATTGTTATAAATAAAATATAAGATTTTTCGTTACCCATATAGAATCTATCAAATGACCACTTGATCCATGATCAGAAATGATTATGAAAATAATTATCCTTCATATGAATGATGTCGATTGCGACGTAGCATTGGCGTACGTGATTTCGCTCGCGTTATCAACTCGACGACATTGTATTATGTTACTACTGACTTCTTTTTAGGGTTCCGTACCTAAAAGGTAAAAACGGGACCTGGAACTAAGACTCCGCTGTCTGTCTGTCTCCTGTATCTCAGAAACCGTAATAGCTAGAAAGCTGAAACTTTCACAATATATGTATTTCCTGTGCCGCTATAACAACTAATATTAAAAGTAAAATAAAAGAATATATTAAGGGGGGTCGGCTTACTTTCGATACGACGAATTGTATGTACGATTTGAACGAATAATTGGTAAAAACCGAAAGTTAAGCTTGGTATTTAACTGACATCCTTACTGACTATACCCAGAAACAGTGTTACATTCTTTCGTAAAAGATACGTAACCCATGCTCGGCGCGTTGCCTAAGAGCACCCTTGACTCGCGGCTATGGGTGTCTGCCATTCCAACTGTTTTGTAACTTGTCTGCAGCCGTGCTAACGTACGGCAAATGTACCTTTCGATAGGGTCACGGAAATTTAAGGGCGTTTTATTTTTTTTCACCATCATCATCATCAAAACAAACAAACAAACAAACATTTATTTATTGAAGCAAACAAATTTACAGTAACATTTTAAAAGGTAGCCCTGGCTTCTGTGCTAGTATGCACTGTGTTACAGAAGCCAGTGCCTTCTCAATTTTACAAACATTATGATTATACTTATAAACTAGCCATACAAAATAGAATAAACAAATACTAACTCAATACTATACAATATACCAATACAAAACTATCATCAGCCTGTATCTTTCCACTGCTGAGTAAAGGCCTCCTCCAACACGCCATATAGTACGATCTTCAGCCAGTTTCCACCAGCTTTTTCCATCACGTCATCTGACCATCGTGCTGGTGGTCTGCCTATCTGTCGTTGACCGTTCCTCGGATACCACTCGGTGAGTGCCCTGCTCCATCTAGAGACTTCCCTACGCACCAAGTGTCCTGCCCATCTCCACTTCAACTTGGCAATTCGTATCGCCACGTCTTCGGCACGTTTTTCACCAACGATTCCTAAATTCTAAGGAGCCCTAATATTTCATTGACACATTTTTACGTGTCTACCGTTTCACTTTTGACAAGCAGGAATACAAATATGCACATCTTACTTATATAATAAATATGAAAGTTTGTGTGTATATGTTTGTTACTTCTTCACGTTCAAACGGCTCAACCAATTTTGATGAAAATAGGTTTTTTGTATGGAAATAGGTTAGACCTTGCATTAACACATAGGCTACTTTTTATCCTGAAAATAACTGTGGTGCCCGTAAAATACACAAATAACTTGAAAATCTACATATGTTACTCCTCCACGCTTCAACAGTTGAATCGATTTTGATGATATTTAATATGAAGATAGGTTAGACCTTGGACTACTACTATGAACTATGAACTACTTTTTATCCCATAAACGTAACGGACAAAGTAAATAAATAGTGTACTAGAATGCTTCATCAATAATTACTTTTGCGTAAAGTAATCAAATCATTTAATAAAACTAAAACGTAATTTAAAATATGCAATATGCCGTCCTTTACTGTGTGGTTAGGTTAGACTTCTACACCAACTGGAAACAGCTAACTTAAGACAGGCAAGCATGGCAGTAATTAGTAGGGTAATAGTTTTGATAAAAAAAACGGATTCAATATTGTCATACATATTTGTAATTGCACTAATTTTCAACAATCAATTGTTCTTTTATTATAATTATCTTCAATAGATTGCAATGTCTTTCCATCAGTATTTGGTAATATAAAATACAAAATACCTCCACATATTAAAGAAGAAATTCCAAAAAAAGAGAACAATACAGAAGCTCCAAACAATCTCATGATATCAGGCGTTAATTTGGCAGTACTAAAAAGTAAAATGTATGAAAATGCTGTGTTAATCCCAGAGCCTAATCCTCGGACAGCACTGGGCATTAATTCTGGGACAAAAGTCCATCCTAAAGTCAAAATGATTGTCGAAAAACACAGGAAGAACACCAAACATAATACAGGCAACCATATTACATTACTATAACCATTTAGTAGACATGCAACCAAGCCTGTAATGAACACTGCCACCCCGATGTTGCTCGACAATAACAACGTTTTCTTTGTTATATATTTACCAAACAAACATACAACGGATGCAAGGAAACAGACGATGCAATCCATGACTACCATAATCATGAACGCATCCAATTTGCCTAGGAACGTTTGCTCAAATATATCTTGAGCGTAGACGTTGATAACGTTAACGCCTGAACATTGTACGTTTATCATTACCACTAGAAGAGTAAGCATCGGTATCAAAAAGGAGCTTGATATTAAAACTTTTAAAGTATTCATAGTACTATTAGGCTTCTCAGATTGCTTCTTTAAAATTGCATTCAATTCATTCTCAGAATCGTCATCGTTCCCACGGAACCATCGGAAAAGTTCAATGCCTTCATCTCTTCTGCCTTGTGAAATCAACCATATGGGACTTTCCTTTAAAAATAATGAAAAGACAGTAATCAAAACAGACAAAGCAATGGATGTCCACCCACACGCGCTCCAATAGAAATAATGTCCAATGACATGACTCATTAGTGTACCAATATTATATGATATGCTTGGCAATACTAAAGCTACCGATCGTATGTTCGGATGAACGATTTCTCCAATGTAAACGTACAAAATATTTCGGGCAAGTCCTGACGATAGGCCAGTAAAAAACATTCCTATAATAATGATGTTGGTGGAAGGAGCGTTGAGAATTGTAATCCAGCCGACAATGTAAGGTATCCCCATAGTTATGTGAGCAATTTTTCTTCCATAGCTGTCCATAATTTGGCCGCTTACGATAGATCCAATCACCATTGATAGAAAGCTGGCTGACGCTGTGGAATACGAGTATAAAGCATTTTAAGGTTATTATTCGACACGGATGGATTTAAAAACTGCATGAATGTTTGAGACGTCTTAGAAATAAATAATTTAATAAGTATTAAAGCTTGGTTTGGTTATTTAAATTTATAACAGTGGTTTGTATTGGAAAGTGCCATTCAATGTACAAAAGTTACAGCTTTTAATTTATACGCATAAAGTATTTCTCTATTTTTCTGTAATTTAAAGCAATTAAAAATACATTTGTACAATACTAATGCATCACATCCGCTTCTTTTTCTTTTGAAATAGCTAGGATCTTGTCGGTGAAATTCTCATCAACGACACTTTACTCCAAAATTAAAAAGAATAGTGCGGTGGTTTTCATTATCCGCAAAGGAAGAAATAGTGGTGTAGTTACCTATCCAAGACTCTCGGCTTTCCTCGTGGTGTATAGTTTTGTCTTCCCGAAGTTGTGGCAACATGACAGCTGTAACGTTACCGCTTATACCAAAGCAAAGGGCGAACAGGTAACCCGGTATTGATAGTAACACCTGAAAATGATCAAATGTTAATGTCAAATGTCAAATAAAATGACGAAATTATTAAAAAATTAAATTTATTTAGTAAAACTAATTATATAAATAAAAACACACACACACACAAAAACCTTACAAATAGTAACTTAAATCTAAGCCAGTGTCCGCGGGTAAGGTGCCTAAAATGCTGGCGGCATTACCTCGCTGGATCGCCAAGCTTATACGTTAGCCGCGGTAAGCGCCAGCTCTTGGGTCATTTGTTCTGTCCACCAGCCGTTTGGACAGATCAATAAATAACTTACGGGCGTTGGGGCCCCATAGCCCCAAAGTTTCAACCCCAAAAGGCGAAAATATGTATCCGTTGCTTAGGCATTCATATATCCGCCTTTTGAGGTTCTCAGCATGCAAGGCAGCGTATAAAAAAATATATTTGAAATGTGTATTAGTTACTCCCGCTTTGACCTGTAACTATAAAATTGCGAAAAGCGAAGAAATAGTTTCATCGTTGTCCGTCATGAATTACTAAGACATCATTGACCGTCCGTCTTTCCGTCACTCGGACCGTAATAGCTAGAGACTTTAAATTTTCACACATGATTTATTTCCATTCCCGCCATATCAATAAGTACTAGGAACGCCGAGCTCCTATATAAAAAACTTGACTTAGCAAGTAATAACTAATAATGGTGGCGATTCAGCGGCACACACGACTAAACTAAATTTAAAGAAGCCCCGTCTCTTTTCATCTTAGGTGGCCAGAAAGATACGGCACGTTCTGCACCACACACAAAACAACTAAAATCACGTCAAATGTAGAAAATATAGGCGACTTTAGAACGCACTGACTTGTATCACCTTTTAAAACTGCCTGTACGAGTACATTCGTGAAATGTTTTTTTTTAATGTTATTTGTGTACTTTGTTTTGTCGTTTTTATTTCGTGTCACAAAATAAATGATTCTCTCTTTTACTCCATATTTGGCGTGATTTTAGTTGTTTTGCCTGTGGTTCAGAACGTCCCGTCTCTTTCTGGCCAAGATGAAAAGAGACGGGGCCTTCTTTAACTTTAGATTAGTCGTGTGTGCCGCTGAATCGCCACCAGTAATAATTAGATGACTCGCACTTGTCCAATTAAATGTATTCAACTCAATTTTTTTGTTTTAGATCAAAGCGGAAATAAATGTCATATTTCAGATATTCATCTCACCTACAATGTTTTTCCCTGAATAAACAAGTTATCTATGACATAGACCTGTATCATAATACAGTTCTACGAGTATGGTTTTGCACATAATTGTACTTAACGGTGTTATATTATTAAAAAAAAAAACAACTGAAAACTTACACAATAAAATATATTTGTACCTTTCCCGTCACATTTTACAAAACAAATAAATAAATATTCACACACACACACGGCTGGTTAACCCCATACTGAACCATTTCTAGTTCGTATTATGGTTGCTAACACTACTTATACATACATATTTTATATAGATACATATTTAACACCCAGACCGACAGCCAACAAATTTAGTTCAGCACAAAGATGTTGGCCGTGCCGGGAATCGAACCCGGAACCTTCTGATTGGCAGTCCAGCATGATTACCATTACGCCAACGAGGTCGTTTCACTAATGAATAAATAGATTACACCAAAAAATTTTAATCCAAGCGTGATTGAGCATGTGCTCAAAATTAGCATTGTTAAACTTTGACGACCACGTTGGCGCAAAGGTTACCATGCCGGACTGCTAAACAGAAGGTTCCGGGTTCGATTCCCGGCCCGGTCAACATCTTTGTGCTTAACTAAATTTGTTGGCTGTGGCTCTGGGTGTTAAATATGTATTCATTTATAATATGTATGTTTGTATTGTGTAGTATATCAGTTGTGTTAGCAACCATAATACGAGCTAGAAATGGTTCAGTATGGGGCTAACCAGCCGTGTGTAAAATGTGTCAAAAAAAATATCTCACCTGTCGAAGTATATGTGACTTGATGAAAACTTCACTAAATCCATTATTTGTCATATGAACGTTCATTTTCATTATTATTTTTATTTCTTGTACTATAATTTGTTTCTTGTTTTAGTGACTAAATCTTGCTTATCGTACAGGAAATTAATAGTAAATGTTTTAAAATCAAAGTCTTTTAGAATAACTGTCAGGGCAGTCAAGCGAGGTCGGCGAGAAAAATCTAATATTAAACAGTTTTTATAGGTTTTGTAGCTTTTGTACTAATCTACTATTAAGGTTTTTTTTTAGCTAAAATATGTAATTATTGATGATATTATTAAAAATACACAATTCATTTGCATAATATTTCATTCGCATATCTATATATGTAACTAGCTTTTTCCCGCAGCTCCGATATGTATGTAAATCGATTTATTTGCGAATCGAATTTTCCCTCAATTTTGTTTGCTACAAACCTCACGGAGCCCGAGACCTTTCCAAAGAATGCAAAACCGTGGAAATCGGTTCGTGCGTTCTGGAGTTATAGCGTCAGGAAGGAAAACCCAATTTATTTTTATTTTATAGATATTCTCGTATTATATAGATATACAAATTATCATACTCATACATATCCACAAAGGGGGGGGGGGGATAGGATATATACATTGGGAAGCGGTTGGTCCTCGCTTCTGGAGATCCAAGAGCTGGCAGCTATTTCTTACAAAGACTAAGTTTAGCTGTTCAACGGGGTAATGCTGCCAGCATCTTGGGAACTCTGCCCCGCAGCGACAGTCTGGATGGTGAGCTTACTCTAATTTAAATTGTATTGTTTAAGTTTGTATATAATATTTTAATTGATAATTTCTGTAATAGTTATTTGTAAACAAATATCTTGAATAAACTATCCACAAATAATAACTTCAAATGGTTAAAAGCTATGTTCATTTTCATATGAAACTACAGAAGATATGCTAAAAATAATTATAAACTTGTAAGACATTAGATACATACTAGCTGACACGGCAAACGTCGTTTTGCCTTATAAATTATTTTAGGGGTATGGAAAATAAAAAGTAGCCAATAGATAGTAACTGATTCTCAGACCTACTGAATACGCATTTAAAATTTGGTAAAAATCGGTCAAGCCGTTTCGGAGGAGTACGGTAACTAACATTGTGACATGGAAATTTTATATTTAGGAAGATATAGAAGATAAAGTTAAAAATCATAATCGTAATAAGTAACATACAAGCCTGGTTGGTGATAAACATCACGCTAGTTCGTAACAATAGCAGTTTATAATTAATTTGTTGACGACCACGCTCGGCTCCCCTTAAATAAGACCATTTACATTTTACTTGAATCTTGCCTTATTTTATTTAACATCCATGAAAATGAGACAAATGACATGACAAGTAGACGTTATTATCTTGCGAGTTTTATAAACAATGTTTATTTAACTGCTACAATGCTATATTATTATTTATGCAAATTTATTTTCAACTGTGTCATATTTAGAGCATGCTGAACAAAATGAAGTATTTTAACAAAAGATTCCTAATATTTTTATTATTTTTTACATAGCATTAAATTTTTTTAACACGCCTCTAACAAAATAAAAAGGTAACATAACGGTAAGGTTATTTATTAGTTATATTTATTTTATGTACAGGTTTTTTATTGTATCCATCCTCTATACACTGCAAAGTTTTTCCATCGGTGTCCGGCAATATAAACAATAAAATAATCCCACATACAAAAGTGGAACAACCAATCACAGCAAACATCGCGGGCGCGCCAAACATTCTTATAAAATCAGGCGTTACTTTGGCAATTGTGAAAAGTAAGATATAAGAAAACGCAGAATTTATTCCAGATCCCAATCCTCTAGCGTTACTAGGAAGCAACTCCGGTACAAACGTCCAACCTATGATCAAAATATTAGTACCAAAACACAGATAAAACACTAAACACACCAAAGGCACCCACTCAAAATTATCACACCCAACTATCAGACATATAACCAAACCTAAAGTAAATACAAACACACCAAAATTGCTTATCAAATATATCTTTTTCTTTGGTACATATTTCCCTAGAAAACAGATACAGACTGACACAAGACCGACTATGCAATCCATTACCACCATGATAATAAATGGGTTCATGCTGCCAGAAAATGTGTGTTGAAATATATCTTGGGCATAAAAACCTATCGCATTAACGCCTGAAAATTGTATGTTAGTCATTATAACAAGTGTAATGAGCATAGGTTTAATAACGGCGCTTGTACATAAATGTTTTAATTTATGCGTATTAGCAGTGTTTTCGGATTGCTTCCTTAGAATAGCTTTTAACTCAGCCTCAGACCCATCGCTGCTACCACGGAACCAACGAAAAAGTTCCATCCCTTCATCAATTTGACCCCTCGTGATCAACCATAAGGGACTTTCTCTTAAAAGTAAAGAGCTTATTACAACAAGAACTGCGGGAAAGATGCACACAACAGCACATGACTTCCAATATAAATAATGACCTATTACATGGGTCAGCAAGGTACCTAAGTTAAACATTAATCCCGGCAAAGGTAAAAGTAGCGCTCGTATTTTGGGACTCGCTATTTCGCCGAAGTAAACTAATAAGACAGCTCTTATTGTGCCTGATGTGAGTCCTGTTAAAAGTCTTGCCAATATAATGATGTTCGTAGAAGGGGCGCAAGCCATGATTATCCATCCGATAATAAAAGGTATTCCCATGAACGTGTGCGTCATTTTTCTACCATAGTGGTCTAATATGTGGCCACTGCTGAGAGAACCAACCACCATGGCTAAAGACGATACCGATGCTGAAATGAAAATATTACGTTATAACATATTACATTACAAATATGTGTTTTCAAATCTAATGGTATTCAACATTGCTTGTGTTTTAGTTGAATAACTGATCCTATCTTTTTAAAATAAATAATAAATATTAGGACACATTCACACACGGCTGGTTAGCCCCATACTGAACCATTTCTAGCTCGTATTATGGTTGCTAACACAACTGATATACTATATATACATACATACATATTATATATAAATACATATTTAACACCCAGACCCACAGCCAACAAATTTAGTTAAGCACAAAGATGTTGACCGGGCCGGGAATCGAACCCGGAACCTTCTGATTAGCAGACCGGCATGGTAACCTTTACGCTAACGAGGTCGTTTATAATATATACATACAATATAAATGTACGTACGTAAGTATAAGTAATGACTTGATAGTGTTACTTTTGGAAGTTGGCTGGAAATTTAGAAAAAGTCTAACTAATGTAACGTCACATAAAAAATGCAATAAGTTACCTATCCATGATTCATGAGTAGGATTATAATATATACTCTGATCTTGCCGTAGTTGTGGCAAGAGAACCGCTGATATGCCAAAAGTCATGCCAGTGCCAAAAGCCATAATACATCCTGGTATGGTTGCTATAATCTGTAATATATTTAAATATGTATGGTTGTATTATATTGTATGATTTTATAATGATATATGTATATATTCAAGCTTTTACACTCATCATCGCATATGCTATATACATGCAGTTAGTAATAAATGGACACCGGACATTTATACGGCACGATAGCTAAGAAACATCGAAATTGTTCCAAATAATACAACTATTATGTACATAGATAGATAGATAAGATGGAAAAATCCTTATTGCAGACAAAATAAAAAAAAAAAAAATTAAATAAACTATAGTCTGGTATAATGCGCAAGCAAATAAAATTATCAAGCCAGTAATAAGTTTTTTATCATTGTTTATATAATTATGGCATTTATGTTTCTCCTAGTAAAGAAATATTATGTAAAACTTAATGAAGTAGGTGAGTAAAAGCAGTATTACAACTACTTACCTGCCTATAAGTATGGGTCTTTATCCCGAACGTCTTAAGCGGTTCATTTTTATCAAAATTATTTTTCATGTTTCACTTATTAATTACACAAAAAAAAATCATAACAACGTCTACGCCTGAAGAAATCTGAATATTCATTAGTACCACTTTCGAAATGCGTGCTAGATATTTTAATCTACGTGTTTGCAAACATTGTATAAGACATTCTTTACTTTATCATCTATATAAATGTTATAAATAAACAACAAGTTTTATCACCAAAACCATATGATGGATGTCCCAAAATTAGCTTAAAATTTAAATTCAGTCAAAAACACATATCTTGTCTTTAGAGTATATTTTTTTTATTGAACCATAATGTAAAGAGGTATAGGATTATGTATGGAATCATGATGTTAAATTGAAAGCGAATGTGGCTCGGTGGTAATAACTTCTGTTATTTCCATCAGACGGCCCCTACACTAATGACTTGTTTTTCAATCTATGCGTGGATTTGCACTCTCTTTACGGTGAAGGAAAACATCGTGAGGAAACCAACATGTTTGAGGATCACAATATCCGAAGACGTGCGTCATCCACCAACGCGCACTTGGCCAGCGTGGTGGATTAAGGCCTATATTAAGGCTTATGCTTATGGTGTTAAATTAAAGCATCTATACGAGAGAGTACACAACCTGTAAATGTCGCATGCAGTGATTGCATTTCACGGGTTATATGACATGTGTCACCATCTTGTTGAAATCAGATATTGGTAACATTAATGTCGTTTTGACATGATTACATTTCTATCAGATTATTTAAAACTAGCAGATCGTCTAGGCTTCGCATTGGCTATAAAATAATCTAAGTTGCAAAGAAAAACAAAATAAAGCCTATGTTACTCAGGGATAATGTAGCTTCCCAACAACGTTGAAAGAACTTTTCAAATCGGTCCAGTAGTTTCGGAGCCTATTCGCGTCAAACCAAAAATCAAACTTGGTACTATAGTATAGATACCTAACTCAATGGTATAGATGGTATAAAATTACACAGTTCTATTTTTTTGCGCAAAAGCCTACAATGCACTGATACATTGAATGGAGAGATTCTATGCTACATAAATGAAATTTAGACACATTTATGTAGATGTATATAAAAACTAATTAATTAAAATATATTTAACTTTGGCAAAAAAGTGCATATGTGTCTGCAATGCCAGGAATACCATTTGCATGGTGTGCTATTCTATAAATAACCCTGTGTTCTTCACAGTTTAAAAAAAATATAACAATCTAAATGAAAAAAAAATGTTTTGTACTTTATTCAAATATATTGCGCTACTTTTGGGATACCTTAGTTAATCTATTCTAATGAATTATTTTTCATATTAATCAGAAAAAATAAAACATTTATAACTAAAATATAATTAAAAACAACACAATAATTAAAAATATATATATATATATATAAACTAAAACAAATAATAAACTGCTGTTTGAATATTACTTTAATGTCTTACAGTTCGGTATGCATGGTTAACCAGTAGCTTTTGATCATATCAGCTCCTTTTTCTGCAATCATTATACTTGGTGCGTTTGTATTTCCTCTCACAATTGTTGGCATAATACTAGCATCTACTACTCTAAGACTTTCCACTTTACGTACTCTTAGTTCAGGGTCGACAACTGCCTTTTTATCACTATCAGGGCCCATTTTAACGGTGCTTGTCGGATGGTAAAGAGAAAATGTTAATTCTCTAGCTAAGCATTCCAAATATTCATCACTATCATTGTTATGCGGTTTACAGGCGTCGATGTCCAACCACTCGTGTTTGAATCCAACTTCTTTGAATGCCTTTGTTTCGCCCAGCTTCAAACCGTACTGCTTAGCTCCTCGAATCAAAGTTTTCATATCTTCAGGATCATCAAAATAATTAGCGTAAATAAGGGGAGGCTCGAATGGATTCTTACTTCGCAAAAGTATGCGGCCTCTCGACTTTGGTTGTAGTAATGTTACGTACACAAACATTGCAAAATTATGTTTGTTCATTATTCTAAATTTCGTTTGTACCTCTTCATTGAGGCCATGCTTGTCAAGCACGTCTAACATGTTATAAATGCTTGGAGGAAGTACAACGTAGTGATATTGGATATCGGGGCTTTCTGAATAAGGATCTGTAGTGTTCACAAAGGCAATGACTCTGTGAGGACTAGTATTGGATAATGGGCCTTCGAGATCTACAATACTTTGATACAGCATTTCTGTGATGTTTGCCAAAGAAGATATATTTTCATCACCCGGTAAAGTGTAAAAAAGAGGATGGAAAAGATGGTCTTGTAGGTTTTCACCAACTGGCAAATCCGCTTTTACTTCGATTCCCAAGTCTTTCAAATGCTTTTCTGGACCTATCCCAGACAGCATAAGAATTTGTGGTGAATTAATCGAACCTGCTGATAATATTAATTCTTTCCTCACATTCACAGTAATTTCTCTACCATTGTGGCTTAGTAAAACACCACTAACTTTATTAGTTCCCGGTTTGAATAGAATTTTACTAGCATGTGTATTTTTCATGACGTGTAAGTTTTTCCTATCTTTGACAGGCCTTAAAAAGCTCGCCGCAGTCCCTTGTCTCCTGCCATGGTTGCTGTTACAAGCACTCTGAATTACTCCCATTTGGCTCTCTCCATTGATATCAGATGAATGCTTTATGCCTAATTCTTTGGTTGCTTCTATGATCATCTTTTCGAAAGGGTCGATTGAATCAACTGAGACGTTTAGGTATCCGTTAAAACCGTGATATTTTTTTGTCTCTTCCGTTTGTGGAGCCAAGTGATTCTCGCTCTTCTTAAAGTAAGGAAGGACGTCCTCATAGCTCCACCCTTTATTTCCATCGGCTGCCCAGAGATCGTAGTCTAACTTGTTGCCTCTTACATAAAACATTGCGTTAATGCTGCTGCTTCCTCCAAGAGTTTTTCCTCGTGGCCAAGCGCAGCCTTTGCTAGCATAACTTCTACAGGCGCCATCTTGAGGTTCTGTCTTGTACCCCCAGTCTTCTGGCGTATTCATATTGCTGTAAAATAGTTGCGGTACCTGTAATAAAAATCAAAAAGGCAACTTGCATTTTCAATTATCTTAGATGAGAATTATCTCTCCGAATTCGTATAAAAGACCATTCGAACGTGAAAAAATATGTACGCAATATAAATAAAGTATGCAGATACAGGACAGATAAATACGTGTACGTATATGAATACTTATTATATTCGAATAAGCAAACTGACACGAGGAACTTCGATCTTAATATGTATAAAAAAAACTATAGCTCTAAAATTACACATTTCACGTCGAAATGAAAACGCCACGCCGGTTTTATGCCAAGCAAATTTGAGTCTTTTACCTCTGTAGCTAGGGTAGGGTTTCCTCCCGCCTCGACCAGAAGTACTTTCCAATCGGTTATTTCACTGAGTCGGTTAGCCACCACTGAGCCCGATGACCCGGCGCCAATTATAATGAAATCGTAATTCTGATCTGGAATTTAAAAAATATGAAATATTAATTAACACTTTTTTATGTTACAAGAATAATCGGGCTTTGCTCTCTTTTGATGCGCGTGTCGACATCTATCTATCTATTTTATAATAAATATTAGGACACATTTCACACACGGCTGGTTAACCCCATACTGAACCATTTCTAGTTCGTATTATGGTTGCTAACACAGCTGATATCCTACATATACATAGATACATATTTTATATAGATACATATTTAACACCCAAACCGACAGCCAATAAATTTAGTTCAGCACAAAGATGTTGGCTGTGCCGGGAATCGAACCCGGAATATTCTGATTGGCAGTCCGGCATGGTAACCATTACGCCAACGAGGTCGTTATGGTTTTGAGATAATTCTCTCTACCACTGTTACTTTGTGCACCAAAAGTATTTCGTCGCACACGAGAAACCAATGTTTGTTTTTTATCTGGGACGCTTTTCCCTACTTGGTGTAGCATTCGTGATTTCGACTTTAATATCTCAACGTGACATTATCTTCTAATTCTAATTCTAATTTGAAGTGGGGGTGATGAGACCTGCACTGACATCCCGCTAGGGGCGTATTGTGCATTCCCCCCTTACCAGCCTACCCAAGCCAACCGAGCTCCTTGAAATAACGGAGCACAGCCCTGGGTCGCTGGCATACCTGTTCCACCCCTGTTGCGTCAGATGGTCTGTTTGTCTGAAGATTAGCAATGGAAGGCGAACTTTCATCTTGAGCTGCTATCATCAGGCCGTAACTCCTTCTGGTTTGTTTGGTGGCCTCACAGTGCAGTAGCACGTGTTCTACCGTTTCATTTTCCTCCAGACAGCCCCGACATAGAGGGCTGTCCGTCGCCCCTATTTTGTGTTGGTGGTAGTTGAGATCGCAGTGGCCGGTAATGATGCCGACCATCATACGTAGGTCCCCTCTTGTGAGTTTTAGTAAATTATTTGTTACTTTTTTGTTTAATTTGGGTAAGAAGAGTCTAGAGTTTTTACAATCAGTCCTTTTGTTCCACAGATTTTGGTGTTCTCGTTCAGCGTGTGCTCGTAGTGTATTTCTAGCTTCCATAGCTGTCGGCTTGCAGAGATCAGCTATGTCAGCGCATATCGTTTGTTTCTTTGCTCCTTCTTTTGCAAGCAGATCTGCTTTATTGTTACCTTGACAAGTGCTATGACTCTTGGTCCAGGTTACTGTAACATCATATATCTCTGCCAGTTTTTGTAGAGTCAAATGACATTCCTTTATGACTTGTGATCTGGTTATCGGTTTTCTGAGTGCGTAGATCGTTGCGGCACTGTCAGTTGTAAAATTTAGCTTCATATTTTTACTTATAGGTTCAACAAAATTTCTTAGCAGCACTGTTTTCGCCGCTAGTAGTAAACCCATTGCTTCAGTTTGAAAAGCTGTTGTGGTTTTGGGCAGTGACATGGAATCCTCAATCCCTAATTCTGGTGAGTAATATCCGCAACCTGCTCCATTGTTGTTTTTAGCGCCGTCACAATAGACATTGTAGACCTCGTCAACAGCGACAGCAGTCGCCGTTGCGCTCTGAGGCTTTATCTCCTCCGTCTGTAGAGAGTATCTTTTGCCATCCAAGTATGTTTTAGCTATCTTGTCGGTTCCTCGAACTGAGTTAGGAACTATTGATATTGCTTTTTCTAGAATTCTGCTGTGGTTTGTACAAGAACCCACACCTTTCCACTGGTTTGTTGATTTAATTCTTAGGGCTGCAGCCATTGCTTCTTGCTGTATGTGCAAATGCAGAGGCGTCAATCCGAGTAGTGTATCCAGGGCGGCTGAGGGTGTCGATTTATTGCATCCTGTTATCATGGAGCACGCCAGCCTCTGGAGTTTCTGTAGTTTGGTGATGGTGGTTATAAGATTCGTCCTGGGCCACCACACTATGCTACCATACGTTAGAATTGGTCTTACTATTACAGTGTACAGCCAGTGACTTAATTGTGGTTTTAAACCCCAGTCCTTGCCCACAGCTCTCGTACACTGCCATAAAATATTTGTAGCTTTGGTGGTAACATGGTCAAGTTGTTTACCCCAGAGAAGCTTACTGTCTAACCAGATGCCTAGGTATTTAACTTCTTTGCTAAGGGTAAGCTGCGACCCAAAAAGACGTGGAAGTTTTAATGTTTTCGGTATTTTAAGTTTTCTTGTGAAGAGCACCATTTCGGTTTTCTGTGGGTTCACCGAGAGTTTGTGCCGCTCACACCATCTTTCGACTATGTTGAGTGCTTTTTGCATTTTTTCGCATAGCGTTGTTTCGAAGAGACCGGATATCATGATTGCCAGGTCATCAGCGTATCCAATGGTTGTAATACCATCTTTGTTGAGCAGTTCGAGGAGCTCGTTTGCCACCACTACCCACAATAATGGGGACAGAACTCCTCCCTGAGGACATCCCTTTGTCACGACACAGCGTGAGTTTGTGGACGACTCGATGCTGGCTGCTCTATTTGACAACATAGTTGTGATCCAATCGTTCACTCTATCATCGACGTTATGAGCCCGCAACCCGTTTACAATGCTGGGAAACGTCGTTTTATCAAAAGCGCCTTCTATGTCTATAAATGTGACTAGACATGATTGTTTATGTTCGATAGCGCTTTCGATTTTGTATACCACTTGATGTAGCGCGGTTTCTGTCGATTTACCAGATTGGTACGCATGTTGATTTTTATGCACCGGCTTGTCTATCAGAGGACCGTTGCGTATATATTTGTCACAAAGTCTTTCTAGTGTCTTCAGCAAGAAGGAGCTAAGACTAATTGGCCTAAATGACTTTGGATCCGTGTAGTCAGACTTTCCTGGTTTTGGTAAGAATACTACTTTAACCTCTCGCCATGCCTTGGGTATATACTTCCAGGCTAGGCATGATCTGTATAGAGCCACAAGGTGGTTTCTTATTTTGGCAACACTCCAATGCAGAAGTGCAGGAAAGATTTCGTCCATTCCAGCGGCCTTATAAGGCAGGAAGGTGCTGATTGCCCATAAAAGTGCTTCTTCAGTTACTATGTGTGAGGCGAAATTCCAGTCGTCTCTGCATGGTTCTTGCTGAGTCTGGGTTTGCCATCCTCCTTCATTGTCCGTTATACAGTCCGGAAAGTGGGTTTTTAACAATAAGTCAAACTGTTCTTCTTCTGAAGCAGTATAAGTGCCATCAGTATTTTTTAAGGTACCCAACTTTACACTTTTGTTTTTCGATACCAGCTTCCTCAGTCTAGCAGTCTCGCTTTCTGATTGAATAGACGAGCTGTATTTCTTCCATGTGTTTTTGCGATTTTCTTTGATTTGAACCTTAAGTTGGTGTCTTGCTATTTTGTACTCTTGCCAATCCTCAGCCAGTTTTGTGTTCATGGCTCTATTGAAGTGGTGTCTAGCCTTTTTTCTCAGCGTACTGAGTTCTTTATTCCACCATCTATCTTTTTTGTGTAAGCGTGGCTGGGTTTCCGTCCGAAGAGGACACGCTTTTTCGTAACTTCCTCTTAGAGATTTTACTATTGTCTGGACGAGTTCTTCTATTTCACATGGTTTAAGCATGTCTGTCTGTTCCACTTTCTGTGTGTTCAGAAGAGCTTCTTCTAAAAGATCAGAGAAAGCTGTTTTGTCAGTCTTTTTTGGATTTCTATACGTTCTTGGTTTGTGTTCTCCTATCTCTAAACCGAACCTGATCCATCGGTGATCGGAACCGGAGTATTCATTTGTTGACACCCTCCAGTCACTAATCGAATCGGCGATTTCGTCAGTAGCTATCGTCGTGTCTATTATGGTTTGAGCCCAAGACGTTACAAACGTGGGCTCAGCCCCTCGGTTTAGTATAGTAAGGTTGTGCCGAAGCGCAAAATCCAGCACTTCCTTTCCTCTTTCATTTGTGTCTGGGCAGCCCCAGACCGTGCAATGTGCGTTTGCGTCACCACCTGCAACACACTCTAAATTATTAGACATACAGTAATGGAAAAGAGCCTCCAGCTCTGGTGGAGGCGCTTCAGTGTTTCCATCCATGTACACCGATGCTAAGATAACAGAGCTTAATTTACCTTGTAGGCCCGTTTCTAATTTAACGACAGTAAGATCATCACTGCACAGATGTGTAACCATAAAGGCTTTATAAAGTTTAGGTACATATATAAAGGTACGTGTCTTACTTTGCAGGGGAGGAACAAATATATTTCCATCAATATTGGTGAAACCTCCTACCTTCCCACGTTCAAGATATGGTTCCTGGACCAGTGCAATTGTGTTCGGTTGGGTATCCAGCAATCTCCTCAACGTGGACGTCCCCGTAGAACTGTGTTGGATGTTGGCTTGCAAAAAATTTAACTGATTATTGTGATTTTTGCCTAGCCTATTTAAATGTTTAGTTGTGTCATTTTTAGTAACTTTTGTATTATTTTTGTGATTTTTACTATTGTTGTTAGAGTTTTTATCGTGCTTATTCATTGTTATATTATTATACTTAACTAACTACTGCACCTAATTAACGGTTCATAGGGGAGCCGCGATCTTATTGGTCAAGGGAGTAGCCGGGGAGGTCGTCTTCCTTCTCCGTCTCCATGAGCGACAGGGGCGAGAGGATAGTCAAGCTCATTATATCACCTGAGATATCCCCCCCGCCCTCGCCGTCCACTTCGAGAAGTCGGTCCACTTCCTCCCTCGTCCACTCCTTGTCTTCCGGAGGTACCGCGTCTGCTCCTGCGTCAGCTAGCGTCCGAGTCCCTCCACTTTCGGCGTAGGAAGTCGTCGCTGCTCCTGCTGTCGCAGTCACGTTACCTCCCGATTTATTATTTTTGATTTTGACGTATACCGACCCCGTTGTGTAATGGAGCCGGTAGTCTACTTTTTTTAGGTTGTCCATATCTGATGGAGGCACGCCCATCACCAGAATATGATTGTAAATTTCGCCCTTTTGCCGCACAATATGTTTAAATATGGGCCATTCTTCTAAATTTACGCCTGAGTTTAGCTCAGACAGAAATTCCCGGAGGATGTACGGCCATCGCTCCAGATCCTCCCTGTCTTCACCAAAGTCAGGGATATATATAACCGCGGTAACGTACCTCGGCAAATCACTCTCCGGGATGACTCGGAGACCCCCCGACCCCTCCCACAGGACCGGCAGGCGCTCCACCGTCCTCGCCAACCAGTCCAGTGTGAAGTCGTCGCTGGGAGTCATCCTAAGGCAGCCCTGAGTGAGCCGAGGCAGTTGCCAGAAACGCGGCAACCTACGCTCGTTTTTTGGTTTGCCGCGGTTTTGTTTGAAGAGGCTATACTGCTCTTTATCAATAACTTTTCTGAGGAGGGTTGCCCTAAGATCGTCCATTAAGACGCCGCCCCTATCCTGCACTACCACCCGATAGACCTTAGCAACAGCAGCGTACGACGGCGCCGGTCCTACTCCCCTCTCCTCAGTATCGTCAAATCTTGTTCCGGCAACATCAGGTCGGGACCCAGACGCAGCGGTTCCACCCGCCAAACGAACCTTTTTGTCGGCGGACGCGACGCTTGGCGAAATCTGGTCGGAGCTCCGCTGACGTTTGGGTCCCCGACCGCTGTCCTCCGGTGTCTCCACGTTATCCGTGGCGGTGGTCGCCTCGGCCCTAATCACGCCGGCGCAGCCTGGGCCATCGTTTCGCTCCTCATCTCCGCCCGTTCCTTTGACAAGACCGGGAGCAGGTTGAGGACTAATCCGAGGTTGAGCTGCGAGCGCCGTTTTCGAAGTTTCGGCCACCACCGTCACAGTATTTTTACCAATTTTCCTCGTTTCGAGGTCTCTTTTTATTTCGGCGTGGGCCGTATCTAGCTCCCGGGGCTGGGGTCCGAGTTCTCTGGCACCGGCCGCCGCGGGCTCGAGCCTCACGCGGGTCTCCTCACCCCCGCGCGTCACACTGTCCCTGACGGGATGGGCCACATATGGGGGTGTTGCCAGAAAGTCTCGGCCGGTCACTCCTGCCCCAGTCGCTAAGTCGACGCGAGACATGCACGCCGCGACAGCCGGCGCAAGCGCCGACATGCCGGGCAGCTGAAGGACGCCCTCTCTTTGTTGCCGATACAAGATTTGCACCCTATCAGCTTCTTTTTTTAAGTTAATTCTTTTTAGATTTTTTTGGAAGTTTTTTCCGTATTTTGCGGGCGGGTCGGCTCTGGGCCCGAGAGGCTTGCTGCCAACCCGCCGGTTACCTGCCGCCTCCAACACAGTTTGAGGCGTCGCCAAGTGCCGCATCGCTCGTTTCTCCGAATTGGAGCGACTGGCACGCGGTCCGCGCCCCATCTTCTGCACTGGTCCAGGTATCACTCCCGTCGCCGCTGCCGGCGCGTCTCCAGTAGTAGTTGCGGCCGACGAAGCCTGGAGCTCCACCCCGCCGTCGCCTTCGGTCGCCAACTTCCCACCAGGAGGCCCGGAAACCTCCTGGCGCCGGGTGCTGGCCGGGTCGCATGGCATCGCATTATCCATATGTTTGCCTTCCATTATTAATTACAACAAGTTTCTTTAAAGGTTACTGTGGAAACAAGAACACAGGTTAGCGGGCAAGCATGTGATGGGTGAGAGCGGATGCCCTAGCCGCTCACTCCCCCGGTTTTTCGCACGTGTGATGGAGACGAGACTGATCCCAGAAGGGAAAAGGGAAAAAGGATGGAAGGGAGAGAAGGGGTGTTTTTCAGGAAAGGAAGGGAGGAGGGGGGTAGTCTCATCCCCATCACCCGCGCTGGCCTCGGGCAGCCAGAGAGGGGGTGCCGATGTCAGTTTTACCTGTCATCCTCACCCTCCCAGTGCCCTCCCTCTTTACCCGGGCTTGGGACCGGCTGCACTACGCCTATTGATACACAAAGCAAGCAAAAGCGAAGCAGTGAGCAAGCAATAAACATAAATGCAGGCGAGGTTTATCTTGTTTAAAGAGAGTTCATCATAAGTGTTCTGATCTACCACGCGATAACTTACGCAGAAAGAATTCATATGCTAATGATTGTGAGCAATGTTGTATTCAACAACAAACATATAAAATCCACCTACATTCATATTTGAATACACGAACAAGCATGGGTTTTTTATGAATACAATAGTCTCAAAGGTTTTGTTGCTCTAGATATTCAAATGATTTTGGATCTATTTAAGCACTATATGCATGAAACCATCAATGATTTGTAAGATTTGCATGTTTTACTGGTATGACTGGTATGTTAAGATTGTAATATTATAGATTGACATTGTATTATGTATTGTAAATTGACATTTTAATATTGTATGGTGACATTCATGAGTGTACTTTTGTACCTATATTGAATAAAATAAACTGAACTGAACTGAAGTTTTATTTTTAACAAGCCGAAAATTGTTCAAAATATAAGATATGCAAAGATAATGAAAATACGAGCAATTGAGAACTTTCATGAATATAATCATTACTTAAGTTCGCGATTAATTTTTAATAGATAGTGTTTTTATTAAGATACATAATAATTAAGCAGTAATGTATATTCCCGCTGCTGGGACTCGGTGCCTATCTCTTGCAAAAAGAGATCTATGACCCTATGATCTTCAGTCAAGATTCCAATCTCCAAAAACTATAACGTAAAATCCAATACACATACACGGATGCAACTAAGCAAGCACAAAAAATCTTTTATGCCATTAAATCACAGGTACTCAAAAACCAAGGTTATAGTTTCAATTAATTTAAAACTTCATAATATTATGTTTTGCTAAGTACCTAGAAAAAAGTGTAAGTTATTTTAGTGGATTTAAGTATTGATTCTTAATCAACATTATTATGTTTATACAAGTTGCTTAGCAAATGTTTGGAATAAAAACTTGCGATATGGCAAAAAATATCTGTATACTTAGTCATTAAGTTATCGTTTCATGAGTCTGTGAATATGGTCTGAAGGTTTGCTGATTAGATTTAAATTGTATTCAATGTGTTGTTTTTTATATAAAAAACAAGCGAATCACTACCTATATTTCCTCGCATATAGTTTCTTCCTACTTCACATGGCATTTGAACCGTCATCAGGAGTTTTTATGCTGTTTGAGTTAGGCAATGCTTTGCTTTAATGCTCAGTCGCCCCATACGAATTGAGCGACGCAGCTTATAACTAAACTTATTCCTGACTGTATCTCTCTCCTTGCGAGAGAAGGCCCCAAGTCCCAGCAGTGGTAATTACGTATAGTTAGTAATTGCGTTTTTACGAGAATTATATAATGTATCTAAGAGGTTTTTCACAAAATTATCACCTAAACGGAGGTCATAGTTTAGGTGATACTTGATGGGATGCGCTGAATTCCGCAGCTAAGCCGTTAATAATGTAAAATTTTTGCTGTAAATCAGTCTAAAATTATCTACATTTTTATATTTTATGAGCAGCTAATACAATAATTAGGATTTCGGATATAGCCGTTAAAGATTTTGTAAATCTATGGTATGAAAATACAAAAATTATATTCTTATTTCAGTTTAAATATGTGACTAGACTCTAAAGTTTCAATACCTTTATGTAATAAGCCCTTACATAAAGGTATTGAAACTTAAGAGTCTAGTCACATATAAAAATAAGGCTCAACAGAGACAAACACATTAGGTGTTTTACAAGTATGAATAGGCAACTTCTTATTATCAGGCTTGAATTAGGAAGCTCGCCTCTTTACTTCTCCAATAAAAATAAATGGTCTAGTGCGAGTTGAGCTCTAAATACATAATTTGTGAAAATTTCAGCTTTCTAGCTATCATCACTTTTTCTGAGACGCTTCTTACAGCCTGGAGACAGACAGATAAGTCTTAGTAATAGGATCCCGTTCTTATCCTTTAGGTACGGAACTCTAAAAATGAGATCCAAAGTTAGTTCGGTACCTTGAAGAACGTATTCGGTAGCATCAGCAGGCCAGAGATGGTCACCAACCATCGCACATTGCGCTGCCAGCAACGTCTGCAGGGCCTGAGTGAACAGGGGACCGGCTACTTGGTAACTCTGCACGATGGTCGACGTGAGTGCCGGATCGCAAGCCCACATTGTGATCTGGAATCGGATAAATTTATGTTGAATGAATGAATGAATGAATGAATGAATGAATGAATGCAGTGCACGCGCAGATCTCGTCGGCGGTGGGTCCGTGTAACACTCACCCCTGAAGATGGTGCTCGGAAAGCACCGAAACTGTTGGACTCATTCCAACTTTTAATAATAAGTAAGTGTGACTGTTTTCTACGCGAAAATATTAAGATGCCTTACGTGAACAGTTTACAATGTTTTGAATGAATGAATGAATGATTTATTTGTCTATAAAACTAGGTACATTGGTGGTATCATAAAATGTCATAAAAGTTAAAACTATTTACAACTAAAATGTATGTAGTGATTCTCTAGTTTTTATGTTATTAGCATAAACAGCTCAGTATTACTAATATAAATTAAAAAAATAGTAAACCCCTGACATAGTTCTGTAGTGCCATCGAGGGTTTGAATTTAGCCTAATTTATTCTACTAGTCAAGCCTTTTAAGAAAACCCTCGACATTTGCAATGTCATCTGGGGTTTGGAATTTTGGATAATTTACTGACATCTTCGTAGTTCTGTAGTGCCATCAAAGGTTTGAAATTTAGGATAAGTTATTCTACTAGTCACGCCTTTTTATGTTCACACGCAATCGCTCCTGGCTACTACACCTTCAAACAATCAAAACTAAATCAAAATTGGTCCATTCGTTCGGGAGCTACGAGAGAGAGAGGAAAAAGAGAGAGAGAGAGAGACACGCTAAACTTAGAACACGCTATCGTTTTTTGCGTCGGGACGTCGGGGGGTTAGAAACAACAACTCCATTCGGAATGTCCTATTTCATTCCAGATTAGCATTGAGCTTTTCTTCGTTGTCTTACTTTCGTTTGTTACAAGGATCTGCTCGGATCAAATTTCTCGGGTTTGGTCCATTATTTTTCTAAAGCATTCAATTCGTAGTTGTTCATGAAAATTAAGCCACTGCTGGGTCTTCCCTCGAGAGAAAACTGACTCTAAGAATTTCAACAAATCCGGTTTGGCGGAAGACCCACGTCTTCGGATTTTGAACATGAAAAGCAACTCGGTGGTGCAGGTCCAGATTCGAAACAGCGGTATCGCGGATTGCAGTCCAACACACTTCCAACGAGCCGTACATGCTGCATTGAACGCTAAACTTTTTTTTTTTACACACGGCTGGTTAGCCTCATACTAAACCATTTCTAGTTTGTATTATGGTTGCTTGCACAACTGATAATATACTACATATACATACATAATTTATATTAACACATATTCGTTACAAGAAAGAAGAAAGAAATATACAAAAAGAATAACCTCCTCCTTTTTTGAAGGCGGTTAATGAAAATAAAACTAAACTACGACAGAGAAAACAGATGAAAATTGCAATGATGTGAATTAGCCTTAGTCAGTTGATTTGTGGGCGCGTTGTTTCGTACTTTAGCCAACTTTACATTCATAATTTCCTTGTAACACCGGTACACCCTGCCATAATTATTCAGGGCTGGCATGTTTAGTCATAGTATATCTTATATATATAAATCTCGTGTCACAATGTTTATCCTCAATGGACTCCTAAACCACTTAACCGATTACAATAAAATTGGCACACCATATGCAGTTCGATTCAACTTGAGGGATAGTTTAAATCTCAAATTATAGTCGCAATTTTTATTTATTGCTAATTATTGTCTGTTTTTATTTGACAGTCACAATTATCTGTTAACTCCAAATGATTCTAACAGATGTCGATACCTTTCGACTGGGTTGAGTAAGTAATCAATAGATGGCGATGTACCCCTAAGTGAGGCAAAACAACGTTTGCCGGGTCAGCTAGTTTAATATAATGTTAGCTTAACTTCATATAAAGTCAGTAGTGTTAGGTTCTGTTAAACCCTTTCTGTAGATGTACGAGTATATTTACCTTTCGAAATAAATAAATAACTTAACTAACTTAGGTGAGGTGTGATGACTGAGTCATAAACACATAAAAATATGTAAAACTTTGATTCATTAAAATATTTTTACAAAATTCTAGATTCGATTTTCAAAAAAATTTAGTAAAATAAAAACAGTTGATTCCAAAAACACCATCACTTGACGTGTGACTTTCACGATCTATTAGCCTGCATTCAAAATGTTTAGCACGTTTTCATTTCAACATTATCATCCTATTTGATGAGGATTATATCATATGGATATTTTAATACATATTTACATTTTAGTACGCAAATGTTTAATGAGAACGAAAGAGGCCAATGACATTCTGAATACACAGAGGGCAGAACTAATATACGATTGCAATATACGTATATGATAAGAATATATACTCGTAATTAGCTGGCAAATATTTAAGGATGTCCATGATATAACATATTTGAAACTACCACACCCTTAAATAATAAGAGACAATAAAAAGCCATAAAATTAGTTATTATTAATTTGAATATTATTTCACTATACTGATAGAAACAGATGTAAATCTAATTATACATACCTTAAAACTTTATAAAATATTAAGTTGTATAGTTTTATCAAACCAAATATCTAATGTTGATAACAAAACACACAACAACACATTTTATGAAAGTCAATGCACCCAGGACGGTACAAGTTAGCAAAATTATTTCTTGACTTATTTTTAGCTAACCTATATTGTCCTACTGTGATTCAATGACCCCCACGCTTTACTATCATTCCAGTTGGTTAGTCTATACTTCTATACTATTTTTACCAATATTATACAGAGGAAAAGTTTAATTATTTGTTTGTTAGACACGAAAAGATTCCGAATACCTAACAACTGGATCAATTTGAAAAATTCTTCCCCATTGGGAAGCTACAGTATCCCCGAATAAAATAGGCTATATTATGTTTACAAAATACGAGAGATCCTAACTTAAAATCGTGGTGAGCTGCTAGCAATTAAAAACAAGGTATACTCACATTTTTTTACCACAGCGAAGTATAAAACTTTTCACCAAGTTGTCATTGTCATAAAATATTGTCAAATTAATGTAAGCAAATATTGCGTTGTATAGTTTTACAAAAATATTTGTCTTCACGCAAGCCCAGTTGTGTTCGCGAGTACAGTTAAAGTAACAGTGAAGTGTGGTTGTTGCATTGAGCACTGGACTGCACTGACGAACGTTCACGCAACATGTTTTGTACCGTAAAGCCGCGTTTAGACTAGCTGCGCCCCGCAGTTTACACTGTTTTTTATGTGGTGATAAAAATTGCCCAAGTCGAGCTCGCGCATGGAGGGTTCCGTACCATTGTCTATATTTTATTTAAAATGGCAAAAGATTGAATGAACTGGTTGAAGACCGTTTTGTATGGCGTGTTGGAGAGGCCTATACTCTATAGTGTGAAGATAGAGGCTGATGATTATGGCAAAAGATAACGTTTATTAAATATTATTATTATTATTTTATTTATCTTTAAAGTTAATGCAAAATTATTTTATTTAATATTTAGAGGGTCTCCGAAATGGCGTTTAAAGAATGAATTAAAATTGCGTGTAAAAACACGTAATTTTCAAAGAAAGAAAATTTAAAGCATCATACACGCAATTTTTAAAGATCGAATTAAAATTGCGTGTACACGCAATTTTAACTCGATCTTTAACTAATTTTTGAGTTATATTACTTTAATTTTATTTTGAATGGTTTCATAAATACAACTTAAAATTATTTGAAATTTTTAAACGCCTTCCTGTTACCATTATTAATATTGACCAAATAAATTTGAATGAAACACGTTTATTGTATGAGTACCCCCTTAATTCATTTATTTAATTTTTAGTATTTGTTGTTATAGCGGTAACAAAAATACATAATTTGTAAAAAATTAAGCTTAATAGATATCATGGTTTTATTAATAAGGCTCCGTTTTTACCTTATTGGTACGTAACTCTGAAAAGTAGTTCCTATATTATGCCATCCACTTCAACACATTCAAAGTCAATGAGTTGTAGTATGGTGGAGTATTAAACAAGTTGGCCGACAAGAAGGGGGTAATTTAATTAAAACAACTATCAAGGTTTATTTATGGTATTACTAGCTGACCCGGCAAGCGTTGTTTTGCCTTATCACTTAGGGGCATAGAAAATAGATAGTAGCCGATTCTCAGACCTACTGAATACGCAAATAAAATTTGGTAAAAATTGGTCAAGCCGTTTCGGAGGACTGACACGGAAACAGTGACACGGAAATTTTATATATTAGAAGATAAGATAAGATTTATGATGTCTCCGCTTGTTCTTTTATTTTTCTTTAAAGAATTGTAGTGCACAACAAAATTAGTTTTTTGCTTTTCGGTTAAGTGCCTATTTACTCACTCGTAATTTATACCAATAATATAAAGCGGAAAAGTTTTATTGTTCGTTTGTTTTTTTGACGCGAATAGGCTCCGAAACTACTGGACCAATTTGAAATGAAATTCTTTCACCGTTGGGAAGCTACTATTATAGCCTATTTTAATCGGGGATAATCCCCGAGTAAAATAGGCTATAATGTGTTTCTCTTTTCAACTTACATTATAATATAGAGCCAGTGCGAAGCCGGGCGCGATGCCAGTATAGTATATTTTTACAAATGCAATTTATTAGTTAATTTATCATTTTGTGTTTTAGTCGCCCTACATCGAGCAGCTAATTTATCTTTTATCTGTATTAACAAAACCTTGAACCGCTGTATAACCTTTATGATGCTAAAAATAACATCTATACGAAACATAGTGTAACAAAATTTGCATATATGTTCACAGTTGTAGAAGTTAGCTTCTTCGTATGATTGTACAAGGTAGTGGAAGTAGAGGACGACCTAAGAAGATGTGGGTTAATTGTGTGAAAGAGGATATGTAAGAGAAAGGAGTGACTGAAGATATGACGGCTGACGGAAGAGAGTGGAAGCAAAAAACGGGCTGTGCCGACCCCACATAGTGGGAAAAGGTGAAGGCAAAGAAGAGTTGTAGAAGTTAGCTTAGAAGTTAGTTAGAAGTTATTGCGAAGAAGGAGTACAAGAGACCGACCGAAGAAGACATGGATGGAGTGTGTGAATGAGGACATGAGAGAAAAAGAAGTGAGTGCATAGACGACGGCTGATAGAGGAGAGTGGAAGAAGAAAATCAACTGTGCCGACCCACCTAGTAAGATTTTTTTTTTTTTTTTTTATTTTATTTTTTTTTATTTTTTACACATTCACACACGGCTGGTTAGCCCCATACTGAACCATTTCTAGCTCGTATTATGGTTGCTAACACAACTGATATACTACATATACATACATACATATTATATAAATACATATTTAACACCCAGACCCACAGCCAACAAATTTAGTTAAGCACAAAGATGTTGACCGGGCCGGGAATCGAACCCGGGACCTTCTGATTAGCAGACCGGCATGGTAACCTTTACGCTAACGAGGTCGTCAAGATAAGGCAAGGAAGAAGAAGAAATTGTAGAAGTTATAGATATGCTAAGCGGCGGACAGACAGACTGACAGTTATTACTATATCGATTTACACAAATTTGATTTTGTGCCGCAGAAATGGTTTTTAATGGAGGGGAGAAAATAAACGATGTCAGCCATTCTCCATATAAAAAAGTTTATTCTCCATTCAAAAATGTTCCAGTCTGCTTTTCAATGGTATTTGATACTTATACACAAATTACATAGTATTGTTAGCTATAATTATTATTAATTAGTTATGATTCATCATTTTAGCAACATAATTGAATCGCACTTCGATTACGAAACCGGTACAATATAATATCTATCAATCAGTATTTAAATCTATTCAAAATGTGAGGAAAGGATAAAAATAAACTCATTTTAATTGTAGATGATTTTAATAATCTTGATTTTGTTTTACCTATTTTAATTAAATTCTATGATTCAGTGTTAACATTCTTAACTTCATACAAAACACCTTTATAGTCAATCCAGACTCTACATTTCTTTTGTCCTGTGGGAGTAATCAATTCATCTGTTTGAAAATACAAGGGATTATTGTTACCTAATGTACTTAAACCGTATGAAACGGGCTTTTTCTTATAATTTTTATATTTTCTAGGAAGATATTTGTTACCAAGTAGTTTATTTTTTAGTGTGTTCGGGTGATATTTGCTGTATAGTTGGTCGTTATTCAAGTGTAAAGGGTAATTTTCTTGACTATTCACCGGTAAAGGTAGAAGTTTACCTATTTCTAAATTTGGCTGCCAATAAATATATGGCAAGACGGGGTACGTCTGTGGATAGTTTTGATTCATATCTGTAAATGGATAATTTTGAGTCGGGTTGTTTCCAACAAAAGGTTTTTCCATGGGATAATTTTGTACAGGATAATTTGCTTCTGGATAAATAGCTACTGGATAGTTAGATACAGGATTGTTGATTTTATCGTTCGCTATACTATTTTCTATATTATATAAGTTTTCTTCATTATATGTTGCTATCTCGCTTTCAGGCACGATACCTTTGTTGGTAGCCTCTTTTTCAAGTGGCAAAAGAGATAATTTGTTTTGATTGTCTGTAATTTTTGTTTCTGTATGTGGGTAGATAGTGCTTGGCATACTTTCGCCAAAATAACTGAACAGACTAACAGTTTCATTAAACAAATCTGGTCGACTATTAACGGGAGCGTCTTCGGAACTCTTGGAATGTTTGTGGTATTCAACAGGACAGGTATTGAATTGGTCGTAAGGTTGTTCGTACCAATCTTCTTTGATCATGTCGGATGCTTTTTCTGCTATCATAATGATTGGTGCGTTGGTGTTGCCGCTAATAATATTTGGCATAATGCTGCCGTCTACCACTCTAAGATGTCGAATGCCGTATACCTGAAACGTACAAAAGTATTATATTAAACTTCTTCTTCCTTGCCTTATCCCACTCGGGGTCGGCACAGCAAATTTTCCTCTTCCACTCTCATGTCTTCATGCACACACTCCATCCATGTCTTCTTCGGTCGGCCTCTTGACCTTCTTCCATGTTCTTCCATTCCCATACATCTCCTAATAACATGCATAATAATATCCTATATATCTCTATAAAGTGTTATACTAAACTATTTGTATAATAATGTTTTCAAGTAAATTTTGACACATACGCATGAATATCGAGTGCGAGTACCTCTTTAGCTTTAAAATTTATACCTAACAATACACTATACTGCTTATAAATACGATTATTTACGTAAACGTTTTATAATGAATTACATAATTATATTGGTTTAGGTAATGGAAACGTCTATAAAGATTGAATCAGTTGAAATAACATCTTACAGTGTTATAGTCTAAATGACGTTAAAATTGTAAAACAAGGATAAATACATAAACTAACCACTGAGTACCTGTCCATTATTTTAATTACCGTATCTATATATGTATAAGTATTGCCTACCATAAACAAGTCATGGCAAGCTTGTGACTTGCTAATGTTTAAGTCATTTTACTTAGTTGACGCTTTACTAAGATTTACGAGTGGTAAAGGAATAATAATTTTTTTCCTGAAGTGGTATTATTAATATGATTTATTTTATTTTACCGAGATTATTATTTACTCAATTTTTTTTATATTTTTTTTTCAAAATTAATACACAGTTAAAATTCTGTAAATATTTAGACGGTCTACTAAATGTCGTTACAAAGTCGAGAAAAAAGTTGCTTAAAAACTATGTATATATTTAATATTTATTTTATTTTGATTCAATTCTTTATATTGGAAGGACATATACAACTAAAAATTCTGGGAAAATGTTTAGCTAGACGCTTAACATTGTTACCTTGTTACCGTTATTATTATTAAGCAAGAAAATACTAAAAAAACACGTTTTTTATCACACATCCACACCAATCTTTTTGATACATTTTTGGTTTATCCTAGTTGGCCGCTTTTTCCACTAGGTGGGCCTAGTGGAAAAGGGTCAAAGAAGAAGAAGAATAAGAATTGGTAAAAGGTTCATATATTCACAAAATGTTTTGTTTTATATAAAAATCAATAATATAATAGTTAAAAAAAAACTAAAAACACGCTTTTTATAGAAAACCGTAATTTTATCAAATTAGTGTATTGTCATCGGTTCTCAATAAATCTACAAAGTTTGAAGGAAATCTGGCCGTTTAAATGGGTCAAAATCGCGCCCAAAGAAGTCGGTTACAAACAAACATACAGGTGAAGGAAGAATGGGGCTCCCATAACACTAACGTAATTTTTTATAGATAGTGTGGTACGCAACCATTCATGCGCGTTCCCGACTCGCACTTGGCCAATTATTTAATATGACAAAACAACGTTTGCCGGGTCACGTAGTAATCTAAAACCATAAACAAATATTATGAGAAACCTATTCAAAAAAACTATAACAAGAAATACTTAAAGTTTTAGAGTTCCACGGTCGTCCAAAAAAGTTTCGTTTTTATGTTGCTGAGGCGTACTTACATTTAATCTAGGATCAACGACTGCCGCAGGGTTGTCAGCCGGACCCATCATGCACGTTCCCACTGGGTGGTATATAGTCAAGGTGTGATGTTTCGCCTGACACTCCAGATGCTCGTAAGACATCAGTTCATGATCTGCACAGCCTGGGTTACGCCGAGGATTGGGGCGAGCGTTCAGTTCTTTAAGAGCTGGTTGCTCGACCAACGTCTGGACTATTCTAGCGCCTTCGACCTGGACATAGCAAAGCGTTTTAAATGAATCGCTGTTTATTGCCTTAAGGCTGGTGCTATAGTGAATGTATCTTGATATTACTTTATATACTTTTTAAATACTATGATGGGTTTGCGCTTGATCAGAATTCACCTGATGGTAAGCGATATTGTGATTTAAGGTGGAGCGCGCTTACCCAGAAGAAACCGGTTCACTCGTGCCTTGAAAACCGCAAGATTATAGTTTTCGGGGAACAGGGCATTTGGCAAGGAGTTCCACACCTTGGCAGTACGTACAATGAAGGTGGAGGCAAAACGCTTAGTGCGTATTTTAGGTATCTCCAAAGTGAAACGATGCCGCCTTGGTGTTTCCCTGCTCGTCCGATTGTGAAAGAGGGCCGGGGGAATTAAATCGTGCAATTCGGTCGCACACTCTCCGAAATGTAAAGTTAATATTTGTTATAAATAAGTACCTGAACAATTTAGGATTGGTCTTTCATAAAGTAATTTTAGTGAAACAAAAAGATTGTATATGTTGCATATGCAGAAAACGAATCGCAAGACGAGAAACTATTTGATACGTTTTATACAATAGGTACTGGACATTCGACTTACCAAAACCTTTATATCATCCGGGTCCGAAAAGTAGCCCGGCACTATCACAGGACTCGAATAAGGATTAGCGTCTTTCAATTTCACATAACCTCGACTTTTCGGTCGGAGTAGCAAAGGGACTATTGAAAACGAGGGTTTATATAAAATGTCTTCATATAGTGTTACATAAGTTTCATCCGATAAACCGTTAGCTCTCTTTCCAAATAAACCACCGTCCATATTATCTGCAGTTGGTGCTATAAACATTTGAATATCAGGATAGTCTTCGTCAGGGTCCTGGTACTTAGTGTTCACAAACGCCATTGCTTCAGCTTCCATCATACTATATAACACACCTTTCTTATTCATAACAAAATCAATTAAACTTGCAAGACCCATCGCTTTGTTCAAGTTGAAGCAGTAATCTGAACCATTTTTATACGGATTATCGAAGAGAAATGAATGTCCGCCCATCGCGACATGGTCTTGAAGATTCTTACCAACGCCTGGTAAATGCATTATAGGAAAAATACCCAATTCCTTCAAATGCTCAGCGTCACCAATCCCTGAAAGCATCAATAGCTGAGGAGATTGAATCGAACCGGCTGATAAGATAACTTCTTTGCTAGCTTTGACAATACGTTGCTGTCCGTTCTTTTCGAACATAACTCCGTATGCTCTCTTGTGTTCATCTATTAGTATCTTCAAAACAAAAGAATGAACACTAACATGTAGATTGGGTCTCTTTGCGGCAGGTCTTAGGAATGCTTTGGCGCTACTGCATCGTAACCCATCTCTGACAGTCGCATGAGCTCGCGTGAAGCCAGTTTGATACTCTCCATTTACGTCTAATATTCGGTAACCAAGTTGCTGTCCAGCTTCCAATATCTTCCTAGTTATCGGTTGCTCGTAATTGAAATTTTCAATCGTCAGCGGACCTCCAGTGTTATGGTACGGATTGTCTTTCAAATCAGGAATTCGCATGTCTTCAGATTTGACAAAATATTTAAATACATTCTCGTAAGACCACCCTACGTTTCCCAAGTTTTCCCAATTATCGTAGTCACGTTTGTTACCTCTGATGTAGAGCATGGCGTTTAAAACACTCGAGCCTCCGAGCACTTTGCCTCTAGGCCACTTACACCGTCCATCGATCATGTTCAAACAATAATTTTCACTAGGTTCAGTTTCAAACTGCCAGTCTATTTCCGATAGTTGTAGAGCCGGAAACATCACTGGCACCTCTGAAAGCACATTTTCATCCTGTCCAGCTTCTAAAAGTAGAATTTTCCATTCGGGGTTCTCTGAAAGTCTACTCGCTACAACTGCTCCGGCAGATCCTCCACCGACCACAATAAAGTCATAGCACTCGTATATTTCGTCAAAAGGGTGATCTCTCACTCGATATTCAGCGTCTTCTATATCTGGTCTGTAGAGGTGAATGGCCAGACGAAGGAAAATGAATACCGTGAGTCCAGGAATGAGGCCTAAAGTGATTCTCGCGTTCGAAAGGAAGGCTTTAGCCGCCAGAGCCGCGTCGGTCGACATCTCGACGAATCTCGTAACTGAATCATGTCAATAGTACGCTTTACTCTGAATGACAGTCCGAAACTACATAGTCAGCAAGGGCATTGTTTGTGACGTTGGGTTTTGCAAGTGTTAAAGTAGAATTAACAAAGCGTGGAAAAGGCATGTTGAAGTTATTTGAACTTTATTTTTTTCTGAAAATACAATAAAATTAGTAAATCCTTATAACTACTTTTATAATGTTAATTATTGCTGGATTTAGTACTAATTAAATCTTAAAGACGCAGACAGACAGCGTTGTCTGAAAAAAACTATTCTAAATAGTTTTTAGCTTATTTGCGCTAATTAACAAATAAATTCAAACAGTTACATTGTTTGCGGTATATATGATTATCATAAGTATATTTTAACAGTTTTTTTACCGATTTTTGTTCATTATTGTTTATACTCATGGAGCAACCTTTATAAGCTGTGAAAATCTATTCGTACATTTCTTGTACATAGTTCGTACATAAAATGTTTATGGTGCCATTATTAACAATATTCATAAATTGTAGCAAAAGTCATAAAAAATCTTACATGTAAGTATATTAACTACCAAAAGTAAAAAAAAAGATTCGCCATATTTGATTTACTTCTGATTACATTATTGGTAATTGTGTGGTATATAACAACCGAAATTAAAGAAGAAACAAATTTCTCAAAGTTAAAAACATCTAAGAAAAACATGACACTTCCATACATTTTACAGCTCTATGTTTGCAAAAAAATCTGACTCAGGTATATTTGACATGCAGCAACATCTCAATTGTTATATTATGCACATATGACCTACTTTTAATCAATCCACTATTGTTAAACCTTAAATAAAACAACTGAATGTGATGTAATCGATCAAACAGTTTAATTCAAACATTACTTAATCAGTTAGTTTAACTTAAGATTAATAGTAAACACTGGATTATTGGTACCTTAAATAAATAACTTAAATAGCTAATTAATAAATAGTCGCCGATAAGCAATATTTACAAGTTTCACTTAAAGTTAATACTGATTTTATTCTTTAGTTTGTACGTTCTAAAACCTAACATTCTATGAAATAAATATTATACTTGTCAGTAAATGTATCTTATGTTGAGTACTTTTAAAAAGCACAAGTGACACGAGCATGATGTCAATAATTTGCTTGATAAAGTTGGATAAAAATTAAAGCTTGAATCTTTTATATTTTATATCGAAACTAGCTGACCCGGCAAACGTTGTTTTGCCTTAAAAATAGATATGCAGTAGCCGATTCTCAGTCCTACTGAATACGCATATAAAATTTGGTGAAAATCGGTCAAGCCGTTTCGGAGGAGTACGGTAACAAACACTGTGACACGGAAATTTTATATATAAGATAATACAAATTATATTACATCATGTAGTTTAGATTACGGAAATACAATGATTGGACTTTATTCTCGCCAGGTGTACTATTCGTAGTACTTTGATTATAACTTAAGATCCGTAGCTTTTTATAAACAGTATAACTCGAAACTTTTTAGAGTTTTGTTTTAAAACATTTGCAAACAAATGTTGACTTGTAATATGGAGCCATATTTGAATGTTTCTTCCTTATTGCCAATTACCATGTATTAACTGTACATACGTTTTTAAAGTTCTGGTAATTGCAAAAATATTATAACATCATGCTTAAATTAAAGGTAGTATCTTGATGTTCTCCGTTTCAACCAAAATTCTTTAATCATATCACTGCCTTTCTCTCCTATCATAATAATAGGGGCATTTGTATTACCACTTACTAAATTGGGCATTATACTTCCATCTATTACTCTTAGTCCTTTCACACCATATACTCTTAGTTCATGATCTACCACCGCTTCTGGGTCCCAATAAGGTCCCATCTTTGCTGTCCCAACTGGGTGGTATATTGTACAAGTATATTGTCTTATCATGCATTCCCAATACGCATCCGAATATCTTTTCAAGCTCACACAAGCTGGAAAGACATGCTTATTCAATACAGATCCATGTCTTTGGAACGCCTTAGTTCTTGAAAGAGCAACTGCAATCTTTACGCCTTCTACCAAAGTTTTGACATCCATTTCGTCTGTCAAATAGTTTGGATAGATGTAGGGATAATCGTAAGGATTTGCGCTTCGTAATTGGATGAAGCCTTTGCTTTTGGGGCGAAGCAACATTGGTATAACACTCCAAACATCCATATTGTCAATAGGCCGAAAGACAGCATCATAGAAAGTTTCCTTCAAGCCGTGGATCTTCCGCAACTGCTCGCCTCCGTCTGAATTCGTTGATCCAGATATAAAGTGAAATTCTATATCAGGAAAATCATCTGTTTCATTCGCGTACTTTGTATTGACGAATGCCAGACCTTCGACTCCGCCCATAATGGTCAGTGGCCCTTCTCCTAAGACTGCGTATTCCATTAATGTTGACATAGTGTGTAATCTATGCTCTACAATCGATATTGGTTTATCAACCATAAACGCTAAACCACCCAAGCCGATGTGGTCTTGAAGATTTCTTCCTACTTTAAGATTTTGTATGACTGGTATACGATGCTTGGTTAATTCTTCAGCTGGCCCAATGCCTGATAACATTAATAATTGCGCAGAATTCACTGTACCTGCTGAAAGTATAACTTCTTTCCGAGCTCTGACGCGATGAATCATTTTGTTTCTAACAAATTCCACTCCAAATGCAATTTTTGTTCTAGGATCTATTATAACTTTTGTCACATGTGAGTGCATGGCTATGTGAAGGTTACTCCGATCTTTTGCAGGTCTCAAAAAAGACTTTGATGTTGAACAGCGGCTACCTCTTCTTAAGGTGCCTTGTGCTACCATGAACCCAGTTTGGTTTTCACCATTGATGTCTCGGTTCATGTATCCCATTTCAAGACCAGCATCGATAAAGCTTGAAACTAGAGGTGTGTGGTATGGTGCTTCAGAAACTGTCAGGTACCCTCCAGTGCTGTGATATGGAGTCTTAGCCAGGTAGGGGTTCTGGTTATCTTCTGATTTCTTGAAGTAGTATAGAACGTCTTTGTATCCCCATCCTTTGTTGCCTAAAGCTTCCCATTCATCATAGTCCCGTTTATTCCCTCGCAAGTAGAGCATGTAATTGAGGACCGAGCTGCCTCCGAGGACCTTTCCGCGAGGCCAATTGCAGCGACCTCCCTCCATTGCTGAAATTAAACAAGTGTTTAGTTAGAACTGGTATATTTAACGACTGTTATTCTTCTAAAATTAAGTAAACATAGCAAAATCAATAACTATTAAATATCGATTGATACATGAATCGTCATCTGTGTACTTTGTGTTAGTTTGCTTCGGAGGGAGGAGGGCAATAGACGTTTTATTCATTAACTTTCCATGAGTAATGCTGATGTTGAAGTAAAATAAATATTACAAGTATATCATACCCAAGCAACTAGTGCCTTGTGGCTCAGTCTTGTACTTCCAGTCCAGTTTACTCAGCTGCAGGTACCCAGCCAAGATGGGCACGTCAGATATTTCTGTCTCATCGCCACCTGCCTCTAGCAGTAGCACCTTCCAGTTGGCGACCTCTGACAGGCGGTTCGCTACAACCGCTCCTGCAATTTCATGATTTAAAGTTTTAATAAATGCCATTATGATGCAGTCACATATATTACTATCTATAACATAAACCAAAGTTTCAGAGTTCGTATGTAACTATACCCGTAATAGAACTAAGCTATGTGCGCTAACAACACAAAGTAAATCTGCAGCCACTCAACACTTCTAAAAAAAGGGAATCATTTGCTGATCATAATATAAAAGAACTCAGTGATTCGCGTTAACAAAATGTTCAGCCTAACAATGTCTCTGACAACTAATGTCGGAGGAAGTATAGATGGAACGACAAAAAAAAACTCAACACTAAGGCAATACACTTGCCATAAATGTGAACGCATCTGTGGCTCTTGCATCGGCCTATTGAGCCATGAGCACAGATGCAATGGCCATTCGGATGCTACATAATATCATCTATCATAAGATGCAAATGATAGATGAAAACAGAGCCGGTAAAACGACAGAAAGAAAGCTCGAGGCTCTTTCCTCCACCTCAGTCGTAAATCTCATTACTGAGGGTCGTGACTCCCTGCAGAATTAATTTTTTTATTAATGCAGTGAATTTTCTTGGGCAAGTACATAATGGTGGGTGACCAAATCCTTCCATGGAAGAGACATGTTCTCGGATATTATGATGGGATATTCTCTATTTCTTACGAGACTCTTATTTATAGTCTATGGCACAAATCTATACCAATATTATAAAGAGGAAAAGTTTGATTGTTTGTTTGACGCGAATCGGACCGATCTCCGAGTAACATAGTCTATATTTAGTTTCTCTTTGCTACGTAGATTCTTTCAGAGCCCGTGCGATGCCGGGACGGGATGCTAGTAGTTGATATACTCACTGACCAGCAGAGCCCGCGCCGACCACTATGAAGTCGTACTCCGGCGCTATGACGCCGTCATCGAGCTGCCCCGGCCGCCCCTCGGGGTCGTTCTGGTCGAACTGGTAGTACGCTATCGCTGCCACCAGCATCGGGATAAACCACGCCACCTGGAAATTGGAAATGTGTTGCGTTATGCTTTTGTTTTTCGAAGAGTACGGGCAGTGTAGTATTTGTAGCCACTCTTGCTCCCGTCAATTTCGCGCCAAGAGAATAGTTAAGACAGGAAATACATATATTGTGAAAGTTTCAGCTTTCTAGCTATTACGGTTTCTGAGATAAATCCTGGAGACAGACAGCGGAGTCTTAGTAATAGGGTTCCGTTTTTACCTTTTATCTAGGTATTACGTTAAAGCAGTGCCAAGTTTTAATCTGGTACATTTACATTCTTCACGCCTTCAAGAGATTCCGTCTTCATACAAACTCTATGCTCTTAACTCGTGGCTCGTGATATGCTGCCAACACATCTCTTTAAAGTTTTTTATATGCAAATTGGGATATTTTTCATTGTTCTCTTAATAAGGGTAGAAATGTTTTTGGCCACTCTCTTGTGTCGTATATTATACATTATTATATAATGTACTAGCGGACCCGGCAAACGTTGTTTTGCTACGTTTGTTCTAGATAAATGTGAGACTGTCAAATAATAACAGACAAAAATTAGCAATAAATTAAAATTGCGACTATAATTTGAGATTTAAACTATCCTATCTCTCAAGTTGGATCGAACTGCACATGGTGTGCGAATTTTATTATAATCGGTTAACTGGTTTAGGAGTCCATTGAGGACAAACATTATGACACGAGATTTATATATATATATTAAGAAGATAAATCTGCCTGTTGTATATACTTTTTATCTTTAAAAAGTGACTTAAAGTATAATATATTTTATTTAATTTACCTGAGAGCCAGCAGCGGCGGCGATGGCTGTTCCGGACAGCACATCTGCAGCCGCATTCACTATCATGCTCATCTTGACACCTGTAACATACACAATTAACCTTACATTACATTCGTTACAAATACATTTAAATAATACTAAATAATAATAGAAAGGGGCAAACAATAAAACTGTTTTTATGCTCTTAGCTTTATATTACTAGTATTATCGGTAACAGATTAAATTTGTTGGCTGTGGGTCTGGGTGTTGAATGTGTATCTATATAAAATATGTATGTATGTATATGTGTATATGTAGTATATCAGTTGTGTTAGCTACCATAACACGAACTAGAAATGGTTCAGTATGGTTTTAACCAGCCGTGTGTGAAATGTGTCCTAATATTAAACAAAAGGTAGACCCTTAATAAGCGCTAGGCAACAGATTATTCTACCTTAGGGTACAATATTTTCTAGCCTGGCTAGCAACCGCCAAGCGAGCACCAGAAGATATTTTACCACCATGCTATGGTTTCCTCACTATGTTTTCCTTCACCGAAAGCTCGAGCTCATTGGTGGGGATCGAACCCAGGACCTGCTAGACGCAAGGCGTTCGCACGCCCAACTGAGCTGTCATCGTTTCAAATTTTACATTTATAATTGCAATGAGTACACGCAACTTCTATCTTAAAGCTATTGAGACTCAACAATCAAAATGAAATTATACTTGATAGAGAGAAATGTGATGACACACGCGATTGTATCTTTAACTCGTTCTATTGAAAATTAGATTTTGTAGATAGATTTTTATTAATAAAGACAAAGAGCTGTGTTTATCTATTATTATAACTAAATTTTTCTATGCCAATATTATAAAGAGGAAAATTTTAATCCTTATTTGTTTGTTTGTATGAAGCTTCTCGAAATCAGACTCCGGAACTACTGGATTTAAAAAATATAAAAAACCGATTTAAAAATTTGTTTTACGGTTAAGTATTCTCTTTGCAACTTAGATTATTTATAGCCCGTGCGAAGCCTGGACGATTTGCTAGTTAATACAAACATTGGGCCAAACCTGCAGGTATTCCGTTTTAAATGCAAAATTAATTATGCAAAGTACAGCTAGGTATTTGACTGGCAGGGCGCTTAACCACACGAATCAGGAACACTCGTCATGACCCGACAAGAAGCATGTCTAGTCTGGAATATTAGGTTCTTAAGGAAGCTGCTGTAACACCGTTTTATGGCTGGCGACAGATGTTTTATTTAAATCTATTTAAAGCATAGCATAAGTAGCCCACTATGCGTTCTCACTGCTAGGACTCGGGGCCTTCTCTCACGAGGAGAGAGATACATAATTCACCACGCTGACAAAGTTGGTAGATATGCTATTTAAAGAATAAATAAAATAATATCAAAAAAATAAATAAATAACGTTTGGGCGGGTGGCTTGATTTTGCCTTTAAAATTATTGTTTAGTTATTTTTTTTTAGTTAACGCAATTTTCGTTTTTACTATGCTCTGTAAATATTATTCTTAAGTTATGTTTAAATTAATTTTTATCACTGCTTATAAAATATAAAATTTAATAAATAACATGTCTTTATAGCAACGTTATTTAAAAAAATCCACTATAAAAATAATCTGTATAGTAATATTTATTCTAAGTTTGTATAATACTTAGCTGGCCTACAAATAGGACAATCCAAACGATATCCGAGGACAAAAAAGTGTGCCACAACATTGACTGTACGTTTTATAACGGAATAGTCCGTCAATGGCGCATTCTTTTTAATCATCGGAAGTTTTAATTTGTTGTAACTGTTTCAAGAATTCTATACTTATAAAGCAGTGTTACCAGTAACCCATTATCTAAACTTACACATTATTGTTAAATAGTAAAACTGGAAGAGGACTCTGTTCTCGTAACACGGTCTGATAACTAATACGAGACCAGAGGCTTCAATATGCACCATGTAAATATGTATGCACCAATAAATAATTTTGTATTTGTATTTGTATTAGTAAAAAATATTGAGTATTTTTATACAAGCAAGCAACAATACAAACAATTTTACAGACAAAAGAAATTATTTTGGTTTTCTTTTGTATGTACCTACATACTTTTATACTCTTCCTCTTCATCATATGAGCAAGCTGGCCAAGGTCTGGTGTGAAGAGTTTTCAAGCCGCCCGAAGGCCTCTGACATGGCTTAACGACTGCTTGTACAAAGACTCCACCATCTCCGTTCCATTACAGAACGAGCAGAAACTCAGCGACGAGACATAGGTATACAGTCGAAATCCCTAAGTTTCGCACAAGCCGTTTTGCTTCTTCCTTTCTTGTGAGGACTGCAAAACTTTGGAATTCTCATCCTGAGTCTCTGTTTCCTGAGAAGTACCACTTGGGGGTCTTCAAATCTAGAGTTAATAGGTATTTTCTAGGTAAGCGTGTAACATCGTAGGCCATAGTATTGTTTAACACCAGGCAAGCTGTGGTCAAACGCAAACCTATAAGTTATAAAAAAAAGACTAAATCTGCAATTTAACGTGATATCGAAGGTAGCGCACAGATGAAAATGACACTGTTTTAAACGACAGTCTTATGCATGGGCAGCCATCCACATAGAATGTTTTATATTCTGATATATAAAATTTCCATGTCTCAATGTTAGTTACCGTACTCCTCCGAAACTGCTTGACCGATTTTTACCAAATTTTATATGCGTATTCGGTAAGTCTGAGAATCGGCTACTATCTATTTTCCATACCCCTAAGTGATAAGGGTTGTTAACCCTTAATGCAAAATAACGTTTGCCTTAAGGCTAGTACTTTACTTATATATTTTTCCTAAATGATACGACAATCTTCTATCGGTGGCAAAATCGACCAATGAGAAAGAAACACATTAAAATTCTGAACACAATAAATATAATCGATTTGCTTTTAACAAAATCCCACAGAATTTGTTTCCGTCTTTCTCTGAAACGGGAACTGAGATTTAAACAAAAAGTGCTTTAGTGAATTGTGAAAATGGCAAGTGGAAAACAATAGAATTAATGTGTGAACGTGTAAATGAGTAATTGCTCTTTTTAGATAAATAGGCCTTTATATTAGAAAATTGATTATGGCAGCAGCAAATAAGTTAATTAATCCTTGATTATGACAGTTAGAGTAATTAATCAAAGTAAAATCCAATTTTAATTGGAGATTACTATGACTTTAGAAGTGTGAAGAAGTGTCGGTCGACCACTTGCGCGTTGGGTCGATGACATACGAAACATCGTGGGCAGGACATAGATGAGGGTAGCATAAGACCGAGACGAACGGCGTATACGAGGTGAGGCCTATGCTCAGCAGTGGGCGATAGAGGGCTGAAAATGATGATGATGATGACTTTAGAGGATTGGTTCATACAAGTTATAATCGTAAAAAATAATAATATTGCAAAAACGCGTTCATTGCAATATTTTTATTAGTTATACTTGATGATTTACACACATAATTTATTTTTAAAGTTAATAATACATAATTAAATATTTTGTGTATATTTAAAGGTCCATATTATGTCGTTATAAAAATCGAGTAAATTATTGCTTAAAATTACGTTTATTGTATGGTGCATCTCTTAATATTTATTTTCTGGTGGCAGAAGACAAACATTAGAGGCTTAGTAATAGGATCCCGTTTTCAATTTAGGTACGGAAACCTAAAAATTGTGTCATCTGCACTAAGAACCTGCCATGTGTTAGTGTATCTACTCTAAAGACGAAAAATCCGTTTCTTTTACGCTTATATAAAACTTATTTAGAAGATTATGTTATCTATAAAAATAAGTTTTCTTTCCTGACGCTATAACTCCAGAACGCATGAACCGATTTGCACGGTTTTACATTCGTTGGAAAAAATTCAGAAATAAAAATACTTTGTGTTTAAAATGAGTTCCCCGGGTTTGCTAGTGTAGAATATAATTAAACACATTTATAAAAAATATAAGAAAAATATATAATAAAACATTACGCTGCCAATATCTGAAGTTTTTTTCTAGAAAGCGAAACGCGTGTGTTGAGCCGTGACAGAAGTGTTTACAGTTGATACAAGTTCGTTCCAACTAAACTACACATCGCTTGAAAGTGTACAATGCAGCTCATTGATAGTGGATAGGAAATTATAAAATATTTTGATGATTTAATATAGCAAATTTAAAAGTTATCCGTGACTTGATAATAATCGAAATAAATAAACTTTTTTACCGCAAAATATGTATTTATATATAATATGTATGTATGTATGTATATGTAGTATATGAGTTGTGTTAGCAACCATAATACGAGCTAGAAATGGTTAAGTATGGGGCTACCAGCCGTGTGTGAATGTGTCCAAATATTAAAAAAAAAAAATATGTGAATTCGTAAAAGGACTGTGTCTATTAATGAATTAATGCATGTTCAGAGCACCTTAATAGTCTAGGGTTGAGTTTGGAATCTGGGAAGGGCCACAGCGCAGTGCAAGGAGGTCTCCGGAGTGTTTCCCGGAAGAACCCGGAGACCTCCGTTAAGCACAGAGGCAGGTCACCGGGGGGTTTTAGTGGGTACAAATTCCACATAACCTGGCTGCGCCCCATCGTAGCCAGATATCTTGTCGAAGATTTCCCCCTCGTCAACAAAAATGAAAAAAAGAGTTGAGTTTGGAGAGATAATTCGCTTCACCCACACAGTGATTTACAAAACACATGCAGGAAACAAAAACCTATGAAAATTGAATTACTGCCATCGCCGCACTTGGCCAACGTGGTGAACTATGGATCTTTCTTTTCGAGAGGGAACCTCAAGTTCCAGCAACAGTGGCACGTATAAGCTGATTATGCTACATAACGCTAAATCTCTTAAGACTGGTTGAATTCACTTAGTTGTTTCTATTTGCAATATTCAAAATGTAAAAGGATAACAATCTTTCGAAATATCATGTCGTCTATTCATGTTATCTCTAAGAGAGAAGTGAATGAAGAAATGACAGCTTATTATAGAGTCAAACAAAAACGTGCTGTGCCGACGCCACCTAGGTTGAAAAGATAAAAAAAAATATGAGATCATGTAATTTTTTGGCGAATGTTACTTGAATGCACAGGTACCTACCTAATATCCCAAAATAGGACCGACGTGCGAACAAACCTGCCAGAAGCTGTACCAATGCACACCATCCAGAATGATAACGAGGTTCCGGTGAAAATTGACCATTGCATAACATTGCCTGCGTTGGTCTGTTTGTGACTGTGTCAATTACAAGCAAAGTATGGTGATTGCATTACCTAATACTATCCTGATTTATGTGACAAGTCCACTCCGCTTGGTTGGTCTTCGGTTGTGAACTAATATAGTCACATGTTCTTCCCTCTAGCGTGGACAGCAGATTTATTTCGTTTCCATTTGCTATTCATGCACATGTATTTAACTTCATCAATGCTCGTAGCTTTTCTTATGTGTATAAGATAACTTATGACTAAACCTAATCGACTACCTGACTCGGCAAACGTTGTTTTGCCACATTATAATAATTATTCAAGTGCGAATTGGGCTTGCGCATGAAGGGTCCCGTACCATTGTTGTATGGGAGCCCCCCTTAAATATTTATTTTTATTAAATTTTATAATTGAATATAATAGTTAATATACATTTATATATTTTGTGAAAATTTTAAGTGTCTAGCAGCTACTGTTATTGATATATAGCAAAAAAATACGAAAAGTGCGATTATTGTATGGGGACCTCCCTTAATATTTTTATTTTTATTTTTAGTATTTGTTGTTATAGCGGCACGGGAAATACATATCTTGTGAAAGTTTCAGCTTTCTAGCTATTACGCTTTCTGAGATACAGCCTGGAGACAGACAGACAGACAGCGGAGGCTTAGTTATAGGGTCCCATTTTTACCTTTTAGGTACGGAACCCTAAAAAGGGGTTAGTAGTAGAAAGGTGAAATCACGGTTCGATGTTAAGAACGATCTGGGGAAACGTCCTGATGCTTAAAGAGTTCGACCTTCGACCTCACTACTCCACTAGCTATAGAGTTGAATCTGAAGGTGATGATGATTTGTATAATAGTTTAAATATGATTGTCAAATATTTACTAATGTATGAAAATACAATGGAAAAGAGTCCGAAAAAGTCGTGTCGGCCGGCTTAAAACATAGCAATCACTTTGTACAAATTGTTTGGGACATTTTTGTCTTATTTGTCATTCGGAGAGCGTTCGACAATTTTACATTTTGGGTCGAGACTTTTCTCATTGTTAGTTTGTTTGTATTGTTTTGGAGAAAGCACACAGAGTGAAATTATTCAGGTTCCGAAACATTGGTCGTTGTATGGAAAATTCTGGATGTTTCTTTAAATATTATGATTTAAAATTCAAATTTTAAATATGTTTTTAGGTGTAATAGGTTTACGTTTGACCCCAGCTTGCCTGATGTTAAGCTTGACTGTGGTCTAAGATGTATGACGCTTGCCTAGAAGGAACCTATTTACTCAAGATTTGAAGACCCGCTGATTGTACTTCTCAGGAAAAAGAGACTCAGGGAGAGAGTTCCAATTAGCACAGTTTTACTAAAATTAAAAATTAAAACGAATAAGTTACTTTTGCTATAATGGCGAGTCAATTATGAAAATCATGTCGCATGATGGCAGAGTAGTTTAAATGTACTGATTTCATCCCTAGTCATCATCTTGTTAGATACCATCCTCAAGTAGAAAATTTGTCAAGACTAGGCATGCTCTACCTTCGACCAGTGTCGTTAACTCGTGCAGTTTCGTGAACTTCTGGTCAAGTACCTACCTGAATACATAATACATACGAGTAAATAAAGATAAGAAATAAAAATGTGCAAGACTATTAAGATTGTGTCTGAGAAAGTCTACATCAGAAATTATACACGGTTTCCATACTACAGGTGGTTCATTAATTGCAACCTTAACGTTTCCAGTAGTTTCTACTGTGACAATCACCTTTATAATATCTCTTTAGTAAAACCCCTTCATTTAACACTTCAGCCTATTAGTCCTGTTGTTTTATACTATACATTTAGGATCTGGTTCATCCGTTTTCCTCCTTTTTCCAGAAAATTTAACTTTGTCACATGTACTCGTAGGAAATAACATTAAGAAGCAAATTCATGCTAGTTTTATTCTGACTTTGCATAGTTCATAGACATAAATTTCTTGAACCAACTTATTTTTTTTTTTGGAAACATTATCAAAAATACAGAAACAGATGGATGAACCCGTCCTAACGTTGGTAGTACAAGAAGTATTTGTGTACATAATTCGTGACAATCAAAATTATACACGTGTATTATAACATAAAAAACGGCCGTATTTCTATATAATCTACACTTATTACGGGCCGCTTCATTGATCACGCAAAAAGCAAATTCAAACAAAGTTAATCCACTTAAGTAGACTAATTAATGATAAATTAACCTATCGGTATTGATTTGAGGAAGAAGAAAATCTCGTATGTTTTAAATCGTATGTAATAAATTTTAATATATTACATAAAATCAATACTGCTATACCTATTACATATTTGCTTATCAATGAAGCCTACAAATAGAATAAAAGTCAAACTATATTATTATATTTAAGGATATCATATTTCGGTGATTTTGTTTTGAACTTTATTAGATATTTTATTTTAATAGTAAAATAGTTAATCCTGTACCATGAAGAAGAGTAGTGATTCTTGAAGTAGGTATCTGTCGTTAGACAGATAAAGATCTTGCATTGTGTACCTAACAATAGTTAAATGGTCTTTATAACAATTAAATAGCAGTGTTAACGAACTTGAAATGGGAATATAAATAATGGTTACAAGATACTATGACATTATTCGTAAACATTATATATCAATGTGTCCTTTAACATAGATTACTCACCTAAATTTTAACTTTCACAATAAACACATAATATGGACAAATTCACATCAAAATTAAACATTTGAAACACTTTGGTTTTCACTCAAACATTTTGCACTTTCACGCCTAACTGACTTGAAACAAATTCGATTTCATTCAATAAGTTCTAAAGATGAAAACAATTTACTATCGCATTCCAAATTCAAAGTGTGAAGCTGTCGAGAGTATTCGATGTGGCCAGTAACATAACGGTGACTTTCTTCGACGTGCGTTTGCCGACTCCTGCGTTCGAAGGCCGACACACCGTTTGGTGAAATGGAGGGGAACCGTAATAGCGATGTTCCTTTATTTTTTCAAATTTGAAAATGGAACGCTTGAGGTGCACGTGTGGTTTAAGTCACGTATGGAGGTCTGATTGTGTTTATAGTAAAAATTTTTTACTATTTCGCTTCAAAATATGATCGCAATTTAGAAAGAAGTTTTAATGTCTACTAAACAGTCAGATGTTTTTTGTTCGCCTCAAACATTACATCTTCAGTTTGAAGACCTAGAATACTTTCGCTTGTTTGTTGATCTCATTTTTTTTTACAATTTCCTATTTTGTTTTTTTTATTCAACATACATAGGTATAGTCATTGTTGAGTCATCATAATTCTCAGAAGGGAAAGTTATGTTTTGTGACTTGAGGATACTGTTTGTTCTCAGAACTCAAAATACATATATTAAAATATAAGTTTCCTCCTATTTTCCCTGATGTCTAAGATTATTTACATTCAATATGGTTTTATTGTCTCATACCTCCATTATTTTAATTGAGTTATAGAGAGATAGGTACTTGGTAGGTAATTTTTTTCACGCTGGAATCCCCGACAAATTTATTCAAAGAAAATTTTAGATTTTTTCTTCTAAAAAAAAAGCGAAATCTACAATTGGCTGTGTTTCCTGACTTCCTGTTTAGAAATGCCTACATTTCAAGTTAGCCCTGCCAGGAAACACCTTATCAGTGGAAAGGGAAAGTGGCCAGGACTTAGAAATACCTTGCTTCTATACAAGGTTATCTGTGAAAAGAAGACAAGTGCTAAATGAAAAATTTAGAATACCCCCAAAACGATATTATGAACCCCCGACGAAAAACGGGGTGTTAAACATTTGACGTCCCTCTCTCTCTCTCTCTTTCTCTCTCTCTGTCTCTTTCGCTCTCTCTTTGTCTGTGTTTGTGTATGTGTGTTTATGGTGTGTGACTGTGGCATCGTAACTCTCAAACGGATGGACCGATTTCAGTTCGTTTTTTTGTTTGAAAGGCGTGTTTGGCGAAAATGTTCTTAGCTATGTTTGATGAAAATCGGAACAAGATGGGCGCTGCTACAAAAAGGCGAATATATTTTTTCACAACTGCCTCATAATGGGTTTTTAATGAAAGGGCTTTATAAGAAAAATACACGAAAAGTAAAGACGAGGGTTCGTTAATTTTTTTATTTACACTTGTGTATTTATACGGCGACGACGGTCTGCTTCCATTTAGCAAATGCTTTGTAGCTAGGACCGGTCTAAAGCGTCTTAATAACATCATTTGCGCCATTCAAAACGAGCGTTGTGATTGGCAGCGGGTGACGTGTAGCAATGACGTCTCTTACATAAATGTGTAAGTTTGTGAGGATAGAGGTAATTTTGTTTCTGTTTAACGCTCTACAAATAAATTTTAACGAGCTTAAATGCTATGCGACCTGGTTCGTGATGTCTTCAAGGCGAGAGTGAATCGGTTTCTTCTAGGCAAGCGCGCTCCACCCTAGATCGCAACATCACTTAACATCAGGTGAGTTTCGATCAAGCGCTTACCTATCCATCATAAAAAAAAAGATGTCACTGGTGACTACTGGCATTTAAATACGCTAAAATATACAATTTTTTACATAAAATATACTTTTTTTAAACTGATTGTATTACTTTTATCCCGGAGTAACGCGGGTAAAGCCATGGGGCGCGGCTAGTGGACTAAATAGTGTTGTGCTCTTGTACAAACCTGTTGCAGGTTCGAGATAGTTCTATTATACTCTCCCTTTCGAGGTCATTGATCTGTTTCCATAGTCTTTATAGTACCTGTGGTACGTGAGTAACAGGAAAAGTCGTTATTTATGACGCTACGTAAAAACACATACGTACAGGGTTACCTGTGTATGACTGAGTAGATAGATCTCACGTAGTAATATATAATCAAAATCAATAAAATAATATTATTCAGCGTAACATGTACAGTACAAATAAAAAATAATAATACCTCGCGGTGTTTTACGCGCGTTAATCTGAGATAAAAAGTAGCTTATTTGTTAAGCTAAGGTCTAAACTATAACTATACCATGTTTCATTGCAATCGGTTCAGCCGTTTGAGCATGAAGAAGTAACTAACTTACACACAAACTTTCGCATTTATTATATTAGTAGGATTTTAATATTCGTATATTATTAATCTCAGTCGATGCATCAATTTGGGGTTTTTAGTTGTATTAAAGTGGAGTTTTTACGAGAAATCACAATTATTTCGACCCACGACGCATAAATGGCGGATGGCTTATATTTTCACTACTGCCTCTATGAGTATCAAATGAATAAAAAAACAAAGATATTGTTTAGTTATATATGTATTTTACTAAACAACACCTTTCATTTGAAACTGTGATAAATTTAAAAAAACCAAGATGGCTGACAAAAATTTTTCTAGAGACTTTTAAATTTTTAATTTATACTTGTTTCTACTTGGCTGTTACAAGAGATTTTTCAAAGAATTTGATTAAGTCTCGCTCTGAAGATCGTATGATCTCGTGGAGCACCGTGATTACGTACTACTATAATCACTCGTACGTTTATGGCGTTTTTTTTTTATTCTGACGTCTTTCTGCGTTACGGCAAGAAGTTCTTTTTTTTTACTCTGAATAGGCCAGCGAATGACCACAATTTATTGATGGTAAGTGATATTGAGGTCTATGGTGGATCGCGCTTACCTAGAAATAACCGGTTCACTCTCGCCTTGAAAATAGCTAGATGGTAGTCATTTGGGAACAGGAAATTCGGCAAGGAATTCCAAAGTTTGGCGGTTCGGACATCGAAGATGAAGGCAAAACGCTTTATGCGTGCCTTGGGCATCTCAACCGTAAACCGATGCCGCCTTGGCGTTTCCCTGCTCGTCCGATAGTGGAAGGTCTGTTCCCCGATAACTATAATCTAGCGGTTTTCAACGCAAGAGTGAACCGGTTTCTTCTGGGCAAGCGCGCTCCACCTTAGATCGCAATTTCGCTTACCATCAGGTAAATTGAAATCAAGCGCAAGCCCATTATGAGTAAAAAAAACAGTTCTCTTATTTATTTATTTATTCAGCAACTATATAACTTACAGATTACCATCCAATGCACTATATAGGTAGAACACAACAGATTAAATTATATAAACTCAACTTAACCTTAGGTTATACTTATAGTAACTATTGAATTGTTAAGGTATGCCAACACTCCATCACAGAATGTGGCAAACCTATCGGCGAATATATCGAGATCCGCTAATAGAGTAATCATGTCATTCATATACCACACTGTAAGTTAATTTGATGAAAGCAATGCCCAAAACGAGCGCCTGCGATTCAAGATCACTCTTAGTGCAGGGCTCGCTGGAACACTATCATACCTTATCATAAAAAGTTTATTGTATAAGTTATATATATATATGTAATGCTTAGATAAGAGGGTTGTAATCTTTTTGAAAATAAACTAAGTTTGATATAGAAGTATGGCACGATGTGAGGGAGCATTGCTGCCCTGCGCCGTGCCGGCAAATATAATTGGTTCTGTTCCGATGGTGTATTAACCTGGGTCCTACCTTGTTGCAGGAGGATGCTGCGGCTCCACCACCAAGCGCACCATCGTGGGCGGCTGGGCGTGGGCCTGGTGCCTCGTCACCGACGTGCAGAGGATCTCGCTCGAGGTAACAGTCTTCAGAAGTCCTAGGTTTTAATTATTCAACTTTAATAAGATTGATTATTCCTGTACCATATTCATGTTAGTATATTAAGAACCACAGCTGTGCATTAGTTTGAATGAAGTTTTTTGTTTTATTTATTGAGAAGGAAATCCATTGCAAATCAAAAGTAACTGAATTATTTACTTAGTTTACTTCGTGTACTTCCGCTGTGATCTGAAACAAAAAGACAAGCAAAGAGAATATTAGAATATACATAAAAAAAAATGGAGTGTTCCTCCAATCTCGTCACACCGGTAAGGAAAAGCTACCGTTCTACACACAATGAAGCTTCCAGACTATATTTTTCGGATCTTTTTCTATCTAGAATAATAATATCCTTTTTTGGTTGACTAGGGGAAATGTTCAACAAGATACCTGGGTATAATGGGCTAGGTGTTACTGAATTTGTATCCCCTAGAACCCCCCGGTTACCTGCCTCTGTGCTTAACGGAGGACTCCGGGTTCTAAATAATAATACCCTACTAATATTATAGAAAAAGTTTCTATGTATGTGTGAGTGTGTGTATCTTCACATTTGTCTTCGCCATTTGCCGCTATGTGGGGTCGGCACAGCCCGGTTTGTTAATAACTTCACGCATTAATTGTTGAACCAATTTAAATATATGAAAATTAAAGAAGTTGTGGCGTCTCTGTCGCACTTCATCGCCCGCTACCAATCAGAGCGCTTGTTCTGAATCGCGCACAAGGTATTTTCAACGCGCGTACGACTGGTCCTAGCTACAATGCATGACCGTCGGACGGCCGTCTCCGGACATAACATCTGTCCGGGGGGATATCCCTTTGCCAGATGGAGGCAAACCGTCGTCGCTCCATAAAGTGATATCTTTTCATGTCACTTTATTTACGATATGCATGTCCGATAATGGAACATCATTATCGTATTTTTCACAGCTCAGTTCTTACAACAAGTAAAACATTATTAAATTGTTTCATAAAGCTTTGTTTTTAATAGGTCTTTTTTTATTTCTAGGTTATGACACTTAACCCGATGTGCGAGTACGTAGAAACAGCCCAGGGAGTGCCTCTTACCGTCACCGGAGTCGCCCAGTGCAAGATTATGAATGAAGATGAACTCCTGACTACAGCCTGTGAACAATTCCTCGGAAAATCTGTCAAGGAGATCAAAATGACCATATTGCAGACGCTGGAAGGCCATTTGAGAGCTATACTCGGTAAACCACATTTTTATTATTTGTGTAGAATTTACCAGCAATTAGATAGATAGAAATAAATATCTGAAAATATCAATGAAATAACTGCACTAAATTCTTTATATGGATTTAGTGACATCTAACGGATGTATTGTAAACTACGATCAATCATCGTCACACCAAATGAAGGCCACTTAGAAAGTGGTTTTAATCTTTGTCACACCACACCAAGCCAATTTAGAAAATGGTTTGTGCAAATGTTCATAGATGGCGCTGTAGCTAAAGTTAGTAATAAATTCACAAGAGTAAAAATATGCATTGAAATACATTACATGAATTTACTGTTCATAGTTAATCTATTACTATTCGTTCCTCAAACCATATAAACCACATGAATATAATACTAATCGATAAAGTAACCTTAGCATATTTCTCGCTGTAATAAATCAAAGTCAGTGTCCCATGTCGGAAGCATAAAGCGGAACAAACGAGCACTGTCGCCCGTATTGTCGTCGACACTTCCTTCCGTACAAACGTTTTATTACAATAAGTTGTTTTAGGAATATTCTAGAATACTCTCTATTCTGCCAGCCTAGAAGAGCTATTTCGCTTGGTACAATATAGGCATAAATAAGTACATAGAACTGACAGCACTGTCTGTGAACAATTATACATGGGAAGCAGACTTCGATTTAGTAAATACTGAACCAATTTTAATTAAATTTATATTATAGTCGCACTTAACGGATCAGGTAAATTACACGACCCTGTTGTGACTTAAGGCGCTATGGAAGCAATATAGCATATTTTAAAAATCCTACGTAAATGTTCTACGTAGTGTTAAGAATCGTTCCAAAACACGATAAAGTTAAATTCGCTCGATAGTTTTATTTTTTGAAAAATAGTAAATAGTCGCTTTAAATTTAAACAAGTTGTGCTTCTGAAAGTATTAAAGAAAATAAAACAAATCTTACTTTTTTTGTATAGATCCTAGTAATATCTTGAATCGTTAGAGCTTATAATTTCAATAATGTTAATTGTTGGTTTTATTTGAATTTATTTCGTGGAATTTCCATTGCCATGCGGCAGGCTCTTCGCTTAAATTTGTATTGCGCGGCTGAACTATGTCACTACTATAAATTATGCTGTTATGAGCTAAAACAAATATAAAAAAAGATATTGATTCCTATTGAGAATCTACTTTACTTTCATGAATCACAGGCGTTTTAAGAACAATTGAATAAATAATAGAATGACATTTAATAATCGGATACAACTTGCTAGGTCATAACTAGGAAGTAGATGCACTGCGGTGCATTTTAATGCTAACCCTCACGAACACCCAGCCTTGACTACGGTAATGCTATGGCTAGAATAACTACGCTATTGTGGTTAAGGTCAAACGATGAATTTATGGGTTACATATTTTGTTGTACTTACTTTTCTTCCATGCATAACAAAGTTCAGGTTCATCAATTCAATCAAACTGCGGGTGTTATAGAGTGAGTTTGTGTGTGTGTGTGTGTGTGTGTGTGTGTGTGTATGTATGTGTGTGTTATCATAACCCCCGGACAAATGGACCGACTTAAATTTATCTTTTTTGGTTTTTCGAAATCTATGGTAGTCGTATGTGATTTTAGCTATGTATTATGTAAATTCGACCAATAAAAAAACATGGCCGTCGCCTCAATATGGCGAAGACATATTTTTCCACTACTGCCGCAATATGGGCATCAATTTTTTTTTTTTTTTTTTTTTAATATTAGGACACTTTCACACACGGCTGGTTAGCCCCATACTGAACCATTTCTAGCTCGTATTATGGTTGCTAACACAACTGATATACTACATATACATACATACATATTATATATAAATACATACATATTTAACACCCAGACCCACAGCCAACAAATTTAGTTAAGCACAAATATGTTGACCGGGCCGGGAATCGAACCCGGAACCTTCTGATTAGCAGACCGGCATGGTAACCTTTACGCCAACGAGGTCGTCATTGAAAGGACTTGGTTAGTAAAATACATACTTTGTAGTTTGATAAATAAACACTTTATTAAAATAAACACTTACTAAAAATAAATTACAGAAAACACTTAGTATTTTAAAATAAGTGTCTTAACTGACGACTAAAAGCGATCTATAATTATTGATTAATTTTAATTATTGATTGATTATGACGACCTCGTTAGCGTAAAGATTACCATGCCGGTCTGCTAATCAGAAGGTTCCGGGTTCGATTCCCGGCCCGGTCAACATCTTTGTGCTTAACTAAATTTGTTGGCTGTGGGTCTGGGTGTTAAATATGTATTTATATAATATGTATGTATGTATATGTAGTATATCAGTTGTGTTAGCAACCATAATACGAGCTAGAAATGGTTCAGTATGGGACTAGCCAGCCGTGTGTGAATGTGTCCTAATATTTATTTATTTATTTTATTAATGTAATACATTTTAAGATGGTTGCCAAAACAAAATTATGCGTCGGTTTTTCTTAACTACTTGTTATCGATGCAATTCGTCTTGTATGAAATAGAGGACCACCTACATTATTTCATAGTCCAGAATTGAATTAAACATTTACACAGATAATAATTTGCATTACAATAATGGTGTATACTTATGTAAAAGGCGTGAAAACTTCACATCAGTATTTCATTTGACTCACACAAAAAATAAAATAACCTGCATTTAGTGGGTTAGCAAAGAAAAGTTGTTCTTTTCCTACGATGACAATTTGATATACATACACGAAAAATGAAATATCCTACATTTTATTTTCGCGTAGAAAACGGTCACACTTACTTATTATTAAACTGTTGGACTCATTCCAGCTTTTAATAATAAGTAAGTGTGACCGTTTTCTACGCGAAAATATTAAGATGCCTTACGTGAACAGTTCACAATATCCTACATTTTGTTCATTATTAAAGAAAAGTGCTTCGTTTCCTTCCATGACATTGGCTCAAAAGTAGTATAAACCTTGACTTCATACCAAGTTTTATTTCTTACAAAAGAGACGGCCTAAAAGTAGCCTACCTTTGTCTTCTTAATAACACTATTTTCTAACAAAAGAGAAAACTGCATAGCGCTACGCTTTAAGTTGTGTGACGAACGACGGAACAATCTAGAAATGCAGCCAGCCCTTTCCCTTTGAGACTCAACAAAGAACCGCCTTGTCATTTGTACTTACGCGAAAAATGAGCACGAATTGCTAGGGACCGTTAGTTATACTTATTTAGTTAGTTATATATCTTGTCGACATAAATAGCCTTACAACTTGAAAAAAAAATACAATGTGCGAGACGTGCTCGCACATGAAAGGTTCCGCAGCACGGGAAATATATACTTTGTGAAAATTTCAGCTTTCTAGTTATCACGATTTCTGAGATACAATCTGTTGACAGTCACTGGCAACGGAAGCTCAGTAATAGGGTCCCGTTTTTACCTTTTAGATACGGAATCCTAAAAATAATGATCAGGTAATCTATTAATACTGATATTGCACCCCGCGGAGTTTCCTTCTCTAATCCGGGATAAAAGCCGCTTTAGCTCTTTCACAATCTCCAAGTAAAATGTTGATTTCTTCGATCAAAAATGTACTAGATTTAATGTGATGTCTCTAAAAACGGCAAGGAAAATAAGACCACAAGTAAGAGTGTGGACTTATTTGAGTTTGAGGAATTTAAACGTTATTAGTATAGTACTACTAAATAAATTTATAAATGTACATACATATATAAACTATTTTCACTTTTAATAATAGTTTCTTATCGTGATATTATGAATAACCAACTGTTTACCATTTACCCTGTATAACAAGAGTTTTTTTTTCTACTGGGGTCATCCACGGACGAATGTCCTGTTTTATAAAGGGATGTAGCGAAATGTAGTAACGCAGTCAGTGACCGTTGTGTACGGTTGGCAGAAAAACACTTAATTAATACGTTTATTGCTGACTAGCGTTTTGAGAAATGAGTATTTTAGTTTAACTTATACTATTTCGGCTGCGGGTTAGCGAAATGATGTAAATAATTCTGCAGTAATATATTAACCACGTTTCAGTAACATAAAAATTGCCTTATTTATACTATAATAGTATATATAATATAACTTTCTTGGTAAGTTTGTAAGATAAGAGTACGATACAATCTCTTACATATTAAAAAGGTATATACTTTTACTATTTTGGTAAAAAATTAGGCCAAAGAATATAAGTACTTAATTCAATAATTACAATTTAACGTGTCAACCGACTCACCCAGATAAAATTGCCACTTTTTAAACGACAGTCTTGTGCACGTTTCCCTATACAAACACTGTCCGCATCGACCTTTGCTTAACCTTGATGATCGCGTCTTTTCACCTTAGCTAGGCTACTTTTTTTTATTGAATTCCTGAAATAGAGCCTAATTTTTTTTTCTATCAGTACCTATCACCGGTGCATACGTGCCAGCGATCACGTGCCACATACATACCAGTGGAGCCTCCGGGCTTTTACCATCGAGCGGGTCCATTAACTGCTTAGTTCTAGGTTCTAGTTACTATAAGTTTTTTTATGATGAATCGCACACGTTTGACTGCAGTTTGCCTGATATTAATCTTTATTGTGATCTGAGATGTAACACGCTTGCCTAGAAGGCACCTATTTACTCTAGATTTGAAGACCCCCAAATTGTACTTCCCAGGAAGATATTTCCAAAGCTTCGCAGTTTTTACAATGAAGGTCGAAGCAAAACGCTTGATGCGAATCCTCGGAATTTCGTCTCTTCGCTGTACCCCTGCTCGTTCTGTAGTGGAATGGATAAGCGGGAATTAAATTGTGCAGTTCCATTGTACACTCTCTTAAATGTTTTCTATTTAATAGTAGGTTTCAGTTTAACAAAATAAAATTGCTTCTTCATAATACGAGTATTTCTCGAATCCCGTTGATTCCAGATCCGTTGATTTTGTAGATCTTAGCTATGCATTGGTTCAAACAAATATGTTTGTTGTTTTTTCAAAGGTGTGTTGTGTTTTCATTGCGATCGTTTTTAACTACGTTTGATGAAGATGAATCTAAGATGGGTTCCACCACGAATTGTTCAGTCTAAAGCTTTTTTAACCAAAGCTAACGATATTCACATCCAATAAGTGTGGAACATCATCAGTATAAACAAACAGGAAACCTGACCCCTCTAAATATCCTAAGTAATTCGGGTCTACCCAACTTGAGACATGGTCTTAATTATAATTATGCATACGCTAAACGAGACCCTTTATTTGCATATGAATATTCTCTAAATAAGTTTGTTTCTGTGTCAGTATATCTAAAATAACATCATTCCTAGTTTCTTAGTTCTAGAAAACCAGCAAAACTTAATGTAATTTTTATTTATAAGTTATAAAAAATAAATTGAAAGTATTTTTTTTGTAAGTACTTGTAACAAATGTTTACTGCAACACCATCTATAGTTGTATAAAAACCTATTTAAGGATATGTAGCAATCAAATTCAAATGCTATCCGAAAATCGTATCAATATCCTATCTAATCAATACAATCTAATCTAATAATATGTAAAACACCAGTTTTGAGGATAAATGGCAATATTGGTTAGTCCAAACACACACACATACACTCACACCCCCAAACACATATACAGTCTCTGTACCATCAAAAGTAAATATGGAAAAGGGAGGATCACTTAACGCAAACGAAGCAATGTCAAGATCTTCTAGATTCTTCTAACTGTGACTGTCCGTGTCGTGTGTCGAAATAAGCCCTTACGTCAGCCAGTCTGACCTAATAAACGTCATTGTTGAAAACCCTTGATGCTTGTTGATCACGCTTACGTCAAAACTCATGTCGCAATGAATTTCATTGTGTTCGATTTCTAAGAATATGTATTTGGATTGATTTTCAATGATATACTCTTATTTGACGACCTCGTTGTCGTTATGGTTACCATGCCGGACTGCCAACTGGAGAGTTCCGGGATGGATTTCCGGCACGGCTAACATCTTTGTGAAGCCTAGCCCGTGCGAAGCTGGGGCAGGCTGCTAGTTTAATATACGTAGGTGTAGGTACTAATAATTGTAAATTATACCAAAATGGTGTATCTTTTTAACGAGATATAAAATAGGTTTATTTAGCGTATTTTGCATAGTGCTTCTATTTTTTTTTTACAATATAGGAAACTAATTTTGTATGTCATAAATATTATCATTAGATTTTATATACTACTTTACCTTAAAAATTACATGTTTCCATAAAAAAACCGCACGTATAATAACTTCATAGAAGTCATAACCAAAAAAATTTCATCATCATCATCTTCATTAGCTTCTATCTTCCCACTGCTGGGCATAGGCCTCCTCTTCAACACGCCATACAGTACGGTCTTAAGCCAGTTTCCAAAAGATTTTACATATAGTTTTATTTCTTGCCTTGAACATTATAATCTCTAGTGGCACAGGTGTGCAATGGTAAAAAAAAATTATAATATATACTTTTATCTGTACCTAATACAGAAATGGACGTAGCAACATAAATAATATATATACTTTTAACTGCACCTAACTGAACTTAGAAAAATGAACTTTAAACCAATGATATAAGGATGAAATTGTAACAGAATGGTAAGCATAAAATATTTATACATTTTATTTTAATTGTACTTATCACAATCGTATTCAACTAACACGTGTTAAAACTGGTTTGTGTAGAGCAAACATCGGTCATTGGCAATTTATATCTACTATGTTAATGACATGCAAAAAATATATTTATATCTAGTTGAGAACCGGTTGAAGAAAAACAATACTACCGAGAAATATTGTTAAAACATAGGTTTCCATTCTGTTACAATTTCATCCTAACACCATTGGTTTAAAGTTCATTTTTCTACGCTCATTTCTACTTCGCGCAATAATATTTTTCAGTAAGACTATCCGAGGTCTGTATGTATGCGAATTTATTCTGACGGATTGAATTAAGAGATGAATAGATGACCTTGAACCGAATGTTAGATAGTCTTAATAGTACAGTAATACCCCTGACTTACGCGATAGGTGGGACCGAGCGCTATCCGCGTAAATCGAATTCGCGTAAGTCGGGGTACAATTTTGCATAATACCTACATACCTATAAAGTCATACAAAGTATGTTTAATTGGGACCGGAGACTATAATTTAGGAAATATAAAACAATAATTTAGGAAATAAATTTTAATTTAATTCTAGATAATATTACAAACTATATTAATAAAATGTATAAACACAATCTGAAGTGCGCGGCTTTCAAACAAAAAACGTTAAAACAGACGAGAAAATTAAATCGCGTAGGTAACTCCGAATTCGCGTAAGTCGAGGTAGCGTAAGTCGGGGTATTACTGTACAAGCAGTCGTCAAGTTAGAGACCTTGCGGCTTGAAAACACGACACCAGAGATTGGCCACTTAGCTCATACGAAGAAGAAGAAGGCGAATAAAAAATAGAGTAGTACTTTCGTTCTAGAAAAACATCAAGTATACAGCAGACTTAGTTTAAAAAAAAATGAAACGACAACATCTTGGTTAATTAATAACACTATAAATAATTATTCAATACACATTAATTTAATACATTGCATTAATCTCAGGCAAATAATAGTAGTATGTTAACTGTAAAACATATACTGTTATGGAAATTAAACAAAATGCGCGTTTTGTTATTTGCATTATTTTTATCGAAACTATACTTTTATACCTTATCATTGTTTAAATGAGTAAACGATAAAATTAAATGGTAACAGTTTTGTAGCAAAGTGTAGCACAAGCAGCTCCCTATATGTACGTTCCCACTGCTAGGACGCGGGGCCTTCTCTAATAAGGAAAATGATATATGCCATAACCACCACGCTAGCCAGGTGCAGGTAGGCAGATGACACACGTCTTCGGGTATTGTGGTCCTCAAGTATGTCGGTTAACTTCACCGTAAAGCGAGAGCAAACCAAGTCATTGGAGAAAAACAAGTCATTGGTGTAGGACCGGAATACAAACAGGGGCCGCCTGATTGAAAAGTAGACGTTTTTTTCCACCGAACCACAGTCGCTAGCAAAGTAATGAGCACAAAATGCAGTTGCAGGAAATATGAATACTTTGGTTAAAATAATTTTACGAACTCAACAATTTCGCTCCGCTGGCTTTCGTCCACTAAGGCAAAATTAAACGCAAATACAAAGTGTACATTCATTTCAATAGCGCTATTTTAATGCACTTCCATTATTTTAAAATAGAGAACATGTTGGTTGCGAACGATAAATATGTTTGTATGTTATAGCTTCCGAAATATCTAAGGGCAAGGTGACCAATATTTTACAGCCCTGCAAATGACGATAAATTTCAGTTTGAATGACGATAATTTTCATTTCAGTTTATATACAATAAAGATACTAAGTGTACCCTGCGTTAATCCGGGTCAAAAGAAGTTAATCCGGGATAAAAAGTAGCCTATGTGTTAATCCAAGGTCTAACCTATCTTTATAGTAAAGTTACGTAAAAGTAAAGTAAAAAAGCCTTTATTCTATTGCATTCATTACATTTTTATTATTTATTACATAATATTTTTATTTACACCTTTTCATGCAAAAGTTGCCGCTCGGGCATAGGCCTCCCCCGTTTTTTTTCATCTTCATAGTAAACCTTATTAAAATCGGTCCAGCCGTTGGAGCGTGAAGGAGTGACATAGATTTAGTTATTTCATCACATCTCACGTGAACCAGTAGGTAATGTTTTCGGGATAAAAAGTAGACTACGTGTTAATCCATGTTAATCCAACCTATTTCCATAAAATCTCAATTCCAAAACTCATCAAAATTGGTTAAGCCTTTTGAGCGAGTAAAAGTAACAAACATACACACACACAAGCAAACTTTCCATTTATTATATACTAGAGGTTGCCCGCGGCTCCGCCCGCGTGTAGGTCGCTTTTTGCGTAACCTGTGGAAAAAATCTATTGTATCCTATTCCCGTGCCAATTTTATATAAACACTATATTGCTACGATATCAAAATAAGCCGCATCTGTCTTTCCTCATTCGATTCCTGAGATCTAGTTAACCTTTGTTTTAGCTATTTTGGTGGTGATGCTACAGATTAGATCGTTCTCTCCGAGCCATTATTTTAATATAAATAATAAGAATACGTGAATCATACCACTAAGTAAACCACATACTTAAATTCCAATTCATAAGTATTTAATTTCAAACACACAAAACTTTCCCTTTGAACTTTAAACCCCAATGGCATACCTTAATTCACTCCTAGCAAATATCATTACAAATTTATTTTAACCACCATATAAACTACAACAAAAACAAAGTTCAAGACTGTTAAATTGATAAATAAAAAAAAATCCAAACAAACTTTCACCCCTCTCCCCCCTATAAACCCTTATTTAACCCCTGGCAAAAAAAACTTGATTTTACATAAACTATACATATTCCAAATTTCATTGCTAGAAGTTCAAAAACATAAAAGTTTCATTTTTAACTTTCAACCCCAATGGCATCCCCCTTAATGCACCCCTGGCAAAAAAAAATATAATTTTAATTTAACCATTTAATAATAATCTATTACCATGACAACTTTCAAGACTTTAATGTGATAAATAAAGAATTTTCCATACAAACTTTTACCCCCCTCCCCATTACAAACCCTTAGTTCATCCCTGGCAAAAATACTTGATACCATTATTTTTAATTTTACATAAACTATACATATTCCAAATTTCATTGCTGAAAGTTTAAAAACAAAGAAGTTTCATACAAACTGTTTTACCCCCTTTCACCCCCCGTAAGGGTAGAATTTCAAAAAATCTATTCTTTGTACACGTCTAAGTACTAAAATATATACACACTCCAAATTTTACACATTTAAGTTCAAAAACACAAAACTTTCATTTTTAACTTTCAACCCCAATGGCATGCCCCTTAATGCACCCCTGGCAAAAGTTTTTAAAATTTTAATTTAACCATTCAATAAACTACTACCATAACAACTTTCAAGTTTTTAACTTGATAAATAAAGATTTTTCCATACAATCTTTCACCCCCCATAACAAACCCTTAGTTCACCCCTGGTAAAAAAACTTGATACCATTATTTTTAATTTTACATAAACTATACATATTCCAAATTTCATTGCTATAAATTCAAAAACAATGAAGTTTCATACAAACTGTTTTACCCCCTTTCACCCCCTTAGGGGTGGAATTTCCAAAAATCCGTTCTTAGTACGCGTCTACATACTACAACAAATACACCCTCCAAATTTCACAACCCTAGGACCAGCCGTTTGGGCTCTGCGTTGTCTATAGATGAATGAATGAATGAATAGGTCAGGACAAAGAGTCTTATAGTATAGACTAGAGGTTGCCCGCGGCTCCGCCCGCGTGTAGGTCGCTTTTTGCGTAACCTGTGGAAAAAATCTATTGTATCCTATTCCCGTGCCAATTTTATATAAACACTACATTGCCACGATATCAAAATAAGCCGCATCTGTCTTTCCGCATTCGATTCTTGAGATCTAGTTAACCTCTGTTTTAGCTATTTTGGTGGTGATGCTACAGATTAGATCGTTTTCTCAAAGCCATTATTTAAATATAAATAATAAGAATACGTCAATCATACCACTAAGTAAACCACATACTAAAATTCCAATTCATAAGTATTTAATTTCAAACACACAAAACTTTCCCTTTGAACTTTAAACCCCAATGGCATACATTAATTCACTCCTAGCAAATATCATTACAAATTTATTTTAACCACCATATAAACTACAACCAAAACAACGTTCAAGACTATTAAATTGATAAATAAAAAAAAATCCAAACAAACTTTCACCCCCCTCCCCCCTATAAACCCTTATTTGACCCCTGGCTACTAACTTGATTTTACATAAACTATACATATTCCAAATTTCATTGCTAGAAGTTCAAAAACATAGAAGTTTCATACAAACTGTTTTACCCCCTTTCACCCCCTTTAAGGGTAGAATTTCCAAAAATCTATTCTTAGTACACGTCTAAATACTAAAATATATACACACTCCAAATTTTACACCTCTAAGTTCAAAAACATAAAACTTTCATTTTTAACTTTCAACCCCAATGGCATCCCCCTTAATGAACGCCTGGCAAAAAAATAAAATTTAAATTTAACCATTTAATAATCTATTGCCATGACAACTTTCAAGACTTTAATGTGATAAATAAAGAATTTTCCATACAAACTTTCACCCCCCATTACAAACCCTTAATTCACCCCTGGCAAAATTTTTTGATACCATTATTTTTAATTTTACATAAACTATACATATTCCAAATTTCATTGCTGAAAGTTCAAAAACAAAGAAGTTTCATACAAACTGTTTTACCCCCTTTCACCCCCCTTAAGGGTAGAATTTCCAAAAATCTATTCTTAGTACACGTCTAAGTACTAAAATATATACACACTCCAAATTTTACACATTTAAGTTCAAAAACACAAAACCTTCATTTTTAACTTTCAACCCCAATGGCATCCCCCTTAATGCACCCCTGGCAAAAGTTTTTAAAATTTTAATTTAACCATTCAATAAACTACTACCATAACAACTTTCAAGACTTTAACTTGATAAATAAAGATTTTTCCATACAAACTTTCACCCCCCATAACAAACCCTTAGTTCACCCCTGGTAAAAAAAACTTGATACCATTATTTTTAATTTTACATAAACTATACATATTCCAAATTTCATTGCTATAAGTTCAAAAACAAAGAAGTTTCATACAAACTGTTTTACCCCCTTTCACTCCCTTAGGGGTGGAATTTCCAAAAATCCGTTCTTAGTACGCGTCTACATACCAAAACAAATACACCCTCCAAATTTCACAACCCTAGGACCAGCCGTTTGGGCTCTGCGTTGTCTATAGATGAATGAATGAATGAATAGGTCAGGACAAAGAGTCTTATAGTATAGATTAGTAGGATAGGATAAATCTTCATAATACAAAAATAGATGTCCCGACAATTGTGACGTCATTTTATTTATCTCCTGTTTATGTTTGCAAACAATGTTAACATATTTCAATTATTGCACAAGTATTTCGTCAATTACAATAACCCTATTGTTGTCACTGTAAACACAGATTTAGAATAGAATAGAATAGAATATATCTTTATTGTACAACCAAAAATTAAGAAGTAAAGCACAATGGCGGCCTTATCCCCTATGGTGATTTCTACCAAGCAACCGGGAATGGATATATAATCATACAAAAGAAAGCGGTGGTACAAGTAAACTACAATAAATACAAACATAAATACAAACCTAATAATGGAAAGAAGAAAAAACTTAAAAATAAATACTTATTAAACAATGGATAAAAAGTGATTAAATAATTCAGTTTTGAAAATATGAAGAGATTCAGCCTGAATTGTTGGTTAAAATTTTAGGAGTGGGGGGAAAACATTACTTTATATAGGAAACGAACGCCCGACACCGCCATTCGGCCGCGAACGACGAAGGCAACCGAGCGATCGGAAATCGAACTCGAATTTTGAAAATCGAATCAAGCGTACTTGATTAAAATTAATCGATTCGTCTCACGAGCTGTATAATAATATGACCGATTAAGAATCGTAATGTGAAAGTAGAAAAGTAATCGATTTTTTGTTCTATAATATAAAGGTGGTGACCTCTGTGACCGGTATTGTGAAAAAAATTGTCAATGATTAACTTTTTTATCTGAACCTAATAAATTAAACTACGTACTTGCCTACAGTACTATTGACTGAGTTTTTAGTGTTGTCACAGAATAATAACTTGTACGTGTTGTGCTGAAGTGACAAACTGTGGTGATATGACTTCATGAGTAAACTTATATTTGAGCGTCATTTGTTTTGTCTTTAAAAAAGAAGAAGCATAACCTCTTTTGCTTAAAATTGTAAAATTTAAATCAAGTGAAGTGATACAGTGATGAGCTTCTTGGTTTAGATAAGAGTGAAGTGCGGATTTGCAACCATGTCTTTGCTATGGATGAGCGCTTTTAATCTGACGCTAACGGCTGGATTAACTCTTGCTGTTGTTAAAAGGTAAGACAGCGTGTTTTAAGTAGAAACATATTATCTTGTATGTTTTATGTAGGTAATCTGTCTTTGGAGGTTTTGTTTTGTCACATAGTGATAGTTTTGGATTAATCCATATTAAAGCTTTCGAGTAGCATTCAAAGACTAAAACCTGTTCCAGCCATTGCTTTTTATAATAAAAAAGAAAATGCGAAATTAAAAAGGAGAATTTTGTACAATTTATACTCGTACATAGGCCTGCGTTTGACTACAGTTTGCCTAATGGAAAGCTACGCTGTAACCTACGATGTAGTATAGATACCTTACGCTTACCTCAAAGATTCTTTACTGGCAGATGTGGTGATAAATCTCAGGATAAAAGAGACTGCGGTCGTTTGGTCGTACGGGACCCTAAAGTTCCATACCTAAAAGGTAAAAACGGGACTGTTCCGCTGTCTGTTTGTCTGTCTGTCTCCAGGCTTTATTATAGAGTAAGAAAGGGAATAGATAATGAATTCAAGGAATTTACAAAGGTTTTAAGGCTTTGTTATATTCAAATGTAAAACTAGTATTAAAAAAAAATACGAAACGCGTGATGTTGTTCTATGATAGAGCACATTTACTTCGAAGAAACCAATTCACTCCTGGCTCGCAAGCCGAGTTTTTTGTGTGTTTTTATTTTACTCTTTCCCGTATTCGGTTTATGTAAATAAAGGGTAAGGTAAGAAGGGTAGTGTTTGTTCTGTAAATGGAAGATTTTTGTTAGTGTATGGACGTTTGGGGAGTAGTGTAAGATATACTCTATATTTCAAAATATATTCGCGCAATAAGGGTATAACATCTTACCCTTACAAGATATTGGCCATCATCATCATCATTATAAGCATGTAGTGAGTCGCCCACTGCTGAGCATAGGCCTCTCTTCTAGTACTCCTTTCATCCCGGTTTTGCACTGCTCTCATCCATGTCTTGCCTGTGATGTTCCGGATGTCCTCGACTCAGCGAGTTAATGATCGACCGACGCTTCTCCTGTCATAGGCCTCCAGTCTGTCAGTGTTTTGGCCCACTTACCATTGCACTGCCTCGCAACATGTCCTGCCCAGCACCATTTGAGTTTGGTGATTGTCTTGCTGATGTCACGCACCTTGGTGCGACGCCGGATCTCTACGTTCTTCACGTGATCTTACAATTTGTCGCCGAGAAACAAAATGATTTGAATTAATTTTATTTTATTATAATTATTGCTATGTCCTCTATATTTGACCTTAGCGTTTAATTTCAAGGTACAAAATATTCAAAATATGTGAATTGTAATGAGGTTGCAAAATAAGTGTTCATCGTAATTCGTTTTAATGTCAAAAATGATTGTAATAACTAATTTTGGGCTGACCTAATTTTATCACTATTTATTTCCTATTGATTGAGACATCCTAGAATTAATTCAATTAGGTGATGAAGTTAATTTTTAATTTATTTAAGCAGTTAATGCGTCGCCTATATTTGTCACTTAAAGTCACTTATTGCATAATTTCACGCCATCCGCTAGGGGATATTTTGCTCTTTTGTATTCCTAATTTTGCTATGAATTTATAAAATGATTGCAAAAGAAATAAGAGAATGGTTAAAACTCACATACCGCGTTAAATCTTTAGTTAAAAATAAAAATCTTAAAAGCGTCTCTGACTGTTCTGAAACCTAAATGTATTAAAATATTGTTATTTGGTACAGTAGCAGTATTTGCTAACACAATAAACTTCCACCATCAGAGAGTATCGTCGGAAACATTCCAGTTTTCCATTCCATTGCCTATTTGTTCTCATTCATCTGTTCTCATTTTCATTGTGTTTATTACAAATGTTCAGCTCAGCTTTGTTTGAAGCTAGTCCTCGCTTTTCTGAAAAGTTTTGATATTTTTTAGCATTATTATTTTCTGATTTAACATATTGAAATACTTTTAATTTGTTTTCTTTGTGTTTAATTATGATTCTTCATCTTCTTTACCTTTTTCCATTTGAACTCGGTACAGGCTTAATTCCATCATATTGGTGTGAATCCCTCATATTGTGATTCACACCAATCCAAATGAAAATTGATTATACCCATAGATAAATGATTACACCGTTGTTTTATTTTCTGTTCCTCCATTCTTTCATCTTTCTTGTATGTGATATTTTTCTCTTTGCATATATGTAATGTATGATAGTGTAATTCCATAACTTGATAGTGTAATTCTAAGATACTAACATACTCTATTTAAACAAAAATTACGAGCTTCATTATAATCTTTGGTTGGCATTAAGCTATTATGTTTTAATTATGCGTAGTATGAATTTACGAAGAATATTTTAACAGAATTTTCTTTGGGTTTTTGATATTCTTCTAAACTATTAAATAGGTTTTTTTTCATAAATATAGCTCAAACCCTAAAGCTAAAGTAAAAGGTCCGTAAGCTTTTATTCCGTTTCTACGATACAATAACCTCGCATTGTGTAGTTAACTTTTTGCTATTCAGCCAAGGTCCGGACTTTTATTACCTCTCTAATTGCAAGTTTCAAGTGCATAGATTCTTCAAGGCTTGTGCGCTGAAAATGCTCTTTAAAACCCCAATAATATAACGGTATAACTACCATCCTCTAACCTTAATGGTTAGCCCTTCTTTAGTCGATCTTCATACATTGTAATAGAAGATAAAATCATCGGTCTTTCTATAAGGACCATAGCTGATTCTCTGCTATTCTTAGTATGTGTAATTATTATTATTTAAGCCGGTTCCGCTCCACTGGGCAAAGGTCTCTTTATTCTCTTTCCACTCATTCCGGTTTTGAGCATTTTGAGTCCAGTTTTTACAAAAGGAGTCTAGTTCGTCCCGCCATCTCCGTCTGGGCCTGCCTCGACGTCTATTATTATGAATTGTTTTTTTTTTCTATTATACTGACTACTTTAATATTGCATGCATGCTTGGTGGTGAATATTGAGGGCTTATAATATAACATTTTTTTGATTATATAATGTATCGAAAGTTCCGATTTAAAATTAATACGCGACGACTGACAGCGGAATTAATAAAAAATTTAATAAGTGCCAAATATAGTAAGCCTCATAAGGCCTAATTAATTATTATTAAGGGTTTATTTTACAATATTGAAAACCAAAACCTTATATTGCTTTAATGTGCGAGAGTTCTGCGTCAATGGTAAAGTACCTGTGTAGATTACGGTGGTCAAAAAACCCTAGCCTTTTTACTGTTTCCGCATACGTACATAAACGCCAAGTGAAATGACGTATTTTAGGGTTTCAACACCTATGAGGAAAACCCGTTTTGAAATAACCACAAAATCATTACTAAAAATGTTAACAGTAATTTTTTTTATTGATTAACTGTCGTACTCCCTTTTCACTATCTGATTAATTGGATACCTACTGTTTATTTTATGCCTGTCGTATAGTACTCGCTTCACTTCGATATCTTCTTCTTTCTTTATATTCTTTAAACCTTGATCTTAAGCTAAGTCGTCTACGTTAAGTGTTTTCAACGTCAAACCTTGATCTTGTGCAAAGTCGACTACGTTAAGACCTACGACATTGACCATACGTCATTCGTATCTTAAAAAATAACTAGACTTTATATTATACGGAGACAAGTATAATAATATCAGTTCTCTAAAGTAATTATTACGCAACTTCTTATCTTTAAGGCGACCGCCTGACGTTGACATAGACCGTGAACTTGACTGAGTTGCTGCGGCCTCAGGCAAGGCGAATGCTTTGAGGTTCATGACTCTGAGACTAGATGGCGCTGTTTATCAATACACCAGTTGCATTCAACAAACACATTCTATATTTAATCAATATAAAATAAATAATGCGAGAGTAGGTATGTATGTATTAATTACGCTTAAATATTTATTGTATTTTAATTTTATAATTAAATTTGATGGGCAATGGCATGACAGGAGAGAGGCCTATACCCAGCAGTGGGATAGAATCGGCTGTGGATGATGATGATGATGATGATGGGCAATATGCTTTTATGTATTTTGTGAAACCGTTATTGATATAAGAATAGCAAAAAACTACGCAGAAAACACGTTTATTGTATGGGGTTTACGTTTATTGTAGAGGTATACGTTTATTGTACCCCCCATCAATATTTTTTATTTTTTTATTTTTAGTATTTGTTGTTATAGCGGCACGGAAAATACAAATCTTGTTACAGTTTCAGCTTTTTAGGTATTACGGTTTCTAAGAGACAGCCTGAAGACAGACAGACAACGGAGGGTTAGTAATAGGGTCCCGTTTTTACCTTTTATGTACGGAACCCTAAAAATATCAGTTTATTTGAGTTTCTTTCAGAATCCTATAAATTGATATTTAATTTGTGTTATGAATAGAGATAAAATATTATAAACGATTACTGTTTTTTTAAAGACTTTCATTGGTGATGGGTAAATAGTAAATTCTGTTTTCCGTAAAATTCCAAACCCTGAACACGCTTGGTTGTCCTTAATTTAGTTGCCATACGGATCTTGCAAGGGCTAATATTTATAAGATTATCACGGTCATCTTCAATATTAAATGCATGAATTAATTAATTTAACCTAGTTTCATACAAAATTTTGGTGTCCATTAATTATTTAGGTGGTTTACGCGTTACTACAGACTCGTCTACGTCTTTCAATAAGAAAACTGATTTATATTTTATAGTTTGTTCATATCATACAACAAAATTGTTTACTTAATCACCAGAGTATTAAGGCGAAGATTAAGGTAAAAATCTTGATTTTAAAGATTATTCGCTAAGGCGTAAATGGTAAGAAATTCGAAAAAATAGCGCCCTGCTGGTCAAATACCTAGCTGTATTTAATAAAAAAAAAATAGCATAAAGGTATAAAAAAATAGCTTCACGAACCATTTGTTTGATATTAATACCATAATCACCATTATGCCTACCTTTCAACTCATTTAGGTATTCAAAGCAACGTATTCTAGGTGTAATCAATCATACGGCTGTAGGGCTCAGCGATCGTTAATCAAATTCAGATTTGAGTGCTTCTCAACATGTAGACATTGTAACCTGATGACATACAACTGTGGTGGACATTTGGCTACATTATGGCCACCTGATTAATTTGGGTTATATACTCAAGGAGGTTTAGTAAGGGAGTGGTCCCTTGAGACCTGACCCGTTACGGGGGACCTAGGTTGTCGGACTGGGTTTGTCCGGCGTCCATTGCACTCACGGTCCCCGAGGTGGTTGCGGTGCACTACGTGCACTGCAAGGGCAATCATCCCCTGAGGAGGAGTCTCGCAGGCTAGCCGAGGTGGGCGGGGTGGTGGGCTAATGGGAGAAGTGGAACCTCACCCCGCCCTTTCCGGTGAGGAGGCCATCATGAGGTTTTTTAGTCGGTAGTGATCCCTTCTGGCATCGAGTCCGACATTCCCCACCCACCTCCCCGGGTGTGGTGGGCATACGTTAATGCATTTCCTCACGTAAATGTCTAAATGCTGAGAAGCACTCAAATCTGAATTTTATTAAACCTCCTTGAGTATATTATATGTGGTTTCTTTGCCCTTATCAATTGTTCCTTTGACACAAAATATGCCAACGTTTGAAAACATTTCGTGGTAGTTGTAGTGTCATTTAACACAACAAATAAGGTACATTCCAAAACGTGGAACGCTCTTGTTATTATACGTTTCATATCTGTATTATTACATAATCTATGTATATACTAATAGAAAGTACTCTTACGAGTATATCGCAAACACATCTGACATGAAAACCAAGATAGAAATCAACTGAAGTTTTTTAGCTACTACCTGATTTATCAAGTATAATTTAAAGCTTAAAAAACTATTGTTGATTTAACAAGTGCCTAGTTTTAACATGTTTTAGGGTGGCATTGAGTCGTGTTAAAATATGTAATCACTGTGCCACAACGGCCATCCTGGTCATTTTTCATTTACATTAAACATAGCTAAAACACTTGTGGCTAATTAACGTTTGAAAGAAAAAGAAATGAAATCAATACATAGATTATATAATACTAGGTACAGATAAGAAACGTCCAATAACACAAGCGAGTTCCATGTTTTGGAACAATTTACCCTTGTTAGTTGTATGAGTATTAAAGGACACTACAACTGGAACAAAATTGTTCCAAACGTTGGCACATTTTGTTTCAAGGAAATCTATACCAATATTATAAAGAAGAAAGTTTGATTTTTTGTTTCTTTGTTTGACGCGAATAGACTCCGAAAATACTGGACCAATTTAAAAAAAAATCTTTCATCTTTGGGAAGCTACATTATGCCTGAGTAATATAAGCAATATTTTGTTTTACTTTGCAACTTAGATTATTTGATAGCCCGTGCGAAGCTGGGACGATCTGCTATTCATAGAACTGAACCTCCTTGAATCTATCGACACACACACACACACACAGACGTTAAAATATAACACCCCGTCGTTTTTGAATCGTGAGTTATAAAAAAAAACTAAATAAAATTATAAGTTATTATGTGTCACTAGACATGACGTATAAAATAGCTTTAAAATGTATTTATTAATTTTACTAAAGATTTTTTTCTTTTACTAGTATAAAAACGTCTCTAGTAAGAATTTCAAAAGACTAAGTCGGCCAATGTTCTTATGATTTCTTTTGTATTTTAATATACCAAACGAGTGTTTGATCCGAATGTCCATGCTTCGAATAAAATTAGACTTCAGACTTTGTCCAAAGTCTGGAAACTTTTCGAAATATTTCTTTTATATCTTTTATTCGCTTCTAGATATATCCTTAAAAGAGTATTTACTAGTTACTGTTATATTCATTTTCAAACGCTACTTTATCTTGGCGCTAAAGCTATCGAATCGAATTTATCACAAAATATTGCTGGAATTTATCAAAGAAATGAAATGAACGTGCCCCTTTTAAATCTATATGCTTGGGTCGCGAAAGCAATTTCTGCTACTTTGGAAAATGTTTAAGGCTAATAAAGTCATTTCTTCTGTGCGAGATCAGAAGGTTTTCTACATTTACTGTCTAGAAAAGTACCTTTTTAAAGGTTTTTCTGCACAAACTTTTAAGAATACCAAGTCCAAAAAGAATAGCCTTTGTTAAAAGTTTATCCACTCGTTTATAGCGATAATAAAAAAGAAGGAAAATCTTGCAATTTTTTTTATAAAAATAACAGCTTCGATTGTAATTTATATCTAAGAGGTTTTTTTTAAAACATAAGAAATACATAAAACACTGCGAACTTAAACTAAACCTTAAAAAAGATTAAATAGTAATACGAGTATGTTTATCATTATTAAATAACATACTGATTTGTAACCGTATAGTGATTAGATTTTTTTTTATTTCATACGTATTATTTTCAGCGTAAGCTTAACTAGGCCTTATTAACTAAGTCTAGTATAAATTATTAATTCAAGAGTTTTTAGAGAAGAGGTTAATTCAAAATTCAAGGTGTTTAGCGCTGAAAATAGAACACATGAACAAAGTGTACTTGACTTAATAGAGACATTGAAATATGCAAATGAGCACGTTTTTAAAGACTTTAATTAGTATGAGTAGTAGTTTTTGATTAGTAATTTATGTCAATATTATTTATTACAAATACACATCATTTATTGATAGCACCAAAGTTACAAGTCAAAATCAAAATTAGTGAGCTAGATTATGGTTTTATTAAAAGATAACCTCGCGCATTACCTTAAATAAACGATGCTGTTAAGTTCACACAATGGATCATTTTACGTTGAATGATAGTTCAGATTTTCCATACAGCACAAAAAAGACAAAAGGTGACGAAAACAAACTAAGTTTTCAAACGAGAAAATAGATAAGGCACGGTTTATAGTCCGCCGGTGAATGATTATGAAAATTTAAGGAAGGGTGCCATTTTGTCACAATGGCAAATTTTAGTAGGATAAAAATGTAAATTTTAATTTTAGGTTCCGCTGAATTATGATTCAGAAGGTGACAGCTTTAAAAAATGGCATATTTTAACAAAGAGGAAAGTGTAATTATGGCGTTCCTTATTTTTTAACGGCCTGTATTTTACCGAAAATTATATTAATAATGAAAGAAAATGGTCTAAAATCCCTTGTAAAACAATCTTAACCAAGCTGGTTAGTGGATGAAACGTAATGTGCACCCAATGATTTTATATCCAAATTATATATCTCTATGTAACGTCACACGATTTAACGACAAACTTCCTAAAGCGTGGTAATTAGTTTGCTTTGGTTGGTGCATTTTTTTTTCGTGCTATATACACATAAATTAACATTACAGCTACTCTCAACAACGACAGTAAAAGCACTTTCAAGATGCAAAAATATATCAATATGCGTAGCTGTGTAGGTTTTTTTGTCGCTCTATTTGCCTAGCCTGTTGTAAATTTTACTATCATCTCAGTACATAAGACACTTCCTAAGAAATCTATCCTTTAGTTGACAAATTGGGATAAAATGTCATAGAATTTTTTGGGAATTTTGACAAAGCAAATTGGGATAAAGCATTGTTAATACTAGTAAAATAATAATCTTCCCTTTTTTGATACAAGTTCCCATCTTTCCTTTTAACAACAACTCTCCATAACGTTATATATGCACGGCATAAAATAGAGTTACAGTACACTGCAACTGCCAGTAAATATTTAGATCGACGAGAAATATTATCGGAACCAAAGGCAATCGCACGCCCGACTGAGCTCTTGTCGCTTTATGTTTTAATTACCAGTAACTCTGTATAATCAGTGAATTTCTTGTAACAAATCTCAACACATCAAATCACATAAAAAATCACGACTGTGTTATCAGGTTTTCTGCCATATTATATGACTCCATAAAAAGGGATTTTCTTTGTCATGCCGCAGCATAATCTTGTTCACAAACCATTGATAGGGGGTTTTAACATGACCACAGAATAATAACTAGTACTACGTACGACACGACTTATCTTTTCTACGTACTGAGCTTTCTATACGGTTTTGCCATGTCATGTCAGAAAACAAAGAGTAAAATGTTGTCTCATTGGATTCAAACTTTAAAAGCGGACTTGGTGTTAAAATTGTTATCCGTTACGACGACTTATGTGCGTGAATTTTAGTTGAATACTTTATAAGGAAGTATCGATTAAATATCATATACTTAACTGAAAGGAGATATTTGTATCACAAGCTTCTGTATCCGTGCCCACGCTTCCACGCGTGGTTAAGGTGGAACGTGACAGTTATTCGAGCGTGCAGCCGCCGGTCTCCAATTTATAAGATGTTGGTTGGCACATCAAAGTAGCTAACTAAGGTGATCTGACATGATCATCAAGATCAAGCAACAGTCGATGCAAACAGTCTTTGAATGGGTGACCATGTAAAAAATTGACATTTAAAAAGCGGTATTTCCATCTAGGCGCTGGCGTAGATCGGATGCCACGTTAAATTATAGGTACTGGCTTGGTGGTCGGCAGAGCTTGGCCATTTAGGTCATACACACATAAAATACATATGATATGTATTATGGTCTTCAAGAAGGCTTACGTTTGACCGCAGCTTGCCTGATGTTAAGCTTTACTGTAGTCCAAGATGTATCACGCTTGCCTTGAAGGAACATAATTCTCAATCGATTGAGTGAATTTGACAATGGTGGCGATTCAGCGGCACACACGACTAAACTAAATTTGAAGAAGCCCCGTCTCTTTTCATCTTAGGCGGCCAGAAAGAGACGGCACGTTCTGAACCACAGACAAAACAACTAAAATCACGTCAAATATGGAATGTGCAGGCAGTTTTAGAGGTGATACAAGTGAGTGCGGTCTAAAGTCGCCTATATTTTCTACATTTGACGGAATTTTAGTTGTTTTGACTATGTTGCAGAACGTGCCGTCTCTTTCTGGCCATGATGAAAGATGAAAAGAGACGGGGCTTCTTTAAATTTCGAACGATTTCGATTTTGAATCGCCACCAATTAAAAATTATTCTCACAGTCATGTTTTTGGTGGGACAAATTTAAACAAAAAATACGTGAAAAACATCCCTTTTAGACGGATAAAAAGTATAACGCCATTTATCGCAGCCTGTAACAGTGACAAAGGGCGTGATGAAGTGAAGGGCTATTAAGCGCAGAAACAAAGCTGTTCTATTTATGGGATTATAGAGGACACTCACACTTTTGCAGGGGATTTTATGTATATAGGTAGCCACTTATTAACGTTTTTTTACATGATTGTTACTACATAACTATCGCGTGAACCGATATTGGTGATTGCAACTGCACTATCGCGTGAACCGAGTGTGGTCTATTTAAATTTAATCCAGGTCTGAAAATCGTATTCATGTGAAATCTATAATTATAAGTTTTAAGTACGTGCTTGTTAAATATGCTAATTAATATAATAATATATTTTATTTACTGCAAAGATTGTACTCCCCGATACCTACATATGTATATGCTACCGGCATAAAGGTATACATAAATTTTATAGAAATCAGTTCATTATATTGTAAATTTAAGTCCGTAAATTTAAAAAGGAGAAAATATGTTGTCAGTACTTTTTTGGGGTATAAAAATCCTTTTAAGTTTCACTTTGTCCGTCTGTCTCCCCGTCAGTCTAGCCTTCCACCACCATATATTTAATTTGTTCATTAAATTTGTATACTTCATTTTTTTATTAATGTGATTAAGTTTTTAAGTCGTAAGATGCGAGCTATACTTAAATGTACCTTTTTCTAAAGTGGCACCACATAAATGTAAAGTAGACATGTAATAAGTATGTTCGACATGATAGAAATTGCGGCAAAAACTTTCTAACACATCCCCTAGTGTATATCTTTCCTATTTGCTACTAACCTTGTTTTATAGGCCTATATTGAGCAGCGGGTATGCCTGTGTAGTTATTATGTATAGGTATAGGAAGCTTTGACGTCAGATCTGACATACATAGTTCAATAGCAGTTACTCTAGGGAGCATTGCAGTTCCGTAATGCTTTATTAGATAGATAAACACTTTATTAAAACACTTACAAGAAATAAATTACAGAAAACACTTAAAGAATACGTAATTACAAAATAAATATACATGATATTAAATTCAAAATATAAAATTAAAACACACACAATACAAACAAATCATTAAAATCTATAACAATACTATAAAGAGGAAAAGTTTGATTTTTTGACGTAAATAGGCTCCGAAACAAATAGTAGCCGATGACCTTGAGAATTTGACATTCATAGGTGTGCTATTGGTTTTAGGGCCATCTAGTGGATAGCCTCTGTACTTCTTGCGCATTAGTCAAAGAACTGTAATGTAGAAGAAATAATATAGATTTTTAAGACAATTTAAATTGCCTTATATTATAAATCTTCTGACATTAATTTGTATCTGACTGCCCAAAAGCAGAGTTGCTTTTATTGAGTGTATATTTTTGTGTGTATGTACGAGTATGTCTGACTTTTCGTGACCTCTTTGTATCCGAAACGGCTATACCGATTTTGATGTTTGAAGTTTGAGATTCTTATTCCCCGGTGATTTCTATCAAGCGCAAGCGTATATAACTTTCATAACAAAAACTTAGTGCATTCGTGACGATTAGATCTAGCTATCATTAGAAAGCATTCAAAGAGTTCCAAAATTAGAAAGCATTCAAAGAGTTCCATACCTTAGGCGTGACCACCTCCTTTAATGTGCAGTCGCCTCTAAGCATAATTTATACAGAAGTGTAAAGTAATTTTTAATTTCACAGCTTACCAATCAAATTCTTCATAAGTACTCAATCTTTCAGCAGTATTTGCTTAAAGTCTATTTTCATTCAGAAAGAAATTCCTCCACATTTTACCGCACAAGTTTTATTGTGATTCCAGTAAGCGATGTTCAAAACTTTTTAAAAGCTCTCGACAGTGATTAATCAAAGTTTATTTTGTAGGAGCAATTTTTGAAGTTTGTGTATTGAGCTTCTCATATTTATTTTTTTAATCAATACCTTCGACCTACATTCGGACACATCTGATTGTATAGTTACTTTTAATTTGGATTTTATCTTCGTGTAGTACAGTACATAACTAGCTGAAAATAAATAAATAAATATTAGGACATATTCCACACAAAGCTGGTTAACCCCATTCTGAACCATTTCTAGTTCGTTAGCTTCACGTTGTATTTTTACCCGGGATATAATTGTTAACACAGGGTCTAAACTAGAAACGTACAAATTTAATTAAAATTGATACACCGGGTTTAGTACCTATAGATATATAGTAAATACTACATTCCTATATATACTACGTTCATACACACTCAAGAAATTTTACGCAATTATAGTAATAGCTAAGCTAGCTAGGTAAGATCGCTATCTAGTTTCTTTAAGTTACTCGTTTGCTAATCTCTGATGGTTGTGTGTTTCTATCAAATCTTTTGTTAGAATCCTACAGTCCTGTGTAATCTCGATAATATATCAAAGAGGTTTCTCTATTTGCGAAAGGCTTTTATTTGTCGATATGGAATTACGGGGGAAGACTAAGGGATGTTACCACGAACCAACTTATGTCTATTAAACTCAATAGTGAACTATTCTACGCATGTACGAGTACGATCAAATCAAATTGTTTATCTCTTGCAAAACAGGTACACTATGATGTTATTAAAAAAGTTGGCTCACTATTTTAGCATTTATTTACGATACTTTATAGGTATAAACTTTAGCAGACAACGTAAAAAATCTATAACGTAGAAGAATGGGGCTAAAGAAGTACCCTCCACCATTTTGCGAACCGTCATGGTGTGGAATTCTTTGGCAATTTCTATGCTAGTTTTGTTGCGGTTTTCAAAGCAAGAGTGAACCGGTTTCTACTGGGCAAGCGCCACCTTAGATCGCAATATCGCTTACCATCAGGTGATTTGCGATCAAGCGCCAGCCGAAAAGTAATAAAAATAAGAAAAATAAGATTATGAACATTACCAAGTGATCTCATCATAAAATTAAAATTACAGTAGGGCGGATTTAATAGGTCACTTGAGAATACGAGTACTTAAAAATACATCGACCTTGTAAGTACGAAAACGTGATCTCTTAAATTGGCTCTAATGAGCAATTTTGCACTAGCCCTTCAAGCAGACGCCTTGCCCGCGCCCGTAAGACTGTTTTCAAATATTTTATAGTAGCCCTCCAAGTAGACGCCCAGCAAGAAGGTTTTCATTTATTTTCCAGCCAGTCCCACCGCGGCCGCCGCGAGCGGTGGGTCTCGCTACTCTGTGCTACAATTTGCGCGGGAAAATTTATCGTGATCTGACATTTGTTTTATCTGTGGACGTTGGTATAATAAGGTTTTATTTGTTAACTTTAAAAGATGAAAAAGAATTGTATTATAACTACTAGCTGTAATCTGCAAAGAGGATACATTTGGATAGATGCATTTAAATAAGAAAAGCGTAAAAAAGATCCCCTCATAAATTGAGTAGGATACGTAATTTAAGTAGGATTTTCCTTTGAAAATTATCCCAATAATTGCCTACAAATGTACATAGAGTAGATGTGTATGTAAATAAATTATAAATTCAATTAATAATAAATGTATTATAATAAACAGTATGAAAAGCAACGCGAAAAATTTTCCGGTTTTGTTCCTCTGACTAGCAATTTTGTCATTGTGCTTCTCCCACTCAACTTTATATAAAATGGGTCTATTAACCAAATTACCTGTATCCTCAGTAGTAATTGGGTATTATTACAAGAAGTAGGCGGGTAATAGACCATTACTTGTATGTATTAGACGTGAAGTATCTCACAATTTCGGGACCATGAAGGTCGAATGCTTCAGGCAATCAAAAAAGTTTAGGAGACTTGATAGTGACAGGGGACAAAAAGGGGACTGCAGCAAAAACACCCTGTCTGATTTTGTATATATATATTAGTTATTCTAAAAATGTAATTTTGTAAATCGAAAAAGTTGTTTTTTGGAACACCTAAAGCCATCAGTGGGTACTTTCTTGAAACTTCTTTGTAGTAAATGATAAAAATTACGTCGACGGACGGATGGACGTTGTTTTTAAAGCGGCATTTTCACCTGAGTGCTACTGTGGTCCGGATGACAAGTTAAATTGTAGGTTCCGGTTGTTAGTCTCAGTACAAGCGGTCGTTAAGCCAAATCGGAGGTCTTCGAGTGGCTTGAAAAACTCTCGACACCAGAGCTTCGCCACTTAGCTCATACGAAAATGAAGAAGACTTAACAGATTGTTTTTATTTTATGTTTATTTCTCAATTACTGCTTTGGAATGGCTTTATTAAAATGTAAATAAAAGATTTAAAGAAACGCGCTTAGCTTTAAGTTCTTGAATTTTCTGATACTTAGAATTTATTTATCGTAAAGCCCTAACGTTTCTTCTGCTAGCAGTTAGCAGACTCAGCCAGTAGACAATTTAATCTTGAAACTAATGATACCATTACAGCACAAGAAGCGTGATTTGGCATGAATTGAACACACTTATACTGATTGAATCGATTTACTCTATGTCTGGGTCTGGCTGAACAGATCGATCGGATGAAACCATATCGTGAGACAAAAGCAGTAAATTAATGTATACTTTCAATTCAAGTATTTATGACTTAGTACATTTTAAATTTGCACATTTCAGGTTATTGGCCCAATTTACTTTGTTTACATGAGTTATACTACAGGTAGCCAGGTACTACATACAACTACAAAATAGCATACATACATGTTTAGAAAAAATCTGCGTAAATGATAGGCTACTATTTTTTTTTCTTTTATACACTGTTAACAATCATTAGAGTTTCTTAGCACAAATACGCAGAATTCGTTCGTTTTATTTTTTGATTTAATAAATTAAAATTGGTGTGATTTTTAAGCAGAAAGTTATTAAGTAAAAGTTTTTGTAGGTTTTAAAATTTCAATATCGTCAATTGTTGATTTCATAAGGATTTATTTTAATACCTAATAGCGGTCCAGGTGCTTCGCTCAATTCTGAACTCGACATTAAATCACCTTAACATTGAACTACCGCTTTAAACAGGCGTAGACTAATATAAACAGTCGTAGTACTTACTCCACGTACCCGCTCTATGACATCATGTTTGTATTATCATCTAAAATCAATGAATTAACTTTGACAGTGTATAAGTACTACTAAGAAAGGCTACTAAGAATTTGGCTAATTATTTTATCAGCTTTCATAAATCGATCCCAGAAACTGCTAACAAAACATTATTATTTTAATGACTTATTATAACCAGGTGAAACTCTCAACTATTCTTTGGAAAATCATTTATTAAATGAGCTAGCAGTCCTAATGTTTAAACCTAGATGTCGTGTGAAGATATAATATGTGATATGCATAGATTATGTTGTTTCCTGACAAACCATATCTGCTTTTACTGTTATTCGTTATTATTTACTTTAGACTGTAATGGTATCCATCAATATCTATATAAAAAAGGAACCGGTAATCTAAAATACTACAAACCCTGTATATAATTGTATAGTACTACAATCGCGTGGTTTGTTCTTATTTCGGTAGCACGTGTAATGCGAATTTTAATGTGCCGATTGTTTTGGCTTTGTCTAGTGGACCTACTGAGATGCCGCACTGTAGTCCTTGAGAGGTCCGTATAGGTTAGTGCAAACAAACAACAAACCCACGTTCTTTTGTTATTAGTACCAAAGAGTATGGTAGTCACTGTTTTCGAACTTTGATTCTGACTGTATGAGGTTTTACTGAGGTCTCTTAAGAGATGGGCTTTTACTGAAAAAGGTTCGTATTAATCTGCATTTTTTTTATTATGTATAATTGAAATGTACTGTTTTTCGTTGTTACAAATATTAAAAAAAAGTGAAAATGTCTTTAAAGTTTGACATTTTTGGGTTTTGGTAACTTACACATTTTTTTTATATATGTTAGTTAATTGCTAGCACCGTTTTAACCCTTAAATGGACGATTTTTGTTTCACGTTTTAAAAAAATATATTTTTGTTAGAGACATGTATGTACTGTCAAGGAAAAATGGGTAAAAAAATCTAGACATTAATTGACTATACTTTTTTGCAATAATGTGAGTGTTGTTTAAAATCTACATTGCGCAAAATTAAAAAAAAATATATGAAGGTCAATTTTAAGTGTGATTTTTAGTATGTTGTTTAAAAACAACATTGTCCATCTAAGGGTTAAGTGTGAGCGAATTTTTATTTAGAACTTATTTAATTTTGTACCAAAATCCCTATTCCAAACAACCGAAAACCGTCAGTTTCACGTATCCCTAATAAAAAATGCCGATAAATCCGAACCTTTTTGAGTAAAAGCTCTTGGAAGAGAGTTACTTTTAAAATTGGCGTGTATAATAGTCGAGGAGCCCAGGATGCTAAAAATGTGCTTACTCTTTAGATTTATTGAATTTTCTGGAAGATATTATTTATATGTATGAGACTCCTCTTGTCCACCGATGGGAGGCACAACTTATTTTTTTTTTAATTTTTGTATTAAATATTAATTAATGATGTTTTATTTCTGTTGTGTTCATTGGTAGATTACCTTATTATAGAAGATGGTCCTACGAAATTGATTATTGAACGTCAAACTATGAAAGTTAGACCTTCTTATTTCCATGAAAGTACGTATAAATGTAATTGTCATATTTTTTAAATACTTAATAATTAATAATGGACATAATGTACATGCTTAAACGAATAATTTGGAGTTTACCTGCCATATTATTTTTTGTTGTCGTAATTACAGACTTACTCAACGGGGAAAGCTTGTATTTGGTGGAGCTACTCAAATGGGTTTAATGTATCTCTAATACGAGTATCTTAATTTTACGCTCACGAGTAACTTGAAAAGTCCCCCCTTAGGCTTTCCTACTATAAAGAGGGTTCTTTGTAAATGTGTGTCAAGGCGTCTGAGCATTCCCGAAGTCGTTCCAAACAGTTCTTTTGAACAGCTGACCTATCACAGTCGACGTTTGGACTTAATTCGACGTCCTATTTAGCTAAAACGATGTGAACTTGGCCTTTTTAAATTCAACTTCTTTCTTCATCTCTAACTTATACTGACAATTTAACAAGTAATTTTTTCGATTTCTTTTTTTGTAATAAAATAATACTAAGATAAAATAAAAAACAAACTTAGCAAAAAGTTTTTTAGTTTATGCCGTTCTCATATTTTTTTGTGACACAAAATAACGAAATCAAGGTAAAGTGTTTAAAATTAGAAGCACAATGATTAAATATACTGTCAAATGTATGAAAATATCTTTACGATTCTTTTTTTTTTGTATTGGTAATAAATATTATAAAAAAAAAATACAATCAGTAAAATGTTTCACAATTTATACCATTCCTATATTTTTTGAAGGCACGGGACAACGGAAAGCACAATTGAACCACAGTTTTGAATTAAAAAAAAAAATATTAGGTATGGATATAGCAAACCTTTTTATGCGTCTTAGTATAATTTCATGAGTGAGCGAAAAGAAAATGAACATTGATTGTGTGTTTTCCACAGTAACTTGTTATTATAGCTATATGCCGCAATGGAAGTAAATATCTACAAGAAATGACCGTTTGACGCACAAGATTGCGATGAAATTCAAATCACACCGCAATGTTATCTGTTTATCATATTTATATCATTCGCAGTGTAAATACTGATAAATTTCCTTCATATTTTCAAAGGAAATTATTTCTTACGGCTTTGGTGTTAAGGCCTGAATGTGTGTGAGTGTTGGGGTTTAGTAAAGTCGTACTGCAATAGGGATGGGCAAAATAAAAAAAAGTGACCCAAGACAAATTTAGCGAGTGCGTTACACATAATTAGGTCGAGAAAAATGTAGTTTTGACCCTGGTAAATAATAATCATTTGGTTATTGTTCTGTGAACATTAAATAAATAAATAAATATTCTAAACTGAAAGTATTTAATAATGTGGCTAAAGTGTTATTTAAAAGTGTTGTATTGTATGATTTTTGTAAAGTAGTCTAGTAGTGGTCTCCAAGACATAAAATAATAATATTATCAGAATTCAAGATTTTTTTCTTAATAATTTTGCAGATTTAGGAAAATCCTAAATCTCTCATAATAAATTGTCTCACTTTTGTCAAATATTACCTAGTTAAAATGAATGTATACACTGTTCACGTATATTTCGTATGTGTCGTCACCGGTCGGCTCCAGCGGAAGACCAGCGCTGGTTGCTTGCAGTCAGCACACGCTGAGCTGGGGCCGGTTTTGTGCCACGTAAATGATTTTTTTTAATGTTTCTTGTGTATTATTTTTTGTCGTTTTTATTTCGTGTCACAAAATAAATGATTCTATCTTTCTTTCTTTCGTATACTTTTAGCCCAATATTATTATATAGAGGAAAAGTTTGATTTTTTGTCTGTTTGACGGGAATAAGGTCCGAACCTAATGCACCGATTTGAAAAAATATTTCACCGTTGGGATCCGCATTATCCCCGTCAATTTATACCTACCCCGTGCAAAGCTGGGACTGGCTGCTAGACATAAATAAAAAAGTTGAATTCAAAATCACCTAATGTTGAATTAAAATTAATACGTACAACGTACGTACGTATTAATGCGTACAAATAACTTATACAGTAAGGACATCACTACACCTATTGCAGTAGTCTCATCTGCCAAGATTAAAATGTCCACGGGACTTGTGTCACAATCTTTGAAATATTAAACGCGGAGTGAGCTTTGTAACTGTTGAAGCAATTTTGATTCCAATTTGTTAAAAAATAATTACTAGACTAGCTTCTTGCGCAGTTTATTACTTATCTTTATTTAACACAAACAAACAAACAAACAAAGTTTTCCTCTTTATAATATTAGTGTAGATTGAAGTTGCACTGGTCTTTTTCATGGTGATGTGTATTTGTTGTTATTAAAAGTACATAGGTTTATCTAATATCATCAGTTTTAATAAGTATTGTGATTGGTAGTTTTGTGAACATATAAAAAATAATTTACTATAATAATTAATTAGAAAAATATAACGTGTTTTTTTTTCGCAGTATTATGGGTAATTAACTAGGCATAAAAAGTGTTGGTGTACTTGAAAAATAAACGACTTCTAAAATAATAATTGCACGGAAATAGCAGTGGTTTTGATAAACTATCTTTACCGCGTTATATCTATGTAGATGGTTTTATTAACCAAAGTTCAAAAAGACATAACGATAAAAAATAATTAAACTAATTATTATAAAATAGTGACCCAAAAATGCAGAACTGCAAAATGTTTATTTAATATTTTGATACGTGGGTAACGTAAACATATTTTTTATTTATTATTATTGTTATCATATATATTTTACTACATATGCTTAAACAAAAAATAATCATTGCAAACGTATCTTGGTAATACATACGGAAGTATCAAACAAATAGATCTCAAGGTCTCAAAACTCGACCTATAAGCTAGATTATAATACTAGAACCTATGTCTAAGTAAATCTACTTACGACACGCGTCGTAGTCCATTAATATACGCATAAATTCTAGGAAGTTATAGAACATACTTGTTTGTTTAGTATCTAGTATGTATTTGTTATTCGCTTAGATTCCTGGCGAAGTAGGTTATTCTCTCTCTCTCTTTAAAATTTCTAAACGTGGAAAAACTTAAATCATCAGCATACCTAATTATCTAAGTAATTTTATACGTAATTGTATTTTTTGCAGCTACTTATAAAAATATCATAAACCAAAGAGACGATTTAGTATAAACAATAAGTCAAAAATAATTAGTACCAATATCAATAAAGTGTAGTCTATGTAATAGAAGTAGAGATTTATAAAGTCTTCCAAAGTACTAGAAAAGTGTGTGTAGTAGTGTTAGAGTGTTAAGTGTTAGAATGGAATTACTACGGGTAGTGTTGGTGCCACTGTCACTCACTATTGGACTTACGTGTTTAAATGTAAAAAAGTGAGTATTCTTTGATACATATTACTTTACTATAATATATGTATATAAACTTTTACTTAATAACTTATTGACTCAGGCGTTACTTTGCGGAAATCTATTGTAAATAGATGACAAAATTAAATATTTAGTGTACTTCCGCTGTGATCCGAAATCCAAATTAAGACAAGTGAAGGAAAAATTAACTAAGATTAATTAAGATTGACGTTACCTATCACAATTCGGAAATTCTTAACTCTACACGTGTTTCGCCTAACCACAAGGCATCATCAGGAGATGCTCACTAGATATATATAAAATAGTTAAGTAAAAGTAAATAGATGACAAAATTACTCTTCGAACGACCAGTCGAGAGTCTCTCCACTGGTCGTTCGAAGAGTAATTTTGTCATCTATTTACTTTTACTTAACTATTTTATGTGAATAAATGAATCAATAATATTTGAGACAAGTTTTTTTACTGGTACTGAAGATTTTTGTATGGTCAAGTAACATAATCGAATAATGTATACTGAAGTAAGGTGACTGTTTTACTGAAGTGTGTATGTGTGTGTGCGTGTAAATTACATATTTTTGTGCATATGTGAATCCAAAATGAGACGTCCGTGTCAGCATAGGAAATGCTGCGGTGATTGGAAGTCAATACCGCCCTAATTATGCTTCTCATGTTGAAGTTACACGCTATTGGGGAATAAATAAGAAATTGTGGATAATATGAAGAGGTCAAACCGAAATCTGATAGTGGTTCCTACTGGGCGAACATTTCAAAGAGGTTAAAAAAAGGATGTTTTATCAATTTAAATAGTTACCTACTACATTTTTTACCAATGTTTACATATTAAATTGCCTATTTAATTGTGGCTTATACGGACAACAAAATAGATCGATAAACACTCCATTAAAACACACACAAAAAGTAACTAAATTACAGAAAACAAATATGACAAATACTGATGCAGGTAAATTTTCCAGGATCATGGTGTTTACCTGAAAACTCGCTAAGCCAATTTCGCATTTCGGCGAACGCCAGATGAATATTTATATGTTTAAATACTGAATTCCGTCGTTTGTGTTTGTTTGCATAATTTGGCACTCGAGACTTCGTTTGGAAACGATTGAAAATCACCCAAGAAGTTAACGTGTAAGAAGGAACATTATAAAACATTTTGAAGCCAAAAGCGCAATGGAAGGATCTGCTTTAGGATCAAATTATGAGGCGATTTGCACTACGACCGTATAACATAAGTCTAGTCTAACATAACTCGTTTCAATAAAGAATACATTTGAAAGTTTGCTTCCAAGAGGAAACACACTTATTAGGTTATGTAAGTGAGAAAACATGAACTTTAAAAGATTTCTCAACGACTGTAAACTGATACAACTGAGACAATGAAAATACTCTTTAACTTCTTGTATTTATATAGTTATACTCAAATGAAAAGAAGTTAATCTGGGATAAAAAGTAGCCTATGTGTCAAAGTAGCCAAGGTCTAATATATCTTCATAGTAAATCTCATCAAATCGATCCAGCCATTGGAGCGTGAAGGAGTAACATAGATTTTGAAGTTATTTGCGTATCCCACGGGAACCATAATTGTTTTCGGGATAAAAGTACCTAGCCTATGTGTTAATCCAAGGTAAAAACTTCAATTTTCATCAGAATCGGTTTAGCCGTTTGAGCGTGAAGAAGTAACAGACAGACACACAAAAACTTTCGCATTTATTATATTAGTAGGTTAGCACGTTTTTATAAGACGCGGCTAATTTTTAGCACTTTTTCAAACGGATCACCGGAAATAAAGACAAATCTGATCGCAAAACCCGCTTTTAGAACGAAGGACGAACATCAGAGGATTTGTATTGATTTTGCGTTCAGCAATTAAAATGTTGATGCTCCAATCGTTTTATTGGAAACCGATCATATTAATTTGTTCAATTTACGTTATGGAAGGATTATTTTACCTAACTACCGGCCTAATTTTGATGTATAGATGTAATATATACAATTTATTGTTAATTTCTCTTTCGATTGCATACGTCCGCGCGCTCGGCATTATTTCTTTGATATTCACCATCTCTATCGTCATTATAATTTATGAAAAAGTCTATTCTATCTATCTCTTTTTATTTATTATATAGAGGATACATCTAAAATTAACAGTTTACTTACAAAACTAATAATAATAGCCACCATAACACAAACTAGTAATGTTTCAGTATAGGGTTAACCTGCCGTGTGTGAAACGAGTCCTAAAACAAGTCCTAATATTATTTTATTGCACACCAACAAATAAAAAAAAATACAAGATATAGAACTCAAAAACTAGAGCACAATGGCGGCTCTATCGCCTATGGCGATCTCTGCCAGGAATACGAACCCAACCATCATCTGCCCTAACCCCACTATTATCCTCTTTCCAGGAACTCTTACAGTCGAAGAGGTGTACAAAGACAGAGACCAGTTTGCGGGCCTTGTGCGCGAGGTGGCGGCGCCGGACGTCGGCCGGATGGGCATCGAGATCCTCTCCTTCACGATCAAGGACGTGTACGATGACGTGCAGTACCTGGCCAGCCTGGGGAAGGCGCAGACGGCGGCCGTCAAGCGGGACGCTGATGTGGGGGTCGCGCAGGCTAACAGAGACGCTGGAATCAGGGTCAGTTACCTTAGAATCCTTCTTTTTCTTCTTAGTCGTAACTTCATTACTGAAGGTCGTGTCGAATACGGAGTGTCGATCACTCGGTTTACTATGGTCTTCCACTTTTTCCTGTCCTCGGCAGTCTTAAAAGCTTCGGCAGTAGGTTGGCCAGTGAGCGTCTTTACGAGGTCTGACCAGCGGCGGCGGTCTGACCTTATGCCGGCTGTACACATGGGGCCAAGGTGTTGGGCCAATGTGTTGGGCAAAAATGATGGAAACCAAGATTCCTGTTCACACATTGGCTTACTGCTCATTCTGCATTTGCGGAGCGCGCCAAGATCCTTTGATGTGTGCACTAAAAACCGACACTATTCGGATGGCCTGCCAATGTTGGCGCCAACTAGACCAACTAAGCCAACATACCGCCAAGTAGCTCTCTACACGTTGGCCCAACACGTTGGCCCAACACCTTGGCCCCATGTGTACAGCCGGCTTTAGAATAAGTGGAATTTATAATGCAGCGTCCGTAGCATGACTAACTAAGGCGATTTGATCGATCATCGAAGTTAAATAACCGTAACTGCGGATTTATAGTCTTTTAATGGGTGACCTTGCAAAGGAAGGATGATACGTAACGAACGACGAACAGAAGAAAATATATTTTTTATCTAAAAGGCATGATCATCGAGACTTTTAAAATTTACATTCATGAATCACGATCGCAAGACTTAATATTAAAACATTTAATATAATAATTATTATAAGAACAAATTTTATTTTGATTAATTTTTTTTTTTCTGTTAGAGCCTAATTTATTTTGCCTAATTAAAGGGCCGAACAAAATTTTACTAAAACTTAAACAATGATGGTGAATATTTGCTAGATTTTTTTTAGAAGAAAATTGCAATCTTGTTCATTTTATAAAATATATGTAAGAACCAATTTAAAAATAGTTAATTCTTTTGAAATTTAGTTTCTTAATCACGTCACATCTTTTGACATTATTTAAAAAAAATACATACATTTTCGAATATTGAAATTTATTTTTGACGTGTAACACGATTTTAACAATAAATGATTTAGCCCAAGAGCCCATACGTTTCTGACCTTCGTCATTTAATAAAAGCTGAAAATTGTTCTATGTGTGTCCCTAGTAGAGGTAAGAATGATCCCCAAACATGAAGCTGAGGCAGCAGTGGCTTTGGCAGATAACTGGTAACAAAGGTGTATAAAATTCCATCTCAAATTCGTTATAGTATAATACCTGATTTTTTCACATTTGATTCATAATAATATCAAAAGTCGCGTTGCTCATTGCCAGACGGTTATTATGGTGGCAACCCTCTGCCAGACACCCTTAAACTATTATAATTTATGAGTATACTTACGTTATATTATAAAACCTAAATTTTATATATAATCTTTTGGGGGCCTATTAATCTATGTTTACATATAAAATTGTTTTAAAAAACAAAGAACCGACTTCAAAACACAACTAAAAAGGGAAAAATAATTTTAAGCCTACATCAAATCAAGAATAGTTATATAAGTAGAATCGAAGAGATTATTTCATGTACTTATAAAAAACTATTTTAAATTTTTATGAATCCTGTATTCTTGGAGTCGGTGCCAGCAAAGAAAAACAATTGAAAATAGTTTTTTTAACAAACATTAAATTGTTCTTCTTAGATGGCACCGACTTCAAGAAAACAGGATAAATAAAAATTTAAAATAGTTTTTTATAAGTACATGAAATAATCTCTTCGATTCTACTTATATAACTATTCTTGATTTGATGTAGGCTTAAAATTATTTTTCCCTTTTTAGTTGTGTTTTGAAGTCGGTTCTTTGTTTTTTAAAACAATTTTATTTTTACATTTTTAGTGGTTAGTCATGATATTTTTTAAGTTTTAGCTATAGAGAGCCAAATAAACTTCACGATCAAAAAACCTCTGGCGTATACCAGGCAGGCAACCAATTGCGAGCAAATTGAGCTGTATGCTAGCGAAGCGAGCGCGAAAATATTCACCGTATTTGTTCGAACTGTTTGAGCATAAAGAAGTCCAAAGCAGCACAAATTACATAATGTTTGTTATGTCAAAACGTAATAGAACCAATTACGAGCGAAACGAGCCGGACGCGAGCGAAGCGAGCTATGCGCGAGCGAAGCGAGCGCGAAAATTTTCACCCTATTTGTTCGAACCGTTTGAGTATAAAGAAGTCCAAAGCAGCACAAATTACATAATGTTTGTTGTGTCAAAACGTACTAGAACCAATAGCGAGCGAAGCGAGCCGGATGCAAGCGATGCGAGCAATGCGCGAGCGAAGCTAGCGCTAAAATTTTCACCGTATTTGTTCGAACCGTTTGAGTATAAAGAAGTCCAAAGCAGCACAAATTACATAATGTTTGTTGTGTCAAAACGTACTAGAACCAATTGCGAGCGAAGCGAGCCGGATGCGAGCGAAGCGAGCTATGCGCAAGCGAAGCGAGCGCGAAAATTTTCACCGTATTTGTTCGAACAGTTTGAGCATAAAGAAGTCCAAAGCAGCACAAATTACATAATGTTTGTTGTGTTAAAACGTAATAGAACCAATTGCGAGCGGAGCGAGCCGGATGCGAGCGAAGCGAGCGCGAAAATTTTCACCGTATTTGTTCGAACCGTTTGAGCATAAAGAAGTCCAAAGCAGCACAAATTACATAATCTTTGTTGTGTTAAAACGTAATAGAACCAATTGCGAGCGAAGCGAGCCGGATGCGAGCGAAGCGAGCGCGAAAATTTTCACCGTATTTGTTCGAACCGTTTGAGCATAAAGAAGTCCAAAGCAGCACAAATTACATAATGTTTGTTGTGTCAAAAAGTAATAGAACCAATTGCGAGCGAAGCGAGCCGGATGCGAGCTATGCGCGAGCGAAGCGAACGCGAAAATTTTCACCGTATTTGTTCGAACCGTTTGAGTATAAAGAAGTCCAAAGCAGCACAAATTACATAATGTTTGTTGTGTCAAAACGTACTAGAACTAATTGCGAGCGAAGCGAGCTATGCGCGAGCGAAGCGAGCGCGAAAATTTTCACCGTATTTGTTCGAACCGCTTGAGCTTGAAGAAGTCCAAAGCAGCACAAATTACATAATGTTTGTTGTGTCAAAACTTACTAGAACCAACAGCGAGCAAAGCGAGCCGGATGCGAGCGAAACGAGCCGGATGCGAGTGAAGCGAGCCGGATGCGAGCGATCCGAACTATGCGCGAGCGAAGCGAGCGCGAAAATTTTCACCGTATTTGTTTAAACCGTTTGAGCATAAAGAAGTCCAAAGCAGCACAAATAACATAATGTTTGTTGTGTCAAAACGTACTAGGACCAAGGGCGAGCGAAGCGAGCTGGATGCGAGCGTATCGAGCAATGCGCGAGCGAAGCGAGCGCGAAAATTTTCACCGTATTTGTTCAAACCATTTGAGCATAAAGAAGTCCAAAGCCGCACAAATTATATAATATTTGGAGTGTCATAAGCCCAAAACATCCTGGGGGAAAGTCGAACGAAGTGGGATAACTCCTAGCGAAGCGAGCCCGTAAAATTTTTTTTTATCCGTTCGAGTGTCTAGTCTATTAATATATTATCAAATTTCACACGAGTGAAATCTGTATTGCCGTATGAGCGCGAAGAAGTGAAATAGGTTATCGAGTTATTTGGGTATCCCAAGGGAATAGCAATGACTTTTAAGATAAAAAGTAACCTTCGTGTTATACAAGGTCTAGTCTACCCCCATATCAAATTTAAGCGAAATCAGTGTGTCATGTGTTATTTGGTGCATCCCACGGGAACAGTAATTATTTTCGGGATAAAAAGTAGCCAATGTGTTAACACATAGTCTAACCTATCTTCATCTCAAATTTCATCAACATCAGTACAGCCGTTCGGGCGTGAAGAAGTTATAAAGATTAATGTGTTATTTGGATCATCCCACGGGAACAGTAATTATATTCGGGATAAAAAGTAGCCTTTGTGTCACATAGTCTTACCTATTTTCATCTTAAATTTAGAGAATATCAGTACAGCCGAACGAGCGTGAATCTCTCTTCGGGCGTAAACATAACCTAACTTTTTAGGTTTTCCTTCGATTTCCCTAGGAATCCATCATCAGATCCTATTTTGGTGACAATGGGACCAATTCAGAACCATACTCTTTCAATTAAAAAAAGAATTTTGAGAATCGATCCACAAATGGCTGAGAAATCGGTGAACATACATAAAAAAAAAAAAAAATACATACACGTCGAATATATAACCTCCTCCTTTTTGAAGTCGGTTAAAAAGCCGGACAGTTTCGATAGTTCTATCATGTTGCCAGACGCATTCAAAGTGAGCAGTTGTTCGGGGAGCAAGGAGCGTATACAGTAACTAGTGCGAGTTAGACAGAGCGCTTGGTCTAATGCAGCCCTTCACTGTGCAACCACTGTAATCAAGTTTTTTTTATTATTAATTTCTTAATCAAAAAAAATTTTTTTTTTTTTTACAGTTTGAATAACATTTTTTTTTTTTTTTTTTCTCTTTCACACACGGCTGGTTAGCCCCATACTGAACCATTTCTAGCTCGTATTATGGTTGCTAACACAACTGATATACTACATATACATACATACATATTATATATAAATACATATTTAACACCCAGACCCACAGCCAACAAATTTAGTTAAGCACAAAGATGTTGACCGGGCCGGGAATCGAACCCGGAACCTTCTGATTAGCAGACCGGCATGGTAACCTTTACGCCAACGAGGTCGTCAAAATAATATAAATGAAAAATAATATAAATAAAATTATAAGAGTTTCGATATGATTGAAGTTGTAGTAGAACAATTTTAATGGGTATTGTTTTAAATATTTGTTATTCAAACTAAAAAAAAAGAATAATGAAATTTTTTGATTAAGAAATTAATAATAAAAAAAACTTGATTACAGTGGATGCACAGTGAAGGGCTGCATTAGACCAAGCGCTCTGTCTAACTCGCACTAGTTACTGTATACGCTCCTTGCTCCCCGAACTACTGCTCACTTTGAATGCGTCTGGCAACATGATAGAACTATCGAAACTGTCCGGCTTTTATGTAAACATAGATTAATAGGCCCCCAAAAGATTATATATAAAATTTAGGTTTTATAATATAACGTAAGTATACTCATAAATTATAATAGTTTAAGGGTGTCTGGCAGAGGGTTGCCACCATAATAACCGTCTGGCAATGAGCAACGCGACTTTTGATATTATTATGAATCAAATGTGAAAAAATCAGGTTTTATACTACAACGAATTTGAGATGGAATTTTATACACCTTTGTTACCAGTTATCTGCCAAAGCCACTGCTGCCTCAGCTTCATGTTTGGGGATCATTCTTACCTCTACTAGGGACACACATAGAACAATTTTCAGCTTTTATTAAATGACGAAGGTCAGAAACGTATGGGCTCTCGCTCTAATTGTATTGTATATTATTTTTCTTCAGAGGTTTTTCCTTATTAAAGGGAGGAAGAAAATTTTTACCTAAACTTAACCGAAACATCTCTGCCTCGCATAATACTTTGAAAGTTAATTAACGCGAAACAAAACACCTAAGTGTTTCCAAGGAAGCAGTTCAAGTGCAAACAAACAAACTTTGAGTGGAGTTTGCTATGCTTGTCGATCCGTAATCGAATTTGCACGCAGATTACCTTCAAATATTGCATAGATTCATGCCGTATTTGTTATTTTTTTTGATTTCTTATAATTATTAACCAGATGAAACAAGAGCTAATTTTTCCTCGTAATGTGCTAGCTATAAAAGAACTGATGCCTATCAAAATTATATTTTATAATAATTAAGCCTAGAGGTTACTTTGAGTAATCATTTTGTAAGTCTCTAGAGAGTATGTACGTAAACATATTTAAAATGACCTAAAATCGGTATATGGTAATTCAATTACTAAAATTACCATAACTCATACTTTAAGGCTTAATGGATGGAATTCCTTGCCAAATTCTTTGTTCCTCAATGACACGAATCTAACATTTTTTTTTTATTTCGCTTATGACATATTTTGTCATAAGCACATGTGATATGCTTTAATGTCAAATGAAATGAGAATTCAAATCAAAATGTGTTTTATTAAAACAGCGAAGGGATTTTCGAAGCGATGACACCTCAGTCTAGTGCTCCCCTGGCTAGCTACCGCCCTCAAGTAAAAAAATCAATCGCCAGCACCTAAAAGTGTATTCTGGGAGCCTCCTTGAGAGCCAGTTGTTCCAGACTAGGCATGCTCCACCTCGAGTGCCCCTAACTCGTGTGGTTATGCGCCCTACTGGCCAAATGCCTAGCAATAAAAAGAACAGCCAATTTGTCAATTAGTGAATCTATTAGAGACAAGGTACGGCTTGAGTAAGGTGCATCGATCTTCCGAGAATCGCTATACCATGTAATCTTCTTACTGAAGGATTATTTGCTAGTTGGGGTCGCCTTTGTGTGAGGCTTCGGAGCTGGTAGTTTTAGTTCTTTATCAGCAATATATACGTTTCGGGCTAGTATACGTTTATCCCCTGAATCACCAATTTAGAATACTCTTTGACGAGCATATAAATAATAATTCGGGCCATAGATAAAATTATATCAAATCAATTGTGTTTTATTGAATTATAAACTTAGGCTAAATATATACACCGTTATTAAACCAAAGACAAAAGTAAAATAAATCTAAGAGGTAGGTTGGTTTGCTGCTGGAACTCACTCTAGGCAAGCCTGTGTACCGAGAGATACAATGTTTAATAAATAAACAAAAATAAATAAATATTAGGACACATTTGGCTGGCTAACCCCATACTGAACCATTTCTAGTTTGTGTTATGGTAGCTAATACAACTGATATACTACATATACATACAATACATATTTTATATAGATACATATTTAACACCCAGACCCACAGCCAACAAATTTAGTTAAGCACAAAGATGTTGTCCGGGCCGGGAATCGAACCCGGAACCTTCTGATTGGCAGTCCGGCATGGTAACCTTTTTGCCAAAGAGGTCGTCAAATACAATTAAATACAACAAGAATTAAACGATTGATTAATTGGACAGTAATATGGTGCTCTCACATTGACATTATAGAACAAGAAACAAATAAATTACTGTATGTTGATTTGTTTGTAGGTTTTCACTAGGCGTTTTAGTGATTCCAAAAATATTTTTTACATGGCTCGTCTATCGTTTGTATCGTGTCGCGGGACATGTCTGCCGAATGTCAGGTGACCGCTGGGCGAAGGACTGTACTGCTTGGGTACCGAACGAGAAACGACCTCGGGGTCGACCCAGACAAAGGTGGCGTCATGATTTGGACGAATATGACACAAACTGGACCACCAAAACTGAAGACCGGGCTGTCTGGAAAGAGGGAAGAGAGGCCTTTGCCCAGCAGTGGGACACAATAGGCTGAAAATAAATAAATAAATAAATAATGTCTCGTCTATAGCTTGAATCCTCAAGTTAAAAACCTATCCCCAAGCCGATGATGTGTTCCGTTACTGATCGTCAAAATATCTGGTTTTCAGGAAGCGGAATGCGAGAAGAGCGCTATGGATGTGAAGTACTCGATGGACACGAGGATCGAAGACAACTCCAGGCTCTACAAACTGCAGAAGGCTCAGTTCGACCAGGAGATTAATACTGCTGTAAATAAAACATATTTTTGATTACGAAATAACGGGAAAAAATGGTTATACAATACAATACAATACAAAAACTCTTTATTGCACACCAAAAACACAGTAATAAGAAATTTATACATAAATAAAAATAAAAAAAATGTTGCACAATTGGCGGCCTTATCGCCTGTAGCGATTTCTTCCAGGCAACCTTTGTATGGAAAAGTGAGAAAAGAAGAAAGTTATGTTTATGGTTATACCCAAATTACTGTATTACGACTATCACAATGCTGAGTCACGCTAATTTCAGCTTTTAAATCTCGTATATGAAGATCTGTCAGTGTGCATTTCTTCTTGCCTGATGTTAAGCAGCTCTGTGGCCTACGGCGTAGTACGCTTACCTAGTAGGCACATATTCACTCTTGATTTAAAAATCTCAGGAAGTTAAAATTTCCAGAATATAGTATAAGAATGGCAGAAAAAGTTATAAAGCGTAACAAAACATAGGTTACATAATAATTGCTGGAAAGCATACAGTAAATTATATGAATATTCCAACATTAAAAATATTTTAACAAACTAAAAAGTACGATGATACCTAAAGGTTTCTTGTCTTGTGAGAGAAAATTAGGTAAAACTTATTTTAAAAAATCTCAGGATAGTATAGTTATCACTAACCAGAAAATAATATGACTTGACGACCTCGTTGGCGTAATGCTTACCATGCCGGACTGCCAATCAGAAGGTTCCGGGTTCGATTCCCGACACGGTCAACATCTTTATGCTGAAATAAATTTGTTGGCCGTCGATCTGGGTGTTAAATGTGTGTCTATATAAAATATATATGTACGTATATGTAGTATATCAGTTGTGTTGGCGACCATAATACGAACTAGAAATGGTTTAGTATGGGGTTAACCAGCCGTGTGTGAAATGTGTCCTAATAATATTTATTATTATTTACCAGAAAATAATATGATTTGTGTTACTAATTTCAGAAAGCCGAAGCGGCTTTGGCTTACGAGCTGCAAGCGGCTAAGATAAAGCAGAAGATACGAAACGAAGAAATTCAGATCGAAGTTGTTGAGCGTCGCAAGCAAATTGAGGTAAACATTAGCTACCTTCTACACTGACTTAGATTTAATCTATACCCTTACTATATCTATATATTTTATTATCTATCTATATTTTAATCGCACTATTAATATGATACTACAATTATTATAGCTATTGACAAATAAATCGAATATGTGACATTTAATTTTAATAATCAATTTAATGAGTAGTTATAATGAAATTCATTTTGATAATTGACAAGAGTTTAATATGTGTACACGTAAATATGTTGTAGTTGAATAAAAGGCTTTTTTACTTTTACTTTTTACTATATCTTTACTTTTTGTAAGGTTTTTGTGTGTGTGTGCTTTTATTTATATAATTCGTTTTAAAAAGATTATTTTCTAAAGAATATAACTATCGGGCGAATTTTAAGTAATGGTGTTTTGGCGCTCTAACGATTCTTAATACTAAATGAAAGCTAATATTAGTTGTATTTGAAAGCCAGTAATTTAATTCCAGACTAGACATGCTCTAGTGAGCTGCCCTCAACCTAGTGCATTGCTAACTCTTATGGCTACAGGATCTATTGCTCAAATGCCGTATAATATTAATAAACTTATTGTTTAATATACACACATATAAATGTATTTCTTTCACAAAAACTCTTTATTTTCTATTTAAACGTATCAAGATGTGTTATGTTCTGTAGCTGCAATGGGGTGCGGTGGGGTTATGTTTGTTTCTAACCCACTAAAGTCCCCTCGGTGCCTAGTAGTCCACCCGTACCTATTGTTGCTGAACTTTGCGATAAAATATATACTTACTTCCCGTGGCTCTACAACCCTGGGTGGGTCTTGGCCTCTTCTCGGTTTCGGGCCAGGCTTTTCCATCCTTCCAGATTTCCCAGGACCAGCAGATATTCTTCCTCGTTTGTTATCCACGTCTTTCGTGGTCTGCCTCTGGGTCGTTTCTGCTGTGGGATCCAATTGGTAATAGTTTTTAGGGCCCTTTTGTTGTCCATCCGCACTAGGTGCATAATATATGCTATATATTTTGATTGACGACGTCGTTGGTGTAATAGTTACCATGCCGAACTGCCAATCAGAAAATTCCGGGTTCGATTCCCGGCACGGCCAACATCTTTGTGCTGAACTAAATTTGTTGGCTGTTGGTCTAAGTGTTAAATATGTATCTATATAAAATATGTATATATGTTTATGTAGTATATCAGTTATGTTAGCCACCATAATTCGAACAAGAAATGGTTCAGTATGGGGTTAACCAGCCGTGTGAGAAATGCGTCCTAATTTTTTTTTTTATAGTCAGCGTCTATAAAATATATATGTGTATGCTTCCAGGTGGAACAGCAAGAGATCCTGCGTCGCGAGGAAGAGCTGGTGGCGACAGTGCGCCTCCCTGCCGAGGCAGAGGCCTACCGCCTACAGGCCATTGCTGAGGGGAAACGGTCAGAAATACTACTCATTGATTTTAAAACTTCTTCATTCAACATACAAATAACACAATATACCATTAGCTAAGATAAATAAGTTAAGCATAGCCTAAAATTTCTACAATCATAATATTATTACTTATCAAGCTAAACACCTCTGTATAGCTTTTAATAACATTAGTGTTGGTTATAAAGTGGATTATCATCTTGCATATCTTATTTATATCATACACACCTACATTAATTCTAAAACTATAAGCAAAATACATAATCCAAAATTTGAATGAGCTTTTTGCACCAAGTTCATTTTTAAAGATATATTCTAAGAAATTGGCTTGGTTTACGAACGGAATTCCACTAATTGTATAGAAATACCAGTAATTGTACAATTTATCTTGTAAATTTGCCTTAAATATTAAGGCACTCTAATCTTTAGGGCATCAATAGTTATAATTATGGAGACGCGGCTTTAAATTGCAACTGCTAGCGCCATCTGTGATGTACAGTAGATATAAATCTCCAGCTTTGTTATTACAAAACATATAGTCTAAACGGTGCTTACCGTTCGCGATAGATGGCGCTATCTATAAGCTTATAAAGAAAGATGGTGATTGATACATTTTAAAAAAGTTTATCTCATTTTAACTGATTAAAACAGGTTAAATAGAAGAAAGTTTGCAATTCGGTTGTATGGTTTATTTAATAATATTGATTTGTATGTCTTATTTGGTTTTAAAGTCATGGCAAAAGCTTGTGGCTTAAACCATGACCACAAAACTAGTCCACCTACGAAGAAAAAATACTCAATTTACTTACTTATTTTTACAAACTAAAATAAAAAAAACGAAATCTGCGTATGTATATGTATAATATCAGTAGTGTTAGCGACCAAAATAGAAACTAGAAATGGTTTAATATGGGGCTAACCAGCCGTGTGTAAAATGTGTCCTAATATTTATTTATTTTATTAATATTTGTTTATTTTACTTATCTATTTCAGCACCCAAACAGTAGAGGGGGCTAAAGCGGATGCCGAGCGCATCAAAGTTCTCGGTCTGGCCGAAGCCACTGCTATTGGTGACGTCGGTAAAGCAGACGCAGAACGCATGCTCGCTAAAGCCAAGGTTTACAAGCAGTACGGAGATGCTGCCATCATGGCTTTGGTTTTGGAGGCTCTGCCTAAGGTAACAATAAGAAACCTAGACTAATTAGATGGAGATTCAAACGTAGGCATAGACATTAGCAAAGAAATGATTGTTTTGGATAATGAATAACAAGTTTTAGGAAACGTCTTTGCTCCCTTCGCAATCACACAAATTTATTTTAGTATAAAAAAATTGAATCTGTTATTCTTCGTCGATAAAGCAGATATGGAGTGCGTGGTTGCTAAATTCAAGTCATTCCTGCACGCGATTCAATTCATTTAATTTTAAATAGTATGAAGAAAACGTCATTATAGCTTTAAGGTAGCCATCATTCTGTCTGAAGTAAAATTAACTGCAAACAGAATCAAGCTCTAAATCTTGCTAAAATCATTGAAATATTCGGGGTTTGGTAAATATGTAAACTCAGGGAATATATAAAGTCCCTGCACTGCTAGAAAACAACACAGAAAACAACATAAAATTGGCGACGCAGGTGAAGTTGATCCAACTTGACCAATGCTAGGTATAAAGATATTTCTTGAATAACTGAAGCTAAAGTTACTGATACTCATATTACATCACAAAGCATAGAAACATAGTTATGCTGTAAGTGAACAAAAATTCGACACTTTGCATTTGCTTTAACAATTAGAAAATGCACTTAAAAAACTCAATACAAAACTTTCAATTCCAAAACTGAAAAAGTCGACTGAAGAAAGTGATGCAAACCTTTCCTCAAGTAATGCTTAACTTTTATCTTTCGTATGTCCTTGCGTAAGGTCGTGTAACCTCTAAAGGACATTGTGACGTGAAATCTTTCTGACGTAAAAATAAGTATGCTTACATCTTAATGAGCTGTAGATAAAATACAGGATCTTAGTGCACTTTTATCAGAGGATTTAGATACGGAAATTGTATTGATCGGAGATATTGGATCATACGATGTCAGTAATTTAATTTATTAGGTAATCAGTAATCACTGAATATATTATTTATTTATCTTTAAATTTTCAAAAGTAAGCATGATTGTGCGCAATTTAGTTCATATTTCTACGAATCGCAAACAAACATTTTATTAAATATTCGAGAAAGGAATAAAATAAACGGAGTAACTAACTGCACATAAATATACAGTAGGTATCAGTTTATTCTCTCGGAGTACCACATGGCAATGTTCTAGGACCATTCTTATTCCTGCGTTATACTCTATTAAATCTTTTAGAACTCCGATTTATGAACGGACGTTTTAAGCTACTGGTTAAGTGATTTCTCTCTTCTCCGCTCCATTTCCTATTTATAGAAAAATTAAGTTTTCTTATTAAATCCCAAATCAAAAACGACGCATTATTCAAAGATGGCCGTCACTACAAAATGGCGGATTACATGTATTTTTCACAATGCCTTCAAAATTAGAGGGCTTGACTAGTAAAATACTAAACACTATGATAAATATCAAATCCAAAATGGCCGCCTTTACGAAATCTTCTGCCGAGGGTTTTTACCGTGTTAATTTATCTCGACTTGTGTCTGTACAACAGATCGCAGCGGAAGTATCGGCTCCTCTGTCGAAGACCGATGAGATCGTGTTGGTGGGTGACTCGGGAGCGACAGGCGAAGTCGCGCGCTTAGCCAGTGGTATCCCGCCCGCTTTGAAGACGCTCACCGGCCTGGACTTGTCGGCCGTGCTGAAGAGAATGCACCCTACTGGCGCCGGAGGTAAGGATCATTTTCCTTTGTACATTTAGAGTATCAGTGTAAATACGAGTACGTACCCAATAGGGAAATTAATACGCATAGACGTCGATGGTTGCGATTGGTGATCGCCGCCTAAGCGCGTCATCTCTGACGAATCAGGGTCTAGGAATGTATCCCGCTATTGGTTGGATAGACGTATTATTTAATTAGTTTCAAATTTCTATGTGCGTATAATTATATTATTTGCACGATCAAATGGTCACACTTACTTCAAAAACGCCTTATATTATGCCTTACGATAACAGTTTAAGTACAAAGTACAATGCTTTTATTTTCTACAAAATGCTTAAGAAATAAAAAGAAGTGTATTTATAATTAGATTTGCTATATCTGACAGAAATTCTTGTAATATGTGTTTGTATTTCTAAGAAAAATAATTATTTTTAATTATTTAGTTCAGAACACTTATACATTTTTCTGATAGGCAATATTCAAGAATTTATTTTAATTGTCATACGATCAAACAAAAACGATACTTACGCTAGTTTAAACAAAGTACAAATTCCCCTAACACCTTCCAATATTTTCAGACGAGCCGAACCTGGCGGCGGCGACTATCAAGAAGAAGGAGGTAGCGGCTTTCTAGAACGTACTAGAAGACGAAGCAGTGCTACAGAAGCTAAAATGCAAAACATTTGAAGTGGTCGTGATGAACGTTGCAAAATTACCTAATAAGCCTGTACCTATGGCTTTCTCCCATAAATAGTTGTTTTAAAGGTAGTACTAAGGGGGCGTCCATAAATTACGTGAGGTGTTTTTTTTAATTTTCTGAATGGTGAGATGTCGTGAGATTTTATTCAACCCCCTCCCCCATCTCCCAATCTCACGTGAGTTTTTTCAAAATGTGAGTTTCTTCGTCGAAGTATGAATGAAATTATGTTCTATTGAACGAATCAGTGAATGATCTTTATCGTATTACGATTACGCTTAAGATGAAATCTTATGCATGTACAATCTGGATTAAATGGACCAAAATAGTATATTTTTTTTTGTTCCAATCAGAAAATTTGACTCGGACCCCTCCCCCCTTAAACACCTCACGTAATTTATGGACGCCCCCTAAGATACTATGAGTGTTTTATTTTATAGATTTATAGTTTAATTTTTCACCCTTTTCTGACTATCCCTATTAATATAACCACCGATATTTAATTAGAATGACTTGTTATGTTTTATATTTTAAAGCTGAAGAAAAGCTTTTTCATTGTTTTTTTTATTCTGTAAGGCTTAAAGCTTTTGTGGCGAGTCAATCATAGGTACATAAAGTAAATTAATATGCTTAAAATGTAAACTTTAAAGATAATATATATAATGCTTTCGAAACATTCAATTTAATTTATATAATTTGACATTTATTCAGCATTTTTGTTTATGATTTTTCTAAGAAAAATGATGTAACAAAATAGTTACCACTTATGTATAATGTAATGTGTATTTATGTTAGTGTAATGTATCTATTTAATTATTTTTTTTGCCATACTTATATCTTAGTCATTGATGTTATAACAAGTAAGGGTACGATTAAACTTTGGTCCTGATTAGCCGCCATTTTTATAACTAACTTTTCAAGGATTATTAATCAAAATGTGGTCCACCTTGGGTCAAAGCTATTTGATTATCTTAGTACCTTAGTCACAGACATTGACTAAAGTAGATGATGCTAGTGTATGTATCTAATTACTGAGTCAAAAAGAAGTTTCAAATACGAAGTTATGTTTGATGAGTAAATTATTTTTTATTTCAAGTCCAATTAATACATGTTTATTAAATTTAATCAAATTATATTCATCGACTAGTGTACGTTAAATTTTTTTATCAAAAGTAAATTGCAACGTAGTATGAGCTTTAAAGACGTTTCATTTTGAAATTTACATTTACTACGCAGTAATTGTTATTTTTGTTTTTTTATTACAGTATCATTTTTCAATCTTTCACGGCGATGCCATAGACATTTATTACAACACAAAAACTCATACCTAAACCCGAAACGTACGCTCGAATTCACCAATCGAAAATCTTGAAATAGAACATCACGTATTACAATCGAATCGGCAAACAAGGCAGTCGAACAATTAAATCTTGACAAACATGCGATATCTACTAAGATCAAAGTCTGTGACATAAGTAGAATTTGAGTCATTGATATTTATAATAGAATCTTTGTACCAACGGTAGTGTAAAAGTATATTTTTTCAATAGATGAATTTATTGTAGATTTTGTACGAATAGATTTAGAATAATAATCTAAACGTTCGAAATACTGACACTGCCCTTGCAAAATAATATCGAAAAAAGAAATTGTATAAATGTATTGTGGCAAATACATTATCTTACTTATCTTATCTATTATACCTATATAAAGAAAGAAAGAAAAAGTTTAGTAGCTATTTTAAATACTTGCTGATATTTCAATTTTTGTATAAAATTCGTTGTATATTTTATTCTGTTTTCTGATTTTTTTTAAGAAATTATTTTCTCTACTGTATTCATTTATAAACCGATAAAAATTACAGTAAAATATGGCCATATTACATGAATCTCGATATATGTTTAACTCAACTGGCATTTTCGGTCCAATTTGCGCTTGATATACCTATTTTTAACTTAAAATATTTTAGTTAATTTTTTTCAAAATATATTATGTGTGCGTTATCACCACTATGTAAGTTTCAATTGTTTTATTTACAATTATAACTGCTGAGTTTATTTAAGTAAACAATCATATTTACTTATGTACTTCTGTTACATATATATGCTTAATTATGCGGCCAGACATAAAGATAGCAATTGCACAATTTAATGAATTACATTTTTTATACTTATTCTAAGCTATAGCTGACATTTTCATATATAATTCTGACTATTATTATATGATTACCTATAAATTAAATTGAATTATTTATTGTAAAAGAACATAATAACTTCCTAAATGTTCTGAAGTATTTTTTTTCGCACCTAAATATATCTTAGGTCTTGAAAAAGATTTTAAAGTTGGCACAATATAAATGTTTATGGGCTATATTTTAGTAGGTAAGGTGTGTTTGTTTGTTCTTTATCACTTATAGATTATTATTTTATCAACGTACAAGATAATATTTAATACTTCAAATGTGTGTATCAAGCAATGTAATGAAATGTATGATTATTTTTACAAATAAAAATGTGTGTCATTATATAATAATACTGTCTTTTATTTATTATATATACTAACTTTATATTAGGTACCTGTTTGTAGTAAGCCTCTTTATAGGGAATGTCAGGAAGTACCATAGTTTTGTCAGTTAAGGCGGAATAAGTAAACTAATGTTATTTTCATTGTAAATCAACGAAATTTTTTTTTTTCTAATTTCTTTTTTTGCCATCTTGTAGGAAATTAAGTTCTTTAGGTCCAATAAAAGGTTCCCCCCCTTCCCCTTGCCCCAGCTCAATTTTCAAGATATCAAGATTTTTAGGTTTTTTTTTGTCGAACAAAGAAGCCTTTTAGACATATTTACTAAATAAAAACGATTCAGTTTAATATGTATTATGTATATGCAAACTAAAAAAAAAAAAATTGAAAATATTTAAAAGGGTATAATAAACGGCTATTTATTTTATTTATTATATGCAAACTAGAAATGGTTCAAAATGGGGTTAAACAGACGTGTGTGAAACGTGCCCCAATATAAAAAATAATATCTGTATTTATTGAAAGTAAAAGCGTATATTTACTTTCGTATTAAAAACAAAACAAAATTCTTTATTTGTGACACAAGTAAAAGATACAAATATAAAATAAGAGTCCAAAGGCTTTCAAACTAGTTCACAGAACTGTAACTCGAAAGCCAATGACTTCTTCCGTGATTAAACATTTACAAAATACTTATGCCAAACAAAAGCGAAATAACAAAAACTGTCTAATTTAAAATTTACTGCTTATATTAAAAAAAAAATTAACTATGTTTTATCTGGAATCTAACTACATGTGGATTAATAGTCTTACTAAGTATTATCACTACCTCATCCTATCGGTCAAAGTACGAGTGTTGTTTAGTTAGCAAATATAGTTACATGAATTTGCGAGAAATGAAACCGCACTGGTCGGTAGATAATGTTTTCTACAGGGCTATTAGAACGAACTGAAAATAAAGTATTACAAGAGAACACAATTAAATAATGAAAAATCAAAGTATTTTTTTGCATATTATAGGTACATTTTAGCTGCGTGCAAATGTGTCCCAGACAAAATCACTACATCCAATGTCAAAGAATTCAAATTTGATATATACAATTTTATGTTAATATTATAATTTATGTAAATTTAAATAAAAAAAAATGAGAATATTGTAAGGTTATCTTTAAATAGTGTCATCTTAAATCAAGTTCAATTTAATAGTACTATAATAGACCCTCTATACGTTTCTACATCTTAAACAAACGACCTCGTTGTCGTAATGGTTACCGTGCCAGACTGCCAACCAGAGGGTCCCGGGTTCGATTCCCGGCACGGCCAACATCTTCGTGAAGAGCTAAATTTGTTGACTGTTGATCTGGGTGTTAAAGATGTATTGATATAAAGTATTTATGTATGTATATGAAGTACACATATCAGTTGTGTTAGCAACCATAATACAAACTAGAAATGGTTTTGAACGGGGCTAACCAGCCGTGTGTCATACATGACATCTTTGGATTTTGTGGTTCTCGGAGTGGGTTTCCTCATCACGATTTACTTCTATCTATCTATCTATCTACTTCACTGTATGAGAAAATCCCATACATAACTTGAAAAACCAAGGCATTGGTCTAGGATTGGATTCGATCCGGGTTGTCACAGACTGCAACTCTGCTACTCAAGTGCTCTCGCTAATCACAAATAAAAAATAACCAAACGTCTCAAACACCACGCTACGTTCCATGACCCGCGTTATTAACGTAGCAAAAAAGGCTGCCAGGCTCAAATGGGAGTGGGCGGGCCACGTGTGCAGGATGCACCCTGACCGTTGGGCAAAGGTTTCCATGGAGCGGGACTTTTTAGATGGCAGAAGACGACGAGGCCGGCTGCCAATTCGATGGCGCAAGGAGTTGGTGGACTTCCACACCAACTGGAAGGAACTGGCCCAGGACAGAAAAGCGTGGAAATCATTGGGGGAGACCTTTGCCCAACAGTGGGACAATATAGGTTAGATAAAAGAAACCGTAATAATTAGTAATAACCCTGTAAAAAGAGTAACTATGTGAAGTAAAGATAAGAAAATATTGACAGAAGTGCAGCAGCGGTAATAACTGAAGTCGTTTGATAACATAATCTAGTACATTATTTATCTGATATAATTTCGAAATCGTTAAATATTGGAAATTAGGTACCTAGTTTTTAGATTTTGAGTACCTAAGTTCTACTAGTGATATAAATAAATATTAGGATACATTTCAAACATGGTTGGTTAGCCCCATACTAAACCATTAATAGTTTGTATTATGGCGCAACTGATATACATACTAAATATATATACATAAATACTCTATAACGATACATATCGAACACCTAGACCGAGAGCCAACCAATTAGCTTAAAACAAAGACCGTTGGCCGTGCCGGGAATTGATCCCGGGAGTTCTGGTCGGCAGTCCGATCTGGTAACCATTACGCCAACGGAGTCGTCAAACACATCGTGTGACCGTATGTAAAAATAGACCTATTCTATATTCTCCCATATCCTGATACCCTAATGCACTTGCAGTCCACATATTATACTGACCATTAGACGTACAAAGGGGTACAGAAGCGGACACAGGATGTCGATGAAGGGCTTCTCAGAAATCAAGAGTTAAAAACTACTCAGAATATATATGGATGCTCGGATTGAACCTGACGCTAAAGTTACGTCAACTTATTTTTTTTTGTCATATTTCCAAACCCAAGTGCTATTGAGCTAAGTCAAAAGAGCTTGCTCCTAATTTTTGGGTTCCTGGCATACCCTAAGTCAAGCTGATTTGTAGCAATCCTTAGTGGCATAATGCCTTGTCTCAAAAGAAAGTAGGAAATTAATTTAAAGTTTTTACTAAAAGAACAAAGTGAATATCCGTGATCCGGGTCGTATTTAGTGCATAGCTCTTGCTATCTTACAATAAATAATAATTTATGCGATTATTTTATTCTACTTGTTCCCAATTTGGTAAAGGTAATAAATACCAAACAAAAGACCTATTAAAAAAGCATATGAAAGTTCGCTTCATCTTGCTTGCATTCATTTATTGTTGCAAGTATAGCTTCGAGTTATAAATGATTTCTGTATTCTTCTGCAAAAGATCACTAGATCGTTAATTCGTTTCTATTTTAGTTATATATTGTTACGGGTTAGAAATAATAGGGTTTTTATTTTATTTATTCATTTTTATTTTCTATTAATCTCAAAGACCTGAAAGGACCGGAAAGAAGGGGCTCAAGGACCATTTGCCCCTCTTTCTAAGTTCGCTCCTGTAACCGAGTTATTGTAGCTCATAATAGGCGGATGCAAGCTGTTACCATCAAGCCAGTCGGTGCTCAATTGACCTATTGATATTGTACAAATGTATAAAAATGAAAAGATTGATGCGCCCAGGCCTCGTCGTACGATGTTAATTGTAAAAGATGATTGCTAAAAGATGGGCACTTGGGTTCGAATGCGATTTTTTTTTCAAATGATACTCGATTTATGTTAAGTTCTTTCTTGAAATTTTTGAATTTAGGTTTAGATTTTTGAGCTTAGTCACTAAGATTATACGAAAAGAAAATACGTTGACTAACCTAACCTAATATCAACGATGGCTATCAAGCCGTAACATAACACATAATAAAAGTAATAATTCTGAAGTGACTTGTAAATTTAGATTACACAAGTCACTTTGCAATTTGTATACTTAGATTATCTCTTTCTTATCATGTTACATACCATAAAGTATCAGTAATACCTACAAGTAGTTAAATAGGAACTTTCCAACTAAAAATGTGCCAGGCCTAAATAGACTAAAAAAAATTCTACTACTGAAGTCTGGTATGATTTAGTATAATTTACAATTTATTTCTCATCCATCCTTATTATAAGTGGAATTGCTTTGAAATACCTTCGTACTAAGCCAATAGGAGAATGTGTTAAAAGTATTATTTTTGCGTAGAAACGGCCATAGATACATTAGAATTAGGAAAACTCCGTTTAGAGTACTTAATCATTCGTAAAATTCGTTGGTGGTATTATTCATCCACTTTCCTTCCAAAACTTATCAGTCCAGGGATTAAGATAGCGGCCAGACGGCAAAGATAGACGGTGCAATTCCACATCCCTTAATCCCGTCTTCGGTAAACTGCGATATAGGAGAGATAAGAAGAAAAACCGATTTTATATCAAAGAGCGTTAAGCACTAAACTGTGTGTCGATAATATTTTATTGCTGGGAGTATTAAAGCCGGTCAGAGGCTGGTGTCCACTCATTTGTTGTCGGCTTCAAGAGGTGATCGACGTCGAGATGGCTTTCTACGGAAAAGTTTACAACTTGGTCAACCAGGAGAACTTCGACGGCTGGCTGAGGTCAAACGGTGAGTGAAAATATAATGTAGTAGATTACAAGTTTTATCATTCATCAATCATTCGGAAAGATTAAATAGTGTGTGAAATTGCACGATTCGGGTGGCAAGTATCAATATAAAAGCATCTATAGATCGCAAATTGAAATTTTAATGCTTATAATCTTATTATTTTACAAATTTCTTGATATTTTTTCAAACTTCAGTGTTTTTTTTACAAAAGTGTCAGTATTTCGACCGGTGAATAAGTAATCTTCATATGTTCTTAAAATAAAATTAATAAATAAGACAGTGAATAACATATTTATTTCCTCTGTATAAAAAATATTGGTTTTACATGGTAACATGATTCGTACGTTTGGCTTATTTTAACTCGCTGGTTTACTTTTTTTAGCAAATAGTTCAAGAATTGGTACTACTGATAACAAATTGGAATTGGATTAGATTGTAAAACTGAATATAATTTGAGAAAAGCTAAACCGATTTTGGTAATACATTTATGAGACAATATTTTTTTCCAGCAAAAATTTGGTTCGGTTAATTTTTAAATTTGGTTCAAATACGACGGACTTAAGACAAATACAAAAACCTCAAACTGAATTGTGTGACTAGGGATTCAGAAGTCTGTGCCTAGATTTTTTAGCCTCTCTAAATTACAGTCAAGCATCAGTAAATTCGTATGTGGGTACAATTATTTTGACCTTGAGTGTACTGAATATAATACATTTGATGCGTCATGTATTGACGATAAATTAGGTTCCTGTAAAATTTAGCGCAGAAATGTACTTATAGCAACAGTGTTTTTATATAGTTGGTTAAACTTGTGTAGCTTTTTTACATTTAAATAGCGCTTATTAACAATTATCTTGATGCTAAGCGTTATTGTGGTTTTTGATGTAACTTCGATACGATTGTGGTAGAATGCTTACACAAAATTTAAAACTTGAAGATTTCAATCAGATTCATATAAATATAATAAAAAACGTGTGTGGCACGGTGGTAAAAATGTCTGCTTTTCAGACGGCCCCTGGTTCGATCCTAGTCCTACACTTTCAAGTTATGTGTGGATTTGCATTCGCTTTACGGTGAAGGAAAACGTCGTGAGGTAACTGATATTTTTGAGGACCACAATATCCGAAGACGTGTGTCATCCGCCAACCCACACTTGGCTAGCGTGGTGGATTATGGCCTATATCTCTCTCCTAGTGAGAGAAGGCCCCGAGTCCCAGCAGTGGGAACGTATAGTGGGCTGCTTATGCTTATGCTACATATAATTATCTTCATATGTGTACCTAGATTTTTCTATCTTATCGTCGTAATTCAGTCCTCTCATTTTATTAACGAGTAACGATAGGTAAGCAATTAACTTTCCAATGAAACATTGAAGCAGGTTAATAGAACTGAAATTGGCCGAGTGCTGTACGGTTAGTCTACCGTGAACTGTTTTGTCACGCATAGTTTTAAAGAAATGTACACTTCTTACTAGTATGGATCAAAGCCATTCTCTCTAAAGTTACATACATATAATTTATTGTAAGTTGTATGTTTTGTACTGACAAAAATTAATTATTAATGTATGACAAACCAAAGATATTAAAAAGCCAATACAATAGTTACATACTTATCTAATTTGGATATATAGATAGATATTTTCTAGTGAAACATTTAAAAAAACAGAGAAAATCACGATAAACAGAAAGAGTTAAGCAGCGGCATTAATGCTAAAAGCAATCTTTTCCTAGGAACTATTAATTTAATAGCAGTTTATTATACTTAGTACAAAACTACGTATACAGATTACGTTTATACCAAAATTTTCGTTTTCACTATCCTTTGTAAATAATTTTCACTTTATTATTTTTAAGTTATGTTTAAATTTATTTTTATTTATTAAGTATGAATTATTTTGTGATAATAATTTATTGAAGTTAAAAACAAATTTAAACATAGTTTAGGAATAATATTTACAAAGCATGGTTAAAACGAAAATTTTGTAAACTAAGAAAAAAATTACAAAACAAAAATTTTAAAGACAAATTTAAGCCACCCTCCCAAACGTGCCCATCAGGCTTGCCGCATTGCCTCTTTGGATTGCGAGGAAAAAAAAAGTTAAAGTTGTAAAATACAGATTTAATCATATGGATTTGCATGGTGGTAGTGCATATTCTACTATTCACTTGGTTATTTACCCCCCTATAAAGCATCTGTTGCCAAGCAACTAACAGTGTTATGTTATGTCTTTCTGTAGCCTCCTTGATAGCCAGATATTCTAGACTAGGCATGCTCTACCTTTTTATTATATTTACCTTATTTTATTATCGCATTTAATATATTATAATTTAAATGGCATACTTCAAATTTGACACTTATATTTAACCAAACGGATTTAATTCCGGATACTGATAACGGAATTCGTATTCGGATACCTTTATCATAAAAAATAGTAGGCTAGGTATATATAATAAGTAAATGCAATGATAAAAATTATCAATCGAAGATTAATAAAAATAATTTTTAAAATAGTGAGGTGTGGTGTGATATAAAATAACCGACTAATCATAAATATTTCTATTTGTGAAGTTACAGTGAAAAAGTGAAGTCGTCAATATGTCTTTCTTCGGAAAAGTTTACTCTATAAGCAGAGACGAAAATTTTGATACTTTCCTTAAAGCCGTCGGTATGTGGAAGTCAAAATGTTAATTAATTTATTTTTATTTAGGATTAATAGTTAAATATATTATACATAGAAACAATACAGGGTACATGTTACTGTAGTATTAATTTAATTTGTACTGTACATGTTATGCTGAAATAAATAAATAAATACATTATTATTTATAGGATTAATAACTAAAAACATATCTAAATAAACGAACTATACAGAACTAAAAACTAAAATAAAACCTGAAGTTCAATAAGACTATACATATAAATTTATATTTTATGTTAGTCTAATATATATATTCAGTAGGTCTGAGAATCGGCTACTATCTATTTTTCATACCCCTTAGTGATAAGGGTTGTTCGCTTTTAAATGTTCAAGGCAAAACAACGTTTGCCGGGTCAGCTAGTATTAAAAAGTAAAATATTTTATGTTTCAGCACTATATTTTCCATATTGTCTGATAAGTAAGCCTTCTTTATGTATAGGTTCATTTGCTGGTCTGTGTAAAAAGCCGTAAACATTATTATCGACCATTCTAACGCTTTTTGGTCAATCCCAAATATATTTTTTTCATTGGGCTAAAGCCGCACTGAACTATCTGTAAATTTGAGTAGCTAAAGCAATCGAAAATGTCATGACCAGAGGGATTCGAACAGGCGTCATCTGGCGCGCGAGTTCTGAGTCTCACGGATTCCGCGTTTTAAGCGAATATGAATCGATATAAAGTATGAATGTTTGGCTATGTAACAACCGTTTATTGACAAAACTATTTAAACATAACTTAAGAATAATATTTACAGAGCATAGTAAAAACGAAAATTTTGTATATGTAGTAAGTATATCAGCATAGTTAGGTTAGTAACCATTACACAAACTATGAGAAATGTGTCCTAATAAGTATGTATGTATGTATTTGATCAGCAGGACGCGTAACTTAAAGGTTAGCGTAACTCTGGCCTAAGGTGGATCATACCTAGTATCTGGCAACTTACAAATAAGTTACAAGTAAGTTGCCATTCCAGACTAGGTAGGTATGTTTTTGATGCTGATGATTGGTATGACACGCCGTAACAGTAAATGTAAGCATTTGTCTCGCCGTGGATCGACACAGCACCTACAATGAGGGCTAAAACGTGTGAATTCGCCGCTAGAGGCGCTAGTGTAGCGTGAGGTCTCCGAAATGTCACTCGTCACTTTAATGGCTGAACTCCGCGGTTTTATTTATTTCAATTAAGGTAAATTATGAGGTATTACAAAATTTTAGTTTAAAAAATCCTTATTATGGCAAATACGAGTTGGGTCAATTAATAATAATTTCCTTTCTTTCATCACTTTCATAGTCCAAGAAAATCGAATATGCACCGCTTTGGGTTTTAGTTTACTGCGGCAGACTCGACATATTATTTTAAATTGTAACTAAACTTTGTTTTGACGCCAGTTATAATAGGTAACAAACTTTATCAGCTCTTCAAATCGGACCTCATTCGCCAGTGGCGCCAACTGGTGAGCACAAAAACGGCAGCCCTCATTACGAAACTTACACAAACCCAAACTCATCTTTGAAACGCTTCTTGCTCCAGGTCTTCCCGATGACAAGGTAGCCGCCATCGCCTCCCAGAAGTCCGCCACCAAGATCGTCCAGAACGGCGACAGTTACACCATCACCCAGTCAGGAGCTACTGGCGACAAGGACACCACCTTCAAGTCTGGTGTCGAGTTCGATGACACCATCGGAGAGGACCAAATCCCCGTAAGTACTAAATCCACCATTAGCACCAGAATGAACTTTTGCATGGCGGTAGAGCATTTTCTAGTGCTTGCCCGGATTTTGCTAACTACCACACTCAAGTTGAAATTCGTCGTGAAAAGCGTCCAATACGTATAATTGTCACGCCTAGCTCTAACGCTTTCTACTCGTCGTAGTAATTTTAAGAAACACAAATAGGCTTATGATGTAGCCGATTCTATTTTGTTTTTCACATACTTATGTGGAAGGACCTGGATAGCTACAACGTAATTAACTGTAGTTTTGCGCGGGAGTCACAAGTCACCTTCATTGAGCAAGAGAGGTAGAGTAGTACCATAGACTAATAAATATAATAGACGCTCAACTCCTTATTAAAAATCGTACTATCGATTGATACACATAGCGCCATCTATTCGTATTTTCTTCAAATGACTTCACTCGGGTCACGTTACTATTGTACTGTAGCACGCTCGATTTGCAGCATCATCATCTAGATTTTATCGGTAATTATGGCAAACCTCCGCGACACGCTTTATTGTATGGGAATCAGCAATAATCTCTCTAGTATTCTGATCCCTGGTAGTACATACTTATGAATGGAAAGTACAAAAAATAAAAAAGTAATAATAAATTATTTATTGGCGCATAAATACTCGTATTTACATGGTGCATATTGAAGTCTCTGGTCTCGTACTAGTTATCAGACCATGTTAAGAGACCAAAGTCCTCTTTCAGTTTTACTATTTAACAATAATGGGTTACTCATTACATTATAACCTACCCGTAACGAATTGTGTTAAACTAGTTTGTAAACAAACGAGAGCGGTCACTCACACACGCGCATTGCTTATCGCTGCACAAGCATGCAAAATAAGTAATAGTACTAATAGTACTAAAAATGTACTGCTTCTTTGACCATAGATAATTGTACTCACCACAATATATAAGTTTGCACATTGAAGAGATCTAACTCCCGCAAACACAGGGTATCCTACTGTTTTAGTACTTGGGTGCCCTAGCACCGAAGTGCTAAAACCGCATTCCATATTGTCTTATATAATAATTACTAGTTTATATTATCTAGTTATAATTATGTTAAATAGCATTTAAGCACAATCAAATAATAAATAAAAAAAAAGCCTTACCTTTTATTTTTTTTCCATATTTATTATTATTTGTTTTTAAAACTTTGTTTTCTCTCCAGTATTTTGGAGGTAGATTTGGCACGGGCCGTAGCCAAGTGCTATACCAATAATAGGAATTTTCTGACGATTCTGCGGTGTTCAAGATTGTGGCTTTTTGTAGTAGCTTTAGTGTTGTTGAATCGATGTTAAGCGATTCTAAGCTAGTAATTAATGATTTTGGTATAACCCCTGTAGTTGACAATGTAAAAGGGATTGTTCTTGAGCTTGTCACTTGCCACTGAGTCTTTATTTCGATAGACAAATCTGTATATTTTGCTTATTTCTCTGTATATGTAGCTTGTAAGTTATGTGTGTTGCAAATGGCAATGTCGATAAGAAGAGTGGATTTATTTAGTTTGTTTAAGACTGTTATGTCAGGCCTATTGTAATGATTAGTTTTATCTGTAATTATCGTGCGGTCCCAGTAGAGTCTGTAGTTACTATTTTCAAGAACGGGTTCTGGCTTGTGAATTAGGTTATATTTAAGTGCGAGTTGTTGGTGAATGATTGCCGCAACTTGATCGTGTCTGTGTTTGTAGTCTGTTTGTACTATTGCTTTGCATGCTCCTGTAATATGCTGGATTGTTTCTGGGCCGCCACAGCATCTTCTGCATACGTCGTTAGTACCCGGTGCCTTTATAATATGTTTTTGGTAATTTCGTGTGTCGATTACCTTTTTTTTTTTTTTTTTTTTAACGTGAAGAAATGCATTTACGCATGCCCACCACACCCGGGGAGGTGGGTGGGGTATGTCGGGCTCGATGCCAGAAGGGCATCACTACCGACTAAAACCTCACGATGGCCTCCTCACCGGAAAGGGCGGGGTGAGGTTCCGCTTCTCGCATTAACCCACCACCCCGCCCACCTCGGCTAGCCTGAGAGAGACTCCTCCTCAGGGGATGACTCCCCTTGCAGTGCACGTAGTGCACCGCAACCACCTCGGGGACCGTGAGTGCAATGGACGCCGGACAACCCCAGTCCGACGTCCTAGGTCCCCCGTGACGGGTCAGGTCTGTGGCCCCGTCACATGCCACTACGGCCGCAGAGAATAGGGAAAGTGGTAGTCTCCGGTTACCACTCCCTTCTCTCTGCGGCCCCACCGCGTCCGCCATCAACGGTGGCGACCCCGTCGAGGCCGCGGCAGGTAGGAAGAGCGGCGCATCGTAATACCGACACTTCTCTCCTGCCGCGGCCCCACACCTTCAGCTGCGGTGCCTCCCAAACCACACCGCAGCCCGCCTCAGTTGCGAAACCCCCCCGAAACGAGGTTCCGCAACCTACTGGTGCCACTCCATCTAGAACTTGCGTACAGGGATTACAAGTCTAGGGAGTGGCCCGCCTCAGGGACCCTCTTCGCTTCACCGTGGGTGACCAGGCCACGGTTACTGAGCCCCCCCGCCTCGACAATGCGGGGCCCCACGGGGGGGGGGGGTGTGTCGATTACCTGATCTTGAATAGCTAGCATAAAAGCTTCAGTCTCTGGGAACAGCTCACCAGTCCGCAGCCACGCGTTCGACGCTTCTTTGTCGACATGTGGTTGCTGCAGATCGTGATAGTGCCTTCCGTGTAGATTACCATTGTCTACTCTGTTGCAGATCAAGTCAACGTACACGGTGTCTGGTAACACCGTCACCCAGGTGGTCAAGAGCGGGCTCGGCTCCGCCACTTTCAAGAGGGAATACAACGGCGATGATCTCGTTGTGGTAACTATTCTTCTTTTTACGTTCCGTACCTACCTAAAAGGTAAAATAGGGACCCCATTACTAAGCCCCCGCTGTATGTCTGTATCTCAGAAACCGTAATAGCTAAAAAGCTGAAACTTTCACAAGATATGTATTTCCCGTACCGCTATAACAAAAAATTACTTAAAATTAAAAAATAAAAATATTTAGGGGGGTCAAAACGTGGTACGGTTTAACGGTCCCCATACAATAAACGTGTTTAATTTTCGTATTTTTTTGCTATATAACAATAACAGTGGCTAATAGACTCTAAATATAAAAATTAATATAAAAATTGGTTTGTTATCAAATTAAATTATAAAACTTAAATCAAATATTGTTTTTAATTGGGGCTCCCATACAACAATTAAGGTACGGAACCCTTCGTGCGCGTGTTCAACTCGCATTTGGGTTATTTTTTTAAACAGTTACACACTAGTGTATATGGTCCATAGTACGTAGCAAGCATGAATAAAAGTAAAAGACCACTTATTTGTGAGATAGAACCGATGAGAGAAACAGGCCGAAAACCGTACAATATGGCGTGTTATCCTGTATTGTTATCGCATCTAATCAGTTTTGTATAACAAATTAAGAGTTTGCGTAATAATAGCTACTACAAACAGCATAGCAACTGATAGATATTATCTATCTACTCGATGCTGATATCATCCACTGCCTGTGTATGATATACGTTAAGTAGCTATTTCATGTTTTTCTAACTAATCATTATCATTTTCATCAGCCACAAATTAAGAGTTTGCTTAATAATAGCTACGACAAACAGCATAGCAACTGATGGATATTATCTATATATGTACACGATGCTGATATAATCCACTGCCTGTGTATGATATACGTTAAGTAGCTATTTCATGTTTTTCTAACTAATCATTATCATTTTCATTATTATTAATCATTCATTGTCATTATCATTATACAGAAAAAATAACAATCTGTAAGTGGTTGAAAGGTGATTAATGAGTGAATGAGGGATGAATTGGATTTATAGATAATATTTTTATTATTATCTTCTTTCGTTTAATATTCTTTTATTGTTATGTTAATTGTAATAAGTGCATGTACTGGTCTTAGTTAGTTATATAATAAACATAGACGGTTTGGCTAAAACGCTGTAAGTTTATGTTTATATTTAAATAAATGAATATGAATTTTCATCAGCCTGTATATTCCTATTACTGAGTAAAGACTGGAAGCTTTTACTTGTTGCTATGCTGTTTTTCGTAGCTATTATTACGCAAACTCTTAATTTGTTATACAAAACTGATTAGATGCGATAACAAAACAGGATACGCGTACACCTATAGTTTAAATAATACCTATTCAACTCTTTTTATAATCATAATTATCTATGGGTTTATGCAAATATAAACACTTCTAGTGTTTTGATTTTAAGCTCGAATAACATATTTTTTTACGTCTAGTAATTTTTTGATTAGGTTTTAACGTTTTTAATTGTTTGCACATAAAACAAATTTATCTGTAATAAATAATTGTTCGAATTTAAAAAGCGAGTATGGGTCGGTGGTAATAACGTCTACTTTTCAATCAGACGGTCCCTGGTTTGATCCCGGCCCTACACCAATGATTTGTTTTTCAAGTTATGTGTGGATTTGCACTAGCTTTACGGTGAAGTAAAACATCGTGAGGAAACCGGCATGTTTGAGGACCATAATATCCGAAGACGTGTGTCATCCGCCAACCCGCACTTGGCCAGCGTGGTGGATTATGGCCTATATCTCTCTCTTCGTGAGAGAAGGCCTCGAGTCCTAGCAGTGGGAACGTATAGTGGGCTGCGCTTAAATAATTGAGTGACGATATTTTTGTTTTCCACAGACTATCACCGGCGACAAATTCGACGGCGTTTGCAAGAGATTCTACAAGGCTTAAGTTTAATATACTAAGATCTAAGTATTTATTGTTATTTTTATGTAATACATTTTTATAAATAACATCAACATGTGACTTTTACTTTTTTGTAAACCCATAGATAAGGGCTTCACCATTTGTAGACCTCCTTGTATATAAACATAAGGATAATGTCACAAAAAACAAGTAACGATCGCAATTAGTCACTTTCAAAAAAGCTTCCAAAATAGGTTCCAAATAATTTTTGATACTCTCACTAAAATTTCACATACTTCATTAATTTACCAACTGCTTAGTTGTATGGGGCTTAAATACATTTTTAGATAGAAGAACAGAATCTAGGAGTAAAGTAAGAAGGTATTTGTAATATAAGTTATGACTTAATTAGGTATCGTTAAAGCTTTTGTACACAACTATTTTAAACAGAAACATAGATTAATAACATACGTTAAAGGCAAGTTCACGCTTCACTTAAAAATACTATATAGACTTATTAAACTTATAAATTTCATTAAATACTCTACACCATTGAATAATACACACAGTATAGCAATTGTTTTTCCAAATCTATTAAATTTAAAATACATATACTACTTATTTCACATTAATTATTAGCTTAAATTATAAAAGGGAAAAGGCCTATTAACTTTTCCCATGACCAGTTTTTTCAAAAATATGCGTTCATGGCGGTATTGAGAAGTTTATTATTGCATTGCTACCGATTTAAGATTAAGGCACTAAGCGATACAAATGCAAGAGAAAAGCACTTTCAAAGTTCGAATCTCGTTTACACGTTTTTGACGCGAACGCGTTGTCTTGTAGAAGGAGGGTGTAAAGTAAGAATGTTTTACTTTCCTTAAATGACATAATTATGATCGTAACATTATAATTTTTAAACAGATATACATTACATGGAGACACTAGATAGACTTGGTCTTATAATTAGTTAAATGTCTAAATATACAGAGTTTTAAACAGCACCCCCGCAGAGTGTAGAGTAAAAGGCCAAGGTAGAGTCACAGAGTTACAAATAGGAATTTTGTAATTCTGTGGTAGAGTGGCCATTACCGTTCACCCCACTTCGACGTCATGCTATTTAGGGTTCAATACCCAAGCGGTACTAAAATGGGGCCTCATTACTGACTGGTTACCAGGCTGTATCTCATAAACCTTCATAGCTAGAGAGTTGAAAATTACACAAATATGTGAAATTTTCATATTGCTGTTATAACAACAAATAATAAAAATAGAATAAACATTCAAAGAGCCAACCTTAAATACTACATCACATACAACAATTTACTTTTTTGCCTTATTATATTTAATACCTATCATGTGTGAGCCCGACTCCTGGTGGAATCATGGTCAATCTTTCATACTATAAGAATCTTTGTCCTGACTCATTCATTCATTCATCTATAGACAACGCTGAGCCCAAAAGGCTGATATGAAATTTGGAAGGTATATTTAAAATTATATTAGTTTTTAATATTGTAATATGAGGCCGAGGCTAGGGAAGCGGAACGAAGGTCGTCCAGCGCCAAGATGGGTCGACGACATTACAGCTATCGCGGGTCGAACCTGGACTAGATTGGCACAGGACCGAGACAGATGGCATGACAGGAGAGAGGCCTATACCCAGCAGTGGGATAGAACAGGCTGTGGATGATGATGATGACGATTGTAATATGTACACAGAAACAATACATTAAATTCATTCTAAGAATAAAAAGAAGGCTACAGTAGGTAGTGAAAAAACAAAAGGTCTCACTAAATTTGACAGAACGACTAACGACTAATATAAACGACTACTACAAGAATTACAAATCTTATTAGCTGTTCCTAAAAGTTTTATCCAACATGTTTATCAAAAATTTGATTAGATAGGTAGCGATATAAAAGTATCGAACATTGACAATCGCTTTGATTTATTACATTAGCATTTGTTGTGCGTGAAAGTGCTTTAGGTACATTTTAAAAATGGCTTTCTTGGGCAAGGAGTACAAATTCGACAGACAGGAGAACTTCGACACGTTTTTGAGAGCCGCTGGTGAGTGTTGTGCTGTTTTTTTAGGGTTCCGTAACCAAAGTGTACCAATCCTATAATTGAGACTTCGCTGTCTGTCTGTCTATCACCAGGCTCTGAACCGTGAGCTTATCTCGTGAGCCGTGATAACTAGAGAATTTATTTTTTTAGAGATGATGTATTTCTGTTGCTGCTATAACAACAAATATGTACAAATAACAATACAATCCATTTTTGTCAATACAAAAAAAAAACACGTTTATTGTATGGGGACCCCCATTAATATTTTCATTTTATTCATTTTTAGTATCTATTTTTTGTTATAGCGGCATGAGAAATACATATCTTGTGAAAGTTTCAGCTTTCTAGCTATTACGGTTTCTGAGATACAGCCTGGAGACAGACAGCGGAGGCTTAGTAAAAGAATAGAATAAAACCCTAAAAAATTACTAAGCCACCTTTGTGTTAGCCTGCTTGTCTGATGGTGGAATGGGGCGGGGGAATAATGAAATTCTGTCGGAGACTCCTAAAACGAAACGGCTAAATTCTAGTATGATACAATAGTACATTGCCTTTGCAGGTCTACCTGAAGAGCAAGTGGCCATGTACCTGGAGTTCAAGCCCTCATCCAAGCTGGTACTGAATGGAGACACCTACACCTACATCTCAACCACTGCTGAAGGCGCGCGGGAGACCAGCTTCAAGTCTGGTGTCGAATTTGATGACAAAGTTCAGGGAAAAATCCCCGTAAGTATCTGTGGCGTCTCGGTCGCACTTCATCGCCCGCTACCAATCAGAGCGCTCGTTCTGAATCGTGCAAGCGGTATTTACAACGCGCGTACGACTGGTCCTATCTACTATGCATGACCGTCGGACGGCCGTCTCCGGACATGTCCGGGGGGAAATCCCTTTGCTAACTGGAAGCAGACCATCTTCGCTCATTTAGTTAGAGCCTAGATATAAAGTCTTTCTCAAGAGACTTGGGGGGCTGATGTCACGTATATAAGCATACTTACCACCGAGTAAGCCGCAAATTATTGAAATGAAATAACCTATGCACCTACAGAGCATATGCGGTGTGCAAAATGTCAATTGATTAATAGATTTATAATTAAATTAATTAATTTCCCAATATGATTTACAGCTAGGCAATAATATTTAAAAGTAATATCAAAAGATTATAAGTAAAAAAATTTAATATTCAATCGTATAAAGTTACCTTCTTTGTACATTTGTATATTTAATGACTTATGGGCACATTTGCGCAGGGTGTGACAACCCACCATCAAGTTGTCCTGACTTTTCTTGTTGGTGACATTATATTTTGATTATTATTTTTATTTAAGGAATTGACTGTAAAGTTACACAATAATAATTTTAAATAACCTAAGGCGTTACTTTGTGGTAGCGATGCGCGACTGCGAATAATCTGGCCAGTCGAATAATCTACAACTACTAATATACACATTCGACTTGAATATTAGTAATATACTAATGTCAATAATCGAATGATGACTACTAATTAGTTACTAATGGCGTTTTGACTCGACTGTTAGCGAATTCAAATGAATGAAATATGAATGAATCGTTGGAGTGGAGTCGGCTCAAGTAGTAACTAATGTAGTATTCATTCAGTCCGGTTAATTTTGAGTGGGTATCATGTTAGTTACTAATTTTCGGAGATCATTCGAATGAGTCGAATGATTTATACAGTCGAATAATTCGACTGGAATCATTCACAGTCGCGCATCGCTACTTTGTGGAAATCCATTGTACATAGAAGACAAAAATTTAATATTTAGTGTATTTTGTCTTCTATTTAATAATAATTTTAATGTCTTCTCATTTTTTCAGGTGAAGACCACATACACCGTCGAAGGAAACGTAGTCACTCAAGTGATCAAATCTGACTTGGGCTCTGCTATCTTCAAGAGAGAATATAACGGCGATGAACTTGCTGTGGTAAGCATTATACAAATTCCCTGTGGGTAAGGGCTGGCAAAGCTTTCAGAGGAGAATGTTCATGAAATATCTGTCGCGATACACCTAACACCTAACCTAGCGTGTTCCGGCATCCTTCTTATGAACCAGTTACTCCGTACTAGGCATTATGATTGTGGCGTCGCTACCAATCAGAGCGCTTGTCCTGAATCGCACAAACGGTATTTTCAATGCGCGTACGACCGGTCCTAGCTACAATGAATGACCTAATACCTATATTACATGGTACTTATACCTATTTATATAATAGGTATAGGTATTAGTATATATAGAAGAAGCGTCGCGTCGTATTATCGCAAAACGCTGAATCCTTCATCATAAAGCGAGAGCATCCACACATAACTTGAAAAACAAGTCATTGGTGTAGGGCCGGGATCGAACCATGTGATTGAAAAGCAGACGTTTATACCACCGAGCCACACTCGCTTTCCTACACACACTTTTATAGAAATTGATTAAACAATTTTGAATTTGAACATTTAACAAAACTATTAATTATTTCACAGACTATCACCGGCTCAACCTTCGACTGCGTCGCAAAGAGATGGTACAAAGCTTAGAAATAAGACTGATGAACATTATAATTACATTATAAGTTAGTCTTAAGTAAATGACAAAATAAATACATTTTTAAGTCAACCTGATTTCTATTATGCATGACTAACCTGTATAACTTTTAAGATAAATGAGTACCTACATAGGTATAACGACGAGAGAAGAAAAAAAATTGGCCATGTGAGAATCGTGCTCGCGCACAAAACTCCATGTAACGTCACTCGATTTTACGACAAACTCTCTAAAGTGTTGAATACAATTGGCTGTAGTTGGTTTAGCTTGTATTCCATACATGATACATTCTCTCCATATAACGCCATTATATGCACAGTCCCTTCAGTGTCGTTATATAGAGTTGACACTGTACTAACATTTTTAATCACGTCAGTAAAACCTAGAAACTTCTTTAAGATTGTCTTATCATAATGATTTCTTATCACCGACACACCTGTTTCGACACAGCACTTGTAATTAGATTTTTATCGTATCCTTTACTTGTAGATAAATATCACAGAAATCAATAATATGAAGAGACAATGCCCAACAATATTATATTTAATAATTTATTATTTGTGTTACATTATTTAGCAAAAAAAACACATATATTTTTAATTTGTCATGTTTGTATATAGGTCATAAAAAACCAAACCGATTTGTATGACATTTAGTATGTACCTTCTGATTAGCAGACCGGCATGGTAACCTTTATGCTAATGAGATTGTCATACTAGTTACTTTATTATACAGGATTATAACATGGGCTACTTGTAATAACAATGCATCAAAAGATCTCATTAGCTACAAGCAATGGTAGATCACAATAAAGACATAAAGGTTTTTCTGAGAACAGTTCAACTCTTGCAGTTAGGTTACACCATTTACAGAATAAATAATGGTCAATTTCTATTGGGGTAAATGTCAACGCACAAAACATATTTAAATGGTTTTGTGGACAATTGAAACCAGTAACTTCTTCATCACAATATTGACATAAATAAGGAGTTGCTTCGTTTGAAATATTAATTATACTCTCATCTATCACTTCAACTAAGTTTTTCTTATTCTTCTTAAAGAAATATTCTAAAAACTTCTTTGCACCCACAAAGTATTCGGTTTCTAAAGGTACTAGTTTGCCTTGTTGTTTAAACTTTTCACTGAACTTGTGTAAAACTTTCTCTGCATGTGCAACTAAAATTTCCTCTTTTATACTTTCCACATTGCTTTCAGGTAGTTGGAAGTCGGGTCCTAATTTGAATGATTTCTTCAGACCATGACAGATTGTACAAAGTATGCTGTAAACCTTTAAGATGTATATATCAGAAACAGCATTATCATACATGTATTCGTAATCCAATGATGGGAGATTTTTTGTTTTAAAACATCTATATCTCAAAGCTTCAATTACATCCCAATGTCTTGTTAGTGTTTTACTTGGATTTTTCAGGAGCACTTCTGTTAAAGAATTAAGTTTTTCCTGTGTACTCGCAAATACAATTTCATATTTTAAAGGATCTTTTCTGCTGCTAACCTTTCTGTCGGCTATACATAGAGCTGTTAATACTTGGTTCGGTGAGAAAGCTACACCATACATTTCATGGGTAGGACTGGCACTAGGGAACTGTATTGGGTCAAGAGTTATATTTAATTCTTTAGTTGCCATTGTCATAACCAGCATGTATATTTTGCAATTGACTGTACTCACATATACTTCTTTATTAACTTTACTTATACTTGTGATTCGATAATCATTTATATTGTTTATGTAGTGGCTTAGCAAGTTACATTCTTTGTCAAAAAACAGCACTAGCAAGTGTCTGTTCTTGTTACAAATGAGAACTATATTCGAGTTCATTTCAATATACTCCAAGAACTTTGAAGTCATCTTATCCTTATGCGACCAGAGACTAGTAGATTGTATAAGCTCAATAACATCATTTTGGAACTGACATTGATATGCAATCACCTGCCCAAGTATGTTCGAGAAAATCAATATAAATGTGTCTGTAGTAACTGGTATCCACAGAAGAGATTGAATTTCACAGGACTCAGTCTGAAGTGTTCCAATTGTTTTTGCTAACATTTTCTCTGTAATAAGCCAGAAATTGATATTTCCATTTTTTTGGGCCGTGACAAAGAAGCAAGATTTGTCTGGATTCAGAGGTGACCAACACATTGCTGATGTCGCGAACATGTGAGTTATTTCTTTAGCTTGTACAAAGTTTGTTGGATCTTGCGATTGGATGTTGCATTCCTGCGCCAGTAGCTCCGATATCTGAACGACACACTGCCATTTGAAATGTGTCTGAGTATATATTTCTACAACTCCAACATTGGTTAGTACAGCAATAGCAGATTCGCGTTTACTAACAAATCCGACAGGAGACCATTTAAAGTCAACTATTGTAGTCATCTCCTGCAACAGCTGCAAGTTATGAGGCCACAAAGAGTGGTCCACGATCATTTCTGCTTGGTCTACATTTCGTAACCTATGGTTGAGTACCTTATTAGTAAACAGGCCGGAGACTGGACTGGACTTAGGATGAATAATTAACGATTGAATACAGTTAATTTCTTTATCCAAACACGTAACTTTGTGTGATAATTCGAAAATATGCACTCCTTTCTCAGCCAACACGGTTACGTATCCTTCGTGCCACACTACGGTTGTATCTTCATACTTGCTTACAACGATATTTTGTTTCGACAGCTCTTGTAAAACCTGATTAGCCATATCTTACGGTTTAGTCGTTTTCATAGCAATGTTACAAAATAGCAAAATTTGAAAACACAATGTAAAACTCAGAGTAAGGATCTCGTCTGAGGTAAATAAACATAACCACATGGCGTTAATGACTTTGACATGTCTGTCACTGGACAGGCAGAACGAAAAATTATACAATCTGTTAAACGCTAAGTTTATAAATATCTTCATCATTTTGATCGATATCTGAATCTTTTTAAACTTTTGGTGGTCCCATATATTAAGGTGACTACGGGCAAAGTATATATTTGCACTGGTTTCGTAATTTGAATATCTTAGGTATAATCGTAGAAAGAATCTGTGGGAATAATATTTTAAAATATAGTCTGGCCAACGAAACATGACCCTGGAAAAGAGCGGCAAATTTAAAAAATCTGAGTATAGCAACCCCAAAACTAATATGAAATACCTGGAATAAACTAATTTGATACTTTGAAATTATTTATTTTATTTCGTCTGAATAAAAATGCTTTAAGTACTTTAGGAAGTAATACTTTAGAAATTGTTCAATCAATCTGAATAAAAAAAAGCAGTATTCTATAATGTTTTATTCACTGTCATAATTAAAATGTGAATCTAAGACTTAAATTTGAAAAGATTCACCAGTGTCACTAAAATCACAGTTTTATTTATTTATATTTATTAGTTTCCTACTATAATGAAACTTTCCATATTATTTTCGGTGATCCTGTCCCGATCTTATTTTCATATTCATTTTCAATGTATATAACATTATCAGTCATATTATTCATCCACTTCTCTGGAGTTATGGTTCCAAATGTCTCTTTAATCACTTTGTCTGATTCAACACCGCAAGACAGACAAGGCAATATTTTCACTTAACATTTTGCGTTTACCCAAACTTCATATCAGCTCAATGGCAGAATCCAAATTAAGAAAAACCTGTTAAAGAAAAAATTGTGTTAAAATTACAATGTAACATTTTATGGTATGATAAATAACCAAAATGCATTATTAGGAAGGTGGGAAGGTTTTGACTAATGATAAAAGAATGTGAATCAAAATAGATAATTTTATAATAGATAATTTTGAAAAAGATAACTTTATGCAAAAAGATATATGGTAAATACGAATTAAAACAAAGTATCAACTTAGTAGCGTCATACTAACCTACGAAATCAAACACCACATGTAAACAATCTTGTTTTCGTTGAAATTACGCCGAATTTCAATTCTTTTTCTTAATGTTTTTTATGATACTTTGAGATCATGTGGAACAACAACTCCCGAACTCCACTTTTGATGATATTTTTCATTTTTCGCTGAGTAATTAGTGTTTAACTAAATCATAACAACACGCCATCTTGTTTTGGATATTGACGTTGCCATTATTATAGCATTGCCATATAAAAAGTTTGCAAAAAAATCGAGTCTCATGTTTCGTTTGCCAGACTATAATGCCAATAAAAGTATTATGACATAGACATTAATATTTTATTTGACGTTCAAATTTGCAGAAAAAAAACGCACATGTCATAACAAAAGCACGTTGGCGGCTCTGTTTTCAGTTTTCTCTTCATCTTTTTCAATTTTTTGTGGTTTATTGTAAATGGTGAAAGAGAAATATGGGCAAAAATCGATATAATGCGAAGGCGCGCCAAGTCGTAAAAACTAACATCGATAACACGCATACAAAGGAGGTAAAGTAGGAAATTAATTGTAATTGAGATGTTGTTGCTATTTTTGTTTTTCTATTTTTTATATATACTTGTACAAACAATAAGATTTTCTTCATCTTCATAACATTTGGAGGTTGTGTTTATAAGGAACATATAATTTACAGATCCGAGTAGAGTTTGACAAAAGTGAATATGGAAACTCAGATGCAAGTAATTTGTTGGTGCTACCATCAAAAAAGAGGGACACTAAGGTACTCAAGGAGAAAAAGGAGATAACCAGATTCCTTTCAAAAGCACAGAGGAAGCGTTTGGAGAAAATTGTTGATAAAAAGAAGAAGAAAGAAAATGTAAGTATTTTGTTGATAACTCATTTTATTTAATATTCATTTTTAGCAGTCGAGAAAATAAAAAAATAAGAACTAGGACCTACTCAAGAAATTAGGCAGTTAAAACCAGCATCCTAAACTAAATATTTGAAATGTTAAAGTTTGTGTGTAAGTGTGTATGTTTGTCGCTTCTTCACACTCATATGGCTGGACAGACTTTGATGAAATTATACTATTTTACTAAGACAACAGGTTAGACCTAGGACTAACACATAGGTTATTTTAATCCCGAAAAATCGCAGTTACCACAGCGGGTTGCAGCTAGTTTGGTAATAATCTCAATATGCAGTGATTAACAGTATTAAGCGTTACTTACATTGAACCCGAAGAACTGGTAGTGAACAATGTTAAATCAGGTATTTGTCAACTAAAAAAAAAAACCAGAGAAAATACTCTGGAGTGATTGTTTCTAGCAACAGCAGAATGTAGAGCACATCAAATAAATAAATAAATAATTAAATATTAGGACACATTTCACACGGCTGGTTAACCCCATACTGAACCATTTCTAGTTCGTATTATGGTTGCTAACACAGCTGATATACTAAATAGACATACATACATATTGTATATAGATACATATTTAACACCCAGACCAACAGCCAACAAATTTAGTTCAGCACAAAGATGATGGCCGTGCCGGGAATCGAACCCGGAACCTTCTGATTGGCAGTCCGGCATAGTAAGTGTTTCTTTCTTATTTTCAGAGAGCAGCTCTTCTGGAATCCCTATCTCAAGTGCAAGCAACACCAGATGAGGTGAAACAAATGACTACAATATCCAGTGTACAAACTATTGGCCTGAGGAAACTTAATGAGTATAATTTAGAGGCTGCATCCAACAATGTTGCTGAAAAAGAGGAAGGAAAGAAGTTTAGTAGTATTGCAGGTAATATTTTTTTAATAGATTAGGATGACACTTGATAGGTGGAATTAAGCTGAATTGTGGTAGGATTAATTGTAAACAGTAAAAAATATCTAAAAAATAGCTTAAAGACTATCCAAAGAACCACTCTAACAGTATTTATACTTACTAATCAGACTTATGATTGAGACATAAAACTGATTCAAAAAATCTAAAATTTAGTTTTTTGAACTAGCCTTTAAACTATTTTTTTGATATTTTTTACTATTTCCGATTTATAGTGAAAAACAGTAAAATCAAGATTTTGGTATTGCCTTTGCCTTAAAGAAGTATTAAAATTAAGTTTACCTTTCCTTTTTTAATATTTTTTCTTTATACTTTATGGCAAATTATAGTAGTAATTAGAGAAGAGATTCTTTGTTGACATCACTTTATTACATAGCAGTATAATCTGGTCATTGTTTCTTGAAGTATCCTTTCTTAGTTTCTACATTCTTGATATTTCTTAAACTAAGTACTGTTCAAACCTTACAGGTGCCAAAAAGCGATTGCGTCTTCTTAAATTAGATAAAGCAGACAAAATAAAGAAAGCTAAAAATGACCCTAACATTATTGGCCTTGAACAATCATCAGAAGAAGAGACTTCATCAGAATCTGATGATGAAGAACCCCAGGTTATAGAAAACAAGAATCATAGTATAGAAATCACTGATAATGACTCTACAGCACTAGATAATAAGGCCGAAAATTCTAAAGTAGAAGTTAACAAAAAGAAAGAAACAGAAGCAACTCCAAAAGCAACAAATGCTAAGAAAGAAAAGGACAAAAAACCTAAAGTATTAAATTCAGTCAAAACTGAACCTAAAAAGCCTTTGCTTCAACATGAAACCAAACATATAGAAGTCAAAAGAGACCCTAAGATACAGGTAGCAAGGTTGAAATTACCTATCCTAGGCGAAGAACAGAGGATAATGGAGTTGGTGAATGAAAATGAGTTTCTTATTGTTTGTGGTGAAACAGGTAATAACTTAAATACTTACGAGTATTTTAGCAAACAGGCTAATTAAGAAACTTAAAAATTAACATGTATGTAATTTCTATTTTAATTCATAAGGAGTAAGGCCGCTGAGAATACTCCATGGACCCCAACCTAGTCATGAGCCTGTGTCTTGGTGATCCATATTTTCTCTGGTACCTGATCTGATGTTCACAGGATTGTTTAGCTGTTACACGGAATTATTTTATTACACCACATATTTAATATTGACTGTGTAGTTAAATACTAAGTTTTTCTTATCATGGTCAGAATGGTTTTGAAATAAATTGTAATTTTAATTTATACAGGTATAGTACACAATTACTACTTTTCTAACTTTCAGCTGTCCCATAAATTTTTTGGCAGGTCCATAAACTTTTCATATTAAACATTATTTGCATTGTTGCAACGGTGTAGTTTTAATACACTTAGCTAAAAAAAGCATATACAGATAATCTTTTGTTAGATTACGATCTTACCTGTAACTGTTTTATTTTCAGGTAGCGGTAAGACCACCCAAATACCCCAGTTCCTATATGAAGCAGGGTATGCGGAGAACAAATTGATAGGTATTACGGAACCTCGTAGAGTTGCCGCTGTGGCTATGGCCAATCGAGTAGGCCATGAACTGGGTCTTTCTAACAAGCAGGTGTCATATTTGATGAGGTTTGAAGGAAATGTCACCAAGGAGACCAGGATCAAGTTTATGACAGATGGTAAGTATGTTTAAGGCAAAACAGAACTTAAATTACCTGAATAGCTAGCTGGCCAAGTTAAATGAGATAAAATGATTCGTGGTAGAGTACTAAATATTTTATTTATGATATTTTTTTTATTATGTTGTCTGATAGAACTATTAAACTAATTATACTAATTAATATTATATTCTAATTATCAATCTATACAGTGTTTCTTTTGTAGACATACATAATTATAATCAAAATATATTTCACATGATTAAGTATGTAAGACTCGAGCATATTGAACAATTTTCTTTCTTTCCCTAAATAAATAATTTACCTCATAGGCTGATTTTCCAATGCATTACTTTCCAGCCCTGGTTCAGCACATAAAATGAAGCTGAATTTTTCAAAGTAGACTGAAACTTCTTGCTTGAATAATCATCAAGCAATAATCAATTTTGCATGTTTAATTTTATCCCATAATAGAACATAATATTTTCCTACCATAACTAGATGACCTGGCAAACGTTGTTTTGCCTTAAGTACAGTTAGGGGTATGGAAAATGGACAGTAGCCGATTCTCAGACCCACTCAATACATATACAATTTGGTAAAAATCGGTCAAGCCGTTTCGGAGGACTACAGTAACATTGTGACATGGAAATTTTATATATAAGGTTTAATAATTATCTTTCAGGTGTACTCTTAAAAGAGATTCAGACTGACTTCCTCCTAAGTCGTTATTCAGTTATCATAATAGATGAAGCTCACGAACGATCTGTTTACACTGACATTCTCCTGGGTCTTTTGTCTCGCATCGTTCCATTGAGAAGAAAGAGAGGGAATCTTCTCAGGTTGATCGTCATGTCTGCTACATTGAGAGTGGAGGATTTTACTGAAAACCCTAGACTGTTTAAGGAACCGCCACCGGTTATAAAGGTATGTTTTATCACAAGCGCTGCCGCATGATAGAATGCCTTTAGGGATGACGGACAGTCAAGCTGTAGGGTAGGCTGGAAAAAAACAAATTATTAACAGTTATTTTTTGCTTTTATAGTTGAACTACTTACATGTATATATATTTGTTCCAATCATGGTTATTGTGAATATTAGTACGATAAAGATTTAGCAAAAATAACTTCTATGGAAGATCTACCTGCACAAACCTATTTACACTTTTTTAAAGGTTTATTCGGAAGTGCGCACTATAATGGCAAATATACTGATATGGAAGTACAATTAATAATCATAATATATACTCGCAAATAATGTAACTGATAATAATATGATGCCTTGTATCTGTGATTTGATTAATCAAAAAGTTTGTTCTTACGTATCGAATAAAATAATTTCAGATAGATTCTCGCCAGTTCCCAGTGACGGTTCATTTCAATAAGCATACCAGCAGTGACTACTTGAAAGAAGCTTACAAGAAAACCGTCAAAATTCACACAAGGCTGCCTGATGGGGGCATACTTATATTTGTTACTGGACAACAAGAGGTAAGATACTACAGACTCAGTCTCGCGTAGAAAATTTGACGATATTTTCATGGAAGATAAATTTACACAACACGTACCATCTGCTACCCGAGTAGAAAGCGCTACTGCGACCCTACTCGGATAGGTCAACCTCTAGGGAAAACTTATCCACCCTCGGTGCACTACACACGTATGGAACAAGTGCGAGAGATAGGCTCGCAACGCCTGCACACTGCCTTGCCAACGCTTCTAAATCGGTGTATGCAGGTGGACCAAAGTTCTACAACCACCTACCAGAATATCTCAAAAATATAGTTACCGATAAAATATTAAAATTAAAATTGTTAGTCTGTTAGTCTTAGAACAAGCAGTCGTTAAGCCAAGTCAGAGGCCTTGTGGTGATTTCAGGGGGTCTTCAAAGTATAGTAAATAGATATAAGCGTGCTACATCGTAGATCAGCGTAACTTTAGCGTAACTAGCTCTCACAAACACAGGGTATCCTAGCGTGAGAGCTAGGGGCCTACACAAATACTTTATAATCAATAAAAGTTAATATTATATAAAAGTTAATATGATAAATTAGTTGCTCAAATGTTAATATTTAGTTTAATTATAGTTTTTTTTAAGTAATTTGTGTTATATGTGTGTCAAATAAATGAATTATTATTATTATAACTTTACATCGAAAGCGTAGCTTTAAATCAAAAGGGAAAAGAGCTAGGCCCCTAAGCTTCTAAGAAGAATCTTTTTTAGTTTGTGATCTATAGATTCTCATTGATTTTCCGATGCATTTTCTTCATTGTTTTACTTACTGCATTGACCACTTTTGATGACAATTTGTCTTGCATCTAGCGAAGTTTCTCTAATTAATTCGACTGTATATTATTTATTTTTAAACATTGTAAACTGTTCACGTAAGGCATCTTAATATTTTCGCGTAGAAAACGGTCACACTTACTTATTATTAAAAGTGCACGCGCGGATCTCGTCGGCGGCGGTCCGTGTAATACTCGCCCCTGAAGATGGTGCTCGGAAAGCACCGAAACTGTTGGACTCATTCCAACTTTTAATAATAAGTAAGTGTGACTGTTTTCTACGCGAAAATATTTATTTTTAATTTATATTACTTATTTTCACAGATTAACTATCTAGTTCGCAAGCTTAAGGCAGCGTTTCCGTATCGCAAAGACATTGACTATTCGAAACTAATTACTAAAAAGACTACCGTGAGTGACGCAGATGCTGCTTTAGATTCGGAACCTGAGGATATTGAATCTGATGACGACGAGGTATAAGAAAAAATAAGAAAATATTTCAAAATTTTTATTTCAGACATAGTCCATATTCATTCAAATCATAAAAATAATACAGTGCAAACTCTATATAACAACACCGACACTGGTGGAACTGTGCATTTTATGGCGTTATAAAGAGTGGTCGTTAAATGGAGTGAATGTATCATTAATCATGGAATACAAGCCAAACCAACTAAACCCAATTGATTTCGACGCTTTAGGGAGTTTGTCGTTAAATCGTGTGACGTTACATGGAATTTACACTGTAAAACAAAATCAGGGTCATTCAAATACAAATTTAAATGTCAAATAGAATTATAAAATTAATAAAAATTCAGTTTAATTAAAAACACAAACATTGAAAAAACATTTATATACTGAATACAACACCCGACGATAAATATTGCCCATCGGCCTTTGGAAAGAGACAATCGGCTTTTCTAGGCTTCGTAGAGTGTTATCTCTGTTGCACACTACCTATGTGACATTTTCTAATAGATTCAAATTCAAATTCGTTTATTTTGTTCAGATAAATATTACAGGTCAGTAAAATTAAATATATGTACAATACAATATTTTAACACTGTTGAATAATTATACTAACCAAATATATATATAAGATACCGGACTGTTTCTATTTCGTGCGACGGAGATAACACTCTACGAAGCCGAAATTAGCCGATTGTCTCTTTCTAAAAGTTGATGTGCAATATTTATCATCGATAAGTATATGACCTTGATATATGAGATATTTTATCTCATTTACACTGCAATTAAATTAAATATACATCTGTATTGCTTTCTGCTAACCTAATAGCATAAGCGAGTGTGGCTCGGTAGGTAAAACTTCTGATTTCTAATCTAACGGCCTCTGGTTCGATCCCGGCCCTACACCAATGACTTGTTTTTCAAGTTATGAAAGTGTTTTTGCATTCGCTTTACGGTATGTTTGGAGACCACAATATCCGAAGACGTTTGACATCCGCCAACCCGCATTAGGCCAGTGTGGTAGATTATGGCCTATATCTCTCTCCTGGTGAGAGAATGTCCCGAGTCACAGCAGTAGGAATGTATAATGGGCTGCTTAATACAAATACAAATTATTTATTGATGAAACAAAAGTTGAACATAATCTAATAGATCTAATAGACTAGGAATAATGCTGATATATTTTCAGGTAGAAAGAGAAATGAAACGCGCCCGCAAAGCGCGTAGGAAAGCGAAGCAAAAATCCAAAAGCTTGCCTAAGATCAATTTGGACGACTATGATATGCCGGAAGATGATGGTCAGGCGGATCTGGTGGGGAATGACGATGATGATGATAGTGAAGGACATCTCAGCGATTCAGGTTAGCTTTCACGAGGAAAAACTTTATTACACGCTTTCTATTAGCTTCACCTGTATGTTTGTAACCAACTTCTTTGGGCGCGATTTTGACCCACTTTAAACGGCCAGATTTCGTTCAAACTTTGTAGATTTATTAAGGACCGATGACAATACACTAATTTGATAAAATTACGGTTTTCTATAAAAAGCGTGTTGTTTAGTTTTTTAAACTATTATTATTACGTTTACGATTTATATCGAAAAAACTGTAAAATCAAGTTTTTGCCTATGTCTTCGCCTTAAGGTGCTATGGAAGCAAAATAGCGCATATTTTGAAGAATCTCGCGTAAATTCTAGGGGATAAGGATTTTTCAGTTTTATTAATTAATTATATAAATAAATTAATTTACAAACTAATTTTTAAGTATTAATATACGTTTTAAAGTTACATTTTTTTTTAACAAAACTGATCTTAAAATAATCAGTAAGAAATAATCTTAATATATATAAATCTCGTGTCACAATGTTTGTCCTCAATGGACTCCTAAACAACTTACGATTATAATAAAATTCGCACACCATGTGCAGTTCGATCCAACTTGAAAGATAGGATAGTTTAAATCTCAAATTATAGTCGCAATTTTGATTTATTGCTAATTATTGTCTGTTATTATTTGACAGTCACAATTATCTTAGCTCCAAATGATTCTAACAGATGTCGATACCTTTCGACTGGGTTGAGTAAGTAATCAATAGATGGCGCTGTACCCCTAAGTGTGGCAAAACAACGTTTGCCGGGTCAGCTAGTTATATGTATAAAGTAATTTACAAACTCATTTTAAAGTATTAATATACATTTTAAAAGTTACATTTTTTTAACAAAACTGATCTTAAAATAATCAGTAAAAAATATTATTAATTTATGTAGCAATAGCTTCGTCAAAAGATAACGATAAACATTTACCTCACAGATAACGAAGAAGATACCCTAGCACCAGAGATCAAAGCGTGCCGGCAGCCTCTATGGGTGTTACCTCTATACTCGATGCTGAGCTCGGCTGCGCAAGCGCGCGTGTTCGAGCCGCCGCCTGTAGGCGCCAGGCTGTGTGTTGTCAGCACAGACGTAGCTGAGACCTCGCTTACCATCAACAACGTTAGATATGTCGTCGATACTGGCAAGAAAAAAATGAAGTAAGTGTAAAAACCCAGGTAAGCTATCACACTTATACATTTATATCATCACACTATCACATCACATCTTAATGGCAAGAAGAAGATGAATTAAGTGCTGGCTTGTAGAAAAAATTAATGTAAAAACACATTTAATTTGTCACATTATTCATCCCGCAAAACTACTGCTTTTACAAGAAGTTTGCAAAAACGATTGCGATAAAATTCAATTAATTTTTTTGGGAAGTAAGTGTGTTCAGGCAAAAGTCATGTCGTGGACTTAGCCGAAGATAGGAAAAAACTCCATGGACAAGAGCCTAGGTCTTAAATATTGAAAGAAAGTATGTTCGTTCCAATAAAATAAACGAATTACAAAATCAGATCAAAACGACAGAGTTATTAGGTAACAAACTCAAAAGACATACAGACGAATTGAGAACCTCCTACTTTTATGAAGTAAATAAACTTTTTAGTATAGTTCACACACTGCAAAATATATGTTTAAATATACTAAAGCCTCACTTAGAAGCTTTCACGTTACCAGTAATCCTTATTTGTCCGTGAGGAAATTCATTTACTCATCTACCGCCACAAGCCTGGGGATGCGAGCGGGGTATGTCGGACTCGACAGCCAGAAGGGCCGTCACTACCGACTAAAACCTCACGGTGCCCCATCTCACGACGGGGGCAGGGATGCAGGACTGCTTCGGGCAATACTGCTACTCTCCTCGCTGATAAAATAAATAAAAATAAAATAGCCTTTATGCACAATACGCCTCTTGCAGGTTGTCAGTGCAGGTCTGATTGCCTCCATCATAGAATAAGAATAAAATAGCCTTTCCCTAAATCCCTAAAAATATTACATTTCATTAATTCTTAGGTTGTTTAAAATTCTGTATAATGTTTAAGAAATATTTATTTATTTATGTATATTAGGGCACCCAAAAGCGGGTAAAGGCCTCCTCCTTGCTGGCCCAGGCGTTGCGGTCCTGGGTTAATCTGGTCCACGTGACTCCAGCCACCTCTTCTTCTGCCGGCCGCGCGTGCGCGTGGCGTCCCGCGGGCACCAGTGCACGATGCGCTCGCTCCATCTGCCGTCGGTAGAGCGGGCGAGGTGTCCCGCCCACTTCCATTTTAAGCGGCATAACATCGAAACTGCGTCTATAACTTTGGTCCGCTGTCTTTTTTCTGTGTTCCTTACTTTGTCCATGAGAGTGAGACCAAGCATGGAACTCTCGGCTGCTCTTTGGAACTTAGCAATTTTATCAACAGAGTCTTGTGTTAGCGCCCATGTTTGGCATTCATAAGCATAGAAGGCAAAGAAGGCTCGGCGCCCGTTCGTTACCAGTAATTCTGTATTTATATTACAGAGTATACGACCACACGACCGGCGCGAGCGCATGGCGCGTGGTGTGGACGTCGCAAGCCAGCGCCGGGCAGCGCGCCGGGCGGGCGGGCCGCACGGGCGCCGGCCACGCTTACAGGCTCTACAGCAGCGCTGTCTTCCAACACGAGTGTCCCCCGCATCACCCGCCCGACCTGTGCAGGAGACCTGTCGACGATCTAGTGCTGACAATGAAGTGTATGAGCATAGATAAGGTATGTAAAAATTACTTTGCAGCCTAAATTGTCTATAACGCGACCTAAATTTTAGACCATGCTATCTAGTCTAGTCAACAAGTGCCTTTTTGGTCAACTTTTTTCAGCAGTCCGAAAATTATGATTGAGGTGTCATTCGATTCGGAATGGCATCTAGATAGTTTTCGAAAAACAATGAAGTTCCGCAAAAAAAAAGAAAAAAAAAGAAAATAAATTTTTAAAGTTTTTGACCACGGATTATTGTTAATTGATCTGTCCTGTAGGCACCTGAATTTTTTTAAATTTTAATTTTCATATTTAATAAGTTTGAATAATATTTATTCATTCAATTGAATGAATAAACATTATTTAACACATACAGATCAATAAACAATAATCCGTGGTCAAAAACTTTTTTTTTTTCGAAAACTATCTAGATGCCATTTTCGGAGACTGCTGAAAAAAGTTGACCAAAAAACCACTTGTTGACTAGACTAATCTAAATTGTGAGATTAACGCAACCTAATTTCGAAAGTCGCGCACCGACACAGATTTAATCTACCATTGGTGGCAATTCAGCGGCACACACGACTAAACTAAATTTGAAGAAGCCCCGTCTCTTTTCATCTTAGGTGGCCAGAAAGAGACGGCACGTTCTGAACCACAGACAAAACAACTAAAATCACGTCAAATGTAGAAAATATAGGCGACTTTAGAGCGCACTCACTGGTATCACCTCTAAAACTGCCACCAGTATCCTTAAAAAGTGAACCAGGTCATGTGCACTCTTTTCTCCTCATTCTCACATAATAGATAAGTTAAGATAAATTTTATTTGTGGTAAACCTTAGGTAACTGAGCTTGTTAACTTAGTGCTAGGTTTTTAAAAAGAGTTTGATGTACGTTGTGGGAGAAACTGCGTCTCGTGCTGGGTCTCCTTGGAGCCTGTTTACCGAGCCGCAGTTGTCCCCGCTCCGTTAGAATACACACTGAAACACATATTGCGCACATACCTGGTTTTTGATTCGTAAATAGAAGTCTACGCTCGGAGTTTGCCAATATGCTATGGAACTGATTATGTTATCCGACCGGATCAAGAACTCTACACTTCTACCCCTAATAAAGATAGCAGACGTAACTCGGATATCTGAAATTCTGAAGTGTTATTGGGTCGGGTACGTTGCCCGCAAGCTGAATACATTTTAGGCGAAAACTATCACCGAATGTAGCGCACAGAATAGAAGGCATCCCAGTCTCCCCGAGATCAAATGGCGGTATGACCCAGACTGGAAGACCTTGTTATTCAAGTAGGCATTTCCTAGGGCAAACAAAAGTGGAAGTTAGGTAGTTGGAACTGCTGGTGCAAATACAAATCATTTATTGATAACACCAAGTTACAAGTCAAATAATATGATATCATTACAAAAGTATATGATATCTATCAATGTCAATTTTCAATTCTAATTCTAGTAATATAATATCATTACAATAGTATATGATATTATTATTATTAATTATTGGTGGGCTGTTGTATAGGCGTATATAGAAAAAATAATGTTTATACTCGCGCTGATAACAAAGAAGAAGAAAAGAGTAAGAAAAGCTAATTTACTGAGTTAATATCTTGTTTGTTGTCCACAGGTGGTAAACTTCCCATTTCCGACAACGCCGGACAGAATGCAACTGCGTTTGGCCGAGCAAAGGCTAGAAGCACTTGGAATTTTGGAGAAGCCCGTCAATACTAATAAGAAAGATGATGAAGAAGTAAGTAGAACTTTATTTTGGCCGACAGTAATATTTTTAAGTTTGTTCTATTTTTATAGGGCAATGGAAATACATCATCTGTTGTTTTAACTGTCTAGCTATCGTTTATGAGATACAGCCTGGTAACAGAAAGTCAGGGAAGCCTTAGAATGGGGTACTGTTTGTATCTCTTGGGTTCGGAGGAACCTTAAAAGGCTAACCGTAAGTAACCCTTAACTGAGGAACCTTAAAAGCAAATAGTTTTTTTACAATAGATTTTAAGCTACTTTGCAAGAAATAACTATGTACCTACTGGCTAAAATTTCGTTTACTTTCTAAAACATAAAATTATGAATAAAATTATTGTGTATGTTTGTTGCCCTTTACGTGTACGCTGTAACATTTGAATTGATTTGAGTGCAATTTAGTACAGAGGTTGTTTACACCTTAGATTAACATATAGCCATTTGGATTATTAATGTTCCTCTGTGGGGTGCAGTATACACAGTTATATTGTGTAATTCGAGTCAATAAAGAATTCATTTGCATTTCGTTTCTTCTTGTTCACACTTAATTAGTTATCAAAATCAAGACGATCTCGTTGTCGTAATGGCTATCATGCTGGAATGCCAATCAGAAGGTTCCGTGTTCACACCCAGACCGACAGCCAACTAATTTAGTTCAGCACAAAGATGTTGGCTGTTGACGACCCGAGACCCTCTGGTTGGCAGTCCGTAATGATCAGCTTTATGCCAACGAGGTCGTCAAAAAACATTTCAAACTATAGCGTGTCCCAAAATAATACAAGATTTGAATAAGATCAAATTCAAATCAATTTATTGCGAATATGTTAGGAGTATACACAGACAGGTATTCGATCAAACAAAAGTGAACCATATTCTGTCTACCGGTGTGCATATGACAAATCTTAAAACTACTTACTATAATAATATTATACTGACAACACTTTAACATAATGACTGGCTTTAACATAATTATACATTCAACTAATAATATACAAATAAACGCACACTTCACAAATTACATACAAAACAAATGTTTTCTACTTAATTCAGTGGCCTTAAAATAGTAATGTTGTTGTTAGATCATAATTGTTGTACTACTACTGACTCTTTAATTACGTTGTACGTTCCAGGTGTTAAAAGTAACAGCGCTAGGCAAGGCGGTGTCGGCGTTCCCCCTCCTCCCGCGGTACGGCAAGATGCTGGCGCTCAGTCACCAGCAGAACCTGCTGCCCTACACCATCGCGCTCGTCTCCGCGCTCACTGTGCCAGAGGTATGCTATGAGAGGGACGTTTACAACATAACCGCACGAACCTTTTTTTTTTCGTGAGGAAATGTATGTACGCATCTCCCGCTACAAGCCTGGGGGAGGTGAGCGGGGTATGTCGGGCTCGACGTCCAGAAGGGCCGTCACTACCGACTAAAACCTCACGGTATCCCATCTCACGACGGGGGCAGGGATACAGGACCGCTTCGCGCATTGCCGCTGCTCTCCCCGCCCAGGCCGCTGTCCGCAGTCCGAGCGGACCCACCTCGAGGGGGGCGACCCCCCTTTACGGCGTGAGCGATGCGATGAATTTGAATAAAAACATTTTGTATTTGTATTTTGTATTTGTAATAGCTAAGATATGTTATAAGCGACTGCGGCTCGGTGGTAATAACGTCTGCTTTTCAATCAGACGGCCCCTGGTTCGATCCCGGTCCTACACCAATGACTTGTTTATCAAGTTATGTGTGGATTTGCACTCGCTTTACGGTGAAGGAAAACATCGTGAGGAAACCGGCATGTTTGAGGACCACAATATCCGAAGAAGTGCGTCATCCGCCAACCCGCACTTGGCCAGCGTGGTGGATTATGGCCTATATCTCTCTCCTCGTAAGAGAAGGCCCCGAGTCCCAGCAGTGGGAACATATAGTGGGCTGCTCATGCTAAGATACGTTATGACGAATAATGGTTATTATATTCTATTGTACATTATAGGTAATGACAGGAAAGCCAGACAGCTGGCCGGCGGAAGGTCAGGTGTTGCTGCTAGGCGACCCCGGTGTCCTGCTGCGAGCGGTCGGGGCGGCTGAGTACGCGCATTACAAGGGGGAGCATGACTTGTTCTGTGCTAAATATGGACTTAGAGATAAGGTATGTCGTATTTTTTTTAACCGACTTCAAAAAGGAGGAGGTTATATATTCGACGTGTATGTATTTTTTTTTTTTTTATGTATGTTCACCGATTTCTCAGCCATTTGTGGATCGATTCTCAAAATTCTTTTTTAAATTGAAAGAGTATGGTTCTGAATTGGTCCCATTGTCACCAAAACTGGTTCTGATGATGGACTCCTAGGGAAATCGAAGAAAAACCTAAAAAGTTAGGTTATTTTTACGCATGAAGAGAGATTCTAGCTCGTTTGGCTGTACTGATATTCATGAAATTTGAGAAGAAAATAGGTAAGACTATGTGTTAACACATACGCTACTTTTTATCCCGAAAATAAATACTATTCCCGTGGGATGCACCAAATAACATATAAATCCTTTTTACTTCTTCACGCTCGAACGGTTGTACTGACATTGATGAAATTTGGAATGAAGATAGGTTAGACTATGTGTTTACACATAGGCTACTTTTTATCCCGAAAATAATTATTGTTCCCGTGGGATGCACCAAATAACACATGACACACTGATTTCGCTAAAATTTGATATAGGGGGTAGACTAGACCTTGTATAACACGAAAGTTACTTTTTATCTTAAAAGTCATTGCTATTCCCGTGGGAAGCCCAAATAACTCGATAACCTATTTTACTTCTTCGCGCTCATACGGCAATACAGATTTCGCTCATAAAATTAGCAGCCTGGCTAACAAAAGTAATCTGACGCGAACATCGAGGCTAAGCAACGGCCCATGCGGCCAGTCTTTGGATGGGTAACCATGCACAAGACTTCCATAAAAAAATATGATATTTTCACCTGGGCGTTACTGTGCTTCGGATAACACGTTAATTTGTTGGGCCTGGACCACTACTCTTAGTACTAGCAGGGGTCAAACTAAATCAGGGGCTTGAAAAACTCTCGACGCCAGAGCTTGGCCACTTGGGTCATACTTAGTGGAAGAAGGAACTGTAAAATTTGATATATTAATAGACAAGACCCTCGAACGGATAAGGAAAATATTTACGCGCTCGCTTCGCTAGGAGTTATCCCGCTTCGTTCGAATTTCCCCCAGGATGTTCTGGGCTTATGACACTCCAAATATTATATAATTTGTGCTGCTTTGGACTTTTTTATGCTCAAACGGTTCGAACAAATACGGTGAAAATTTTCGCGCTCGCTTCGCTCGCAATTGGTTCTTGTACGTTTTGACACAACAAACATTATGAAATTTGTGCTGCTTTGGACTTCTTTATGCTCAAACGGTTCGAACAAATACGGTGAAAATTTTCGCGCTCGCTTCGCTCGCGCATAGCTCGCTTCACTCGCAATTGGTTCTTGTACGTTTTGACACAACAAACATTATGTAATTTGTGCTGCTTTGGACTTCTTTATGCTCAAACGGTTCGAATAAATACGGTGAAAATTTTCGCGCTCGCTTCGCTCGCGCATAGCTCGCTTCGCTCGCATCCAGCTCGCTTCGCTCGCAATTGGTTCTTGTACGTTTTGACACAACAAACATTATGTAATTTGTGCTGCTTTGGACTTCTTTATGCTAAAACGGTTCGAACAAATACGGTGAAAATTTTCGCGCTCGCTTCGCTCGCAATTGGTTCTTGTACGTTTTGACACAACAAACATTATGTAATTTGTGCTGCTTTGGACTTCTTTATGCTCAAACGGTTGGAACAAATCCGGTGAAAATTTTCGCGCTCGCTTCGCTCGCATCCAGCTCGCTTCGCTCGCACTTGGTTCTAGTAAGTTTTAACACAACAAACATTATGTAATTTGTGCTGCTTTGGACTTCTTTATGTTCAAACGGTTCGAACAAATACGGTGAAAATTTTCGCGCTCGCTTCGCTCGCATCCAGCTCGATTTGCTCCCAATTGGTTGCCTGCCTGGCACACGCCAAATTTATTCATCGTGAAGTTTATTTGGCTCTCCATAGCTAAAACTTAAACAAAATATCATTACCAACCACTAAAAATGTAAAAATAAAATTGTTTTAAAAAACAAACAACCGACTTCAAAAACACAACTAAAAAGGGAAAAATAATTTTAAGCCTAAATCAAATCAAGAATATATAAATAGAATAGGAGAGTTTATTTCATGTACTTATAAAAAACTATTTGCAATTTTTAGTAATCCTGTATTCTTGAAGTCGGTGCCATCTAATAAGAACAAATTAAAACTATTTTCAATTGTCTTTCTTTGCTGGCACCGACTTCAAGAATACAGAATTAGTAAAAATTGCAAATAGTTTTTTATAAGTACATGAAATAAACTCTCCTATTCTATTTATATATTCTTGATTTGATTTAGGCTTAAAATTATTTTTCCCTTTTTAGTTGTGTTTTTGAAGTCGGTTGTTTGTTTTTTAAAACAATTTTATTATTTACAGGGTTACTTGTAATGCGCAAACTTTTATCCGTTCGTACGTTGAATGACATTAGCCCATTTTGTATTACCTGTTAAAAAAAAAAACAAGTTCCAAGTTTTAGTTTTACCCACACCGGCTCCCGGTATGTCAACAGTTGCGGCGAAAATGTGTTTATACCGGGAGCCGGTGTTTTAACATACAAGTGGTTAAGGGTGGGTTGAATACGTTTTATTTGTGTTGCTTTTTTATCCGTCGTTAATCTTGATTCGACGCTTTGGCTATAATTATAATGGTTATGAGTTCAATCACGTAAAATCATAGTGTTGGGGTTGCCCATGATTTAAATTGCATTCCAATTTTAAATTATTAAGTTTTATCCATCACGCTGGCCGTTCACGAGACGTTTTCCCACCGAGCCGCATTCGTTCTTCGATCAAATATATACCAGATTCAGTGTTGCATATATACACAGCCCAAAAAAATGGCATGAGTTTACTATACTATTACCATATACTACGTCACAAAAAATATTTCAATTCAAGTCAACCTTATCACTGTATCTTAAAGGTGATTTTCGACTTGTGCCGTAATAAACATAAGCTATCTTACTCCGCGATAACAGCTATAACATTCTATGACCGTACGCAGTGAGCGTTAGAAAATTCAACTGTATTTACTATACTAATAAAGCTTAAATTCCTCAAACTCAAAAAACCACACTCTTACTTGTGGTCTTATTTTCCTTGTCGTTTTTAGAGACATCACCTTAAATCTAGTACATATTTGATCGAAGACTATACTAGTTAAAAATCTAGCATCAAATCAAATCAAATCATTTATTTTTGTGACAGGAAAAACATATAGGTACACAAATAACAATACACATTGAAATGAAACATTTCCGATCACAAGCCGGCCTGAACTCAGCATGTGCTGGCTGCAGGCAACCAGCGCTGGTCTTCCGTTGAGACCGACGGGTGACGACACGAACGTCGATCACCCATCAATATTTGTTCACAGGCCATAAAAGAGATCAGAAAACTCCGCAAACAACTCACGTCCGAGATAAACCTGAGCGTGGCGGGGGTCGAGGCGAGTATAGATCCCGCCATGAAGCCTCCTGACGAGAACCAGGCGCGGCTGCTGCGGCAGCTACTCCTCAGTGGACTGGGAGACCAGGTCGGGAAGAAGGTGGGCTTGGAAGAGGTTAAACAAGGTAACTTTTCAATCATATAAATATATAATTATAGGGAAAATCGTTCAGCGTTTGACTGCATCCTACCTGCCCCCGAAGTCCACGAAAACCCAATGGCAAGACTCCACTCACATTTATTACGACATCCGCTATCAATGGCTTCTTTCTTTTCTTCTTCTCCTTTACCATTTCCCACTAGTTGGGGTCGGCACAGCCTGTTTTTCACTTCCACGCCACTCTATCAGCCGTCATCTCCACATTCACTCCCTTCTCATTCATATCCTCCTTCACACAATTCATCCACGTCTTCTTTGGTCTACCTCTACTTCCGCTACTTCTTACATTCATATCCATACTTTTCCTAGTCACATGCATCTCTTCTATACGCATTACATGTCCGTACCACGCTAACCGTCCACTCTTCACTTTCTCTGAAACAGGCGCCACTTTCAAACTTCCTCTAATATGCTCATTTCTTACCTTGTCCATACTTGTTATCAATGGCATTAGATAAAAAAACAATTACATTGCTGAGCGTCAGTTGTCATTGGCTTGTTTTACCTGACTTCGCGGGTTGGTAGTGAGTCTTAATGTAGCCTACGATCGAACATGTTTTACCCTAGATGATTCATCTTTGATTTGAAAAGATCAAGTGTAGTATACATTTGAGTGTATATTTGTCTTTCCATCGGAAGTCAACCGTTGAACGAATTTTGAACGAGGTTTAGTATAGAAGTAGCATAGACCCTGGATTAATACTATAAGACTCCTATTTACTTTTATTTGCTAGCAAAGCTATAGGCGCTTAAGGATGCCATTAAAAATATGACTTATATTTTTCAAGTACTAAAAGCTTTCAATTACATCTTTGAAACGGAAACAATTATTTTCTAAATTTATCATTTAGCAAACACATTGAAATTGATTTATTTTTGTTATTATTAACAGGTGAAGATAAACGCAAGTTTAAATATGCGTATCATTGTGGCAACTTGGAAGAGCCCGTACATCTGCATTCAGAATCTATTCTTAGGAAGGTCATACCGGAGTGGGTCATTTATCAAGAGGTAAGGAAAAAACCCGATGTAATTGGTTTTTCCAATTAAGGCGGTCACATAAGCAAATTCTTGAATATCCAGTTTTATTGTTAAAATTCAAGTTATTGAATAAAATATTTATAGATAGGTTTATAAAGACAGATAATGTATATTTAACACAAGTTATACATTGTATTAACGGATAACTAATTACTACAAACTCAATATTACCTAATGTAAATCTAATCTAAAATTAATTGAATTAAAAGTATATCTATATCTACAAGGTTATATTTTCTTACTCACCGGACATTTAATATTTTTTCTGTGTTTGTAGAAATATTCAATCCTGAATCAAACATGTTGAAAAAGTTTTTTTTTTTTTTCAAAAAAATAATCAGTTTGATAAATCAGATTGCTACCAAAATTGGTTTAAATGTTCTTAGAGTTGTTCTCTAGACGGTCAATATGCTATTTTATTATTATGATTTGTAACGATACAAATCAAAATACCAGATTTTATCCATGTCATTGCCTTTAGTGAGTTAGCTAATGTCCTCGGATTCAATTTTCAGTGTTTAAATTATGTTCCAAAATGTTCTTGTAATTTCTACAGTTATATGAAACCGGATCGGAAAGTAACCGCAAAATGGTGATGCGTAACGTGACAGCCATCGAACCTGAGTGGCTGGCGGTGTACGTCCCTCAACTATGCAACCTCGGTGAGTGGAATCAGTATTATGTCATTTTCTAACTCTCTCTCTCTTTCTTTCTCTCTCTCTCTCTTTCTTCCTTTCTCTCTCCCCCTCTCTCTCTCTCTTTCTTTCTTTCTCTCTCTCTCTTTCTTTCTTTCTCTCTCTCTTTTATTTTTTTCACTCTCTCTCTCTCTACCTTCCCTCCCTCTCTCTGTACCTTCCCTTTTTCCCTCTCTCTCTTTTCATCTTTCTCTCTCTCTCTCTCTCTTTTCATCTTTCTTTCTCTCTCTCTTTTCATCTTTCTCTCTCTCTCTCTCGCTCTCTCTATTCAACTTTCTCTCTCTCTCTCTCTCTCTCGCTCTCTCTATTCAACTTTCTCTCTCTCTCTCAAGTGAAACAATTTGATTAGTAAAATACCTACAATAGCTGCCAAAACAAAACATTAGTCGGGGATTTTCAATTTTGTTTCATTTTGTTATCAGGTGAGCCGCTATCCGACCCCAAGCCGAGATACGATGAGAAGTCAGGCCGAGTGAAGTGCCATTTCAAAGGTACCTTCGGCAAGGCTGGCTGGGAGCTACCGACCGTGGAAGTCGAGTATCCAGATAAAATTGAACGGTATAGGTAAGTTTAAAAATGAAATACCTATAGTTTTATAAAAAAAAATATTGGCTTAAATTTCTGATTATTTTCACCTCGTCTCTTTAGATGAAATTATTGATTGACTAAACCTTTTGTATTCGTTACAAACCTTTTTTGAGGGGCGGCTTTAATACGGCTAGTAAAAAACTTTTTAAAAGTTGACTAAATTAGCTGTTGCGTGCAATATCTGCGGTGAAGAGATTTTTTTTCGTCACTAAGTCTTAAAAAAGTTGTTTGCCTAAACTTACCAATTCGGTGGTTTCGTACCAGTAGGAAGAAAATAAAGTGTCTTGCATACCCAGTCAAATCAAATCAAATAATTTATTTGTATGGTTAGTATTTTTTAGCAAAAATGTTTCTTATGTACCTATATTTTTTTACATAATTGGTATTAATAAAAGCTACAAGTATATGAGCTGCATCTCCAAACTAATTATGATAGCTTGTATATTGGAGATGATTCCATTGGTTGGAATTTGAGCTTTTGAACGTTGCTTCTTTTTTCCCCACTCGTTGGCCATAAACCGAGAGACAATTTTTACACTAACAGCCAACTAATTTAGTTCAGCACAAAGATGTTGGCCGTGCCGGGTCGATTCCCGAGACCCGCTACCTTCTGATTGGCAGTCCGGCATAGTAGCCAATGAGGTCGTCAATAATTAAAAATGCAATAATTGGACAGGGTAACAATCCCAAATTCGTACATTTTTCTTTTTTATATTAAATTCTGATCCTTTTTCAGATGGTTCGCCAGATTTGTTCTGGAAGGCACTGTGTTTCCAAAACTCCGTAAATACACGAGTTCTTTACTCTCTCCACCGTCGACTATGGTCAAATCTTGGGCCAAACTACAACCCAGAACGGAAACCTTGTTGAAAGCGCTAATTATGAAGAGAGCTGGATATAAGAAGGCGCTGGAAGTTTTGTGGAAGGAGCAGCCTAAATGTAAGTGAAATTGAGCTTTATGTTTTTCGAAATGTCATTTTTTAGAATATAATTTTAGAATAATTTTTAATTTGATGTTATTATTTGATGTACAATATCATCAAATAATAACATCAAATTAAAAATGAAGGATAAAAGTCTGAAATAAATCATTTGAATTTGAAGTAGCCTTCTCGAATAGAGTCATTATGCAAAAAAAAATTGAATCAAAGGAAAAAACAAATAACTAGCATAAAAAAATATATCAATCGAACTATAAACTTTTTGCTTCCAAAATTTTTCATTTTAGTAATATAATCATTTTTCATCCCGCTCGATAACTGATCAATGATGGTGTTTTTAACTGTACTTAAAACAAAACAATGTTAGCCGGGTCAGCTAGTCAATATATAAAAGTAACCATATTGTTCCAGATCTTCTGGACGAGTATTTAAAATGGGTTCCGGAATCAGCGCACAACGAAGTCACGTTATATTGGCCTCCATTATAGATAAGGAGTAAATAAATAATAATAAATAATGATTGATCTAATAACATACATTAGTATAATGAAATATGTATGTGCGATAATAATAAGAGTGTAAATAATGTATGTACTTAGTGTAATTATAAATGTTATTGTCTAACTGTTTTTTTTTTATTTATTTTATGTTAAAGATGATTATTTATTGTACTTCATACAGTAAAGTTATCGTTAGTAATAATGTTTGTATGAATGTATGTCTGAATGCGTATTACTCCTTCATGTTCAAACGACTGAACCGTTTGGTATGATATTGGTTAAAGGAGGTCATTTAAAAATATCCTATATAAAGAAGACAAAGTATTTATTGATAATTATTAAATTATACGTCAATATTGTTCATTATATCTGATTATGGTGGTAAAGATTTACCATCACTTATACCTGTGACGACCTCGTTGGCGTAATGGTTACTTTACCGGACTGTCAACCAGAGGGTCCCAGGTTCGAAACCCGGCACGGTCAATACCTTTTTGATGAACTAAATCTGTTGGCTGTCGGTCTGGGATTCGATCAAATATGTATTCGAAGGGTCTGGGTGTTAATTATGTATCGATATAAAGTATTTATGTATGTATATGTAGTATATTATATATTTACACGAAAAAACGCATTCAACGCATTACGAGCGTCATCATCGGGGACGAGTAGTATATAGTTGTAATAGCAACCATTATATGAAAAATTTCGGTAACAATTTCTTATCGAACCGAATGGCAAATAAGACAATGCTATTTTGTCTTATTTGCCATTTTAACTATTTGATATCAACTGTTCATATTATTTTATCTTATTTACAAAGAGGTACGGATGTCATAGTTATGTCATGATTAATTGAATTTTCTTCTTGTCAGTGGTAGAGTATATAAAACTAAAACGTTATTCATCACGAATAAAATAAATAAATTACAGAGTGTGCATCGATTTGAATTACAGTAGTGTAAACTCTATATAACGACACTGAAGGGACTGTGCATTTTATGGCGTTATAGAGAGTGGTCGTTAAATGGAGAGAATGTAACATTTTATCGAATACAAGCTAAATCAACTAAAGCCAACTGATTTCGACGCTTTAGAGAGTTTGTAGTTAAGTCGAGTGAAGTTAGATGGAGTTTACACTATATTATTGGTACTTTTTTGATAAAAAATTAATGATAATACCCCATCGTTTTTGCATTGGGAATTGAAAAGAAGAAAAAGGAAAAACGTACAATACCGCGGGGCACAACTAACTTACTCCTACAATAATAATATCAAGTGTGAATATATTCAGTCTTTCCTGTCTCTCAGTAGAGGTCAAACGTTTACGCCGATAATATCGTCATGGCATTTTCCTATTTGTAAACAATATTTTGTTACTATTCAGTTACTAAAATTAATTAAACTATTCTATATCAGTACTAACAGTAAACCAGTGGTTAAAATAAAAAAAAAAACCCAATTAAACTAAAAAGTAAAGTTATCAGTAAAGGAAAATGATTTTGACAAATAGTGTTTTTGTTTTGTTTCTTAGACTTTATTGTGTGTTTAGTGCGAGTGTACGCGATAAGGAATTTAAATTGGATATCATTCATTACAATGATTTTCATGCGAGGTAAGTTTTTTATCTGTTTACTTAGCTTACGAAAGCAAAATATTAGTAGAGCGTTTTAAGTAGATTATACAAAAAATAACTCTAATTAATATTTTGGTGAATGCTTGGTACATCAGTTGTTTTGTAGGGAGCGACAAACTTTGCATGGGATAGATGATTTGTTATTGCTTATCCCTAAAGGACGTTATCCCCAAAGGAAAGTTGTTTGCCGATCTAGACGTACCGACGTAAACAACTCTTACAAAGATGTGGCGTTTATTATCAGTAACTTTGGTTATTTTTATTTCAATAGGTACATAAAAAGATCCAATGAGGAAATAACTAACCTAACAAAACATTCAATCTGTATCTGTTATATTATGTTCAAAGCAAAATTGACTAACTAATATCAACATACAGTGAAACTATATGTACTACTTAGAAACTTGAGATTTGGTTTACTTTTGATTATTTAATTAAAGAGACAAATACTATGTTGTTTGTACAAATGTGTTCTTTCTTTCTTAATGTCTACCTAACCAAGGTTTTTATTTGATTTTAAAAGTGAACAAATATTGATTAATGGGATTTGTAGACCTATAGACCAAAAAATTCCTGCGGTATTTGAAGTTTGGGCACGAATTATAAGTACTATGGAAAATCAATAAAAAAAACCTTTTACTGACCTAAAACCTTTAATTATTATTATTTTCTATATTGTCACCCACTCAATTAATCTCATTGTTTTTGTATTATATTGTGTTGACTGTAACCAATTTTGTAATTGACTAAATAAAATCAGTAATCAATTATCATTGTAAATAGATGAAATTAATTGATAAACGAACTTTCAAGTGCATACAATTTAACAATTTATTTCAATTTTACTTTAGAATCTAAGAGAAAATATGAACTTGAAATGTAAACACTAATTTTGGCATGAATAAACGATCATTATTATTATTTTGAATGAAACCTCTTGTTATTGAGCACTAAGAAGGGAAATTATACACGTAGGTACATTTGTTTTCATAGGAGCAATAGATATATAACGTATATCGTCCGTGAACTTCTGACACCTCCTAACTTTCGTCCAATAAAGAAAAGCTCAAAATAATAGCTATTTTGCAGCATTAGTAGTAAAAGCATTTAAAAATGACCAAGTGTTTTATTTTTTCAATAGTCTTCACAGTGGCTAAATAAATCAGTTTATTGTTCCTCTTGTAAAATGTGTGTATAATCAGATAGGAGATCTCAGAAGTTCACGGACGATATTTGAATAATATATAATGATAGGTAAGATTTAATCGACTTTTATAGCCAACATTAAGTTATTAAAAACTTTAAAGCGGTGTTTAGCCTGATAAATATTTTAGATAAATGATTGTACAAATTTTAGGCCATACTTAACTTTGTATGTTTGTGTTAATTATTTGTACTTGAATAAAGAACTTTTAAAATCAAAATCAATACTCAGGTAAAAGGAACTATAAAATTACAAAATTCTTTTGTTTGCATCAGGTACGAGGAAACGTCAGTGAAGGATGCTGTGTGTAAATATAATAATGGCTCGTGTATCGGAGGCTTCCCGCGGCTCTACGGACATATCCGTACATTACTCGCTGAGAAACCTGACGCTTTGCTTTTGAACGTTGGCGATAGCTTTCAGGTAAAGTATTTTCTGTGTAATTTATATCTAGTAAAACTGTTTATATGTAACACCTGTAGCTTGGCAGGCTAAGGTGATCTGACGCGATCATCGAAGCTAAAAAAGATAGATAAAGGCCAGGGGATTATCTACCTCTTCAACAGAAGATCAGTTTCATCCAAATCGTGAAAGCGTGTAAGGTTTAGTGGCGTCTCTGTCGAACTTCATAGCCCGCTAACAATCAGGGCGTTGTTCTGAATCGCGCTTATGGTAGGTATTTACAACGCGCGTACGACTGGTCCTATCTACAATGCATGACCGTCGGTCGGCCGTCTCCGGACACAACATCTGTCCGGGGGGATATCCCTTTGCTAGATGGAGGCAGACCGTCGTCGCTCCTTAGTTTTTTTGGCATCAGTTATTGTAACGTTATTAGTAGATATGTTTTTATAATTAACATAAATGTAGATGAAAATGCTATTGTTATTATTTCAGGGTACATACTGGCATACTTTGCTCAAATGGCGAATTGCTCAGGAGTTTATGAACATGCTACCTCACGATGCACATGTAAGTTCAAAATTAAAAGGATAGTAGGAAATTTAACCTCTTTTACCTTATCCTACATCACAGTTTTCTTCTTCCACTCTCCTCTATCAACCGTGATCTCTACACTCACTCTTTTCTATCTCATGTGATCATACACAAATTCCATTCAATTCGTCTTCGGTTGGACTCTTCCTCCACCTTTGCACCTTCTTTTATAAAATGTTCATATCTTTACAGGCAATAGGCAACCATGAGTTCGACAACGGCCCTGAGGGTCTAGTACCCTACTTGAAGGCCCTAAAGGCACCAGTTTTAGCAGCCAACATGGATACTTCCGAGGAACCGAGCTTCGCTGGCACTTACAAGCCATCTGTAGTGGTAGAGAGGCGTGGACGGAAGATTGGAATCATTGGACTTATCACACAAGATACTGTCGTAAGTTTAATGTACTTATACATATCTGTTTCTCAAATCTTTTCCATATCTTCTTAATTTTAAACTCATAGACGCAAAAACGATAGAGTGTTATCTTATATATAAAATTTCCGTGTCACAGTGTTTGTTACCGAACTCCTCCGAAACGGCTTGACTGATCATTACCAAATTGCATATGCGTATTCAGTAGGTATGAGAATAAGCCAACGTGAAACGTTTTTACCCCTAAGTGATAAGGGTTGTTCACCCTTAAATATATTTTTTTATTATTTCGCCGAATTCTTTTTATTTCAATTTTATATAAAGTGGCATTAAAAAATACATACAACCCTTAATTTTTACTTTTTTATCATCAACCCCTATTTTTTTATGGCCATTTTAGTAAATTTCTGTGTCACAGTGTTTGTTGCCGTACACCTCCGAAACGGATTGACTGATCTTTACCAAATTTTATATGCGTATTCAGTAGATCTGAGAATCGGCTACTATCTATTTTTTATACCCCTAATTGATAAGGGTTGATCACCCTTAAATATTTTTTTTCATTTTTCGACCATTTTTTTTTTATTTTATTTTTGTATAAAGTGGCATAAAAAATACATACAACCCTAATTTTTTACTTTTTTTATCATAAACCCCTATTTTTTATGGCCATTTTAGTATTTTATTCATACATTTTTCATTTCGCTTGATAACTGATCAAATATTGTGTCTTTAACTGTACTTCGGGTAAAAATCTATTTTTTTTTTGGAAGAAAATAACTAACAAAATTTAACCTGATATACATAATTATGCTTAGTATTGCCAATCTTAAATACTTAAAATTGGCCGCGCCTTTACTTTACTGGTGAGTGAAATGCCACACTATGCCATAGACTGAAGCCGGTCTCCTGTTTCACTCACAAAATTCTTCATCAAAGACTTCTCTCACTGTTTACACAAATTTCGACCTTCGTTATTGTTTATGCAGTAGTATTGTTTACAATTATCATTTTGCTATCTCAGTACTCTCTTATTAACTACTAGCTGTTGCCCGCGGCTCCACCCGCGTGTAAGTCGCTTTATTGCGTAACCTCTCCTGCACATTACTATTGTAAAAAATGTATTTTTATGATTATACGTTAAATTGTAGGTCCTCTTAGTACAAACAGTTGTTAAACTAAGGCAGGGGCTTGAAGTACTCTCGACACCAAAGCTTGATCACTTAGTTTTTGCGTAGAAGAAGCTATAAAATTTACTTAATGTACTAATAAACTAGACCCCGAACGTATGAGCAAAAAATTTTCAACAAATATGATGACACTACAAATATTATGTAATTTGTTCTGCTTTGGGCTTCTTTATGCTCAAACGGCTCGAACAAATATGCTAAAAATTTTCGCGCTCGCTTCGCTCGCGCATAGCTCGCTGCGCTCGCATCCGGCTCGCTTCGCTCGCGGTTGGTCCTAAGACGTTTTGGGTCATACAAATTATTAGCTATTAGCTTACGACACTACAAATATTAGAAAATTTGTTCTGCTTTGGACTTCTTTATGCTCAAACGGTTCGAACAAATATGCTAAAAATGTTTGCGCTCGCTACGCTCGCGCGTTGCTCGCTGCGCTCGCATCCAGCTCGCTTCGCTCGCGATTGGTCCGAGGACGTTTTGGGTCATAGCTTACGACACTACAAATATTATGTAATTTGTTCTGCTTTGGACTTCTTTATGCTCAAGTGGCTCGAAAAAATATGCTAAAAATTTTCGCGCTCGCTTCGCTCGCGCATAGCTCGCTGCGCTCGCTGTTGGCTCGCCTCGCTCGCGCTTGGTCCTAAGATGTTTTGGGTCATAGCTTACGACACTACAAATATTAGAAAATTTGTTCTGCTTTGGACTTCTTTATGCTCAAACGGCTCGAACAAATATGCTAAAAATGTTTGCGCTCGCTACGCTCGCACGTTGCTCGCTGCGCTCGCATCCAGCTCGCTTCGCTCGCGATTGGTCCGAGGACGTTTTGGGTCATAGCTTACGACACTACAAATATTATGTAATTTGTTCTGCTTTGGACTTCTTTATGCTCAAGTGGCTCGAAAAAATATGCTAAAAATTTTCGCGCTCGCTTCGCTCGCGCATAGCTCGCTGCACTCGCAGTCGGCTCGCTTCGCTCGCGCTTGGTCCTAGGACGTTTTGGGTCATAGCTTATGACACTACAAATATTATGTAATTTGTTTGGTAACGGCTCGAACGGAATCGCTAAAAATTTTGAATACCTAAAACTTTGGAAAAATATCATTACTAACCTTAAAAAAATTTACAATGAAATTGTATTATACAAGTAACAGACTTCAAAATCATACCTACATTTATAAATTCAAACTGTATCTAAAAAGTGAAAAATAATTTTATGCCTACACATAAGTACAATCGAAGACTTTATTTGATTTACTTTTAAAAATGCTATTTTCAATTTTTATTTATCCAGTATTCTTGGCGTCGGTGCCATCTAAGAAGAACAAAATTAAATTAATGTTTTTTAAAATAAACACTATTAAATAGGTTTTGGAGTCGGTTATTTGTTTTTAAAACAATTTTATTGCGTCTAGCATTCCATTATGAGCTCAATATTGAATATAATGCTCATTTAAAAGAGGTAATTGGTGCTATGGATAAGGTTCACGCTATAGGATTACAAGATTGAAGTTGTTTGTTATTGTTCCTGTCGTAATTAATATGTGATATGTAATTTTAGGTAATAAACTATAAAAACTTGAACATAATATTTTTTGGCGTTTGTTATTTTTATATTCCCTTAACGTTTGTTCATAGCGCTCCATACCCATTTCACGCATATACCATACACACTTATAATAAGTAAGTAACATTTTAATTATACTAGAATTTGTCTAGAAACTAGAATAAAAATAATTAATAAGGCAAAACAACGTTTGCCGGGTCAGCTAGTAACATTCTAAGATTTAATATTTTTTTATTAATTATGTATTACCATAGATTATTAAATATAACCTACCCACCTATTGCCGAAGCTTTTAAGATCGCTGAGGATAGGTAAAAGTTAAAAACCGAGTGATCGACACTCCATATTAGATACGACCTTCAGTAATGAATTTACGACTAGGAAGAAGAAATTAAATAATTATAATAGACGCTCAAACTTTTGTTGAAAATCGCATTTAAGCAAAGGTCTCCCTCAGTTCTCTCACAAATCTTTATGTGTGACAGTAATTATGTTTATTTTTCATTTTACAGATGTTTTCAACACCTGGCAAAGTGAAGTTTACTGATCCAGGTGAAGCGACGAAAAGAGAAGCTGAGAACCTGACGAAGCAAGGCGTTGATATCATCATACTGCTATCTCATTGTGGATTGGCCGTTGATAAGTGAGTATTATTGGTGTTAAAGGCATCTTATTTTTGTAGATTAATGTAAAAAATGGGGTTAGAATTTTAAAGCTTAAAACTTTTCAGAATTCGATTTTTGAGGAGTTAGTAGTTTTTGGGTATCAAATAAGAGGACTGAATTACTACAATACATACTTTGTGATAAATTTACCATCTAAGAAGGCTGCTACCACAAAATACTGAGTCGGGAGTTTTTAAAATTTTCAATGTTCACTTGTTACCTGTTTATTTTCTCTAACAAATAAAGCAGAAATATCTTGACATGTTTGCATTGTGTGTATGAACTTGACATTCACAGTAAGATAAAGATACAAATTATAAAGTTGATAACCTAAAGGTCAATTAATCATCTAAATAAAATAATATATGATGCACAAAAATACAATTATTGTAAAGCTAATAAAAAATACAGGTCAATATTTATTTGTGCATAAAATGCTTAGCATGAATCTGAGAATGAATCTGATACTACAGCGCTGGAATTTACAATCCAGGTCGCTTGGTATGTGAATCAGATTGTAGATTTTATTATAAATAAATAAATAAATATTAGGACACATTCACACACGGCTGGTTAGCCCCACACTGAACCATTTCTAGCTCGTATTATGGTTGCTAACACAACTGATATTCTACATATACATACATACATATTATATATAAATACATATTTAACACCCAGACACACAGCCAACAAATTTAGTTAAGCACAAAGATGTTGCCCGGGCTGGGAATCGAAACCGGAACCTTCTGATTAGCAGACCGGTAACCTTTACGCCAACGAGGTCGTCAAAGTTATTGCATGTCAGTAAATATTTTAGATAATTAGTTGTTATTGTAAGTTAATACCCTATAGTCAGGAAAGCATAGCATGATGGTAGGGTATTTTCTAATGCTCGCCTGGCTGGCAACCAGCTTCGGGTTGAAAAATCTGTCGCCAGGCACCTAACAGTGTTCCGTCAGCCTGTTTGAGAGCCAGTTATTCCAGACAAAGCATGCTCCGTGAGAGAGTGTCACTAACTCATGTGAATACACACCCTGCTTGTCAAATGCCTAGTTGTAAAGAGTAAAATAAAAAATATATAGTGTGAACTCTATATAACGACTCTGAAGGGTATATCAATGTATGGAATACAAGCTAAACCAACTAAAGCCAATTGATTTCGACGCTTTAGAGAGTTTGTCGTTAAATCGAGTGACGAGTAGGGAAACACCAAGGCGGCATCGTTATACTGTGGAGGTGCCTAAGTCGCGTACTAAGCGATTTGCCTCCACCTTCATTGTGCGTATCGCCAAAGTGTGGAATTCTTTGCCAAATTCCCTGTTCCCCGATAACTATAATCTAGCGGTTTTCAAGGCAAGAGTGAACCGGTTTCTTCTGGGCAAGCGCGCTCCACCTTAGATTGCAATATCGCTTACAATTAGTTACCACCAGTAAAAAAAATACGTTACTTGGAGTTTACACTGTATTTATTTTCCAGGACTTTGGCCAAAGACTATGGACAGTACATAGACTTGATCGTAGGAGGTCACACGCACTCTCTGCTATGGAACGGCAAAGCGCCGAGCGGGGAACCTGTAGCGGACACGTACCCTGTCTTTGTTGATACTGCTACTGATAATACTCATAAGGTAAAGTTTTTTACATTTTCATTCTTCTTCGTATGAGATAAGCTGAGTGGTCAAGTTCTAGCGTCGAAAGTATTCAAGCCACTTAAGGGCCTCTGGCCTGCTTTAGCTTTTGGCTCAGCTAACTGCCATGGTAGACCAGCTCTAGAGTTAAGACCGCGGGTAGAGGATGGCGAAAAGAAACTACTAACAAACTTTCAGGCCAAGTGTCGAGCCTTGGAAGAGGCCTATGTCCAGCAGTGGATGAGATAAGGATTAATAGAGGGCTTCTATACTAATAGTTGATTAGTTAGTCATGCGTGGCGCGGAAGTTTGCCATAATTACCGATGAAACCTAGATGGCGCTGCAAATCGAGCGTGCAGCCTAGCTGCCGTCAAGTTCAGCAACAGTTCCTGTAATAGCATAGTGATATAATGATAGTACATTGCGTGACCCGAGTGAAGTCGTTTCAAGAAAATACGAATAGATGGCGCCACGTGTATCGAATGATACACGTAGTTCGATTTTCAACAAGAGATTGAGCATCTATTATGTTTATTAGTCTATGGTCTTACCACAAGCAATTAAGCGTCGTCAAGTCGTTAAGCCAAGTCAGGGGCCTTCGTGCGGCTTGAAAACTCGACACCAGATTTTGGCCACTTAGCTTACACAAAGAAGAAGAACATAGGAGAACTACTTAATATATAACTGGTGGGCGAAATTAGTGTACTAATTACAGTATTGCATACGTTTCAGGTGCTGATAGTCCAAGCCTCCTCCTTCACGAAGTATATGGGAAACCTGAGCGTGTACTTTGATGATCATGGGAATTATATCAGATGGGATGGTGGACCTATATTTCTGGATCGGTCTATACCTGAAGGTAAGGTACATTTGCCGAAGGATCTAAGTGGCTGGGCTCTGGTGTCGGGTTTTATCATCAAGATAAAAAAAAACGACTGAGTGCTATAGAAGTTTGACGTGTGTCTGTCTGTGCTATCGTTGCTCTCGACCGGATGGACTGAATTCGATTTAGGTTTGTTTGTTCGTAAGGTGTGTTAATCGGGAGTGTTCTTAGTTATGTTATAAATAATAATAATAAACTTAAAGTTTTAAGTCAATAAAGGATATTTATTATTATTATTCTTAGTTATGTCTGATGAAAATCTGTGCAAGGTTGCCGCTAAAAATGGCGGATTATTTTTTTTTACAACTTACTTAATATGAGTTACAAATAAAATGACTTGGCTAGTAGAATATACATTATATCTATGCTAATGTTGTAACATTCTTCTTATATTTCCAATACTTGACTTATAATTACTACTGTTATAGCGCAGACAACAAAACACTCAATTTAAGCAATTTCACATGATAGTATTATATCCACATATCATTAACTAACATTAATAAAACAATATTACTAAGGTTGTAATCTTGCATGCCTAACGGTAAAAATAGAGAGCCAAATTATTGTATTAACAGAAACCAATTGTAGATATTATATTGATTTAGCAAGAAATAAATCATTTGATTTAAAAGCGACCTTATTAAACTAAAAACTTTAGTCGTCGTCAATAAAACGAATTGTGGTCAAGCGCAAACCTATATAATTAAAAAAAAAAAACACGTTTCAGACCCCGAGATAAAGAGAGCATTAGAGCCCTACGCTAAACTAGTGCACGACGCTGAAAGCCAACCGGTCGGTTCAACAAGAGTTGAAATGGACGCCAAAGACTGTGCCACAGGAGAATGCACCTTGGGAAATCTGTTGACAGACGCTATAGTTGAATATGTAAGTACTTATATACTGTAACATAGGCTATAAAGATTAGTTCACAGCAAGCAAACTAGAATAAATAGATAGATAGATAAACTCTTTATTGGGCAAATTAAGGTACAAGTCAAAATAAAAAGTAACAAAACAAACGGCGGCCTTATCGCTAACAGCGATCTTTTCCAGGCAACCTTTGAAAATAGAATAGTAAATTGGCTGATAAAATGGTTCCACCGTCCATGCGTAAAATATTGCGGTGGGCGGGGCAAAACAGCAACCCGCGTGCCCGCGTGGCGTCACGTGATGTGGCGGCGACCAATAGCGTGCGAGCTTTGTATGTGTGTGTTTCGTTGGGATAGCAGGATAATTGTGTGCGTAGGTGGATCCATATTATAAGCGGCAATTATATGGAGTTACTCTTCTGTTTATTCCAGTTCGATGTTCACAGCTGTCCCTCGAATAAATCTTAAGGCGCAGTTAAGTGCAAAATCGTGAATTTACAGTTATTTCGCTATAAATCGTAAATGGAAAAAATATCGACAAAATATCTTAAAGGCCGTTTAAAGAACCACTCTAAAAATATGTATATTTATTTTGGCACCAATTTGTCTTAACAATATGAAAAAAATGGTTTAAAAATCCTAATTTAGATTTTTTGAACCACTTTTTATTTCTAATTCATATTGTAATTATCTCATTAGATTATGCCGTAGCCTTGCTGCCCTTTGCTTTTAAAATTAAACGACTAAGTTTTGTTTTTTGAAATTTTCCAGGCCAAAGAAAGAATGAATACTGCAGGGCAATATTTTGCCTTTGTTGAATATGGGAATATTGCGGCTAAGAAGTTTGATGCAGGCAGTAAGTATAACTTATACGTATCTCATAACCGATCTACATGTGCTAAACTTGATTTAAAAAAGAAAATTCGCTTGATTTGAAAGAAAATTTTCAAATTTGCTTCCCCTAATTAGGTTATAAAATAAATAATTGTACACATTTCACACACGGCTGGTTACCCCATACTAAACCATTTCTAGGTCTTATTATGGTTCCTAACACAACTGATATACTACATATACATACATACATAAATACTTTACATATATCGATACATATTTAACACTCAGACTGTCAGTCAACAAGTTTAGTTCATCACAAACATGTTGGCCGTGCCGGGATTCGAACCCGGAAGCATCTGGTTGGCAGTCCGGCATGGTAATCATCATGTCAATGAGGTTGTCCTTATGCAAACGAGAGGATATCAACTTTTAAGTGTTTCTTTACTAACATATTTTATGTTATACTACATTTTATATCCACCTTTTCTAGTCTCTAAACCCCAGTTTACCCAGTTGAAAGTGAAGAAAAAACACACTCACTCTCACACACACATACACACACTCATACAGTCTTAATTAATATTTTTATTTTCAGTTATAACTCAAGGAAATCTCTTCGACATGTACCCGTTTTTGGACAGAATTCTGTGCTTTGAGCTGAAAGGCATACATCTGAAGCAAGTTTTGGAACTAGCTGTGGTCGATGCCACCTCTTTGGACCCTTTTGAAGGCCCTTGGCTACAGCAAGTATCAGGTAGTCGTATTTTCTTAAAATTTGTTAAATTTTCTCGATTTTCTTTAACAACAAATATTGTTTTACCCAATAGGCAATTGCCCAACAGGGTGCGTAACTATACGAGATCAACATCACCTGTTCTCAAATTCAAATTCAAATTCAAATCATTTATTGCGTCATTTAAATGTCATACAATATTAAATTATCATAAAAACATGAAAATGTACCCTAATCAGGGTGTGGCAATATTTGCCGATAGATAGAGCCGATTTATTTATTTTTCAGTAAATGGTGTACATATGTGTCATTAAAACTTTTATCATTTAGGAATTCGTCAATTGTAACACTTATATAATAATATTTCCTTCAAGGATTTTTCGATTTTTTTCTATCCCACTGCTGGGTATAGGCCTCTCTCCTGTCGTGCCATCTGCCTCGGTTCTGTGCCAATCTAGTCCAGGTTCGACCCGCGATAGCTGTAATGTCGTCGACCCATCCTAGCATCTATTGATCATCGGAGCATTCCTAGTATGGAATTATCCTAGTTTTCTTAAAACTCAAATATTCTTCATGCCAAATCTGTTTGGCATGAAGAAATTTGAGTTTTTAGAAAATATTTGAATATTTTTTTTCTATATTTTTATTTATACTTTTTGCTTTTTTTTCAGGTCTAAGTGTAACCTATAACATGTCGAAGCCTGAAGGACAAAGAGTGTCATCAATTATCGTTGGAAATGAGAACTCGTTAGAAACATTAGCAAATGACAAGTACTACCACGTGCTAAGTGCTAAGTTTGCTCTGTTCTTTGGCAAAGGGTTTCCGGTAAGTTTTATTATTATCTTTTTTATTCTTCTTAATACCTTTTTTATTTTTCTTTAAAAAGCGAGTGGCGCTCGGTGGTAATAACGTCTGTTTTTCAACAAGTCGGCCCCTGTTTCGATCCCGGCTCTACACCAATGACTTGTTTTTCAAGTTATGTGTGGATTTGCACTCGCTTTACGGTGAAGGAAAACATCGTGAGGAAACCGGCATGTTTGAGGTTCACAATATCCGAAGGCGTGTGTCATCCGCCAACCCGCACTTGGCCAGCGTGGTGGATTATGGCCTATAGCTCTCTCCTCGTGAGGGAAGGCCCCGAGTCTCAGCAGTGGGAACGTATAGTGGGCTGCTTATGCTTCTTATGCTTAATACCGTGATTGATTAATAATAAATTATTTTTGAAGCGATGACAGCTCAGGTGGGCGAGCGGCCGCTTTACGTTCCGCAGACCGTGGGATCGATCCCCGCCAGTGAGCTCGAGCTTTCGGTGAAGAAAAACGTCGTGAGAAAGTCATAATAGCATGATGGTAGAGTATGGTTGAGTGCAGCCTAGCTAGCAACCACTCTTGTTTATTTTTCAGCAAGTAATAAACTTCGCGCGCAACATGCAAGAAATAGGTCGAGATCACGACACCTTAGAAGTCTACATCAAGAAACACTCTCCGTTGCACGTTGCTGTATCTGGACGTATAAATTTCAGTAAATAAATATTTATTGTAAAAATAAATCAAATTGCCTGACGATATCGTAAGTACATGTTAAAACACATTTTTCAATAATAATTTATATTTATTTTATACTTTATTTAAAGTGATATTATAATTAAATAATTCGTTTATAATTCGTTAGTTTTTTTTTCATGTCATTTTTAATTTTAGTGTAGTCATTATATATTGATAACTAAATATCCTACTAATATTATAAAGGCGAAAGTTTGTATGTATGGATGTGTGGATGTATGGATGTATGTTTGTTACTCTTTCACGTAAAAACTACTGAATGGATTTGAATGAAACTTTACCACAATATAGCTTATACATCAGAATAACACATAGGCTATAGCTTATACATCAGAATAACACATAGGCTACAATTTTTGAGGTTTTTAATGTGAGGTCGTAAAAAAAAACCTTTTTTTGCGCTTACATTGCAAACGCTGACTGAATCCTACAAGATAGATCAAAACAATTTACTACAGTATTGTACAACTTAAAAAGGTCTACAAAAAAGTCCGTGATGGTATATGTTTATCTCTTAGGAATAACCCACAATAACCATTTTTTATCCTTTACTTTGTACGAGAAATAATGGCTTATTTACGAAGCGATTTTAAGCAATACACTATTAATCCTTATCAAAATAAATTATTTCATCAATAAGAACAGTTTGTGTTGATAATATTTGGTCTTTGAATGATTAAAATTGGACGTTTGGTTTTGAAGTTATGGTGAAATTAAAATATTACGATTTCTGCTGCACGGCCCGTTGCGAAGAGGGCGTGTGCGGGGGAGGGGTGTTTAGATCTATGAGTAAGGTACCCGCGCGGCTCAGTCGCGAGGTTGGCTCCCATCGCAGCGGTCGTGCGCAAAGTCTAATGATTTTCGGGTTTTTTTTTTGATTTTGTTCTTTTAACTACACATACGCAAAAGTTCTTCTCAGAGCTAAACTGTTGTCTAATATATAATACTAGCTGACCCGGCAAACTAGGTTTTGCCTCACTTAAGGGTATGAAAAATAGATAGTGTAGCTTATATGACACGTTCGTAGATTTACCATAGCAGTGCCATCTATTGATTACTTACTTCAACCCAGTCGAAAGGTATCGACATCAGTTAGAATCATTTGGAGTTAACAGATAATTGTGACTGTCAAATAATAACAGACAATAATTAGCAGTAAATTAAAATTGCGACTATAATTTGAGATTTATACTATCCTATCTCTCAAGTTGGATCGAACTGCACATGGTGTGCGAATTTTATTATAATCGGTTAAGTGGTTTAGGAGTCCATTGAGGACAAACATTGTGACACGAGATTTATATAAATTAAGATAAGATTATTAATATTATATGTATGTTTTTTATTATTCTTTATTGTACACTACGTCCTTCTTTAGTCGTTTATAAATTCCTTTCCATCCAAAGGTTGCCTGGAAGAGATCGCTTTAAGCGATAAGGCCGCCAATTGTGGTACACAAATTTTAAGTTAATTGTCTTTTACTATGCCTTTTTTATCTATGTGTCCAATAAAGAATTATAAAATTTCCATGACACAATGTTAGTTACCGTACCTACTCCTCCGAAACGGCTTGACCGATTTTTACCAAATTTCATATGCGTATTCAGTAGGTCTGAGAATTTTCTACTATAAATTTTTAAGGCAAAACAACGTTTGCCGGGTCAGCTAGTTTTGTTATATTTTAATCGTCGGTAATTATTTTTCATGCATTTGTTTTTTGCATGGTATTATTGAATAAAAATCAAAAGTTATGTTGTTTCGTTAATTTATTGCAGCTATGTGATATTACAATTTGATTAATATTGATTTTTAAAATCATCCTATGAATTAAATAATTAACGTTATCAAAATTAAGTTGAAATAAACGAAAAACTACTTTTTATTCTTTCAAAAGTAGGATGAGGTGTTTGAAAATTTGTAACTACCAATACTCAAAGTAGTAGTGTCTAAGCGATTAGTTATTTAGTTCATAGATCTATATGTACATTAAAAACAATATAAAAGTAATTATTTTTTTATTAGTATTTACAGAATCTGATTTTATCATACAAAAGATTAGATTAGGTTGCCAAGTCATTCTGGGTTTCTGAGAACCAACACTACTATTTTTAAACGTAATAATAGATGAATACGTAATAATAGAACGTAATAGTAGATACATCTAGAAGCAATAATTTTACTATTCACGAAAATAAATACTATACGGAAAATTTAGTTTCAGTATTTTAGTTTTTATCGAATGATATCCACCCATATATAGATACATACACCCATCCGTTGGTTGGTTTTCATTATTTTTCTGTAGAAGTTGATATAGCCAAATCTACGACAATGTTACAATCTATATCTTGCATCTTAATTCTGGTAAATAAAGGCTATTTTTATTTTTAATGTTTTTTTTTAACAATCAACATCTTAAACACTAAATAATACAAATATAGAGGTGGATTTAAACCTATATTTTAATTCCTGGATTTAAAAATAGGTTACTGTTAATCACGGTTCAAAGCGAGCAATGCCGTGGGGCACAGCTAGTTGTCTTAAAAACGAAAGCGGTATCTTCTGTGTCGTAAGCCGCAAGTACAAGGTAGTTTATGAATGACCTTTATTTTGTCAGTCAATCGACTGAAACAGCAGAGATCGGTCGCTTTTTTTCACAAGCGCGAATCATACGCGTTAAAAAATCCGAAATAAAATGTTCCAGTTAAAATCTTAATTATTTTAGTTTTATATCGTAACGTAAATCCTTATTCTTTTGTTACAAATTGTGATATATTTGTGTTAAAAAATGATCGCCGCTATTTTTTATCGTCTACTTCTTACTATAGTGCTGTGCAGTGTAGTTTACAGTTTTACGTTGCCCTATGAAGGACTGTATAAGTTAGATTTGATACATTATAATGATTTCCACGCAAGGTAAGTCTGTTTACAAATATTAACTCATGTTATAAGTACGTAATTTTAAGTTCAAGATTTATGTATACATAATAAATAATTAACGAATAAAACATTAATAATGCAATTTTGTATACATATTATTGATATCCAGGGGTTTGGATTTATTATTTTGTTTGACTGTGTATATCTATATTTTTAACATTATAATACATGTATTATATTCAGAATAGACACTTATCACATTTTTAATAATATTAAATGCAATTATATGTACTTGTATATGGCTTTATTAACCCAAGTTGTTATATATATTTATGATATTCAGGGGTTTGGATTAATTATTTTGTTTGACTGTGTATATCTATATTTTTGACATTATTGAGTACATGTATTATCACTGTATTAAATGTATTATGTTCAGAATTGGCACTGACCACATTTTTACTAATATTAAATGCAAACGTAGGTGAGTGTATTCATTTGCAAATATTTGAATTGCTTCTTTTGTTTAGTCGTGTGATCAGATTGAAATAAGCTTAGCACTTGATACGTATTGGTATCTTATTTTCTGTTTTTTATTCCGGATAAAAACAATTTATTCAGAGATTCCCTCCCCTAACAAAAAATTGACATTGACTAAAAAAATATATTAAGTAGTAGTTACTAGGCCGGATACGTCGCCCGCATGCCGAATACATTTCGGACAAAAACCACCACCGAATGGAGCCCACCAAATAGACGGCGTCCCGGCCGCTCCAAGATGAGATGGCGGTACGACCTCGACACACACAACCCACACTGGAAGACCGTTGCCCAGGACAGACAAAAGTGGAGGGACGGTAGGGAGGCCTTGCCCTGCAGTGGGCTGATTTATAGGCTTAGATAGATAGTAGCACTATTTCCGTCGAGATTGGCTCAAAAATTCTCAAAAAGCCGATTCGCTTCTACCTTTCTTGTGAGGACTGCAAAACTTTGGAATTCTCTTCCTGAGTCTCTGTTTCCTGAGAAGTACCACCTGGGGGTTTTCAAATCTAGAGTTAATAGATATTTTCTAGGTAAGCGTGTAACATCGTAGGCCATAGTATTGTTTAACACCTGGCAAGCTGTGGTCAAACGCAAACCTATAAGTTACTACTGAGCTGGCACTTAGGGGTATGAAAAATAGATAGTGTAGCTTATATGACACGTTCGTAGATTTACCATAGCAGCGTCATTTATTGATTACTTACTCAACCCAGTCGAAAGGTCTGTTAGAATCATTTGGAGTTAACAGATAATTGTAACTGTCAAATAATAACAGACAATACGTATTAGCAATAAATTAAAATTGCGACTATAATTTGAGATTTAAACTATCCTATCTCTCAAGTTGGATCGAACTGCACATGGTGTGCGAATTTTATTATATTCGGTTAAGTGGTGTAGGAGTCCATTGAGGACAAACATTGTAACACGAGATTTATATTTTTCATTTTTTCATTCATTCATATATATTAGGGTAAAAAAAAATCGACCTCTACACGAAAACTGACAATCAAACATACAGACACACGAAATAATACACAGACTTCGCTCGCTCGGCCAATAAAGTGCTTTACGCGTGTTCCCTTGGTTACCCACTTATCTTGTCTGCACTTATCTAAAGTAGAAAATTGTTTGTCGGCGACTAAAGATGTATCTATTGTTCACGAGACTGATAATCCCAAAATGGAATTCACACAAGAGTGTCAGTGCCAGTGGTGTCATAAACGAAATTGGAATTTCTGTAGATTGAACCATTATTGGTCTTGTTTTTCTTTGTAACACACTACCTACTTAAAAGTAAAAAATACTTTGGGATTCGTAGCGAAATTGAAATTTATTATATATTTGCCAATTAATTAACAAGATAGCTCTCTCTTTCACGATGCTCTTTCTCAGAAAAGGATTTTTAGGTGTTCTGAGACGGAAAACGATCGTTTTCCGTGTGCATTTTTGATACCTATGATTTCAACAAATTGCTTCAACATTTTTGTCATAATGCGGTCTCTTTATAACCGACATTATACTTGTATTGTCGGTAAGAGACGAGTTACACTATCTTCTGAATTCACAAGACTAACCATGATGTAAATGGCAGATAGAGTATGAAAAAAAAGCCATTCGTAATTGATGCCATTAACAAAAAAAAGGAGACGAGGAACGGAAAACGACAGAGAGGCAGACCACCAGCCCGATGGTCAGATGACATCGTTAGGCACGCTGGAAAGAGCTGGTGGAAACTGGCAGAAGACCGTACTGTATGGCGTGTTGGAGAGGAGGCCTATACCCAGCTGTGGGAAGACACAGGATGATGATGATGAACAAAAAAAGCCCTTCATTCTTAGTCTCTACTTACACAACAAATACCATACTCAATAGCGAGTCTAGAAGTCTGACTTCTTACGTGTTACTTATTCTATTTTCCATAGTAACAGAAAAAGTAATGTTACTAGAAAATATAACGGCTGAACGATTTTGAGAATCAGTTTATCAGTTGAGACTCAGAATGGAGGTCATTCTTATTGTCAGTGGCATCAATTGCGAATGGCGTTTTTCAGACTCAGGGTGCAAGAACCATTATGGTTCAAGATCTTTTTTGTAATCTCCTAGGCGTTTACTGCTTCCGCTAAAGATAAAATATAATTGACGTCGATATTGAAGATATGACTTAAAACCACTCAAAGTAGGTTAAAATAAGGAAACCAAGGAAAATTTGTTGCGGATTTTGCTTCAAGATAATATGCTGACACACCGATCTGTGCGTTGATAAAAATTCAACATTTTCATCATTTACTTTTGGTTGGATCACCATAAAATGGCCGGTTTATACCCCTGTTTATTTCGGTATTAATCGGTTCAAACCGGAAATTAATTTTGTATCTATATCATTTATTTCGCAGCGTAATGACGTACAAATTATTATCTTTACCTATAAATAGAAATTTACACAATATTTTTCTCATTAATAAGAGGAAAGTCCGCTCCTGCGCCATAAGTAACATGTATAGCGCCTGCAGCTCGGCTAACTAAGGTGGTCTGACACGATCGTTGAAGTTAAGCAATGGATGTGGACAGTCCTCTACAGATGGGTGGCCACACAAGACTGTCATTTAAAATATGGCATTTTTATCTGGCGATACCGTCGGTTGGCACGTTAATTGTAGGTCCTGGCTAGTCGTTAGTCCAAGTCAGAGACCTACGGGTGGCTTGAAAACTCCTGACACCAGAGCTTGGCTACTTATCTCATATGAATAAGAAGAAGACTTGTGGATTTTGATAATATATATGGCGATGTAAAACTTATGTTAAAGAAACCCGTGAAATAGCGTAATTGGTTTTTGTGGTTAGTAATCGGTAATTGTTGCGATCTGAGGACCAATGATTCGCAATTTTCTTAGTTTTTTAGCGCCAATATAGTTCCTATATACGTCTATTTTAAAACTAAAATTGTAGAGCATATCATTTGCGACAAAAAAAATGTGAGAGATAAAACCGATAGCTGTCATTCCGAGGTTGACCTGTGACTGCACTTATTATTATGTAAGCCAATGTAGACTATACTAAATCTTCAAATTTAATTTATACTTTACAAGCGGTGATAAAAATAAATTTAAACACTTAGGTATGAAATACTTATGTATGAATAAAACTGTAAATGCATAGTAGTCCGGTCAAATTAGACCAAAAAATTAGGGTGAAATTACATAAATTCGCAACAAGCTGAATTTTGGTACAATTGTTCAAAACACGATTATAAACAATAGCTGAAAGTTCCCCATCATTCCCGTGTGTGGAAAAAATTGTATTCAAGGTCAAAGGTCAAAAAAATGAGTTTTTCGCGATTTTCAGCAAATCGGTAAGTTTTATCAAAAAATATTTCATACAAAAACTGTAGATCATAATGTTATCTACAAAAAGTTATTTGATACTTTTTTTTCTACGAGCCCTCGTTTTTGAGATATAACGATTCAAAAAGTTGCACATTTTACTTCCACCTGCGCCGGAAAAACTGCTGAACTCGATTTTTTGCAACTGTAAAAAGGGATGCAGTGCTAAATGTGGTTGCAAAAACGGACTGTTCTGTTCTCCGGCATGTACACATTCTCAAGGCCGGTTGTGCTCTAATAATGAATCACCAACAGAAGAGGATCCGTTTGATTCCAACGAGGCAACATGCGATGATACATCGCTATTAACGCAGTTTACATGCACTCAGGATGAAGACGAACAAGAACAAGAACAAGAAGATCAAGAAGAAGATTTTGAAAGTTACGACTCGGATGATAAAATTTCACTACTTTTTTTAACTTAAATTCCTTTTATCTTTTCAATCTCTGCTAATATTCATTATTTTTCAATAGTTTTAAATTATAATTAGTTATGTGCAACCACATTTAGCACTGCATCCCTTTTTACAGTTGCAAAAAATCGAGTTCAGCAGTTTTTTTCGGCGCAGGTGGAAGTAAAATGTGCAACTTTTTGAATCGTTATATCTCAAAAACGGTGGCTCGTAGAAAAAAAAGTATCAAATAACTTTTTGTAGATAACATTATGATCTACAGTTTTTGTATGAAATATTTTTTGGTAAAACTTACCGATTTGCTGAAAATCGCGAAAAACTAATTTTTTTGACCTTTGACATTGAATAAAAAATTTTCCACACACGGGAATGATGGGGAACTTTCAGCTATTGTTTATAATCGTGTTTTGAACAATTGTACCAAAATTCAGCTTGTTGCGAATTTATGTAGCACCGAATATCTAATTTGACCGGACTATAGTGTCAAAAGTTATGTTGCAGTTCATGCACGTAAAGTGGAGCAACATATTTTGTGTAGTTTACTCGTAATATAGCATTTTTATATTTGGTTATCAAGTAGGCTGCCGGACACACCGTTAGATGCTTAGCGACAGAATTTCCAACAGTCGTAGAGCCAAAGTTGTTTCTTAAATCGCACTAAAGTTGCCCTTCAAAAGTATAGCGCTTGTTACCAGTAACTCTGTATAGGAGTATCTATGTTTCGTTCGTACTCTTATTTCAAAAAATCGACTCCAGCAGAACTAACGTTCCATTGTTCCTGTGTTGTTGATTGCCTTATACTCGCTACTAAGACAACTCAACAAACTCGACAAACATCCGTTTGACAGAATGTGAAAACACGCTCAGTATGCAAAATGTTAATAAGTTTTTTTTTGCAAGAATGTTACTACGAAATTGAACATTGATTTCAGAAATAGAATGACTTTAAAATTCTTTCTAAGATCACTCTATTTCTGAATTCAATGTTCAATAAACCAAATAAAGGGATCTTAGAAAGAATTCTAAGATCACTTACGTTGCGTAGTAAAGGAAGACCAAGGATCCGCTGGCGAGACGATTTTGATCTTAGAAATAATTCTAAGATCACTCAATTCAGGAAAGAAAAGGATAAACGGACGCTACTATCGAAAGACCAGGGAAACATTAATGCGACATCGTTTACGGTGGAAATGCCAAAGACATCTAAGCGTTTTACCTCCACCTTTATTTAGCGAACCACTAAGGTGTGTAAATCATTGCCTGCTCCCCTAAAAAATACAATCCGGCTATTTTCAAGGCAAGAGTGAACCAGCTTACTTCCTCTTTATTCTAGGCAAGCAAGTGCGCTCAACCGTAGACTAAAAAATCGATAACCATCAGGTGAATTCCATAATTCACCTGCGCTTAACCATTTAAGCGCAAGCTAGTTATCTAAAAGAAAAGTTTGTGTACTGCTTTCTGAAAGTAGTACCTATTGTACGTACGAACGTATATCTGGGTAACAAAAGAACGAACAGAGTCCCCAGATTTTCCGTAAAGGGAGTAGTTGATGTAGACCAAAAAGCTACTAAATTAAAATGGGATTGGGCGGGTCATGTGGCTCGTATGCATTCCGAATGCTGGACCGGGATTGTCACTCTGAAGAACCTCAAGGTCGGTGTAGTAGAGGAAGGCCGGAGACCAGCTGGCGTGAAGAAATAGACCAATTTCCGGATTCGGATAGTTGGGGTGAACTTTGCCCAGATGTGGTAAAGGTTAGGAAAAATGAAAAATAATATAAAAAGCTTAATAAAAAACAAATTAATGTTTGCTAAAAAAACACACTATTCAATTGTCTTACTTTGCTGGCACCGTTTCCAAGAATACAGGATTTATAAAAAAATTAAATAGATTTTTTATTCGTACATCAATTCAAATAAACTCTTCGATTGTACTTATATGTCCTTGATTTGATGTAAGCATAAAATTATTTTTCACTTTTTAGTTATTATGGTTTTGTAGTCGTTTGTTTGTTTTTTTAAACAATTTTATTAGTTTTAAAATTGAAAATGTAACATAAACGTTCACAAACACTTACCACGCTTCTCCAAGATACGAGGTAGAAATAGATTCATAATTTTACATGCCATTATTTACAATAATAGAAGAAGATTAAAAGATTTGCCATAAGTATCGGTCTTGTATCGTAAACATCATAAAAAAGACGAGCGTCTGTATTTCAGTCATAGTTGATTGATTCCTTGACAAGGACATCTTTTGTTATACTCGTAATTACTATCAGCATAGATAATAAATATCAAAATGAACTAACAAGATTTATGTATAGTTGTAAAAGCATGAAGACCTCGTTGGCGTAATGGTTACCATGCCGGACTGCCAATCAGAAAGTTCCGGGTTCGATTCCCGGCATGGCCAACATCTTTGTTCTGAACTAAATTTGATGGCTGACGGTCTGGGTGTTAAATATGTATCTATATACAATATGTATGTGTATATGTAGTATATCAGTTGTGTTAGCAACCAAAATACGAACTAGAAATGGTTCAGTATGGGGTTAACCAGCCTTGTGTGAAATGTGTCCTAATATTTATTTATTCATGTTAGCCAAACATAGATAGATAAATTATTTATTGGACACAAACATAGCAGTCTTCTGAGACTTAGATATCTAAGTGGGGCTCCCATACAACAATGGTACGAAACCCTTCATGGAGCCCAACTCGTACTTGGTCAATTATTCCTATTTCTAACTATAATAAAATATGTATAATGCTTTAGATTCGAAGAAACCGCCATCCAAACTCCAACATGTCGTTTCAACAACGCCTCCTGTCTGGGCGGGTTTCCTCGTCTCTACTTCATCATCACCCAGCTCCTCGAGGAGAAGCCTGATGCTCTACTCCTGAACGGTGGGGACAGCTTCCAGGGTACCTTCTGGTACACCTGGTTCAAGTGGAACGTCACACAGCGCTTCATGAATATGCTGCCTCATGATGCTCATGTAAGTTCCTAATTCCGAAGTGACATTTTCAACTAAGCGCTACCGTGGGTCGAATGAGACGTTAAATTGTAGGCGCCGGCTGTTAGTCTTAGTACAAGCAGTCGTTAAGCCAACTCAGAGGCCTTCGGGTGACTTGAAAAACTCTCGACACCAGAGCTTGGCCACTTATCTCTCATATTAAACTAAACCCCATTTCTAGTTTGTGTTATGTTTGTTAACACAACTGACATACTACATATCCATTCCTAGTTTGTGTTATGTTTGTTAACACAACTGACATACTACATATACATTTTATTTACCGATACATATAATATTTAACATCCAGACCGACGGTCAACAAAGATGATGGCCGTGCCAGAAGTCGAACCCGGAACCGTCTGGTTGGCAGTCCAACATGGTAACCAATATGCAAACAAGGTCGTCAATAAAATGTAATGTAGTGATTGTACTTTGTAAGGAAATATGGTTGTTCAGTCGTGATTGAGTGAGGATCATAAAATTGTGAAATAATGAGTCGTGAGGTATTTCTTTGTATTTGACATGATCTAGAATTAGTTATACATATAATAATAATAATAATATAATAATAATATTAGGACACATTCACACACGGCTGGTTAGCCCCATACTGAACCATTTCTAGCTCGTATTATGGTTGCTAACACAACTGATATACTACATATACATACATACATACATATTATTTATAAACTCGCTGGACTGAGCTGAAACAAAAAACTTAATAATTTGTTGATAAACAAAAAAAACTTGATAATGTTATCTTTGCTTATCTTAATTTGGATTCAGATAACAACGGAAGTACACTTAATACTCGTATTTCAGATTTTCTTCTAATTAAAGTCAAAGTCAAATAATTTAATGCATATTATGTCACTTAACAGTTACATAATTACGCATAAGGCATTGAAATTATTTACTGAAGATGAGCAACCCTGTTAATTGATTTGTTTTTTTTTTATGTTCTGTCATTGAAAAAGTTTTATAGGTTATAATCTTTCTGTCTTCAAATTTCAGGCAATCGGCAACCACGAGTTTGACGATGGTCCTGAAGGTTTAGTTCCGTACCTCAAGGCTCTCAATGCACCAGTTTTGGCTGCGAACATGGACGTCTCTAAGGAACCCTCTCTTAGAGGCCTTTTTAAACCCTCCATCATTGTGGAGCGAAATAAGAGGAAGATTGGCATCATTGGGCTTATTACGACTGAGACGAAGGTATGAGTAAAGCATGGATAGCAGAAAAAAATATATATAGTACGTTAGGAAAAAATATGGAACTAATACAAAACCCCAGGATTTCGCCTCCAACGAACAATGACTTATTTTTCATGTTAAGAGTGGATTTGCACTCGCTTGTGAAGTGCAGTGAAGGAAACAGCTACTGTGAAGGAAAACATTGTGAGGTAACCGACATGTTTGAGGACCACAAAGCCGCCTACCAGCACTTGGCCAGCGTGGTGAATTATGGTCTTTATTTCTCTCTCCTAGCGAGAGAAGGCCCCGAGTTCCAGATGTGGGAACGTATAGTGGACAACTTTTGCTTTAACTTATGCCAATTTCGACTTTTATATATCAGGAATAGACATCTGTCCGTATGCATGTTTTCTCAGGCGACATCTAGGTTTGAATATTAGAACTATCTCGATTAATGAATGACATTTCGACAATTGATGTGTTGCTTATTTACGAACTGAAATAATTATGGCTTTATAAATACAGGGACAAGTATAGTATAGATTAATAACGTCTACGAAACGGTCCTCAAGTAAACAAAGAATAAAGTCACCGAAGAAGTACTACATACAAACGAATGCCGACTATTTCCTTGTGTATGTGTGTGTGTGTTTGTGTATTCTATGTTATTTATTCTTTTATACACGTTATTATTTACGCATGTTATTCTTTAACGGCTGTGCCGATTTGGTTGAAACTTGGCATTTGAGCAGCTTTCAACTTGGATAAGTATATTTGCAACTTTTTTCCCGAGATAACAAGCATTTAATATTTTTATTCTAAAACTAATAATGCTATGTTCCAGGAACTAGCATCACCAGGCAACGTGACATTCATGGATCCGGGAAAAGCTACGAAACGGGAAGCTCAGTGCTTGGTGGAGCAAGGGGTGGATATTATCATACTACTGTCGCATTGTGGACTTGAAGTTGACAAGTAAGCTACGATCAAAAATGTATATATAGATATAAGGTGATGTCTTTAAAAACGGCAAGGAAAATAAGACCACAAGTAAGAGTGTGGTCTAATTTTAGTTTGAGAAGTTTAAGCGTTATTAGTATAGTAATACAGTTGAATTTTCTAACGCTCACTGCGTACATTTTACGAGCACTAGTTGTTATCGCGGAGCAAGATAATGTTTATTACAAAGCACTAGTCAAACCTCAACCTTAAGACATAGTGGTAAGGTTGACTTGAATTGAAATATTTTTTGTGACGTGGTCATATTTTGTATTTCTATAAATACAATAGTATAGTAAACTCATGCCATTTTTTTGTGCTTTGTTTGTATGCAACACTGAATCTGGCATATATTTGATTGAAGCAAGTAAGAGATCTTCTTCAACTTCGAAAGGAACTAAAGTCGTAGTAACTGTTTTGTAATAGCTCGTTGCAAAAAGCTTGGATATATTCGTATTATTTCAAGGAAGAGCTGCTAAATAGCCCGGGAATATATATTTCTAAACAGAACAACTATAAAACTAAATTATTATTATGCCATTCAAACTCAAAAGTCCTTTGGTGTTTTTTAGACATAATATTGGTGATAAGTTTTCCCAGGCTACTAAGAGATGGCGTTACGATCGAATGAAATATAGAATTAGAACTATCGCGTTATTATATATAGCTCCATCTACCTACGCTAGATGAAACTATATATCATTTGTTAATGGTTAGGACAAAATTTTGGCATGAGCAATGATTAGTCCCTGGATTAACACATAAACTAATTTTTATCCCGGATTAACGAGAGTAAGACTACGGGGTACAGCTGTTTTATAACCAAACACTACTCAGACAGGATGAGCCGATTATTCACTTGTTTTCATTAAACAATTGACAGTTACGAGGACGAAGTGATTGTTAATCCTATATGGGGAGCAATGAATGTGTATTGTTGTAGAAAATATAAACATAATGCGCCCTGTGGTGTTACCTGCTTACAATTTAGTTTTTTTTAAATTAATTCAGCCATAAACTAATAAATATATCAGACGCTCAGAATACAGACTGTATTCTGAGATCAGACGCTCAAAAACTTAATCAGTGGGCTCAATCGCAACTCCACCTAAAACGAATGGCGCTGTTGTCACTTAGTGAATACTTTCATTGATAGCCGTATTTGACTTCCGAACAAATTTTGGAGATGCGACGTTGCCATACCGTGCGCAAAAAGTGTCGTGACAACTTGTCGTAAGTTTTTTTTCCGTCTAGGCCCTTTTCATAACTTTGTTCCAAAAAGAATTAATTAAATAATATAAGCCTAAGCTTACCTAATTTATGTTCTACAAAATATTATTTTGCTATTCCAGGCAATTAGCTCGAGATTATGGACACTATATAGACATCATTGTAGGAGCCCATTCACACTCTCTGCTTTGGAACGGCGACGCTCCAAGCGGAGAGAGTGTAGCGGGACCTTACCCTGTTTTTGTTGAAAATGCTGCCGATACAAAACACAAGGTGATTTAATATTGCTTTCAATTTTAAATAACTTATCTGTATATTAATGAACAGTGTACTCTAATAAAACCACAATAAACAGATAGCTAATTACTACAAATTCAATATTGCTTAATGTAAATCTAATCTAAAATTAATTAAATTAAAAGTATATCTAAAAAACCAGTGTCAGTGGAAGAGTACCTAAAATGCCAGCCGAGTTGCCTCTTTTTATAAATTGCAATATAGAGATCTATGTCTCTAGACAAGTTTCATTTCCTTCGCTTGGTTTACTTGAATGACGCTATTATATACTGTATGTGTACGACAAAATCGCCACTACTATAATTATATCTACAAACAGTTTTTTTGGACTTTGTCAAAATTGGTATAAATACTCTATGCTCTCTATGAATTATACGAAGGTAAGGTTTTGAAGGCCTTGAAGAAACTTTTTTATAACCGGCATGCAAGCGTTGGAAACCAGATGGAAGAAATGCATAGAATTACCTAAGTGGAGATTACGTGGAAAAATAAAATTACTTTAGCTTATATTGTTTTCTTGCTGAGGCAACTAAATTTTCAATCCACCCTCGAAGTAAAAAAAATAAATTGTGATCTAATCTTCTGTGCCGTTTTTAAGCCTTTAAACGGTACATAGCTTTTATACATTACTATACCTTCTAAAATTAGGAAACTTTAACCTATTTATATGACAAATGTATTTATCTGACTTATCTTCTATTTATCTAGTATTCTGATCCCTGCTACTATCGATGTAAATAGACCTAACATGGCGGCCGCTTCATAATGGCAGATATTTATATTTTCACAACTGCCTTTAATATGGATACAAAATGAAAGGGCTTGATAAGAAGAATACATGCAAATATAATAATAAAGCTCAAAATTATAAAAAACAAAATGGCCACCAACACAAAATGAAGAGTAAAGGGGTTATCAAAATTTTAATTTACACTTGTTCTAAACAAACTAGAAAACTTATACATTTACATATATTTATATATGACAACCTCGTTGGCATTATGGTCACCATACCGAACTGCCAACGAGAGGGTCCCAGGTTCGATTCCTGGCACGGCCAAATTCTTTGTGAAGAACTAAATTTTCTGGCTGTCGGTCTGGGTGTTTAATATGTATCGATATATAGTATTTATGTTTGTATATATACTATATCAAATGTGTTAGCAACCATTATACGAGTACAAACTAGAAATGGTTTAGTATGGGCATAGACAAAAATATACTAGAGAAGACCGCTAATCACGAACAAAAAATCGTACATCGCAAAAAGCTCAGAATTACGTATTATTACCAGGGGGCGCTGCTAAATAGCCCGGTGACATGGATATCTCAACAGAACAAGGATAAAACTAAATTATAATTATGCTATTTTAGCTCAAAAGCCCTAAGGTATTTTTTAAATATTATAATATTGGTCAAAATCTATTTAATTTATTTCGAAATAAATTTAAAGTTTAGTTAAGTTTCCCCAGGCTATTGAGAGATGGCGTTACGATCGATTGAAAGATAGAATTCGAATTAGCGCGTCCGCTGTACGCTAGATGGAGCTTTTTAATAAAGTTAAGCCAAGCATTGACGAGAAAATGGTATGATAAGTATTGAATAATTATTATTTATATCAAACATACTTTGCAATAATTTTGAATTTATATTAAATATTCCAGTAATTCGTGTGAAAAAACTCTGTGAAATTCTTTCTACATCTAAAATTGTAAATTATTTTCTTGATGACATTGACAGCTTATACCATTTTATTTATTGGCTTTGGTAGTTGTGCCCATTAAACTTCACTAAATCCTTGACCTTTTCTGTAGCCTATGAAATTCTACACAGAGTTACATACCATTCTTCGATTTGCAAGAAAACATGGCAAGATTTTATAAAATCAATAGATTTTTAAATTTAAATATAACCTACAAAATCTTCTATATATAATCATTTGCAGCGATGGTAATTTTGAACGAATTTTTAGTAAAGCTCGACTTATGCAACCACAATTGGTTAATTCTTTATCCGTTCGAGTTACGATGCCACAGACACATACTCGCACAAAGGCCAAGAAACTGATAATATCCTCATTTTTTTCTATATACCTAAACTGCCTAAGCAAACTCTAGGCAACCCGTTCAAAAGCTATGACACTTGGCGCGTGTCGCCTTTCGAGACAATTGGTACAGTTTGCAAAAAGAGCGAAAATATAATATTATTTTTTACAAAGATAAAATAATGTAGCAACTTAAATGATATGTATCGACATCTGTTAGAATCATTTGGAGTTAACAGATGATTTTGACTGTCAAATAATAACAGACAATAATTAGCAATAAATTAAAATTGAGACTATAATTTGAGATTTAAACTATCCTATCTCTCAAGTTGGATCGAACTGAACATGGTGTTCGAATTTTATTATAATCGGTTAAGTGGTTTAGGAGTCCATTGAGGACAAACATTGTGACACGAGATTTATATATATTAAAATTGTACAAATGTTTACTTTTAGTGTTTATATGTTATTTTTAAGAAATGTAGCGCTTTAGAGACTATATGTCTCTGTTATGCTATATTTTTAAGGAATAAATAAATAAATAAATGTTTATTTAAGCGTCTAAAACAAGAAAGTAAGTAGGCTTCCGTACCTAAAAAGTAAGATAGACACTAATTGCAGGACCACGGCATACCTTGTTCAAAAATAATTACAAAAATAAAGCAGTTATTTACGACATCGCTTCGCTTTCTCAGAACTTTGGCTTGTCGGCACTTTTATTATAAACGATAAAACAATAGAAAACTAATCCTTCTTTTGTTTCCGGTCGGCGTTTTAATCTTTGTGATAAATAGGGTCTCGTTCAACAAAAAAGTCAACATCAACAGCCAACTAACAGTAAACAACCATCAATAGGTATGTCTAGATGTACTCGGCAACGTTTCGTAAGGTGTCGGCATCACACTGAATATTAGATATCCTTACATAACAGAAAAAGAAATATAAATAAGAAATAAACCAGCACGACCAACATCTATTCATTATGAAGATTACAATGCTGATAAGTAATAAAAGACGGATTAAAAAGTTTCCAATTGTTTATCGGACTTCTAAAAAGTTGCCGACAAGTCTTTGAAATGTCAGTTCTGAGAAAGCGATGTGATGTCGTAAATAACAATTCTGATTTTGCTATTCTTATCAACTTAACAGTAGGTATACTATGGTTCATCTAGAAAATACTGATTTATGTTTGATTATGAATTGCTATTTATTTTATGTACCACAAAGTAATTTCGAACTTGTAGGAAATTATAAAATTAACTACTATTTTTTTTAAATAATTTCCATTAATCTATTTGCCTATTAAAATTACTTTAAGTTGCTACGGTGCTTAATTGCGGAAATCAGTGAGTTTTCATTAGAGCACCCATACCAATAAAAATGAATTTAAATAAAAATAAGGAGAAAATTAATCATTCTGTCTGCGATTATGCTGCTGGCAGTACTTTTAGCGGAGTTCATGTGTAAAGTTAGCCGAAAACAAAGTCGCTTATATTTTGAAACGCATTGTAAACGTCTATATCATAAAAAGTATATTTTTTTAGCAGCCTATTCGAAATAAACGATGTTCGCCAAGAATTGTGCATCACCTTTGTAAAAAAGGGACAGATGATATGGATACCTAATAATGAATCTTCACTCGGTTCTCAAAGAGCACACGTGAGATACGCAATGTTTGGTATGAGTACAGGAAGCAGGCTCTTAAGACAGGGTACAATACAGTAAAACAATAATAAAGAATTGTTCATTTATTTTTTAATATCCTCAATTTTGGGTGGCTTGTTTTATTTTCTGACAATTTTGTTTTATTTTTACAATAAAAGTGGATCTTTACCAAAATCATCTGATTTATTATGTATTTTATATGTTCCTCGCAACTTATATTTAATACTTGCGGAGCGTCTGACCTCAAAAAGTCCAATATTGTTTTATTTAATCGGCTTTTAATTTTAGTGCTGTGGACAATATTCAGGAAAAGTTTATTAAACTGGTCAACAGCAATGTGAATGAGTTTTAATAACCCGTCGCTTGGCATCTTTAACTTAACATTTTTCGAGCAATCATATGACTTGTTTAAAATCAACAGCTGTTCTTTGTCATTACAGTCAACATCTTTTAATAAGTATATGCGACATTTCTCGCAATGAAACTTTGATAAGCATGAGTTTGCTAAATAACCTGCGAAATACGCCAAGGAACATTCTTCCAATGTAAAATTTTCTGTTCCCGAAGTGGAAGCTATAGTGGTAGCAGATTCTTTATTGGATGAAATAGCATCACCTAAAACATTTCTGTTGGGTGAACTTTTTTCAGGGACTACACACCCCTGTATTTCAAGTTGCATGGAATCATTAGAGTCTCCGACTGTTAATTGTATAAAATTGTCATCTTCATCTTCACAGTTTTTTGTGGCTGGAAGTTTTATTAGAGAATTTACTAAATTGCTTCTAAATATTGCTCTGAGTAATTTTGATGTTGGATTTTTATTTTTACCACATTTTTGCCTAAACCTTGCAAATAAGTTTTCAATTACATCCTGATTTAATTTTTGTGTTATCAAATAGCACCTGGATGAATCTGAGGATTCTTCCGTGAAAAGTTGTAAAACTGCTGCACATGTTTGAATTACACCATCAAAGCAAGGTGGCCGTGTCAAAACTTTTTTTTGTATCTTATCTTTATTTGTCTTATAACAAATTTTATATAAGTTTAAAAATTCCTTTTTTGCATCAGTGATTGCCTTTAGAGTTAGTGAAGATTTTCTTGACACAGCGTGTTTGTATGGATTTCTATCATATTGTTGCCTGCTATTCAATGCGTCAAACATATTGTTAACCAGTTTAATAAAGTTAGCTGTGCTATCAGCAGTGTCACTTTTTAGTTGTCCAGTAGCTTTTGCCGTTTTTATTGCAGCAGCAACGGAATTACTAAATAATTGCGTTGCAAGGCTAACAGTCATTTTTTGAAAGGCATTTGGGTTTATATGTCGATCAGTGAGTTTTGGTAATGATCTACTTATTTTTGAATTTTTGTCTATTTCATACGTTTTTACAATGTCTTGAAATGACATTTGGTCATTGTTCTTGCAAAAGTCATTTTTTATGAAATTATTTCTAATACTTTTAATTAAGTGGGGAACATCATAAATAGAAAAAATTTTTCTTCCGTTGCAAAAAAAGAAGGGGTTCTCAATTGAAACCCCCAATTTTTTTAACACATTTTGGTTTGTTGTGGCTTGGTCACAAACCACAACTTTGGGTAATAGGCCATGGTCAAAAAGCTTATTAATTACAGCTTTTAATAATAACTCTAAGTAATTAGCCTTAACATTAGTAGCTGATAAAAAGTAGGCAATGGGAAATTTCCACCTACTGTATAGCCCTCTTACAACAAAAACCAAGGCATTTTTTGCCATCTTTTTGCTGCGATGACCTCCACCCAAATCTTCAAAACCTTCAATGTAATCATATTTTTTGGAATATTCCAAATTAGTCATAATGCTCATTTCGTCAAAAGACACAACACAAGCCTTTTCTTTTAAAGACATATTTTCAAAGCGTTTTCTTATTTGCTTGAATATATCGGAACACAAGCCTGGAACACAATTAGATTTTGCAAGCCACAATCTTATTGTTGAGGGAGCAGCCAATACAACACCTTGTCGTCTCAAAAATTCATATGTTGATGAAGACTTGTAAAACAATGACAAGCACAAATTTTTTTCTTCTTCAGACCACTTCTTCTTGTCATTTTTTTTACGAAGTTGCATCAGAGCTAATGTCTTGGATATCTCACTTCGAAAGTTGTCATGTGTTTTTATTATATTAGGTTCTTTCTTGCACTTCACTCGAAGTCTATTAATTAGAGACCGTTGAGCTTCATTTCGTTTCAATAATGCAGAAGCATTTCTTTTTAAATATTTGGTTTTTGGTGTATCTTCTTCTTTCTGTTCAAACAGGCACTTCCTTGATAATCTTTGTTTAGGTCCGTCAAAGAGGCATTTTCTAGACATTCTCTGTGTTGGTGTTTCGGGCAATGATGGTGCCTCAAGCATTGACAAAGAAGATGAGGAAGATGATATTTTCTCTGTATTTTTTTTCTTGACATAAAATTTTGTAGGCGTTTTAACCTTTAGCACTTCTGGGGATATCATAATATCTGAAAGCCAAAGAAAAGTGATTATAATTACTTTTTTTAAAATTTAAAATGACAGTTGGTAGATCCTCTTAAAATTCATAGAATATTTAATTATGTATTAGGTTTAAAAATAAATATAAAATTAATATTTAAGTATAGCAAACATGTATTTTGCCATTTTTTAGATAATGGTATGGAACCCTTCATGTGCGAGCCTGACTTGCATTTGGCCACTTGTTACAATTAGTGACGATATCTACTTTCAAAAACGAAAACCACTTATTCAGTCAGGAATAAAACCTACACAAACTAACTACAAAATGGAAACACTAATATTATGAAATAATATATAACTCACCATCTTCTATATTTGCATCAGTACATTCATTACTTTGAACTGGAGTACCTTCACCAACTTGGGCAAAATGTCTCGGAATTGCAGGGCCAATTAACCTGCTTCGTATACCAGTGTGAATGTCACTTGGCAGAAAATGTGCAGCACATATGTACCGACATCTTAACTCTTCATTGGTCAATGAATCCAGGTAGATATTTCCTAAAATGGGAAATAATAATAAGATATATGATACAAAAGCATTTCATATATTTAAGTGCAGTCCCTGTATCCAGATATATAAGGAAGCTAAGCAGCAACACATAAAACTGTGACCATTTTCAAAGTGGTGTAGTCAAGTGAATATAATGTTATGTAATCATAATCATTTATTTTCGAAAGGCCAATTTACATGTAACATTTAATTACTTAACACATTTTACATAATGTACCTGGATGCTCTGTGTGAGTTTAATGTACACTAACTGTAGATTACCCTGGACATAGCTACACCATTTAGGGGGCTACCTAGAGGCAGATGAAACAGTAAAACACATTGTTAGGCTACAAACGAAATCAGAGATATTTTCGGCCTGATTAATGCCAGAATTCCACTCCCATTGTTAATTTTAACAGCAAACAAGGAGCTTGCTTTGACACCCTAAGTGAGATGTCATTGCAATATTCATCACCCCAGTTTGATTAAGAACCACTTAAGTTTTGTTAATGCATGCCCATTATTCTCACATCCTTCATACATTTCTAAAGATCATTGTAGTTTGTGCATGATCATCAAGCATCTATAGTTATTTACTACAGAGTACAACCATCTTTACTTTCAAATAAAGAGATACACATGAGCATTTGCAGTGGCGGGATAGTTAGTTTGTAACATGTTGCCATACCTGAATTACGAATCCAAAGAACCAGACGCCCAGGATCGTGTATAGGAAACCGAAACATTGAAATGTCTCGACTTACATTCCCACACTTGTGATAGACACACTTGGTGTAGGACATCTTCACAGTTCGAAACGTAGGCCAAATCGGAGTCCAATAAACATGCGGAGGTCAATCGTTTAGGCGAGATAATCAAAGTCCGATGAGAGAGCAGGAATTGTATAAAAGAATAAAAGTAGCGAAAACAAACGAAATTACGAACTCAGGAGCAACTCGGGGCAACTGACGTAACGAGTGATCACTGACTAATAATTACCAGTGTTATTGTTGCCAGTCCCATTCCAGATTTTCCAGTCCTACTATATTAGTGTTAGAACAATGTCGTTATTTCCGCATTTTCATTAAAAGTTAATTATAACATTGTGATTCTACTACATTTAGTTTATATTAATATTTGTATTAAAAACTATGCAACCGTATGTAACCTTATTACAATAAGGTTACATAGTTGCTGTTAGTTAAGCTCCACAGTGTTTAGCTGTCAGTTACCAAAATATTCGTCGGAAGTCTACTAACAGAAAAAGTGATAAATGTAGTTTGTATTCGAAGCTTTTAATTGTAGCTATCAAGATAAGTCCATTGTTTTTAACTTTTTTTCTCGTTATGGCAGCACTAGTTTCAATACTCCTGCCCGGCTCATCGCAAATATCGCAATCTAACACGACGCAACAAAGCACAAGTAAGAGTGGCAACGCCTCTCAAAGACTGAGCTGCACGAGCTGGCAACGTAACATTCTTATGTCACAAATATCTTTGTCTGTTCAACGTGGCCATAGTCATTTATAATAGCGCCATCTGTTAGTTTTTCTCTGTACTGCAACGAGGTTAAGATTTATCTGAGATGTAAGGGATAACCAGCCGACACTATAATTTTGTATTTTGCCTCAATTCGGTACAAGTAGTGACAGCTAGTGTGCTTGAACGGAAACCAAATCGTTGTATGGTGCTTTGTTCTGGAGTTGGCTGTCTTCTTTAGTATTTTGTCTATGGTATGGGGCTAACCAGCCGTGTGTGAAATGTGTATATTATTATTATTTCTTTTTATTTATTTCGTATTTTTTTTATTTTGTACTTTTAATTTTTAGGTGCTGATAGTCCAAGCATCAGCGTTCACTAAGTACATAGGCAATCTAACTGTGTACTTTGATGTTTTTGGCAACTACGTGAAGTGGGAGGGGAACCCTATCTATCTGAACAGATCTATTCCAGAAGGTAAGCTGTTATTTTAACTATAAAGACCCTAGAGATTTTTATGTGTTCCTTACCTAAAAGGTAAAACGGGACCTTTTTACTAAGTCTCCGTTGTTTGTCTATCTGTCTGCCACCAGGCTGTATATCAGAATCCGTGATAGCTAGAAAACTGTAATTTTCACAATGTATTTTTCGTGCCGCTTAACGACATATACTAAAAATCATGAATATATTATGCGGGGTCCCCAAACATTTTTTTTTCGTGTTTTATTGCTCTATATTTGAGACGGTAACCAGACCTATACTGATTATTCCCTTAACACCCGTGGAAGTTCACATGTGAAGATTTAGAATTAAAATGACTTAAAAAGCATATTTGCAAATCCTTTTCTGAGCTAAAATATGATCTTTTAGAATTTTTTTTCTTTAACCCAACCGACGGTTTTATTAAAGAGGGTCCGACTGAAAATAACGAATCACTTTGCCAATTAGACTTTTTTACACGTTTCATATTAGCTTCACCTGTATGTTTGTTTGTAATCGACTTCTTTGGGCGCGATTTTGACCCACTTTAAACGGCCAGATTTCGTTGAAACTTCGTAGATTTATTGAGGACCGATGACAATACACTAATTTGATAAAATTATTACATTTTTTTGTATTTTTGTTTGTATGTTTGTTTGTAACCGACTTCTTTGGGCGCGATTTTGACCAACGGCCATATAAGCGTGTTTTTTAGTTTTTTTTTAAACTACTATTATTTTTAGATGAAGAAATCAAGAGTCTTCTGGAACCGTGGGCAGAAATAGTTCACGAGAAAGAAAACATTGTTGTCGGCGAGTCTGTAAATACTTTGAACTATGAAGACTGTGTTTTTGGGGAGTGTGCTCTGGGCAACTTAATTACGGACGCTTTGGTTGAATATGTGAGTACTAGCTTGGCCCCGCGGTTTTACCCGCGTGAATAGATAACAAAAAATAGCTTGTGTTAATCCACTCTTCTAAACTACCTTCACTGTCGTCGAAATTGGTACAGCCATTTAACACATAGATACACACACACACAACTTTCGCATTTATACTCGTAATATAAATTAGTTAGTTGGTAATATTAATTATGTTATGGGGAGTGTATTTTAATACTCATGTCAGTAATTTTAGGATAAATTAATAATAATTTAAATTTTAATAACAGTATAGGTAGTATTAAGTAGTTATAAGTAGTCTGTCTGTCTAGCTATGCCCTAATAACGAAGCATAGAGTGCACATTTTCTGTATATTTGTGTTACTAATAAGATAATGCGTAGAGAGGAGATGTATGGAAATGGAACTACCGACTAAAACCTCACGGTGTCCCATCTCACGGCGGGGGCAGGGAAGCAGGACCGCTTCGCGCATTGCCGCTGCTCTCCCCGCCCAGGCCGCTGTCCGCAGTCCGAGCGGACCCACCTCAAGGGGGGCGACGCCCCTCTCTACGGCGCGAGCGATGCCCTGGGACAACCAAAGGCATCGTCTCCTCGGGAGGCCCTTATCCCTGGTGTGAAGCACCGGACACCCCCGCGTCCAATGCCCCAGGGCCTCCAAGTGGGGACGGAGTCCGAGCCCGAACGGCTCGCCTCCGTGCCCGTCTCCTGCGAAGCGGGTGGGAGTGAGGGTCTAACTCCCGCTCCCGCTCCTCGGCCTCTCTTCTGGACATGACTGTCTCACAGAAGGAGGCCATCGCGTCCCATGACCTCTCGTCGTCAACCATCCTCCTGAGAATGGTCGATAAGGAGAGGTCCGTCCCAATCACCGCGACCAGGGATTGTCGCGGCCCGGCTTCTCCCGGACATACCTCCAGGGCATGCTGCGCGGTATCCTCCGCACCTGTGGCACTCCGGGGTTGGCTCCCTTCTGGCGACTTTGTGCAGGTACCTCCCGAAGCAACCGTGCCCCGAGAGTACCTGCGTCATCCGGAAGGAGAGCACTCCGTGCCCACGTTCCACCCATTCCCTCAAGAGAGGCCGGAGGGCCTCGAGGAGACGGGTGGCTCCCGTGCCCCGCACCGCGGGCCCAGCGAGGATGCGCTCCTGCCAGGTCGCCATGGCCGCGCATCTGGCGCTCCTCCGCCAGCGCACTACCTCCTGGTGCCGACCCCACCTAGTGGGATAAGGCAAGGAAGAAGAAGAATAAAGACATTTTGAATACGAAAGTTTAGAATTAGACTTTGTTATCTAGCTGTGCTTCACATTGTTACCCGCATCAATCCGAGAAAAAAATAGCCTATGGGATGATCTGGCGTCTAAGCTATCTTTGTACGAATTTTCAATGCTAGCTGTTTGCGCGTAAGTCGTAAATAAACACATACATCATTCTTCATCAAACTTTTGGAGTGTATATACCAGTGTATTTTGGTATACAGACCGGAGTTTACTTTTAGTGTACAGAAAATGGTGTACAGTCTAGAGAGCATCGAAAATGACGAACTTTATGATGTTATAAGTACAATGTTTATTTAATTTTTTTTCAGGCAGTTAAAATTGTCGACCCAAATGTGAATTATTTGGCGTTCATTCAGAGGGGCAACATTAAGTCGTCGATACCTGAAGGAAGTAAGTTTATTATTTACGAGTATATTAAAGTTTTTAAGTGACGACAGATTAGTCGGGCGAGATCGCCTTGCGTCCCGCAGAGCGTGGTTTCAATCCCCTCAAATGAACTTATCTCAAGTTTCGGAGAAGGAAAACATTGTACGTAAACCATTGCATGGTGGTAGAAGACATTTTAAGTACTCCTGGCTAGTTTCCACCTGAAAATTGGTTGGGTTGTGTAAATCTGTTGTCAAGCATTTAGAACTAAGACGCAGATAGACCTAGCGCCTGATTTGTTAGAAATGACGCGCATAGGCAGAGTTCATATTTTGCTATCTGAATTAATCAGGCGTCAATTACCGATCTAATTGATCGACTCTTTATGGACTATGGGTATATTCAGAGCTTAATACAGGACCGAAGTGAATGGCATGTTAGTAGAGAGGCCTATTCCCAGCAATGGCAGAGAATCGGCTGTGGATAATGATGTTGATGTTATACATTTACATTTACTTTATAATAATTTACCCTTGTTTACAGCATGTTTATCCCAACTTCATTTTTAGCATCTCTGAAGAGAGCTGGCTCCTGCAAATACAAATACAAATACAAATCATTTATTGATAACACCAAAGTTACAAGTCTAATAATATGATATCATTACAAAAGTATATGATATGTATTCATGTCAATTTTCAATTATATTCTAGTACTAACACAGTTCTAGTGCAAACACAGGGTATCCTACTGTAGGAGCTAGGCACCACACTTACATTAAGACTTAGTTTCTATTATTAGTAATAAAAATTAAAAAAAAATTGATAAGTTTTCTTTATTCCAGATTCAAATTCAAATTCGGTTAATTTACATAAATGACACTTACAGATATAACACAGGGCGTATTATTCGAACTACTGCCGTACAACGACAGGATACAAACGTTCGAGATCCAAGGGCGGTATATATTGGATGCACTCGAAAGGAGTGTTAGTGACGAATGGGCGCTACACCCTTTTAAAGGGCCTTGGGTCTTACAAGTAGCAGGTAAAGTATCTATACCAATATTATTACATAGTAATAAGATAAATTAAATGTAAATCTGCCATGAACGTACGAAGTGGCGCTGTCGTAGTACGTAAATACATTTAGATAAATAGAATACTAGTAGATATTAGTTATTTATAAAAAGATTTAGTAAGAAATACTTTATAACATATAGTACTGTGGCGTCTCTGTCACACTTCATCGTCCGCTACCAATCAGAGCGCTTGTCCTGAATCGCGCAAGCGGTATTTACAGCGCGCGTACGACTGATTCAAGCTACAATGCATGACCGTTGGACGGCCGTCTCCGGACACAACATCTGTCCGGGGGGATATCCCTATGCTAAATGGAGGCAGACCGTCCACTGCGCACTCAAGGTCTTTGCTCAAGATGTTTGCCGGCCACTGTACCTAGACGTAAGTTTTTAAAAGGCGCTGTAAGCCTAGTATGAACCTAGTGTATTAAGTTAATGTTGTGTTGATAGAATAAGAACGCTGTACATACATGTTATAATAATTATGTCAATAAAGTACTTACAAAATCAAACTCAAATCAATATAAATAATGGAAAAGTTTGACGCAAATAGGCTCCGTAACTACTGGACCGATTTGAAAAATTTTTTCACCGTTGGGAAGCTACATTATCCCCAAATAACATAGGCTATATTTTGTTTTCTTTTTGTAGCTTAGATTATTTATAGCCCGTGCGAAGCCGAGACGATCTGCTAGTTTTCTAATATATAAAATTTCCATGTCACAATGTTACCGTACTCCTCCGAAAAAGCATACCGATTTTTACCAAATTTATATGCTGTTTTCAAGGCAAGAGTGAACCGGTTTCTTCTGGGCAAGCGCGCTCCACCTTAGATCGCATTATCGCTTACAATCAGGTGAATTGCGATCAAGCGAAAGCCCATTATGAGTAAAACAAAAGTATTATAATATATATTTACTCAGGTGTCCAAGTAACGTACAACGTGTCGGAGCCCCAAGGCAGCCGCATCACCAGCGTGTTCCTAACCAACGGAGACCTCATAGCGCCTAACACATTGTACCACGTCGTGGTCCCTACTTATCTGGCCGACGGCGGGGATGGATTTACTGTAAGTGCAATCTATAATAATAATAATAAAGAAGAAATAATGAAGATTTGGAAAATGAACAAAGTTTACATTGTGCCGTTGGTGATGTCAAGCACAGGAGTCATTCCAAAACATTTGCACCACTCACTTAAGCTGATAAATTTACCCAAAAATGTATTTATTACAATGCAGAAAGCTGTGATTCTAAACACGTGTCGTATTATGAGAAAATTCTTACAAGACGACACAAATTCAGAGCCGACTTCAGAACTCGACACTCACTTGGTCTAGGCCCGTGATGTGTCGTAAACTACCGGAATTCTCTTAATTCCGAGAAATAAAAATGTACGAATAATAATAATTATAAATAAATAAATCGTTTATTGAGGCAAACATACCTTCTAATCTTATAATTATCTTCTTCTTCGTTCATTTGTTTATTTTGCAGAGCATGGGTAATAAGTTTGTAAATAATTTGAGTGCGCCACAATCTTAGCCTTTCGGCATTCAAATATGACAATAAAGATGTAAAGAAATATACAGATATCTTAAATCGTATGAGATAAGTGGCTGAGCTCTGGTGTCGAGAGTTTAACAAGCCGCCTAAGGGCCTCTTTTTTTATATACATATTAGGCTTGCTCTTGACCACAACTCACCTAATGTTAAGTGATATTGCAGTCTAAGATGAAGCGCCTCTGATTTGTCTTAACTACTGCTGCGGTACTTCAGTACGGGTCAGCTAGTAAATATATACTATCTTATACGTATTATAGTCCATGGCGGTAGGGTATATTCTAGTGCTCGCCTAGCTAGCTAGCACCCTCAAGTTTTGAAAAATATGTCGCCATGAACAGAACAGTATATTTTGGCAGCCAGCTTGACAGCCAGTTATTCCAAACTAGGCATGTTTCACCTTTGTTTGGAGTGTGGCTAACTCGAATACGCGCCCTGCTGGTTCAATAAAGCCTATCTTTTTTTTAATGATGAATAAGCTCAAGTTTGACCGCAGCTTGCCTAATGTTAAGCTTTAATGTGGTCTAAAATGTAACACGCTTGACTAGAAGGATCCTATTTCTATAATTGTAAACTTCTCACAGAAAAGAGACTCAGAAAGATGATTCCAAAGCTTCGCAGTTCTCACAATGAAGGTCGAAAAAGAGCTAGCTGTAAGAGTTAAAGAATAAAACATATATAAAATTTTTGATTGGATTAACAAATCCCTTATTTTACAGATGTTCCGTAATAACAAACTAAACGCTGAAGAGTTTGGTCGTGATCAAGAAATGCTGAGGAGTTTCATCGTGAGCCATTCTCCGTTAAACTATACGAAAGAAGGAAGAATTGTTATTAATAGCTGATAATTATTATAAACAGTCGATAATTGTTATAAGCAGTTGATAATTGTTAGAAACAGTTGATAATTGTTATAAACATTTGAAAGTAAAATAAAGTTTAAGTAAAAATGTTTTTATTTACCTTAAATGACATACACAAAAATCGTTACATAATACGAGTAATATTTAAATACAGAGACACTTGACATAGAGTTACTAGAAATAGACTTGGTCTTATAATTACTTAAATATACAAAGTTTTTAGCAGCAGGTCCTTTTATTAACAGTTGATAATCGCTATAAACTATAATTGTTACAGACAACTGATATTTATTTATAGAAAACTGATAATTGTTTAAAACTAAAATTTAAAAATTATTATCTTATTGACTCAGGCGTTACTTTGCGGAAATCCATTGTAAATAGATGACAAGATTAAATATTTAGTGTACTTCCGCTGTGATCCGAAATCCAAATTAAGACAAGTAAAAGAAAAATCAACTAAGATCAATTAACCAAGCTTAATTAACTAAGATTAATTAGCTGACTCTTCGAACGACAAGTCGAGAGTCTCTCGACTTGTCGTTCGAAGAGTCAGCATCTCCTGATGATGCCTTGTGGTTAGGCGAAACACGTGTAGAGTTAAGAGCTTCCGAATTGTGATAAGTAACGTTAATCTTAATTAATCTTAGTTAATTGATCTTAGTTAATTAATCTTAGTTAATTAAGCTTGGTTAATTGATCTTAGTTGATTTTTCTTTTACTTGTCTTAATTTGGATTTCGGATCACAGCGGAAGTACACTAAATATTTAATCTTGTCATCTATTTAAAAATTATTCTGTTATCTGATTAAATAGCTGACTATTTCATTAGTACAATTAGATAAACAAACCATATTTTTTTTTTGTAAATGATCTCTAATGTTTACCGATATTGAAAGTAAAAAATATATTTCGTTACGCAGTGAAATAAATATTTCTTATTGTTCGAAAATACCGGTTTCTTTTAATTTTATTTTTCTTTACCTTACTCTTTAAGTTCATAATTGTAGAAGTTAAACACAAGGGAAATTAAACACAACAATTCAAAAATATTTGAAATCTTGTACGTAGCACGTGCGAAGGCGGGGCAGGCTGCTAGTCTTATATATAACATTTTCATATCACAATGTTAGTTACAGTACTCTTCCGAAACGGCTCGACCGATTTTCACCAAATTTTATATGGGTATTCAGTAGGTCTGAGAATTGGCTACTCTCTATTTTGCAAACCCTTAAGTGATAAGGCAAAACAACGTTTGCCGGGGCAGCTAGTATTATATAAAGAAAAGAAATTAAAATAATCCTAGTAACACCTTTATTTTTCGCATCACAATACTTTAAAACGTGAAAAGATGTCCTGACCCGGACTCAACACATCTTTGTTTGGAAGGTAGGAGTAAGTCGGGCAAAACGTGCCATAGCAAAAAATACGCCAAAAGAAAATAGATGAATCATATGCCTGTTGGATATTGAGGGTTCCGTATAAAATACATTTTTCGAATGAATAATAGAGAGCGTAATAAAATCAACTCATTAAATCGTGGTATCTGATTAATTATGATGTGTTAACTGATAAAATTTGTGGCAAACAGATACTGTTATCACAATAATTACAAATTAATAATGTATCAAATTAAATTATCATTTAGACAACTCGAGCGGTTACTTTTGTAAATGTGCTTTATACTCTGACATTAAGTGATTTATGTACTAAAACTTTTTAGTTACTATCAATTTAATTAGAAACACTTGTAATAGCCTTTTTGTATATATGTAGGATTGCTATAGTGTATTGCTGTATTATGTATTGCTAAGTCATTTATAAATAAATACAAATTCGGATACAATAACCACACGGCTGGTTAGCCCCAAATTAAACCATTTCTATTATTGTTGCTAACACAACTGATATACTACATATACATACGTACATACAAACTCTATTTGGATAAATATTGAACTCCCAGATCGACATGGGCACTAGTAGGCCATGCCGGGAATTGAATACAGGACCCTCTAGTTGGCAGTCCGGCATAGTGACTATTACGGCAACGATCGTCTTAATTAGTAAAAGATTAAACTATTGCGATTTTTATTAAAAACTTTTACTTTTGGACTTCAACTGTATACTTTTTGCAGAGTTTCTGCTCGTTCTGTAATGGAAAGAGATAGTGGTATAATATTATGCAACTCCGTTGCGCACTCCCCGAAATGTATTCTATAAAACACCGACAGACTGGCAACCTTACGCCGGTGCTACAAACTATAAAGTCTAGATTTGGCGAGACAAGGTTGACCGATGTCAAATTAAAACAGTTAAAAGATATAATTCGGATACTATTTTACACATATATTCGGATACTATATACCAGTTTTATTTTCCATTCTATGTTATAAAGATTTAAGTGGATTATAGTTTTAAAAATACACAATTAGATAATTAAAGTGAAATTTACAATTTGACCTAACTAATGAATAACTTTTAAGATTTAGGTTTAAAAAAATACGACTTAATGAATATAGTCATTTACATATAATTTCCATCACCACGGAACCCTAAAAATTGACAAAAAACACCCATCAGGTAAATGGAGCACGGTAGTATGGTTCTAATGAAAGTGAAAATTTGCCGCGACCCATTCAAAGCTGGTGCGGTTGTTTTTTTTTAAGGAGAAAGGTGAGGCTCTTGTTTTGTGACGTCATAGACGTACCACCTTCACTTTCATAATAATTACTAGCAGGTAGACCTCTGAACAGAACACCTCACGAACATCATGTTTTGGAACATCTTTCGTACTAAAATGATTGCGGTCTCATATCTCAATAATGAGTTGACTAATCTCATTCTATTTCTGTATAAAAACTTTATATTAGATATTATGTATTACAAAAATAAGCAGTTTCTTCAAATACAAGGAGGAAATATTGTGCTGGCACGGCGTGGCGTGGCGTGGCGTGGCGTGGCGTGGCGTGGCGAGACGTGGCGAGACGTGTCGTCGCGTGGTATGGCGTCGCCTGGCGTCGCGTATCGTGGCGTGATAAGCGTGGCGTGGCGCGATAAAAAGTAACCGTCAATTTAAGGTCTTCTTCTAAGTCGGTGCGCTCTTGACAGAGCGTCGTGGTCGTCAAGAAGTAGTAGTGGATGGACAGATAGTACACGCCTCACGATGCCTCGCCACTTTTCTCTGTTAGAGGTCATCCTGGCGCACTCATTTAAGAGGGTACCCACGATTGTCTTTATTTGGTCTGTCCATCGAGTGGGTGACCTCCCGCTCGGTCTAACCCATACCAAATATTAATTATTATTGCCATACCAAATTTTTTTTTCATCAAAATCGGTTTTGCCATTTGATCATGAAGAAGTAATAAACACACACACACTTTCGCATTCACTATATTACTTAGTAGGATAAGATAATGGAAAATAACAAAGTTTACTCAGTTACTTGTTCGGTTTCACTTAAAACGTAAGTCCTATTTAAATTCAAGGTTACCTGTGAATAGGCTAAGTGAGAATAAGAACGTGTTTTAATTTGAAGTCGAATTTGAGCTTAATATAACAAAGGTAATTTAACAATACTACATTTTGTTTGAACGTGACTAATAATTTTATCAAATTAGTGTATTGTCATCGGTCCTCAATAAATCTGCAAAGTTTGAACGAAATCTGGCCGTTTAAAATGGGTCAAAATCGCGCCCAAAGAAATCGGTTACAAACAAACATACAGGTGAATCTAATAAAAAGCGTGTAATAAAAAAAAGGTATAAATCTAAGACCCACTGCCTGTCTGGCTATTTGTCTCTATGTATGCTTAAATCTATAAACAGCGCATCAAATTTTTATTACATAGGTCTTCAAAGAAGAAGGTCTATAAGTACAATAGAAACTCGATCAATCAGATTAATTGTTGTTTTTTAGGCATTCGGATTATCGAAAATCCAGATAATCGAATGTATGACTATCATTGGTTTTTTTCTTCCGATGGGAAGTCGGCGCGGGCAGGCATAATGCCATTTTTGTCTGACACGTTCAAGCTTGCCCAAATACGACTTTGGTAAATTGGACTGTAGTCCGGATACACTTATATGCTAATAATTAAACTCTCAGGTTGACTCGTTTATCTTGGTATATTAATTGGCCAAGCGCGAATGGGTCTTGCGTATTAAGAGTTCCATACCATTAATAAAATTTGGCAAAATAGAGTTTGTTATATGCGAGTGCCTCTTAAATATTTAATTTTTATTTTATTCTTAATTTTTAAAGTTAACATATAACTAAACATCCTGTGAATGTTTCAAGCGTTTGCCAGTTGTATTCACCTATTTATTATAAAGATTGAACTCATTGGCGGGGATCGAACCTTCGGGACGTGAGGCGACCGCTCGCCCGACCGACCTGTCATCACTTCGAGTTTACGAGGGTTCTAGGATCTTATTAGGAATACACCAAAAGACCTCCGCACTTAAGTTCAACCAAACATGCCCTCCTAATTTAGCACCTTTCTTTTTTTTACGAGAGAGAAATCTTTATTAAGATACCCAGTTACAATGGGATGAAACTGGGTTACGTGGGATTTTTACCCACCAAAACCACCTCGGTACCCAGTCTCACTGCTTCATGGAGGGCTTCAGGTTCTTCGGTGGAAACACACTGAGGCCCTTCCATCTTTTGCTTGCAATAACATCCGCATTGGCAAAGAACTGCCAACCCTACCGGGCCAATTCGAATGGACCTTGGAACCCCATTTCCAACAGTCCTTGAGCCTGGCCTAATTTAGCACCTAGATTAAAGTCGTGTGAATTCTCAGGTAGGTATTACGTGGATAAACCTCTGAAATTCAATAGACAAGTGCGGTTTGTAATAATATCTTTCGAAATCTAAACTCGGTACATTCTAAACTGCGGTCCAATATTGAGTTTATCTTTGCCTATAAAGATAAACTAAATATATAATATTAATTGCAAATAATGATTATTTTATATTTAATTAAGAATACATATTTTTAATACACGGTCTTCAAGCTATTTTACCAATATTTTTAGCCCTATATGATTTATTACGAAAAATACAAAATCAAGATTTTGCCAATTGAGAGGACCTGGATCTTACGACCCAGGCTTGCCCAGAGTAAGGTTCAGTGGCAAATCAACCTACTCCAAGTTTTATTTTGGTTTTCCCTAAATACAGTAGAGTACAATGATGTAAATAATTTGCCTCAAAAACTTAAGACAAATGATTAAATTAATGTATTTCATTAAACTAAAACGAAGTAATTGTATGTATTTTATTATCGATAAACATTGATCAATACAATATATAGATAGATAGATATACTCTTTATTGCAACACAAAAGGAAATACAAAACAGAGCAACAAAATAAACGACTTATAATTAGTGTTACAAGTGGCGGCCTTATCACTAATAGCGATCTCTTCCAGGCAACCAATGCATGGAGAGGAAATTACAATGTATGAGTTTGTATACTAGTTTAGATGAATTCTACTTTTTGTATCCATTTCAAACAATGCGCGCAAGAGCATGTTTTCTAGATTTTTGAAAGACTAGTCCGTTTCAAAACTAAATGGAAACGGAATAAATTAGTTTCGGACTTCCTATTACATATTAAATGGTTGGTTACTATCGGCAAGTAAACTTAGAAAGTGCTGTGAATCTTAGTCACGTGTTAAACTTACCGACTAGACGGTTGCGTAAAGAATATATTTTTTATTCTTCATCGGTGACTCCCGCTCCGGGTCGTTCTTGGTGCAAAGGTTGGTCATAGCTATTCAGCGCGGTAATGCAGCAAGCGTGATACCTTTGCACCAGGGGCGAACAGGGGCGGGTTATTTGATTAGTTTTTAGTATGTGACATGTTATTATTAATTAATTAATATTTTATTTTAGATTAGTTATATGACTGCGTGTATCTACGGACATTTTTCGATAGTTTGTACATTAAATAATTAAGTTGAGGAAAAATATTTTTGAGAAAATTTGTATTCTACGTATATTACTATTTTTTTATCCCCGACCCAGCCGAGGCCTTAAAAGTTTGACGTCCATTTTTTATACAATATATTAGAAAAAGACGAAACTGATATTCATTCGAAATCTTTGTTTTTGATTGAATATATATCATCGGAATGATAATAAGGCTATTGGTACTCGCATTTTTTATATTTGGTATAAATCAGATACGTCATTTTCTCTTCGCAAACGCGCGGTATGGCGCCGCACGTTTTTATAACGGCCCTTATAGCAGCAGTATTGTTTTGAGCTGTATGTAATAAGTGTGTTTTGAATTCTTATGTATTTTTATATGTTTGAAAGGTATATTAATCGAGAGTGTTCTTAGCTATATTTGATGAAAATCTGTCTAAGACGACCGTCGCCTCAAAATGGTGGATGATACAATTTGTTTACATCTGCCTCAATAGGTATCTTATACCACGTTAAACCACGATACAAATAGTTGTTAAGCGAATTCAGAGGCTTCAGTCAACTCGACACTAAAGATTGGACATTTAGCTCATCTATATATCATCATCATTAATATAAAGAGGAAAAGTTTGTTTGACGCGAAAAGGCTCCGAAACTACTGGACCGATTTGAAAAATGATTTCACTCCTGGGAAGCTACGAGTATGTTATCTCCGAGTAACATAGGCTATAGTTTGTTTTTCTTTGCAACTTGGATTATTTTAGAAACCGTGCGAAGCCGGGACTGGGTGCTAGTGCGAAATAAGTATGAAATGAAATGAAACTATGTATCTTATTACCGATCAAATATCTATATTAAAAAAAAAAAAACACTATTTAAATTTATATTTTACAATTAAAGACTAAATAAGTTACTAGGCGATGTTTATTACACCTAAATCTGTTTATGTAGAGTTTGCCTTAAACCGCGAGAGAAGGGCAGCACCCAGCTCGGCACAAGGCTGGCTGGCTTTGCCGGTCACATGACTGCCTTGATATATGTTTTATTGATCATTGAGAAATACTTTTATCCTCAACTTCGGTTTATGGGTTCCTCTGCTCTGCATACGGCCGGTGACTAGCTGGACTTTTCGGTATTACCTAGACAAAGATAAAGATAGATAAAGATTTTTATTGCTTCTTGGGTATGAGCTTGGATTACACAAACAAAACAAGAGTATAGGTACTTATATATAAGCTTTTGAGCCGTGCGTTGCTGGTTCATTGCGCCTCGCTGTAGGTTTTTTGAAAACCTGTGTCGCAAGGCAACCTATGTCTATATTGAATTACATTATCACACTTCTTAATACATTCGGTTTATGTTAATTGTAATAAGTGCATGTAGTACTAGTTTTAGTTAGTAATATAATAAACATAGACGGTTTGGCTAAAATGATCTAAGTTTATATTTATAGTTAAATAAATGAACAAATAAAATTATATAATTATATACTGTATAATTCTAATATTAGGTATACAGGTAAAAATTTACACATGTGTGTGATTGTCACTACTTCAAGCCTTAACGAATGAACCAATTCGTATGAAATTTGGTAAGAAGATAGCTTTGATTTAGGAGTAAAAAATAGGATACTTTTTATTCGACATTAGTAATTAGATTTTTATATTACGAAGGCGTATAAGAACCTAATAATGATTCTAATTAATTCTATGGTACATTATTAAACACAATAAAAACAAAGACCTAACTAACTATAAGTACTAGATAATATCTAAACAATATTCCAGCCATTAAAAACTCTTTTATACTATAGTAACAATTGTGGATGAGGAAAGAGTTTTTTTTTTCGACGACCTCGTTGGCGTAAAGGTTACCATGCCGGTCTGCTAACCAGAAGGTTCCGGGTTCGATTCCCGGCCCGGTCAACATCTTTGTGCTAATCTAAATTTGTTGGCTGTGGGTCTGGGTGTTAAATATGTATTTATATATAATATGTATGTATGTATATGTAGTATATCAGTTGTGTTAGCAACCATAATACGAGCTAGAAATGGTTCAGTATGGGGCTAACCAGCCGTGTGTGAAAGTGTCCTAATATTTATTATTTATTTATTTATTAATATTAGCTAGTGTCTGATTGAAATTTTAGCAAGAAATTGTCAGAAGCAAAATTTTTGTACATTTTCACACCCATACAGAAAAAACTACAGTAATAAGCTTATAGACTTTTGTATTTAGTAGGATAGGATAGGATTGTTTATGAACCCGGAGACCTCCGTTAAGCACAGAGACAGGTCACCGGGGGGGTTTTAGTGGGTACAAATCCCACTTAACCAGGCTGCGCCCCATCAGTCAGGTATCTTCTTAAATATTTCCTCCTCGTCAACAAAAAAAAAGAAACGATAGGATTGTTTCGATAATTATAATTTTATAAATATTTTATTAATTATTATCTTTTGCAGTTCGAGTAAAAAATAACATGTTATTAATAGTAAGACATAATTTGTAGTAACAAAAGACCAAATGCATGCTTAAAAATGTTGTACAACGATTTGATATGGGACTGACATTAAAATTCGACAAAAAAAAGCCATATTTCCAAGAGTTCCATAGAATATAAACGAAGAGCGGCAAAAAATGGTTGCCATATTCCTAATACAACCATCTACTTACGAGATTGTATTTTTAGGGTTTCGTACCTAAAAGGTAAAAACGGTACCCTATTACTAAGACTCCGCTGTCTGACTGTCTGTCTCCAGGCTGTATCTCAGAAATCGTAATAGCTAGAAAGCTGAAACTTTCACAAGATATGTATTTCTCGTGCCGCTATAACAAAAATACTAAAAATAAAAAGGGGGGTGGGTACCCATATAATAAACGTGTTTTTTTCGTATTGTTTAGCTATATATCAATAAAGGGAGCTGCTAGACACTTCAAATTTTCACTACATATATGAATGTGTATTAGCTATCAAATGAAATTATGAAATTAAAATAAAATAAATATTTAAGGGGGCTACCATACAAAAAAGGTACGGAACCCTTCATGCACGAGCCCTGCTCGCACTTGGCCATTTTTTTTACACACAGGATTATTACTTTTGTCCTCAACTTCACCTTTTCCGATTTGTATTTTTCGCTACAACGACTAAAGTAGCGTGACGTTAAAATTGAATACAGACTCTTCTCGATCGTCGCTGTCGACTAATTCTATGAAATCGAAAACGTCAACTTTCTTCATGTACTATCGATTCCAAATTTGAAGACCATGTGATTTTGCGATAGGTTATTACAAACCACATATTAGATCCTATACGTGGTCTACAAGCATAAGATTAAGTCAAACTACCACTATACTTAACTATCGATATCTTATTTAGAGTCCATTAAATACTCAGGTTCAAAATTCACAAATTACAGAGTTTATTTTATAGAAATCCTTTAGATATTATTTATTGTCTAAGGGATCGTTTAGATTCGTTAAGCGTTCGTTAAAGATTTTGCTAATAAGGGAATTTTGCCAAGACGTATAAAGGGTCATTCCCTTTATACATCTTGGTATTATTGAAAAATAAATATCATTTCTGTAATTTGCAGTAGGTAAATTATTGTATTGAAACTTGTAATTTTATTATTCAAGTCATCTAAAAGAATATTGTTACTAGTGAATTTTTATTATTTTTTTGTCAGAAAACTATTATTGTCGTTAGTAAAAAAAATAATAAGAATAATGATAGAATTTTAATTATTTATGTAATCTTCAGGAAATAACGCCGGACAGTAAAATACCATAATAAAGAGATATCAATCGTCATTATAATAATCGCTTGCAGAATAGACTTACTAAAAGACTTTTCAATGGGATAAATACAAACAAAACGCTATCTTATTTCTATCAATATAGAGTTTAAAATAACTGGCCTTGAGTTGCGAATTGTCCGCGAGACGTCAAAATTGTGATGTAATGTCAGTGCTAGAACAACTCTCAGTTCAGACTGACCTGCGCACGAGTTTGCGTACGAAACATGACGTGAAAACAAATGAATTAAACAAAAACAAATCGACCGTCAAAATTTTCACGTCGATTTCAAAATGGCGGCAAAATGTGTGTGGAAAATTTGTTTTAGTGTGTGTTTATCATTGAACTTTGTGACGACTTCAGTGGTGCGGAACAGAAAATTGTTTCCTCTAGATTTAATACATTATAATGATTTTCATGATAGGTAAGTTTTTCATGTTTATATATTTTGTCAACATATTTTTAAACTTAAGTTCAAAGAAAGTTAAGTTCACTAGAAGGCACTTAAATTAATAATATTTTTTTCATTTTAACGTGCGTACACGCAGTTAGCAATGAGGTTATATTATACGGATTACAAATTACCAAATTAAAATAAGAATTTGAATAACTTTTCTAATTTTAAAATTGAAATTATAAAATTGAAAATACGTTGTAATTTATAGATCGACTCACGTTTTAGCACCACTAGTTTAATTTAGGCTATAAATAATATAAACGTGACGCAAAAACTTCTTAAAATAGTCGAATCGTCATTTCACGCATTTTGGCAGTGCTTTTAGGACATTAAATATCTCTACAAATATTCAGTCACATTTTCGTGTCTATTAAGTCACGTGACTGCTAAAAAAATCTACCTAAATGAAATAGGTTTATTTTTTTTCTAATTTGTTTGTGTTAGCCCTCCGAAGCAAAAACAACGTGGTGTTACGTTTCAAGGTGTGTGTGTGTGTGTGTGTGTTGTGGCATTATAGCTCCCGAATGAATGAACCGATTTTGATATAGATTTTTTGTCGAGTGTGTTTGATGAGAATCGGTTCAAAATTTCCGCCGCGAAAAAATGGCGGATCACATATTTTTTCATCTGCCTCAATATGGGTTACGATGAAGGGCTTGACTTGTAGAATACAACCACTATGATACATTGCAATTCCAAGATGGTCGCCACCATAAAATATTGGCGAGTGGTTTCTAAATTTTTAATTTTATAGAACATAGCTAAATAGTTAGCTTTTATGTTTACATAGCTATTGCATGGGCAAGTGCGTTCCACTTTAGACCATAATATTGCTTACCATCAGGTAAATTATGAACAAGCGCATTCAACAATTTTATAGTGAATACAAAAAAGGTCGAGGCGGGATATGAATTAAAATTAACAAAATTTGTAAAGAGATTTGTTTTTAAATAATCAGCTGTACCTTTGATATAAATAATGTAATAATTACTATAAAAAACACTTCTTGTTGTGCAAGAATTTCAAATTAAGTAATTAATTAAGTAATTATGCTTAAGACCAAAATTCTTGTAAATAAACAAAATAAATTATAATACAGTTATCGACTCTTTAATTCTATTGGTATAAAATGTAGTCCAAATAGTATATACTACGTGACGAATATGAACCAACCGTGTATTAAAATATGAGCCTTTACAATGAGTGAGATTTAAAAATACAATACAATAACCAGACGTCTCATTCAAATAATAACAAATCAGAATTAAGACCCAAAACAAATTTATAGCAACACTAACTGCGCCTCGCAGCCGCGTTAATCCCGGATTGAAATTTCATCATCATCATCATCAGCCCGTCTGCGTCCACTGCTGGACATAGGCCTCTCCCAAAGCACGCCACGCGACCCTATCCTGAGCATATCGTCTCCATCCACTGCCTGCTTTTTTGCGTACATCATCGCTCCACCTCGTTGCAGGACGTCCTACACTACGTGTGCCGGTACGCGGTCTCCACTCCAGAACTCGTCTACCCCAGCGGTTATCGGTTCTGCGGCAGATGTGACCAGCCCATTGCCACTTCAACTTACTGATGCGTTGAGCTATGTCGGTTACTTTCGTTCTCTGGCGAATAACTTCGTTGCGGATACGATCCCTCAGAGAAATAATTGAAATTTGCCTACATGTTAATCCTTCTTCTAGTCATCTTCCTCCCTCCTTATTGAGGAGGTTTGGGCACTGCCCTCGAGGATTCCCTCTTTGGCAGGGTTGGGCGCTGAGTCCGCTAACTCAGGGGGGTTGTGTCAGGGTGCGACAGACCGCGTCTCAAGCACACCTGGCTCCGATATGGTTTCGTTGGCCTATCTTGGCTTTGTGGATCTTCTGAAGGACTCAGTTTCCTTTGTTACCGCCTAGACCCTCTTCGCCAGAGTCAATTTGGAGGAGATCTCTAGGGAGGGCATACCAGGTACGCACGTCAGGGGGACGTGCATGCGTCAGGGGGACGTTCATGCCCGACATGTGACATGTTAATCCATAACCTAAGCTATTAGCCTACATGTCAATTCATAACCAAAGCTGGAAACTCGGCTGGCATTTTAGGTACTCTTCCCACTGGCACTTGTTTTTACATTAGATATACCTTTAATTTAATTAATTTTGCATTAGATTTAGTTTAAGTAATATTGCTACATATTTAAATAAAAAATATTATTTGTAAACCAAAGCTATATTCAAAACAAAATTTCATGAAGAAGTATCAATCATACAAATACTTTCTCTCACACACGTCCACACATAGACATTTGCTTATAAAATATTAATGAAATTCTCTAACATTTTGCGATAATGACTCTGGAAAAACTGATTACAAACATTCGTTTATTAAATAAAATAAATAAGTATTTGGAAACATTTTATACACGGCTGATTAGCCCCATACTAAACCATTTCTTCATTATCTTATGGTTGCTATTATAGACATACTTAATTACTCTATCTTCTTCTTCTAAGTCGGTACGCTCTTGACAGAGCGGTCTTAGTCGTCGTGAAGTAATGGTGGATGGCACAGATAATACACGCCGCACGAATTTTAATACTTTATATCGATACATATTTAACACCCAAATTTAATTCATTACAAAGATGTTGGCCGTGCCGGGAATCGAACTCGGGACCCTCTGGCTCGCAGTGCGGCATGGTAACCATTACGCCAACGTATTATTAATCACTTTTATTTACATTTTAGCTAAACATTGACCAACAGGGCGCGATACTCTGGCCTAAAGTGTAGTATAGCATAAGCAGCCCACTTACGTTCCCACTGCTGGGACTCGGGGCCTTCTCTCACAAGGATATAGGCCATAATCCACCACGCTGGCCAAGGGCGGGTTGGCGGATGACACACATCTTCGAATATTGTGGTCCTCAAACATGCCGGTTTCCTCACGATGATTTCCTTTACCGTAAAGCGAGTGCAAATTCACACATAACTTGAAAAATAAGTCATTGGTGTAGGGCCGGGATCGAACCAGGGGCAGTCTGATTGAAAAGCAGACGTCATTACCACCGAGCCACACACGAGTAAAGTGTAGTATGTTTAGTCTGTAATTCCTGACTCTCAAGGTGGCCGGAACATACTGTTGTATTTGGCAACAGATTTTTCAGCTGGAGGTTTTTCTACCACCATGCAAAGTGTACCTTCGGTGATTTTGTGCAGACTCCGTAAAAGACTCCAGGTAGTACCCGCCGATTAGACAAAGTCGTCAACCCAGAATAACAATGGTCATTCATTCAAATTCACACTTGCTAATTTTGTAATCTAAAGTCTTAATACGCTATGTTTGCCATTCATGTTCTATTCCCACAGTTTTTATTAAGTTTGTAAAGAGACCTTGATATATTATGTTTGAAGTGTCTTGTGGTGAATTGATTTAAATGATCGACTGAAATACGCACATCATTAGTGATTATTGGTGTTACCCCATCACTAAACACGTAAGGAAGAAGATAGACGTAGAAAGGCGTGGCTGAGTTGTGTAAATAAGGATATGAAAGAAAAGAGAGTGAATATGACAGCTTATAGAATCGTGTGGATGTGGAAAACTTGCTGTGCCGACCCAACCTAGTGGGAAAATGTTGAAGAAGAAAAAGATTATTTTGAATTAATTCATATTTACTCGTTAACTCGCAGTTATCGCAGATAGATACTCGTAGATATATTATGTATGTGTACTCAAAAAGCTAAAAGACTATTTATTAATCTTAACTGTGTACCTTTTAAGGAATTCTATTTATTTTGACATACTTTTAAAGTCATTCTATTCAAAATACTAATATTCAAAATAGAGATGACGACTTACGGGCAGTGATAAAGGTAGAGAAGAAGTAGTTTAGTTATTTTGAGTAATAGGATTTTTAACAACGTTATACGCTTTTTAAGGTTCCGTATCTAAAAAGTAAAAGCGGGACCCTATTACTAAGCCTCTGCTGTATGTCTGTCTCCAGGCTGTATCTCAGAAACCGTAATAGCTAGAAAGCTGAAACCATCACAAGATATGTATTTTCCGTGCTGCTATAACAACAAATACTAAAAATAAAAAAAATAAAAATATTGAGGGGTCCCCATACAATAAACGTATTTTTTTCCTATTTTTTTACTATATATCAATATCGGTTAGTGATAGACACTTAAAATTTTCACAAAATACATAAAGTACATTGGCTAACAAATTTAATTAAAAAAAATTGAAATTAAATAAAAATTAAAAGGGGGGCTTCCATACAATAATGGTACGGAACCCTTCATGCGCGAGCCCAACTTGCACTTGGCCAATTATTATATAAGCTAGCCTATAATATTTACTTTTCCAGGTTCGAAGAAACTTCAGTGCTATTCCCAATATGCAAGTCGGACGATCTAAACTGCATCGGAGGGTTTCCCCGTCTCTACCATGCAATCACAGAACTTCATAAAGAAAAACCCAATGCTCTAATACTAAACGCCGGGGACGCATTCCAAGGGACCTACTGGTATACGCTACTGAAATGGAATGTCACGCAGCATTTTATGAATATGATACCTCATGATGCTTATGTAAGTCCTCTTATTCTTTTTTTAAGATTCCGTTAAAGTTAAAAACTGTCTGTCTCCAGGCTGTATTTCAGATACTGTAATAGCTAGAAAGCTAAACTTTCACAAGATATGTATTTCCCGTGCCGCTATAACAACAAATAAATACTAAAAATAAAAAATATGAAAATATTAACGTTTCCATAAAATAAACGTGTTTTTATCGTATTTATTTGCTATATAGCAATAACGGTAACTAGTACACACTTTTTTTTTACAAAATATATATGTGTCTATTAGCTATCAAAATAAATTATAAAATTTAAATAAAATAACATTTTGACGGGGGCTCCCATACAACAAACGTAATTGTTAAGTAGTTTTTTACTCGATTATCATAACGATATTTGGTAGACCCTCTGCATATTCACAGAATATTGAATTAAGTTTAAAAAAAATGATTAAATAATAAAAAAAAATTAAGGGGGTTCTCATACAACAATGGTACGGAATCGAAATCGTACGCACTTGGCCATTTTTATACTGTGTTCTCATACAAAAATAAAACGTCCTGAGATAAGTTGTATATATTTTTGATCAGATTTTTGTCTAACATAACATAATATAAATTACTTAAAATATTTTCGGTTTTTAAATTCGGATAAGTTATCAAGTAGTTTGCGCTGATTTGCTTGACATTGATATCAGATAATTGCTCAAATAACCGTGAATATTACTCGTACATATGTATATCTAGATGATTTAGCAATTTTCTACTCGATTACTCTATATTATGATAACATCTGATATACCATCAGTTGGGTGACATCGTTACGCCATAAAACGCCCTTCAAATGCTATGCGACCTTTGCACATTGTGGCACTCGTATATTTTAGCGTGTTTTATTGTTAATTATACTAAATGTCACCAGTGATTTCATGGCCTAAATCATCATACAATCCATTTCAAGCATTTGAAATGGATTGTACTGAAAGGTACCGGTGAATTTTGGATATTCTCTTTACTTTCTTACATGATAAAAAGGAGGCCTAAAATGTGGAATGGATACAAGTTGATGATGATTACAAAGTATAAGCACTTATAGTGTTAAGAAGCGTCTGAACATCGGCTAACTAATGTGATCCAACGTGATCACCATAGTTAAGCAACGGTTGACGCAGACAGCTTTTATGGGTGGCTAACATAAAAAAAATGTCGCCGTCCTGTCCCTTACCTTTCCATGTGCTGTCTCCAAGCATTTTGTTGCACGGGCCACATTAAAACTTTTGTTACCGAAAATTCTGGACACCAGAGATTGACCACTCGTGTACACCAAAAATATATTTTTTTAAATTATTCTTCTGCTATTTCAGACATTAGGTAACCATGAGTTCGACGGAGGAATAGAGGGCCTAGCACCGTACCTTGCGGCACTCCAAGCTCCTGTTGTAGCAGCAAATATCAACACTACATTAGAGCCTGCTTTGTCAGGCTTATATAAACCTCACATTGTGATTGAAAGGTCGGGAAGAAAGATTGGGATTATTGGTGTTATTACGCCGGATACTAAGGTACATGTCTATTATTACACACTAAATATTATTAGTATGTACCTATTGAACCAGCGTAAAAAAAGCTACACCAGCGAGTGTGGCAGCGGTGGTAAAACGCCTGCTTTTTAATCAGACGGTCCCTGGTTCGATCCCGGCCCTACACCAATGACTAGTTTTTCAAGTTATGTGTGGATTTGCACTCGATTTACGGTGAAGGAAAACATCTTGAGAAAACCGACAAGTTCGAGGACTACAATATCCGAAGATGTGAATCATCCGCCAAACTGCACTTGGCCAGCGTGGTGGATTATGGCCTCTATCTTTCTCCTCGTGAGAGAAGGCCCCGAGTCCTAGCAGTGGGAATGTATAGTGGCCTTCTAATGCTAGGCCGCGCTTTCGCATTTCTGAAATAAATGGTCTAGCCAAGCTTGAAACGATTTCCGCACGCAGCATCCTCCGCTGACCTCGATTTACAAACTGGACAGACATCCCACTGTCCTTGAAGCGCAATAGAGGTCATGCAACTTTTGACGCTTGGCATGTTCGACTTCGCCTTGAAGGATCTGCCGCGACCACGGGTTACAAAAAACCTCATTATAAAAAAATTGTATAAGTACTGAAGTTAAGATGTGATATTTTCGCGTAAAAAGGGTCACACTCACATCTTTACTAAAACTTGGAATGAGTCCAACAGTTAACTTTCTAGTGTGACCGTTTTTATAAAAGGATGCTTTACGTTTTACGAACAGTTTACAAAGTTTGTAACGTAATGTTTTTGTACATACATACTTACAGGATACTGAAAACATTTTCCTCGTCAGAATAATAGCCGTTAAATTATATTATTTCCATACTTACCGAAAAATTTTCTATTCTGGTTCAGATATTATTACTTAAATAGATGACAAAATTAAATATTTAGTGTACTTCCGCTGTGATCCGAAATCCAAATTAAGACAAGTAAAGGAAAAATCAACTAAGATCAATTAACCAAGCTTAATTAACTAAGACCAATTAACTAAGATTAACGTTACCTATCACAATTCGGATGCCTTGTGGTTAGGCGAAACACGTGTAGAGTTAAGAACTTCCGAATTGTGATAGGTAACGTTAATCTTAATTAATCTTAGTTAATTGATCTTAGTTAATTAAGCTTGGTTAATTGATCTTAGTTGATTTTTCCTTTACTTGTCTTAATTTGGATTTCGGATCACAGCGGAAGTACACTAAATATTTAATTTTGTCATCTATTTACAATGGATTTCCGCAAAGTAACGCCTGAGTCAATAAGATATTATTACTTCTTGACTATACTGTAATATAATTCAGCGATGCGTTTCCTCCACTCCATACAGGGTCAACTACACGTAATCTTTTGAGGCTCCGCCCTTTTGACAAATCTAGCGTTATTATATATTTTTTATTTAATTGATAATCAAGAAATAAAAGTCTGTTGTTTTTAACAAATAGCTCGTTGACCCACACACAAATTTACTGTGTGAAGCATACTAGATCTCATATATTTTTCGCGAACTTAACAATGTTGTTTGTCTGTTTGTTCCACAGCTATCATTAAATCATTCAAAATGATTAAAGGATGGCTCTAATTTACACAGGTCTAGTGTAACTAAACACACAAATGCACTCATATATAATACAATATTTATTTATTAAGTTTACAAAAGTCTTATTATTAGCGTATTGCAATACAGCAAATTTGCAGTTAGTTTTATATTTATAGCAGCAGTATCTTCCTTTAATTTATTTTCTCATTCCTTTTCAGACATCTTCAAAAACGGGAAATGTGATGTTTTCGGATCCAATAAAAGTAGTGAAAGAAGAAGCTAAACATCTTACTTCTAAGGGAGTGGACATCATTATAGTGCTGTCACATTGTGGCATTAAAGTTGATAAGTAAGTTATTTCGTTTTAATCAAGTAACGTTTAGGACATACTCGTATTTCACATACTGGTGGCTAGCTCCATACTAAAACATAGTTTGCTAACACAACTGATATACTAGTGCATAAATACTTTATATCGATACATATTTAACACCAAAACCGACTGCGAACAAATTTAGTTCATCTCAAAGATGTTGGCCGTGCCGGGTTTCGAACCCGGGATCCTCAGGTTGGCAGCCCAGCATTAACCATTACGGTCATCAAAAAATGAAACAAAGTCTAAAATCTTCTTAAAACGAAGTTCTTTATGACAAAAAATATTTTAATTTTATTTGGGAAGGGGAAATCGTGCACACCCTGTTGTCTTCTACTACACAACAATAATATTTAAGATCAATTCATTGGTAGAAATTTCTTGTGTCTAAAGAAAGTAGAAAATTTTTGAAAATGATACACCTACCTGTGTTTAGTAATTTATAATTTTATTTATAAGAACATAACTATGCGAAAAGTATGAATAAAGAAGTGGTTGCCAAAAAATTTGCTTATAAATAAGCTACTTGCTTATAATCGAATTTTCTTGGTTCACTCGCTCGAAGAAATCCATCAGGATTATCTATCTAAATCATTTCTCGGCTTAGAATAGAGTTATAGTCGATTTAAATGCAAAGATAGTTCAAGCTTCTAAATTTTCCAATATATAATAGCCAAGTTATTACTACGAGTAGGCAAGGAGCTAAAGAGCGATAATATTATTGTAACTTATAGTTTTTTATTGTAACTTATCCATAATAAAGTTATTATAAACTTTTTCGTGTTTTCTGCCAATAGGTATTATCTGATCATTTTTATTAGTAGTTCCCTGAACAGTAGACCTGGCGATAATTTTTTTTGGAAAAATATTTATAATTAATTATAGTACACTATATCACTTTATATCTTAACAATTACTTGACCAATTTTATTTATATTAAGGAAACCTAAATATGGTATTTTATCAGTCTACCAAATATATTTTAATTCGATCTGTAAATAGCCCTTCAACAGTTTTCCCCTTCTATTGTGGGAGCTACCCTCTAATCAAAAATCGTTGACGATCAAAAAAATGTTCGAGTAGTACCTATATACCAAGTATTTTCAACATTGGTAGAAAGTTATGGCATATACACGATAACCAGCATACATACAAATAAACATAAATACAGGTAGACGAATGCAAAGTTTCTCCAATTTCGTTTGCTAATGCAGACACTTCGCTTGCTTCGCTCGCTTGGCCGTTAAAAAAAACGACATATTAAACGCATATCAGCTCTTTTAATGGGCCATGTTTTTCTAAAATGTATGGCTGCTACATAGTGACTGGCAACATTGCAAGCAATACCATCTATAATATACAATGTTTGAGTTATTGCTGACGATGTTTATAATGGCCTATTATTATAGTCGATAAATTGATCACGAATCAATTTGAAAAATCTATCAAATTTTAATGTCATATTTTCTCTTAGAGTCTATAGTCTCGTAGACTCTCTTGACTGAGGTCCAAATTGCAAAAACTTATACATTTTGCATTCCAAGTAAAACAATCAAAATTAAAAAAGCGGACAAAGCTTTCAAATAATCATAAAATAAAGTTTACCAACGAAAACTCCACTATTGGTTTTAAAGAAAGCTGTCCTAGATTGTGAGCCAATAACACTATTTATCTATATCAAGATAAGACTGCACTGTTTTTTTTAACCTTGATAGGTTTGCGTTTGACTACAACTTGCCTGATGTAAAGCTACGGTGTGGCACGCTTACTAAGAGGACACCTATTTACTGTATTATTGAAGACCCCCGGATGATATACCTCTCAGGAAACAGAGATTCGAGGAGAGAGCTGTAAAGCTTCGCAGTCCTCGTTTTTTAAATACCAGTACTTTACTTTAAACCATCTTTTGCTACCGTGTAAAAATGTAGTTGTTAGAAAAAATTACAGTATCTCCTTGCCTAGTCGTGAATCTAAGTGGATAATAGTTTGCGACGTTCAATTTTCTGATAAAAATAATTCAGTAAAAAAAGCTGTTTATGTAAATATTTAATTAAATTCTCTGTAAACCAGATACAATCATAATAGTTTTATAGATTTGTCCCGTTTTTGCGTGGAGACAAATTTATCTAAGCAGATACTATCTTTAAGGTACCGGTAGAGATAACAGAGACCAGATTGAAATACAAAGCGTTATAATGATTATGTCCTCGAGATGAGACGGCCATTATCACTTTGCAATCACGTGCTCATAGTGATGAGAAATACTCGTAAAAACATAAATAATTCAATAAAATATATCTGTGATAAAAATAACATAATTTTTGTACGTGTACCTAACAAATAGTTTATACCTAACAAATAGCCCTATCCTATCTTACTAGCTTACATGTCAAATACCATAAAGTTAAGTTATTTTCATATACAGTGTAAACTCTATATAACGACACTGATGGGGCTGTGTATTTTATGGCGTTATAAAGAGTGGTCGTTAAATGGAGAGAATGTATCATTGTATGGAATACAAGCTAAACCAACTATAGCCAATTGGTTTCGACGCTTTAAAGAGTTTTTCGTTAAATCGGGAGACGTTACATGGAGTTTACAATGTATTTTGAATAAACACACTATCTTTAAAAATTATAGCCCATGTGTTATTCAGATTCATTCATTCAATATTTAAGAGCTGGGCTCTTGTCTATGGAGTTTTTTCCAGGTAGTTCTGTCTTCGGCCAAATCCTTGACCTCCCTATACGACATGACTTTCGCCTTCTCCTTAATTTGGTCTAAATATGATGTTCTAGGGTCTTCCTCATCCTTTTCTGGCTTATCTTTCCTTCTACGATATTTTTAATGAAATTGTCATGTCGTATAAGGTGGCCAACCATCTTTCCTCTTCTGTTGTCTATTGTATCTATTATGGTTCTTGGTTCTTGTACTAGGCAGAGTACCTCTTCATTAGAATCAGATGTATAAGCTAAATTAATGTAAACTTTTTTTTAAATTCCATTATGTAGTTTTTTAGGATCAAACATCCATACAAACTTTCGCGTTTATAATACCAGTAGGATTTCAAGCAATTTTATTTTCATTTTTCCAGTATAATAGCAAGAGAAGCCGGTGAGAACATAGACATAATCGTTGGTGGACACAGCCACAGTCTGCTGTGGAACGACGAATTATCTCCCAGCCACGAACCCATAACTGGACCATACCCAGTTATAATAGAGAGCAAGGATCGAAAAGGGCATCTTGTACGTAACAAAAAAGTACGACTATTTATATGTATTTTGCTAATTTTAACACAATTTTACATTAAAAAAAAAATAGGACACACGGCTAGCTTCATTACTAACTAATTTGTATTAACTTTTTATTAAATTTTGTATTCACTGTTTACTATACGTGAAGTAACTGTATATTTAACTTAATATATATTTTTTTTTCGTTATTTCTTCGACTGTAGTGGGTGGACGGGGAATTGAAAATGCCTCGTGCACCCATTGGTGGGTGGATTGTTGGGTGGACAGGTCATGCCCCTTAATTACCTTTTTTTTTAAAGATACTTTATTTTCAACTAACATAACTGACAATTGTTTTAAGATAAGATATAGTTCAAGAAGAGAGTTTTATTTTTAACCGACTTCAAAAAAGGAGGAGGTTATATATTCGACTGTATGTATTTTTTTTATATTATATTTAAATGTTCTGTGACTATTTTAAGTCAAGTCTACAAAATAGTATTAATTAAGAATCGAGATAAAAATTGCAAAACTCTTTAGCTATCACTTATTCATGAGATAAGGCCTGAGGACAGATGGACAGGAAAGTCACAGTAATTGGTTCCGTTGGTACCCTTTGGGCACGAAATCCTAAAATGACGTATGACTTATTTAAGGCTTCAGTTTTTACTTTATTGTTTTATCTTAACCACTCATAAATTAACTTTATTGTTTTATCTTAACCACTCATAAATTAACTTTAATTTTTAAATAGATTTATTTCTTAAATAATATATACTACACTTTTTTAATGTTATGTAAATTTCGTTATTTGTTTCAGCATTTTCGAGTTAAGTATTTAAGTAGGTTTACTTTGTTTTTTTTTTGTGAATAATACTTCGTATTTTGTATTTTTTTCATTTGTGTAATGACGTTAAGAAACTTGAGTTTATCTTTTTAATGATTTTATTGCTTGGGTCACTGTGTCAATGAGTTTATCTCATAATTTATTTTGGATATTGGTCTTAAGCTAATAAAGTTATATTTAGGAATGTTATTGCTCTTATCATCGAGGTAGGCCACATTTACGAAGGCCGTCTGGGACGTATGCGCAAAATAAATGCTTTTTCTATATTTAATTTCCTTTTTATGTGTAGTAAATTAAGTATTTAATTAATTGACTTCTGAATTTTAAAATGTTTCTTATTTAGTGCTTTGTTTTAATTTTGAATTATGTTGCGCTTTTCAAATCATATTTTTAATGCTACGTACATTTTAAGGAATAAATGAATTTGAATTTGAATTGCGCGCGACTGGGTCCCGTTTAATGCTGCCAGCTAAAGGCGATATTGAAGAAAAAAAGCATATTTTGAAATATACTATAAAATACTTCTTAAATGATAGGGCTAGGATTGGTCCAGTTTTATTATGTTTAAAACAGTGTTTAGAATCTTTAGAGTTCCGAAACACGATTATGCAAAATTTGCTCCATAGTTTTATGTGATTATCAAATGAAACGGCTTGACTAGCAAAATATACATATTATATCCATTATAATTAACTTGAAACCAAAGATGGTTACCAAATAATGTTAATTCGGAGGTTTCAACATTTCTTATTTAAACTTGTTTTATCTTTTCTAATAATAATTATAATAATAACAATTACGTTGAGTGATAGAATAAAGGCTATTTTAATTTTATTTTATTTTTATTATCTTTTCTAGATCCTCGTGGTGACAGCTTCGTCTTTCTCAAAGTATATTGGAAATTTGACGGCTTACTTTGACGATGAGGGCGAACTGATTACTTTTGAAGGGGGGCCGATTTTCTTGAACAGATCCGTTCCTGAAGGTTGGTTATAATATAGAATACATGTTTTTCGTCTACTAAATATTTTTTTTGTATTAAGAATGAACTATACGTGAATACAATCCGTTTCACTTGGTTTAATTTGCAAAAAATAAAGCGCTAGATATTTTTTATGAAATTGTAATTAAATAATGTGCAATTGTCCATAATATGTAAATTAAAAAACACGTATGTCTTTCACATATAATATTTTTCATATAATATTCATTTTGAAATTGGAATACAAGGCTTTGTATATTTTTTTTAATACATTTATTTTTTATTAACAAATAAACAACAAGCCTTTTTTAGACATTGTTCCAAAAGGGACTAATGCGACAAGCCTGGTCCCATAGCATTTGAATCGAATTACATATACCAAAAACTCTGCAATGTATGAAGTTTGACGACCAAAAACAACTTTTACTACTCATATTTTAAAGCAGAAATTCCAATTTATAGATCCAGAAATCAAAGCTCGCTTGAAGCCCTACACAGAATACCTACACAGAATAGTCAACGAGGTGGTGGCTCACTCTGAAGCAGATCTTCCTGACAAACCTTGCGGAGCTGGGGAGTGTGTCATTGGGGATCTCATCGCGGATTCTATGTTGAATTCTGTAAGTTTCTTTTTCCTATTGACTCAGGCGTAACTTTGCGGAAATCCATTCTAAATAGAAGACAAAATGAAATATTTAGTGTACTTCTGTGATCTGTAACCCATATTAAGATAAGCAAAGGAAAAATTAAAATATTACTTATTCCACTACAACTCACACCAGTAAACTAATCCCTAAACTACCCTCCTAACACAACGAAGTTTCACTCCGTGTGGCTGGTCTTCTCACATACCGGAACGACCTGAAACATATAATTCTAATATTAACGTTGACTATCTCAATTCGGAAATTCTTACTCAACACGTGTTCCTGTATTTCCACAAGGCATCATCGGGAGATGTTGACTCTTCGAACGACGAATCGAAAGTGAGACGCCGCGCTCACCGCTCTTGCTTGCAGTTTTTTTCACACACGGCTGGTTATTTGCCCCATACTAGTCATTTCTAGTTTGTGTTATGGTTGCTAACACAACTGATATACTTCAGATAAATACATAATTATATTTAACACCCCTAGAAATATAGATTAATCTATGAATAACTCACTTTTATTTTAACATTTTTTTTAACCGTTTGAGCTAATTGCTAACACAATTGCTACCGAATGGCCGCCGGCTAATACAAGACCTCGCGACAGACCAAAAAAGCGATGGAGGGACGAGCTTGACAAACACCTGAAAAATTGTGGTCCACAATAGCGCTAAATAGGGGCAAATGGAAAGAGGGTAGAGAGGCCTTTGCCTAGCAGGCTTTTAATAATAACAATAATAATAAAACACAACTGATATACTTCATATAAAATACACAAGTATATTTAACACCCCTTGAAATATATAGTAATCTACTATGAATAACTCGCTTTTATTTTAACTTTTTTTTAATCGTTTGAGCTAAATAGCTGAGCTTTGTTGTCAAGAGTTTTAAATTGGCAGTCCGGCATGGTAACCATTACGCCAATGAGGTTGTCCTTGGAACCGCCTTACCGACGTGGTTTTGATCCCGCCAATGCCCTCGAGCTTTCGCCAAAGTAAAAGGAAACCATAGCATGGTGGTAGGGCACTTTCTAGTACTCACCTGGCTAGCAACCACTCAGAAAGTGGTTGAAGCCAGGCTTAAACTCAGAAGCTGGTCTGAGTTGAAAAATCAGAAGAATCGGCGTACTACGGCCACCTCCTTGAGAGCCAGTAGCTCTAGACTAGGCATGCTCAACCATCATCGGTTGTGTCACTAACTATTAAAATAAAAAAATATTTGGACACATTTCACACACGGCTGGTTAGCCCCATACTGAACCATTTCTAGTTCGTATTATGGTTGCTGACACAACTGACATACATACTACATACATATTTTATATAGATACATATTTAACACCCAGACCGACAGCCAACAAATTAAGTCCATCACAAAGACACGACAATCATGGCCGTGGCCGGGAATCGAATCCAGAACCTTCTGATTGGCAGTCCGGCATGGAAACCATTACGCCAACGAGGTCGTCATCTCACGTGGTTAAACTTCCTACTGATCAAATGCCTAGCTGTCGTGTAAAAAAAGGCTTAAAACCTAGCTGTAGGGTGAAATTGGCTATTAGTCGAAAGCCTTGGCCCAGAAGCTAATTTTTTTATTGATTTTGCTAAGGTTCGTTTATTTGCAAGGAATTTATATGACTCAGAATCGTTTTATTGCAATTGTTCTATCAGAAAGATGAAACACTATCAATGTCACTAATAATCTCAGTATTGCGACAAACCTAATAGATTTTTATTAAATTTCAGACAAATGAAAGGAAAAATTCGACTCACCCCACAGTCGCTTTTATTTTAAGGAACATGATCCGAGGAGGTATTTCCAAAGGAGGTGAGACAACGTTATTTTCTTTTTTCGAATATTTGAGTTTTTATTAGATTAAACAAAAGAGAGGCATATGCCATCAGTAGTACATTTGGCATTTTGATCAGTATGTACTCGTATATACGAGTATATACGAGTATATAAGTTTCTCTGATCCCTCATATTTACATTTATCCTAATTTGACAAATTAGCAGTCGTGGAAACCAAGGATAACAGAAAATAGGATAAGCATGGATATGGCATAAGAGCAATTGTGGGTTGCTGGTAAAACGTCTGTTTTGCAATCAAGATAGCCACTGGTTCGATCCTAGCCCTACCAATGACTTTTTAAGTTATGTGTGGATGCAAGTGCTTTACGGCGAATTAAATCATCGTGAGGTAACCGACAATATCTGAAGATGTGTGTCATCCGCCAACTCGCACTTGACTAGTTTGGTGCATTGTATGGCCTATATCTCTCTCCTTGTGAGAGGAGGCCCCGAGTCCCAGCTGTGGGAACGTATAGTGGGCTGCATGTTATGGATATGGTACGTCAGGAAAAAAGATGGCCAAATTGGCATAACTGAAAAACAAACAAACATAACGCAGTGTTACGCTAATTTCGACTTTTATCTGTCCATTTTCAATATCGTTTATTAAAGAAATAGTACGCAAAATTGAACTTTAATACGACATTAAATACAGATATTTCCGAGTACAAAACGTAGATTGTAACATTTACGTAAGATTGGCTCTGCCAGCGTCTACAGTTCTATAATTTACGAGTAGTTAGTACCATCCGGTTGCACGGTTGTCTCAAAATAAAAACACACTCAGATTACATTTTTACTAAAAAAATATCATCATAGTATAAATATAGCAAGATCCTATGCTCTCATTTCATTACTGAGTTTAATTGATAATTTGATTACATTTTTCCATCGAACTACAATAAATAGAATAATAACTTGGCCGATAAATTCCACGCGTAATCGTAAAATACCACGGTGGGCGGGACAAAACAGCTACCAGCGCGCCCGCGTGGCGTCACATGGTGTGGCACGGCACCAAACGCGTGCGAGCTTTGTGTGTGTGAGTTTTGTTGGGATAGCAGTTTAATCGTGTGCGTAGATGGATACAAATTCTAAGCGGCAACTGTAGGAGTTACTCTCCTGTTTATTAGTTCGTTGCATTTTCCTTTTTTTTTCAGAAATAACTCGTGGGAGCGTAATCACCACTCTACCTTTCGGTAATAAGGTAGTTTCGTTCACAATCAAAGGCAAATTCCTATTAGACGCTCTGAACAAAGCCTTAGAATCCACTTGGACAGTCAACCCTTTCACAGGCCCTCATTTGCCTCACGTGGCTGGTAAGTAAATAAATAATCAATCAATATCAATTAAGAGTTACAACTCTAGTCTGTGGAGATTTTTCCAGGTAGTTCTATCTTCAGCCAAATCCTTGACCTCCCTATATGACAAGACTTTTGCCTTCCTTCCTTCCTTAATTTGGACTCAACCTTAGTTTGCTCCAAATCTTACCTTATTAGGCCTTCCTCGTGTTCTCCTGACTTCTATCTTTCCTTCTATAATTGTCATGTCGTATAAGATGGACAATCTTTGCTCTTCTGTTGGTTGTTAATATGGTTTTATGTTCTTGTACTAAGCAGTACCTATTCTATATTTAGTATATCTTATGATATAACCGCCAATACAAAATTAGATGTCGGGGTTGTGTCTAAATGTATTTTTTTGTGTGCGACTGAAATACACGATGTAATTCCCAACACCCTCTTTCATTATCGGACGAACAGGGAAATACCAAGGCGGCATCGGTTTACAGTTGAGATGCCTAAAGCACGCACTAAGCGATTTGCCTCCACCTTTGTTGTTCGAACCGGTCTGTCCCCCTATTACTTTAATTCAGCGATTTCCAAGGCGAGAGTGAATAGGTTCTTTCTAGGTAAGCGAGCTCCTTCGTAGACCTCAATTTCACTTACCATCAGGTGAATTGTGGCTCAGTTCAGCGCTTGGCTGAACTATTCAGAGTAATAAATGAAAAAAAATGTTTGTTTAATATAGGTATGAAGCTTATTGTGGACGGGGTAAGGCGTGTGGTGGAGTCTGTATACATTCTATATGAAGACGGATACAAGCTACTCAAAGACGATGATATCTACCGCGTAGTAACTATGGACTTCCTTACAAGCGGTGGTAATGGGTTTAAGGTAATCATTACATGTCATTAATTACTATAAGTATAGAATACTACAGTAGTATAGAACTATAGAATCTTTATATGTATTTTGTGGTATATATGTATATTGAACGAGCAGAGAGACTGCTAGGAGGCACCGATATACAGTGGAGATATGCCGAAAATGTGTACTAAGCGATTCATATCCATGTTTATAGTACGGACGGCCAAACTGTGGAACTACTTGCCGGAATCCCTGTTCCCACTGAACTACTCCTAGACAAGCGCGCTTCATCTTACACTGCAATGTCACTTAACATCAAGTGAGTTGTAGTCAAGCGCAAGTCTATTAAGCGTAATTTTTTTTGAGTGAAATGTTCATATCGAAAAAGGTTCGCCATGTATTTATAGAAACAATAATATGCCCCCCAAGTCTCGTGTTTAAGACACTGGTAGCTTACTCCCAACGGTAATAGCTACATTCATAGCCAATAGGTACAAAAATTACTTTACTCAGCTGTGCGACAATAATTTAAAAGTTTTGTGGACTGGGACATAAATGTATGAAGCAATTGCAATTTCGTGAATTTTCTTCTACGTAAAAGTTATAGTTAACTTTAGTATAAGTTATATAACTAAGTGATTTAATTCGTGAAATTGCAAATATTAGACCAAATGTTTGAGATGTAATTTAAATTTCTTTAAAAATCACATCATCCAGTGACTTTTTTAGTATTGATTCATGTATATTTTTTTTCAGATGCTGACAGAAAACGGTGAGAATTTCGAAATTTCTGGAGTAGATTACGAAGTATTTGAAAATTATCTCAAGAAAATACCACCTATTCACCATCAGCTGGACAACCGACTAAGTGTAATTAATGAATAAATTTGTAATAGTAATTAGATAATTATATATTTATAGTGTGGTTTATGGAATTGATAGATGTATTTTATAACATTTACTCGTAATTTGTGCCTCTTTAAGTAAATTTATAGTAATATGAATTTTGAAATTAAATCGAATATTAAAATACTTTATCAGTACTTTTTATTTTAAATAAAATAGTAGGTACTTAGCAAATTATTTTATTCCACCATCTAAATGAAAATAAAAAACTTTGTCTGTGATCGTTTTAACAATCCGATCCAATTAAATAAGGTAAAGGCACCTATTTCCGCGGTATTTTCACCAAAACTTGAAAGGATATTGAATATTAGGCATTAACTGAACCTTTCTAACAGTTTGGCTATTTTTATTAGAAGCTTTATTGTTTTTACTTTTTAAATAGACTATATATTTCATAATTAGGTTAAACTTTGTATTTAAAATTAAATTAAATCTGAAAAAAGTCCGAAGCACCTTATTCCGATGTAAAAATCCTTATTCCGATGTATTTGGTCCTTAATTCCGAGTGTACAAAATAGAACCGGTAGGAATGATACATGGTGTTAAAAAAATGACTACTTATTTATTAACATTAATTATTTATGAATCACATTATTATTATCAATATGGCTCCTAAAGAGCTACGTTGAACTGTCCGAAGATTCACCGAACAATTTGTTACTGGACTTCTTAACAATGAGAACTTTTTGATCCGTGTTATAGCATTTTGGAGATCGTCCTCTGTATATTTTATTCTAGGCTTCATTATCGTATAACCAAAAAAAATAATTAAAAATTTGAATAGCCTCACCTATTTAATCTTTAAAACAAATTAAACAAAGAAGTGAGCTACATACAACGTGTTGCTTTGCATTCTCTCCAAATTTGTAGAGATAAATATACTCCAATAGCAGACCATGAATAAACGATGGCGCAACCTTGAGATGGAGAAAAAAACATCTGTTCCATACAAAAAAATTCATTGATCGTCGACAAAATATATGAAACAGCAAATGTTTATTTTTTTTTTGATTTCAAAGTTGCCCTTAGTTTATTCGTGCTCTGCTAGTGGAGTAAAACTACCTCTTCACATTTGCAAAGCAACATGTTGTATAGAATAGAATAGTAATTTTATAATTTTTTATTTAGTTTTTGCATTTACTAAAACTAAATAAAACTACATTGTTACCTGTACAAGTTGTGAACACTCTGTATTTTACTTGAGTCTGTGCCGCGGAATTACGTGCGTATAGAACCTTATCCCGACCTACTGTACATCGGAATAGCGTTTCGTATAAAAATATCATGTTTCCTAATTCCGAGTACTAAAAAGTGTATAAATTTGTCATATTTTTTATACAGAAAAAATCTTATTTGCAATGTCGTCGTATTTATATACATTGCTTGCTAACACTTATATAAGATTAAATATGAACTTTAATTTTCTTTCTTATCTTCTCCATACAACGAATTAATAAAATAGGTAAATAGATCATCTATAACATGCTATCATTAGTGAATGTGATGCAAAAACTTACCTCGGAAATAGATTTTAATATTCATTTCATATTTAATTTGTCAAATCCAAACCGAGATATCCTTAATCATAAAAACAACCCAGAAAATCAAAATATATATCAATACTATGAAATCGCTATTCCGCGGTATAGATCGTAATTAGGAACTGACTAAAATATTTAGCACCTAATGCCGAGGTATATTCGAAATACATTTGGGGCTTAATTTACTCAGAAAAATGCACAAAAGTTAAGTGTTTTAGATTAAAAACATATTTTTTAAATAGTTTAACACAAAGAAGTAAACACAGAGTACAAAAATAACGAGAAAAACACTATTTAAAAAAACATGGTATTCACGTGCACAGGGTCCAAAATGTATGAAGCGTGCGTTTGAGCCAGCTGCTGTCGCTATTCTAACCGATTATTTCAAACTGTTTACACATGACACCACTTTTTTGATGATATAACTACGCAAAGATATATTTTCTATTGAATGGAAAATCTTGCATTAATTTTCATTCTTTAAATCTCTTGTAAGCGCTATTTTTCTAAATACCTCGGAATATGGTGCCAATTCCAGAACCCCTCGGAATAAGGTGCCTTTACCTTAATTAAGACTTAGAGGCATATGTCGTTTTCTAGTTCATGTCTAGCTAACAACCACCTTCAAGTTGAAAAATATATCGCCAAGTTCTTAGAAAATTGTTAGTAATTGTAAGTTATTTGTGTTATATTTAAAATTATCAAAAAGATAAATCAAAATCAAATCATTTATTCACAGAAGTAGTAGTAGTAAGTAAGTAGATAACTGATTTATAAGCTGTTTGAAATTTATTTCATACATGTGATTTATGCCAAGAATTTTTTTGGTTACTATATAAGTCAACTATTTCAATAAGTAGGTACATTTCATAGTAGTCTATTATATTTTTAATTAAGTACTTAATTTACTACAAGAATTTTTAAATTTCTTGTTCCTACAAGAAATTTAAAAATTAAATAAATTTTACACAGATTTAATTTTATAATTTATCCCTCTACTAACCCTCTATCATAGATAGATATATAAATACGTTATTAAAAGACTCACAATAAAATAAAATTACAGAGAACACACACAGAACACCTTAATTCAGAGATTCAAGTTCGAAACTATTTATTTACCAAAATAGAGTAAATACTTTAAATAAACAAACGGTAGCCTTCAAGCTGAACGTGATTACAGAATCTCATGAAAGAACTTAAATTTAGTAATCAATTAAATACAAAATACAAATAAAAATTAAGAAATATTTCTGATTTTTTATTCAAAGACACAAAAGAGTTAGAATGAAAAAAGCCTTGATTAGTAGAATACATATAATGTAACACCTATAAGCTTCGATCAAAAATGTACTAGATTTAAGGTGATGTCTCTATCAACGAAAAGGAAAATATGACCACATGTATGAGTGTGGTCTTATATGAGTTTGAGGAATTGAAGCGTTATTAGTATAGTAATACAGTTGAATTTTCTAACACTCACTGCGTACGGTCATACAATTTTATAGCTGCTATCGCGGAGATAGATACCTTATGTTTATAACGAAACTCAACCTTAAGATACAGTGGAAAGGTTGACTTGAATTGAAATATTATTTGTGACGTAGTATATTGTAATTGATACAATAGTATAGTAAACTCAGGCCATTTTTTGTGCTGTGTTTGTATGCAACACTGAATCTGGTATATATTTGATCGAAGCCTTTAATGTATTTTTTAGCCACTTCTAAAAATCTTCAGTCGGAGTTTACGTGTCTTAGGGTGTAAGCTGAGTAAGTAAATATTGATAGATCAGTCAGTGAGTTACTTGCTTATACCAGGATTAGCTAAATGTAGCTTTGTATACATAATGTATAGGAACTCAACAGTCTAACTAAAGTTCTATCTCGCATCAAGTATTCAACACATGAAGTGTTGGCAGGAAATCTGTAGACGTAACGCCTGATTTGTCAAAGCTACGGCACGGTGCACAGACATGAGTAAAATACGAGTACGCGTATCTGTCAAGCTATGTAGAATAATATAGTGTAGTGTAGCTGAAGTTACATAGATTTATGGCAAAGCGATTCGCTTCAAAAACTTTGTCGTGACAGGACCATTTGAAGTGCGTGTATCTATCAAGCTGCTACATAGAATAATAGGGTGTGGCGTAGCCAAAGTTATATAGTTTTTTTTTTTTACTCTGTATAGGTTAGCGCTTGACCACAATTCACCTGATGGTAAGTGATATTGAGGTCTACGGTGGCTCACGCTTACCTAGAAGGAACCGATTCAAACTCGCCTTGAAAATTGCTAGATTGTATTCATTGGGGAACAGGGAATTCGGCAAGGAATTCCAAAGTTTGGTGGTTCGGATAACAAAGGTGGAGGCAAAACGCTTTGTGCGTGCCTTGGGCACCTCAACCGTAAACCGATGCCGCCTTGGCGATTCCCTGCTCGTCCGATAGTGGAAAGGGCGGAGGGAATTACATCATGTAATTCAGTCGCACACTCTCCGAAATGCATTCCATAGAATACCGACAGACTGGCAACAATGCGGCGGTACTCTAGGCTCTGCAACTTTACTTTGCAAAGATTGTCATTGCCTATGAGTCTCTTTGCATGCCGTTTAATTGACTCCAACGCCTGAAGCTGGTACTTTGCCGATCCATCTCAAAGGTGCGAAAAATACTCCATGCATGATCGAATTTGTGCTTGATATAATAAAAGCAGGTGTTCCTGCGTGGAGTACTTTCGCATCTTCGATAGGATACCCAGCTTTTTGGCTGCTACGTGAGCCATAATTTATGACAAAGCGAAACCGCTGGACTATCCCTTAAGTTTAAAATACAACAGTTACTATGCTAAACAACGCGATATTAGTCTATAATCCCTTGGTCTGTGGTTCCAAACGTAGGTTCCAATTCGAAACTGTGTTTTCAAAGAATAACATTAAAAAACGACCTGTATCTGGCCGGTTGCCAGATGAATGTTTTTAAAAAGAACCAATATCTGGCCGCTTGCCAGTTGATGCGTTATACATGTCAGTTTGTCTGTCAGAATAAAAAAATATTCAATGTTAGACTACTCTCACTCAGCACAGTGAATGATGTATCTATTACCACTATTAGGATTAGCTATTTTCATTAGTAATGGCGACAGTTCTCATTGTCTTAAAAACCAGACTTAGGCGGCTGATTTGAAGAATAATTGGTATTAATTATAGGTTTAAACCCTGAAAATGTCAGCCTCGGGATTAACTTATTTGTCAAATTTTAGTTAGATAGATAATTGTAATTCTTATAGCAAAGTCTTGTTGTGCGTTGACCGGATTCATTGATGATATATTATAAGGCGCAACAAAACGTTTGGTATTTCCTTACAACTCTTGTCAGTAAAGTTTATTTTTGTTTGCCGATGAGTCAAGCCGTGATTGAAATGTGTAAATAAAGTTCAGTAAAGCTCGTAGCAGACTCAACCATTTGCTTGAACTCCTAAAGTCATCTGTGAACTCAGTTCGACATTAACCAAAATGTTAGTTTGTGAAAATTTATTATTGAGAAATCTATGAGATCTAAACTTTGAAAGCCTTGGGGCGTTCCTAGATATTTGTGTGGAATAATAGAAATTTGCATAGTTTTACAACAGGGACTATAAAGTTTGAAGAGAGCTACAAAGAAGAGCAAATAGCAAGATAAGTATGTAGAGTAATTATCAACTCTCATGCTCATCCCTTAAGGCCGGTTTTAGATCATCTTATTTTATCTTTAAATTATATTATTTACAAACTACTTTTGATCTAGAACTTTTATAAATTCTCAGAAAAGAGCGCGAAAGTATGCACGCATGTACGCACAAAATGGATTTTTTTATAAGAATAGAATATAACTTGTACAACAACCACAGGTAAAATGAGCTTATGTTATCTATGGAAAAAAACATGTATGAGTACAAAGACGGCCTTATCACCATTGGTGATCTCTCTGTTTTTCATTTTGTTTTAAGAATTTAATTAAAAAAATATGTATGTAAGCATGTTTGCGTGATTGTTCAGGAGAAATGCTGCAAGCTTGATTAGACCCAATTTCTGCAGTACCATTGGATTCAAATTTGTTGTACTTATAATATGTGTGACAGTTAAAATATGGATTTGTTGTACTTGATTTAGTTACAGAATTGATAGAGATCAAACTAAGTGTATTATTACTATTACTATTAAACGATATAAACAAATTTATGTCGTTTTTACTCGTGGTTCTAATGAATACTAGTTTTCTGATCTACCTAATTAGTATTTTTTCAAATCTTTGGCTAAACCTGTGCAAACTATCTGAAACTATTGAACTCTCAAACGTTGATTGAGAATCGTATTCCAGATAGTGCTAGATATTCAAACTTGTAATTCTAAGCATTTATTTAGATTCGTTTCGTTATCTGTGGCACATCAAAGTTTGTCAATAAATATTTTTACTAGCTGACCCGGCAAACGTTGTTTTGCGTTAAGTACAGTTACCATAATCACTTAGGGGTATGTAAAATAGATAGTAGCCGATTCTCAGACCTACTGAATACGCACATAAAATTTGGTAAAAATCGGTTAAGCCGTTTCGGAGGAGTACGGTTAACGATACGGTAACTAACATTGTGACATGGAAGTTATATATATTAGAATATTAATTTACAAGTTTTTTACATTTTTTTATTTATTTTCTTGTGATAAATATTTCCAGCAAAACAATTCTTTTCATTTATCATGAATGCGAAATAAAAAATAAAACTATTTTTGTACTAACCTTTACGTATAAATAGTGTGGAGTTGGTATTTAAGCAAGAATATAAAACAAAAAATTAGAATGTATCGCAAAACAACTATGGCCTTGATCCATGATCACTATATTATGTGTATTACAAAAGTCCTACTGTCTGTTGAAAATGAACTCAAAACGAATTTTCGAGCGGTAAATTTTCCAAACGGAATTTGGAGCGATTTTTATTTTTAACCATAGTGTTCCTTGAGTAAGAATTTAATTTATAGCTAGCTGCGCACCGTTGCTACCCGCGTAAATCCGGGATTTAATTAGCCTACGAATATGTGTTAATCCAGGGTCTAAACTATCGGGGAGGTTGAAGAGTACATACATGTTCCAGCCCCCCGGCTTCAAGGCGCAGCGAGGGAACACCGTGGAGGTTTTAGACGGTAGTGGTCGCCACTCTGGCACCGAGTCCGATATACCCCGCCGTCTCCCCCGAGGATTGGCGGGCATGCGTAAATGCATTTCCTCCACGCCAAAAAAAAAAGGTTCTAAACTATATCCTGGATGGCACCACGTGCACTGCAAGGAGAGTCATTCCCTGGGGAGGAGTCTCGCAGGCTAGCCGAGGTGGCCGGGATGGTGAGTTAATGCGAAGAGCGGAACCTCATCCCGCCCTTTCCGGTGAGGAGGCCATCGTGAGGTTTTAGTCGGTAGTGATATCTTTTGGCATCGAGCCCGACATACCCCACCCGCCTCCCCGGGTGTGGTGGGCATGCGTGAACGCATTTCGTCACGTAAAAAAAAGGTCCAAACTATATCCGCACCAATAGAAAAGAAGTAACAAACATACCTACACACAAAAAATTTCGCATATACAGTATTAGTAGGATTTGTTCAATTTTCAATTGGAGGTGTCGAAAAAATTCTAGCTGCTTACACGAAAATAATCATGCAAAACCGAAGCAGATCGCTAGTTCAAATTAAAATAAAACGCACTGAAGCGTAAAGTCCTTTCGAATAAACTATTTTCCTTATTTTTAAACCAGTTCAGTTAAAAGGGTACATAAAAATATTCAACGCAAATTTTGATGCAAAACAATGCATTGAGCTGGTATTTCTCACTGAAGTTACAAGCGTTCTGCAGCTTCTGATCGCATTGACCTTTGAACTACCAAATTATTTTCTACCGTCGAGAGAAATGATGCACTAAAACTTTACGATAAAATACCGAAATATTCTTTAAGAAATGCGAAAGTGGCGCCTTCAGTCAATTGTTTTAAACAAGTTGGTTTTCCAAAGGTAAGTTCGGAGGTTTTACGGTGAAAGGAGGGACCGCCAAAAGTTTCGGACAACATAACTTCTTTAAAAAAAAGTCGATTGTCATTGCCATCTATTACCATATAAGGATATAAGGTCATAATGTTACTCTACCATAATGAATGGACCTGACAATTTGCAACGTGTGTGATAATTACAAAATAACCGCAATTTCACAGATTAAATGTTACACATACTATGAACTCTTAATTGTCGTTATTGTTCTACCATAAAGTATTCACATCGGCATAAATAAACATATTATATATGTAGGTATCATCATCATCATAATATTCACAAAATTTATGGGCCACTGCTGAGCATAGGCCTTCCTTCGTGTACCTACGTCACACGTCTCATTCTTGCGCTGTCCTCATCCAGGTTCTGCCCACGATTTTTATCATGTCGTCGACCTAACGTGCTAGTGGCCGACTAACTAAGACCATTTTTTTGTTGACGAGGGGGAAATCTTCACCAAGATACCTGGCCACAACGGGGCGTAGCCAACTTATGTGGGATTAGTACCCACTAAAACAGCCCTGGTGACCTGCCTCTGTGTTTAAAGGAGGACTCCGGATTCTTTCCCGGAGAACTTCTTGCATTGCGTGTAGCACCCCGGACTCGATGAAGGGGGTGTTGGAGACCCATCTTAGAGCATCCTGATGCCCTTTTGAGTCCCCACTTACGAAAGATAGGGGCAGTTCCGCAGCTTTATTCTTTCACCTAGACTGCGGAGTTAGACTTACTAAGACCTAGCCTACAGCTTAAAATGGCGTACCCTAAGTAAGGTAAAAGTATCAGGAAAAAAAGCCCCGGACAAGAATCTAACTCTTAAATTATTATTGAATGATCCATAGTAGTCAAGATGCTTCTTTTTAAGTAAACTTTTTTTATATGTTCACCCAAAGTCCGCAAGAATAGTTATTTAACTTCGGTGAGCATCTGATTACCCCAGTTAGCCGAGCTACAAGCACTACACCTAGATGGAACCATACAAAAGAGGAGAGTACATACTATATTAAATCTATCCCTCCCCTTACAGATTTATTGTGCAGATATTAAATATAAAACTCAACATTAGTGTTGGTGTCGCGAAGGGTCTCATAAAACCCATAAAGCCTTTATCTGAAGGCCTTTGGAGCAACTATGTTTTCATATCACACTAATATTTAAAAGTAATCGTTTGTGTGTATGTAGGTATGTATATACACGCATAATGGGAGGTTAGAAGAGGATCTGACTGCGGAAATCAGCAGGATCACCAAGTAATATGTATGAATGCATGTTTTAACATATATATGCAATCCGATTCAAATGCTTAGTGATCTTAGACAATTACGTTAATTACGTGGTTTGGCGCAGTGAGCGATAATGGTGACATTTATTTACGAGTAATCATTTCATTCTTTTACATTTTATTGGTAAAATCCCTTTTTTACTTAGGAGGTATTTTATACAATATACCTGGATACGATTGGGCGCTGCCAGGTTATGTGGGACTTATACCCACTAAAACCACCCGTTGATCTGCCTTTGCTTAACGCAGGACTCCGGGTTCTTCCGGGAGACATCCCAGAGTTTGCGTCCTTCTTGGTGATTGACGTATAGGTCTTTCACCCCGGACTCTATGAAACGGGATCTATATTAGGCGAATTATCTATATTAGGATATATTACGAGTATTAATTATGTAAGTAGTAGTAAATTTTATCTGTATTAGTTAGAAATATTGTTAGGTTCCCGACTGCAAAAGAGGGTTCTGTTTTTCGAGCGTATAAATAAATAAAGCTGTTTGTATGTTAGCTAACTACAATATTATATGTTAGATTATGTTTTAGCGTATTTGTATGTCGTTCTTGGATTTTAGTATCAATTTTGGCTATGGTGACTGTTAGATATCTAGCGCAATTTTCAGTTCCATTTATCTATTTCACGTTTATGTACACCTAAAGTTAATAGGTATGGTTAGTAAAGTTATGTGCACCTTAAATAGAATTGGAATGTTATAGTTGTTCGTTCCAATAACAAACAAAAAGCAGTCCTCTTTATGCTAATATTGTATATTTGGAAGCTTCCGTTAGTCACTAATTAGGTAATTAATAAATTATTATCTTTGGCAAATCAGGTTTTTCTCAATTCTTTGGTGAACCTGATTTAGCGGTTTCCGCTAAGATCAACTTTAGCGACTCTTGAATCCCCATTACATATTCGTTCCTGTTCACCTCTATTTGTCATCAACACCACGTTTAAAACATGTGTTATTAACATTTTATTCGCGCCAGAGGGGACTTCCTTATCGTTATCACTACACGAAAGAGACGGTGCGATATGCTCGTCTCTATCTTTCTAGCGATGCGTCTAAATTCCGCCGCTTTCGGACTCATTCGGCGATAATAGCCAATGAGTGATGTACAATCATTCTTGCGCAAGTCCACTTTCTTTTGCTGCCAGTGCGCATGCGTTAACGCTGTCAACCGGTCACCGCTGTGTTTCGCATAACCTCTTTATGAAAAAAATATTTGTAACTAAAATAAAGGATAGTTATTGAAAAAATGGCTTTATCTACGCTAGAAAAGATCGCCGTAGTGATTTTATTAAATATTTTGTACTTAGTAGTGAGGTTTATTTTGAAAACGGTGTACAGATATGCAGTGGGCCCAATTTTCAATAAAGTGGACTTCAAATCTAAGGGAAAGTGGGCACGTAAGTATTACTATGAAATTCTACTAATTTTGTCTCAAAATATTTGCTCTTATTTTTATTGTAATATATAGAAGCAGCTGTTTGAAAATTTTATTTTGAACTTCCTGCAAAAATCAAATAATCAACAGCAGTTGTGTGTTGATTAGCCACGACTCGAATTTTGTCCTGACCTATTTGACATAGTGGTCCGTATTAGCATAATTTATTCTTTACCTACCGGACTATGGATCGCAGCACCGTATTTTGTTATTTCTTGTTGTCATTCAGGACAGTTTTCTTTTTAATTTAGGTAGATTATGCTTGTGTGCTTGTCTATTGACGCGCATCTTTGGTTCATAAAGAAAGTTAGGTAGGTACAATAAGTTCCCATTTTTAATAATTGGTAATTAAGTTCAATTTAAGTCGATTACCTAATGCTTCCGGAAGGCAATAGGCATAGACAATAAGTAGATCGAATTCTTACCTATTTTGACACTATTGTGTATTCTATGCATAGTACCCTTAGATCAATATAAAGGTACAACGCTGTTCAAACGCTATGCGACTTGAGCCGTCACGTCACTAGTAACGTGTGGAACAAAATGTAAAATTAATATACGCTGGTATATATTTTAACATAAAAAAATAATATATTTATGCGTATCTGTTCGAAAATTGTACCAAATGTCACAAATAGTGTCATGGTTTATGTAGCTTAGCATTTGAAATGAATTGTAATACTAGGTAATTGTTGAAATTATTTAAGTACTCCATGGTCCATGAGGCCAGGGTCTCTCTTCTATCCTACCTACCTACCTTTTTTCTTTTCCATAAAACCTGTACCTACCTACGTTACCTGTAAGTTAATCCGGGACAAAAAGAAGTTACTTCGGGATAAAAAGTAGCCTATGTGTTAATCCAACGTCTAAACCTATCTTCATAGTAAATCTCATCAAAATCGGTCCAGCCATTTCAGCGTGGAGGAGTAACATAGATTTTGAAGTTACTTGCGTATTCCACGAGATCCAAAATTGTTTTCGGAATAAAAAGATAGCCTATGTGTTAATTTTAGGTCTAGCCTAGTTCCATACCAAATTTCATCAGAATCGGTTCAGCCGTTTAAGCGTGAAGAAGTAACAAACATACACACACATTCACGCACAAACTTTTCATTTATAATATTAGTAGGATTCTTAAATGATAAACTCTCTGCTTGCATCTCTTTATTTGTCGATCAGAAAAAGGTGATCCAAGGTCTACATCTCCCATAGTATTGAATCGCACTTTCACCCTTGACTTCTTCGGAAAAGGTCACGCATGCAACGATATTTACTGGCATGATAATTCTTCCTGTAATAAAGTACAAGTTAAATCCACTTAAAAATTAAAAACTTTTTTCCTCTCTGCTTTTTAGGCAGATGGCGATCGCCTTGGCTGTAAAATTATTTTATTTTATTATGTATTCTTCTAGTCCCTTTCATTTAGGAAGAGATATATTGGTGGCGATTCAGCGGCACACACGATTAAACTAAATTTAAAGAAGCCCCGTCTCTTTTCATCTTAAGTGGCCAAAAAGAGACAGCACTGCCATCTCTGTCTGGCCACATAAGATGAAAAGAGACGAGGCTTCTTTAAATTTAGTTTAGTCGTGTGTGCCGCTGAATCGCCACCATTGAGGAGGTTAAGAAAAAAAAAACCGCAATGTTATGTGCCTTGTTGAACGAATTTTCATCAAACTTAGCGTGGGCATGTGATGCGTACAGAGAAGATGCATTTTAGTAGGAGATGTATGGAAACGGAAGTGCTAGGAAGAAGGTCAAGTAGCTGACCGAAGAAGACATGGATGGAGTGTGTGAATGAGGACATGAGAGTGAAAGGAGTGAGTGTAGAGACGACGGCTGATAGAGGAGAGTGGAAGAGGAAAATTTGCTGTGCCGACCCCACCTAGTGGGATAAGGCAAGGAAGAAGAAGATAGCTTAATACCTACTACCGACCGTACAAATAAAAAAAAACTAAATTAAGACTGGTTCATCCGTTGGGGAACTAGGTACGATGACACAGGTACACACACTCACACAGAGAAGTCAAGTTATTTAACACTTTTTTTTTTTCGCCGTTTTTGGAAACGAGATCCTGTGGCTCGTTTCTAAGGTGATCTGACACCATCATCGAGGTTAAGCAATGGTGGATGCGGAGAGTCTTTGGATGGGTGACCATGTACAAGACGCTTAAAAAGTGTCATTTTCATCTAGACGCAGCCTTGGGTAAATTGTAGGTCTCTGCTGTTGTCTTAGTCAAGCCAAGCCTTCGGGCGGCTTGAAAACTCTAGACACCAAAGCTTAGCCACTTAGCTCATACGAAGAAAAAAAGAAAATCACGCCATCTCCTAGCGGGACATCCTACACTACGTGTGCCGGTACAACTTAAGTACCTATCAAATTTGCAAAAACAAGAATTACAATACTGGTCCAATTAAATCTTTAGATTTAAAAACTTCCTGTATTTAGAATGAAAATATTCCAAAAAATTGAATAAACTTATTTTGTGAATAAACTGGAACATATTTAATGGTATTTTATACATAAACGTTGTAAATAAACTTTTTGCGTTACCTTGGTTTAATTGGGTACAGTTCGCATCATGTTAAACCGTTGTGGTTAATGTACGTTATTACTCAATATTTTTAATGCTATCAAGTAAGACTTGACTTTATTATCGCCAATATAAAAACTGGTTCAAAACATCTATATTTTTTTATTTTAAATTTTAATTAAATTTGTTTAACACCAAATTAGTTGTCAATATTCTAAAACGATCTTTAAGGCTACAGGCAAAATCTTAAATTTACAGTTTTTCGGTAAAAATCAGAGTTATGTATTAGGAAAAAAGCTGGTTCATAAAAACTTGTATTACATTTTTGAACCATTTTTGCCTTTATCTTTGCCTTAAGCTATTTTTTAATCATTTTAATGGTTTATAATTTGTGACGAAAAAACTGTAAATATATATATATTATATTTTATTTCAATAGTAAATATTTAGCGCAGTATATTCCCTGTCGTGTTTGAGTTTACACTCATGGCGCATACATACAACCCTAACAGCGTTATATTTACGTGACGCGAAGTATATGTATATGAGCTTAGAGGCTTTTGAATTATTCTATTTTTATGTTATTACTTTAAAAGTTTTAATTACTTTAAAGCAAGTGTGGCTCGGTGATAAAAAGTCGGCTTTTCAATCTGCTTATTACGAGTAACGTATATTATACTTTAGGCCCCCTTTTTTTTTTTTTTTTTTTTCGTGAGGAAATGCATTTACGCATCTCCCGCTACAAGCCTGGGGGAGGCGAGCGGGGTATGTCGGGCTCGAGGGCCAGAAGGGCCGTCACTACCGACTAAAACCTCACGGTGTCCCATCTCACGACGGGGGCAGGGAAGCAGGACCGCTTCGCGCATTGGCGCTGCTCTCCCCGCCCAGATACTTTAGGCCCCTGGCCTTACTCCAATCTTTTTCAAGTTCCAGAAGAAAAACATCGTGAGGTACGACACATTCGAGGACTGTCATATCCGTAGATATGTCATCCGCCAATAGATTTCTAAATAAGAAAACGTCGCCATCTCATAAAGCTAGCTCAGTTTTCCTAACGTTCTTTGCCTGTTTTCTCGACGTTTGTGTCGTCACCTGTCGGTCTCAACGGAAGACCAGCGCTGGTTGCCTGCAGCCAGCACATGCTGGGTTGAGGCCGCTTGTGACAGGATAGGTTTCATGTATATTGTTATTTGTGTACCTGTATGTTTTTTTTGTCACTAGAATTAATGAATTTGAATGAATTTAATGACATCTTCGAAAATTTTAAGATCGAAACATAACAAACAAAAGCATAAGCAGACCACTGTTCGTTTGCACTGCTGGGACCCAGGGCCCTCTCTCACTAGGAGAAAGAATAAGGTCCACCACGCTAGCCAAGTTCAAGTTGGTGGATGACACACGTCTTCGGATATTGTGGTACTCGAAAATAAAGAAAACATTTGCAATTCTGAATTAAGTTAAAGTTAATAATTATGTAGAAATCCTTAATTCGAATTTCGAACCATATCCGTAATTAAGTCGTTTTAAATTATTCTGTTTGTCAAAGCGATCATTTAGTTGACCGAGTTAAATAAACAATAAGACACGTGCAAACTCCAAAAAGATGGTGGAAAAGAGCATGATTTTTGTTATCTGTACACATCACTACCTATAGGTTAACTTATCAGTCGGGTTCGAAGTTGCATTTAGCGAAAACATACCGTATCGTATCAATAAAAATTATGACTGGCACGTCCATAAAGATAAGATGCGTTAGTTCAGTATGGAAAAATGTGAATAAATAATACATCATTATTCACATTTTGATGGTAACATGCATAATCTTAATATATATAAATCTCGTGTCACAATGTTTGTCCTCAATGGACTCCTAAACCACTTAACCGATTATAATAAAATTCGCACACCATGTGCAGTTCGATCCAACTTGAGAGATGGGATAGTTTAATTCTCAAATTTTAGTCGCAATTTTAATTTATTGCTAATTATTGTCTGTTATTATTTGACAGTCACAATTATCGGTTAACTCAAAATGATTCTAACAGATGTCGAAACCTTTCGACTGGGTTGAGTAAGTAATCAATAGATGACGCTGTACCCCTAAGTGAGGCAAAACAACGTTTGCCGGGTCAGCTAGTACCCTTTATGTTCCCACTGCTGGAACTCGAGGTCTGATCTCGTGAGGACAAAGATATAGGCATTATCCACCACGCTAGCCAAGTGTGTCATCCACCAACCTGGCCGATGACACACGTCTTCGGATATAGTTATCCTCTAACATGTTGGTTTCCTCAAGATATAAATCTTCACCGTAAATCGTAAGTGTAGGGCTGGAATCGAACCAGGGGCCGTCTGTTTGATAAGCAGACGTTTACCCACCGAGCGACATTCGCTTTTACCAGTAAAATGCGGAAGATCAATATTTTTTGTGGAATTTAGGAACAGGTAATCTGAACATTCTTTAATAACTTCTTAAAAGAACAGGTGCGAGTCTCTCTTGCGCTAAAAGGGTTCTGTACCATCAGCAGATTAGTGGACTAAAAAGATTTCCAATTGAGAACCTCCTCTTGTTTTAGTCAACAGTATGGTTACAAGAATACTAAAAACAAATTATAGAATAAATCTCACTAATATTAGACATGCAAAAGTGTGTGTGTAAGTAACTGTGTACATGAGTGAACTGTAACAAATGTAACTTATCACCTATCATGGGTCAAGTCGCATAGCAGTTATTGGTTTGTAAGAAATTAGATTTTAATTATGCAGCCCCGCTACGTTAGCATTGCATCGACTGAATATCATGAAATGCAGCGAACAAAGATGTTAACCATTGTTAGACATTCATGGGCAAAGGTCATATCTTTGGTAATGTTTTGCTGACTGTAATTTCAACACTAGGTACGCAATGAGTTAGCAGAATAGTTAGTAACTCATTACGAAACTTAGCATTTTACTAAAATACAATGTGTGGTTCTTTTGAAACTTTATTGTGCTTTTGATCAATCATATCTTAGTACGAATTCGATGTTTTTTTTTACTCTAAATAGCAATAGGTCAGTTCTTGACAACAATTCACCTGATGGCAAGTGACATTGAGGTCTACAGTGAAGCGCGCTTACCTAGAAGGAACCGGTTCACTCTCGCCTTGAAAATAGCTATGTTTGATATGTTATGATGTTTTCTTCTTCACATTTTTAGATCTTCTTCTTCGTATGAGCTAAGTAGTCAAGATGGCTGAAGGCTTCTGATTTGGCTTAACGACTACTTGTATTAGTCTGAGGACTAACAACCGGTAACCTAAAGTTTAATGTGTCATACGACCCAAGGTAGCGTCCAGGAGAAAATGCCAATTTTAAAATGCATGGTCACCCAGATGGGTGTTGGTTGAAGATTGTCCGCACCGAAGCTTAACTTTGGTATAGCGTCAGATCATCTTAATTAGACGAGACGCCACAAACACACAAAAATAAATTTCTATCTGTTCAGAATCGTTGTTACTCCTATGAAGCGCATCAAAATCGAATGAGTCACCTATTTTGACTTACCTGTTTACACCTGCTTGCCAGGTAGTAGTTATACACTGAAATGAGTAGGCAAGCATACCGAGGCATATTCTGTGTATTAAAAACTATCAGTGAAATAAATTTCATTTGGTTATCAAAAGTATGAAAGTGATGAAAAAAAAATCAATACAAGTTTATTTAATTAAAAATAGCCATGAGCACTTTTCGATGGGCAAGCAATTTTAGGCACATTTGTTTATAAAAAATATTTAATAAAAAATACGTCTCATCTGGTTATCAGATCGGTGAAGGACGATCTTCACGGGCTCTTCTACTAAATAGGAACTCTAAAATTAAACATTCTTAAGTAATTACCTATTTTCATACTTCCGCTCCTTAGCATTTCTCACTAAAGAAAAATGTGCTTAAAATTCCACAATTTTCCTAAAAGATGTGTAAGCAATTTTTCCACTCGTTTGAAGAATTTAATTAGACTCTCGTTTTAGTCATAAAATGCTTTAATCACCCATTAAATTTTCTTTTTTACTTGGCACGATCAAGGACAATATTCCTTGAAGTGAAATTAAAAGGATCTAATTTATAGAGAAGGAAGCCTCTTAGCTTAAACTTAAGTCCTTAGTGGTAATTTGATAAGGTAGATAAAAATACCTAGATGTAATTCCATGCTTTTGTTTCTTGGTTAATGACAATTTTAAATTTAGAATAAAGAGTGTGTTGACCGCGTTGGTTACTATCAGAGAGAGAGAGCGGACTGCCAATCAGAGGGTCCCGGGTTCAATTCCCGGCACGGCCACATCTTTGTGATGGACTAAATTTGTTGGCTGTCGGTCTGGGTGTTTAATATGTATCGATATGAAGTATTTATGTAAGTATATGTAGTATATCAGTTGTATAAACCACCATAATACAAATTAAAAATGGTTTAGTGTGGGGTTAACCAGCCGTGTGTGAAATGTGTCCTAATATTATTTATCCTAAATAAATAATTTATATAATTATGCTACGTCGTTTTATATTATACTGTTACATTTACTATAGATGTTTTGGATGACTCCCAGAAATTGCAAAATGCTGATGCATGGGAAAAAAATGTGTTGCACATGCATATGTGTAACAAATAATTTTATTTGCGTTTGTTGAAAATGTATGCAAAGTATAAATTATAAAATAAAGATGAAATAATAGAATAAACTTTAAAATGTATGCGTTGCTATGAATAGTTTTGTAGATTTCGTTTTCTATACCTTAAACAAGTAACATGTATGATACGTAATACTAATAACTCGTTATACAAGAGGTATAGTATGCACCTAGACATTGTTAGTACAAACTATGACTTAAGCTGCGCCGGTGTTGCGAATCAGGTACTACTTTCACTTCCCCTTCTGGTAAGGCCTTCACTGCGAAGCAAGTTCAAGGGACCAGTCGCGGTGCGGGCTACTACGATGAGCCGACGCGACGGTATCAGATATACGAGCCAAATTGGTCGAATTACGCTATTATTTGCTGTCACAAGGGGCCACATCTAGAGAATACGGCCCATCCACCGTATTCTCCAGATGTGGCCCCTTGTGACTTCGTTTCCTAATCTGAAAAAATCACTCGCCGGGAATAGATATGGATCAAATGAGGAGATCATCGCCGCCACGGAGGCCTATTTTGCAGAGTTTGACAATAACTAAATATTTTTCGGGCGGGTTAAAAAAGTTGGAGCATCGCTGAGCTAATTGTATCGAACTAAAAGGAGACTATGTTGAAAAACAAATTACCGCTTTTCCAAAATTTTCGTTTACTTTTTGTAGGCTAAGTATTTATTGAATGACCCTCGTACGACGTATTCTATCCGTATTAAGTTGGCATGGAAATACAAGCTATACGTTCAGCTTATGGTAGCCACCCAGTTCTTGGAGCTACTTTAAGCAAGGACAGTTAATTTTGCGTCTATATTTTGTCGTAGGTCAGGTAGTTAGTAGTCAATCTCTTTGCTCATCTGATTTTTAAAATGAAAAGTTGGATTGCGTTTATTTCCTAAGTTCTACAAATTAAGCTTACGTTGTTAGCAAAAAAGTTCTTGGAACTAACTATAGCCGTATATAGGTAAACATTATTTAATATTATGAATGTATATTTGTGCGCGTTATTATGAATATGTTTTTTCATCAGTGGCTATAGATATAAAAGTTAAAACTTACAAACGATATACTGCATCGTACTTGTATAGGCTTCTATTCACTCTTTCATCTGTAATCATTAATTATCATTGTTCAGAAATTAAGATATTGTTGCTTTCTGTTAACGTCTTAAAAAATTCAACATTTTAATAACGTATAGAAATGTCCACTCATTTCACTTCACTTTCACTTGCGTATAATCACAGTCGCCATGTAAATAGGAAAGCCATGGCAAGGTGAAACGGACTTTGAGTGTATAGCAATAAGATTACTATTATCTTGGCAAGTAAGGTATCTAGTTTATGGTTTTTGTTGTAGTGGATACCGCAAAAAACTTATAATTTATTTAGGCACTCTCTGACTACATTTAGTTACATTTTCGTGCTATCGCTGTCATTTTTTGCCGATGCCGATTTAGATATATATGTGGATAGAAATTTATTTTTTCTTCCTTGCTTTATCCCACTAAGTGGGGTCGGCACAGCAAATTTTCTTCTTCTACTCTACTCTATCAGCCGTCGTCTCTACACTCACTCCTTTCACTCTCATGTCCTCATCCCCACGCTCCATCCATGTCTTATCGATCGGCCTCTTGCCCATCTTCCTTGCACTTCCATTTTCATACATCTTCTACTAACATGTTTCTCCTCTATACGATAGATAGAATAGATAGATAGAAATTTCTTTATTGGACACAAATACTACAGCGCAGTTTAACATCAGGCAAGATGTAGTCAAACGAAAATCTATCAAGGATAAAAAAAAATAATAATAAAGATACAATTTAAAAAGTAAATAAGAAATAAAATACTTAAAATTAGTCTATCTTAATTATTATTGTGCCTTGTCGCTTTAAAGTGATTTATTCCAGGCTCTCTTTTCTTTTTACTAACTATTTGGTTTTTCTTCCAACGAGCTTTTCTATAATCTAATTTATTTTTCTCAAAATCGTATTACTTTTGTTACAGTTGTCACTGGATGCACAGATGGTATCGGAAAACAGTATGCGAGAGAGGTAAGTTTTTTATACCGTTTTAGTCCGTTTAGTTGGGTGTACTGATCGGAATTTTATTTTGGTGTACACGAATTGGTGTACGTAGCACAGTGTAAGTCTCATAAGGAGATAAACTACTGGAGGTCCACTAGTAGCTTCGATCAAAAATGTACTAGATATAAGGTGATGTCTCTAAAAACGGCAAGGAAAATAAGACCACATTAAGTAAGAGTGTGGTCTAATTTGGGTTTGAGGAATTTAAGCGTTATTAGTATAGTATACAGTTGAATTTTCTAACGCTCACTGCGTACGGTCATAAAATTTTATAGCTGTTATTGCGGAGCAGGATAGCTTATGTTTATTACGGCACTAGTCGAAACTCAACCTGTATGTTATACACTGGTAAGGTTGACTTGAATTGAAATATATTTTTTTTGTTATTTGTGTGTATTTTGTTTTGACGTAGTATATTGTAAAAGATACAATAGTATAGTAAACTCATGACATTTTTTTGTGCTGTGTTTGTATGCAACACTGAATCTGGTATATATTTGATCGAACAGTAGGTAGTAGTAGCGTAAAACTATGTACATTACACGCTATGTGCATCCTTTTCGATAAAGTTCTATCCGACAGCAGTCCTTCATTGGTTCTGCCTAACATTTTTATCAATGAAATCGTTAGTTCACGTGTAGAAAATATAAAAAATATAATATATATTATGTAGTTTTATTATTGGATACATTTTGGGAAAGACTAGCTGCCAAGGCACGGACTAACGCCTGTTATGGCAGCCAGAACCAAATGAACTAAAATGTATTTTTGTACCATTAAATCATTGTCAAAATAAATTTACTGTTTACCAGTAGAGTTTTAGTACCTACCTACTAGCAAACCCGGAAAACCCCGTATTGCCACAAAGTTGAAATTTTTCCTGATTTTTGTTTGCTACAAACCTCACGGAGCCCAGATATTTACCTTTCGAACAAATGCAAAACCGTGGAAATCGGTTCGTGCGTTCTGGAGTTATGGCGTCAGGAAGGAAAACCCGACTTATTTTTATATTATAGATAGGCCAAGAAAAATAAAACCTGTTTTTTTTTATGATGGAGAGCCAAGCGCTTGATCGAAACTCACCTGATGTTAAGTGATGTTGCGATCTAGAGTAGAGCGTGCTTGCCTAGAAGAAACCGATTCACTCTCGCCTTGAAGACAGTGAGGTTATAATTCAGATGAACAGTGGACATAGTAGCTAACTACATAATATATGTAGTTTGCTGTAGTAACAAGCTATTATCGTATTTTTTATTCTACCAGAGAGCACTCTTTATTTGCAGTCCTGTATAGCTTGGTTTCCTACATTTCTAATACCTAACTTTCATAAAGGAAACAGTATCTGTGCAAAGACTTTCTCTATTAGATAATTTGTTCCCTGTTTGTGTAACATTTTCCACAAGATTTTTCCTTTTGCTTGGTGCATTGGAATAATGAAAAATCTTGTTCCTACAATGACTTTAAAGAGAGTGGGCATTCCTTTGAAACGGCATAAAGTTTTCTTGTGGAAAGTTTTAAAAATTATAGTTATAATATTACTTCTATTTTTGTATCTGGTCGTTGGTCGTTGTCAATTACTTTTAAGGGTTCCATACCAAAAAGGTCAAAGTGGGACCCTGTTACTAAGCTTACGCTGTTTGTTTGTCTGTCACCAGGCTGTACCTTATAAACCATGAGAGCTAGAAAGCTGAGATTTTCACAAATTATGTATGTCCCTTGCCGCGCTCATAAAAACAAATAAATAAATACACATTAGAATACATGTGCACTGTTGCAAGCTTAATTACAGGTTGCAACAGTGCAAATATTAACTTCAGACTAAATATAAAACTCATGTCTGTAAGCTCTAAGGGCAAAAACTAGAGGATCACTACATACATTTTAGTTGTAAATAGTTTTACTTTTATGATACCACCTATGTACCTAGTTTTATGGACCAATAAATCATTCATTCATTCATTCTTTCAAAAGTATTCTGTCGCAGCCATCTTATTTCGATGCCAGGAGATTGTGTGAAATGTATACTGCAGCGGCTTAATAAAGATAATCTACTTATTGTTAGTGAAAATATTATTAGTTCTTTTACAGGGGTGACTTTTAATTCAAACCCTGTAGAAAAATCAAATTGTAAATGATTTAAAAAAGTAGTACGTATAGTAAATGAATGAATGAATGTTATTTATTTTCCAATAAGTCACAAAGTTATTACATTTCACTTATAATACTAAACTTCAAATTGGAATCGTTAAAAGATGTCATTACAATAAATACAATATTTCTTTGCTGTGAAGGGGCCTTGTCTTTTTGTTAATGTTATGTATTTTTGTTAACCATTAAAAATTTATTACTTTACAAGCGGTGATAAAAATAAATTTAAACATAGTTTAAGAATAATATTTACAAAGCATAGTTAAAACGAAAATTTCGTAAACAAAAAAAAATTACAAATCAAAAATTTTAAATAGTTTAAGAATAATATTTGCAAAGCATAGTTAAAACGAAAATTTTGTAAACTAATAAAAATAACAAATCAAAAATTTTAAATAGTTTAAGAATAATATTTTCAAAGCATAGTTAAAACGAAAATTTTGTAAACTAAACAAAAATAATAAAACAAAATTTTTTAAGACAAAATTAAGCCACCCGCCCAAACGTGCCCTTTAGGCTTGCCGCATTGAAAAAATACATATTTCTTTTTGTTTCAGTTGGCATCACGTGGCTGTAATATAGTTCTAGTCAGCAGGTCGATGGACAAATTGAAGAAGACTGCCGAAGAAATAGGTCAGTGCTCTTCTTTTTTCGGTTTCCGTACCCAAAAGTAACATTCAATGGTATAACATAGCATAAGCAGCCCACTATACGTTCTCACTGTTTCAACTCGGGGTCTACTCTCAAGAGGAGAGAGATACACGCTGGCCAAATGTGGGTTGGCAGATGACACATGTCTACGGATATTTTGGTTCTCAAACATGTCGGTTTCCTCACGATGTTTTTTCCCTTGCCTAAAAGCGGGTGCAAATTCACCCATAACTTGAAAAAACAATCTGATTGAAAAGCAGATGTTTTTAACTCCCAAACTAGCTTTTTAGGGGTCCGTACCTAAAAGGTAAAGACGGAACTTTTACTAAGCCTCCGCTGTCTGTCTGTTACCAGGCTGTATCTCTGAAACCGTGATAGCTGGAAAGCTGAAATTTTTACAAGTTATGTATTACCCGTGCCGCGATGACGACAAATACTAAAAAAATAATTAAGAGGGGTCTCCATACAAATAACGTAATTTTTAAGCAAATTTTTACTTGATCGACTACGTTTGGTAAAGCCTCCAAACATCCATAGAATACTTAATTATGTATGAATTTTAAAAATAAATTATACAATTAAAATTAAAATCATATCTAAGTGGCATACAGCAAACGTGTTCTCTCGCTATTTTTTTTTAATAATAGTACGGAACCCTTCATGCGCGATCTCGACTCGCACTTGACCAATTATTTTTTATATCATTCACTTTACTTCTAAGATTAAATGTTACATAAGTCATAATAACGCTGTGTGAACATACTGTGTAATATTGTTTATGTTAATAAAGAATTTTCAAATCAAAATCAATCACTTTTTTTCCACAGGAAATGACTTCGGTGTGGCCACGAAGATCATCCAAGTCGATTTCTGTGGCGATGAGAAGATCTACGATAAGATCGCGAGTGACATCTCCGGTCTGGAGATCGGTACGCTGGTCAACAACGTTGGCATTTCATACTTTTACCCCGAGTACTTTTTGGACCTTCCGGATTGGTAAGATATAGTTTTAGTTTTTATTTTCAAGTCTTCTTCTTTATCGTATGAGCTAAGTGGCCAATTTCTTAACCGTTCGTATGTTGAATAACATTAGCCCATTTTGTATTATCTGTTTAAAAAAAAACCAAGTTCCAAGTTTTAGTTTTACCCACACCGGCTCCCGGTATGTCAACAGTTGCGGCGAAAATGTGTTTATACCGGGAGCCGGTGTTTCTACATACAAGTGGTTAAAGCGCCACAAACGACAATAAATTTTTAAGTATTATTAATTATATTTTAAAGTATTATAATTATATTTTAAAGTATTATAATTGTATTTTAAAGTATTATAATTAAATATATGTTCTATATATGCTCGTTTCAAACACGTTTTACTGTATTGATGAATTTTTTACTAGCCAAATGAAAAGTTTTCGATTTATACAAGACTAATAATTACATCTGTTTTGGTGTCAAGAGATTTCAAGCGTCCCGAAGGCCTCTGACTTGGCTTAACGACTGCTTGTACAAAGACTAACAGCTTTATTTATAAGTAGAGTTTCTTAAAAAATCATACATATATGTCTTTTCTCTTCTTCATCTTTGTCTTCTCCTTTTCTTAATATGTTCGGTCGGCACGGCTTATTCTTATTATTCTTATTCTATGATGGGGGCGATCAGACCTGCACTGACAACCCGCAGGAGGCGTATTGTACATTTCCCCTTACCAACCAACCCAAGCCATCCAAGCTCCTTAAAGTAGCGGAGCACGGTCTTGGGTCGCTGGCATACCTGTTCCACTGTCATTGCGTCAGATGTTGTGGTACTTTTTTTATAGCAGGAGGCGTCCAAGTGTAGCGTAGTGTTTTGTTGAGATTCCCTTGCTAGTCCGGTTTTCTCTCTTGTTTGGTTTGTGGATTCACAATGCAACAGCACATGCTCCACAGTCTCGTCTGCCCTCATACATCCGGCACGGCTTGTAAGAAGAAGAAGAAGTATCTTCTCTTCTTTCCGGTCTATCTAACTTTACTTGCAATACAAGTAAACGCGCTACCAATAAAATATTTTATGAACAAATCTCCGCGAGAACCGTCCCGTTTCCCGGTTTACTCAATCGCGACGTAATATCAGCACTCAACAAAAGCCTTCAAAATTTCGAATGTTGGAAAGCAATCGCATCTCAATAGCAGTTGCCGCGTCTTGGGCTAATATCGGCGAGAGCTAAGGGGAGTTTTACACGAATGGTGTTTCGGCGTATCAAATTCAAAACTTAATTTACAAGTAACAAAGACTCATACATGTTAGAGAACATAACCTACAATGTCAAAAAACAATCTTAATATATATAAATTTCGTGTCACAATGTTTGTCCTCCACCTTTGCACATGGTGTGCGAGTTTTATTAGAGTTCGATCCAACTTGAGAGATAGGATAGTTTAAATCTCAAATTATAGTCGCAATTTTAATTTATTGCTAATTATTGTCTGTTATTATTTGACAGTCGCAATTATCTGTTAACTCCAAATGATTCTAACAGATGTCGATACCTTTCGACTGGGTTGAGTAAGCTTTACCGTCGTTAGAGATCTTGAGTGAGCACCTCCATTTCTCCCATATGATCGATCAGTGGAGTACTCTAGCACACTCTCTGCATTCCTCACAAATAAAAAACACGTAACAGCAACAGGAATACACATGCAGCTAAATCCAGCATTGATGTTGAAAATAAAATAATTCCTATTCAAAATACGTTGTGATACGAAACCGAATCAACAAGCTGTTAAATAAGCCACTGCACTTATACCCGACCGACGATAACGAGCGGCCGATGTATAGAGCACAAAACCAGAATCCATATTGGCGTATTAACAATACGCCAATATGCATAGTGCGGTCACGGCTTTACCGTCCGCACAACGTTTGGTACCGTACAAATTGATCGCGGCAAACCTCACCTAGAAATCGAACGATTCGAGAGCGATTTTCAAAAGCGTCAGGTGCTACCGCTATTCCTTCATACGGAATAAGTACCGCAGAATTGAAATATTATTCGAACTATCGTTCTATCGGGCGGGATTATGGAGGCGTATATTTTATGGGGCGACGGTGGCACGTTTTATGCGGTGCTGAAAGATTAAAGGGGTTCGCATGTGAGTGTTTGGAAAGGTGCGATGTTTTTAAATGGGGTCTTATCTTTCATGATGGGATGGGACTAAAGGAAAGTCTTTAAGATAAATTTAGTGCATTGCTTTTTTTGTACAAGAGTGCTCTTATGAACGATATCGTCGTTTCAACGTTTTAGACGCACTATGTGTCCATTGTTATCTACTCGTATAATGTGTTCGACCTATCTAATAAATTATGTAAACTCTATATAACGACTATCAAGGGACTGTGCGATTTATGACGTTATAGAGAGGTGACCGTTAAATGGAGAGAACGTATCATTGTATGAAATACACGCTAAACCAACTAAAAATTGATTTCGACGCTTTAGGGAGTTTGCCGTTAAATCGAGTGACGTTACATGGAGTTTACACTGTATTATTTTGGACCCATAATACTGTTGTTCGACATAATATGTTTAAAAATATTTTAAGACGTTCCGACTTCGATTTTAATAGTGTTCAATACTAATGAATTAAATTAAATATTGAATATGTAGTGTTCTTCAGCTGTGATAACAAACACACACACACACACCTGTGAGGCGGAAAACAGTAACTCATATTCCATCTGCTATGTATAGAGTTCCTCAAAATAATGGCTAATAACAGTTAAATTATATTAACGTTAACTTATATTACAGACAATAAAACTATTAATACTTATAGTTTGCTTGGTGGTAGGGTATTTCTATTGCTTGCCAGCTAGCCTACTGCCCTTAAGTTCAAAAATTCGTCGCTAAGCGATTAAAAGTGTGTCTTGGCAATTCTTCTGGAGAGCTGTTATTACAGACTATGCATGCTCTACCTTAGGCCAAAGTGACGCTAACTCGTATGGCACCGTATGGTTAAGGCACCCCGCTGGCTGTTTTAACTCTTTACAGATAGGCATTTGCCTATCTGTAAAGAGTTAAAAATCTATCTTATAGTAACATCTTTTGCAGGGACCAGACCGTATCAAACCTGATCAAAGCGAACATTGTATCAGTGACAAAGATGACCAAGCTAGTCTTGCCAGCGATGGTGGAACGGAAGAAAGGTGTTATCATAAACTTGGGGTCGGCTTCGTCTGTCATTCCATCTCCTTGTCTGACCGTTTATGCTGCTACTAAGGTAAGTGATATTCTAAAAGTTACGTTTAACACGAAGCTATTCCATCCACTGTTGAGTTGATAGCTTTCAACTTTAGAAGGTCTATAAGCTATTTTTTTAAATATTATATGCAGTTTATGATTAACAACGAAAAAACTGTAAATTCGAGAATTTGCTCTAGTTATCGCCTTAATTAACTTACAACTTAAATTGTGACCAGTATTAAAAAAAATGCCATAAGAATAGACCAAATTTCATACCAAACAGCTTTGGAAGATAAACATAAATAATAACAAACGTAGGTCTCACGTGTTTGACTTAACTGTTAATACCTGTGTACCTACTTATATTAAAAACAAAAAATAGGTCACCATGGTCGCATTTACTTCGTAAGAAAAAACAGAAAATAAAATATAAATAGTATCCTATTCTATTTATTATATTCAGAAGCTATATTTCATATTCAAAAAGAGTCTTAAATCTGATTTTGTTCGTTATATAGAAAGATTTATATTACGACTCCATGATAATACAACTTAATATTAAACATTTACCTGCTTCGTAGCCATTAGTATGAGACGGAATATTAATCCCCTAATTCAAAATCATGGAAAATCTAGATCCGTCTATGAATAAAACAATTTTAACAAATTTGAATAAAACAATAACATAAGTAATTTCTCAAACAGGCGTACGTCGACAAATTCACTGAGGGAATCGAAATGGAATACTCCAACCGGGGCATCATCGTCCAGTGCATTCTACCCGGATTTGTCTGCTCCAATATGTCTGGTATTCGGCGAAAGACCTTACTCGCTCCCACCGCTCAAGAGTTTGTCAAGTCGGCTATAAGCCTCGTCGGTACCCAGATTAGGACAACAGGATACCTCCCTCACGCGGCTTTCGTCGGTGTCCTGAATGGAATCCAGATGATATCGAGATATTTCTGCACCTGGCTTGTCACGAGGACTATGGAGACTAACCGCAGCAAGGCTCTGAAAAAGTACAAGCAAAAACAATAAATTCGCTTCACTCGCTTTAAAGTCTTGTTATAAAATGTTAACGTTAGCTGTAATACGCTTTGATACGTAGATTGATTTGAGTTGTATGAACATGCCGTATCCATGTCTCTGATCTTTTTATTTTTTATCTCTGATCTTTTTATTTTAGTCTTTTTTTTATATAAGGACACATTTCTCACACGGCTGGCTAACCCCATACTGAACCATTTCTAGTTCGTATTATGGTTGCTAACACAACTGATATACTACATAATTTATACATACATACATATTTTATATAGAGATACATATTTAACATTTAACGGGTTAATGTTAATCTCATCAGTCAATCTAGTTTGTATGGGAAGCCAATTTTTTGTAACTATTGTTTTGATGACGTTGTAACAATCTTCTTTTGAGACTTATAATAATTAATTGATCTTACTTTGTTTATCTACGTATCACTTTTTTAGCTAGTAACTACTTTTGTTGTATTTTATAACAAGACTTGGCTTTCGATCAGATTGGAAAGGAATGAAAATAAGTTTAAGTAATTCAGACTTAAACAGATCAAAGAGAGCAAGGTGGAAAAGACTTCCATTCCATTCTGATCAAAATTGCCAATACGCATGCAATTAATGTTCTATGTGACCAAAGAATTCAACAAAATACTTCGCCATATTATAATTTTTTTTTTGTTAATACATGTCAACAATGCATTTTTTTTAAGTGCTGTGATCACAGTTGCGCTGTGAACATTCTTACGTATATATAAGACTATCAGGTTTCTTGACTAACATAAATTATTTGTATACAAGGTTCTAGGACAAATTAATGAAGGGTGCGGTAACACGCGTCATGTACTCGAAAAAAAAACGCTGTCGGTAAGGCTTTGCTTTGGTCGCGCATCCTGTGGGATGCCAGAGCAGTTTTGACCACCTCCACTAAAGACAAGAAAAAGGCTTCGGAAAAGGCAATTTATCGGTCAATTTGGTGTTTTTTTTTTCTGTCCAGTAAAAAAAGTATTTTAATGCGTGTGTAGTGCCCATGGGTAAACTCATCTTCTCCACTTACATATTTCCAGGGTTCTTATTATAACGCGATTTGTACTGACTATGTATACCATATTTGACTATGAGATCAACATTATTTTTCTTTCTTCGCACTATGAAGTAAGTAGTCCCTTTTTTTGCTTAAAATATCTTAACTTTAATTTAAACGTTTATTTTTCATAAAATAACCATAATTCTAAACCTTTCTAGGTTAGTAAGTATAGATAGGCATATATTCTTTTACCAACCCTTATTCAAAGACCAGTACAATATAGATTAATTTGCATTTATTTGTACATTTAGTAAAATTTAGTAAATAATAAATGTATTTTTTTTAAATTAACATATATTTTGGCGAAGCAGTACCTACGTGATACACACATACAGAGTTACTGGTAATTAACGCAATACTCGTACTTTTTAAGCGGAGGCTTAAGTTCGTCTTGGCAAATAACTTTTATTAACGACTTGAAATATCGATTATCCATACATTTCCGCGTGACGAAGAACCTTTTGTATAGAACACTAGATTTTTTCTCGAGAATTTCCAAAATTCTTATAACAAAAGATTGCCTAGATATCTCGAAACTGACTTTTATAGGTTTTGCGTTATCAGTAACTTTTATAACAAATTCTAAACAATGGCTCTTCTTAAATATCTTATTAAAAAAAAAAACAAAGATAATTGTGTAGAATGATTCCTAATTTACTAAATTAAGTAACATGACTCAGTTTGTAATAAATTTCTTATAACTTGCAAATACTTTGTAATTGTTTTTGTATGTGGATAGTAGTAGAACAGGGTTATCGAGAAAAAGTATGATATAAATCAAACCTAATTATTTTATTTTAAAGAAAATGCTGGTCTACACCAAGATTTTATTCTGGGCCATATGTACTACTCCAAAGCACGTGTTATTTCGATGTTTCAAATATTACTTAAAAGTAAATATTCCAGCATTCAAAAATTTAATTAATATTAAAAAGCAGCCATAGTAATCGTCAAAAACTAAATGAACGCGCGTTTTGGCGTGTTAGGTAATCAAACTAGCCAAACGCGCGTTGCTTACGATTTTCTATGTGCATAGCCCCTGTGCTGTTTTTCAGTAGTTGTGTTATATTCACTCCTGAAAAAAGAAAAATATAATCTTCTGTTTCATATTAACAGGTATTTGACGTGTGACAAAAAATATTTGATGTTTTTATCACTTTTAATATTTTGGATGTTGTTCGTTGTGAAGAACATGGATGTTAGATGTTTTTCATATATAATAGGGAATATGCATTTTTATTGCTTTTAATTGACCAATCATGTTGTGAAAATATAATCTAAATAATTTATGTTCAAAATATTATGCAAGTAATATTTTAAAACTTAACTCAAGTACCCGTTAGTACGGCTTTTCCGCGTGCCGCTGATAACGTCATGAGACCAGTCTGGTGCATTTTGTTGGCACAATATAAATGCAAGTGTGAGATTCAACTGACGTCAGATTGCGGATTGCGGATGACATCTGACGCACGTTTCGCTCGCCCGTCACTGACTCGAATATTTATTTACCTACCGCTATTTCATTTGAATGCCGTTTAAACAAATGTCAAAGTAAAAGCCTCGGAAATAAAAAATACAAGTTTCTAATTATTACTTTCATATGTTTCCTTATTACTTAAATAAGGAAACATGTGAATTAAAATAACATGCATGTTTCCTATTGTATGTACAAAATTTATCCCTTTTGTGCTAAGCGTAACCCTGTATAAATTCCAAGCTTGTATGTAGAGTAAGTTTGAATGTTTAATAAATTCTTATGGAAATAATTGATGAGTTTGCTTAACCTTGGTGGCGGTATTAATGTAGAATTTATAATGATTATTTTTACATAGCCGAGTTACGAACGACATATTTTTAAGAATCTTGTCACGTTTGTGGAAATCAAATAGCACTCTCACGTGGCAAGTGTGTGAAGAACGTCTTGTGCCAACGGTTCCGTATATGTAAAAAATATTTTTGTGTAAAACTTGTTAGGTTAAGGAATGTGTAGAGTTTTTTTTCTCTATAATTGCACTTGCCTAGTAATTCGAAGTAGGTAACATTATGGAGATTTTAGATGTCATGCCTTCATGAACTTTCTTATTAATATTGTAAATTCTTTGCTTAAATAAAGTTATTCTTTTTTTTTATTTATTTATTTATAAATATGAGAACAATTTAGTACCGTAGTAACCATACATAATTATTTTCCGAACTCCGAAGTATATTTGTTTGTATTTTTTTTTTTGTTTTTGTTGTTGTTTTTTTTTTTTAGTATATTTTGCGAACAAATTTCAAGAAAGATGCTGAAACTTCCATCGTTTCGCTAGCTCGGCTGAATAATTGGAGAGATTGTAGAGTCTCTTGTAGTGCTTGTGTATTAGTGACGGAACCCTAAAAAAAGTGTTCAAGCGCAAGTTTTTACGTCAACGAATTTTGTGATATTTCAACAAATATTATATGTAATGTACATACCCTATATAACTAATACAAACACAAGCACTCACTTATTGGTAGAACTAATTAGCGATCAAAAAAGTGTATATGTATGTAAATATATTCAAAAACTTAGACATACAACTTTATTTAATACTGTATTGACTACTTCTACAGTACATTAGCAATGGAAATTGGAAGCCTTATTTTTAGGATTAGAAAAGGGAATATTTCTCTCTTTTTTATAAGGTACCAAACGAGACCTGATTACTAAGACTTTGCTGCCCGTTTGTTAACAAGCTATATCTTATAAACCGGGATAGCCAGAAAGTTGAAATTTTAACAAATATGATATAATTCTTTTATTTTTTCTGTGATAATAAAAAGTACTAGAATGGAAGTGCAGATGGAAGAAAATCGGAAATATTTAGTGTACACTAAATACATTTTATTAAATTTATAATATAATAAAATTAATCATTTATAATATAGGAAGGGCCAGTGTATTGAAGAAATAAAATAAGCAAATAAAAAGTACCAAGTACCTAGTGTAATATATTGTAAATGATGTAAGTACCTTTTTTGTACAAACTAACTATAACTTGATACAATAAAGAGAACATTTGAAAGTTCGCTTCATTTTGCTCACACATTTCGCTCATTAAATGCAATAGGGTCACAAATTAAAAAAAAATAGTTTTGTAGCCCAAATGCATTTTAAATAATTTATATTAATAGTTCTGTTTAAAACTGCCAACATTTTCGCTCAAACAACCGTAGAAAACGCATAACCGCATTTTTTAATTTTGACGTTTTGGTTTCTAAGTACAGTGCAAAGACGCCATACGACACCAAATTTTATATATACACATATATACCAGACCAGAACCAGACAACTTTTGATACTGAATATTATAAAAATCATATGGAAAAATTTGAAATCTATTATAAAAAAATGCTTTCTTCTCCTGTAAAAATAGCATGTTTCCCTTTTGTATTTGGAGCGATTTGGTTATATAAATGAGAGAATGTGAATATTAAAATGTTTTCTTTTCCGACCGCCTATACAATATGTAAAGTAAAAATAATAGCCTTTTTAGCAGCGAACTATAATAAGCGTAAGAGTAACTCCATACAATTGCCGCTTAAAATTTGGATCCATTTACGCACACAATTATACTGCTATCCCAACGAAACACACACACACACACAAAGCTCGCACGCAATTGGTCTGTCGACGACGCCACGTGGGCGCGCGGGTAGCTATTTTGCCCCGCCTAGCGCGGTATTTTACGCGTGGACGGTGGAACCATTTTATCGGCCAAGTTACTATTCTATTTATTCTAGTTCGCTGCTTTTTAGGTATGGTGGTGGAAATACTCTCTTGTAAATGATGTAATTAAAAACCTTAAAAATTTGGACAATTACACTGAATAAATGGAATTCATATTAATATTTGTTTCACATCCATTTTGAAATGTCATAATCGCATTTTTTATATTTCAGAAGGGGAAAACTGGACGCGTAAGCTGCAGAGAAGAAAATTTATTAGGAAAGATTCTTGTACACACAGGAACTACTGTTAGATTTAAGCTTACATAAAGGTTAAAGTTAGGTTTTATTATATTTTTTTATACATGACAATTATCAAGTGAGTGTAGATCAAGCGTGTGTGGCTTGGGGGTAATAACGTCTTCTTTGCCATCAGACGACCCCTGGTTCGATCCGGGCTCTATACCAATGACTTGTTTTCAAGTTATGAGTGGATTAGCACTCGCTTTACGGTGAAGGAAAACATCGTGAGGAAACCGACATGTTTGAGGACCACAATATCCGAAGACGTGTGTCATCCGCCAATATCTCTGTCCTCGTGAGGGAAGGCCCCGAGTCCCAGCAGTGGGAACGTATAGTGTGGTAGTTAATGTGGTTTACAAACACTGTTATTAAATCTAAAGCCAAAATGGCTGGTACAACAAAATAATGTGTCCAGATTTTCTAAAATTTAAATTTTAATGATTTTGCATATTTTTTAATTCATTCTATTAAACTAGTTCAAGCCAATGACCGCCAGCGTTATTGACTTCGTCTAGACTTAGCTTTATTTAGACTATGAATCGACTCTAAAATCATTTGATTCTGTTTTTATAACTAAATAAAGTAATTAAGTTTTATCAATATTGTGACCATAAGGACTGATACAATAATTATATTTGTACTGCATTATTAAACAATCGAAATAAATAATAAATGTTCGTTAGTCGTAATTACTTAGATTTACATTCTTAATACCTTAAAATGCCTTTGTTTTTCAATGGGACTAAACAGGCTCATATTAATAATAATAATAACAACACATGTCGACAAAAAAGCGTCGAACGCGTGGTTGCGGACTGGTAAGCTCTTCCTAGAGACGGAAGCTTTCATGCTAGCTATTCAAGATCAAGTAGTTGACACCCGATATTACCAAAAACACATTACAAATACACCGAATATTAATGACACAAATGTAGAAGATGCTGCAGTGGTGCGGAAATAATACAACACATTACAGGTGCATTCAAAGCAATAGTACAAACAGACTACAAACACAGACACGATCCAGTAGCGGCAATCATTCACCAACTACTCACACTCAAATATAACCTGATCAGTGAAAAAACACCGTACTGCAAATACAAACCAGAATCAGTTCTCGAAAATAGCAATTGCAGACTTTATTGGGACCGCACCATAATTATTACAGATAAAACAATTCATTACAACAGACCTGACATAACAGATTTAGACAAACAAAATAAATCCACGTTGCTTATCGAAGTAGCTGATATTTATTTCATTATTTTAATTCATTTATCAAATATTCCACACTATCGAATACTAGCAAAATACTCGTAATACGAACCTTTGTACTTCAATCACTTAGCAACTCCTTGAAACTTTGAATATTTTGAAATTGAAACTTTTCCATACTTAGAAAACAGCAAATGACAGCTTTTGTCGTGTCCCAATGTGACACCGAGAATAAAAAATTCAAACGTTTTAAACAAAAAAAATATGGAAATTTAACGTGAAAGGCCGTAAACAGAGCCAAATCAATAGTGTTAGGAACAATAAAAACCCTGTGGCATGCGTGAGTTGAAGATATGGAGTTATAAGATATGGGGAACAAATTGGGTACCAAATGTGGTCTCCAGTTTAATCTCAACGAGCTGCTTATGGTGATTGGTTCTGTTGTTATCCTGGTCCTTCTTTTCTTAGTCGTATGTCATATCACCAGCGGTCAGTAGAATGGCGAAGACTAGATGCTATAACATCGATGTTATCCAAATTCTCGTGATAGCATTTGCCTTTGTCACTCTTCTAATTGTTATGAGTTGGATGTGCAAATACTTCCGAACCTAGAGAAAAGAAAGCTATAGTTAATTACACACGATTACATATAAAATTCAAAATATTCCCAAATGAAGTGTTTTAATTACATAAAAGATACCTCTTTCAAATATATTGAAAACGGTGATTAAGAAGCAATTTACAGAAAGGAACTGCTTAACGAGAAGATATATGAAAGGTTCAAAATATTCTAAAATTAATTGCAATTTTGAAGAAGGTTTGTTTATGGCTTGTTGGCTTTCAAGATGACTGTATTTACCGAATTTTGAGCAAAACCACAAAGGGTAAGTTGAATATTATATTTATTATTGATTTGATAACTGATAAGTTCTACGTATAGCTAGAGTTTCCTAAAACGATGACTATGGTGGTATATATGTAAAAACTTGCAATTAAAATTATCAATATCATTATTATGAGAATGTTGTGTCCCACTGCTGGTCCAAGGCCTCCCTTTTCTCTTTCCGGTCAGCCAAGGCCTTGGTGTCCCAGCCAAGCAAATTGTATAGTATGTAAGAAATTTAGATCGTCATGCCACCGTTTCCTGGGCCTGCCTCGCCAGCGGTCGTCAAAAGAAAAAACATTAAAAATACGTTTAAAAAATGGTTGCCGATCATAGTTGAGTGGCAGAGAGACGCAAGGCATTCGGCGGGCCTCTCTCTCGTTCGGTGACTCATCGTAACGTTACCGGGCGTTACACTTTTTCATAAGTGACTCCCAGCCGCAACCTAATTTAAGACGTTGTCACGTCAAAAATATTTGTTTCTACATGTGCCTTAAACTTTTCAGATTCATTCCCGTAACTCCCAAGAATTCAGACCAGGGACAGTTTTCTAACAAGAAAGGTTGAAGATTTTCTCAGTGCATTGTATCAGATAAGAATATAGCCATGGCTACTTGCGGACTTACTTTGAATTTGAACCAGCTTTTGACCATTGTTGGATCCTTGGTCATATTAGTTCTCTTGTTTTTCATGGTTTGTAGTATTGTATCCGGATGTGGTTGTTCCGGTAAGTCCTGAAATTGACAAAATTAAACTTAAAATTTCACGACTTTGTGTAGAACTTCAAACTGTTTGTCTGTTTATTTTCCTACAGCTTTGTAATACTTTATCGTGTATTCATGTTCAGGACATTTTTTATAGGATTTTATTATTAGTAATTTGATTTAAATCCTATTATGTATTACACACAGTTTTATTTAAAGATAACTTTAAATAATGCTACACAGAAATAAGAGAAAAATATGCGAGTGATTTCAAAGAAATTCTAAAAATGGGTAAAAGGAACAACAATCCATGGAGCGTACAAAACCTAGACGTCGAACAAATCTTAGCGATGTGTCTAGGTTTTGTTATGTGGGTTATAGCAGTGCAGTTTATTTCGAAATATTTTCAGACATTACCACCTTAGTTCACCAATACATTAAATTTGTAAGAACCTTTTCGTTCCGTTCTTTTTATTAAACCACCATTTGTTATATTATTATTATGTTAAATTATTATTTTACGAATATTATTTAATAAATACGATATTATATGTAAAATACATTTTATGTTCTATTTATTTTTCTAGACTCTACGTCTAGAATGTACCTACTCGTAATTAATGAAATCTTGCATTTTGGATACCACGTAACATTTCAGGGCCGCGCCAGGAAATAATAACCATATTGAAATGTATGAGACTGCTCCTTTTACTGTCCCGCCCTCAATAGACTTTACTATGTACAAATTTTGTACTTGCCTGACATACGTAATTACAGACGTGGTTATACTATAATGGTTGAATAAACTAACTGGGTTGGCGCGTCGACCCGAATCGGATCCTGGCCTCCGATACTAGGAGACGTCACTGTTCTCGGTCCTGTGCCTTCTCCTGCCACTGCGTGACCTGAAGATTGCGCAGCTCCTCCACTTGGTCTATCCAGCGATACCTGAGACGTCCAACCGGTCGACTACCGATCGCTCGTCCCAGGTAAGGTCCCAGTGGTTGGATAACACACTTATCAATTAGGTAATCAGTCTATTTTTATTGTCAATACGACCACAAGTTTTTAACAAAATTCATCATTTTAATGACGAATTTCAATAATGTACTTTTTGTTGTCGAATTGTTATTTAAATGTTCTTGCCGTATAGATTCTTTTTAACCGACTTCAAAAAGGAGGAGGTTATATATTCGACGTGTATGTATTTTTTTTTTTTTTTATGTATGTTCACCGATTTCTCAGCCATTTGTGGATCGATTCTCAAAATTCTTTTTTTAATTGAAAGAGTATGGTTCTGAATTGGTCCCATTGTCACCAAAATAGGATCTGATGATGGATTCCTAGGGAAATCGAAGGAAAACCTAAAAAGTTAGGTTAAGTTTACGCCCGAAGAGAGATTCACGCTCGTTCGGCTGTACTGATATTCTTGAAATTTAAGATGAAAATAGGTAAGACTATGTGTTAACACATAGGCTACTTTTTATCCCGAATATAATTACTGTTCCCGTGGGATGCACCAAATAACACATAAATCTTTATAACTTCTTCACGCCCGAACGGCTGTACTGATGTTGATGAAATTTGAGATGAAGATAGGTTAGACTATGTGTTAACACATTGGCTACTTTTTATCCCGAAAATAATAACTGTTCCCGTGGGATGCACCAAATAACACATGATACACTGATTTCGCTTAAATTTGATATGGGGGTAGACTAGACCTTGTATAACACGAAGGTTACTTTTTATCTTAAAAGTCATTGCTATTCCCTTGGGATACCCAAATAACTCGATAACCTATTTCACTTCTTCGCGCTCATACGGCAATACAGATTTCACTCATGTAAAATTTGATAATATATTAATAGACTAGACACTCGAACGGATAAAAAAAATATTTACGGGCTCGCTTCGCTAGGAGTTATCCCACTTCGTTCGACTTTCCCCCAGGATGTTTTGGGCTTATGACACTCCAAATATTATATAATTTGTGCTGCTTTGGACTTCTTTATGCTCAAATGGTTTGAACAAATACGGTGAAAATTTTCGCGCTCGCTTCGCTCGCGCATTGCTCGATACGCTCGCATCCAGCTCGCTTCGCTCGCCCTTGGTCCTAGTACGTTTTGACACAACAAACATGTTATTTGTGCTGCTTTGGACTTCTTTATGCTCAAACGGTTTAAACAAATACGGTGAAAATTTTCGCGCTCGCTTCGCTCGCGCATAGTTCGGATCGCTCGCATCCGGCTCGCTTCACTCGCATCCGGCTCGTTTCGCTCGCATCCGGCTCGCTTCGCTCGCTGTTGGTTCTAGTAAGTTTTGACACAACAAACATTATGTAATTTGTGCTGCTTTGGACTTCTTTATACTCAAACGGTTCGAACAAATACGGTGAAAATTTTCGCGCTCGCTTCGCTCGCGCATAGCTCGCTTCGCTCGCGCATAGCTCGCTTTGCTCGCATCCGGCTCGCTTCGCTCGCAATTGGTTCTAGTACGTTTTGACACAACAAACATTATGTAATTTGTGCTGCTTTGGACTTCTTTATACTCAAACGGTTCGAACAAATACGGTGAAAATTTTCGCATAGCTCGCTTCGCTCGCATCCGGCTCGCTTCGCTCGCAATTGGTTCTATTACGTTTTGACACAACAAACATGTTATTTGTGCTGCTTTGGACTTCTTTATACTCAAACGGTTCGAACAAATACGGTGAAAATTTTTGCGCTCGCTTCGCTCGCGCATAGCTCGCTTCGCTCGCATCCGGCTCGCTTCGCTCGCAATTGGTTCTATTACGTTTTGACACAACAAACATTATGTAATTTGTTCTGCTTTGGACTTCTTTATGCTCAAACGGTTCGAACAAATACAGTGAACATTTTCGCGCTCGCTTCGCTCGCATCCGGCTCGCTTCGCTCGCAATTGGTTCTTTTACGTTTTAACACAACAAACATTATGTAATTTGTGCTGCTTTGGACTTCTTTATGCTCAAACGGTTCGAACAAATACGGTGAAAATTTTCGCGCTTGCTACGCTCGCGCATAGCTCGCTTCGCTCGCATCCGGCTCGCTTCGCTCGCAATTGGTTCTATTACGTTTTAACACAACAAACATTATGTAATTTGTGCTGCTTTGGACTTCTTTATGCTCAAACGGTTCGAACAAATACGGTGAATATTTTCGCGCTCGCTTCGCTAGCATACAGCTCAATTTGCTCGCAATTGGTTGCCTGCCTGGTATACGCCAGAGTTTTTTTGATCGTGAAGTTTATTTGGCTCTCTATAGCTAAAACTTAAAAAATATCATGACTAACCACTAAAAATGTAAAAATAAAATTGTTTTAAAAAACAAAGAACCGACTTCAAAACACAACTAAAAAGGGAAAAATAATTTTAAGCCTACATCAAATCAAGAATAGTTATATAAGTAGAATCGAAGAGTTTGTTTCATGTACTTATAAAAAACTATTTTAAATTTTTATTTATCCTGTTTTCTTGAAGTCGGTGCCATCTAAGAAGAACAATTTAATGTTTGTTAAAAAAACTATTTTCAATTGTCTTTCTTTGCTGGCACCGACTCCAAGAATACAGGATTCATAAAAATTTAAAATAGTTTTTTATAAGTACATGAAACAAACTCTTCGATTCTACTTATATAACTATTCTTGATTTGATGTAGGCTTAAAATTATTTTTCCCTTTTTAGTTGTGTTTTGAAGTCGGTTCTTTGTTTTTTAAAACAATTTTATTCTAAGTCGGTACGCTCTTGACAGAGCAGTCGTGGTCGTCATGAAGTAGTGGTGGATGGAACAGATAGTACACGCCTCACGATGCTATTTTTCTCTGTTAGAGGTCATCCTGGCACACTCGTTTAAGGTGGTACCCACGATTGTCCTTATTTAGTCAGTCCATCGAGTGGGTGACCACCCGCGCGGTCTAGTACCCTCTACTTTGCCCTGTATGACTAGGCGCTCTATGGACAGATTATTACGCCTCGAAACATGATCAAAGAAAGAAAGAATGCGAGACTGTACTGTTGTAAATAGACGCTGCTTTATGCCGAGTTCATGGAGTATGGACCCGTCTAACTCATTACACATCAAATTAAATTCTTGTAAGTATTACGTATGTACATATGTTTGGTTTCAACAAATATGTAACCTGCAAGTTTTTAAGAAGTTCTTCAATTTATTTCACTTATATATACGGTGAAATTAAAGTGGCAACGGATGCTGACCGACTAAATTTTTCGCCAGCGAAGTGTAAACGGAACTGCCATAAAACTAAGGACATCTAGCGGCAGTGGTGTTCTAATTAATATTAAAATCCAATCTGCTGGTACCGTGGCTTGCGGAAAAGTTTAATCTGTCTAGGAAAAGTGGTTGCTTTCGTTTTGCAGCTACAATTTTAAAGTTTCGTCTAAAATTATCTAGTTTAAGTGAAAAATAAATACCTTGATAGCTGATAACTAAATGGATATAAACGGTAACTAGATTTTTTCTATGTATTTTTGTTCTTTACACATTACAGCTAAAGGCATTTGACCAGCGGAGCGCATAACTTAACGGGTTGCCTACGCACAGGCCTATAGAAGAGCATGCCTAGCTTGGACATACTGAGGTTGCCTCAACACACCGTAAGGTACTTGGCGACTGAATTTAATTTGAGTGTGGTTGCTAGACAGGCGAGAATTAGAATACCGCCATGCTAATGCAAAATATAAATAAGAAACCATTTTATGCCATATTTTATTGTACATAATAATATAGGTACTTTTAATTACAAACCTATGTATACGTCTGAAGTGCCTCGCTCGAGTAACAAACATCACAAACTAATTTATATACTTACCTGACATTATAATAGATCCAACCGCGCTGTTTATTATCTTTTTAACAGAACTTATAGAACGTAACATGACGCAGTTACGCATGATGCATCATGTCGTCAATTCTATTTGGAATATAATCCATGTTTCCAAACAGTTCGATCCGTCAGTATAACAATTTGGCAAACACTTTCAAACGGTTCGACTATCGAACTGCCTATACTGGTAGGTAGGTCTGGATGGAATAAAGGCTTGAAAAGAAATTACTTGGTCACAACACTAAATCTGTCAATTAGGCCTGACAAAAATAAAATAAACGGTTAGATCTATTATAACACATCGAGGCTAATTAGCTCGGCAATGCTGCTCTATACTAGATTGGAACAAAGATGATACAATTACCTACTAGCGATTTGAATATCATTAAAATCAAGCTCAACACAGATATCTGACATGAAATAGCAACAAAACCACGAACACGTGATAATATTATACGTGTAAGTAGTATTAGTACTGTTGTAGTTAGAGCTTGGGTGTCAATTTCAAATAGTACAATAGTGATGATAGTGCGGTATTGAGTTGTAATCGCCTGCGAGTTCAGTGATGGTTTTACAGCTGGGAAAATTGCTATTCGAAATTCATTAGGCGTTATGCTTGATCACTGCTGATTATGTGATAGAGTACAAACAATTTCAAACGCTACGTTACCTGGGCTGTGACGTGACGAGTAACATGTGTTACTTGCAAACAAATACGCTACATTTTTTTTATAGTTATTATAAATTATTTATTACTTACTATTATTATCATTACAATTTAATACGAAACATGTTATATTTCGGCGTATATATCTATTATTTGCGAATGTACCATTCGTTACTAATAACGTTATGGCCTTAGTCGCATAGCATTTGAACAGCGTCAGAAGTAACGATAGGTGCAAATGTTTGTTAAAGATTGAACACATTTTTTTTGGTGTTCATTTTTAATTTTGCCTTCAACTATGAAGGCAAAATTGAAGGTGTTACCGCGTACCGGCACACGTAGAGTAAGGACGCCTTGCAACGAGGTGGAGCAACGAAATTCTGAAAAAATGGGGAGGAACGCGCATGGCGTGCCTTGGGACAAGCTTAAATCTAGTTGTGGACGCAGATGGGCTGATGATGATGATGAAAAAGTAGGTATTGGAGAGGAGCTCTGGTGGGGTACCTGATGACGACGATGAATCAACATAGTATGACAGTAATTAATAAAAATATTTGCTACTAGCTAGTACTATGTTACTCGGCGATAATGTAGCTTCCTAAAAATTTTCAAATCATTATCAAACAATTTCAATTCAATTTCAATCGTAGTTTCGATGCCTATTAGCGTCAAATAAACAATTATACTTTTCCTCTTTATAATATTGGTATAGACTACTATAAAGATGACTGTCTAGATCATTGAATCATATTACTGTCATGTGGTCTAGATCTATTTATGCCTTCTTAGGGAGAAAAATGGATTATGCATGTAATTATAAGAATCCTATATCCTTGAAGCATTCCCATGAAGAATCAAATGGATTGCCGCCGCCTTTGGAGAACAATGGGAAAGCAATGAAAAAAGATCCTGTTGGAAATTGCCTTCCCTGCATGAATATACGTAAGGCATGTATGTATACGTATGTTTTGATCTGGTAAATAGTGTGGTAACAGAAAAATTCTTTAATATTTTTTTTATGTTGATACATATTTTGTATTTCTACAATACTGTATGAAAATAATAATGATACATTATTAGATTATTTAAATTTGGGCATTTATTTGTTTGATGATGTTTTTTTTTGGCATATTTTAATTAAACTTATGTTTTATTTTTGTTCCCTGAGACAAACATCGCGTTTGGTAGAAAAAAAAAATTAAGTAAGTTTTTTGTTCTCTTTTGTAATTTGTACGCAAAATAAGTTTTTTGTAATAAATATTCTTTATTCATATTATTTATTCTTTATATTACTGAGAAAGAAAAAAAATAAAAGCAATAATTTTCAATCGATAGTATTACGTACATTCATTAAATCTTTTATTTTTCTACAAAATAAAAACATCAATTTTGCAGATGCAACTCGTTCTTGAAGAACGAAGTAAGTATCCATTCAGTCCATGCCATTGTTGCAGAGATGCGTGCCTTTTGAACGATTGAACAAAAGGATGAGATGTTTAGCTGTTACCCATGTCTGATGAACTAGAGTATCCTTTCTTATTCTGTAATAATAAAAATAAGTATTTTATGGTAAGAATAAATATCCTATTTTAAACAAGAAAATAAAGAAATATTACGACACATTTCACACACGGCTGGTTAGCCCTATACGAAACCATTTGTTGTTTGTATTATGGTTGCTCACACAAATGATACGAGTATATGTACTACATACAATACATACAAACATACTTTGTATAGATACATATTTGACACCCAGTCCGATAGCCAACAAATATAGTTTAGCACAAAGATGTTAGCCGTGCCTGTAGTGAATAACGTATGACTATTAAGACAATAATAATTGCGTATAAGCTAACTCGTCAAGCTCTGGTGTCTAGAGATATAGGATCTAGAGGTCCAAGCCGCCCAAGGGCGACTGACTTGGCTTAGACTGCTTGGGCATTAAACTAAATTTTTAATGTATTTGAATTCCTAAGTAAGATCTTTTTATAGATACTTTGGATCAAAAATGTAAACGGACTCATAATTTTAGATATATGAAAAACCAAACATACATAAAGAAATATCATTTGTCACCACTATACGTTCCCACTGCTGGGAATCGAGGCTGTCCCTCACGAGGAGAGAGATATTACTAGTCCATAATCTACCAAGCTAGCCAGGTGCGGGTTGGCAGCTGACACACGTCTTCGGAAGCTGTGGTCCTCTAACATATTTCTTCACAATATTTTCGTTCACCGTGAAGCGATATAATGGTGCCATATACATGTCTAAAAATGATGCAATTCAGATAACTCAACACCCATGCAGGGCGAATGAATTATCTCATTTTTAATGTAATAATGATTAATTAATATACTTAACGCATTATAACAGGCTAATTCTGGAATTCATAGGCTATTTTTTTGTCGTTATAGTATTTTTTATAATTTATCGCATGAACAAATTGGCTTAAATGAATTTCTTCTTCTTCTTAGTAAGAGCTAAGTGGCCAAGCTCTGGTGTCGAGAGTTCAAGCCGCCCGAAGGCCTCTGACTTGGCTTAACGACTGCTTGGTGTCATCCAAACCATGGTGGCACCAAGATAAAAAAACCCACTTGAAAATCTATTTGAAAAGTCTTGTGCATGGTCACCCATCCAAACACCGTCCGCTTCGGCCGTTATTTAGCTTCAATGATCGTGTCCGATGGCTTTAGTTTCCGAGCTACAGGCGCTAAAACTAATTAATAACAGTAATTTAACACATTACAATAATAGCATAGTAGACATCAATCATGTCTCAAACTTTCTACCAGTTCATAGACTGTCTCCTATAATTGGGTCATTTAATAGCACTGTACTTTGTCCCACAATTGGACTCCCAGCAGACAATTCCATGCATATTAATGTATGTAAATAATTGAACAATTGAATCGACACATATTGGAAGGCGCGCGTGTACAACAATGTGACACAATTAGAATCAGCTCCTATTGTCGTTGCTGTCCTAGTAGAATTTAAAGCTGGCGCTGAAAGAAATCTACGTGTTAAGCAGACATTTTCAAACACATTGTCTGTAACAGTCTAGTAAAAAACCATTAAATTTCGCGTAGAATTGGTGAGTAAACGACGCAAGGTGAGTAAGCCTGGGAACTATTAGCGTATTTAAAAACTTATATAATCGTGTGAGATAGGGCTACGATTTTGTTCAGTTTTATTATCTGAGATTCAGTGGTAAGAATCGTTTAATAACCAATATACGATTACGCAAAATTCGTTCAGTAGTTTTATAAAAAAAAAGTCTGTTTGGAATTTAACATCGAATCTTCGAATGCGAAACAGTTTTTTAATGGGTGACCAAACGAATGTCATTGGAGACCATTTCAAAAGTGGCATTTAATGGGCGCTACCATGGACTGGATATTCCGTTAAATTGTAATATCAGCTGTTCGTATTAAAACAGCCAAGACACTAAACTCCTACGAAAAATACTTAAATCTAAGGAAGAGATGATTAACGTTATATATAACGCCTGCAAGATATTTTACATTCTATACCAGTGCTGAAGTACTCTCACTTAACTGGGTTTAATTAAACCCCTTCTCTAAGATTGATGGGATTTTCCAGAGCACCTGAGGATGCATCCACGTTCCGATGATATATTTTTTAAATTAAAATTTAGAGGTAGCATTCCGTCATAATAATAAGCATTGCATTTAATTAGATTTCTTAATGATTAGTACGCTATCCCGTCCCGACTTCGCACGGGCTTTATAGGAGATTGAGTATGCACAATACGCCCCTAGCGGGATGTCAGTTCAGGTCTCAAAACCCCCACTTCAATTTAGAATTAGAATAAGGAGGGATTGAGTTACACTAAGTATACTATTTGAGTAAGAAACTCGTATAATATTTTTGGTAACCAATAATAGCCCGTGTTACTCGGAGACAATGTAGCTTCCCAACGGTGAAAGAATTTATCAAATCGCTCTAGTAGTTTCGAAGCCTATTCGCGTCAAACAAACAAACAATAGAATATAATAAGTTTAATGCCATAAAATAGAAATGATATCATAATTCTTAACAGTTATCAAAGCTTATACAAATACTTCTAGAGAGTATAAAATAGGTAATGAAATGCAGTTAAATACTTTCATAACTGCACAAGTTTGAAACAATAACAGCTTTTTCTCAGCTATTTCCCTTCTCTATTATGATAATGGTTCTCAAAGGGATCTCAGCATCTTTGAAAACTGCCATTAACATCTTATTGTTTGTACTTTGTTGTAAAAAATCTGCAATTGCTTCTGCAAAAGCTGGAGATTTCAACTTTTGCAATTAACTATGATATAAAACGTTTTATCTGTTCAATATAGCGCGCATCCCTAATGTTAGCTCTCGCACCCCGTCCCCCGCTATAGCGCGCATGCGACGCTCTGAAAGAATTAAGAGACAGTCGCATGGTCACTAGCGAGCGCGCCGCCTGCGCGCTCCGCGGTTCGCATTAATATTATATATTTTCTTATGTAACGCTGGACTATACTGTACTGTATACTAAATACTAAGACGCTTCCGTAAATAAATATTTTGTAGTGGGACCCGGTGTCTTTTTCTTGTAGTTCATCGACGCCCCGCTATATCAATGTGGTGTGAATTATTTTTTTTATATTGTAAAAGAAATACCTTTCTAATAGCTACTCTTTTCACTTAATATAAAGTAAAGTAGTCATAAAAGCAAAGTAGACAGCAAAATATTAAGTTTTCTAATCACAATTGTACCATAACAGCGGGTACCTACTGTTTAAAATTTAGAGGTAGCATTCCGTCATAATAATAAGCATTGCATTTAATTAGATTTCTTAATGATTAGTACGCTATCCCGTCCCGACTTCGCACGGGCTTTATAGGAGATTGAGTATGCACAATACGCCCCTAGCGGGATGTCAGTTCAGGTCTCAAAACCCCCACTTCAATTTAGAATTAGAATAAGGAGGGATTGAGTTACACTAAGTATACTATTTGAGTAAGAAACTCGTATAATATTTTTGGTAACCAATAATAGCCCGTGTTACTCGGAGACAATGTAGCTTCCCAACGGTGAAAGAATTTATCAAATCGCTCTAGTAGTTTCGAAGCCTATTCGCGTCAAACAAACAAACAATAGAATATAATAAGTTTAATGCCATAAAATAGAAATGATATCATAATTCTTAACAGTTATCAAAGCTTATACAAATACTTCTAGAGAGTATAAAATAGGTAATGAAATGCAGTTAAATACTTTCATAACTGCACAAGTTTGAAACAATAACAGCTTTTTCTCAGCTATTTCCCTTCTCTATTATGATAATGGTTCTCAAAGGGATCTCAGCATCTTTGAAAACTGCCATTAACATCTTATTGTTTGTACTTTGTTGTAAAAAATCTGCAATTGCTTCTGCAAAAGCTGGAGATTTCAACTTTTGCAATTAACTATGATATAAAACGTTTTATCTGTTCAATATAGCGCGCATCCCTAATGTTAGCTCTCGCACCCCGTCCCCCGCTATAGCGCGCATGCGACGCTCTGAAAGAATTAAGAGACAGTCGCATGGTCACTAGCGAGCGCGCCGCCTGCGCGCTCCGCGGTTCGCATTAATATTATATATTTTCTTATGTAACGCTGGACTATACTGTACTGTATACTAAATACTAAGACGCTTCCGTAAATAAATATTTTGTAGTGGGACCCGGTGTCTTTTTCTTGTAGTTCATCGACGCCCCGCTATATCAATGTGGTGTGAATTATTTTTTTTATATTGTAAAAGAAATACCTTTCTAATAGCTACTCTTTTCACTTAATATAAAGTAAAGTAGTCATAAAAGCAAAGTAGACAGCAAAATATTAAGTTTTCTAATCACAATTGTACCATAACAGCGGGTACCTACTGTTTAACGCAGCAAACGATCGGTCCCAGATATAAATGCAAGCCGCATTCAGCCAACCATCTACAATTCGACCGCATCAACCCTTGTTTAGCTTTTATAATCGTTTTAACTTATCTAAGACAGCTATGGGTGCTTCTATTATTAAAATAAAGGTAAAATGACTTTTAACCCTGTCTGGGTGAAAGAATAAGACAGAAAAACTGCTCCTGCCAGCTGTAAAAAGAATCTGAAACGGACAAACGAAACGAATAAAGAGGCAAACGACTTAAAAGTCCTTCCAACACATGTGATATCAAATCTGAAGTAAATTAAATTTAAATTATATATTTAGATAAAAATAAAACCAAAATATCACAAAGACAAAATATCTGCATCGAAATTATATCACATTAAGTACAATAAAATACTATGAAGCAATAAAATACACCTAAGGGTTTTCATTATGAAGGTTTCATTAAGTATCTAAGCGGAGTGGACAATGACATCGTGTCGTACAGGAGTTAAGCGGGTAGATCAGGATGGGGCTGAGGTGCAGTGCCAGGAAGTCTCCAGTATGTTTCTTGGAAATACCTGGAGACTTCTGGCATGTGACTGAGGGGAATTTAGTGGGTCCAAACCCACATAAGCTGGCGTGGGTCAACCTACCTACCGACCACTCCCAACCCGTTTCACCTTGGACCCACGTGTCTAGTAAAAGATTTTTTTTTTACTCTAAATAGGTCAGCGCTTGACCACAAACTCACCTGATGGTAAGTAAGTAAAAGATTCCCCTCGCAAGAATTAATTTCATAAATTTTCAAGCTTAGTGTGAAATAAAGCTAAAATTTGAAACAAAACAAACCTTTTAAAATTACTTAGCTACTCAATTATATTAGTATTTTATTTCGAAAATTCTCCTCTCACAAAACTAAAACAACTTGCATTGTTTCTCAAACCTTTTGTCTGAGTTAGATAAATAAAAACCGTCATTCTGCATCGCTGATTTTCTATAGCCTACATTTGAAAGCTCTTTAAATTTTAGCTTTACAAAGTTTACTTAGCAAGATTAATATTTGATTTTAATATTTTAGAGCATTATATTGTTTAATACGAAGCAATAAAAAATTAAAAAGTTTTAAGCAGATTAGTAGTTTTTTTATATTAGATTGATCTTTGCTTGGCTACCAACTCGCTTGATGGTAAGTGAAGCTGTGGCCGAAGATGTAGCACGTTGATCTAGAAGAAACCTTTGCACAATCGCCTTCAACAAAAGACACTGATGACAATCAATTTTTTTATTGTCATAGGCGTTTTTTTATTACGGGACTGTGGTTTCCACAAAGAATGGGTAAATTTGCTGCAGTATAATTTATTATTAATCAGTGAAATCAAATAATGGAGATCTTTGATGTCCCTATTCTAACTTAAAAGCAAAAGCTTTCTGGAGCTTTTAACGTGCGAAGCTCTCGCGTTGAAACCCTACAGTCCAAGGGTCTAACCACAGACCATCAAAAAGGGACGGTAATAAGCCCAGCGGTGTAATTAATTCCTAGTTTCAATTGTTAATTCGCTTTCAACGGGTAACAAGCGAGTAAATAACGTACAACTTAGCTGATACATACTGGTGAGAATTTTAGCGAACACACAACTAAACTAAATGTAGAGTATTCCTGTCACTTTTCATCTTTAGTGAACAGAAAGAGACAGCATGATTTGAACCATTTACAAAACAACTAAAATAGAGTAGATAGGTTCCTTCTAGGCAGGCGGGTTACAAGCGGGTCAAAAGCCATCATATTCATCAATAAAAAAAAAATTGGTGATATTGAATAAACCCAATTGTATCAGCTCTAAAAATACCTACATTTCCATATTTGTCGTGGTTTTAGTTGTTTTGTTTATGGTTTAGATCGTGCCGTCTCTTTCTTTTCACTAATGGTGATAAGAGACAGAGTTACTTATCCTAAATTTAGTTTAGTCGTATGCACACTAGAATCGCCAGAAATCTCAGAGATTGGTACACTGTTTGGTTTATTTTAGAACTAGTTTCGCCCCGCAGTCTCATTCACGATGCTCCGAAGTTAAAAGTAGCTTATGCGTATCTATAGTCTACTAAGTACGAGTAACTATGCCCGTATTTCCGTGAGTGTATTTCATCGAAATCAGTTCAGCTGTTTTAGCGTAACTAAGTAACAAACATACGCACTCTCTCACACACACACACTTTCGGATTTATAATATAAGTTTATTCGTATTTTGGAACTGGTACTTGGTACTATATAAATATAAATAAATTAATATTAGGACACATTTCACACACGGCTGGTTAACTCCATACTGAATCCATTTCTAGTTTGTGTTTTGGTAGCTTACATAACTGATATTAGAATATCAGATACATAGACATACATAATATGTACGTACATACTATTATATTATGTATAGATACATATTTTACACCCAGACCAACTGCCAACAAATTTAGTTTAGCACAAAGATGTTGGCCGTGCCAGGAATCGAACCCGGGACCTTCTGATTGGCAGTCCGGCATGGTAACCATTGCACCAACGAAGTCGTCAACTATTCTTAACGCTAAATTAAAGATAATAAAACTGAAAAATTGTAGCCCTATATCATTTACAGAGTTTATAGGATTTTTAAAGTATGTTCTTTTGATCTCATAGCGCTTCAAGAGATTTCTCTTTGAGAGAACGATACTTGTGTCCAGTGTGTCCATAGTGTAAATGAGGGTCCAGTTGTTTGAGTTTCATTTTGTAAGTGTCGTCTAGGTTACTCGTATTCGTATTTAAAAGGGACCAATTGACAGAACTTTTTATTTGTTCGCAGTTCACACTACACTTTGTAAACAATTGACAAAATAGATTGTACTATTAAAATACATTAAGATACTGTATACCTATAATCTATAATAATCTTTCTTAGTTTTATCTAGAAATTAATTTAAAAATTTTAATTATATAAACTTATTGATATTTTGCACACCGCATATGCGGTAGCCTACAAGGGACTCTTTCATAATATTTTTCATGTTTATATTTTACCTGTAGCTACGTAAATAAATTTATTTCATTTCATTCATTAATGGCGCTGTACTTCTTGTGCAGAGTATATTTTGATTACAAAAGCCTTGTTTCAAAGGTTTTGTATTTATTGAAGCGAATTTAACTAAAGTGTGGATACGAAAATGAAGATTTGACTTACTGCTAAATTTTTACTACTTGAATGCACATCGCTTATTATTTTAAGGTTTATAATAGTACCTTTAATGATAGGATATTTAATACCAAAGTATTACATTATATGCAACGTACAGAAAACGAAAAAGGTAAAAAAACATAAACAGTTTTTTTTATTTATACGTACGTACTCGTACGTACGTTTGCTACAGAAACTCCTGGTGAGTTGTCACCAAAAAAACTGATCAAAAATATGCATTAATCAAGTTTTAAACTACCATTGAAAATTATTATTACATATCGAAATCAGATAGACAGTTTTGGAGATAAATGGTAACATTGGTTAGCACAAACACACACAAAACACCTTCCATTCCAAACGTACATAGTATACTTGTATATGAATATCTAAAAATGATTATATAAATTTGAAAATTGACATTTGATTCATATCATATACTTTTGTTTTGATATTATATTAGATACTAGAATTAGTAGTGAAAATTGACATTATGATTAATATCATAAACTAATGTAATGATATTATAGTGCTAGAATATAATTGAAAATTGACATTATGATTAATATCATATACTTTTGTAATGATATCATATTATTTGACTTGTAACTTTGTTGTTATCAATAAATCAATAAATTTTTATATGTATATACCGGTCTCAATTTCGTCCCGGGTAAACTATAACAATATTAACCTTAGTTGGCTACTAGCTGTGTACCGTGGTGTTACCCGCGTTTAGAGGTATCATATGTGCTAATCCAAGGTAAAAGCTTCATACCAAGTCGGTTCAGCTGTTTGAGCGCGAAGTAACATACACACATAATTTCACACTTACATATAAACTTTTATCCCTTATAATATAAGCGGGAGGGGCGTAAATTAAGAGAGAAAACAGGCGAATACCGCTCCGGATCGTACCTGGCGCAAAGGCTATCCATAGCTATACAACGCGGCAATGCCACGAGCGTTATGGGTACCTTTCCGTCAGGTTCTATCCGGAGTGGTCTATTAAATTAATTTTATGAGTGTTTTTTTTATTAGTTTTTAATCTTATTGTATTTGTATGTTCAAATTACCTTCAATTACAATAAAGCGGGATTAAATACAGATATCTAAATTATAGGTACACCTAAACTAGGCGTTCAAAGTCTTCAATATTAACGTAAACCTATAATATTAATGTAATCATGGAAAATGTTAAGAAATACTGTACTTGTCGTTGAAAAATTCTCCTTTTACATGGCGAAGACTATTCTTTACGAGGCAAAGGCATTTTCGTCAACCTCCATTTCCTGAGGCCACAATACTGCACAAACCATTGATTACCTCACTTAGATTCAGTTTTATTAGGTACTTAATTAAATAAAGAAGCGAAATAAATAATTTTGTTTCTAGTAAATCAGTGTTTTAAAAAAAGCTTGTGATATTAAACAAATAGATTAATATTAGAATAATGCTTACATTACATATTTTTTTATAAAAAGGCTTACGATTGACCGTAGCTTGCCTGATGTTAAGCTTGACTGTGGTCTAAGATGTATCACGCTTGCCTAGAAGGAACCTATTTACTTTAGATTTGAAGACCCCCAAATTGTAATTCTCTGGAAAAAGAGACTCTGGAAGAGAGTTCCAAAGCTTCGCAGTTCTCACAATGAAGGTCAATGCAAAACGCTTTCAAATTCAAATTCAAATTCTGTTTATTTATATAAATGACACTTACAGATAAACTAAAAGTATACACAAACGTACGCTTTGTGCGAATCCTCGGAACTTCGACAAACATATCGCAGCAATCATAATTATTAAAATAAAAAAAGAATAAATTTAAAACAAAAGTAAAAAGAAAATAATGATACATTTTTTTTAAAATAAGTTTTGGTTCGCGAATAATTTTATATTGCCATATCTGTAAGATAAATCTGCGAGCATCAGTAATGCACCAGGGCGCTGGAATTTTTCCAGTGAAGGTAAATTTTCCACTCGCCTCAGACCTTATTAAATTTTCACGGGGTTGCAATCTGATATAGTGGGTGTCTCAGGGAGAATCGCTTTGGAAATGTGGCGGAAAGTCGGGAGTCAGCACTGTGGACTGGGGTAATGTCTATGATGATTACTTGTGGTTTTCTTTCGGGGTTGACATAATTCAAGATGAATAAACCTCCATAAATAAATACGATTAAACAATGTTGTTTCTTAATGCATATTTTTATACTGAATATTAACTGCCTATTATATATTGAGAAATAAATATAAATGTTAGTAAATTAATTTATTTTGGTTTATGTAGGTAACTGTAAAATTACTTATGGACTCAGGTGTTACTTTGCGGAAAACTATAGTAAATAGAAAACAAAATTAAATATTTAGTGTACTTCCGCTGAGATCTAAAACTAAAAAATGTTTGGTGTGTTCCTCCGACCGACCACCACACCTCCACTACAACTTACACCTGTAAAACTAATCCCTAATCTACCCTCCTAACACAACGAAGTTTCACTCCGCGTGGCTGGACTCCTCACACGCCGGAACAACCTGAAACATAGAATTCTAATATTAACGTTGCTTATTATCAAGGCATCTTCAGGAGGTGTTGACTCTTCGAACGACTGATTTGATCCGTCGTAACTGTAAAATATAAAAAATCATTTATTTGTGCAAAAATATTAATATTTTAGTACATATATACAGTGTATATATTTGACATTTGACACAAATTTTATGTAAGAACAATGATAAGGGTTACAAAGACCCCTGAATGCCACACTAGGTACGTCCTGTGTTGTGAGATTGAATGCCTTTTATTAGACTCCAATGTCACCAAACTCCTTCAGAATAAAACCCCTTGGTTAGTCTACGACACATATTAAAAAGTCATCCTTCTTGTTTTTGTCTTCTCTTGATAAGTTGAAAAAGCATTCCATTTAATATTCCAGATATTAATTTAATAAGTAAATAATATTAATAAATTCGCTCCGAGGGTCTTGTGGTCAGCCCACTTCAAACATTTCTATTTAAAAATATTGCCCTTCGTAAAAATACACTTGTTAAACGACCATCAGCTATTTGTTTATTTATTTAATACCTAATTTCAAATACCTGATCCCAAGCCACGTGAGGTAGGTACATTCAAGAAGCAATTCGTCTAAACACCTTTTCACTCAAGCTTCCATTTACTTACAAATTGGTGGAATAAAATTTTAAATAGAGCTGTCCTTTTGATACCGTTCAGTTGGTATAATTTGGGGAAACTTCGCCTTTCATTTTCACCAAGGTGATTTCTAAGGCTTTTATTTCATATTGAATAGGGATGGGACGCTTCCCATCCGTCTATTTTTTATTTTTTCGTAGTTACTGGCCGGACAGAGAAAAATGTGATGAAAGCCGCCAAAAGTTGTACATTTATAATAAGCTTTTTATTATTATATTTTAAATTATTTTCTAAATTTTGTATCCAATAAATAATTTTCTATCATTCTAAATTCAAAAATACTTGTTGCCGCAAAACTGCCGATTTCAGCCTTAGCTATCAAAATAAGCGTTATCTCTGTCCTTGACTTCTATTCCTTCCCGTGAAGACGCCACTAATTTAGTTTCAGAAAAATATACAATAGTGATACGCTTTATAATGGTTTCAAAATTTAAATAAAAAGAAATGTTTATTACATATTTTCTGCCACTGGTTTTTTCAGACTACGAATATTTCTAGATTAGAGTTAAGGTAATTAATGTAATTTATTTTAATTCAATGCTGTCCAAAATAAATTCTTACTTTAATTTTAATAACTAAAAACTTGCCATCTGGCAAACTGTCCAAACAATTTAGTTGTTATTCTTGCAAATAAATAAAAGACATCCATATTCTATAACACCAAAATCCGTCTGGCAATCCGACCAACTACAAACCAAACCGCACCTACGAACTTTTCACGGCTTTTTGATTCGGTCGCTTGAATTTACGACCTCTCACTGATTCGATTCGTTAGACGTGCTCATTATGTTGAGGGCTCGACGGCGGATCCCAAGATTTTATATTGATTTTATTGCACGGTGATACGATGGAGATTCCAGATTCATAACTTAGATTAGGGTATACCTTTATGGTATGCTGTAAATCAAGCAACGTAAGTAACTTATTGACTCAGGCGTTACTTTGCGGAAATCCATTGTAAATAGAAGACAAAATTTAATATTTAGTGTACTTCCGCTGTGATCCGAAATCTAAATTAAGACAAGTAAAGGAAAAAATAACTAAGATTAACTAAGACTAATTAAGATTAACGTCAGATTATCACAATTCGGAAATTCTTAACTCTACACGTGTTTCGCCTAACCACAAGGCATCATCAGGAGATGATGACTCTTCGAACGACAAGTCGAGAGTAAATTTTTCCTTTACTTGTCTTAATTTGGATTTCGGATCACAGCGGAAGTACACTAAATATTTAATTTTGTCTTCTATCAAGCAACGTTTTGTTTTATATGATCTGGTGCGGTTGATGACTGATGAGTTTGACTTTTGAATTATATTTATTATTACTAACTTACTTGGGCAAGTTAGTTTCGTTCGACAACAGACTCGACAAAGAGATAACACGTCGCATTAACAACGCCTGGCGAAGCTACTGGTCCATGAAAACGGTAATGAAGGGAAAACTCCCAATATGTCAATGAGCTTCGGAAGCTCATTGACATATGCATTCTGCCCATCCTGACCTACGGTGCACAAACATGGTCCCTCACCAAAGCACAGAGGACCCGTCTCCAGGTTTGTCTAAGAGCCATGGAACGCAGCATTCTTGGCATTAAAAGACAAGACCAAAACATCATGCTGTGTTCCATGACCCGCGTTACTGACGTAGAATAAAAGGCTGCCAGGCTCAAATGGAACTGGGCGGGCCACGTGTGCAGGATGCACCCTGACCGTTGGGCAAAGGTTTCCATGGAGTGGGACTTTTTTGACGGCAGACGACGACGAGGTATGATGCCAACTCGATGGCGCAAGGAGTAGGTGGACTTCCACACCAACTGAAAGGAACTGGCCCAGGACAGAAAAGCGGGGAAATCATTAGGAGACCTTTGCCCAACAGTGGGACAATATGGGTTAGATAGATAGATAAAAAGTGAGTAAGATTTAATAAACGACTAGCTGTTAACCGAGGCTACGCACGCTTAATAAAATAAGTTCATTAATAAAGGCAATAATTAAGTCGCGTCCAACAAACATTGCCCATATAACATGTGTAACTCAGATTTATTAGCTTTTTAATGGTGTCTGGACGTATTTTTTGACTGTCAAAATTGTTTACAATATGCAAATACACAACACAAAAATACAATACGAGCGTGATGGTCAAATTAAATAATCATGTCTTATCAAAATAATTAATTAAGATTAAAAAGTGCTGGCTAATTAAGCTTTACAAAAAGTTACTGGCTACTAACGCATACATTTTCAAAGTCCACTAGATATTTCTAAAATTGTTGTTACTATGACAACTGTAATAATAATACCTGAGCTCTCTGCAGTAAGTGTGTGTGTGTGTGTATGTGTGTTTGTAACTCCTTCACGCTCAAATAGCTGAACCGCTTTCGATTAAATTTGGTACTGATTATAGTAAAAGATAAACTGTGGAGAGAAGTACTAAAGTCGCCCTTAACCAATTTTGCGATAATAATATTTACACCGTACTATATTATAATTATACTAATAAAAGCGAGCGTGGCTCGGTGATATAAACGTCTGCTTTCCAATCAGACAACCCCTGGTTCGATCCCGGCCCTACACCAATGTCTTGTTTTTCAAGTTATGTGTGGATTTGCACTAGCTTTACGATGAAGGAAAACAGAGTGAGGAAACCGGTATGTTTGAGGACCACAATATCTGAAAACGTGTGTCATCCGCCAACTTGCACTTGACCAGCGTGGTGGATTATGGTCTATATCTCTCTCCTAGTGAGAAAAGGCCCCGAGTCCCAGCAGTGGGAACGTATAGTGGGCTGCTTATGCTATATAATTATACTAATGGCAATTGAGAAACGTACTTACCCCCCAAATTACTACGATAAACATGATGAAATCAACAATACGAAAACACCCTCCGTGAAAACATTTACGTCCCAGCCTTAACATTACATTTACAGGGAAACGTTTAGATAAAAAGATACCAATATCGTTACTTCCACCTCATAAAGCAGCTAAGATGTTACATCCTTTGACTTAACTAGAGCGTATACTTTGCTGCCGTACAGTCAGGGATTAAGATATTCGCAACACCTGATCAAAATCTTGAAAAAAATTGTTAAAGCAATGACATTAGTGCAGCCTTTAATGTATAGTTTTATTGTTATTGTTTAATAACTCGTATTTCATGTACAAACTCTAAAGAACTAAAATTAACATTAACATATTATATATAATTGATAAAAATAATAGTTACAGTTATGTTATAGCTAAGTACCTAATAGTTCATAAACTTTTCAATTAATTTAAAGATCCGACTCGATAACCGAAACTGGTTAATTTTTTTTGGGTTTTTTTACTATTTCCTATCCTATACTGTACCAATCCTGGGCAAAGGTCTCTATTAAGAATATTTAATAAAGTTTATTTTTATAGTAATAAGTAGCATTTATACAGAAATTAGTATAAATATTTTAAGTTTTTTTTAAGCGGTCTGTAAGTTAGTTATTATTTCAATAACTCTAACCGTCCGTTTACCATTTATAACAATTCAATTACAAATTCATTATTTTGCCCATGACATCGCTTCAATTGATTTTACTTTTAGGGGTGAGTGTGACTCATAAGAGGTGTTGGACGCGAAATCCGCAGCACCCCTCTTCGAATCCAGCATTAAACTTTTTATTATGTTAAGCTTGGAAATTCTACTCGGCGAAGAATCTCCCTTATTAGTAATAAATTGATTTGAATTGAAGAAATACAACGTGTAGAATCCCACATATTCCGGACCATACAATCCGAAAATCCGCACCAAGCTAGCTTGGTGGACTATAGTCTAGACTTCTCTCTTCTCTCCCTTTACAAGAGAAGGCTCTAACTTTCAGCAGTGCATAATTAGCAGCAAGTACATAATTAAGTACACCTCTAATACTGTATTCTCTGACTGTACATTTGGAACCATACATTAGAGACGTGGCGGTTGATACATCGGTTTTCGTCGAGGTCCATTGCCTGGGAACAAGACAAATTGCTGAAATACACGCGTGGCTTAACAGCTACATTGCTCTGTAAATAGGTAAGCTATCGATTGTACGTTTGCTGTATTGATACGTTACAGTAAAGAGTCTTGGGTATGATTTGATTTTTTACGCCTTACAGCTAGACATTTAACGGAGTTCTGGTGTATTCCAGTAGAGATCCCTGAACCCTCATTAAAAAACACAAAGGATGTCAGCCGAGGGGGTTTTAGTGGGTAGGAATCCCACATACCCCGGCTGTACCCCAATACAGTTGGGGATCTAAGAAGATTTCCCCTTAGTAAGAAAATAGCTAGACATTTGGCCATCAGGGAACGTACCCACACAAGTCATTGACATTCTGGCCTATAAGAGAGCAAGCCTAGTCTGAAATATCTCTGGTAATCAAGGAGCCTGCCAGAACACACTGCTATATGCTTGGTGACGTATTTTTCAACTTAAGAAAAATACGATGGTTGCTAGCCAGGCGAGCACTAGAAAATGCCCTACCACCGGGCTATGCTATGGCTTCCTCACGATGTGTTCCTTCACCGTAAGCTCAAGCTCATTGGTGAAAACCGAACCCACTACGAGACGTACCTATAGCGGCCGCATGGCCTTTTTTGTTACTGATAGTTTTCTCAATATTTGCTAGAAAGATCTGGAAAGCTATGTAAATATTAATGGAATCAAATTGGCTAATTCCATAATTCCATAAAATCACGGCTCCAAGCGAAATGCCAGTCATTGATTGTGAACGTTTATTGGCCCACGAAATAATGCTTAGAGACAATAATGAGAATGAGACCACAGATAAATGGGATGACTGATCAAAATGAAAATAGCCTGCGTCCTCTAAGAAATTCTGCTTAGACATGTTCTGATAACACAGGGGCAAGTGTGGAGCAGTCATGCAATTGTATTATTTTTAAGTCAAAGTAATATACAAGTCACACATTAAATATTAAATCTCCAATACCTATTTTTATTGAAGTCTTCGAAGTCGATAAAAATACATATGTATACATAATTATTTAGTTTATTTTTGAACATAATTACTATTTTTTCAGTCATGATTGGTCATAAATTGTATGTATATGAAGCGATGATATGCAACTCCCTTACGTCCCGTAAGTAGTGGATTAGATCCCCGCTGAGCTACGAGCTTTCAATATAGGAAAATAGTACCAAGGTACCCAGATTAAAATGCCTTTTCTTAAATCACAGTTTGTCAAATTGAAATAAAACCGTTAGAATTTTTACGACAGAAATTAAAAGGAGACTAATCTCTCTTTTTATTTTTTCAAGCAAAACTAAGAAAATAACGAAAGGACGACTCTTTGCATCTCCTGGCCCCGTAGCGCAATATGCGTCGAGCCGGTCAAATGTGAGGTCATTACTCAAAGTCCGGTGTTCTCTCACTAACTTACTTTTTTCCCCACATTATGGGAATATTCCTTCATTTCGAGAACTATAAATGAGCTAAATTATGAGGGGGCGTTATGTTTATAGAGCTTCTATTTTTTTTTACTTTACTTCATGCAGGTAGGGATTTTGACGCGTAACCACACGAAATATTGACTCTCTGGCCTAAAGAGGAGCATGCCTTGTCTAGAATAACTGGCTTTCAACGAGGCTGCCAGAACTAGCTCTAGAAGAGGGACCTTATTTATTTTTATTAGTCGGCCGTCGTTTATGTAAAAAATAACTTTTTTATTTTGACTTCTAACTATTATCTGCCCAATAAAGAGTAAATCTATCTAATCTTGTCTTATATAAGTATTAGATTTAGAGTAAGGCCGCTGAGATTACTCCATGGATTACCAATCTAGGCGTAAGCCTGTGTCTTGGCGATCCATATTTTCTCTGTTACCTGATCTGATGTTCCCCCGCTTGTTTAATTGTTAAAAAGGATTATTTTAATACACTACGTATATTATATTAAAGACATAACAAATAAAAATTAAAGATCGTACCTGGCGCAAATGCTATCCATAGCTATACAACGCGGCAATGCCACGAACGTTATGGGTACCTTTCCGTCAGGTTCTATTCGGAGTGGCCTATTAAATTAATTTTATGAGCGGTTTTTTTATAGTTTTTAATCTTACTGTATTTGTATAAATATTTGTTAGAACAAAAAATAAATAAAGGATTATGTAATTTAAGACATAATTTAAATATTGTAAATTGTTGATTTTATACGAGCTCATTTCGTGAAACATCTACTGCCGCGCGTCAGGCGCTACGGTCATAAACATATGTATAGCGCGGCTGAATTCGATACAAAAGCGCTTTAAAACGTAATAAGGCCACAACTAGCCCAGTTTATAAAGTATTCTTGCAGATACGAGAATAATTTACGTGCAAACCCTGACGTTCTACTGTCTACAGACAGCCCTGGGGAGTAGTAAATTCTTCTAATTGAACTGAGAAACGAACACCTTGCGAAAGCTCTAAAGAATCGGGTTTTCAGGCTAGAGTTATTATTTTAATTGAAAAATATTGCGTTCTCTTTGTAACTTTTAGTTTGTTAGTGTCCAATTTTAAGCTTGATCTTATATTATTTTAAACTTTTTGCTTCTTTGGTTTTTTAATAAATGGCCGTTGTAACATATTAACCTTTTCACTGTTATCGTATGATGCGTAAAGTAAAAATGCCTTTATTCTATGGCATTACATTTTATAAAAAGTAAATTTTTTTACACATTTACATGCAAAAGTTGACGCTTAGACATAGGCCTCCCCAGTTGTTTTCCAATACACACTCTAAAAAAAAAATGGGGACTTCATTATTACTTTTATTTCAATTGTTTGATTTATTTTGCGAGGTAATATTTAATCAAATATTTAGTGAGAATTTAAGGTGCCTTCTTGTTACCGTTATTAATATAGACAAAAAATACGAAAAAAACACGTGTATTATACACGTACTCTTTTAATGATTAATTGTTATTTATTTTTAGTATTTGCTATAAAGCAGAAACGGCAATACATACTCTGTTAAAAAATCAAATTTCTAGCTATAATAGCTAGAAATCTGTTTTTTTTTTCTTTCTAAGATACGCCCTTGTGACACACAAACATCACATATGGGGGTCATACGGAACCATAAAAAAGAAGAAGAAGAAAATACTAGGTAAAATTCTATTCTGTAGAAAGGTTTCGTTTATTTCTAAATCCTACATAAGAGTACTTTTTGCTTTGTTTTTTATACGAAGAAGGCCAATTTTTTAAACACATTCATGATGATATTGACTTCATAATAAAACGTATTATTTTTTTTTACACATTTCACACACGGCTGGTTAACCCCATATTGAACCATTTCTGGTTCGTATTATGGTTGCTAACACAACTGATATACTACATATATGTACATATTTTATATCGATACATATTTAACACCGACAGCCAACAAATTTATTTCAGCACAAAGATGTTGACCGCGCCGGGAATCGAACCCGGAACTTCTGATTGGCAGTCCGGCATAGTAACCTCTACGGCAACGAGGTCATCAATAAGTCATCTTTTACAATCTTTAACCCATCATTTAATTTTATCGCGCAGTTGTAACCAAACTAATATCAAAAATATTTTATTCATAAACAGATTTTATATCCACAAACGCAGTCCAAACTACTTTTCTTCCGAAACGACGGTACTTCAACAAAGTAACTCCAAATGTCGTCGTTTCTTATCTTCGCCAATAAACAATGGGAGAAGGAAGGTCCGTACAATAAATATTTATAGTGTGGAAATAACAGCGATATACGTAGGGACGTGAATGATTCGATGAAAATGACGATATATTTCATAATCTTGATTTGAACAAACAAAAAGGTTTCGTTATCGAGTACATCATACTATTAAGCTGTGAATTAAAAATACTTTTCACAACTAGAGGCACGTTTATGATTTTTGTTCTTTTCTTTTAATTGTCATTTAATTCTTAATGATAAAAATCTCGTTTTGTATGTACCTATATTATACTACTAGTGTATTTTTGAGAATGTGGTTGTCTCTGTTTAAGTTACAAAGAATAATTTACTTATATTTAAAATTAACAATAAATAAAGTTTTTTTTGTCACTAAAACTACACATTTAACTGATAAACTAAACATAATATAAGATGTTTGTAGAGTGAAAATTAGTGCTTGTAACTACATAATATTTCCTGATTGCTTACGTAAAACGTAGTTAATTGATATTAATATTATTGAATATTATAAAGCTTTTATTTAAAAAAGTAAAATCTAAAACATCGATATCAAAAAAAAATTGATGGGGCAACTCAAATTGCTTAGAAATAAAAGCTATATATTATAAGAATACTTTTAAAAGAGAGGGAACAAGACGGTTCAGTTTTATTATTTATAACTTCAGTAAAACGTTGTGATAGAGTTTTAAACATGATTCAGGGAATTGTTTTGCTAGCATTAGAGCCTAACGAAAGGTTTTGAATCCTACAGACTATCCAAAGAACTTGAGGGCTGATCATTATTCATAGGCTTTATTCAGATATAGATATGAAAACATAAATGTATCTTTATACGATAAAGATACATTTATTGTAAATGTAATTTACAATAAAACATAAATGTATCTTTAACCATACGTAAAAACACGTTTTTTTCGTATTTTTTTACTATATATCAATAACGGTAGCTGTTAGACACTTAAATTTTATTTTATAAATAACATGACTATGCACAAATTAACCACTAGTGTAATTAAAAATAATACATACATTTCTTAAATTCGTGCAAAGCCCGTTGTAAGCAGTGTAAACAGCCCATATAGAATCGCTAACAAGTTCAATTAGTTTTGTTTATTTGTAAACAAAAAAAAAAACTTATTATTGATTTGATATTTAAGTATGTGATTCTAGGTAAGACAGTGAACAAATTAACAAGTGTGAGTCCATCTCACGTATGAATGGTTTCTTACCATTATTTATAAAAATAAGAAAAACACGTTTGTTGTACTTTTAATATATTGATTTATATTATTTGTTGTTATTATAGCGTAAACGGACGTACGTAATCTGTGAAAGTTTTAGCTATCTAGCTATCATGATTTATGAGATACAGCCTGGTGATAGATTTTTTTTGTTACCTTAGCTTTTACCATTTAGGCAGACAGCCCTAAAAAATAACCAGGAATGGGTCAGAGCAGTAAAATCGTGGAAACTGACAAGCTGATACGCTCATGCATACATCCGTTTGACAATAGCAGTTAGGGGTGTCACATAAACTATCCGAGGTAACGGTAAAATATTCACAATGCAAGCTCTGTGCAGTGCCACAGTGTTACGGAAATTCAACTCTACCGCGACTTACAAGGGTTTGTGTTAAATCTACATTATATGAAGAAAGATAGAAGAAGATAGAAAGAGAATAGAGAATTCTTTATTGAACCGAAAAGTTGAACATATTTATAGTATACTAGTATATATAGTTGTTTTGTCTGTGGTTCAGAACGTGCTGTCTCTTTCTGGCCACCTAAGATGAAAAGAGACGGTGCTTATTTAAATTTAGTTTAGTCGTGTGTGCCGCTGAATCGCCACCAATGGTGGCGATTCAACGGCATGTTCTGAACCATAGACAAAACAACTAAAATCACGTCAAATATGGAAAATGTAGGTAGTTTTACAGGTGATACAAGTGAGTGCGGACTAAAGTCGCCTACATTTTCTACATTGGACGTGATTTCAGTTGGTTTGACTATGGTGCGGAACGTGTCGTCTCTTTCTGGCCACCTAAGATGAAAAGAGACGGGGTTTCTTTAAATTTAGTTTAGTCGTGTGTGCCGCTGAATCGCCACCATTGTGTGACTTGTAACTGTATTATTATCAATAAAATTTACTTTGACTTGAAATGTAATTTGGTGCGTATTTGATCGTAAATTGTTACCTATGTATTGAACGATCTCTATCGTTCATTCAGCCACGTCACTTGCAGTTCGAAGTTAAATCAAGTGATCAACGGTCGCCGATATTTATTGAGGACCAGTAATTCCATGCAATCGTATTTATGCACGCACTACATCTGACTGTGAAAGTGTAGGATTTTTGAATATTTTTGGGATTTAAAGTTTTTTATTCTCCTTACCTAGTAATACTATGAAGTTTGTATGTGTGTCTGAGTGTGTGTTAAATTAATGTTAATTTACTTAAATCTATATCGCAGTGACGGTATATCCCTTTGCTAAATGAAAGCAGTCCATCGTTGCTCCATAGCTCCCTAGGCAGCGACAAGCAAAAGCAACAAGAACGAATGTATGAAAATAGAAACACAGAACTTTATTGGAAATAAATAACATACATTAAAAATACTTTTTATTGATACATAACACCCAGACCAACAGCCAAAAATGTAATTCATCATGAAAATGTTGGCCTTGCCGAGAGTAGAACCCGGGAACCTCTTGTTGGCGTATTGGTCACCATGCTGGAGTACCAACCAAAGGGTCCCGGGTTTGATTCCTAGCACAACCAACATCTTTGTGATGAACTAAATTTGTTGGCTGTTGATCTGGGTGTTGAATATGTATCGATAAAAAGTATTAACGTATTTATATGTAGTATATCAGTTGTGTTAGCAACCATAATACAAATCAGAAATGATTTAGTACGGGGCTAACCAGCCGTGTGTGATGTGTCCTACTATTAAAAAAAAAACATAATAGATATTATATAAAGTCGGATCGGATGTAGTGCGTGAAATTATGATAGTTAGCCGCGGGTCAACACATGAGCTAAATTTGATTTATATGTGCAGGCGTTAGTACAGGCTTAATGAGAGATTTCATGTCATCTTCATTGATTTAGTTGCTATAGCTGATTTAAATCGCCGCGAATTATGTTCGAAGCTAGATTTCTAAGGCAAAGTAACTCATTGATATTTAATGATGAAAATCTATTTATTTATTTTCATACATTGGAGCTAGTGCAGGTATCTAAATAAAGAACATGAAGTGTAAATAATAAACCGTGTCAATAAAAAAAATAAGATCTCGATATAATTTTGCCATCTTGTATTTGAAATTTACTCATATATCTAATATATATAAAAATAAGTCGATTTTCTATAACTCCAGAACACACGAACGGATTTCCATAGTTTTGCATTTTTGGAAAGGCCTCGGACTCCGTGAGGTTTGTAGCAAACAAAATTGAGAGAAAATTCGATTCGTAAAAAAAAACGACGCGGGCGGAAATGCGTGCAAAAGCTGGTTATTTATGTATTCTACTATTTAAATTCTTCATTACTTTTATTTGATAGCGGGAGTTGAGACAAAACCATCTAGTCCGCCATTTTGGATTGATAAAAAACAATTGAAATGCGTTCGGGAGCTATAATGCTACACTTAGAGATTCGTCACTTAAATACTCCGTCGTTCTGTCGTCAAGGGCTAAATGTAAGCTTTCTACACTCTATTACGATACAGTACAGATAATTTTTTCCTTTTCTTTCCGAAGCTTATAGTTGTAAATGGTTAATCAAACTAGATAATCCTCTGTAGCTCATAATCACTGCCCGGAGTCTATCGTAAATCAACTGCACAAGTTTGACAGATACTGCACTGGGAATACTCGATGGAAGCAGATATTATACTGGGCAATTGTTAACTACCGTATATCGCCAACCAACAATGAAAATTCAAATTGTAAAGGCAAAAGTAAAAATTAAAAAAAAAAATTACTCGATCTTTATTATGATACTTTGTAGACTCTATACATTCACAGAATTTCTAATTATGTAGTAACTTATAAATAATTTATAAAAAAAATATATTTAAGAGGGTCCCCATACACAACAATGGTACGGAACCCTTCAAGCGCAAATCCGACTCGAGCTTGACCAATTTTTTACTGTTATTCGTAATTATAAAGTAATGAAATTGTAGTCCTATTACATGATGTACGACATTCTAATTTAAGTCATTGGAAGGAACTAACCTCCATGACACGGGCGCTCAGTCCAGTTTGAGGGTTAGGGAAAATAAATTATGTACAGCATTTAATGAATAAAAATATTTTGAATTTGAATTTGAAATTTGAATTACTAATATTCGTAATAAATTTATTGAATTTCTTTTATTTAATAAAATGAAAATCGTGAACAGAAACAAAAGATATTAAGTTCACGGTATGTTATCTTTACGCCCACCTTTTATTTGCCTATACGGAAACACCCAAAGCCTCCAGTAAAATAAACTTCACATAGAAAATACATTTTACTTTCAAACACAAAAGGCATCTTAAATTGATACGATAGACTGAATAAAATATGTTTCATCCCTTTTGTTAGACATACGCTTTTTATTTCGTGAAATAATAGCATTAGGGTTGGTAATTATAAAAATAAGTGCTTAGTATTTACTTTTATTTCTAAGAATTTAGGTTCTACGTTAAATTGCAGATATGGGAAAATCCGTAACGTACAGTTTTATGCTTTAAATAAAAGGCGCGTAAAAAGACCAGACTATTCAATGGTACTATAATACGATTAGTATAAATACTATAAGGGTTGATCACAGTTAAAAAGTTATTTAATAACATTAAAGTTTTTTTTATAAAACTGTAAATTAATATTTTGCCCAAATCAACAAAATTAATTCTTAAAATGTCATGCCCATATTGTAGTCTTACCTCTGTCTTATATCTATATTATTAAGCCCAATTGTTGCTGTCTTATATCCACTAAAATCTCTTTCTCTATTTAAATGTATAGATATTAATAGATAAGCAAGCTAACTTATTTAATTTTATCCTACGCCGAAAATGTTGTAACTTGGACTTTGAAAAAGATAAATATTTTAACTAAAGAAAAGCATCCGAAAAGATCACAACCAGATTCGTACCTGCGTCTTTCAGCGATTTATCTTTATCTTATCATTATCTAATGATAATGATCAACTCACCTCACTCACTGAGCTAATACAAATACAAAAAAAAAACATTTTTTTTTATTTGTGACACAAGTAAGAGATACAAATATATAATAAGAGTCCAAAGGCTTTCAAACTAGTTCACAGAACTGTAACTCGAAAGCCAATGACTTCTCCCGTGATTAAACATTTACAAAATACTTATGCCAAACAAAAGCGAATTAGAAAAACTGTCTAATTTAGAATGTACTGCTTAATATATAAAAAATGCTCAGTGGCTACAGCGTTCGGCCCGGGCTGCTGGAAGACACAGGTTCGAATCTGGTTGTGATTTTTCATATATCTATTTCAAAGTCCAAGTTATAACATTTTTAGCGGCAGGATAAAATTAAATAAATTAGTTATTCAACTCACTACTGTAAAATTTTCTTAATTCCTTTTTGAAATTCCGGTTTGTTCTCTTCTGTAGTTACTTCTTCTTCTTCTCTTTTCTGTAGTTATTCGTAGTAGTGTAATTCTGCTACTAACATTTCCACATATCAAATTAGGAAGGATCATCACATGGTTCACTGAAACACTGTTCAAAATTGCCTCATGATCGAACCTGTTTAATCTAAAATTAATTAACTCAGAATCTTGCGGTAATCCTCATTTATTATCCCGTGTATTACACCCATAAAATTAATTAATTGATAATAATGGAATGTGTAGGAGTAATTACGCATAGAAGATGATTTGTACGTTTTGTAAAAGGTCGATAGGTTTTTATTTCATCGTAGTCATGTTTTTATTTTATTTGATAAGTATTTTTAAGTTTGAGTTAGTAAAACAAAATGATGGCCCATGAAAAACGCAATATAAGCGACAGCGAAAATCGAAAACGTTCGATGCGGACAGACTTTGGATGGGTGATGCACAATAGTGTTTTTAAATAGAGACTTAAATAGAATATCGGGTTACTAACACGTTAAGTTGTGGGTACCGGCTGTTATTCTTAGTACAAGCAGTCGTTATACCTAGTCAGAGGCCTTCGGGCAGCTTGAAAATTCTCGACACCAGATGTTAGAAAACATTTATATTTCTAATTCTTTTGCGTTTTAAATTTATGCAACAACTAATAAGAATCGTTGCTGACTTGACTTCAAATAAATGAACTGTTTGGATCCTTAACCACCTGTATTTACGTTTAATTCGGCGTATTAAATACCAGAACCTGTAACAGACATATGTATGTATGTGTAAATTTAGTATTTTTACGTTAAGCGTGTTTTGTTGTAAGGAAAAATTTAAGAATTTGTTACAAACTAAAGTTATTTTCTGTGGCCTGTAAAATCTCAACATTAGAGCTCACTTACACAAAAAGAAAAAGGTAAGAAAACTAAAACCTCCAAACAAAGAGCTTAAATTTAAACCACAAGAATATTCCATAAAAGCTTAGCCTTCCTAATTTTCTTAAAACAATCGTCGCTTACCTAAAGCACCTTGGTTAAGGTAAACACGCCGTTTTTCCTTCTAACAATGACATTACCTTAAGCTTTTGCATTTAAAAATCACCAATTTGCCTAAACTTGCTCTTTAATATGTCTCTTTATTTTCCCGTGGGCAAAACAAAGAGTCCTATCTTGCAATCTTGAGACAATATTCCCGCAAAAAGCGGTTGAAAGGAGAAAAACTGCTAAACTTTTATACCACTGAGCTTAGATATACCATGAGATTAAATACCCAGAGGTATGTCACTTGTGTTGTGTTATTTTTTTATTTTATTTTATGGGTTTGCGCTTGATCAGTATTCACCTGATGGTAAGCGACATTGTGATCTACGGTGGAACGCGCTTACCCAGAAGAAACCAGTTCACACGTGCCTTGAAAACCGCAAGATTATAGTTTTCGGGGAACAGGGCATTTGGCAAGGAGTTCCACACCTTGGCAGTACGTACAATGAAGGTGGAGGCAAAACGCTTGGTGCGCATTTTGGGTATCTCCACAGTGAAACGATGCCGCTTTGGTGTTTCCAAACTACTGTTTATAACTACTGGTTTTAAGTAGTAATAAGTTGGTTTTGTTGTAAATATTGCCAATAGAATAGAGCTTCCGTGTAAAGAAAAAGTCATGAGGAAACCGTAGCATGTTGGTGCATTATTTTGAGTGCACATTTAGCAGTCACTGTGCACATCTTTGTGCTGAATTAAATTTGTTGGCTGTCGGTCTGGGTGTTAAATATGTATCTATATAAAACATATGTATGTATGAAAATGTAGTATATCAGTTGTGTTAGCAACCATAATACGAACTAGAAATGGTTCAGTATGGGGTTAACCAGCCGTGTGTGAAATGTACCCTTATATTTATTATTATTTTTTATTATTTAAGTGACCGTACATACCCAATTTTTCGAACAAAGGATCCTTCAAACTATTAAAGGTATATTTTCCTACAACCCACAAATTCTATAGAACCTATCTTATATATAAAATTTCCGTGTCACAGTGTTTGTTACCGTACTCCTCCGAAACGGCTTGACCGATTTTTTCCAAATTTTATATGTGTATTCAGTAGGTCTGAGAATCGGCTACTGTATATTTAGAAATAATTATTAAGGCAAAACAACGTTTGCCGGGTCAGCTAGTATCTATATATATCCTATGTATATCATGTAGTAGTCTCTCATCTTTAAAGGAGAAAAACTGTTTAAGGAATCAGCGAGATCCAAACGATAAACAGAGGGGAAACGTCTTAACAGATATTTATCGGTAAAATATTCCTCCGCAAGTACTAGGAGCTCATAAAATGTGGCTTGCAAACGTCGGATTTAGCTCCTCTATACATTATGCACCGGTTTGTAAGAATTGTGTTGGGGGAAAGCTCTTAACTCGTTTGCTGTTGTCTATTATATTGAATTTTGTCTAGAGTTTGAAATAACTTCCTTTATTTTACATAGGTAAATAAAAATTGATTGGTTGATTAATGATGAAGATTGTTTTATTTTGAAAATTAAACGTATAAGTAAAACAACATCTATCGTACCTTTATTGATATACTTGCAGCGTTAATCTCCTTATAAATGATTTCTTTACTATATTATTAAGCTAATTGCTAACTGATAGCATTAGCATAAGCAGCCCTCTGTAAGAACCAACTGCTGAGACTCGGGGCCTTCCTTCACGAGGAGATAGATATCCACCACGCTGGTCGAGTGCGGGTTGGCGGATGACACACGTCTTCGGATATTGAGGTTCCCAAACGGTTCGTCGGTTTCCTCACGATGTTTTTCTTCACCGTACGAGTGCAAATCTACACATAACTTGAAAAACAAGTCATTGGTTTAGGGCTGGGATCGAACCAGGGGCCGTCTGATAAAAAACAGACGTTATTACTACCGAGCTACACTCGCTATATTAGTAACGTTTAAGTTTGTTCGACCTATTTCGAAAAAAAAAAAATTGGCATTATCAGAAAGGTTTATTATTTATTAGCGCCTTTCATATGAATTGGTTGTACCTAATGTCCCTTTTATTATTGCAAACTTTCCATAGTATCCGAAGATGTGTGTCATGCGTCAACCCACACTTGGCCAGCGTGGTGGATTATGGCCTTTATCTCTCTCCTCGTGAGAGGAGGCCCAAGTCCCAGCAGTGGGAACGTATAGTGGGCTACTTATGCTAATTATGCTATATTACAAATATTTTTTTGGCCAATTCCAATTTGCTTTTCACGCGTAGATTCGCGAGCATCATCAGAATAACACTGTAAAGTTCCAAATAAAAAGTGCAATGCCCGTAAAAACAATATTGCAAGCTCAATATTCGAAACCAATTTGCACATTAAAGCTCCTTTGTGAAAATCGAATTTCAGGTATTTTGATTGAAAAATGCGTTGTTGGATTTTGATTTCAGACGATTTATTTTACCAAATCGATCTACGAGGATTGGTTGGTTGGTAGGTGTTATCGACTCACTGGTTTTTTGAAATCACTGAAATAAATAAACACACCGTTAGGTGTTTTGCGTCAGATTTTTCAACTTTAGTATAGTATAGCTACTATAGTATCGCTACTATAGTAAAGTATAGCTAAGTACGAGAAAATGCATTGCCACTATGCTAATGCTTTCCTCAATGTTTTCCTTCACTAAAAGCTCAAGTTTATTGGCAGGGCTCGAACCCACGATCTTCATGGCGTAAGTCGACTGAAAGACCGAATGAAAGACTGATCTGCTATTGCTTCAAAAATGCAATTTGTTTTTTCTTTGATTATTAAGTAATTTTCATAGAAGAAGGTGTTTCGAAACACTTATTTTTAATAATCAATTACCTGATCACAGCTATTTTATGAAATAACACGAAGATGTCAAAAGTACGAGTACATGTATTTTCAATTTGTTACCAAAAACCGGAAGTTTTTGAATTCAATGGATCGTTTCCAGAGATATAAATACAGAAAAGATTATGCACTTTATCTGGATTATTAGCATTTGATTTTTAATATTAGCATATTAGGCAATTCAATCTTTGGCGCTTAAAAAACTACAGTGGTAGCGTATTTTCTATTCTTCAGACAAGCAACCATTCATTATCCAGTTGAAAAAAAGTCACCAAGCACCTAACAGATGGGTTCCGGCAGCCTCTTTTAGATTATTACTAGTTTATTTACCAGTTTTTCCAGACTAAGTATGCTCCACCTTAGGTCCAAGTGTCGCTAACTCGTGTGGTTACGCGCCAATGCTGGTCAAACACTTAAAAGTAAAATAAGAAAAAAAGTAAAAGAAAAAAAAAACAGTAAGAACCAAAGTATGAGCAAGATTTTAATAAGTGAAAAGTATTCTCTGTTCATCCACTTTAATGACCCACGTCCGGTTCGAAGGCTCCGCGTTTTATCCGAAAATACCTTTTATAGATGCCCTCATTAAATCGTTGCAAATTGGTTTTCAATCGAAAGCTATTTAAGGGGTTGCTGGCTGAATGATGGCGATAAATATTTATGATATTTGCTGCCTTTGAGAGTGGAGGAAGCAGGTTTTTGTTTTTCTTGTGCTAAATTGGCGAAAATAGAAAGGTACCTGTTATTTTCGCGTAGAAAACGGTCACACTTACTTATTATTAAAAGTTGGAATGAGTCCAACAGTTTCGCTGCTTTCCGAGCACCATCTTCAGGGGCGAGTATTGCACGGACCGCCGCCGACGAGCTCCGCGCGTGCACTGATGCACGAAAGATGGTGCTCGGAAAGCACCGAAACTGTTGGACTCATTCCAACTTTTAATAATAAGTAAGTGTGACCGTTTTCTACGCGAAAATATTAAGATGCCTTACGTGAACAGTTTACAATGTTCAGGTACCTGTTATTTTGGTGGACTATTCTAGCGCGAGAAATGAAACAATTAGAAAGGAAACTGGTGCAAGAGACGTGATAGAGGAAATTTTGAATTTTATATGGAAATGGGCGGGCCACCTGCAAAGGCTAGACCCCGAAAGATGGGCCTAAACTATCACAAACTAGAGACCTAGAGATAGTGTGCAAAGGAGAGATCGGCCCATATAAAGATGGTCAAAAAAAATCTTGAATTTACGGTTTTTTATATCACTAACGATAAGAAATATTGATAATTTGCCCGTATCATTAGCCATTATTTAAATTACTGTATTCAGAAACAGTACTTTTATATACCTTATTATTATCAGACTGACAGTTCTAAGATAGGCATAACTGGTACCGAGTTGAAAATTCTTGCCTTAAGTTAAATCACTATTCAAAGAAACAATACTTTTATATACCCTATTATTTTGCGTGGCTGGTAATCTAGAGATATTCAAATCCTAAAGCTGAAATTCGAGCTTTTATTTACATCAAAAAATCACAAAATAATGCTTTTCTTTTGCTCTTTTATCGTTTGGTGTAATGATTTTACCTTACCTTTGGAGTATTTTTTTTCCTCTCACACACGGCTGGTTAACCGCATACTGAACCATTTCTAGTTCGTATTATGGTTGTTAACACAACTGATATACTACATATCCATACATATATATTTAACACCCAAACCGACAGCCAACGTTGTCAGCCAGCCAGCCGATGTTGGCCGTGCCGGGAATCGAACCCGGAACCTTCTGGTTGGCAGTCCGGCATGGTAACCATTACGCTAACGAGGTCGTCAATGATAAACGAGAAATATTGATTTTATCATTAAAAATAAATAAATAATAAAGCTGATGTTGGTTACTTTTCGTAAGATAGCTTACGTTTAGTTTTAACCTGCTACTTATGGGTAATTAAAAATATTTTATAACACGAAAAATGAGTACACAATTAATTTTGAATGATTTTTAATTTTCTATTACAAAATTGTGATTTGCACGTTAAAATAATCGGTTATAAAACCTATTATATTTATTTTAAACTCATTTACTCATTATATTGGTTTAACAAACATTTAATCAAGTAAATATAAATAATCACGTAATACAAATACATAAGTAAAACATACGTTAAAACACTATGTTGTTTAACAACTTTAAATTGCATTATGTAAGTATACAAATTGATAGGTTACACTAGTTATAAACCATTTTGTGGCCTTATCTTTATATAAATGAAACATCTTACTTATAAATACATTTGGCATTCACATTTAACTTTATTAAGTACAATAAACATCAAACCATTAGTAAAAAATCAAAATATCTATAAACCTTAATAATCTAACATAATTATTTAGTAATTAATACCAAGGATTAGAATACTTAACAATATCTAGAGGAATCCTAATAATTTTAATCTAAACAAAATAATTAACATTATTATGGTCAGTCATTTCAATAATTACATTTTGCTTTTATGTGTGGGTGAAATTCAATCAATCCATACACACCTAAAATATCTACAGTTTTAAATAACTGAGACCAAGCAAGAAAATCAGATAAAACATTTCAGTAATAATTATACTGAAGCCAACTTTGAAGTTTATGTATGGAAGTTATATTCTGAAGTTAGCTCAGTGTATATTTTAGGGTGCATGTCAATCGATATGACAGAAACTATTTTACAATACATTAACTTCTTAGTCTTATCAAAAACTGGCTTCAATACTGAAAGGCATATTGCTGTCCTTTTCTTGATTGGTGTCAGATTATCAGTTAACACACATTTTGGCTAATACAATTTGAGCTTCGGATCAAACACAAGTCTAATTACATGGGAGTCATTCTATCTGGTTCCTTTTCCTCTCTAACAGTGTAAACACTCCTACGAATCGGTCCTCCTTCATATCTGGAACTGGAGACGTGATGCAGAACTTCTGGCAAAGAATCGCCTTCGGAGTTCAACATCGTTTCATCTGATAAGTTCCCACTTTCGTCTCGTCAAGACATTCGGTGGAGGAATTCTGACGTCATGACTTTTTGTGTCGATTTCAGAACCTTCTCGTGATGTCTCAGTCGATGAACGATCTCGTCATGAAGAACGTTGAAGCACATTGCTGTGAGCGCGAGACCGGTCATGATATAGATCGAGCAGAACCATATCGTGCCAGTCGATGCGCCATTGTTTTGAGTCGCACCCGGCGCCAAATGGCCGAAACCAATCGTACTCAAACTCATGAAGCAAAAGTAAACGCCGTCGATCGGACTCCAGCCTTCCAACTGGTACAACACTAAAGCCCCGAAGAAGATGTAAACAAATATCGCCGCCAAACAGAGTGCAACCGGCGCCAAGATGGAGAAGCCTCGTAGAGACAGCTTCGAATCTGTATCCGTACAACTGGTAGAATCGCAATCTCTTAAAAAATTTAAGCCTTGCGTCTTATCTTTGACGGAGTTTGAGCTGGTGTTGTGGGCTTGTGCTGCAGATATGATAGTGCCAGAAGGTGATCTGACGTAGTAAGGTTCTTGGAGATGTAAAGTTTGGCTTCTGTATTCGTCTTGACGTCTCACTTTTTCTTTTTGTTCTTTGTTGCTCATGGTTCGTTCGTCAAGACAGCAGTACCCACATTTGGAGCAGAGGCAACAGCATAGTGCTCGGCTGAACACGCTTCGGGCAAGCCTGGAGAGTAAGGCTCCGACCACTGACAAGTAAAGGAGTGTGAGAGGTATCCCGATGACAGCATATCCTATAGTCACTGCTTTGCCCAGCGCCGTTCTTGGGGCTACGCTGCCGTAACCTGTAGGCATAGAAAATTATATAGTAAATTACAGTAAAGTAACATGACAAAAAAACTAAAAAAATCATTTGAAAAAAAGAAATTATGTTGTTGGCTCTGTTATTTTAAATTTTGTTGCTGATAGTTGGGAAATTGGCGCCTGTAGCTCGGCTAGCTAAGATGAGCTGACGCGATCATTGAGGTTATGCTACAGTCAATGCGGCCAGTCCTCGAATGGGTGACCATGCACAAGACTGTCTTTTAAAAAGTAGCATATTTAAAACATCGAAAAGTCTGCATAGTTACAACCTATCTCTAAACTTACCAATCGTAGTGAGTACAGTCAACGAATAAAGAAAGGCCTTAGCAAAGTTCCATTCATAGTCATCCACCACCAACGCTGGAGCTGATTCCAAAGCTCTAGCTCCATATTGCGCTGATACATCGGCCGCTACCCTAGCCACCAGCTTCTCTTGAAACCTGGCAATCTCTTGCGCAGCTAATCTTGTCCAGTTCTCCTTGTATAATATGTTCAAAGACACTGTGATCTCCCAAATGCTTTCAACGGTCTGCGAACGAAGCTCGGCACTGGCTTGCGATATCGTTCCATTAAGCTTCGATAATGGAACAGATTTTTCATTTGCCTGGTACGAAGTTGTTGCAAGAGTTTTCTGGTGCACTTTTGCTGCGCTACCTTCTATTGCTAGGAAAATAAATGCTCCTATCAAAGTATATCCAAGCAGTAAAACAAATATACCAGCATTCGTGGCACATCCAGTCACGAGCGTCTGTTTTTTACTCGCTTCGGTTTTAATACAAAAACAACATGTAGTAACATCGTCTTCAATTCTGTAAGCTTCAGATTTGCAGTGTTTATTATATTTGCCGTTCACATGATTCTTTTTCTTATTCTTGTCCATGTTTATTTTTAGGGGAAATTTTTAAACGGCATGACTTGAATATTTTGTTGTTAACGAAATTTTCGAGAATAATTTTATTGGCAGACGTTTTTGGAGCATCTGAAACAAAAATCGTAAAATTAATTCAATGTTTTCGAGTTCGCTCTTTATTGAGAAAGGAGATTCAAATATTTAGCTTTGCGTTTGCTTATTCGGCAAGTGGGGGAGTCTGACTTTGAATAGGCGGGGAAAATGAAGGCAAATAGCTTAGTGGATAGATAATGCTAGGTAAATTAACATACAATTTTATTTACGGTAGGTACAAGTGCCTACTCAACATATTAAATTCATAGATTGAGTGAACATTGAGAAAGATTTGATATTGTTTTTTTTTAAATCTCGTTAGTTACTTTAAAAAACTCTGAAACACTTTTATATTTATAAATTTACTTTATTACATTTATTCTCAATCTAAAATATAACCACAATTATAAGTATAATAAAATAACTAAAAATGAAAAAAGACATTTTAAAACATAAAAATAACTAAACGTACATACGTAGTTAAATAATGAACAAATATACAGTCGTAGAATCTATTCAAACCGGTCGGTATTCGTTTGCTTAATTAACTTACTCGTTTGTGTAACAAAATCTCATTAAAGTAAAATAAATAAATTGAATTTACTATTTATCAATCGACATTGCCTAATGTAGTAGAATTAACGAGAGAATGGTTTTTCAGAGAGGGCTACTACAAGTTCGTATGTATTTTTGTTTTAATATAAAGAAAACAAGAATTTTGTACGTACAATAATACCCACTAACTAGGTACGTGTATGTACGAGGGAATCATATCAGTATATAGATAGATAGATAGAAAATTCTTTATTGGACACATTAATTATTACATACAAAAAAGAAAAAGAAAGAGCTTACAAATAAGTGTGCCACAATTGGCGGCCTTATCGCTTAAAGCGATCTCTTCCAGGCAACCTTATCTCTTCCACTATCTTATTTTAAGGCGGATTGGAGCAAAAAGCATATTTTGAAAAATCCTGCCTAATGATGATGATTTTTTCAGTTTTATTATCTTTGATTTAGTGTTTAAATTGTTTGCATTCAATGACACGATTCGTTCAATAATTTAATTTTTTGAAAAATAATAAAAAAAACAAACAATTAAATTTAGGTTACTTTTTTGTGTGTTATCTAGAATCATCAAAGCTTATAAATTCAATACTGTTATAGTTTTATTATCTGAGAGTGATGAGTGAGTAACGCAAACATCCTTCCGATGACTCAGAATCACCTCAGTAATGCTTTTGGTAAGGATAGATTTTGGTCTCATTTGTATTCTTTATTTTTTCACCAATTACTAAAATTATTATTAAGTTGTAATTACTAACCCATGGATCCTTTTTGTAGTCCGAATAAAGGAAATTTGTCGTAAGAAAAGTTTGAAATTTTGATTGATGTTTTTATATAAATTTATTTCGTAAAATGCCTGCTACCTAAGGGGTCCATGACTGAATAAAGGAAATTTGGATTTGATTTGAAAGTAGCTCTTATATTAATTTATTTCGTAAAATGCCTGCTGCCGTGTTTCGGGCGTTTCGTTCATATTTATATGGCATATCTGAACTCAATACAAGATTGCCGTATGAGTTACTAAAAAAATAACGTTGCTCTAACACTTTCGTAAATTTATATATCATGTGAAATTTCCTTGAACAAGCTACAAGGGCTAATAAAGTAAAAATTGTAATACAAAAACCGCAACGGTTCAAAAATTATAGAAGAAAAAACATTAAAAGTTCGATGGTTAACCTTCCAGTGGTAACCGCTATTCCGTAAAGCCTTGCTTTCTCTGGAAATGGGTTAAGTTTTTCAATAACTCATCTAGTTAGTGGTGGAACCTCCCTATCAATGAAGGTAAACAACGGAGCTGCTGATTGGCCAAGTTTTGACTTATTTCCGTTGAACAATCGTTCTTTCACTTAAAATAATTAATGAATAAAGATAATAGCGTTAGTATATTAAAAATATTATAAAAAATATCTGCGGTTGATATTATTATTGCTTATAATCTCTCTCTCTCTCTAAATTTTATTATTTAGTAACAAGAGATTAAACCTACGTATTGCCCAGTGGAATGCTCCACTGCTGCCTCCAATTGCTATATGTCAAAAAATACTTCTTTGTCGGGTTGATGGTTCTTAGTAACCTTAGTTACTTTTACTTCCATTTTTTTTCTCGTGGGTTTTTTCAATATTTTTTTGACACCTAAATATACAAATAGTTTTATATTTATATTTTTTATACATAAATTCTCAATTTGTTGAACCCTTAAAATACCAAGTAGAAGGCACATAGTCACAGCGAAATACGTCTGTATTAGATTTAGTCACAAATGTACATTAAAAAAAATATGATGTAACTGATACTTTGATATAATATTTAATGTTTTTTTCTATATACGTACCTACTACTTATCAAGAATATTGTTGGAAGAAAATGTGATAAATTTAATTTACAAATCATGTATTGATAACACCAAAGTTACAAGTCAAATAATATAATATTATAATTACAAAAGTATGAGTATAAGCTTAGACAATATCAAAATAAAATAAAAATGGTGTAAGCATTTGATGACGCAAAGTAATGTCTGTATCAATGTGAACTACGAGTATGTTCTTAATAACGCGTCCATCTACCGTCGTAGTATCGGGTTTAATTTTTTGTCAATCCAAAACAGATGGCAGAGTCAAATAACCTAAAGTTTCGGACCTGGCAAACTAGCGCAGATTAGTTTTAGCACTGAAGCAAACTTTCGGAGTAAAAACGGACGAAAGTTAGGAGTTAGGAGTCCGCTAACTTGACTAGTATCCTTGTCTTAGTTTAAGTTTGGTGTGGTTTAGATATGTTTGGATGAAAATAGAGAAATAATGTGATATAACACTGATACTGATATAATGTACGAGTATTAGTTGTCGGTAATGTCATAATTATGTAGTAAATTAGATTAACATGTTTAAACAAAGGTTTAAATGTTGCTTATCCGTCAGGATAGAATTTTTAAATCACATTTATAGTAGTATTCTTCTTCATCGTATGAGCTAAGTGGCCAAGCTCTGGTGTCGAGAGTTTTCAGGGCCCTGGCATTAAGGCTAACAGCCGCATTACTAACATCAGCATTTATAGTAGTTAAGATCTTAAAAAGAAAACTTTGAAACAGTTTTATGCAATTAAAATACATATATCTTATCTTATTATAGAACTCGAACGTCAATTAATTTTGAAATATAATGTTTTATCAAATCGTCTTTATTTTAACTCTAAATATTTTTTACTAACCAAAAAAGTGATTGTATTTTATTCTATTGTTTAAAATCCACAAAATAAACATATACACTTTTTGCATTCTAAATATTTTTTAAAAATATTTATTAGAAGAATTATTGTACTAAAACTAAATTGGGTGTGAAATATTTTATATGTTTACATTTAAATTCTTCTACTGCAAATGAGAAAAAAAAAACAAAAGAGAATGAGTGAAAAATTGCCTTATTTTTTTCAACAAACTGTTTATAACTTTAAGTTTTCAGAGCAATAAAAATTTAAGGCGCACAATATTATGCTTAAAATCAAGACATTTCTAAAAATAAGAAAATAAAACACAGCGTCGTAGTTTCATAGAAATGCAGCGTCACTAAAATTTTCTCCAAATTTAAATTTCCTAAGAGCCTTTAAATTAATTCCAAAATTTAATTTTGTCTAAAACTCGTCTGTTCACGAGAAAAGTAACGACCTTTTTAGTTACTCTTGCATTTTAATAGTAATTTGATGCTTTTAACGTCTGAATATTGAATGAACTTGCAGAAATTACTTTGTGAAGTTTTCATGGGCCATTTGCTCTCAAACTTAAAAATCCTGCAGTCGGGCGGAAAATGACTATCAAAGTACAACACAAGCATGATACGCATCTGCAGATAATATTAAACTCTAAAATAAAAAAGGAACAGAACTATTGAAAAGTATATATGGAACTTCATAATTTGATTCCACCATCTCCGTTCTACTACAGAACGAGCAGAGAGACAGTGAAGAGACACCGATACAGAGTTGAAGTTCCGAACTTTCGTACAAAACGCTTTACGTCGACTTTTATTGTTAGGACTGCGAAGCTTTGGAACTCACTACCTGAGTCTCTGTTTCCTGAGAGGTATCATCCGGGGGCCTTCAAAAGTAGAGTTAATAGGTATCTTCTAGGTAAGCGTGCCACACCGTAGACTGCAGTGCAGCTTAACATCAGGCTAACTGTAGTCAAACGCTAACCTATCATGGATAAAAAAAAAAAGTATATGTACTATTATCATTAAATGTGTACATGGATTTTGAAACTTTTAATTCGACTTTTCACATGCAGTTCATTCTGAATTCTACTCCTAAAATTGCCGTATTTTACAATGAACTGTTAAGGTTCTTATACAACTCAATTTCAAAACATGACTCAAAAATATATGATGAGTAATAAGCCATCTATTTGTAGTGGAAAAGCTCACACCAATTAAATTCCAGCAGATTTTTTAACATAAGGTCATAATATTTTCGACTATTATTCTATACAAAATAGCATAATTTATGAATACTTAATTATTAAATATCCTGTATACAAAACAGAGGTTTGATTTTTTTCCATTTTATTATATTTAGCCAGCCGTTTGGGCTCTGCGTTGTCTATAGATGAATGAATGAATGAATGAGTCAGGACAAAGAGTCTTTTAGTATAGATTAAGACGAAGATGAATCTGGTAAAAGCTACCCTAGGAAAAAAATATTGCAAGCACTAATATTTTTTCTATTAAGTTTACCCAGTCCTTGTTTTATTCCTGGGCTTTATCTTTCATGGATCTCCACCGGTCTCGTATGCCATAACGAATGCATACTAAAATTTTATTATCAATTTCTGTATTTATATCCCATCTCATTCGATCCGCTCGGTCGCGCACAGATGTAATAGAATAACTCATTTAAATCGGGGACCCGATCGGTGTTGCCCTATGAGGGAAACCGTTTTGACACGCGATAGGGAAAAGTGATGGGGAAAAATTTGGCTGTAATGGCTAAGGGGTTCTTAGGAAAATTTAGTTGGAAAAGTTGTGTTTGATATTTTAATATTATGTTTTCACTTGTTTTTGGGTTACTATTTATTGATCGCTTATAAATATTTATATGTAGTTAAAATTAAGATTATAACTGGTAATTAATTACCGCATAAAAATTATTTACACAACAGACATAATTAAATAAATTAAAAGATTAAAATATTATGTACAAACTCAAAGATAAAAGGAACAAAAACGAAACACCATATTATTTAGTCAAAATGTAATTATATTAGTAGATAATATATTTTATAACAATAATTACAACAAGGAACAGTGAAAAACTTAGAACCTCTTAGGTGAAAATCATATTTATTTTTAAACACATCTTTAAATTAATTTCCTAGTTATAAATTTCCCTTTAAAACGGGCTTCCGCATCATAAAACACCTGGCAACACCGCACCGAACATTAGGCATGGGGTACTAATACCCTAATACGATAATATTGGATTATATCACTGATTTATGCAAAATCTTTATCTCGGTCGACACCTGAAATTGAATTCTGGCGTCGCATTACTTTTGCTCGAAAGCGGAATGAATCTTTTAGTAATATTATATTCTCTTTATACAAGGGTACCCGTAACTAATGAAATATATTTTTAGGCCAGATTTAGTACGTAGACAAACTTTTTTTTCTTTGAAATTTACGTTATTAGGTATGCTTTTTTTCTTTTCTTTCCAACTTATATAAGAAAAGAAAAGAAAACTAATGAAGAGGTACTCTGCCTAGTACAAGAACCTTAATAAATACAACAGACAACAGAAGAGGAAAGATGGTTGGCCACCTTATACGACATGACAATTTCATTAAAAATATCGTAGAAGGAAAGATAGAAGCCAGGAGAGGAAGAGGAAGACTTAGAAGATCATATTTAGACCAAATTAAGGAGAAGGCGAAAGTCATGTCGTAAAGGGTGGTCAAGGATTTGCCGAAGATAGAACTATCTCGAAAAAACTCCACAGACAAGAGCCCAGCTCTTAAATATTGAATGAATGAATGGGTATGCTTTATTTGTAAAAGTCCAAGCAAGGTCTTGGTCTACAGAATTGATTGTAACAATTATAGTTAAAAGTATAATTTGCATGGTTAAATACCATTAAAAAGAATGACCTCTTTCAAGTGAGCCAGGTAGTTATAAATATAGCATTACGTCTCTTAAAACGTTTTGCCAAAAAAAAACTAAAACGAATCATATCCACTCGACGCGAAAGATTCGCGTCATCAACAAAACAATAAAATTGATTTAGCAAGTCAAAGACGTTAGCTAATTTCTCAAATTAGTTTACCACATATGTTAATAAAACCGTTAACAAATTAGAAGAGTTAATTAAGACAATATTAAAACACGCTCTTATAATAAATTGAAACCTTATCATTCACTTGTACCAACAAGTTTGTCGAGCTCTTGCTTTATAACTTTGAAACAGGGTCGGATTCAGGGTTTTCGGTTATTCACATTATTTTACATCATGGCGAAACTTTCTGAAGACACTCGTAACAAATGAAGTTGAACAATGTAGTAGTTATTCATAATGTGAATATTTTTTATTGTTAGAAATCGGATGTGTAAAATGTATGACTTTTACAGACATAATTGATCTTTTAATGCATTTTTTTAAAGATTCCTTGTAATTAAAATGACATAAAATTATAATTATATAAACAAACGTTAGTTTTACAGAATTATTATTTAGTTATCAATTATTATTAATTGAATATTTTGAAACCACTTATACATATATGTACAACTTTATCTCTGTACTCCTGTTAAAATAAATCTAAGTATATGTAATATCTAAGTATCTTATATTGTATGCAAGTACTAAGATTTATTTACTCGAATATTTTTTATATAATAAATCGAGTACCTCCATTTTGCTTGCGTTTTGCTACTTTTTTTCTTTATTAAGGCCTAAAATTTTAATAATCGTGTACCGCAAAAATTCAATAGCCAGCATCCTGGTTTTCTATTGCCCCTTACCTAAAGTACGTCCTCCGCATACAGAGTCAAACTTGCTCGAATATGATTTTAAAGTGCTTTTGGGCGAGAAAATTTCATCGTCGCGACTTTACGTCTCTAGTTGACACTTTATCGCTGCATTTTCGAGAGAAACCCGCAACATGTGACTTCATGAGTGTTATTATAATGGTTTAATGTTTCGTCGAAGTTTTGACGTTAATTTTTGTTGTTTTATTTTTCGAGAGAACTATTTTGAGCTTAGCTCTGAAGGGTTACGGGATACAAAAAAATTAAAGGTAACCCTTTTTCACCATCCGACTAGAAAAAACATTCACTTTAAATGACATATCAGACAAAAACAAATGATTTCAGATAGCAAAATTAAGAACTGTGAGAAAATAAGAATAAGAGGACAGTAAAAGTTACAAAAAAATAAGTATACCAAGATCGCTGAGCTTCTAGAATTAATATTATTTAGTAAGGTACCTATACTTAATGTTTATTTTGTTTAGAATGTAAGTTGGTCAAATAAAATTAATGTGTATTTTTTTATCGCTTAAAATAAACTATTCTAGGCAGAGATCAGGCAACCTTAGAAAAAATCTTAGAATAGACATTAGTTTCATGGTTTGAGCATTTTTTTTTCAAATATATGTAGAACAAAATGTGTGTTCAATTAATTGCCATAATATACATACAATTATATCGAATAAAAATACACGAAACAAGTTAAAATAAAAACAACTATTTCTTCTTTTGCTTAAGTATTTTGTAAACCCATCCCAATTTTAAAGTGTCAAGTCACCGAAATGCATGCAGAATAAAATTAAGTCCAACCGCTAAGCCGTTGAAGCTCGAGTATGCTACACATGGTAACAGAACTGAGCTTAATTCTGGCATACCCAAAATACCAGCGTCCAACCCTTGTCGAGGATACTCGCATGCATGATACAAGAGCTAGTTCAAGAGGCGAGCAATTACGGTTAAAAGCCGCCAACCAATGTTCCTAAGACGTGGTTTACAGACTTATTTTGGGTAGGTTGTCTCTTTGCCTTTAAAATAGTTATGATGTGTTTTTTGTAGAATAAAGAGGCAATCCAAACAACTACGAACGTTAGCTTTTGCTATCCCACTAATAAATTAATAATAAAAATAGGCGAAGTTTTTGTCTGTGTGCCTTCAAGCTTTTACAGCTGAACTGATTCGAAATCAAATTTAGTATCAAAGCTATCTTATACTATACTTATATTTAAAATGCGAAAGTCTGTGTGTAAGTAGTGTATGTTAGTTACTTCTTTTTGCTCAAACGGCTGAAACAATTATGAAGGAGTTTGGTACGGAGATAGTTTTGACTCTGGATTAACATGTTGGTTACTTTTATCCCAGATTATCACGCGTAACTCCGCAGGGTGCATCTAATATTTTATAAATAGTTAATAAACCCTAGAGAGGTTTAAGTAATTTAGCAGAAAAATTAAATATTTGGCATCTATTGACAAAATTGTTTGTCATTAATATTTTATTACTATCTCAAAAATGTTGTGTTTGAGACTAGTAAACTTTAGAACAATGTTTGAGAGAAATATTTCTGGCGACGACTTTTACCGATATGCGCTGAGGGATTAATTCTAGAGAGATAATATAATGTGTTAATTAAAATGCATAGTCACTACATAATTTTCTTTGCATTGACCAAGAAAATCATTGAGAATGTCAATTTATGGCATTACCCAATACAGCGTAAATGAATACATACTCGTATAATAAGACCATAAAATAGAGTATCTGTACATTAAATATTTTTCTAACAAAAAAAAAATTGCGGGCTAATAAGGTGAAGAAGATAAGGGAAAAGTCGTGATTTTACAGTTTTGTACTATAAATCGTAAATGGTGACATATAAAAAAAGCTTAATGGCCGTCTAAAAAAAAACTCTCTTTCTAAAAAAAAATATCTATCTAAATATTTCACTATAAATTAAAGTCTTAAAAACTCTCTTAAGAAGAGTAACGGACACCGAAGAAACGATTTCTGACATTTTTGTCTGTCTGTCTGACTGGTATAGGAGCCACCACAATTTTATTAAACTAAGCAATCCGATTTTCTGTACAAGCCGATGCAGCCAAACCTACTCAAAGTTACAATCTATGTTTTGCATTCGGAAAAGTCTTAATTTACTAATCGCTCAAGTTAAAGTTTGCATAGCATTCATTTAACAAGCTAGGAGTTAAGCTCCAAATCATACAAAATTAAATATGTATGTCAGTTGTGTCAATTTGGTAAAGCCATACATAGATCATGTTTTTTTTTACTTACCATATCCTGTATTATTTTGGTATCCGTAGAATTAGAACTAGACAATCTATCAATCATTAGCTTAATTTTAATATTCACGTTTCATTACTCTTTTCTATCGAGTCAAAGTTACTTCTTGACAATGCCGAGTGCATACAGAATGCCGTGAGGTAGAACGTCCTCCGGAAGTAGGAACATCATTGTGTTTATACCTAAGTAGAATGCGCAATACTTGTGTTACGGCTTTGAGCGAAATATGCACATTGCACATCTAGGGCGAATTTATTCTGTGTCTTTTATGTTTTAAGCTATTTTATTGTTTTAATAGTATGTAAGACATTTTATAAAAAGTACTTTGGTAAAAAGTGCGTTAGCGAACGTTTATTAACATCTTTCTCTCCGAGTAGGTTAGATAAAAGGAAAACCTACAAGACTTTCAAGCAACAACAAAATGTGTGCATGTCTTTTATTTTTGTATGACAATACATTCCTATGTTATTTTATATTTAGTAATAAACTTTGCAAGACTAAATAAAGTCTTCCAAACAATAAAATATTGTTTTCTTACTTATAATATTTTTCATAATAATTTATAATCATATTGGCGAAGAAATTATTACTTTTATTTTATTTGTAGTTTACTAGCTGCGGCCCGCGGTGTTACCCGCGTTAATCCGAAATAAAAAAGTTAATCCGGGATAAAATTAGCCTATGTGTTAATCCAAGGTCTAACCTCCCTTCATAGTAAATCTCATCAAAATTGGTTCAGCCATTGGTGCGTGAGTAACATACATTTTGTGGTTATTTGCTTACCTTTCCTACGGGAACCACAATTACAAAGTAGCTTATGTGTTAATCCAAGATCATACCTATCATTACACCAAATTTCTTTAAAATCGGTTGAGCTGTTTAAACGTGAAGAAGTAACAAACGTACACACCTACACACAAACTTTCACATTTATAATATAAGTAGGATAGGTACAAAATTTATGTAGCATTGTAATGTTTTTTAATACTTAAGTACATCTTTTTTGTTATTATTGCACTATTTTTATAAACAATTTCTTTAAACAATCTATTGGAATTGATGTCGTTCCATTGTGTAAGTACCAACTTTACGGTTGAAACGTGTCGATAGTGGTTAATTCAAACTGAATCGGCTGTAAACTAGATAGCCAATTTGATGGTGTCTGCAATTTCTAGTTTATTCACTGTTTACTATTCCATTCAACGACACTGATTTTATCGTCTATTGTTTATTTAACAACCGCAGTGAGAGATAAGAGGGATAGGTAGGTTTTATTAATAGATGTGTTCAAATAGAAGATATGGATATAAAAGGGGTTATAAACAACAGGGCCATCCCAATGGTCGAATCCTCTATCTGCTGGCATTTCACAAAACTATAAATAAATAAATTCGAAATAAAAATAAAAGAATCTCTAGATATAAGGGTGTTATATTTTTTAAACTAATACTAATATTCCTTAGACTAATATTTCTTTGACAGCATTGAAGTATTCTATAAAATACTTACAAAAATTATGCTATTAGATTTTTAGGTTTGTTTTTAACGGTTGTAAGGATGCAGTCGCGCCCTGGATTATTAACAAGGATCAGAATATTACCATTCCCTTTGCTGATTCCCATACAATAAGCCGTGGCGTGGAAGTTTGCCATAATTACCGATGTAACCTAGATGGCGCTGCGAATCGAGCTTAGCTTAGCTTAGCTGCCGCCGAATACTGCTTTCTGCTGCATAGTGCTATAACGATAGTAGATTTCGTGACCCGAGTGAAATCGTTTTAATAAAATACGAATAGATGGCCTTACGTGTATCATTCGATACACTTAGCTCGTACAATTTTCAACAAAGTTGTGCATGCAAGTTTTCCTCTTCCACACGATTCTGTCAGCTGTCATATCTACATTCACTCTCTTTTCTTTCATATCCTCATATACACAATTCAGCCACGCCTTCCTAGGTCGACCTCTACTTCGGCTATCTCGTACAACCAAATCCATACTTCTTCTAGTCACATGCATTTCCTCTTTACGCATCACATGCCCATACCAAGATATATTTCCGCTGTTCTCTTTCTCTGTCACTGAACTTTCGAATATTTTGCTTTATTATCGCTTTAAATACTTTTTCAAAATGACTCCAGTTTACAACTGTAACACCGCAAGAGATTTACAACATGTTAAAATCTAACCGTAGGATTACCCAAAACAACCGAGCGGACGAAGCGCACGAAGAATAGCAAAACATATTATTATTAATTTCACAAACATTACATTTTACACATATTCAGGTGTAGCCATGCAAAAAGCTTGCAGAACCGCTTTTTGTTAAAAATGGTTTATGGGCACAAACAGATACTATTTTACGACTGCGGCCCGCTTTTTAATAATAAAAACTGGGTAAATAAATATGGAATTCAACATTTTGCAAAGCGACGCGCATGCCGTCAGTCTTTTACGGAGATTATGGTTTTTGATGACGTTTTTAGTTTTTACCAAAAATATTTAACGTTTTTTAGCCTGTACGAGGGTGAATCAAAAAGTTCTTAGAAGTGCATATATATGAAACTTTTTTGGATCAAGTTCAATATTGAAATTACAGAGTGTCTATCACACTATATTTATGCAGACTGTCACTTGTTTTTGACAGTTCGTTCGCATGTAATAAATTTTTTTGTGCAACGAGTTGCTAAAAAGTTAAAATTATGGATAAAAGTGAGTTACGTGCGGTGATAAAATATCTCAGTTTGAAAAAAATATCTACGAAGGAAATTTTTTTGGACATTCAGCAGACATTAGGGGGTGATGCTGTAACCTATTCTACGGTTGCGTACTGGGTGGCTGAATTTAAAAGAGGTAGATCAAGCTGTAAAGATGACCCGCGTTCTGGGCGGCCTCCAACTCCGTTACAGAAGAAAATGTCAAAAAAGTTGAGAATCTGGTTTTGGAAGACAGAAGAATGACTATAAAACATATAGCTGAGATCCTAAATATATCTTTTCGTAGCGTTCAATCCATTTTAATTGATTCACTGGGGTTCAAAAAAAGTGTCTGCAAGATGGGTGCCACGAATGTTAACCGACGAAAACAAAAAGCGACGTTTGGAAATTTCCAAGCGTAATCTCGAAATGTTCCAGCGTGATTCGGATAATTTTTGCCGTCGTCTTGTCACCATGGATGAAACGTGGGTCCACCATTTTGATCCTGAAACTGAAAGACGAAGCATGTCTTGGAAACGACCATCCTCTCCATCCATTAAGAAATTTCGAGTTGCTCCTACCGCTGGCAAAGTTATGGCCTCTGTGTTCTGGGATAGTGAAGGAATCCTTTTTATTGATTACATGCCAAAATGCCAGACGATTACTGGACCCTATTATGCAAATTTAATCCCGAAAGTGCGTGAAGCGATTAAAGAAAAACGTCGTGGAAAACTGTCGTTGGGCGTGTTGTTCCTTCAAGATAACGCTCCTGCTCATCGATCGGAAGTTGCGCTCAACGCAATCCGCTGTGCTGGCTTCAATCTCCTTGACCACCCACCATTCTCCGGACTTAACCCCAAGTGATTTACACTTATTTCCAAAATTAAAAGAGGAAATTCGTGGAACCAAATTTCACGATAATGACGCGGTTATAGCTGCCGAAGAGGACTTTTTCGAGGGTCAAGAAAATATTTTTTTTCACAAGGAATAAGGAAGTTAGAAACGCGTTATTCTAAATGCATTGCATTGGAGGGAGATTATGTAGAAAAATAAAATATTATTATTTAAATCTTTGCATTTTTTAATATTGATTCCAAGAATTTTTTGATTCACCCTCGTACATGACTGTGGAACGTCAGATAGAAAGGGGATGGCTTGAAAAAAAACATGAATAAATTGGGTGAATAATGATTAGAGTTTTTTTTTATTTTTTTTTATTTGTTTTTATTAAATTAATCGTCCTACTCCCCAAATTGATTTTTGGGGATCTTAGTCTACTTAATATAATTCTATCCTACTTAATATCATCTATCCTACTTAACATCATGATGATAAGAGTATAATATGAGTGTATAGACATATAATGTTTTTTAGACGCACACGGAAGATGCGTACAAACTGTACCAATCTTTGATAATGGGGAAGAAAAAGAAGAATCAATGACAGGTTATTCGGGTGTGCGGCTGCGTCACGCCTCGTTGGTCATGGGTTCGATCCCCGTCAATGAATTCGAGATTTGGTGAAGGAAAATATTGTAAAAAAACCATAGCAACACCATGCAATGGTTAATGAAAATGCCCTCCCTACTTAGGGCATTTTCTAGTTCACACCTGGCTAACAAAAAGCTTCAATTAAAAAAAAATCGGTCGCCAAACACCTAACAGTATGTTCGGCATCTTCTTTGTGAGCCAGATTCCAGGCTAGGCATACTTCACTTTAGGCCAGAGTAGTTGTGTGCTTACGCGCTTACTGGTCAAATGCTTAGCTGTAGAAGAATTTAAAAAGAAAGTCATCACGCCAACTACATAATTAAATAACTTGAACTGTAAAATAGTTTGTCAGACAAACGTGTTACTTTAGTCGTTACTTAGAAATCTGCTAAAGTTGTAAAAGAAGCTGAAACTAATTTGAAAATGAAGTTGCAAAGTATAATATTACAAAGAGGTACCGTACTAAAATTTGCATTCCCAATTAATTCAAACTTCAAATCAAAACGAGAGCTTGCAATTTTCACGTTTTCAGAAATCCGCTGTAATGAAAATCTTCACATCAATATTTACTAAGAATTAATTAAAATTATTTGTCCTGCAGCAGCGAAATGCCATCAAGATTCTGATGATTTTAATTAATTGATTATTTAATTAATAATGCTTACAAATAATTATTGTCCCGTAAGCTATCAAAATAAGCAGTGTTATTAAGCTATAAAGTTACCTACAGGCTTGGTATTACAATGGGCTATCTTAACAAAAGCTTTTGTGCCTCTGCTGGCATAAAGACGAATAAATTCCTTGCTCCTACTAGTCGCAGTGTAAAACAGTTACTAAACTTTCAAAGAACCTTCAAACTTCTTGAGTGGGGTAACGTTTTGATAGAGAAAACTTTCCGGGGTTATTCGTTGCAGTAAAACGGTTTTTGTTTGTGATTTTGTTAAACATATGTGTACGCGTACATATTATTGGAAGGTTTTAGAATGTTTTGAGGTTAAATTATAATGTGTCTCATTTGATCTTAACCGCATCTGGAATAACGCTAATGAATCAGCTTTTCTGTATACTTCACACTTTACCTCGGATTGAGAAATTTATGTATGTATTGTAGATTTTTTTCTCGATAAGTTATGACTTATTTTTTATTTGCAATTTTAAAGGATATAATAATATTTTTCCAGAATCATTCCATCTAAATTCTAAGTTCAATCCTTTATTATTTTGTCAATACTATTTAACGAATAACACAATAGTAGAAGTTTAAATTATATAAAAATAACATGTCAACATATTAAAAATAAATCAAATAACCCGCCCCTGTTCGCCCCTGGTGCAAATATTCCAATCATACTCGCTGCATTACCGCTCTGAATAGCTTTGGCTAACCTCTGCACCAAGAATGACCCAGAGTCACCAGTGATAAAGTAATATTTTTAATTATTTGAATTTCAATATTTATTTAACTTTTTTAGCACTACCTTTTATTTGCTGGTATTTAATAATACGAGTATGTTTATTAAATAAATTAATGCTACTTTTCAAATTTTGCTGTTCATTTGTTAAAACTCCACAATCTTCAGTACGGTTAAGACGCCGTATACGTTAAGCTCGCTTAGGAGTAAATTAATTTTATTATCAATTCGGCCCATTTGCTCAGCTTACAGCGTTCTAAGGAGCTGTTCTGGCCAAAATTGATAATCTTTCGTTGTACGCGGAAGTTTTTGCTCTAAATTTGCCTGTCTTCTCCTAAGGGTAAAACTTAATTGATATAAAGTATAGAGACATTTTTTTAAACGTTGTATTACATTATTTTAGAGTTTGGGTCATTTTGGCTTAAATGGTTAGGTTAGTTTTCACGCTTCTGCATAAGCCTCTGATATGACTTAATGAAGTATTAAGATCAAAAAATGCATTTTTTCGACCGAAATATGTATCTATATAAAATATATAATATGTATGTATATGTAGTATATCAGTTGTGTTAGCAACCATAATACGAACTAGAAAAGATTCAGTATGGGGTTAACCAGGCGTGTGTGAAATGTGTCCTAATATTTATTTGTTTTATGTTTTTTTTTATTACTCACTGTGAAGATATGCGTTTAAATATTGGTTTTGTAACAAAAAATGTTCAAACGTGATCTTTGGTTGTTATTGTCCGTTCCTTCGCGAGTAAAAATAAAAAAGTATATTACGAAGGCAAGTAATGGACAAACTAACAATCAAAAACATAACTTACAACAATATTTATATAAATGTATTTTGCTTGTTTGTTTGTTTTTTTTATATTAGGACACATTTTACACACGGTTGGTTAACCCCACCCCATACAGAACCATTTCTAGTTTGTGTTATGGTAGCTAACACAACTGATATACTTCATATACATACATACATATTTTATATAGATACATATTTAACGCCCAGACCGACAGCCAACAAATTTAGTTAAGTAAAAGGATGTTGCCGTGCTGGGAATCGAACCCGGAATCTTCAGATTGGTAGTCCGGCATGGTAACCATTACGCCAACGAGGTCGCCGTTTTTGCCTTGTTACCAAAACGCATGGGAGAACGTTATAATAAACCCAATATTCAAACGCGCATCAACACGATGAGTAAAAATATACATTTAATTTTCGAACAAGAAAAGCCTATTTCATAAGGCCGAATATATAAATTTATCATCATCATCATCCACAGCCCTTTTTATCCCACTGCTCCTCCGGTATAGACCCCCCTCTGCATGTGCCACCTGCGTCGATCTTGCGAAAGTACATTGTTGTTGGTTAACCATTTAACTCCAAACCTACTTTTGATGCAGTTTTTAGTGACGAGTTGAGATATGAGTATGATTGGGCAAGTTTTGAGATTCACGAGAAGTCACGTTAGTGAACATATTCGTAAGTTAAGAAAATATTAAATAAAAATTATACGTCGGCTTATAAAACTTTTCATAAGCCGACGTATTTAGAACGTTTAGTACAGTAGCGTGTAATAAGAGTTCTTTTTTTACACTTAATGGCCTTGCGCTTGATCACAACTCACCTGATAGTAAGCGATATTGTGATTTAAGGCGGAGTACGCTAATTTCATAATATTTGTATGGGCAATACACAACGGGCGTCAACATGAGTAGAAATGAAGAAAATGTATGTATGTACTTTGTGACTAAACAGTTTTCAAGCTGACTACAGGTGTAAGATATATTCATACGTTTTTATATAACTTTCATCAAAAAGAATTGGATTATATAAAAATAAACAAGTTTTTTTTTGCTAGAAAAATTCGTGCACGTCTTCCTTTGTAAACAATGTAACAACTTATTTAAATATTACTATTTTTCGAATAATTTATTCTTTCGATTTATTTACATTGTACTTTAGAAATAGTCCTAAACTTTAGTGAAAGATAAAAAAATTTGTTAATGAGATAAACTTCAAACAGACAAATCACGATAAACGCAATTAATTATGACAACTTAAACTTGCGAAATAATAATAAAAAAACTCAATACTACTTGTATAAAAAAAGAAAAGTGTTTATAATATGTATATTAATAGATATAAATAAAATAAAGCCATATATTGACTATAGATATATAGCCAAATAAAATTATATATAATCTAGAAAATTATTGTATGAAAATAAAATATAAAATGTGTACTAACATTAAAACCTAAATCATTTATAGAATTTAAAAAACTTACCTTGAAATATAACTTGCAGAATTACTCGTTTTTCATCTTACATTATCATTCCAATTTCAAAAGAACCAATTCGAAATCTAACAATTCTTATTCTATTCAAAACAGTCAATAATAATTTCCAACAAATCGTAAAAATAATTATCTGAAACGCAATAAAAATATAGACCGTCTGATTTCAACACTGATCTTTCAACACTTTTCCTTTGATACAGTCTTTCTGCTTTACAATAATAAAATTCACTGTTCCAAAACTGAAAAACGATTGTTTTTATGCACGTTTTATTGTTACAGCTGTAATAATTGATGTTTATTTAAATTGGTAGTAAATTTTAGCACAACAATACGCGAAGATTTTGGTGCCGTCAGCCATCTTTGTTGTACGAATTTATTTATTGCGCATGCTCGAACAGAGAGCTTTACGCATGCGCAATGGGATTTCGAAAGATATTTTTTCTCTGTGACTTAGAGAGAACCTCTGAGTAATAGAAAAAACAAAAGAATATGTGTACATATATAAATAAAAGTGCTACTGGAAAAACTAGAGAACATTTTAGAAAAACAAAAGAACATCAAATAATTAATTTTCATTTCGTACACCGCATACCAGATTGAACTAACGTTTCGGTGTACTTGTGTACAGTCGCGGCGGTCCCAAGCGCACCATTTATACGGATTTGAGTTTGTTTTTCTGTAAGGTTGATGCTCTGTAAATTGGCAGGTGTATAATTATCGTCAAAATGGCTCTACGTCTACTGGCCAAACTAACCAACATTCGTTCATATAATTTTTATCGAAACCGGTTCAGTATTATTTACATTTAAGTCCGTTTTTTTTTTCTGTTGATTTCTATTTTTGATTTTTCATACAAAATATTCGTTGAAGCAGTATTCGCAATTTGAGAGCCAGAAAGAACCTTTGGTAGCTTTTGTTAGTTTTTGAATTCTTCTTGTTCTTTGTATGAGCTAAGTGACCAAGCTCTGGTATCGTGAGTTTTCAAGCCGCCCAAAGACCTCTTAATTGGCTGAACGATTGCTTTTACTAAGCCTTACAGCCGGAACCTACAATTTAAGGTAGTACCCAGATGGAAACGCCACTTGAAAACGACAGTAATGTGCATGGTCACCTATTCAAACGCTATCCGCAATGACCGTTGCATAGCTTTGATAATCGCGTCAGAAAATCTTAGCTAGCCGAGCTACAGGCGCTATATGAAAATAAAGATAAAGATTATACTTACTGCAAATTAAAGAAGTGATTATCAGAGTTCATCACAATAAATTTGTTAAAAGCGGTTCCCGTTACGTAGCTTTATTTTTGGGTTCCAAACCCAAAAGGAACCAACATGAACCTATTACTGAGACTTTATTGTTTATCTCTTATCGCTAAAATAATACAATCATATTTAAGGAAAGCTACCATATAATAAACTACATTTTCTGCAATTTTTATAGACAAGACGCAACTCTCGTACTTAGCCAATTGAAAGAAAGAAAGAAAATTATTTAGTATGACAAATTAACATAAGACAGGATATAATATTTAAAGTAGTACACATAACTTTAATTAGTCACAACTCAGCCTCAACTCAGCATAATGCTGGTTGCCGGAGAGCAACCAACGCTGTTCTTACGTTGAGGCTGGCTGTGACGTCACGCACGGTAAAAAGAAGACGCAAGAGTAGGAAAGAGAACACGCAATTTTATGAAGAAATTGAAAAATACTATTGTACATAATATACTCTGATAACAGAGAACATAGACACTAATAAGATATAACAGATAAAAATTTACTACACGAATATATAACAAGAACTAAATTAAGAATAAAATTACAAGACAAAACAAATTTATAAAACACATGAATATGGTCAGTCTGATATTAGAATAATTAAATGGCGCTGGTATCATTTGCTTAATTTGTGAAATTATGAGTGAAACAAAAAAATCTAGTCGAAATAACATCATTTATTATGACCCTAGATCTAGACTTAACAAAGCACCGGATGACTAAACAGTCAAACCTTGAAAACAAAAAGGACTTTTCGCTAAAAGGTCTCACATAAAACATTCAGCGCCCGGATTCTCCCCGACAGTAAAAACAGCAGGTCAAAGATGTGAAACCGCAGATGTTAACCCTTTGGGACTGCACAGTGACTATTTAACGTACTTGATGCATGAGTAATAGTCCCAGTGTTTAATGTGGGACGGAGTAAGTGAGAGCGGAAAGCGATTCGGGTCGAAAAAGTAAATTTGTATGGTTAAGACGCGTAAAGGAAGAACATTTTGAATTTACAGTGCTAGCTTACTTCTTTTTACAACTCATAAGCTTACATTCGACAAAAAAATAACTTTTTTTTTATTATTTTTTATCCTTGATAGGTTAGCGTTTGACTACAGCTAGCCTGATTTTAAACTGCGCTGCAGCCTATTAACTTCGCTGCTTGCCTGAAGTTAAGTAAAACTGTGATCTACAATGCTACATACTTACCTAGGAAATACTTATAACCTCTATTTTTGAAGACCCCCGACCGATGGTAAGGAAACAGAGACTCAGGGACGGAATTCCAAAGTTCTACAGGCCTCACAAGGAAATTCGAAGCGAATCGACTTGTGCGATACTTTGAGACTTAACTGTATGTATATCTACATATTATTATATCTGTAGTAAATCGTAAACATCGTTAGTTTATGGTGGTCGGTGATTTTTGTTTGATGGGGTGGTCAGTGGGGAGAAGGGGAATTTGATGCAGTGCTATTTTCTGATCTTTTCTAATAATATTTGGAAGAGCGATCAAATACTACATTTTTAATGATTAATCCAAATATGCAAAAAAAGATAATTAAAAGTTGAAATTGATATGCATTTTATCGTATTTTGGTAATTACCTTCAAATATCTTTCAAGAAATATTCTTTGCGAAGTTAATTTTTTGGAGATTTACTTGTATTTATCACTTGAGTATATTTTTTTTCGGTTTTCACTTTAATAATAACTGATCCCTAATAGAAATAATAATGAAAATATGATTTGTTATGTCAATCTTTTTCATGAATGTTATCTTTTTCATTCTTAGATTTTGAGTAAACAATTTCTATACGGCATACTTTTGGCAGTAATTCTAAAATGATTTCTCTTCTTTATAAAATATCTTCGACAAAGAATTTTAGGACTATTTTTAATAAACCTAATGACTGTTCGTACATTAGCCTGCGTCGTATCTTCCAAATCCGCCGTCTGCTGTAATGACGAATCGTTCAGCGTATCTGGCTCCGGCTAGAATGCGATCACCTTTATTCAGAATGAAAAAAAAACTCTTTTCAAAACGCTTACATTACGACCAATCGTAAACTTACACTTAAACAGTTGAATTAGTTGAGACAGATACAGTTTAACAGAGTAAACGCCCTTCTACTCGCGCGGGAGTAAGCCATGGTTTATTCATGGCTCTAAAATATTGTGCGGCCCCTTTTTGACGACATGACTTATTTATCTGAGCCTTAAATGAATATTTGAGGATGCCAAATGTTGGCAAATGAATATTTTGTTATCTCGTTTTGTGTTTATCAATATTTAGTGTAATTTTTTTAAGGATATTTTTTACCAGCAGTGCGTTTAATCACACGATTCACTCACACTCTGTCTTAAAATGGAGCATGCCTTATCTGGAATAACTAACTCTCAAGGAGGCTGCGAAATGTACCGTAGGGTGTTTGGCTACAGATTACCTAGCCAGGTGAGCACTAAAAAGTTATCTATCTAATTATAGTTTCTTTGTCCAAATATAGTTTATTTTTTCATTGCAAAATTAATGCAATGTATTTTCACTCTCATTTTGACTGTTAATTCACGCAACTAAATCATTAACTGTATTTCGACGACCTCGTTGGCGTAAAGCGTAAAGCGTTACCATACCGGGCTGCTAATCAGAAGGTTCCGGGTTCGATTCCCGGCCCGGTCAACATCTTTGTGCCTGACTAAATTTGTTGGCTGTGGGTCTGGGTGTTAAATATGTATCTATATAAAAATGTATGTATGTATATATGGTATATGTTTGTTGTGTTAGCAACCATAATACGAGCTAGAAATGGTTCAGTATGGGGCTAATCAGCCGTGTGTGAATGTTTTAAAAAAACAAAAAAAAAAACTGTATTTAACATATTTAAGTGAAAAACAAACAGCAACTCTCGACTGAGTTTTCTGGAATGTTTACAAACCGTCTCGAAAAACATTGACCTTTGACATTCACGTATGAATCTTCCACAGGATGGAAGGTGCGTATCTTTGACAATACGGCGACACCAAAAAGAGTTATAGGTTTCGTATGAACATTCGAAACCTTTATTTTGCAGACAGAAATCCCCCGGTTTATTTACAGCACGCTTGGCCGTAAAACGGCTCTTGTAAATAATTTACTAACTATATAAGGTAAAAGGTTATATAATAAATTACATACTTTTTCCGTGTATATCTATAAACCATACTAACAAAAAAAAATGATAGATAGATAGATATTAAGATATATTCTTTATTGCAACACAAAAGGAATTACAAAACAAAGAGAAAAATAATTAATCAATATATAAGTAGTGTTACAAGTGGCGGCCTTATCACTTAAAGCGATCTCTTCCAGGCAACCAAAGGCTGTGTGTTTGTCTGTTAATAATTATCCACATATCTATAAGTTACTTGCTGAAAAGTGATTACTAAAATATCTAAAATAATATCTAGCAAATGAACACAATATTGAAAATACGGAACGAATTTCGTGAATGGCAACAAAGTCGGTAGTAGTATTTTTTACTTCTGTTGATAATGATATAAAAGTAGACTTGCCGCTAGGCTTAATCGGTTTAATTGTAGGATTACAAAAATACAATTAAAAGTATGCATACTGCATAAAAACAGCAAACTAATAAACAATAAAGTTAAGATTAAAAAACTCTCAAAATGTATTTTTACTTTAATAAGGTTTGATAAAAAACACAAAATAATAAAATAAATATAAGTTATTAATAAACATATATGTATATATGTATAAGTTATTAATAAAGTCGCTCAGCGAGCTATGGAAAGAGCTATGCTCGGCGTTTCTCTACGGGATCGTATCCGGAACGAGGTAATTCGACAGAGAACCAGAGTCACCGACATAGCCCAACGCATAAGCAAGCTGAAGTGGCAATGGGCCGGACATATCTGCCGAAGAACCGATGACCGTTACGGTAGACGAGTTCTAGAGTGGAGACCGCGTCTCGGTAAACGTAGTGTAGGACGCCCTACAACCAGGTGGAGCGATGATCTGAAGAAGGTAGCGGGTAGTGGATGGCGAAGAGAAGCACAGGATAGGGCCAAGTGGCGTGCCTTGGGAGAGGCCTATGTCCAGCAGTGGACGAACATAGGCTGATGATGATGATTAATAAACAATAATGTTCTAATGTTGAGCGAGGTCTATTCCAAAAGATATTCATAAAAATCATAACTAAGCCGCAACTATTTTATCTAAAAGCGTATGCGCTATATAACTTTATCATCCCATAGAATAGATTTACTATTTTCCCTCCTAAACCAATAAGAGAGACGCCAAAAACAGAAAACGAAATTGAAATACGGTTTACATCGTAAACCGTGGAAAGCTTCATTTCACGTCTGCGTAAAACAATGTTACCTACGCAGTAAATATACGGCCTCATCTTACGTATAAATACTATAAAATAAACCTTTTTGGAGGGCTACCATATGGTTTTAGAAATTCGAATCCTGGACGTCTAAACACGCGTCCAAGTCGCGCGGTTTGACGAAGGAATGAATGCCAAAAGTTGACTTGTAACAGTGGTGGCGATTCTGCTGTACACACAACTAACTAAATTTAAAGTAGCCCTGTCTCTTTTCATCTTCAGTGGCCAGAAAAAGACTGCACATTTTGCACCATAGTAAAAACAACTAAAATCACGTCAAATGGAGAAAATAAAGGCGGCTTTAGAACGCACTCAGTTTTATCAGCTGTAAAACTACCTGCACTTTCCATTATTGACGTGATTTTAGTTGGTTAGTCTGTGGTTCAGATCGTGCTGTCTCTTTCAGGACACTTCAGATGAAAAGAGACGGAGATTTTTTAAATTTAATTTAGTCGTGTGTACGGCAGAAAAGTCACAATTATAGCTTGCATTATTTTTATAACTAACAAGCCACAATAACAATTTATACGGCTTAAGGCCTTAGGGAAAAAGCGAGTGTGGCGCGGTGGTACAAACGACTGCTTTTCCATCAGACTGCCCCTGGTTCGATCCCAGCCCTACACCAATGACTTGTTTTTTAAGTTATGTGTGGATTTGCACTAGCTTTACGGTGAAGGAAATCATTGTGAGGAAACCGACATGTTTGAGGAACACAATATCTGAAGACGTGTGTCATACCCGCACTTGGCCAGGCGTGGTGATAATCTTAAAGTGTTCGTTGAGAAGATGAACGTAGTCATATATTGTTATGAAAATATGTTATAGAATCCTACTAATGTAATAAATGCGAAAGTTTGTGTGTGTGTATTGTGGTTCCCGTGGGAAAGAAAAATAAAAATCTATGTAACTTCTTCACGCTCCAACGACTGGAGCGAGTTTGATGAGATTTACTATGAAGATAAGTTAGACCTTGGATTAACACATAGGTTATTTTTTATCCCAGATTAATTTATTTTTGTCCCGGTTACCGGGTACGCGGGTAAAACCGCAGGGAGTAGCTAGCTAAAAACAAACTAATTCGAAAAAAATAACGGTCAAGTTTTAAAGCAGCTAGAGAAATAGTAGTAGGAGTCTTAAAACTGGAAACACCGAGATATAAATACGCTATTTTTATTCATGATTTTTGGGTGAGGCATGTTTTCTTTTGGTATGGAGTATTCTGAGCGTCGATTGAAAATTATGGGTATTACCATGATAAAGGTATGGAGGATCTGTTTTTACTGGGCAAGGCTGTTATTTTACATCGCTGCTAGGGATGGGTTATGTTGATCTTTTTCAATAAATATAGATGTATTGGTAAGAGTGAGAGAGAAAATCACATATCAAACTCATAGATGAGAATTTGTTTTGGGTATAGGTATGTAGGTTTTTACGTGTATTTTTTTGAAATAACAGAATGAACTGATTTGTGTTTGGTTAGTACCTATACTAATATTATAAAAAGGAAAAGTTTAATTTTTGTTTGTTTGTTTGTTTATTTGACGCAAATAGGCTCCGAAACTACTGGACGAATTTGAAAAATTATTTCACCGCTGGGAAGCTACATTGAGTCTCATCATCCTTGAGTAACATAGGCTGTAGGCTGTTTGTTTCTCTTTGCAACTTAGATTATTTTACAGCCCATGCGAAGCCGGGACGATGTACTAGTATGATATAGTAAATTTTTGTAACGACTAGTTGTATTATGCAAAATTTGTGTGTTTGATAATATCGGTATAATAATTTGTTGTATTAGAGGTCTCGTGAAATAGATGTGTTTTTATTTATTTGACAGAGTGAAATGTCCTTATGGATGAATTAATAAATCCCAATTCCAGCTTAACAATTAAAAATCTTGTCTATGACTAGTACAAATTAACCTTTTTTATTTTAGAGAACACCTGGCAATATTTTTTTGGTGGCGGCCATCTTGTTTTTTTTACTATTTAAGTCCTTTCGGTTCTTCGGTTTTATTCATCCGTTCGGGAGCCATGATTCCACAGACACACGCACTGACATATCAAACTTAGAACACCACGTCGTTTTAGCGCAGGGAGTAAAAAAAACTCCAATCTTTAAATACTGATGACCTTATTCTACTTTTACGCAGGCAGGCATATGGCTTTAATAATACAAGCAGTAAACGTTTTTTACGATTTTATTCCTTTCATAATGTCAGCATCGTAAAGAGTTGCCGGGGTTGCTTGTTTGGAGATGTTGCATGATTTAAACGCGTACCTTTTCAAATGTTTTGTGCACGTACCTGCGGGTCTTCAAATCTAGAGTTGATAGGTACTTTCTAGGTAAGTGTATAAAATCGTAGACCATAGACCGTATAACACCGGACAAGGTGTGGTCAAACGCAAACCTATAAGTTATAAAAAAAACTTGAATAAAATACAGTGTTGGTATCATGAGGACTTAATAGTAAATACAAGATATGAATAATGTTGTTGTTAATGTATCCTAATACATCGTAGAATATATCTTACTCGTATGTTACGCGGGAATAATGTAGCTTTCCAACGGTTAATTAATTTTTCAGTTCAGTCCAGTACTTTCGGAGTCTATTCGCGTCACACAAACAAACAAACAAACTTTCCCATTTTATAATATAAGAATAGATAGTATAGATAAATCAAAAAGGTTACTTGCATTAGTTATATAACTAGCTTATAAAAATTGTTTTTAGAGTTCCGTGTTCAAATGGTACAAACGGAACTCTGTTACTAAGACTTAACCGTACGTTTGACTGTCTATTTGTCTGTCTATCAGTCATTAATATGCTGTATCTCATGAACCGTGATAGCTAAGGAGTTTTTTAGAGATGATATAATTATGTATTTCTGTTGGCTTTTGAAAAATCTGCCTGCATGCAAAAAATCTAAATGCAAAATAAAGTTTAGATCAGATCAGATTATTTCAGGGGTTTAAGCAATTAATGAGGTTTTCATACTATTCTAAAAAAGCAGATTTTCATACTATTAACGTGATTTTCTTTTTAATTTTTTGTCTCGATCTTTATAAAACAATTAGTAGACGCTTGAAGTAATCACGAAATTTTTAGATATTTTTTCTAAACTTGAAAACTAAAAAAATATTTTACTAAACATAATTGTACCGAACCTTACATGTCTTTGCCCGCTCACACTTGGTCAATTATTATTTAATGTAATCAGGTAGTTGCGAATACTCGCAACTTTATACGTCAAATAAATATTAAAAACTTATAAACATAGGAGTGGAAAGATTAGTTTGGCCTTAAATTGTTTCCTAAATACGTATCTGTAGTTTGATTAAGTTTATTTTTAAGTTACAGATAATATTAAAAGTTTCAAAAAAGCCTTGTTAAGACAGCAAATTTAGTGTAAAAAGAAAAGGAGCTTGCCAAAACATCTCACAAATCTTCAGAAGATAAAAATCTGAACAACATTTACAAAAAATACAACTCAAATAAAAATGTAGCGTAACTCATAAAAGTTTAGTAAAAAATAAGAATTAATGACGCAACTTTACTCATTTTCGTTTTTTCAGCAAAGTTAATTGGGACGTTAATACCTTGAGTTGACAATAGGAGACAGGCAAATAAAAAGAAGTTTTATCTTCAAGTTAAATTACGTAGGTTCAAGATTATAAGGAAGGAAATAAAATGTAAGTAACCTATAGCTTTACTTACTTTATTTTTATGCTTATGTCTTGTATCTTATTTAGAATATCATTTTGGTTGGTGTTAAGCATTTTCTTTTATGTGCATTTTTTAGTATTTACTTAATTATTTACATTTTGTATGAAAATAAAGGTTTGGTAAGTGCTTTGAAACAAAGAAATAAAATATATTGTTGTACTAAACCAAGATTTATAGTGAAAAATTAAACGTTTTATAGAGATTATTGTAATATTACAGATAATAATCATATCTATTCTTTTATTTATTTCATATTTACCTTGGTAAATGGAAAATATTAATATTTCTTGATATTCCATTAAATTGTACTTTAAATAAAGTCTAAATTTTCCTTAAAACCGGAAGAAAACCATACTGGACGTAAATAAATATTCTGGTGACGATAAAAAATGGAACCGCGTAATTCGGAAAGGGTGAATCGGAACTCTTTCACTGTCAAATGCATACAAAATCCAACCATATTCGAAGCGCTTAAAGATATTTTTTCCTTGCAAAAACATCTTGCAGCAAACCTTTTTTGGTGAGGCTTAAACCCTTTGCATTACTGGTCACCCTTTTGTGTGAAATTGACTCTTTTTGCAAACTACAAAGGATGACCATTAAGTGCGTCTCAGAGAATACTGCGACTGTAAATAATGGATATGGATATAACAAAATATCTCGAGATAATTAATGAGTCTATATCGCTTGGAAAGGTTTTCTTGTCTGAAGCCACGTGTATTATTGAAATAAACTGATATGGATATTTATTAACCATATTATATTAACCCTTATATTCACGTAGAAAGACTCAGGTTATTAGAATATTACCTTGGGATACAAATAGTATCTAAAGTATCAACCTAGTATTTCTAGTAATCTAGAACTTTAGATAAAGTAAAACATAAAGATATTTTTTCTATTTTTCTTAGCAAAGCTTCTGTCGCCCCACAGTTGAGGCAGTTTGACTTACCTAGTGTGAGGCGCAGCGCACTATTGGCTACTTTACATGCATTCTTATTCTTATTCTTGATCTATGATGGGGGCGATAAGATCTGCACTGATAACCCACAGGAGGCGTATTGTGCATTTCTCCTTACCAACATACCCAAGCTATGCAAGCTCCTTAAAGCAACGGAGTACGGTCTTAGGTCGCTGGCATACCTGTTCCACTGTCATTGCGTCAGATGTTGTGGTACTTCTTTTAAAATGCATTCAGCAACCATACATGTCATATGCCAATGTACAAAGTAGGCCTAAACCTAAATTTTTTGTACGATAAAAATCGGTAATAGAAAATACTTATTTATTTTATATTATATTGTGGGTCTTTATTTATTTTATTTTATATTATGGCAGTGACTAACATCTCTGTGTAGTCTACAAACCACACTTAGCTTACAATGGTCTAAGTTTAGTAGTTATAAAATTTAATAAGCGAACTTCTAAGCACGTAGGTGAGGTTTAGTCCAAAGTTTAAAGTGGTTTCAACACCATTAAGAACTTTCATAGACAAAAGTAATAAACCCTTAATTTTAATGTTTATTGTCTTAATTCTATCATTTAGTCTTGCGAATAGAGATGTGAAAGTGTGGACGAGAAACTGTTACTGTATTTTTTTTATAAAAGTGTGTTGTCGTTATGCGATAGGCGACCTCGTTGGCGTAAGGGCTACCATGCCGGACTGCTAATCAGAAGGTTCCGGGTTCGATTCCCGACCCGGCTAATATCTTTGTGCTTAACTAAATTTGTTGACTGTTAGTCTGGGTGTTAAATATGTATCTATATAAAAATATATATGTATGTGTGTATGTAGGTATATGTAGTATATCAGTTGTGTTGGCAACCATAATACGAGCCAGATATGGTTCAGTATGGGGTTAACTGTGTGTTATGGCATGTAATATACGTGTATGTCTCTAAAGAGAACAAGTAAACAATTTAGAAACGACATAATACTACGTTTGGTTTATACCTTTACCTTAGATATCAAAAATGAGGAAGTTGTAAAAAAATATATATAAATAAAAATATGTGATCACTATTTTGTAGCGGACGCCATTTAAGTACGATTTTTACCAATCAGAGTTAAGGACACTCTTGCATAATACACAAAACAAGACACAGCTAGACATGACAAGACATGACAAGGTATGACTGAACTGCCCCTGACCTAAGGACAGGAAGGCTATCAAGGAGGCTGCCGGAACACACTAGATGTTTAGCGACAGATTTTTTAACTTAACGGTGGTTGCTAGCCAGAAGAGCATTAGAGTATGCCCTACTACAATACTATGCTTTCCTCGCGATGTTTTCCTTCGTAGAAAACGCGAGCTCATTGGCAGGGATAGAACCCACGGGACGTGAAGCGGTCACACGACCTACTAAGCTGTCATAACTTCAATTTGCCACTTCATTTCATTCAATGCAATAAATTATGAACATGGGTTAAGAACGTTGATTATGACTCACAATAACAACTGACAAACTATGAGTACAAAAAATTGCATTAAATCTTTCATTAATCTCTTGTACTGAGATAACTTTTATTTTAACATCGATTTCGTAACAATTTGCTCTAACTTTATTAATTTTAAAATTCTCTTTAAATCTTTACCATCGTAGAAACTTCTAAATTTCTCGGAAAATCCTTGTGGTAAAATGGTAAAATAATTTTAATTTTAATATATGCTAATTAAGGTGGAATTCTGTTGGAATTGTTTCGGACGGGATCTGGGTAATGTTTGGCCAGCTGGTTCCGATTTTCAAGTCAGGTATGGGTTAGGTAATGAATTTGGGTAGAAATTGGTTTGAAGGTTCTTTTGTAGGGTTTCCCACACTTATGATAATTATTTGTTTTTAATGTAGTATTTTTATCAAAACAAAGACTACATACTCGTAAAACTCCTGACTAATACATTTTTCAAACAAAAACAAACCAAATCATAATTATTATTTTAATATTCTGTTCAAAAACATTATTTTTTTAATTGATTGGCTAACCGTTATTAATATTATATTAATTATTAATAATTATATAACCAAGGCTTATAATAACTATGTGGAAGAGGCCATTGGTGTTGAAACACAGTCTATGACTAAATTAGCACCAATGGTTTCATTTGAATAGTGCATTTGTTACTTATGAAGAATATGTTTTATGTATTAAAAGTTGGTTCATCCGTTTGTGAGATACAATGCCACACACACACACACACACACACACACACACTCACACACTCACACACGCATACACAGGCCCCACAAACTTATAGCACTGTGTCTTTTTTGCATCGGAGGCTAAAAGAGTTTTCACGAATAACCAGTGGCGCTGTATAACATTAAAATTGTCTTGCCAAGTTTTAATCTGATACATTTACATTCTTCACGCCTTCAAGAGATTCCGTCTTCATACAAACTCTATGCTCTTAACTCGTGGCTCGTGATATGCTGCCAAGACATCTCTTTAAAGTTTTTTATATGCAAATTGGGATATTTTTCATAGTTCTTAATAAGGGTAGGAATGTTTTTGGGCACTCTCTTGTGTCGTATATTATACATCATATAGATATATAATGTATATAGGCGGTATGGGAAACAAAGTAGCGTGTTTTGAAAAAACATTTCAAATATTTTTTTAAAGATAGAGATAGATAAATAAAATATACTCTTTATTGCAACACAGTTAAGGGAACAAAAGAATACGAAACAGTCAAAAAAATTAAAACTTATAAGTAGTGGTTACAAGTGGCGGCCTTATAAACTAAAAGCGATCTCTTCCAGGCAAAAAATGCATGAAGAGGAAATTACAATAATGGGGATGATACAGCTAAATTTTTTTGAGATCTTTGTTTCAGTGTTAACAAACGATAGCTTCTAAAACACAATAATGTGAAATATGAATTATGTTTTTATTTATAGAAAAACAACCTTCTTAAGATTTTGATGAACTCAAAAAAAAATATATTTTTTTATAGAAAAACAACCTTTTTGAGATTTTAAAAAGATGTGGTTCTAAAATCTCATAAAAAAAATTGTTAAGAAATTTAAACAAGTCTTTTGTATCTTCTGAGTTTATAATTGCAATATTTTGAATTAATTTCGTGAAATAATATCTACTACTGCAGTTTAGTCACATTACTCAATTAAGGGGTGTAACTGAACCTTGTCAAACCTCGCCTTAAGATAAATACATACATGTTGTATACCAAATTTATTTTAGCTGGTCGGTTTCAAGTACCTTGTTCATGTTTTATGATATATAGAGTCATATGAGGGTCAGATATTCTTTAACCAACTTGAATACGACCTACAATTGTGAGTGTAGTGTGGTTTGTTTGTACGAAAAAATACGTTACTAAATATGTAGATGCTAAATAAATATATTTACTTCGTTATTTATATGCTTTTTTGGCCAGCTTATTCACATATTATTGTTTGAGTTTATATAAAGTAAAAGTTACTTTATATATTGTACACGTATCACGTCCCGGCTTCGCTCGGGTTCTAAATTAATTTAAGTAGTAAAGATAAACAAAAATAGCCTATGTTACTGAGGGATATAGAGGCTTCTCAGCTGTAAAATAAATCTAATTGGTCCGCTAGTTTCGGAGCCTATTCGCTTCAAACAAACAAACAATCACACTTTTCCTCATTATAATATTGGCATAGATGGTACAGACTATAAATAAAATAAAAATTAAAAACAATATTCAGTATTGTGATATTTATTCGCTACGTTAGGACTCCAATTAATATTGTCTATTATTTTTGGGAATATTTTTGTATATTTTTTCTGTTTACCACATTTCCTAGAGGAAACTTCTAAGTAGGTATTTACCTATTCCATAACAAAACAAACCGCGTAACGGTAGTCAGGAGGCTCCGTTGTAATTTCCCATGAGATGACAGACACCATGCTGTACCACAGTTTCAGTACCTAAGCTTCAACAATGAAATTGAAAATGATAATTTATACTGCCATGCAACGGTAGGTGTTTGTGTACTACTTAAATTGCACGCAGTAAATTGGATTATAATATTGGTTTTCAACCCTAGACGCAAAAAAGACAAGGTGTTAGTTAAGTTGACGTGTCTCTCTCTTTCTCTCTCTCTCTCTCTCTATGTGTGTGTCTGAAGCATCGTAGCTCTCGAATGGATTATGATTTATAATTTTTTGTTTGAAAATTGTGATAGGCGAGAATGTTCTCAGCTATGTTTGAAGAAAATTGATTAAAGATGGTGCAAAAAAATGGCGGATAAATTTTTTGCACAACTGCCTCACTATGCATAGCATGTGAAAGGTTTGTAACAGAATAGATTTATTGATAATTTAAAATCCAAAATGGCCGCCCTCATAAAATGTCCCGTCGGAGGTTTTTTATGTGAATAATTAATTATTCTTCTTGTTATTTACGTATTATTTAAAAATCTTCTTCATCAAGTCAAGCCAACGAGCTATGGAAAAAGCTACGATCGGCATTTTTCTGAGAGACCAAATCTGTAACGAAGATAATCACCAGAGAACGAAGTTAACCGACATGGCTCAACGCATCAGGAAGTTGTATTGACCATGGGCTGGTCACATCTGCCGCAGAACCGACAACTACTGGGGAAGACGAGTTCTGGAATGAAGACCACGTGGTGTAGGATTTTTAGCAACGAAGTGGAGCGATGATATAGGCAAAAATAATAGGAGGACATTTTTAGAAGACATTAGATGGATACGATATGTCCAGAATAGGATCACGTGACCTACCTTAGAAGAGGCTTATGTCTAACAGTGGACACAGACGGGCTGATGATGATGTTGATTTACAAAATAAGGTACTTTCGCGTAGAAAACGGTCACACTTAATTATTATTATAAGTTGGAATGAGTCCAACAGTTTCGGTGCTTTCCGAGCACCATCTTCAGGGGCGAGTGTTACACGGACCGCCGCCGACGAGACTCGTGCGTGCACGCGCGGATCTTGGACTCATTCCAACTTTTAATATTAAGTAAGTGTGACCATTTTCTACGCGAAAATATTAAGATGCCTTACGTGAACAGTTTATAATGTTTAAATTAGGTACTGTCTTAGAGAAATACTGTGTTCGCATGCTAAGGTCGAGTGAATCCTCGGAGGTAGTTTAATCAGGCGTGCTTATGTTCTGGAGATTATGTTGAAGCATAATGAGTCTAAGCCTGACAATACAAGAGTTTATTTACACTTGACAGTCTGATGTATTTATGAGAAATAGAAGACTTTTCCGTGCCAGTTAGTATATTTTGGAGGCAGTTCATGCTGTTGTAAATAAACAAAACAAACTCAATCATTCTTTATTCAAGAGCTGAGCTCTTGGAGTTTTTTCCGGACAGTTCTATCCTCAGCCAAATCCTTGACCGGCCCTATGACACGTTTTCGCCTTTTTCTTAATTTTGACAAAAAATGACCTTCTAGGTCATCTCTTCCTCTCCTGGCTTCTATTTTTTCTTCTATGAAGTTTTTAATGAAATTATCATGTCGAATAAAGTGGTCTACCATCTTTCCTATTTTGTTGTCTACTGTTGTTAATATGATTCTTTGTTTTTGTACTAGGCGTAGTATCTCTTTATTCGTTTTCTTTTATGTTTGATTAATCCTATCCATTCTCTTCCAACACCACATTTCAAATGCCTCCACTCTCTTCTATTTCTTTGGGTCATGGTCCATGCTTCACTTAAATATAAGGCGATGTATGTTTTTATTACATTCTTTCTTATATATTGTGTATTTTGTTAAATTCTTCTCATGATATCGTTTCGCATCATGATTTTCTCAAGCTACGTAGATGTCATTGATAAACACACTACAGTTTAAAGCCTGCGAAGTTTCGAATCAAATCAAACCCTAAACGAATGCCCTCCTTTCAAGTTGTGTGTGGAATTTGCCTTCGTTCCTACGGTAAAGGAAAAACCCGTAAGGAAACTCACATGTTCCGTGACCTACTAAATCCAAAAATGTGTATCATCTGTCTAGCTGTACTCGACCAGCGTGTTGGATTATAGCAAACTAGCTGCACCGCGTGGCATTACCTACATTAATGAGGGATAAAAGAAGTTAATCCGGAATAAAAAATAACTTTTTTATCAGTCCAGGGACTAAGCTATCTCCGTATCAAATATATAATATATAAAGAAGTAACAAACATAATTTTCGCATTTATAATATTAGTAGGATTATATCTCTATTCTTGTGAGAGAAAGCCCCATGTTTCAGCAGTGGGTGCGTAGAGTGTACCACTTTTACCTTTTACTACATTTTATTTATTTCAATATCAGTACCAGTAAGTCAACATTCTAGAATATTCGCGTTTCGTGTGTTTTCATGTTTCTTTTTCTATAAGGCATCAACACTTCCAAAATAGCGCTGTCGATTTCAGACACACATCAATCTCGGCCAATTTAATAAAAATCAATCTCTCACTTCCCGTCAAGGAAAAGTCTCGAATCCAATATTGTTTCTACAGTTTCAGAGACAGCTATAGATAGGAAAAGAAATAATTATTATGTTGCATGCGTTAGGCTTATTCGAATAATGGTATTATTTATTTTAACAATTTACTGATTGCTCTCCGAGGTGTATAAGCATAAGCAGCCCACTATACGTTCCCACGGCTGGGACTCGGGGCGTTCTCTCACAAGGAGAGAGATATAGGCCGTAATCTACCACGCAGGGCCAAGTGCGGGTAGGCAGATGACACACGTCTTCGGATTGTGTTCCTCAAACATGCCGGTTTCCTCACGATGTTTTCCTTCACCGTAAAGCGAGTGCAAATCCACACATAACTTGAAAAACAAGTCATGGTGTAGGGCCGGGATCGAACCAGGGGCCGTCTGATTGAAAAACAGACGTTATTACCACCGAGCCACACTCGCTTTTTCTCCGAGGTGTAACTTGAGTTAATCCGGGATAAGAAGATAAGTCTTTGTGTTAATCCAGAGTCTAAATTTTCATACTACCAAATTGTATGGAAGTCGGTTCAGCTGTTTGGGTCTAAATCAAAATATTAATTTGCATAAATATAAGTACATTAGAAATATTGATTATGAGTATTTTATGTTTATCTATATTTGCCGAACAATTTGGTGCAAATGTGTCCAAGACAAAATCACTCCATGCGATCAATGTCAAAGTTAGCTCTTGCATCCGGATTTAATAACAGGTATAAAAAAAAATTGAAACAAAAATATTGATTGCCCATAGAGTAACTTACAATAAAGGCTTTTTAAATATTCACACATATTTTTACGTAATTATTTCCATTACTTTTATTCGATTTTTCTACTGTTGCATTTTCACTAGCCTTTACCTACCTAGCCTTTAACTTTGGTATTCGAAATCATCGCGTTTTTTTTTGCCCGCTCTTTCATTAGGTCAGACCCTTTGGCCTTTTTCCGGCATTCACAACTTGGGCAAAGCTATAGATAGGGATGTCCTACCATTGTTTATCAACCTATTGTACCTTTATTGAAAGGTACACCTCATTTAAATTATGAAGTTTGTAAACTGGCGAGTGAGACTTTTCTGGTAACTTTATTGAGTACTGATTTACTTACATATTTTCTATTAGGCTGAACTTGACGGTTTTTTTTCAGATTTGTTTATCAGTCTATTGTACTTTTATTGAAAGGCACACCTCATTTAAATTATGAAGTTTGTACACTGGCGAGTGAGACTTTTCTGATATCTTCATTGAGTACCGATTTACGTACATATTTTTTTCTATTAGGCTGAATTTAGCGGTTTTTCTTTTAGATTTGTTTATCAAGCAATTGTAATTTTATTGAAAGGAATACTTTATTTAATTAATTAAGTTTGTAAGCGAGAGAAGTGACCTTTTTCTGGTATCTTTATTGAGTACTGATTTACGTACATATTTTTTATTAGGCTAGTTCAGCCTAATAAATAACGGTTTTTTTTTTTCAAATTATATCGAGTATTCTGTTTTAGACTTTTTATCTTACTTCCTACTAATATTATACATGCAAAAGTTTGTATGTAAGTGATTAAGTGTGTATGTTTGCTACTTCTTCACGCGTAAAAGGGAGAACTGGTTCTGATGAAATTTGGTGAGAAGATATGTTAGAGTTAGAATTAAGACATAGGCTACTTCTTATCCCGAAAACAATTGTGGTTCCCGTGGGATACGCAAATAACTTCAAAATCTATGTTACTTTCTCACGCTCCAACGTCTGGAGCGATTTTGATAACATTTACTATGAAGATAGGTTAGGCCTTTGATTGACACATAGGCTACTTTTTATCCCGAATTAACGCGGCTTACACCGCAATAAAACAACTAAAGAACTGTAGCTCGAATTTTTTAAACTATGTACATACATTATGTACCTTTTGACCCACGCCTTACTACATGGGTCAGAAACACTTAGGGAGGCGGAGCATGTCTAGTCTGGAATCACTGGTTCTCAAGGAGGCTCTGTTTCCTAATATAAGTGCCTTTAAGGTAAGCGCGTTACATGATATACCACAGCGGGGCTTAACATCAGGCAAGTACTTAAAAGAAAATAGAACGGGAAAGATGAGTGACCGATTTTAATATTATACACAATTTATGTAAAAGTATGTGCATAATAAGACCATTAAATCTAATAAGAGTATATCCATTTAGAAATTTAATTAGACAAGGCAAATATCATATGGTAGTGGAGGTCAAAAATTTGGTCGAAGAAAACAAAATGGAAAGTAATTCAGGAACAACAGACTAGCTCCCAAATGGTAAATAAATGGCCCTTAACTTTAAACAAATCATAACTCTAACATGCAATTACCAATTCTCCGAAAAGCTTCGCCTTAAAGTGTCAATATTAAACACGTAATCATTGCGCTTACTAGAGTAGAAACTTAGTTAACTTTAACAACATCATATATGAGAAGGCTCGTTCACAAATATTAAGAGGTTCCAAGTCTCAAAAGTACAGATTTACAATAATAATAAATATTATGACACATTTCAGAAATGGCTGTTCAGCTCCATACTAAACCATTTATAGTTTGTAATTATGGTTGCTAACACAACTGATATACTACATATACATACATACAAAGCCTACTCTATATTTTTTATTTAAACATATACACACATCATGCATATGTACATCTATTTTACATTTTCATTGGGAAATAATTGCTTGTAAATAATATTTTTACGCGTACCTTTTTTTGACATGGAGGAAAATGCATTTACCCATGCCCAAAAATCTACGGGGTAGGCGGTGGGGTATGTCGGGCTCGGTGCCATAGTGGCAACCACTACCGACTAAAACTTCCACGGTGTTCCCTCCTTGGACTTTGAAGCCGGGGCTGATACATATACATACTCTTCAACCAAAGGTTCCGTAACTAAGAAGCTCATCGGCAATTCTTGCGTTGCGAAGGCGAAGCTTCAGAGCCTAGAGCACCGACGCAAGGTTGCTAGTTTGTCGGTTTTTTATCGGATACATTTCGGGGAGTGTGCTATGGAACTTCATAATTTGATTCCACCATCTCCGTTCTACTACAGAACGAGCAGAGAGACAGTGAAGAGACACCGATACAGAGTTGAAGTTCCAAACTTTCGTACAAAACGCTTTGCGTCGACCTTTATTGTTAGGACTGCGAAGCTTTGGAACTCACTTCCTGAGTCTCTGTTTCCTGAGAGGTATCATCCGGGGGCCTTCAAAAGTAGAGTTAATAGGTATCTTCTAGGTAAGCGTGCAACACCGTAGACTGCAGTGCAGCTTAACATCAGGCTAGCTGTAGTCAAACGCTAACCTATAAAGGATAAATAAAATAAATAAATAAACTAGTATCAAGGCCCTATTACTAAGCCTCAGCTGTCTGTTTGTCAGTCTGTCACCAAGCCGTATCTATTAAACCGCGACAGAAAGCTGAAATTTTCACTAATTATGTATTTCCATTGCCTCTAAAACAACAAATACTGATAATAAAGGAAATAAAAATATTAAAGGTCTCCATACAGTAAACGTGTTTTTTGCCACATTTTTACATAATGGTACGGAACCCTTCATACGAAAGCGAAGCTAGCTCGTACTTTGGTAAATATTATTATATAGCAGTGCCCCGCATTTTAACCCGCATTAATCCAGAACAAAAGAAGATAATCTGGGATAAAAAATAGCCCAAATGTTAATCCAAGGTCTAACCTATCCTCATAGTAAATCTTATTAAACTTGGTTCAGCCTTTGGAGCGTGAAGGAGTAACATATATTTTGAAGTTATTTGCTCATCTTACGGGAACCAGTAAATTTTTCAAAATAAAAAGAAGCCTATGTGTTTATCCAAGGTCTAACCTTTCTTCACAGTAAATCTCATTAAAATCAGTTCAGCCGTTGGAGCGTCATGAAGTAACAAACATATACACACACAAACTTTCGTTTTATAATATTAGTAGAATTAATTAATTTCAAATATATAGTACTTCTGCCATTTGTCATTTTGCCTTTCCTTACTTCCTACTCTAATTAAAAAATCTCATAAAAAATATTGCCTTTATTTCTACTAACTTCAATACTTCATACAACAATCGATACTTACTTAACTATTGTTTTTCCTGAGTATAAAATCTCATTAACCTTCTATTAATAATTGTTTCCAATAAAGCTTTCCATCTATTTTCATTTTATTAAACTAATTCCCGAGACAAACACCTTTGCTCTTAATTAAGTTTCATATGACAAAACACACATAACAACATAATCTTATGCGCTTACAAAAAGATGTGAGAGGGAAAATCTTCCTTCCATGATAAATAGTACTCCAGCGGCTTTTATTAAAACGAGTAGTCTTGGAGATACTGACTATTATTGTAACTGATATGTTTTTTCTTGGTGTGTCAATGTGTTAAGTAGATGACATGGGCAAAATATTGAGCTTACAAATCTATTGTAATTATTAATGAACGATGTTTATTTTAATAATATATTATTTATTGGCACCAAAATGTTATTCAAAAACTATCGAAAAAATAGCTCACAGACCGTCTAAATAACAACCTTATTTTTTTAACATAATTGATAGATACAAAGGAGACCCGCAAATCAGAAAATAAAACTTGTTTGCAAATTAAAAACTAAATTTTATCCAGCCATTTTTTTTCATATCCATACCAGGCTTCGTCCCTCAGTAACATAGGCTTTATTTTGTTTCTCTTTGCAACTTATGTAGGTTATTTTATAGCCCGTGCGAAGCCGGAACGGTCAGTTAGTATAAAATAAGATATTTATACTTTACTAAAAAGTATTTTACTTTAGTAAAATAAACAATGATATGAGTGGCTAAATTAAAATAGATACATAATCATTCCATACAAAATTGGTATGCAGAATTTATATATTGTTATGAAAAATATAAGTAGGTTTATTCGTTTTTATCCGTTAAATGATAAAAAGGAATAAATTGTTTTTTAACGGCAAAAGATTAATTCACTATCTCCCGACCTATGAGCTATGAAATTGATGTTCCTATTAATTCTAAGGAAAGATTTATTGTAAGAGACTCTTCGGGTCAATTAGTTAGCGATTCGTATAATTACTGTCTGTTTCATAACCTGCCATAAACACAACGGGAGGGAATTAAATATAGGCATTTACGTTTTGTGATTTTGTTTGTATCGTCTTCGAAATAAAAGGGTCACTGGTGACTTACAAAAATCATTCTACAGGCCTAAAATTCTCACTTTTTTACTATGTACCCTGCTAATCATTTGATTTGATAAGGCATTTTGAAAACCGAAACCTTGACTACATTTAATTGGTTGACAAAACATTTAAATTTTACTCAGAAGGATACAGCTTCCCACAACACGAGATTAATAATCTCAGTGTGAGAGCTGTCGGTCATAATAATATAATATAGTGTATTCATATAGTATATAGTTCAACTGTAAAACCCAGTCAGTGGCATTAAAATATTATATAATTACAAGTATTTTGTAAATTAGTTAAGTTAATATAAGAACCCTATGTAAGAGCACTTCTGTTTAAATGACAATACATTTATCTTTATCTATCTTTATTTGCCTAGTTTGCTTTAAAAATGCCCAACTACAGGCACGAGTCTAGTTCTAAGATGGAACATGCTTAGTCCGTAATTTTACCGGGACGCACAGTTAGGTATTAGGCGACAGATTTTCAACTTTAATGGTTGCTAGCTATACGAGCACTATTCTCTACCACCATGCTATGGTTACCTCACGATGTTTTCCTTAACGGAAAGCTCCAGTTCTTTGGTAGGAATCGAACTCACGATCTACGAAACGTAAGCAACCTGAGCTAAGCTCTCATCACTTCAAAACATGCAACTTGGAATAGCTTAGACTACTTATTACAGTAGCTTTTGTATTCTAAACTACTCGTATCTGAATTTTAAGTTGCATCACAATTGGTCAAGTTATTTGACCGTAAACGACCTCCTGGTCTCCTGGAATTATCCAGGATTAACGAGGATTATCTTTGGGAGAGACTTTCTTATTTCAATAATATGTGTACTAGTATGTAGATACTCGTATTTAACAAATTCAAAATTCAAATACTTTATTTCAAGCAACAAAGACTCATACATATTAATGAAAAACGTATTATACCAATATGTCAAATAGTAGATTAAATCTAAGTCAGTGTCCGCGGGTAAGGTGCCTAAAATGCTGGTGGCATTACCTCGCTGGATCGCCAAGCTTATACGTTGGTCGAGGTAAGCGCCAGCTCTTAGGTTATTTGTTCCAATATATCTACAATACAATCAAAATAAAATTAAAAATATCGAAATACAGAAGAGAATTAAAAATAATTTATATTCACAAAGAGCATTCCAATCTACCTGACATTTTAGTTTTATTTGACAGCGGAAATAAAAAGAATCACAGTAAATCAATTCCAACTTGAAAGAGGGCCTTCTTACTGATTTCAATCTAGAGAAAGAATCTTTACTGCACCGTAAACAGACACAATATAGGGAATTGTCGACGCACGTAATCTATACAGGGCTAAATAAAACAAAACATGTACCTATTAATAAAAACAAAATTCACTTGTTAAGAAACAACCAATCAGACGACTTTTTAATAAAAAAAGACGACTTTTTAATAAGAAAAGACGTCTGATTGTAATAAAATAATTAAAATCTTTACTTTAGGAATTGATTTGAGTCATTTTGGTCAAATTTGTAAATGGAAACCAAAAGACATACAACTATTTGAAACCACGTGAGAAATATTTTATATCCAATCCAATCTATTACCAATATTAAAAAGAGGAAAAGTTTGATTGTTTGTTTGTTTGCTTGACGCGAATAGAGCCGAAACTACTGAACCAATTCGAAAAATTATTTCACCTCTATTATCTACGAGTAACATAGACTATATTGAGTTTCTGTTTGCTATTCAGATTATTTTAGAGTGCCTGCGAAGACGGGACGGGATGCTAGTGAAATACTTTCATATTCAGCTAATGCATAATGGTTACAGTAACAAAATCTTTTAAAAGCCGATTGTTTTATTTTGTTTTGGATATAAGTCTCCAATGTTCATAACAAATTTAGTCGAAATCGCTTCAGTAATTCTTAAATTCAACTATTTTTTACAAATTATGATTATTCACTTCTGTTTTAACTAGGCTATAAAGCGCACCACGTTACTTCATCTATAAATTAGAGTTAATTAATATATCGAAATATGAGTAAAGCTCCCGTCTCCGTCATAGACAAAAATCAACAGAACACATTTTACAATAACACAATGTTTACTCAAAAAAAACCAAACACACTCATTGCTTTAAACCCTGTATTCTAAGGGTACGATTTTACTGTTCGCCCATAGTCCCAATAAAATGAATTCAATAAAAAAATTCAATAAGAGAAACAATGGAAAGCATAAGCTCCATATAACCTTCATTGTCGCGTAAAACTGTTGATAACGCATGTACCTACTGAAAACGTTCGGGACATCGCGCTGTGAGCTTTGGAAGAGCTTTTTATAGGTACCGATTCTATATTAGTATTATTTGTTTCATATTAGTATACATATTATATACTTTATATCTAATCTAATATATAAAATTTCCATGTCATGATGTTAGTTACTGGTTGTTGGTATATCTCGTGTAGTTAAGTGAAAATCTGCTTCTTTTCTTCTCAGTTGTGTAAATGAGCAGTTGTACCGCGTGTTTTAACGTATCCTAAACCGATATTGCTAAGACCAACAGCCAGCATGTATTATAAACGTGAAGAATACGTGCCACCTTCAAACTGAAAAATCTGTCGCTAGGCATCTAACAGTGTTTTCCAACAGCCTGCTTGAAAGCCAATTATTCCAGACAAGGCACGCTTACATTTATCTAAAGTTGCAACAAAGTTTTCCCAATGTATTTCGTCGTGCCACGCGAACTAAAGCGACTCTGGATCCAGCCAAAGATTGTCAGCGCCAGCCTAGACAGACAAAACGACACACAACATAGTAAAAAGAACCTTACTGAAACGACATAAAGGCTATTTGGGGAAGCTTCGCTAGATGTAAATGAAGTGCCCGTATCATGCATAGTGACAACACAGGAATTCCGATCAGGGGCTGTACTCTGAACGCTTGGAAAAATTCGGTATTCTCTAAGAGATCGGTGTTTCGCAAACTTGAACTTTAAGACGTCGTGATACGGTCTGTAGTTGCAATACTTTTGTTTGTTTTAAGCCAAAACTAAGTAGATGGTACAGGACTAGGGTCTGTCAGAATTTCTTTATGAAATTGGGGTAAAGGGCCAACTTCAAACAGGGACGAGACTAAAATATTAACAAGGTGTTTTTTGGCAAATCGTCGAAGGTTTCCGCTTAGGCGAGCTCGATCAAAGCGATGGTTTAACTCCTTTAGTAGAATTTATCTTTTCCGATTTTGAGAGGTATAAATTTTAACCTCTCATCAAATATGGGTTTTCGGGAAATTGATATTCGTTCCACAGAAGCAAAAGTTAAAAATACAGTAAAATACAGGTTAACCTTGAGATTTAAAAGTGAAAAAAGGAGTGACTTTTTTGAAAATATTATTTGGGTTTTATTGGTATTTTTTGTCGATTAAGAAGTATGTCAAACATTAATTAAATTATTTTCCTTATACCTTTCGCTCGTGCCTTTATTCATACCTTTACTAAATACAAAAGACCGTTTCCCAGGCATTTTTCCCAGAAAATTCCCCAAAGCGTGTAGCCGAGCGATAAAATAAAGCTTATTTGATATTAATTGGTCATAATGAGCGTTAATTAGGGGCCAATTTCACTCATCTATCCAAGTGGTAATAATTATGATTGGATGACGAGAATCTTCGAAGAAAAATGCTGATTTTTACCTAATTATTAATTTTCTTTGAAGTTGTGTAAGCAGTTTATGCTTTATACGCAGACATAGTGCAAATTGCTATTTAGCAGAATTTTATTTTTTGGCAATCTCATCCTAATACTAAAAAAACTAAGCCGTATTTAAATTTATAACCGTATTTTTATCAGTACACAAATGAATTAAGTAATATCACGTCTGAAAGGTATTTTAGACTAATCTAATCTAATAGAAATCTAATAATAAAAGAAAGAAAGAAAGAAAGAAAAGAAAATACATTTGTAAAGAAATTGGGAAGCGGTTGGTCCTCGCTGCTGGAGATTCAAGAGCTGGCCGCCATTTTTACAAAGACTAAGTTTAGCTGTTCAACGGGGCAATGCTGCCAGTATCTTGTACTCTGCCACATAGTGATAGCCTGGTGAGCTTATCTGAATTTAAATTGTACTGTCATGATTTTTTATGTTCTTTTCTTTTTAACTTTTAGTTTGTTCATAGCATTTTAAACTTCTTTCTGTAAATTATTTTATTATTTATTTTATTAACAATATATTTATAAAAGCTTAAGAATAAATAATAAAATAAACAAAATTAAAATAATGGAAATGAGATAGGAAAAACATTAAAATAATGTCAAAAAAAGAAAATTTAAACGATTATATTGAGTTCCCAATTACATTACATTACTTGTTTAACTATTGCTATTATATTGTTTGGAAGAAATATTAGGAATATAATATTAGGAACCACAACATCATTTTAAATACCTACCTATAAATACACCAAATGAATGGGGTTGGTGAAAAAAATAATAATTTCAGTTAAAAATACGGTAAATCCACACATTTTTTTTCTATTTTTGTGAAAAATCTTAATGCAGTTAGCAGGATACATTTAAAAACCAAGTTTTAACTGTGTCGTGCTTGTTTTATAGTTTTAGAAAAAAAGTGTCTGTTACATACGGACGGACATAAAGGCTCCGTTTTTTGCCATTTGGTTACGGAACCCTAAAACCTTCTAGCGGTCGACATTCATTACCCGGGGTATCTACAACCACACAACTTCCTCATCTACTTTTGCCTTATTATTCAGAAACTGACGAAGTTACCTCGTTAAATGCACCAATAGTTTGCGTCGTGGAGTTTTAAAATCTTCGCTCTCTTTGGAATTAAATTCATGGAAAGTATAAATTAAATATTCAATAAAAAAAAACAAAGGCTTTTTTCTTGTGGTGACCATCTTGAATTTGAATTTAATCTTAACAGGATTTATTCTATAAATACATGTACATATGTATACGTACAAATAATATTGGATGTATTGGTGGTGATTCAGCGGCACACACGATTAAACTAAATTTAAAGAAGCCCCGTCTCTTTTCATCTTAGGTGGCCAGAAGGAGACGGCACGTTCTAAACCACAGACAAAACAACTAAAATCTATTGATTACTTACTCAACCCAGTCGATAGGTATCGACATCCAGATAATTGTCTGATTGTCAAATAATAACAGACAATAATTAGCAATAAATTAAAATTGCGACTATAATTTGAGATTTAAACTATCCTAACTCTCAAGTTGGATCGAACTGCACATGGTGTGCGAATTTTATTATAATCCGTTAAGTTGTTTAGGAGTCCATTGAGGACAAACATTGTGGCACGAGATTTATATATTATATTAAGATTAAGATAAGATTACATTATATTTTATGTTATTGTGTGAATGACGCTATGACCAGGAGAGGTGTGAATACAGAGATGGCAAATTACAGAGATGTACAGAAAGCGTAATGTACTGACCACATGAAATGGGATAAGGTGAAGAAGAAGTGTTATTTTTATACACAAACTTATAACCCTCGTAGATAAAATTACAATACTTACATGAAAATGCGGGAAAATACTCGTACTCAATTTGGCCATTATAACTTATCAAGCTAGAGTGGTAGTATTCACCGAAGACTCAATCAAGCGATTTTATTACATCTGTTACTTCCAAGACAAGAGAGCAAGTTTAATGTAAAATGGCCAGTATAAGCTGATCTCCAGGAAATAGTACATGAACCAAATACTCTTGAAAGATTTAAATGCGACAGACCTAGTGAAACTGGTTGATTAACTCTGAATTTAAGGTGCTTCGTCATATTTGTACCCGTTTGTATAAGCTAAGAAATGGATTTTGAGAGAAGTAACAAAAAAAGGAGAATTATAGTATGGATTATTCGCTACTATTTGAATTTAATAAAATTCAAATAGTAGCGAGTAATCCATACTATAATAATTAGCCAAGTGCGAGTTGGACTCGCGCATGAAGGGTTCCGTAACATTGTTGTATGGGAGCCTTCCTTAATTATTATTTTTTAATTAAATTATTTCAAAAAGCTGCACAAAGGCTCACAAAATTCAGCCCAATTTAAATACAGTCCAATGGGATATAATTTGACAATTTGACAACCAGAGTTGTGACATGGTTGTCATGATTACATTAAAATAGTAAGTATTTATGTATTAGGCTGCGAAGTTTTCTAATCCACCCTCGTATGTTTGTTGTATGGGAGCCCCCCTCAAGTATGTATTTTATTTAAATTTTGTAATTTAGTTTGATAGTTTATTACCTATCTATATAGTATATAAGCTATCGCTAATATACAATTATATATTTTGTGCAAATTTAAAGTGTCAAGCAGCTACCGTTATTGATATATAGCAAAAAAAAAAAACGAAAGTTATGCCAGAGAAGGCATGCTCCACCTTAGACCATACTGTGGAAGTAACAAATGAATAAATAAAAATAATTAATTACAATGGAAAAACAACAATGTTAACTAAAACAAAGTAATTAAAAGTATGTACCTACCATAAAAGACATTGAAAAGTATATTCTGAGCCAGTAATTAATATAAATAATTAGGAGGCAGACTCTTTAATTTCTCACTCACTGGCGCTACTTTATAGAAAGTATGTATAGAAACAATGGTAAAACAACGATGTTAATTAAAACAAAGTAATTAAAAATATGTACCTACCATAAAAACATTTCATTACATTGAAAGGTATGTTCTGAGCCAGTGATTAATATAAATAATAAGTAGGCAGATTATATTTATATGTAAAACTAGCTGACCTGGCATGAAAAAAATTTATAGTAGCCGATTCTCAGACCTACTTAATACGCATATAAAATTTGGTAAAAATCGGTCAAGCCATTTCAGGGTAGTACGGTAACAATCACTGTGACACGAAAATTTTATACATAAGATAAAGTTTGAAAGTAGCGCCGTTGAGTGAGAAATTAAAGAGTGGAAGGTTAGCGTGGTAAGGGCATGTGATGCGTAGAGAGGAGATGCATGTTACTAGGAGATGACGTATAGAAATGGTAGTGCAAGGAAGAAGGGCAAGAGACCGACCGAAGAAGACATGGATGGATTGTGTGTATAAAGACATGAGAGAGAAAAGAGTGAGTGTAGAGACGACGGCTGACAGAGGAGAGTGGAAGAGGAAGATTTAAGGAAGATGCGTCATCGAGAATTGTCTTTCATCCGTGATTGTTAAATCCAAAGGAAGAGCCACATAGATTATAATATATAATAATATGATACTACAGATATGAAACGCATGAAACCCACAAGCACGTTTCACTTTCTGGAACAATTTTCCCTCGTCTGTCTTTGTTAAATAACACTAAGACTAGAACAAAATTGTTCCAAACCTTGGCAAATCTCGTTTCAAACGAACCATAGATAAAGACCTTTCCCTTGCTAAACCTCCTTGATTCGCCACAACCCAGTAGAACAGTGAAATTGTACGAATAGAGGAGTAACAGTTCTTTAACTGAAAAAAAAATAGCAGGTTCAAGAAATAGCAACGGTATTTCTACCACATTCATGTAGTAGCAAACTTATAAAGTAGTTAATTAACTTCTAACATTATAATAAAAATCTGTTATTGTGGTAATTACACTAGTTAATAACAAAAATATTCTCATGATTATTTTTTTTGCACCAAAGGTATTATTAGCAGCTAAAAAATCAAAGGTCGGTTTTTTTTCATAAATTGTTTTTATCCTTTATCAGGCGTGCGACTATGTTGAAACATAGCACATATTCGTAACTTGGCTAGTCTAGCAATGTTTTCATAATTAACTTATTGACTCAGGCGTTACTTTGCGGAAATACATTGTAAATAGAAGACAAAATTAAATATTAAGTGTACTTCCGCTGTGATCCGAAACCCAAATTAAGACAAGTAAAGGTACTCTAACGACGAATCGAAAGCGCTTTCGATTCGTCGTTCGAAGAGTCAACATCTCCTGATGATGCCTTGTGGAAAGGTGAAACACGTGTTGAGTTAAGAATTTCCGGATTGTGATAGGTAACGTTAATCTTAATTAATATTAGTTAATTTATCTTAGTTTGATTGATTTTTGTTAAGTTTTCCTTTACTTGTCTTAATTTGGGCTTCGAATCACAGCGGAAGTACACTAAATATTTAATTTTGTCTTTTATTTACAATGTTTTCATATGCTAAGCGTAAGAATGGCATAACGTATCTATCTTTTTATATCTTAGACCATCATAGGTGCGGAATCCAGTGTCTCTTGCGTTAATAGTTCCTAATAATATTATAAAGTTTTTATGGATGTCTGAATGTTTGTTACTTTTTCACGTTAAACTACCGATTCGATTTTAATGGTAATTTCCAATAATATAGCATAAATACATAATACATAGTACTTTTTTAAATAGAGTGTGTGAATTATTGGCAATATATAAAAATTACTTAATTAATGACGGCCAATGATGATGATATTAAATTTTGACAGTTAGTCAAAAACTGTCAAGTAGTTTTTCTTGAAACAGTTTATTAATAATGCAAAGCAACGTTTGCCGGGTTAGCTAGTTATCTACAACTGCCTAATTATAACTGAACTAAAACTAGCAACATAGAATTACTTTTGTACTTGCGTTAAATAAAACTACAATAGTTTTAAGAATATAATGAGTGTTATTCGCATAAAACAGATAATACTTTAAATCACAACACCAAAGTTATACACCAATATGCATATAAACTGACTAAAAAAAAAACTTTTAAGTATACTAATTTTAGTGATACATTATTTTAATATTTATATAAGGTTGACCTGTAAATTTAAATTTTATGAATAAAAAACTTTGACTTTGACTTAACTTATCTCTTTAAAAGGGTAGGTATTTAAATGTCTAAAATTAAAATACCTAACGTTTTAACAGCTCCGTTCAAAATAACTGAAACGAAACACCTCATGTTTTAAAATACATATGCAAATAAAAAACATCTTAATTCTAAATATTTAATTATAGATATTTTGAACAAAGGAGTCAGTCATAATTTGAGGTATTTTAGACATTAAAAAACGTAGACATTATAAACTTTATGTATTTTAAGTCTAACAACCTTTAAGTGTTTTCATTATAGGTATTTTGAACGGAGGTGTTTTAACGTGAAGTATTTTAATTTCAAACAATTTATTGCGTTCAAAAAAATGTATAACTCGGGCCAATAAAGAAAATATTTGAAACATCGTACCTTCTACTCAAAAAAAAAATGCGAGCTCAACTGAAAGAGGAAATTGACTTTCAAATATATTCTTTGTTGACTCAAGTTATGTGTGACACCATTATTTACAAATTAATGTTTTCATGCTGAGAAAAATACCCTTGTATGCATCAAATGCTTCTCGGTAACACCACACAACTTACACCAAATTTAATTTAAACTCTAATAGTACCTATAATACCACAAATATCGGCCTGTTCTTTCAGAACCTGAATATATGAAAAATCATATTCAAAACCGTCCTTTGACCTAATGTCTCTAAACCATAAAAAATATTTATTGACAAAAGCAAATTAAAGCAAACTTGTCCATACAGGCAAGATATAAAGGAAAATGCATTAGCTACGTTTTCGCTTCAAAATAAACTATGGCGACATTTTGTATACTTTTGCCTGATCACGTTGTCAAATTCCCTAGGAAAGTACTCCAATAATTAGCCTAGTGCGAGTTGGACTCGCGCATGAAGGGTTCCATACCATTGTTGTATGGGAGCCCCCCTTAAATATATTATTTTTTAACTAAATTACTTAAAAACGCTGCACAAAGGCTAACGAAATACAGTCTAATTTAAATACAGTCAATTGAGATAGAAATTGTCAATTTGCCAACCAGATTTGTGACATGGTTTTATGTTTACATTAATATTAGTTTAAGTATTAGTATAATAATAGTTTAAGTATTTGCATATGTATTAGGCTGCGAACTTCTCTTATCCACCCTAGTATGTTTGTTGAATGGGATCCCTCCTCAAATATGTATTTTATTTAAATTTTATTATATACCGGTATTGTATTAAGCACCCAAATTGTTGGACTCATTCCAACTCTTAATAATAATGTAAGTGTGATCATTTTCTACGCGACAATATTAAGATGCCTTACGTGAACAGTTTAGAATATTTGATACAAATAATTTAATCTACAGTCAAAGTTCTAAAAGAGCCAGGCATGCCCATATACTGTTCGTTGAACTCTCCCGTTTCCCGCATTGATTCATCCGTACATGCGGCTTTCATAACTTTCAAATATTTCTCATGATCTTCCGAACAAAGAACTTCTCTCCATTCAGCTGAAAAAATATTTAATGTCATACAAATATTGTTATGGTAATCTCTCATTAAGTTTCATTTATGCACCTGACGTCAGAGATTAGCAACCCAACAAACACAATAGACGTCATAATATAATGTGGAAAATATGTATATTTAAACAATACATATCTTTTATGGGACATTATAGTTGTTAACAATTGTAATTGTGTACAATGAAAAGATTTTTATACATATTAATTTATATTTTAAACACATTTCACGTCATACGGCTGGTTAGCCCAATACTAAACCGTTTCTATTATGTATAATGGTTGCTAATACCTCTGATACAATACACACACATATATAAATACTTTATATCGAGAAATTTAAAATTTAACACCCAGACCGACAGCCAACAAATTTAAATCATCACAAAGACGTTGGCTATGCTGGGAATTGAACCCGGGACACTCTGGTAGACAATCCGGCATGGTAACCATTACGCCAACGAGATCGTCAAAACGCTGTCGTCAAACAGTTGTCGAACATTGTAGAGTGCATAGTAATAATTGACTCAAATAAATGTAATGAAAAACTTATAATTTATTCTATTTTTAATTTGCACAACTAGATATTAACTACCAACTTCGGTTGAATATTTACAAGGAAATAATTAAAATCGTGTAATTTATTCAAGGTTTTATTAATTTGTTTTGCGAAGGCGGTGTCTATTGGTCAAATTATAGCGGCAAAAAATCGTCAAAAATAATCTCACAAATTTTACACTTGGCAGAAGTTCAATCGAGTGATTTCTTTTATAACTCCTCTTAGCTGGGTATTTGACCACCAGGACGCCTAACCAGACGAATCAGCGCCACTGTGCCCTAAAGTGAAGTATGCCTAGTCTGCAATATCTGGCTCTCAAGGAGCTGCCAGTACGGCAGACCAGCACTCGAAAATGCCCAACCATCATATTATGGTTTCCTCACGATGTTTACCTCCACCAAAACCTAAATGGAGCTCATTGGAGAGAATCACACCCATACAAGCGTCACGTAAGGCGGTTCTGTTCAGATTTTTGATAATACTACAGCTCAACCACCCAATTGAGCTGTCATCGCATCGAAAAACTTGAAAGCTACGAGTATACAATCCTTGTACAACCGTGCCAACAGTAGAAGATACATATCACTTCCTAATGGAGTGTGTTCGAACCGCATCATTGAGAGTGTTGGGAAGCTTGCATGCCAGCTTGCATCCATACTGTGCTCTCATAATTTAGGACTGTTTCAGGGCATTCTGGCTGATCCACTTAGTGGTACTGCCAGGATACTCTACAAGCAAATTTCAGATGTCCCGTATACGTTGTAGAATCAACTTTTATGTGTTAATAACGCTGATATGACGGTTCACGTTCAAAGCCTCAAAAAGAAATAAATATAAAAAAATATATATACTATCCTTACCCTGAAGTTCTTTTATCGACTTTTCTTTACCGCCAAAGTCCACTGGCAATATTTCCTTGTCGACCACGTCATAAATTTCTTCTATATTTTGATTCACATGGATTCTTTTAGCCATTTTATCAGAAAGCACGGGCTTTATAGTTTTAACAAGGATGTCTACCATTTTGGACTGACTAATAATATGGAGAGATTTCATTCTTGCTCCAAAACCTTCCTGTGAAATAAAAATACAAGGTAATTATGATATGTTTGGTATCAGTGTGGTAAAAGCAAGTGTGGTTTGGAGGGAAAATGACTGCTTTTCAATCGAACGGCCCTTGGTTCGATCCTGGCCCTACACATTGGTGTAGACTTGTTTTTCAAGTTATGTGTGTATTGACAGTCGCTTTGCGGTGAAGGAAAACTTCGTGGGACACTGACACAACATTTGAAGGCGTGTGTCATCCGCCAACCCGCACTTGGCCAGCGTGTCATAATCAAGGATTATGGTCTTCGTCCTCCATTCTCTCTTTTCTCTTATGAGAGAAGGTCCTTAGTCCAGCAGTGGGAACGAATAGTCCTCTTTTCAGCGGACTCAAACTTTCGACTTTAGAATGGTTTTTTTAACACTCCTAACTCAAGGTTTGCTATTTTTAAGTAATTAGGTATCACAATGGCAGTTTCAGAGTGCCATAACTACATAAATTATATGTATCAGCATTTCGTCTAATTGGTCCATTGCTGAGCGTAGGCCTCTAACGTTTTAGAAGAAGTAGTCGTTAAGTCAGTTAAAGGCTGTCTTTCATAAAACTCTCGAAAACAGAGCTAGTCCACTTAGCATACGAAAAAGAAGAAGATGAAACAGCTTAATCATAAAAAAAAAATGTTACTTACAATCAGTATTGTTATAAATTGTTGAAATTCAATAAGGTTGATTCTGGTAGATAACTCAATCATATTAACGTCTCTAAAGTCGTCTATGATCACGAAACCATCGGGATAGTCGTGTGCTTTTAAGTATTCCGATAACTGCAAAAAAAGACATAACAAACGTTGGTTTTGATAATTTTAACATATGACATATAACCATACTTGTTTATTTTTTATTATATATAAAATACTTAGTTTATATGAATATGAATCTATTATAATTTTAATTGTATCAGTCAAATTATTGGATTATTTTGGGAAGGACTAGCTGCCAAGGCACGGGCTAACGCCTATATTGGCAACTAGAGCTTAATGTTAAAAATATGTATTTTTTTGGTGCCAATAAATTATTTTGAATTTGAATTTGAACTTGGACTTATTTAAGGCAAATGTGAAAAGATTTCTTCTAGTGTAACGTGCTAATCGTACATCTTTGGACATCGCTTACCATTAGGCAAGTTGGTGGCCAAGAGTGTAGATCTATCTAATTTAAAATCGAAAAAACCTGTCGATGCACAAGTTATAGTTATAATATTATATATAAACGATCCTGCTGTTTGTGCGAATAAAAAAAACAGAATTAATTCGTATCATACGTTGTAAATATATCAAAACCGTTTATAATGAACAGCTTACATTTGCATTTCTTAGCTCTTGTCGCATACAAGCCACGTCTATTAAAATAACGCTGTAAAAAGAGATAGGGTGGGTTTGGGCATGGCTACACCGCGCTTGGTAATTCTAATTTGAAATGGGGGCAATGAGATTTGCACTGATATCCCACTAGGGTCATATTGTGCATGGTCCTCCTTTACCAGCCTACCCAAGCCAACAAAGTTCCTTGAATTAACATAACCGTGGACCGTGCTAGGACATAAGTTTTATTCTGAACTAGCTCTAAACTAACTTGGTTTTTGTTAAAAAAATATTTTACAAAATCGGTCATAAAATGGCTGAGAAATTGGTGAACATACATAAAAAACATACAATCTAATATATAACCTCCTCCTTTTTTAAAGTCGGTAAAAATATGTATTAATGGTTTTCTTGGCTACTTTTTCGCCAAAACTCCTGAAAGCTCCGCCCACTCGAAAAACCTGCCCCTAGAACCTGTCAATGTTAAGTTCTTGAAATAACATGCGCAATATGTTTTTTTAATTAATACTGCACAAATGTAACCGAACTTTTAAGTTTCTTCAGCGTTCTAAGTTTAAGTTTTCATTGTTATGTGTAGTTGAATGGCAATGTATCTATAACAGTGAATGACAACTCTTGTCTGTGAAAGAACCGAAAAAAATAAAATGGCTTTCGAGTAAATCGTTCAAGTCTCTTGCGGTCTTCTTCTTCTTCTTCACTAGGTGGGGTCGGCACATCAAATTGTCTTCTTCCACCTTCCACGTCCACGTTCGTTCAGGTTTCTCATTGAAGATTTATATATCACATGACTAGATTTCTGAGCTAAATAGAAAAGTTCTCCAAAATATCAAAGACCACGTCTAAAAATTTAGAATAATCCATACTCACGACCAAGCCAAGTCTGTAATATTCCAAATAATGTGAAGGTGTGAATTCCTTTTCGTTTATTTTCAGGATAGAAACTCTTTGATTTTCCTTTGTCATTTTTGGGAGTATTACGAACAGCCTGGAAAAGAGAAGAATTATTTTGCGGATCATAGACAATTAGAGCTTTGAAAAAAAATAACAATGGTACCCTTAACGTTTACCCATTTACTAAAACATATTATCCACTTGTATGTTGAAACACCGGCTCCCGGTATAAACACATTTTCGCCGCAACTGTTGACATACCGGGAGCCGGTGTGGGTAAAACTAAAACTTGGAACTTGGACTTTTTTCAACAGATAATTATACCAAATGGGCTAATGTCATTCAACATACGAACGGTTATGTACTTATGTATTGTACATAAATATTTTATATAAACGGACGGTATATATTAACCGACTAACTGTAAAACATACTTGTATGAAATGGAAAATAGCTTTTCTCACCCAATTTCGTTAATCATATCAAATTTGCTCCTTACATCCGTGTCTATGAAAAATTTAGGCAGCATTGTTTTGAGCGTACATAGTTTGTCAATCTGCTTCTTCGCTTTTTCCACAGAACCCTTGCACGCGATAATTGTTATTTCTAAATACCGCCGATCTGTAAAAACATGAGTTTGATAGACTGAAGTTAGAACTGGAACACTTCTTCTTATTCGTGACGCTCTTGAGCGGTCGTTATCGTCATGGAGGGTCACTAGAGGGGGCGGATATAATTTGCCTCACGACATCTCGCCATCTCTGCCTGCTGGATGTCATCCGGCTACAGTCATTCAAGGTGCCTCCAACTGCTGCCTTGATTTGGTCAGTCCACCTCGTGGGTGACTGGAACCCTTAATCATTATTAATACTTGCAGAAAATATTGGCAGCATTAAAAAACTAACAAGTACAAAAGAAATTTAAATGGCCAAATATTTATAGTGATAGGTACGCTAAATTTTGTTTGTGAATATCAAACGTTCTCAGACTCATCTTACTAATATTATAAATGCGAAAGTTTTTGTGTATGTTAGTAAGTGTGTAAGTGTTTGCTACTTCTTCGCGCTCAAACGGCTGAACTGATTTAAATGAAATTTGGTATAGAAATAGGTTAGACCTTGTATTAGCACATAGGCTACTTTTTATCCCAAAAACATGACTGGTTTTTGTAAAATGCGTAAATAACTTCAAAATCTATGTTACTCCTTTACGCTCCAACGGCTGGACTGCTTTTGTTAAGATTTACTATGAAGATAGGTTAGGCCGTGGATTAACACACAGGCTCCTTTTATCACGGATTAACTTCTTTTTATTTTTAATAAACGCGGGTAACACCGCAGGATGTAGCTAGTTTTATTATATTATTCATTTTAAGTAAAATAAAAAATGATAAATGTATGTTAGTCTGATAAACCAGTTTGATTCAAGATTGATTGGAAGGTCAGATACAAGTTAAGCGAATTACATACATGTTTGAATATTATTCAAATCAAATGCAAAATACGTTCAAAAAGTGCACTCAAACTTACGAGTAACTTTTGTTTGAATATTAATGTTGTTTTTTTTATAGATGTTAGATAAATCAAGGTGGTTTGCTTCCCGTATTTAAAAAAGTATAGAAAGTGATGTGAAGTTTTGTATAAAAAAGTTTACTATCGTTACTAGTAGCCAGTCCCTGTTTCGCACGGACTACTTGGATTATTTTCCAAGTAGTAAGGGATACAAAATAAAGCCTCGGAGAAACAAAATGTTACTCGGGGACAATGTAGCTTCCCAACGGTGAACGAAATCAGTCCAGCAGTTTCAGAGCCTATTCGCGTTAAACAAACAATCAAACTTTTCCTCATTATCTAATCTTCTATCTTCTTCTAATCTTCTAATATATAAAATTGATGACACAATGTTAGTTACCGTACTCCTCCAAAACGGCTAGACCGATTTCTACCAAATTTTATATGCGTATTCAGTAGGTCTGAGAATCGGCTACTATATATTTTCATATCATACCCCTAAGTACGAGTAATAAGGGTTATTCACCCATAATTGTTTTCGACGACATTTTTTTTTCAATGGGGCATTAAAAATACATACATTTCTAAATGTTTACTTATTTATCACAAACCCCATTTTTTTATAGCCTATTTAATAATTAAATCATTTTTCTTCGCTATCGCTCGATAACCGATCAATTATAGTGTTTTAACTGTGCTAAAGGCAAGCCGAGTCAGCTAGTATTATATAATATAAGTATAAATATAATCCATACTTTAGCCGACTTAGGTAGCAAATAGGTAAAATGATTACAATAATTATAAATAATCTTATGCAACGATGACCCTGCGCTGGGGCGATTAAATTAATAATTGTAAAGACAGTTTTATTATTTCTCTTGAGAATTCCATTAAGATGTACTTAATCACTTACTTCTGGTCTCATGGTTTACTATTAATGTTTTAATCGTTCTTTGTTTAACGTAAGAAGCCTATTCTTTCTTTTTTCGTATGATTTAATTGGGTCTCTTGTGCTGAGAGTTTTATTCTATGTGAAAGGTCCAGCCGACATTCAACTGTTTAGAATGCTAAGCAATTAGGAAATACGAGTAAGTGGTTTGCTTGCAAGATTTGTTACATGGATTTTAATTCAAATATAAATAAATGACGACCATATTGGCGTAATGGTGATCATGCCAGACTGCCTATTAGAAGGTTCCGGGTTTGATTTACCGGCTTGGCCAATATCATAGTGATGAACTAAATTTGTTGACTGTCGGTCTGGGTGTTAAATATGTATCTATATAAAGTATGTATGATGTAAAGTATGTACATATATATATTGTGATAGCAACCATAATACAAACTAGAAATGGGTCAGTATAGGATTAACCAGCCGTGTGTGAAATGTGTCCGATTTATTTATATATTTTAATTTAAAAGTGTAACAAGAAAACTCATAAGCTAAAATAATCATATGTTTATTATTAACATGAGAATATATTATAATAAATAAAATATTATACACTGAATCAAAACAGAGAAGATAAACATTTGTGTCAATATGTTATGGAAAATAACACTTTATTACCTATCGCATTGAGTGAATAACATTTGCATATACAAAACAAAGTCAGTTAATGTACTATATACTCGTATATACATACTTATCAGTACACGTTTAACACCCAGACTAAGAGCAATCAAATTCAGTTTATCACAAAAGATGTTGGTCGAAACCGGGACCCAGTTGGCGTGGTAACCATTACACCAACGAGGTCGTCAAATTATGATGGTTCATTCAAGAAATATAAATTCAAACATAATCGTGTGGGTAAGCCTTTTTTTTTGTTTACGAGGGGGAAATTTTCGATAAGATACCCGGCTACAATGGGGCGCAGCCAAGTTATGTGGGATTTGTACCCACTAAAACTCCCCCCCCGGTGACCTGCCGTGTCTGTGCTTAACGGAGGTCTCCGGGTTCTTCCGGGAAACACTCCGGAGACCCCCTTGCACTGCGCTGTTTCACCAACCACGCGATGGTGACGGTCATGCGATGCCGTCGACGTTCAACCCGGATTCGATGGAGCACGTGTCGGAACCCCATCTCCGAACACCTTCAAGTCTGATGCCCCTTTTAGTCGCCTCTTACGACAGGCAGGGGCAATTCCGCAGCCTTATTCTTTCACCCAGGCTGCAGGGTTAGTGTGAGTAAGCCTACATATTCAAATTATAAGTTATATTGGTAGTGGTAGTAGTAAGCTAATGGTAATTTTGATTATTAGATCAAAATTTTAGGCCAATGATTTGTTATAGTGTTTCATTTATCATTTTGTATTAAAAACTTTCCCAGCAGGGGTTCCATTGTTTTTTTTTCAATGCCACAATCATATATGATATAAATAAGAAAATACTGATCGAAAATTTTAAATTATTCGACAATGGAGTTTAGTTTTGGTTTTGTTTATTTGTATATTAAAATCGCTTTTTTTTTCAAAAGTCGATTATCTCAGCAACTTTTAAACACATTATTTAGTAAATTTACTTAACGAAAAAAAAAATTTTTTTTCCATCAAATATTGCTAATGTTCAGATATGGTTTTTTTATTGTTTTTACTTTCATTGATTTCCATCAAGACACCAAATAAACGAAGCAATTTAGAAGAAGACGTTTACACCCAAAAACCATTAAAAAAAAACAACAACTTACCGTAATTCTTGTAAATCAAATGCTTTTGTTTCTTGATCCAGTCTTCTAAAATGTCCACAGACTGAATCATTCGTCCGTTATCCAGATTATATTTTTCTCTCAGTTTCGTAACTATATTTGGAGGGAATTCTAGCAAGGGATGGGCAGTGACGATCTCCATTGTAACTGTTCTGATTTACGTCCGCTTTACTACTGACCAGCTTGAGATTTGAGAAAACGTTACGAGTATGATTTGTGTTGCCTATACAAGGTTGTTGCATAAATATATTTTTTATTATTATTTTTTTTGCCATCCTCCTCCATCAAATAGAATCCTGTCTTTTAGAAAAAACCTCTCGTCTTATACAAAGAGTACAAAATGCTTGTGCTCGCTATTGTTTTAATGTGCCTCCGCGTAGTCACGTCACTCCTTTTTTTAACAAGCACAGAGTACTGAAGATGCAACACAGGCGTCATCTTCATCTTGCCACTCTGCTGTTTGGTGTGATAAAATACCAGCTACCACCGTACTTGTACAGTAAGCTCATTTGGATACATGACAAAAATCCCTATATATCTCGGGATACCCGTAAAATGTTATTGCGTGTACCTCGGCATGGCACCGCCTCTTTTAGAGGGAGTTTTAGATTTAACGCCACCAAATGCTGGAACTCCTTACCACCACCAATACGGCTCCTCCAAAATAAATTTAACTTCAGGGTCAAGCTTAGGGGACACCTGCTGCAGTTACAGATACTTACTTACTTGATACTTGATGTGCAGGCTCCTTTCCGCAACTAGAAGTCCTTCGGCTTCCACTGTGCGTAGGGGCCGACTGGCGGTCGCTAATCCAGCCAGCCGATCTCGCTGAAGAAGGCCAGCAGCTCGCGTACGCTGGCGCAGGCCTCCCGCAGCGTCCTCGGTGTCCCGAGGAATTCTTCTCGCTGTTTCGTCAAGCTCCTGCACTCCAAAAGCACATGCTTGACCGTTTCCTCTGCCTCCATGCATCCCCTGCACAGAGCACTGTCAGTATGCTGTAACATATGTAGATGTTTATTGAGATTGCAGTGACCAGTAATAACTCCTACAATCAGTCGCAGCTTATCCCGTCTTAGATTCCTAAGCTTCCGGGAATATCTGGAGTTAAGCTCCGGGAACGCCTCTTTGGATTGTCTACAGTCTACCGTACCTTCCCAGTACTCTTTATGTAGTCTTCTGGTACGTAGTCTGATCCAGCTTCTAACTTGGTTGAACGGAAGAGGTATAGTAGGCTGGGGACCTATTGGTCGCATACCTGAACCCCTCCTCGCCAACTCGTCGGCGGCGTCGTTCCCTCTTGATCCGCTATGTCCCTTAATCCATTGTAGGATGACTTTGTTATGCTTACATACCTCTTCAAGAAGTTTGTGACACTGGATTGTAAGACCTGATGAGTGGTCATACCTTTGTAGAGCTTTTAGGACTGCAGCGCTGTCGGTGAGGAATCTGATATTGTGGTCCTCGATTTTTCTGCTTAGCACTGCCGCTGCTGCCTGTATAATGCCTACAAGCTCTGCCTGAAAGATTGAGTTGTTCTCACCTAAAGGTGTAGCTATTTGTATGTTTAACTCATCCGAATAGGCTCCCGCTCCTGCTCCATCTTGCATTCTTGAGCCATCCGTGTAAATTCTTACCTCATGCAGCCCTGAGCTGTCACTTTTTTCTTCATGAAGCTGTATCTTATAGTTCTTGGAGAAAATGTATTCTCGGGGGACCCTATCATATATTGAATGTATGGTAGGGTCACAGCTACTATATTCGTCTACAATAGTGGTGTGTAATGCTCTACTGTCATGTCTTAATAAGCCAAGGACTTTAAGACGATGGGCAGAAGCTGCTGCTTCCTGTTGTATGTGTAAGTGTAAGGGTGTTAGGTCTAGTAACGCCTCCATGGCGGCTGTGGGGGTGGTTCTCATACTACCTGTAGCCGCCAAGCAAGCTAGTCTTTGGTGTTTCCTCAGATCATTGATTGCGTTGGTTTGCCGTGTCCGAGGCCACCACACTAGTGCTCCATAGGATATGGAAGGTCTAATAACAGTGTTATAAAGCCATAGAGTTATTTTCGGAGTTAGACCCCATGTCCTACCGAGCATTTTCCTACACTGCCAGAATGCTATTGTAGCTTTCTTAATTTTGCTTTCTAAGTGTGCTGCCCAGTTTAGTTTACTATCTAAAATGACCCCTAGGTACTTTACCTGCCCTGCCAGTGATAGTTGTTGCTGGCAGAGAGATGGCAGCTTATACATACCAAGATTTCTTTTATTTGTAAACATAACTAACTCTGTTTTGTTTGGGTTGACCGTTAGTCCAAACTCTATGCACCATGCTTCAACGATTTTCATGGCATTGTTCATAAGGTTGCAGGCCACACTGGCAAAGTGCCCGGACACCAGTATAGCAAGATCGTCCGCATAGCCCACAGTGAAAAAGCGTTCTGCATTAAGTTTTGTTATTAAGTCGTTAACTACCATATTCCACAGGAGCGGCGATAGGACTCCCCCCTGAGGACATCCCCTCGTGACCACCCCTCTGGTTTGACCTTCCAGGTCAATACGTACCGCTCTTAACTGGAGCATTCCCAGGATCCACTCTAGTATGATGTTCTCTACCTTGTGTTTCTTAAGTGCTCTACTAATGCTGTGAAAAGATGTTCTATCGAAAGCACCTTCAATATCAATGAAGGCCCCCAGACAGAGTGTTTTATTATGTATGTCCTGCTCTAGTCTTTGTACTACCTCATGCAAAGCCGATTCTGTTGACTTACCGGAGCTATATGCATGTTGTTGCTCATGTAGGGGCAACACCCCGAGGATACTATCTCTTATGTGTCTGTCGCATAACCTTTCCAGTGTTTTTAGTAAAAAAGAAGTTAAGCTGATAGGTCTATAGGCTCTGGGCTCTGTGTAATCACTTTTGCCAGGCTTTGGAATGAACTTTACTCTTACCTCTCTCCATTTCAGAGGTGTATATCTTAGTACCAGGCATGCACTAAATATCTTGACTAATATCTTATTCAGGAGTTGTTCCCCCCACTGGATAAGACCCGGAAAGATGCCGTCTAAGCCTGGTGATTTGAACGGTTGAAATGAGCTGATGGCCCATCTTACCCTTTCCGTGCTGACTACTGTTCTCGCCACGTCCCAGTCGGTATTGTCGGGGGGTGGGGAGCTTACTTCTTCCCAATCAGCTGTGTCCATTAGACAGCATCCTGGGAAGTGTGTTTGTAGTAATAAACTATGTGTTTCTATTTCTGATTTGGTATAAGTGCTATCTGGTTTCTTAAGAGACCCTATGTATTGTTCAGGATTAGCTGCTAGGATCTTCCTAACTCTATTTGCTTGTGTGTTAGTTTCTATGTTAGATGTGAACTTTCTCCAGGACTTACGCTTGTTTTTACTGAGTGCTTTCTTGTACTCCCTTTGCGCGTCCCTGTATCTGTCCCAATCTACATCCTGGTAGGTATTCATTGCTCTGTTAATGAGTTTTCGTACCTTTCTTTTAAGTCGCTCTAGCTCCTTAGTCCATTGCACGTTGGTTTTCCTACTCCGTGGAGTAGTAAGTGGACATGCTGCCTCGTAGCTCTCTATTAAGTTCTTAGTAATACTTACCACTGTCTCCTCGAGTTGTGTGGTGTTCATAAGTTGTTGTGGTATGTTATTGGCCTCCAGCCTTTGATGTAGGGCTTTCACATACTGTACCTTATTTGTTTTGCGTGGGTTTCTGCTTGGCATCTCAGGTGATAAGTTCAGGGTGATCTCAAACCTTACCCACCTGTGATCCGATGCAGAATGCTCGTCTGATACTCTCCAGTTCCTTACCAGTGGCCCGTAGGTTGAGGCTAAAGTGAGATCGATTATGGTCCTAGCCCTTCTGGTGACAAAGGTAGGTTCTGCTCCTATATTTATTATGTTAAGGTTGGTAGTGAAGAGATAGTTGACTAGTTCTTCCCCTCGCCGGTTGGAAGTTTGCATGCCCCATAAAGGGTGGTGGGCATTGGTGTCAGTTGAAATCACAAGTTTAAGTTTGTTAGTATTACAGTAACTTACCAAGTCTGCTACTGCTTTAGGAGGTACCTCATCCTCTTCGTGCATATAGGCCGACGCGAGGATGACTTCTTCTCTGTTGCTGTTGTCACTTCCACATTTAAAACGGGCTGTTACTAGGTCCCCGGTGCAAAATTCAGTAAGTTGTAAAGTTGGCAAATAACTAGGTACATAGATGCATGATCTGATATGTTCACTGCCATGGCTGTAGAGGATCTTGCCAGGTAGGCTCCTAAGGCCTTGTATCTGTCCCCTTCGTAACCATGGTTCTTGTATAAGGGCAATAGTGTTGCTGTTCATCTCCAGCATTTTCCGTAGGTTGGCTGTTGCCACCGTTCCATGATGGAGGTTTGCTTGAATAATGTTTATTGTTGTAAGTTGGGCTGCCATTGTGAGGTTCTTATTGCTCGTCCACATCAGACAGCTCCACTCCTAGTTCATCGACGCTCCGCCAGTCCGTGGCTTTAATTTCGGCTTCGAGGTCCATGTCGTCTGGAGCAGCCTTCGAAGTCCCGGGTTTCGGGGAAGAGTGCCTGGACTCTGGTACCTTTGCTTGTTCATTCTCAACCGTGGGGGGCACTTGCGCGTCTTCCCGTTTCTCGCCTTCCGAGGTCAGAAGACGCACATAGACATTCCCCAGGTTGTGGGCCAGTCTGCGCTCCTTCTGCATCAGCAGGGGTACTACATTCTCTGGAATCCCGAGTACCAGGTGCAAAGCTCCATCCGCTGAACGGTTATGCGCATAAACTGTCCAGGAGGGCACGAGCGCCCACTTGTTCTGATAGTCCAAAACTCGGCTGGAGACTTCAACCGAGTTTGGACATTCAGGCAAAACGAGGGTCGCTCGCACCCTCCTAGTCAGCTCAATTTGTCTTCGGATAACCAGTTCTGGGCATATTGCAGCGGATATACTCGCTATCGCTTTTTGTAGCCATCCTAGGGTGTCTTCGTCCTCACACCACAGTTTTAATGCTCCATCGCCCAGTAGGGGTTTCCCTCTGAAGCGTGCTACTGCTGAGCCCGTCGGGTTCAGAATGTCCTCAAGGATTTTCGCCTCAAGGAACTTCTTGATCGAGTTAGCTTGCTCTTCACTCAGGTCCACCTTGTCTAGCCTGGTGACCGCCACACAGAGTTTATTGTTAGCTACGTCTGCGTAGCTAGATTCAGGCCGAGGTTCAACTGTCTTGGGCTTCTTGCGTTCCCGGGGGGATACAGTATCATCTAATCTCCCTCGTTTCGCAGCAGTTGTCGGTGCTCCCTGTGTTTTGTACTCTCCAGGACGTCGAGCAGGTGCAGGGTCACGAGTCAGCTGTCTTAAGTCAGTTTTGTCAGTCGCTGTCACAGTCGCTGTCTCAGTCCGTTTTGCCGACTCTCGCGAGGTACCGGCCTGCGGTTCTTGGTCAGGAGCCTCTCTCTGTTTAGAGTTTGGTCCCGCCGAACCACCGGCCAGGCGCTTCGCTTGAGTACGGCAAAACTCGACGCGCTTTTGCTGCCGACTCAGACCGGGTCGGGGTCCTCCCCGGGGAGCTCCGGCTTGCCGTCGCCCTCCGGTTCGTGCCCCTTTGTGGGCCTTCCGGTGTTTTACCACCTTCCAGCCGGCGGCATCTCCCTCTCCACTGCCGAAGGCAGCTTTGAGGTTGACCTCCGCCCTTCCCATGTGGGATGGTCCGGTTGAGTCCAAACGCTGTTCGTTGCTGTCGGTCATAGTAGCTAGTTTGTTCTTTATTTCGCTAGTTATGGTTTCGTCCTTCAGGGTCCCCACCCGCCACGGAGCCCGCACCGTTGGGGATGTTCGCTCGAACACCAGGGCTACCTGAAAGGATATAGAGAGTTAGATACGCGCAACCCACGAGACTCAGGCACATCAACAGATCAGCGGTGACCGACTCCCACTGTAAGCGACGCAGTTTGTAGACTGTAGGTCCCTAGTATCCACCTCTCTCGCCCGGCAGTAGCATAAGGCTGCCTGCCCTGCTGAATTGCCCATGGTGGCTAGCCATAGGCCCGCCGTCTTGGGTGAAATCCGCGCCAAAGAGGAGTGTTGCTAAGGCTAGCTGGCCCGCTCAGCCTCCAGGCATGCTTCATCCTCCCATACGGCCCCAGTGCCACGTGCAGCAGCAAACACGTGGGTGGTCATCCCTCCCGCTTACCATCTCTTTATTTCGGGATGGTAGGCCCACAATGACATGACCACAGCGTCACAGTAGCTGTTTGGTTAGGATCTGACTAGGATTCACTATATTTTAATGTAGGCTAATGTAAAATGGGATATGCACCTACCTTGTACAAGGTCGTTTCTTGCGCGGTGGTTGTTGTGAGAAACAGTCGTCGTAGCTCGCACACTTGTTTTCTCACACAGTAATCAGTTACTTTATAAAACAAAACGGAAAAATTTTGAAAAGTTCGTTGAGAATTTAATTAAAAGTTAAAGGTAGAAAATACGTGTCACGAAAAAGTTCAGAGAAGATGTGAGGTTAACCGCCAAAAGGAATGTGCCAAACGGGGACTGCAAAGCGTAGCGTCATCCAACCGCCGCGCGAAAATTTTGAATTTTGACATGAGTTGACTTTGACAGTTACTAACGTAGTGACGTCTACGTCACTCTGCATGTTGCTATTTAGCTAGTGAATAGGGATGGGATAGGATGGGTAAGGACGTAACAACAAGTGCGACTACCGGTTTTTGTTACGTCTGTTCCTGAGGGGACCAGACCAATAACAGGCGGCAACCACGGGAAGGAGAACTCAGTAGTCTTGTAATAAGCATCTACACGACCTGCGCTACACTCATTACCATTCGCCAACCTGCTCACCGGACAGATGGCCAGGTTAGGGTTAGTCCCAGGAAGCTCACACATAGCTCACTGTACTAACGCCCGCCCCTGCAGTTACAGAATAACTATAGCTAGTTTTTCTGTACCTGTAGTAGGTCTTGCCGCTTGCCGCTTCACCCTGACTGCTAGACATTTTAATATTTATATATAATTTTTTTTTTTATTATTATTATTATTTTTTTTTTTCTCGTTGGTTTTGTATGTGTTTGGTGGTGTTTCTAATTCTTTGTTTTTGCAATTGTCTGTTTGTTTTATCATTATTGTTGTTATTTTCGTTTATTTATTGTCTTATTCATGTATTTTATGTGTTTGCTATTTAATTTTTTCTTCACTTTTACTTCATCTGTATCCCCACGCGTCTTTAAAGGTTGGTCCTGAAAATCAGTGCTGCAGAGAAATCTGTAGTGTTTATACTGAGGGCTGACCTTTTTCGGACGCTAGGGGACACATACTATGCTGTCTTTTTTTTTTTTTTTTTCATGTTCGTTTTATGTAATTTAAATAATGTATATGTATGTGTCTTCTGTGTCTGAAATAAATGTGTTCTTTCTTTTCTTTCTTTCTTTCTTTAAATACCCCAGCTATTATAATCCGGGACTTTATGTATTTGGTTTATTTGTTACTCTTTTATATGTTTAAATTGTATTGTCTAAATTGTTGTTTAAATTTACATAATTATATTGCAATATAGCATGATTGATCTGACGTGATCATAGAAGTTAAGCATCGATCGATGCAAACAGTCTTTAGTTGGTTGGGTGACCATGCACAAGCCTTTTATTTTCTTGAGGAAATGCATTTACGCATCTCCCGCCACAAGCCTGGGGGAGGCGAGCGGGGTATATCGGACTCGACGGCCAGAAGGGCCGTCACTACCGACTAAAACCTCACGGTGTCCCATCTCACGACGCGGGCAGGGATGCAGGACCGCTTCGCGAATTGTATATGTATATAATACCCCCCCCCCCCCCTCCATGCAAATACATTATTTTTTTTTATAGAAACATATTTACATATTTTATACCCAAACTCACAGCCAACAAATTTAGTTCAGCACAAAAGTACCGGGCATCGAACCCGGAACCTTCTGATTGGCGATAACCATTACGCCAACGAAGTCGTCATTAAAAGGTGACCAGCAATAAAAATAAAAGAAAGGCAGTGACATATGACTTTACTGGTGACAGACAGCGGAAAGAGTCATATGATCTCGTTTTCACCTTCTAGGTACAGAATCCTAATTGACACACTGTAATTTTTAAATTTGGGTAAGCACACCGTCCAAACTATCGCTGTGAGTACCCGAGTGATTTTAATGTAATTTTAATTAAATTTAACAAGTATGTACATGATTGTGAAACAGACATGAAAAAAAAAATTTTTGTCAAGTGCGAGTTGGACTCGCGCATGTAGTGTTCCGTACCATTGTTGTATGGGAGCCCCCATTAAATATTATTTTTTAATTAAATTATTTAAAAACGCTGCACAATGGCTCACAAAATTCAGCCTTATTTAAATTGACAATTTGACAACCAGAATTGTTACATGGTTGTCATGGTTACATTTAAATAGTTTAAGTATTTATGTTGTAGGCTGCGAAGTTTTCAAATCCACCCTCGTATGTTTGTTGTATGGGATCCCCCTTCAAATATGTATTTAATTTAAATTTTATACTATAATTTGATAACTAATATTCTGTTTTTGTATTTTGTGAAAATTTTAAGTGTCTAGCACTTACTGCTATTGATATATAGCAAAAACACGTTTATTGTATGGGGACCTTCATATTTTTAATTTTTATTATTTGTTGATAAGGCGGCATGGGAAATACATATCTTGTGAAAGTTCCAGCTTTCTACCTATTACGGTTTTTGAGGTACAGCCTGGAGACAGACAGACAGACAGACAGCGGAATCTTAGTAATAGGGTCCCGTTTTTACCTTTAAGGTACGGAACCCTAAAAATGCCCACACCATCAGAAAAATCCTGAATAAGCGGCATCGTTTTACTGTAGAGATACCAAAAATACGCACTAAGCCTATTACCTCCACCTTCATTGTGCGCACTGCCAAGGTGTGGAACTCTTTGCCGTATGCCTTGTTCCCCGAAAACTATAATCTAACGGTTTTCTAGGCACAAGTGAACCAGTTTCTTCTGGGTAAGCGCGTTCCACCTTAGATTGTAATGTCCCTAACCGTCAGGTGAATTATAATCAAGCGCAAAGCCATCTAGTATAAAAAAGCGCAACCTAGTTAATGCAAAAATAAATAATTAGAAAATAAAACGGCATAAAACACACTTCAATAAGTTGTGAAATATATATTTTTTTATCCAAAACGCCCAAATAATAATAACAAAATAATAATTTTAAATCCGTAAGTCCGTAATATTTTAATCTACAACTAAAGTTCTAAAAGATCCAGGCATGCCAATGTAATCTTCATTAAATTTGTCAGTTTGTCTGTAGGACTCGTCGACCTTAGCTCTATCAAGCTCTTTCAGATAGTTCTGGAACTCGCTCGAGCTAATGGTTTTAAACCAGTCATCTGAAATCACAAGAGTTACGCATGAATTAATATCTTTTATTTCAAGGTTATTGAACTGTATCGTCACAACTTTGATGCTTCTGGGGTGTATGATGATACTCGATATATTTTTATAATTAGTAAAAAACCTAATGCGTAGAGAGGAGATGCAGGTGACTAGGAGAAGTATGGATATGAATGTAAGAAGAAGCGGAAGTAGAAATCGACCAAAGAAGAAGTGGATGAATTGTGTGAAGGAGGGTATGAATGAGAAGGAAGTGAATGAAGAGATGACGGCTGATAGAGTGGCGGGGAAGCGAAAAACAGGCTGTGCCGACCCCACCTAGTGGGAAATGGTAAAGATAAAGAAGAAGAACCTATTTAAGTAAAAAAACCTATTTAATTCTCTGGTTGAAGTAAATTAAATTAAAAAAAAAAGTGCAAGTTTTTGGTTAACCGTCGGTTTGTTACTGATTACCAAAAAATCACTGTTGTATCAGAGCCTAAATATCTAAAACATTTTTGTATTCTTTCCCTTAAATACGAGTAGGTATGGATTTTATTTTTATTTTGTTATTTATTTTATAACATAATTGTGGCGATTCAGCGGCACACACGACTAAACTAAATTTAAAGTAGCTCTGTCTCTTTTCTTGATAAATGACCAAAAAGAGATGGTACGATCTCAACCATAGACAAAACATCTAAAATCACGTCAAACACGTCAGATTTAGAACTGATACAATTGGGTGCGCTCTAAAATCGTTAACATTTTTCATATTTGACATGATTTTAGTTGTTTTGTGTGTGGTTCAGAGCGTGCCGTCTCTTTCTGGCCACCTAAGATGAAAAGAGACGGGGCTTCTTCAAATTTAGTTTAGTCGTGTGTGCCGCTGAATCGCCACCAATATACAACTAAAATATTGTGTGAATATTTCAAGTGTCTATTTTCTAACTGTCGTTAAAATAAAATTGCCAAGAAGTTCTTTTTTTTTCAAAAACAAATTTTCATACCTTGCAACTCCTTCAAAGATCTCTCCTTTCCTCCATACTCTATAGGCAAGCAGTCTATATCCACAAATTCACATATTGTGTCCCAATTCTTGTGAACATGTATTCTTTTACCAAGCTTTTCAGTAAGTACAGTTTTAAGTAAAGAAATAAAGGAATCGATCATTTTGGATGATGTTACGTAGTGAATTCCTTTTAATCTCATGCCGAAGGCTTCCTACAAATAAAGAAGAATACAATATCAGGGATTAAGAAGAATTCAATATAAATGGTTAATTAGATTACAATATAAAGGATAAAGAAGAATACAATAAAAAAGGTTACTGGTAACTAAACACAAATAATTTTAAGGATAGTTTCAGTTCATTTAGACAAACAACTTATTTCCAAGACTTTTTAAAATATTTATTCACGAAAATTTGTATGGAGAAATATTTTTTTCGAGAATTTCCATAGCATATGTAAATAAAGTAAATAGTTAGATAAAGAAGACTAGGACAGAATAAAAAAGAGACGCGGTTAATATATCTTGTGTTAGTTACCAGTAACTCTACAAAGTAATTAAGATATACATAATTATCTTGATTTTTTTTCACTAAACAAAGCGTTCCGGAAGCACACCGATTATCTAGTGTATAGTCCGGAATTGCTTTGGCGGACAGACCAGATTGAAATACTAGTAACTTCTCAATATCAATATATGAACTAACTAGCTGCACCCCGCGTTTTACCCGTGTTAATCCGGGACAAAAAAAGTTAATCCGGGCTGGAAATTGGTCTATGTTAATTCAATGTCTAACCTGTCTTCATAGTAAAAATGATCAAAATCGGTCTAGTCGTTGGAGTGTGAAGGAGTAACATAGATTTTGTTATTTGCGTATCCCACGGGAACCACAATTGTTGCGGGATAAGAAGTAGACTATGTGTTAATCCAAGGTCTCACCTAACTTCATAGCAAATCCCATCTAAATCGGTTCAGCCGTTCGAGCGTGAAGAAGTAACAAACATACAAACTTTCGCTTATACTATATTAATAGGAATTAGGATAGGATTATTTTAACTTACAATAGAAATAGTCATAAATTGTCGAAATTCAACTAAATTAAATTGCGACATAATTTTCATGATGGACGTATCAGATAGATCAAATATTGCAACAAACCCTGTCGTGTATTCGTGGATTTTAAAATACTCTGAGAGCTGAAATGTGAAAGAAAATAAAAGTGAGTTAATAAGGAAAAAATGTAATATAATCATGTTAACATATTTATTTGTATCAAGTATTTACAATTTAATATTTTGGCACAAAGAAACTAGAGTTAAAGATATGATTTATTTATTTATTTGACTTATAGGCGAGCAACAATATGCTGATGTGCCTATATTACACTGAGTTGAAATTTAATTTTTAACAGTTCATAAAATGTCCATTAATCAATGTCAATGTTTCAAATCAGTCCACTGGTGCACTGATCACAGGTCAGTAAGAGATTTTTTAAAGCTGTTCTTCACTGACGTAGCACTTACTACTTCCTCGGGCAACTTGTTCCAATTAATATTTTTTGACGTGACAACGTCTTAAATTAGGTTGCGGCTGGGAGTCACTTATGAAAAAGTGTAACGCCCGGTAACGTTACGATGAGTCACCGAACGAGAGAGAGGCCCGCCGAATGCCTTGCGTCTCTCTCCCACTCAACTATGATCGGTCTGCCGCGCGCGCAGCACGCGGCAGGCGTTGTCACGTAAAATCTTCGCCCGTAAAACCGACTTTACAGGCAACCATATTTTTTTTTTTATTTCTTACCACCTGGCATGTTACCAGCAGCTGCAGGGCGCGTACCCATGCACAAGTTAACAACACTCCGACCTCAGGTCTATGCCTAGTCTAGAATAACTGGCTCTCAAGGACGCTGCTGGAACACACCAATAGGTGCTTGGCGATAGATTTTTCAACTTAATGGTGGTTAAAAGTGCTTTACCAACATGGGAATCGAACCCTCGATCCGGAACCTTATCCGGAATGTAAACCAGCCGTGCACCCAACTCAGTTGTCATCGCTTCAAACAATAATACTTATAAACACACTCACAAGTAATATGTACTTGTAGTATTGAAACAGCGACAATTCGCCTTCACTCGAATTAATTTTTGTTATGTGAATTCTATAGTGTTCCTTCGTCATCTTCGGCAAGTGTGCTTGGATTCTAAAAAATAATAAATTAATGTTTATTGTTAAAAGTTGAATAGTAATTTGTATGAAAATGGATGCTGATAGTGTTTTTTTTTTTGCCTTTGTCTCTTTTCACCAATCCCCAGACATAAGTCTATAGGACGGCAAAAAATCCCCAGACTAATGTCCAATCTGAGTCTGGGGATTCTGTGGAAGTGACCTGGTTTTCTAAAATATGTTTGTTACAGTTTTAATTATTTAAATTTGACGATGTGACACGCTTACCTAGGTATATTCTAGAATATACCTACTTTTGAATACCCCCGGATGATACGTCACGGGAAACAGAGACTCGGGTAGAGAGTTCCAAAGCTTCGCAGTCCTCACAATAAAAGGTTGACGTAAAGCGTTTTGTACGAAAAACTTCAACTCTGTATCGGTGCCACTTTACTGACTCTCTGTTCATTCCAAAGCACACTCCCCGAAATGTATCCGATAAAATACCAACAAACTAGCAATCTTACGTCGGTGCTCTAATCTCTGAAGCTTTGCCTTCGCAATGCTTCGTATTCAAAATACTATTGAGCATTTTGTCAAGGTTAAAGATACCAACTTTCAATAAAATCTGCTTTGGGTACGAGTATGTAGTAATTGGGTACAGTAAGTTTGATATATTTTGTTCTCGATATCTATTGTCTACAACAATGGGTGGGATATGTCAGGTTCGAGGGCCAGAGGGGCCGTCACTACCGACTAAAACCTCACGGTGTCCCATCTCACGACGCGGGCAGGGATGTAGGACCGCTTCGCGCAATGTCGCTGCTCTCCCCGTCCAATCGGACGGCCCCTGGTTCGATCCCAGCCCTACATCTACGCCTTTTGTTTTCCAAGTTATGTGAAAACTTGCACTCGCTTTACGGTGAAGGAAAACATTGTGAGGAAACCGACATGTTTGAGGGCCAAAGTATCCGAAGTGGTGTGTCAACTGTTAACGCGTACTTAGCCAGATTATGGCCTACATCTTTCTACTCGAGAAGGCCCCAAGTCTTAGCAATGGGAGCGTATAATGGGCTGCTTATGCTTAAAAAATATTTACTCACACAAAAGACTGCAACAAGTAAGTTTCTTTAATGTCATCGTGGATGAAAAATTCGGGCATCGTTGTTCTAAATGTACAGTATCTATCCAGACGAACCTTCGCTCTTTCTATAAGACCTTTCGTTGTTATTAAGATCCGCTCCAAGTAGTCTCGCGCTGAAATAATTGTAGTTTTTTTTTGACACATTCACACACGGCTGGTTAGCCCCACACTGAACCATTTCTAACTCGTATTATGGTTGCTAACACAACTGATATACTAAATATACATACATACATATTATATATAAATACATATTTAACACCCAGACCCACAGCCAACAAATTTAGTTAAGCACAAAGATGTTGACCGGGCCGGGAATCGAACCCGGAACCTTCTGATTAGCAGACCGGCATGGTAACCTTTTCGCTAACGAGGTCGTCAAAGTCACAGTCGAGGTTTCATTTGCTATCTTTGTCTTTATATTTTGCCAATTTATTAAATAACATAATATAGAATCTTCGATCAAATATATGTCAGATTCAGTGTTGCATACAAACACAGCACAAAAAATGACATGAGTTTATTATACTATTGTACCAGGCCACTCAGAAAATTTTGCGAAAAAAGTTTTTATGAATGAGACTGGCCAGTTTAAACCTATTTTAAAAATATGATTATGTATAAGTAAAATTAGGCACATTCCAATCTAAAATTTTCGCTCCACATGTTTTGCAAACAAATTTAAATTATCGTGTCTCAGTAAAAAATTTAACTGCACCGGATACATATACGATTTCAAGTGCCGCCTGAAACCGGAAGAATCTTACGAAAGACTTCAAATGGCTTTCATCGATGAAGGCCTTTCTAAGGCAACCGTGTATCGTTGGTATAATGAATTTTGGCGCGGTCGACTAACTTTGGGGAATGAAGAAAGAAGTGGTCGCCCTTCGACGGCTGTTACGGAAGAAAACGTGCTAGCAGTGAAAAATGTAATCCAAGACAATAGGCGAGTTACAAACAAGGAGATTCGGCACATTGTGCAGATTGGATGAAGAAACCTTCACAAGATTCTGCACGAGCATCTTCGTGTGAGGAGGATAGTTTCACGCTGGGTGCCACACAACCTCACCGATGCTCAGAAACAGGCCCGGGTGGAATGGTGCTGTGATATGCTTAACAAAATTGAAGCAGGTTCGTCTCGGCGTGTTTATGACATCATCACAGGCGAGTCCTGGATATATCAATACGATCCAGAAACGAAACGCCAGTCGACAGTTTAGGTGTTTCAAAACGAAGCAACGCCTACCAAAGTGAAGCGATCTAAAAGCGGGGGGAAAATTTTGACCGCGAGCTTTTTCAATTTGACCGGTTGCTTGATGTCCATTCCTTTACGAAACCAAAGAAGCATCAACGCCGAATGGTATATAAATGCTTGTCAGAAGTTTTTTCTCTTGTGAGCAACAATCAACCAGACACAGGGCTCCATGGGCTACTTACTGCTCCATCAAAACAACGCGCCCGCGCACACTGCGCTCAAAACGAGGGACTTCCTGGACAGCACGCTGGTCAAACTCCTAAGTCACCCTCCTTACGGCCAGGACCTAGCACCGTGTGACTTCTTTTTATTCCCAAAAATAAAAAATCAGCTCAAAGGGATACAATTTGCGTCACCAGAAAATGCGTTCTCAGCGTTCGAGCACGCCTTAAACCAGGTGTCTTCGGCGGACGGAAAAAGTGTTTCGAAAATTGGTTCAGGCGCATGAAACTTTGAACAGATGCTAGTGGACAGTACTTTGAAAAGATTAAATAAAAACATACATATTTGACCATAGATTTTTTTTGTTTCTCTAAACTTTCTGAGTGTCCCATATCTATTACAATATACTACGTCACAATTAGTACATTGTTACCCTAGGGATGGAGTTACTTTATGAACCCGGAGACCTCCGTTAAGCACAGAGGCAGGTCACCGGGGGGGTTTTAGTGGATACAAATCCCCATATCCTGGCTGCGCCCCATCGTAGCCAGGTATCTTGTCGAAGATTTCCGCCTCGTCAACAAAAAAAAGGGATGAAGTTACTTTCATACTTTCCACTTTCAAACAACACTATTCAACATGCATCTATTCAAAGTTTCAAGCGTTTATATTCTTTAATCAATACTTAGCTTCAAGTTATTTCAATTTGATATCGTGGCTGTATAGAACGTAAAACTTTTTTTTTCTGTACTATTTCTAAAAATATAATTTGACAGCTATCAGTTGAAAGCGATTCTCCCCAGGAATGCAATGTATTACTTTCATCCGGCTTCTCAAGCAACTTCAGACCTGTGATTATTTTCATGTAATTTTTAATTTAGAGTATTAAAATAATTTTTAAAAAGTTATTTACATTTATGTATACGAGTACTGTTGAAATTTTATTTTACCTACATTATATGGGAACCTCCTTAATATTTTTATTTTATTTATTTAAAGTATTTGTTGTTATAGCGGCAAGGTAATTAATACATGATTTGTGAAAATGTCAGCCTTCTACATTTAACGGTTTTTTAAATATAGCCACAGGTGACAGACGGACGCTTACAAAAAGCATGGACAAAAATATATTAAGTATATACTATGTGTATATTTTTGTCTATGGTAAGGGCCTAGTGTTTTTTCTTTTTTCGGGTAAAAAAGCAGAACCCTGAAAGCAGTGCTACCAAAATATTAAAATGTTACTTACAAAAATCTTTCTTCATAAAATGACTTTGCTTCTGCACCCAATCATCGAGAAGGTTTAAAGCTTCTTCTAAACGTTCCGGAGTGTCCAAATTAATTTCTTTTCTGACTTCTTGAAGAGTGTTTTTGTTAAACTTAAGCAACGGTAGATCTGGTAAGGATTCCATGTCAAGACTTGCGACTCCTTCGAAATCTTGTAACTAACTGCCAAATAAAAGTCAAAATAACCATAAGAGTGTCTGCTTTAATGTGTGTATTTATGGGTTCTGTAATTTGTTATACAGTACGTTTGCTTTATTGATTTAATACTAGCAAACCCAGCGAACTCCGTTTCGCCACCAGATGTTTTCTTTCGAATTTTGTTTACTACAAACCTCACGGAGCCCGAGACCTTTCCACACACACACACTCACCACACACACACAAACACACACACGCAAACACACACACACAAACACACACACACATACACTATCTTGAATACAAACTTGAAGCTTGTAGCAAATATAGTAGTAATGTTAAAATATAATTAAAACATGTATATATTTAATTAATTTTAATCAGATTGTTAAACTAACTAACATAAAATAGTAAACTGTATAGTACTTAGATTGTATAAGAAATGCAATACACCACACTTGGGGCTGCTCCTCAGAGGTACAAGTTCGCTTAGTTCTCAGGATCACACTCAGTTTTTTTCAGCACATAAATATAAGGATACATTGTAACTATTATAGAATAATTTAATCTGCTTTGTATGTATATCCTATTGGTTAAAAAAAAAATATTATTATTATTATACCAACGAATGCAAAACCGTGGAAATAGGTTCGTCGTTCTGAAGTTATAGCATCAGGAAAGAAAACCCGACATATTTTTATATTATAGATTACTCCTTAGATTTTAGTCGAATACATATAAAGCATATGCGTATTAAATAGTCGAAATCAATCCATCGTTTATTATGGTTACTTGCTGCTACCCGTGTTATTCGCCGGGACAATAACAAGTTGATCCGGGATAAAAATTAGCATATATGTTAATGCAAGGTCTAACCTATCTTCATAGCAAATCTCATCAAAACGGCTCCAGCCGTTGGAGCGTAAAGGAGTAACATAAAAGACATTTAACATTTGAAGTTATTTGCGTAACCCGCGGGAATTACAATTGTTTTCGGGATAAAAGGTAGCCTATGTGTTAATCCAAAGTATATAACCTATCTAATCACCAAATTTCATCAAAACGTAAAGTTTGAACGTGAAGAAGTAACAAACACACACACAAACTCTCGCATTTATAATATTACTTGGATGGGTTCTGTAATCGGTTTAACAGTACGTTTGCTTTGTTTATACAGTTTTATTCTGTATATTTTATTGGAATTCATATAAAGCATATGCTATTTTAAAAGTCAAGATCGATCCATCGTTATTTTTTTTTTACTAGATGAGTTTGAGCTTGATTACAATCCACCTAGTAAGCGACATTGCTATCTAACGCGCTTACTTATTATTCGTGTATGATTTTTGTAACGCTTAATAAATAAAGATTTTGATTTGATTTGATTTTGATTTGCTGTGAAGAAAACATTTAAAAGTGAATGAGAAGAACTAATGGGAAGCGAAATTTCAAATATTTTATTTATTGAATCATAAAGTTGTATGCAATGAATACAACAAGATATGCCCGATAAAAATATGAGCTTTCTTGGCGTTTGGGTTTAAGAAAGAAAAAAAATCTATTCAAGAAAAATGTTTAACAATTCTATAAATAAATATAAGGACACATTTCACACACGGCTGGTTAGCCGCATACTAAATCTTCCCTAGTTTGTATTATTATTGCTAACACTACTGATATACTACATATGTACATACATGAATACGTTATATCGATACATTTTAATACTCACACCGACAGCTAACAATTTAGTTCATCACAAAAATGTTTTACCTAATTATTTCTGCAAAATACAACCTCAGTTTAAAATATATTATTTTTACATATTTCAGACATTGACGAGTAAATATGATTTTATATACCAAACATTGATAACATTCATGTTTGTTATAACAAGTGTTTATTCTGAGTTACCAAATTTGCTTTCCACTCGAATAAAAATTAAGTGGATCGCCAACTTAAGGCTAATTGAGTCAGATTGGTAGGTAAACAGACATTTTAAACAGATGTTCATGTGTCATGGGTACCTTTCCGTCAGGTTCTGTCATTTCGGTCTTCTAAATTAGTTATGGTTTGTGTTTAAGATTATTTTCAGAGTTTAATAACATTTGAAATTTATAAAATTTCTTCATATTATTATATACATTAAATATCTAGTATAGATCTAGGGTGGAGCACGCTTGCCTAGAAGAAACCTATTTACTCTAGCCTTGAAGACAGAGGTTATAGGTTCAGAGGGAACAGGGATTCTGGCAAAGAGTTCCACAGTTTAATGGTCCGCATTATATATGTGGAAGCGAAACGCTTCGTGCAGATTTTTGGTACTTCAACCGTATTGAGTTGCCTCCTAGCCGTCTCACTGCTCGTCCGATAGTGGAAAGGGGCCGGAGGAATTAGCTGATGCATTTCAGACGCACACTCTCCAAAATGAAACCGATAGAAAACCGATAGACTCGCAACATTGCGGCGATGCTCCAAACTTTGAAGCCTCGCGTTGCACATGGTCTCTTTACCTATGAGCTTCTTGACCCGGTTCTCAATCGACTCCAACGCCTGAAGCTGATACATAGCAAAGCCATCCCAAAGATGCGAACGATACTCCATACAAGACCGAACTTGAACCTGATACAGAGTTAGCAGCTGTTCCGGTGTGAAGTACCAATGCACCTTTGAGAGCACGCCCAGCTTTTTGGCCGCTAGTTGAGCTTTTGACTATATGGACCAAAGTTGAGGGTTGGAGTCAAGGTTGCGCCAAGAAGCTCCAGGTGGTCGATAATAGGTACGGCAACATTTCGGAATGTGGGGGTTAAATCAAAAGGCCTCTTTTTAGCGAAGAAAAGACACGCTTGTGTTTTTGACGCATTAAAACTAACCAAATTGGCATCGCCCCAATCGGAAACGTCCGTGAGGGCTAGGTTAATGCGATCAATCATGGCCTCTCTATGCGCCTGGATTTCGGCCGCACTGGCTTTAGCGGTGGACATGTACGAGTAACTCCCTACAACAGTGCTGTTGTCTGCGTACTCAAAGGTTCTGGGCATCAACAGATCATTTATATGAAGCAAAAATAATGTCGCAGAGAGTACTGACCCCTGGGGGACACCGGCGTTAATTGCCATTAGATCAGACGAGCAGCCATCAATGACCACTCGAATAGATCTGCCCTTCAGAAAATCCATATCCACAAACAGAAACCAGCGAGTAGGCCATACGATAGAAGCTTGCTAAAAAGGCTATCGTGCCATACCCTTTCGAAAAATATATATTGTGAGCCTGTGTTACAAGTGTCTTTTGTTTAAGGCGCTTGTGAATTAGGTCCAATTCCGTGGTGCTAACCGATGGATCTAATAACTTGGAGGAGCACTGATTGAACCCTCAATTATGACGGCCCTCCAGTTAGCAAACATTTGTTCCTGACTTGTTTAATATATGTACATTTAAAATGATATTATTAAACAAGGTGAATCATTTACCGATCATTCCAACAAAAAGTAAACTGCGTTTGCAATATGTCACTGACAAACATGGTCAGAGGAAGTATAGACGGAACAACAAAAAAAATACCCTGTCGAAAATAAAAGGCTTTGGAAATATTGAAGGCTATGGAAATAGGTAAAAACTTATTTTGAATTATTGTGTAGATTTTTTTATTTGTCTAATTACATTTTTTAATTCAATCTGGATACAAATTTTGTGCATTCTTTTCTCAGTGGAAACACAAAATTGATGTGATCTTGGAGGTATTCTTCATCAAACTGGTTCATAGAACCGGTGAAACAGTTTTCTAAACTTCTAAGATTAATTTTATAACCATAAATAATACATCAGTATGAATATAAAGTATGAATATTTATTTCAAACACATATAGTGACGAAAAAAAGTGTTCTTAAATTTATTTTAAATTTAAAATTAAGAAAGGTGCCCGTGTTAATCCACGATAAAAAGTAGCCTATGTTAATCCAAGATCTAAACTACCCCCATATCAAATTTCCTCCTCTTTAACAAGTTACCATCGCTTCTGGTATAGCTTTAACTCAATATCGCCAAATGACGTGAAAAGCATGGAAGTGACGTAGACTGTCAACTTCGGGCTTCTGATTACTTACGTCACTTCTATACATTTTCCGTCACAAGACGATATCGAATTGAAGCAATACCTAAAGCAATGGAATCTTCTCTCGGCCCTCTGAAGCGATGGCAATTAGTCTAGGCCCTCAGTTTTTTTTTTCACACACGTCTGGTTAACCCCATACTGGACCATTTCGAGTTTGTATTTTGGTGGCTAACATAACTGATATACTACATATACATACATATTATATATTTAATCTTATATATAAAATTCTCGTGTCACAATGTTAGTCTCGATACTCCTCCGAAACGGCTTGACCGATTCCTCTGAAATTTGGTAAGCATATTAGGTAGGTATGAGAATCGGCTAACATCTATTTTTCACACCCCTAAATAATAAGGGTAGTCCACCCCTCAATTTATTTTTTCATTTTTTTGACAATTTTTTTATTTTTTATTTTTTTATGATACAATATTTAAAAATACATACAACCCTAAATTTTTATTTTTTTATCATCAACCCCTATTTTTTTATGGCCATTTTAGTAAATTTCCGTGTCACAGTGTTTGTTACCGTACTCCTCCGAAACGGATTGACTGATCTTTACCAAATTTCATATACGTATTCAGTAGGTATGAGAATCGGCTACTGTGTAACGTTTTTACCCCTAAGTGATAAGGGTTGTTCACCCTTAAATATATTTTTTATTTTTTCGACGAATTTTTTTTATTTGAATTTTAAAGTGGCATTAAAAAATACATACAACCCAAAATTTTTACTTTTTTATCATCAACCCCTATTTTTTATGGCGATTTTAGTATTTTATTCATTTTTCATCTCGCTTGATAACTGATCAAATATAGTGTCTTTAACTGTACTTCGAGTAAAAATCTATCTTTTTTTGAAGAAAATAACTCACAAAATTAAACCTGATATACATATGCTTAGTATTACCAATCTTAAATACTTAAAATTTGCCGCGCCTTTACTTTACTGGTGAGTGAAATGCCACACTATGCCATAGACTGAAGTCGTTCTTCTGTTTCACTCATAAAATTCTTCTTCAAAGACTTCTCTCACTGTTTACACAAATTTCGACCTTCGTTATTGTTTATGTATCGTATGTAGTATTATTATATATAGTAGTATTGTTTACAATTATCATTTTGCTATCTCAATGTAACACTCTTATGAACTACTAGCTGTTGCCCGCGGCTCCACCCGCGTGTAAGTCGCTTTATTGCATAACCTCTCCTGCACATGACTGTTGTAAAATAATGTATTTTCATCTGTGCGCTACTGTGGATCGGATTATACGTTAAATTGAAGGTCCTCTTAGTACAAACAGTCGTTAAACTAAGGAAGGAGCTTAAAAAACTCTCGACACCATAACTTATATGAACCTGATAGTTCTTACGTAGAATAAGTTATAAAATTTGATGTACTAATAAACTAGACCCCGAACGTATGAGCAAAAAATTTTCAACAAATATGATGATGACACTACAAATATTATGAAATTAAATTTGTTCTGCTTTGGACTTCTTTATGCTAAAACGGCTCAAACAAATATGCTAAAAATTTTCGCGCTCGCTTCGCTCGCGCATAGCTCGCTACGCTCGCGATTGGTCCTAGGACGTTTTGGGTCGTAGCTTACGACACTACAAATATTATGTAATTTGTTCTGCTTTGGACTTCTTTATGCTCAAACGGCTCAAACAAATATGCTAAAAAATTTCGCGCTCGCTTCGCTCGCGCATAGCTCGCTGCGCTCGCATCCGGATCGCTTCGCTCGCGATTGTTCCTAGGACGTTTTGGGTCATAGCTTACGACACTACAAATATTATGTAATTTGTTCGGCTTTGGACTTCTTTATGCTCAAACGGCTCAAACAAATATGCTAAAAATTTTCGCGCTCGCTTCGCTCGCGCATAGCTCGCTGCGCTCGCGATTGGTCCTAGGACGTTTTGGGTCATAGCTTACGACACAACAAATATTATGTGATTTGTTCTGCTTTGGACTTCTTTATGCTCAAACGGCTCAAACAAATATGCTGAAAATTTTCGCGCTCGCTTCGCTCGCGATTGGTCCTAGGACGTTATGGATCATAGCTTACGACACTACAAATTATATGTAATGTGTTCTGCTTTGGACTTCTTTATGCTCAAACGGCTCAAACAAATATGCTAAAAATTTTCGCGCTCGCTTCGCTCGCGCATAGCTCGCTGCGCTCGCATCCGGCTCGCTTCGCTCGCGATTGGTCCTAGGACGTTTTGGGTCATAGCTTACGACACAACAAATATTATGTGATTTGTTCTGCTTTGGACTTCTTTATGCTCAAACAAATATGCTGAAAATTTTCGCGCTCGCTTCCCTCGCGATTGGTCTTGGGACGTTATGGATCACTACAAATTATATGTAATGTGTTCTGCTTTGGACTTCTTTATGCTCAAACTCCTCAAACAAATATGCTAAAAATTTTCGCGCTCGCTTCGCTCGCGCATAGCTCGCTGGGCTAGCATCCGGCTCGCTTCGCTCGCGATTGGTCCTAGGACGTTTTGGGTCATAGCTTACGACACTACAAATATTATGTAATGTGTTCTGCTTTGGACTTCTTTATGCTCAAACGGCTCAAACAAATATGCTAAAAATGCTATTTTCAAGTTTTATTTATCCTGTATTCTTGGCGTCGGTGCCATCTAAGAAGAACAAATTAAAGTTTATTAAAATAGACATGGTTACTATTAAATAGATATGGTTTTGGAGTCGGTTATTTGTTTTTAAAACAATTTTATTGCGTCTAGCATTCCAATATTAGCTCAATATTGAATATAATGCTCATTTAAAAGAGGCAATTGGTGCTAATATGGATAAGGTTCACACTATACCATTAAAAGATTGATGTTGTTTGTTATTGTTCCTGTCGTAATTAATATGTGATATGTAATTTTAGGTAATAAACTATAAAAACTTGAACATAATATTTTTTGGCGTTTGTTATTTTTATATTTCCTTAACGTTTGTTCATTAGCGCTCCATACCCATTTCACGCATATACCATACACACTTATAATAAATAAGTATTTTAATTATACTAGAATTTGTCTAGAAACTAGAATAAAAATAATAAATAAGGCAAAACAACGTTTGCCGGGTCAGCTAGTATAGATATATATTTGACACCCAGAACACAGCCAACAAATTCAGTTGCACAAAGATGTTGGCCGAGCCGGGAATCGAACCCGGAACCTCCTCATTAGCAGACGGGCATGGTAACCATTGCGCCAACGAGGTCGTCAATGTTGTTGTAGGAATGCGATTTTCCACTCAACGCACGAGTTTGTCTAAAAGATTCAGTGAAGGCCTATCTTTATCGTCCGTTGTCATTTATTCTGTATACTCGTACTTTCTAATCTAATTCAAGTATTTTTCTTATCTTGTAATTAAATTTAATATAATCTGTTAATCAAATCTAATCTTTTTCTAATCTAATCTAAAGTTATCTAATCTAATCTTTTCTAATCTACGACTAAAGTCCTAAAGGATCCCGGCATGCCAATATAGTCCTCATTAAATTTGGCTGTCTGTCTGTAAGCTTCGTTGATCTTTGCCTTATCGAGCTCGTTAAGAAGATTTTGGAATTCCACGGAAGTTACCATTTGGAACCATTCCTCTGAAAAATAATAATAAGTGTAAATTAAAAATTAAGAAATCCTCAACGAAACAATTTGTAGGGGCGGCCATCTTGGATACGGAACTCTAATAGTACATTGTTACCCAAGGGATGAAAGTAACTTGTTTAGGCCTGAGAATGAATGAAGAGAGGGCGCTAATAGTTCGAGGGACTAAATAAGTCTTTAACCCGAGGTAAACACTGTGCTTTACATTACAAATACAACACACACACACACACACACACACACAGACACGCACACAAACACACATGCGCACGCACACACACACATACACACACACAGTTATTTCAATGTCAGTCACTTGCAAAGCGATTCTCCCTAGGGATGCAATGTATTACTTTTATCCCGCTCCTCAGGCAACTTCAGACCTACTTTCAGAGTATGACTAATGTAAAGAAATATTTCATACCTTCGAGTTCTTTCAACGACTTCTCTTTTCCTCCGTACTCGACCGGTAATGAATCTTTATCAATATGTTCGTACAAAGATTCCACAGTTTGGTGAACTTGCATCCTGCCGACTATTTTATCGCTAAGGAAAGTCTTCCCGATGGAAATGAGGGTTTCCACCATTTTGGAAGGCGTAATGAAATGGATAGCCTTCACTCTCATGCCGTAGCCATCCTGAAATTTACGATTTTTATAAATAAAATGTAATAAAAAAAAAACATTAACAATTACACATATAAATTTTGCAAAAATCAACACTGTACAATTAATTTCGTAATTGTTAAAACAAAAATAAATATATTAAATAGGTCATAATATCATATTTATGTACATGTCACTTTAGATATCAATATTAAATTGTTTAAAATATAATAATTGAAATAATTATTCTGTTTTGTAGTGTGTGTAGTGTCTTTCTTAGTTATTTTCCATTTCTTGTACTAGTATAAATGTCGCCTCCTTGGCTCTCTTGCTAGTCGTCCCCACTCCTGGCTATGTCTCTCCGTTAAAAAATCTTCTTTCCATTTATATCCAAAATTAGTAGTATGTATTAGAAAATAGAAATCCTATTTTCAACTCACTACTATACAACTATTTACAAAAAAGCGGAAACAAGGGAATCTTAACACATGCAATTTGCATCAAAAAAGATTTTCTGGTATTTTATTATTGAAATGAAAAATTGTAATTGAAATAAAGTGGTGAGTTTTAATTTTATAAGTATTGTCTTTAATATAATTTTTTTGTTTGTACAAGCTTTTGTTATTATGCAAAATTAAATTATAGACGCCAAGCTTGTGTCTTTGATAACACAAGTTTCTTTTTTCGAGAAAACAAACAATGTCACCCAACACAACAAGATTTTGTGAATATTATCACCATTGGTTAAGAAGTTGTCGATATAGATAGATAGAAAATTCTTTATTGGACACATTAATTCTTACATACAAAAAAGAAAAAGAAAGAGCTTACAATGTGATCTTGAAGAAGTACTACAAGAACAACCACTGAAAGGGTTAATGTTGAAAGTGAGTTTGCAAAGGGTTTAATTGAATAAAAAAGCCTACTATAGTGTTAAACTCTTCCTTGACGATAATGATATTACATTATTATATGAATATGACTAAGCGTTTGTAAATATTAACTTCATACTTAAACTCATGTCTGTAAGCCCTACGGGTAAAAACTAGAGGAATCTTGAACCTACTGTGTTTTAGTTGTAAATAGTTTTTACTTATTATGGCATTTCATAATACCACCTATGTATGTACCTAGTTTTATGTAGAACAAATAATTCATTCATTCATTTATATTCCAATTAATTTATTGACAAACTGTACCAATAAAGCTGTGTCAATTTCGTAATTAATTTTTCGTAGACGCACATAACCTTTTGTTTGTTTAGGCCGGTTAATTTTGTAAAAACGATTTACTTACCATCAAAATACTCATAAATTGACGAAGTTCAACCAGATTAATCTTAGTGACTAGACTTGGAATGGATATATCGGACACGTCTATGACGAGAACAAATCCTGCTGGATAATCGTTAGTTTTCACATACTCGCTTAGCTGAAAAATAAATTACATAATAAGTTTTTTATATCTTAAGTCAAAGTCTAAAAATTTTTTTTTAATAAAATAAAATAAATATAAATAAATATTAGGACACATTCACACACGGCTGGTTAGCCCCATACTGAACCATTTCTAGCTCGTATTATGGTTGCTAACACAACTGATATACTACATATACATACATTCATATTATACATATATAAATACATATTTAACACCCAGACCCACAGCCAACAAATTTAGTTAAGCACAAAGATGTTGACCGGGCCGGGAATCGAACCCGGAACCTTATGATTAGCAGACCGGCATGGTAACCTTTACGCCAACGAGGTCGTAATAAATTAGTTTGTTGGTTATTTCTAGTTATTTTTGTTCAAAACATCTTAACTCTTACACTAAACAATTCTCCTTTGTTATGTATGAGAAACACTTGTGCATGACCGCAACTCGTCATAAAATTGCGGTCAACGATCGGTCGTAGGTATCGTATTTAGAAAAACGGGTTCACTCTCGCCTTGAAGACCTTCAGATTTTATTTGTTTTTTAATTTTATATGTACCTAAAGTGAATGTGGCTCGTTGATACAACGTCTGCTTTTCAATCATGCGGTCCCTGGTTCGACCCTGGCCCTACACCAAGCTATGATAGTGCGGGAAAACTTCGTAAGAAAACCGACATGTTTGAGGACCACAATATCGGAAGACATGTGTCACCCGCCAACCCACACTTGGCCAGCGTGGTGGATTCTGGCCTATATATCTCTCTCCTCGTGAGAGAAGTCCCCGAGTCCCAGCAGTGGGAACGTATAGTGAGCTGCTATTTTTAAGCAAATAAGAATAAATTATGTATATAAAATACTTAATTTTAACGTGTATGTTATGATTCTGATTTTCTAACTCAAGTACAGTAGAAACTCGATTAATCGGACTAATTGTTCGAAAATCCGAATAATCGTAAGTATGAAGAAAATCGGCTTTTTTATTTTCCGATGAGAAGCCGGCGCGAGCTGGGTGTTGCTAGTTCCATCCGACACGATCATGCTTGTAAAAATACGACTTTGGATATTTGTTCTGTAGTCCGAATCCGAATCCGAATCCGTATAACTGTGGGCCGGATAATCAAGGTTTTACTGTATAAGAAAAGACAATAAAATTAAACTACTTACAGCTATTACGTATTGATAATATTTGAATAACACATCAGAGTCTCCGTCAGTAGAATGCAATTTTGTGATATGAATTCTATAGTTTTTGGACGTCATTTTCGGTAAATGAGCGTGAGTCCTGAAAAAATAAAACAAATGGATTAGCAAGTTAAACTTTAATTAGCGACGACCTCGTTGGCGTAATTGTTAAATATGTATCTATATAAAACTAGCTGACCCGGCAAACGTTGTTTTGCCTCACTTAGGGGTATGAAAAATAGATAGTGTAGCTTATATATGATACGTTCGTAGATTTACCATAGCAGCGCCATCTATTGATTACTTACTCAACCCAGTCGAAAGGTCGACATCTGTCAGAATCATTTGGAGTTAACAGATAATTGTGACTGTCAAATAATAACAGACAATTATTATAATTAGCAATAAATTAAAATTGCGACTATAATTTGAGATTAAAACTATCCTATCTCTCAAGTTGGATCGAACTGCACATGGTGTGCGAATTTTATTATAATCGGTTAAGTGGTTTAGGAGTCCATTGATGACAAACATTGTGACACGAGATTTATATAATTATACGAGATTTATAAATATTAAGATTAAGATATGTATGTACGTACATATTATATCAGTTGTGTTAGCAACCATAATAAGAACTAGAAATGGTTCAGAATGGTGTTAACCAACCGTGTGTAAAAAGTACCAACATATGAGAGCTTAACGATATATAAACAAATACACAATTTTTAACCCGAAATAAACTGTATGCCATTGATTATTTATCAAATTTACAATAATTAAGTAGAAAGAAAGAAATAATTAATTTATTCTTCCGAATCCAAAACAATGATCATAATGATAATTGTTTTGGATCATCATGTTATGTATAATTATGATTGAATAATTAAATATGTATGTAACCTAAACATACATGCTGATCAATTTATTAGAATGCAAATCCAAAATTAGATGATCTTATAAATAGTTACAAAAATCGACTACAATTTTCAATCATAAAATTTTATTTAATAAGCATATCATTTATCTTAAACCAACACAGGTTATATTAGCCTGTAAGATGTAGCACCTGTAGCTCGGCTAACTAGGTGATCTGACGCGATCATCGAAGTTAAGCAGCGGTCTACGCGGACAGTATTTGGATGGACAGCCATGACTAATAATAGCTGCAAACGTCTACAGAAGTAAAGGCCACCTGATAGTACCTATGATCAGACTTGTAAAAACCGGAAAAGCATTTGTAACTAACAGTGTGAAATTGTATGATTGAATTCCTGACTGTGTACAAAAATTAAGTGACATTAAGCTTAAGACAATGGTTAAATCTCTGGTAATTAAAAAAGCATATTACTCTGTAGACGAATATATTAATGGCAAGGATTTTCCGCTATTTGCTACATTATTTACATTATATAATTTTTATTTTTGTTAATTTTAATATTTCGTTTATAAGTTTTGATTGTAAATTTTGAGGTTCAAAAGTGTTCTTCATGTACCTATATTTGTAATAAATGAATTGAATTGAATGGACAGTCATATACACAACTTCATTTAAATAAATAAATATTAGGACACATTTCACACACGGCTGGTTAGCCCCATACTAAACCATTTATCGCTTGTAACTATAGCTAACACAACGAATATAATACATATCCTACATAAATACTTTATATCGATACATATTTAACAGCCAGACCGAGTGCTAACAAAGATGATGACTAAGCCAGGAATCGAACCCGGGATCGTTTGGTTGGCAGTCCGGCAAGGTAACCATTACGCCAACGAGGTCGTCAAAAAACAGTTAGTTACCCGGTAGAAGCACTTGGGTGGATTGAAAACTCTCGACATCAGAGCCTGGCCACTTAGCTTATATGGAATTATTATTTAGTAAAATAATAGGCATTACGTACAATATTTTCATTTTTTTTTCGTATATTTTTACTAATTATTTATTTAAGTTTCCGTGGCCAAAGAGTACAGCCATTTTAAAGTCTTTTTATGATAGTTACCTCGTTAATGATATAATCATTTGGATTATTCATCAATCTGATAATATCAAAATACGAAACAGGCCAAGTACTTTTTTTTCTAACGGATACATAGACGTCATTCCGCTATTTGGTTACTTAATTAATTAATTACATTTTTTGTTTCCTAATTGCGGAATTCAGAATGACGGTTTATACTGTTTTTTTTTATGTAGACAAAATGGACCTGTTGTTTTCGAGTTAATGACAAATTAACGTGAAATTTATTGAAAATAAGTAAAATAATAGATAGATATAAACAAATTATAGAGATATGTATGGTGTAAATGTAAAATACATATGTATGTACAAACGATCTATTTGACATAGTATGTATTTTATAATTTATCACCTTGCGTTAAGCCTAAATACATATTGAAAACATGTGTCTAAATACATATTGAGTAAATACAGAAATAAGTGATTTTTGTTCGTGCGTAATTTGTGTAAATTTTTTTTTTGATACAAAATTTATCCATTTTACATTATAGTTCTCAGTATAAGTGCTGTTTGCCAATTGATAATAAGTAATCAAAAATTATAAATATTGATAATTATCGTAATATATTTGCCTACCTACCTACAATTTAACGTGTCATCCGATCCACGTAAGCGCCCAGATAAAAATTCACTTTTAAAACGACAGTCTTGTGCATGGTCACACATTCTAAGAATGTCCGCATCAATCGTTGCTTAGCATCGATGATCGCGTCAGATTAGCTAGCCGAACTATAGAAGCTACTATCTATAGATTTGGATAATTGGAAATGGTCGAAACATGGCTTCTCCATTCCACTACAGAACGAGCAGGGGTACAGCGAAGAGACACCGATTTACTGTCGAAGTTCTGAAGATTCGCACAAAGCGTTTTGCTTCGACCTTGATTGTGAGAACTGCGAAGCTTTGGAACTCTCTTCCTGAGTCTCTTTTCCCCGAGAAGTACAATTTGGGGGTCTTGAAATCTAGAGTAAATAGGTTCCTTCTGGGCAAGCGTGATACATCTTAGACCACAGTCAAGCTTAACATCAGGCAAGCTGCGGTCAAACGTAAACCCATTTATCATAAAAAAAAACGTGTGACGGGGTGGGTTCCTCTAGATTGCAAAAGAAATCATGGAAGACAAAGGAAAAGATGGAGGGACCTATTTCTAAAGATATGCGGACCTACATGGATGAGACAGGCGAGGGAGAGAGAGATTTGGAAAACAACGGGAGAGGCCCAACGGCAACTTTTGCATGAAAATGTGAAAAAAATGTAATTTTTATAAAATGTAGTGCAATAGAATAAAGGCATTTTACTCAGATTTTGTGGTCCTCAAACATGCCGGTTTCCTCACAATGTTTTCCTTCACCGTAAAGCGAGTGCAAATCCACACATAACTTGAAAAGCAAGTCATTGGTGTAGGGCCGGGATCGAACCAGGTTACCTACAAGTAAAATACAAATATTAAAATCTATACTTACACAAATTTCTTCAAAACCTTACGAGACTCTTCAAAGTTATCGTGTCGAAAGAACTCAGGCATCGTCGTTCTATACGTGCAGTATTTATCAAGTCGTGTCTTAGCTCTCTCTAATGAGCCTTTTGTTGTTATTATCGTCTTTTCCAAGTAGACTCGAGCTGCAAAGTTTTAAATATAAGATGAAAAATTCGTAAAATAAGAGAGAGATCAGGTGAATACCGCTCCGGATCGTACCTGGCGCAAAGGCTATCCATAGCTATACAACGCGGCAATGCCACGAGCGTTATAGGTACCTACCTTTCCGTCAGGTTCTGTCCGCAGTGGCCTTATTAGTTTTACTAGTGGTTTTATGTTTAGTTTTAATATTATAATAATGTATTATGCTTAGTTTTAATATTAAACAGTATTATTGAAAAAAAAATACATGAAATTTTAGATGAAAAATTACTCGATTTAATGCAGCACCTTCGATTGGCGGCTAGTGTTGTATTGTTAACATCCGCCACTAAAACGAAGGGGCGTCATAAATTTGACGTGTCTATGTGTGTGTGTCTGTCTGTGGCTTCATAACTCCCAAGTGGATGAACCGATTTTGATTTTTTGTTACAAAGAAGTTTTTAGTGGGAGTATTCTTAACTGCCGTTGTATCCGTCAAAATGGCAGCAGCAAAATGGCTGATTAAATATTTTTACAACTGCTTGCAACTACCCTAATATACCTACGTGTCAGAGATATAATTATGTTGCAAGGTTTTACAAAATTTAAATTTATACTGGTGTATTAAAATCCCTTTTTATTTTTACAAATTTCTTGAAACTGGAGCAAGTAAAAAAGAAGGGACTTGTTTGTCTAGATATATTAAGTTTGCCCTTTAACGTATTTGTCAGCTACCTGTTACCGTACTTATAACTAGTATATGCATTTTGCGTAAACCGGTTCAAAAAAAGCAAGCGCTCCTTTTTCATTCAAAGAGTCTAAAAATAGCAGAAAGGGCTTGAAGTCAATGGCCCTATATTTGCCCAAAGCTGTATTGCTGATTCTCGTCCAAAACAAAACAATAAAATAAATCAAAACATAATGTTAACATTTCAATATGTATTTACTTAAAGAATATAATAATATTTATAATTGGAAAAACAACTTGTTTGTGTATAAATACAGATAGGTAATTAGAATTTACTAAAAAGTATAGCATGAACATTAAACTCCCACCCAAACGTTTATTTTTTTCTACAGTAATATAAAACGAGCCAGTTTAACTACTTTTTATACGCTCTACTTTTTAAAGCTCAATGTTACAGGAAGCAGTAGACATCGTGTAAGTTCATTATCTTTAATTTTTATTAAGATATTTTTTTAATTAATTGCAGTTGCAAAACCACGATTTATTCAAACCTGCTGCTAATTTAGTCATCGACTTTATTTAACTTTACTAACTACTATAAAAGTTTGGATTTGGGTTACATTGAGATGAATATGACATAAATAAAACTGCTATAAAAAGCAAGCAATTTGGATTAAATTTAAATATATAACTAATAAATAAATATTTAGTCAATTATTTTTTACTATTTACGAACTAGATTCCTTTGTAAAAACTGGACTCAAAAAGTTCAAAACCGGGATGAGTGGAAATCGGATTCCTCTGAATCCGGATCACTGCTGGACAAAGGCCTCTGCCTTTGTCCAGCAGTGGGACGGAAGCGGCTAAAAATAATAATAATAGTTATATTTAGTTGGTACTCACAAATATCTTTCTTCATAAAATGAGATTGCTTCCTCACCCAATCTTCTAGAATATTGACGGCTTCCTTAATACGCCCTGGATTATCTAAATCTACGTCTTTTCTCACTTCTTGAATAGTATTTTCATTAAATTTCAGCAGTGGTACATCAGGGAGAGATTCCATTTTGAAAACTTCTTACTTCCACGGAGACCACAACGACACTGAACAAAGTTAGATATACCACATTGACCGTGATCGAATAAAAACACATTACGTACGCACTTATTTATTACTAGCAGCATCCTTCGGTGTTACACGCATCAATACGGGTTAGTAGGTAGACTACGTGTTGGTCCAGGGTCAAGGGTGTTCACAACCTCGTTAGACTGCCTATCCGAAGGTTCCGGGTTCGATTCTCGGCCTGGCCAACATCTTTGTGCTGAACTAAATTTGTTAGCTCTCGGTCTGAGTGTTAAATATGTACTCGTATGTATGTATGTGTATGTTGTATATCAGTTGTGTTAGCAACTTAATACAAACTAGAAATGGTTTAGTACGACGATAACCAGCGGTGTCTGAAATGTGTCCTAACATTTATTTTATTTCAATATATCTCCATGTATAATTACATCGAATTCAATTTAAGCTTTATCGTGAAGAGATAACAAACATAAATACCTACAAACACTAGCTTACATACAAACCTAAGCATTTATTATATTTTGTCACTTAATTTTTCAGCTATGGTATTATTTTTAGTTTAACAATGTAGTACCTTTATCTTACAGGCAACATTTCACGGTTTTTAGAGTTTTTTTTCTACTGTGGCCTGGCAATCCCGCTTCGGCCATTCTGGCTTCCGTACTTTAAAGGTTTTTGCAAAACAAACTTTATCATCAATAGGGCTTGGAACACGTTATAGCCGTGTTCCTCGGGTGGGATTTTGGTTGTTATCCATATTATTATCTTCAAATGAAGTGACTCATATAATAATGATCGAACTTCATTTGGTAAGTTCGTTTGATCATAAATAATATAAGTATAATTTACTCCCTTCCATCGATATTGCTTAAGTATAAAAATACTAGCTGACCTGGCAAACGTTGTTTTGCCTCACTTAGGGGTATGAAAAATAAATAGTGTAGCTTATATGACACGTTCGCAGATTTATCATAGCAGCGCCATCTATTGATTACTTACTCAACCCAGTCGAAAAGTATCGACATCTGTTAGAATCATTTGGAGTTAACAGATAATTGTGACTGTCAAATAATAAACGCCAATAATTAGCAATAAATTAAAATTGCGACTATAATTTAAGATTTAAACTATTCTATCTCTCAAGTTAGATCGAACTGCACATGGTGAGCGAATTTTATTATAATCGGTTAAGTGGTTTAGGAGTCCATTGAGGACAAACATTGTGACACGAGATTTATATATATTAAGATAAAGGCACTTGTACTGAGTTCATTCGCGCCATATATATTTTGAGCGAAGCGCCTAATGTGGATTTTTCATGAATTCTTTTTTTTATTGATGTAAGTATAGGCTTATGTACGTTTGACCGCAGCTAGCCTGATGTTAAGCTTGACTGTGGTCTAAGATGTATCACGCTTGCCCAGAAGGAACCTATTTACTCTAGATTTGAAAACCCCCAAATTGTACTTCTCGGGAAAAAGAGACTCAGGAAGAGAGTTCGCAGTTCTCACAATGAAGGTCGAAGCAAAACGCTTTGTGCGAATCCTCGGAACTTCGACAGTGAATCGATGTCTCTTCGCTGTGCCCCTAATCGTTCTGTAGTGGAATGGAGAAGCGAGAATTAAATTGTGCAGCTCCATTGCACATTCTCCAAAATGTATCCGATAAAATACAGACAGACTGGAAACCTTTAGATACGCAAGGCTGGCCGATGAGCTTCTTGGCTCGCCTCTCAATCGACTCTAACGCCTCCAGCTGGCATTTAGCAGAACCAACCCAAAGTTGCGAACAAAAATTCATATAAAATCAACAGTAACAAATATTGAAATTATATTATAAGATCTAACGATTCTTGATAATACCATTACCTACGAATAGTAAGATTAATTGACTAATTTTTATAACTTTCTGAAAAACGATTTTGCAAGCTCCATATTCATATATTCGCTTAAATTATAAAAGTAAATATTACTTTCACAAAACTTTTTTTTTCTGTTTAAACATTAAGATTTGTTATTTTCTCTGGTAACTTGTTGTACATTAATCCATAAATCATTTTTTTATTGAAGCGAATTATACCATCATCCAATACTAGAATAATTTAAAGTACATAAAACAAATGTGGACGTAACAAGTTTGACGACATTTCTGGAACTCATCATGAGATATGTGAGTGGTGCTAAAACAACCAGCTTTTTTTATAGCCTGTATATAGGTTTGCGTTTGACCACAGCTTGCCTTGCACAGCTTTTTTTAACAGCCTTGCTGTACCTTTAAAAAAAGAGAAGTAGATGAGGAAATGACAGAAAAGTCAAATCGAAGGAGAAAATAGGCTATTCCAACTCCATTTAGTGGTAGCAGTAGTTACCGGCCATAGCGTCGCTAAAGGTTAGCGACGCTATGGCCTAAGGTGAGACATGTCTAGTCTGGAAATACTGGCTTTCAAGGACGCTCCTGGAGCACATTTTCAACTGCTTGACGATAGATTTTCAAACTTGAGGGTGGTTGCTTGCCAGATGAGCACTAGAAAATGCTAATACAAATTTCTTGCTTTTGGCAGAAGTGTACTTGGTTTTATTTGAAGTAAAATTAGATTAAAAAAAAGGATAGACTTTGAAAAGTTTGGACACCAAAGCATCATCAGTTTCTTAATTTTATTAAATTGATTTAAGGCTTTGTCGCTAAACGACCATATCACCTTGCAAGTTAAAGTTACAAAGTTACAAAAGACCACATTAAAATAAAACAAATAACTTATTTTGAAGACCTTTAAAGGTAAACAGTTACATTAATGTAAAGAAAGTGTAAAAACAGCCTTTATTCTATTGCATCACATTTTATAAAAAATATTTAAATTAATGTAAACAAAAAATAAAATCAGCTTTTATTCTAATGCATTACATTTTATAAAAAATATTTTTTTTTTTAATTTTCATGCAAAAGTTGCCGCTTGGGCATAGGCCTCCTCCGTTATTTTCCAACTCTCTCTCTCCCTCGCCTGTCACATCCATGTTGGTCCACATCTCTTTGGGAATAGGCCCTTCCATCTTTTCCTTTGTTTTCGAGGATTTCTCTTGCAATCTAGAGGTACCTACTCCGTCACACATTTTCACATTGCCATCCTGCAAACATGTCCCGCCAATTTAAATTTAAGTGTGTTGTCCTTTAAAGTGTCAAATATCAAACCCAAAATAGGTGTAATTTTGATTGCGGTTAAAACTTGAGTCTAAGACGCCACCGAAACGGCATCATCAAATTCATTTTTAACAAGTAAAACTGCTGTAAACTTTATTATGGAATTTATGGAACATCAAAAGTAAGGAATTACTGAATAATGTTACTCCATAAACAACGTTAGCGGAGTAATAAAGTTTAATAATGATGCTGGCCTTTAATTTAACTTTGTAATACAATTTCCGTGTAAGCGAGGAACATTTTATTGTGCTACAGTGAGATTTGACAACATCGCTAAGATGGAATGGCTCACCAATTTCTGACTTAAAGCGAAAATTAATTGTAGTTCTTCGAATAGTATGACGTTTTTTCGTTGTATCGTTTCTACTTAAACTTCATAATATTCAATCATCACTTGACTAATTTTATTGTTTTATTTTTTTATTTTTAAGGATATAGTTATTTAACGTACTTAAATAAAAAACGAGTGTGAGGTTTGGGTTCCCACCAAACGGTGGGAAAACGTCTGCTTTCCAATCTGATGGCCTTGGTTCTATCCCTGTCATATAAAATCAATGACTTGTTTTAATGTGTGGATTTGAACACGCTATACGCGGTGAAAGAAAACACAATGTTTGAGGACCACAATATCCGAAGTTGTGTGTCATCCGCCAACCTGCACTGAGTTAACTTGGTGGTTTATGGCCTAAATCTCTCCTCATGAGAGAAGGCCCCGAGTCCCTGCAGTGGGAACGTATAGTGGGCTGCTTATAAAATTACACCTGAATCGTTAACTTAACGACTGCTTGTTCTTACTAAGGCTTGGAGCTTGAATTTAATATGTCTTTCGATTCACTGTAGCACTCAAATGAAAATGCCGCTTCTTACACGAACAATTAAACTGTATAAAAGACATCATAGATACGCGTACTTCTCGTATCAGCAATATCCCACAGAACATTTTGCAAACACTGGAAAAAGTTGACACACGACATTTCGTGTGTCAACTTTTGTGCAAAAAATTTCTGTATTAAAATGTTTTTTTACGCAAACAATTTTCGACGTGACTCCCTTTTGAATATATCATAGGAGCGGAGGCGAAAGACATGCAAATATTTTATTTACAGGCTCGGCTTTCCCGTTTGCTGGTAGAGAACCCTTAAATCGTCAAGAAATGGGCATACAAATTTTTTCGCTTAGCGCAACCAAGTTTTAGGTGAAGAATTTCTATGCATTGCGAGTTTATGATGAGATACATGTACAAGGTGTTTCTGAAAGATGTGATAATTTATCTGCTGATTTATCTGCGGGTCAGCTGTTGCCGAACTAGGCTTTCCAGCCTGTTACAGCATACAGTTACTCCCTGGTTATGTATAATTATTTATACTGGCTTAAGTAAGTTTAGAATAATGAATAAAGTTGTGTACAAAAATTAAGATTTGGTTTGTAGGTAATAAATAATACTGTGGCGTCTCTGTTGCACTTCATCACCCGCTACCAATCAGAGCGCTTGTTCTGAATCGCGCAAACGGTATTTTCAACGTGCGTACGAATGGTCCTAGCTACCATGCATGACCGTCGGACGGCCGTCTCCAGACACAATATCTGTCCGGGGGATATCCCTTTGCTAGATGGAGGCAGACCGTCGTCACTCCATAATACTTATACTACAGATACCTAAATATATTTACTCCCATTCGCAAGCAGATGTATTTGCCGACAAACCATTTGTGTTTGCTACTACCTCGCTCAACTATTGTGAGAAGAAATGGGTAAAAAGGTTTATTTGTTTATATTTTTGTTATGTTTTATCTGTAATATATTTTTTTATATGTTTTTTATTAATTGTAAGAAGCTCATTTTATCTTAATGCAGTATTTAAGACTAGTTCTTAATATTATTATCATAGCTTTAAGAATCACCTTGTATAATGTTGAGTTTAGCGTCTCCTTCTTTTTATATGGCTGGCTCTTAAATTATTACTAGAATAGCTTATGTTTGAAGTGATATGGAAAGTAATTAGTATTGCATTTTCAATATTTATTATTAAGCTCTAAATAATTAAAAATGGTGAATAACTTAATCGTGAATTTCATTTTAATTTTATTTTAAAACTACGTAAGTTCACGTACAAATAATTACCACAAAATACTTAGTCAAGCATATAGCCTTAAATTTATACAATGATATTTTTAATACACCTAGTCATGAACTAATGGATAATGTTTTGTATTGGCTAAGAACCGTTAAATCTCACTTATGTAATACTTATCTCGAGCTAAGTCGCTAAACGCCAAAATTTCGAGACATATCAAGCTGAATTAGCTTGAAAATAACTTACATTTAATATGTCACCCGACCCACGATAGCGTCTAGAAACAAATACGACTATTTTAGTGATATTTTTGTGCATGGTCATCCATCTAAATACTGTCCACATGGATCGTTGCTTAGTCTCGATGATCGTGACAGATCATCTAAGTTTGCCGAGCTACAGGCGCTGCGTGTGTTCAATACGTCTTATAAACATTCATAAAAATACTTACTTGCCTTATAAAAATTAGCCTCACTTGCTTTGCCTCAGAAATGGATTAAATATAACAAGATATGACACTTATTTCTCAGCAAAGTTCAAAAGTATATTTTACTCTGAGACGTCAACGTAAAATTGTGGGTAGCTCGGCACCCCTGAATGAAATTGGATGGCAAACGCAATTTCACCGTGAGACGGCTCGACTACCGCTCCACAAATAAATATAGCATAACACTTTCAGAAAATGAGAATTTTCATTTTTACTACGTAAGTGCTGGTAAGGTTACTATTTTTTATTTTTTTGACGAATCTTCTTCATTGCTAAAAATATAGAGTAAAAGGTTTTTTGCCGTGACAACGTCTTAAATTAGGTTGCGGCTGGGAGTCACTTATGAAAAAGTGTAACGCCCGGTAACGTTACGATGAGTCACCGAACGAGAGAGAGGCCCGCCGAATGCCTTGCGTCTCTCTCCCACTCAACTATGATCGGTCTGCCGCGCACACAGCACGCGGCAGACGTTGTCACGTAAAATCTTCGCCCGTAAAACCGACTTTACAGGCAACCATTTTTTTTTTAATTTATAGCCTTGTTATCAGTTGTGTTAGCAACCATAATGCAAAATAGAAATGGTTTAGTATGAGCAGCCGTGTGTAAATGTCTTAAATGGAAATTTGTATTATGACGCTGATGAAAAATAGATTTGAAGGCCTAGAACTATGTAATCATGGCTTCAAGTATCGCTTCAATTCGGCATCGTTAAGTAACGTGATAATCGAACCGAGCTTTTCGATAACTTACGCATAAATCATAGTGCGCTTACGCGAAATACGATCGCAATGAATTTAAAATAAACATTTGACTCTTCGAAAATAGCGTAAAATTTAATAGTTACTATAATTAGATCCACTTTTTTAACGAATAGACTTAAGACTTTTAAAACTCCAAAAATGCAACCACGCGGTCTTTCATTTGGCACAGAGGTATCGACTTCATTTATATTCAATCAAACTAGCTAGACCAGAACTGACTGATTCAAGGTTAATTACTTTTATTGTGAACACTTCCAAAACCTGATTTAAATTTGTACAATTATATTTATTATTGATCAGTTAAACATATAGCCGCGGAAGTAACGCACGAAAACCAATATAAAAGAGGAAAAAGTAATATAATTACTCTTTTATAGTACAATATTTATATTAAAAATAATAAAAAAAAAATTTAAAGACGTACAGAGGTAAGTACATTTTTAGATATTTAATAAAAGTTTTTTGTAAGTTTTATATATCATCAATATATATATATATATATACTAGCTGACCCGGCAAACGTTTTTTTACCTTACTAAAAAAATAAAATCTAAATATACAGTAGCCGATTCTCAGACCTTCTGAATACGCATATAAAATTTGGAAAAAATCGGTCAAGCCGTTTCGGAGGAGTACGGTAACAAACACTGTGACACGGAAATTTTATATATAAGATATAATTTCTTCATAATATGTATGTATATAATACTAGCTGCGCCCGCTTACTTGCCTTAATCCGTAATAATAATCATAAATAATAATTATAAGTAATAATAATCCGTATTAATACTCGTACTTAAAGTAGATCAAATTATCATAAATTATATCTTATATCTCGTCTCAATATCTTTTTTTTATATTTCAAATGTTTATCAGTCACTTCTAAATAACTTTTTTAAAATCCTCATACAAATTTTAAATGTGAGTGTTTTTAAATGTCCTCGCAATATTTATGTTGTTAAACCAGCGAACTAGAATAAACGGAAGAGTAACTCCATACAATTTCCGCATAGAATTTGGATCCATCTACGCACACAATTATACTGCTATCCCAACGAAACACTCACACACACAAAGCACACACGCGATTGGTCGCATCAAGGTCACACCACCGATACTAGCCGAGCGGGCAGCTGTTTTGCTCCGCCCACCGCGGTATTTTACGCGTGGACGGTGGAACCTTTTTAATCGGTCAAAATACTATTCTATTTATTCCAGTTCGCTGTGTTATACGAATAAAAAGACAAAACCAAAAATCCACGTTATGATATAAGCAGTTGTGAAATAAAATAACAAATCTTATTGGCAGAAGTTACCAATTTCAAGAGCAATTATTGCAATGGAGACGACCGCATCAAAAGGAATATTTCTATTTCACCCGGACACAATGGATCAAGTTCGTAAAGCATATAATTTAGATAAACCTGGACAAATTGATGCTGCTGTGGACCTGTTAGACGATTGGATAAAGAAACAGGCACATTTCAAGAAAAAGGAATATTGTGAGTAATAAATAATGCCTTTCCTTTTTTTACCCAAGCATTTGATCAGTAGGGCGCGGAACCAGAAGAGTTAGCGACACTTCGGCCTAAGATTAATCAGAACTAGTATGGAATATCTGGCTCTCAAGGAGGTTGACGGTTACACACTGTTAAGTGCTTAGCGACAGATTTTTCACACTTGAAGGTGGTTGCTAGTCAGGCGAGCACCAGAAAATGCCGTGCCGCCAAGCTATGGTTTCCAAACACGCTGTTAGGCACCTAACACACTGTTAGGTGCTTGGTTATTAGACACCTAACACACTGTTAAGTGCTTGGCGACAGATTTTTCAACTTGAAGGTGGTTGCTAGCCAGACGAGCACAAGAAAATGCTGTACCTCCAAGCTATGGTTTCCTAACACGCTGTTAGGCACCTAACACGTTATTAGGCACCTAACACACAGTTAGGTGCTTAGCTGTTAGACACCTAAAACACTGTTAGGTGCTTGGCGACAGATTTTTCAACTTGAAGGTGGTTGCTAGCCAGGCGAGCACTAGAAAATGCCCTACCTCCAAGCTATGGTTTCCTAACACGCTGTTAGGCACCTAACACGTTGTTAGGCACCTAACACACTGTTAGGTGCTTGGTTGTTAGACACCTAACACACTATTAGGTGCTTGGAGACAGATTTTTCACACTTGAAGGTGGTTGCTAGCCAGGCGAGCACTAGAAAATGCCCTACCTCCAAGCTATGGTTTCCTAACACGCTGTTAGGCACCTAACACGTTGTTAGGCACCTAACACACTGTTAGGTGCTTGGTTGTTAGACACCTAACACACTATTAGGTGCTTGGAGACAGATTTTTCACACTTGAAGGTGGTTGCTAGGCAGGCGAGCACCAAAAAATGCCGTACCTCCAAGCTATGGTTTCCTAACACGCTGTTAGGCACCTAACACGTTGTTAGGCACCTAACACACTGTTAGGTGCTTAGCTGTTAGACACCTAACACACTGTTAGGTGCTTGGCGACAGATTTTTCAACTTGAAGGTGGTTGCTAGCCAGGCGAGCGCTAGAAAATGCCCTACCTTTAAGCTATGGTTTCCTCAGGAGGTTTTACTTCACCGAAAGTTTGAGCTTACTATGATTAAGACATTCCGGGTTGTGAGGCGGCAGCACGCTAGACTGAGCTGACATCTCTTCAAACCTTTAGTAATGATAATGCTGCTACGATTTTATAATATTGAGTTTATTGATAGAATAGGTTTCTTTGAAATATTTTTCTTAAGTCTTTGTTTCCTGAGAATCGAGGGGTTTTCAAATCTAGAGTTAATAGGTGTTTTCTATATCTATGATAGCGTAGCTTAACAGCAGGCAAGCTGTGCTCAAACGCAAAACTATCACTTATATTTTTTTCCATCGGAGGCAAAAAATATTTTACTTACTTTGAAATTGAATATCCTTGTGATTTTTTTTACGTACAATTTTAATATGGTCCTTATTTATATTTTTTTACATTGCAGCAAGAGAATATATAGAAAGAACCATTATCCTAGACAAAGGTTCCGTAGAACGTGCTAAGACACAGTTGGACAAATTATTCACCATGAAGACAGTAGCTCCTCAGTATTTCGAAAAAACTAATCCTAGAGATAAGGATTATCAGACTATGCACGAGATCTAGTAAGTTAATACATTCATACTATAATTTTATTATCATATACTGTTATGATGTTTTATTTATGTATTCATCCTACTATTATAGTAGTTTATGTAACTGTCTTAAGAAGGGTATTAAAACACGAGTGAGAGTCATAATAGTTACAAGCGTTTTAATACCCGTGTTATATGCAGTTGCATACACTACTTTATCTTTAATAATGCAATTAATCAAACAACAAGAGTAAAAATTCACGCGTACGTATCTTGTCACAGTGAACTTGCCGCCATTAAAATCTAACCAATGAGAGCGCAGCTGCGCGCGCAGGGCCAATCAGGAGCGAGCGAGCGATGTTATAATAAGATTTTACGATATCGATGTGGATACGAGTATTATACGATCATGTGAAATTGCTTAAATTGAGTGTTTTGTTGTCTGCACTATAACAGTGTAATTATAATTCAAGTATTGGAAACATAAGAAGAATGTTACAACATTAGTGTAGATATTTTTTTTTACAATATGATCATATAAAAAAATTATATGAAAACCCTAAAAAAAGGGACAGGAACCTCCAGACAATGAGCAACGTGTCGAGGGTGGCTGCTTTCTGTATTCGACCCTTCTGTATCCATTCATCTAGCGAGAGCCTCTGAAAATTTGTAGAGTTGTCCTCTAGACAGTCCTTAAGCTAGTTTTTCGATATTTTATACCCCTTATGATTTGCAACGACAATACTCTAAATTCAAGATTTTGTCTTAATGTTATAATTATATTAAATTTTAAAATGTTAGTTACCTAGTTATCTTATTAATTTTATGGAAATAAAAACTTGTTCACCTTTTAATTTGTATGCATTTTTGCAGTAAGATGTAGTCAAACAGGACTTAAATTATACATAATTATTAAACAAACTTAACGACGTATCATTTCAGGAAATATCATGCTCTATTATTTAACGTGTATTTTTTACCCGTGTATACTTCTTCCGATTTAACTAATCCACAGATACGATTTCTTAAACATTCGTATCAGATTAAATTTCATATCGATTTTATTGGATAAAATATAGTATCGATTATGATCGCTAGGAAATCATTTTATTAGTTGCAAGGAATTCTTTTATAATAAAATTATATGATTGTGGAAAAATATTATTTTCTTCTCTTTCGTATGAGCTAAGTGGCCAAGCTCTGGTGTCGAGAGTTTTCAAGCCGCCCGAAGGCCTCTGACTTGGCTTAACGACTGCCTGTACTAAGCCGGGACCTAAAATTAAACGTGTCATCCCACCCACGGTAGCACCAAGATGAAAATGCCACTTGAAAAACGATAATCTTTTGTATGGTTACCCATCCAAACACCGTTGGCATCGATCGTTGCTTGGCTTCAATGATCGCGTCAGATCACCTTAGCTAGCCAAGTTACAAGCTATGGAAAAATATTCAAAATGCTTTTTAAATATTTTCAGTGCAGATGCTTTGCTGCCAAAACTGACAAAGGATCACTATAGAATTTATGCTGGAAAAGTATTGAAAGATGGAGTTACAACTTCGATGCTCATGAACGGGTATAGATTCGGTACTCTAGTAAGTTCTTTCAAATACGTATATTAATTTATTACAAATCATTTAAAGGCACATATTTAATTATCATTTAAATTATATTTAATTATGGACAAAATAAAAAATAAGTACAACAGAGGAAGTGTGAAAGTAGCCCCCAGCCCCAGTGAGTGAAAAGTTAAAGAGTGGAAGGTTGGCGTGGTATGGGCATGTGATGCGTAGAAAGGAGACGCATGTTACTAGGAGATGTATGGAAATGGTAGTGCAAGGAAGAAAGGCAAGAGGCCAACCGAAGAAGACATGGATGGAGTGTGAATGAGGACATGAGAGAAAAAGAAGTGAGTGTAGAGACGACGGCTGATAGAGGATAGTGGAAGAAGAAAATTAGCTGTGCCGCCCCATCTAGTAGGATAAGGCATGGAAGAAGAAGACATATTTAATTATTAAAACAATTATGCAAATAACAAAACGTATTAAATTGTAATTGCAATATATTATTATGTAATTTGCTACCAAGGATGGGTGTTATAAAAATAAAAAAGAGGTCCGTGTTTGTTATGCGACGTGTTTTTAGTTGTTTTGACTATGGTGCAGAACGTGCATTCTTTTTCTGGCCACCTAAGATGAAAAGAGACGGGGCTTCTTTAAATTTAGTTTAGTCGTGTGTATGGCAGAATCGCTACCATTATTGCTTACTTATCATCATTATTATTTACCCGTGTCAGTCTAGTACTGGTTGTAGGCCTCCGCCCTGCTAATAACTGCGGTAAATAGAAAACAAAATTAAATATTAAGTGTACTTCCGCTGTGATCCGAAATCCAAATTAAGACAAGTAAAGGAAAAATTAACTAAGATTAATTAACCAAGATTGAGTCGAGAGTTGACTCTCGACTTGTCGTTCGAAGAGTCAGCATCTCCTGATGATGCCTTGTGGTTAGGCGAAACACGTGTAGAGTTAAGAATTTCCGAATTGTGATAGGTAACGTTAATCTTAATCAATCTTAGTTAATTAATCTTAGTTAATTAATCTTGGTTAATTAATCTTGGTTAATTAATCTTAGTTAATTTTTCCTTTACTTGTCTTAATTTGGATTTCGGATCACAGCGAAAGTACACTAAATATTTTATTTTATTTTTTATTTACAATGGATTTCCGCAAAATAACGCCTGAGTCAATAAGTTAATAACTGCGGTCTTGTGATACTCTTGCCTTAAGTGTGTACTCGATAGATCGGATGTCATTGATTCATTGGACTCTTGCATTGCCTACGCATCGAAGCCGTTCCACTGCTTTACTGATTTACCCATTTTCGTTAGATTTTCTTCTTTTCTGTAGGATTTTATTACAATCAGTGAGGTTGTAAATTCTTCTTCTTCTTAGTCGTAGCTTCATTACTGAAGGTCGTGTCTAATACGGAGTGTCGATCACTCGGTTAACGATGGTCTTCCACTGTTTCCTGTCCTCGGCGGTCTTAAAAGCTTCGGCAATAGGTAGGCCAGTGAGCGTCTTAACGAGGTCTGACCAGCGGGTAGGAGAGCGACCTCGTGCTCTTTTTCCGTCAACTTGGCCAACTACCACGAGCTTCTCGAGGCAATCAGGGTTTCTTCGAGCGACATGTCCAAAATATCCGAGAATTCGTTGGTAGCAGAGAGTGGAAAGCCTCGTGGTTATTCGGAGCTCACCAAGAATAGACACATTGGTGCGGAACGCAGTCCATGGAATTCGCAACATTCGCCTCCAACACCACATCTCAAAAGCGTCAATCTTGGCTCTTTCCTTCTTTCTTATCGTCCAGGATTCGGCACCATAAAAGAAAATGGAGAACACCAACATACGCACTAGCCTCACTTTAGTTTTACGGGATATATTGCGGTCTTTCCAAATCCTAGTGAGTTTAGTCATCGCTGTCTTAGCCATTTGAATTCTTCTGGAAATTTCCTTTTCACTGCCACCCTCGTTACTGAGAAGAGAGCCAAGGTATGTAAACTGCTCAACGAATTCTAGGTCTCTGAGTTCATTAGAGCGAACTAGCATGCCTTGTCTGTTTACCACCAACACCTTGGTCTTCGCCTTGTTAATGGTGAGGCCAACTAATTCACTTTCTTTCTCTACTCTAGAAAGAAGCTGAGCCAGTTCGGTTGTAAATTAGGCAAGTTTAAAAGACTTTAACTTTGACGTACAATTGTTTCCATCAGTAACAACAAAAAAATATTTGGATCTCTATTATTTCCTAATAAAAGACATAAACATATTTTTTATCAGGAAGTGCTTTAACTTAACCTAACCTCCAAAATAACAAAAAGTCTTATAAAAACTGCGAAACATAAATTATATAATATAAAACTTATAATTAAAAGAATAAAGCTAGTTCCCACAAAAAAGCAAAACAAGACTTATTATATTACTCATAATAATGCGTAACATTTTTTGTTACTTATATACTTTGTCACGGATTCTACACACACATTTTATGCAAATTAGAGTATTAAGGTATAAGAAAATTCAAGGTCAGATTTTTTTATACTGAATGCGAGTGTGGTTCGTCGGGAAGTAAAGTTTGTAGTCTACGACACCGTGGATCACATTCATCCCTACATCAATCCAATGTGGATACACATAACTTGAAAAAACAAGTTATTAAACAAGAAGTGGTGAGAGAGTGGCATGAGAGAGGATTGCATCCGGCAGAGATGCGAATATTGAGATGGATGTGTGGAGTGACAAGAATGGACAAGGTAAGAAATGAGTATTTTAGAAGTGGTTTGAAAATGGCACCTGTGTCAGAGGAAGTGAAAAGTGGACGGTTAGCAAGGTCCATACCATGTGTAATGCGTAGAGAGAAGTAGCAGAAATAGAGGTCAACCAAAGGAGACGTGGATGAATTGTGTGAAAGAGGATATGAATGAGAAGGGAGTGAATGTAGAGATGACGGCTGATAGAGTGACGTGGAAGAGAATAACAGGTTGTGCCGACCTCACCTAGTGGGAAAGGGGGAAGATAAAGAAGAGTGTGGATGCACTCACTCTACAAGGAAAGAAAGAAAATCATTGTGAGGAAACCAACATGTTTGTGGACCATAATATCCGAAGACGAGTCATCTGCCAACCCGCACATGATCAGCGTGGTGGATTACAGCACATTTTTTTTTTCTGGTTATGGGCTTGCGCTTGTTCACAATTCACCTGTTGGTTAGCGATATTGCAATCTAAGGTGGAGCGCGCTTGCCCAGAAGAAACCGGTTCACTCTTGCCTTGAAAACCGCTAGATTATAGTCGCAAATATCTCTCTTCTCATGATTTATTTATTTATTTATTTATTCATATATTTAAATATAAACATAAACCTACAGCATTCCAGCCAAACCGCCTATGTTTATTATATTACTAACTTAAAAACTAGTAAATGCACTTATTACAATTAATAAAACAGTAAAAAAAAAAATATTAAATAAAAAAAAAACAAGACAATAATAAATATATATATAATGAACCTTTCACGGTACATGTTGATCCAGTGTGAAGTTGGAACAATTGTTGATCCACCTATTTTGCGTGTATTTTCGGCTCCTCGCCTTTAAAACCGATATACCCTGATCCAGCCTGGGTATACTCGTGACGTCTTCATGATAGCAGGCCACGAATCCCAGCAGTGCAATGCGTTATTATATTTATTATCCCTTCGATGAGTGTAATTTCTTTTTGTATTTTTAGTACTTGGATTATGCCAGGGCAAATGATTACAGTGCCGGGTACATAGGATTATTGGATTATAGAGACATCAACGTACTCGAATTTATTACCAAGATCAATGTGTTAGAGTTGCAGCAGTTCATCACGTTAATAATGGTAAGACTTTTCTTTGTACTAATTATTTATCGCTTTTTATGAGCTCTTAAATGGATATTCATAACGAACGCAAAACCATAGGTCATCGCTTGACCACAATTCACCTAATGGTAAGTGGTATTCTGGTCTACGGTGGAGCGAGCTTATCTAGAAGAAACCCGTTTAATCTCGCCTTGAAAATCGCTAAATTAAGTTTATTTTGGAACAAGAAATTTGGCAAGGAATTCCAAAGCGTTGCCTCTACCTTTTTTGACCGAACTGTGGTGGTTCGGTCAAAAAAAGGTGGAAGCAAAACTCTTAGTGCGTGCCTTCTAGGTAACTAGATGTTGGCCGTGCCGGGAATCGAACACTCAGGTTGGCAGACCGGCATGGGAACCATTAGACCAACGAGGTCATAAACGAGGTATTAAATACAGGACCTGGTGCTACACCCTTGCCGATTTCAATCAAAACTGTTCGTTACGGAAAGATGAAGGCAAAATGTATGATGCAGCTGATATTTTTCAAAAGTTAGATATAAAAGTTTTTTTGTAAACTACATTTAATATTTCAGCGGCGTTAGCAACCCAAATACAAACTAGAAATTGTTTAGTATGGGGGCTAACTAGCCGCCAGGACACTCATAAAAGAAATATAAAATATAATTTGTCACATTTCCAGGAAAGCTACCAGACGCGAATAAAAGGCATCCACATTTTGACCAGTTCAAAGACAATAGAAGTTCTGGTACGCATTTTGAAACAAGCCTTCAGTAAGAAGGTAGGAGAGAGGATGTTTGTTCACGCGACAGAAGAATCTTTGCATCAATATGTACCTAAAGAATTATTGCCTCAGGAGTTTGGCGGTGAACTGAAGTCTCTGACTGAATTTAACAGTAAGTTTCGGTCTTAATGTCTTTTTGCCTGAATAATATTGCGTCGTGTTATGTCCATATTGCCGCCAAAATTTGAATGTGAGTTAATATTTTAAAGTGAAGATAAAGAAAATAAACGTAAACGGTAAAAAAAACGAAAGGCTGTCTAAAGAACCACTTTATTATTAGTATTTTTTTTATTTATTTTTTTACACATTAGAGGCAATTCAGCGGCACACACGACTAAACTAAATTTAAAGAAGCCCCGTCTGTTTTCATCTAAGGTGGCCAGAAAGAAACGGCACGTTCTGAACCACAGACAAAACAACTAAAATCACGTCAAATATGGAATGTGCAGGCAGTTTTAGAAGTGATACAAGTGAGTGCGGTCTAAAGTCGCCCATATTTTCTACATTTGACGTGATTTTAGTTGGTTTGACTATATTGCCGAACGTGCCGTCTCTTTGTGGCCACCTAAGATGAAAAGAGACGGGGGTTCTTTAAATTTAGTTTAGTCGTGTGTGCCGCTGAATCGCCACCATTGAACCATTTTTAGTTCGTATTATGGTTTTTAACACAACTGATATACTTCATATACATACATACATATTTTATATAGTTACATATTTAACACTCAGACCAACAGCCAAAAACATCGAACCCGGAACCTTCTGATTGGCAGTTCGGCATGGTAATCATTACGCCAACGAGGTCGTCAATTCTTTGTAGATAATGATGATAAAACTTAGTATTAAGCGTCTCACTCAGCTAAGACCTGTAATATGTTTTCTTTTTCTATTTTTTTACACATTTCACACACGGCTGGTTAACCCAATACTGAATTTGGGGTTACCATGCCGAACTGCCAATCAGAAGGTTCCGGGTTCGATTCTCGGCACGGCCAACATCTTTGTGCTGCACTAAATTTTTTGGCTGTTGGTCTGGGTTTTTACACATTTCACACACGGCTGGTTAACCCAATACTGAATATGGGGTTAAGCAGCCGTATGTGAAATGAGTAAAAAAAAAGAAAAAAGATAAAGAATACTCATTTTGCTTGTAATTTCAGATGACTGGGTAGAGGAGTTCAGTAAAAAAGAAAACGCTGCGTACTTTGAAGACATGAGCCAGGCTCAAGTTGATGAAAACCTCAGAATTGGCAAATCAAGTATTAACAACGATCTATTGGGTATTTCCGGTTCTTTTAGAACTCTATGCGTTGATTAAAATACCAAAATATGAGAATGTATAAAATGCCTATTGTGTGTTACCTTCTTAACCCCTGAAAAAATATATAGAGCAAAGACCTGCGACCTCAAATTATATCATTTTTGTACCTCCTATTAATAAGGCTTTTCATTAAATGAGTAGCTATTTTTTTCCGCATTTTTCATTTCTAGGGTTCCATAGTTCCCAAGGGAACGATAAACGAACTTATAGACAGATGGACAGCAAATTTTAGAAATATAGTCTTGTTCGTAGACCCTATATCTAAAATTTTGATGTCCATCTGTCTATCACCAGGCTGCATCTCATGAACCATAATCATAAGACATGTGATATTGTCACTGATGATGTATTTTTGTTGCTGCTATAACAACAATAACAAAGTAAGAATAAAATAATAATTAAAGGAACTTCCCATACAACTAACTGGTAGAGCTTTAAATAGTCACTGAATAATTAGTTACATACACACACATCCAATTTTTTTGCTAACTTAATTGCTAGTAGACTCATAATACGAGTACGTTTAACTAAAAAAAAGTCGTTAAAATATCATAATATATTAAAAAAAAACATACAAGAATATGAAATAGAAACAAATACAAAAAAGCCAGCGGTAGATAAATGCTACTTAAAGCATTAGGTTCAATTTTGTCCAGCTAACTGATGGATCTAATAACTCGGGGGAGTATTATCTCTCTTCTGTAGTGAAGCAGTAGTTTATTTCCAATTTGTATTATACATGTACATTTATTATCAATAATATAAACACAAGTCGGGTTTTCCTTCCTGACGCTATAACTCCAGAACGCACGAACCGATTTCCACGGTTTTGCATTCGTTGGAAAGGTCTTGAGCTCCGTGAGGTTTGAAAAAAGGTTTAAAATTATAAATTCATTTTTGTTTAAATCAGGGAACATGACAATTTTGTGCGAAACGGAATTTGCCAGGTTTGCTAGTTAATGGTTGAACAAGACACACATATTATTATGTATATGCACCAGCCCCCGGCTTTAAGGCCTAGCGAGGGAACGCCGTATAGGTTTAAGTCGGTAGTGGTCGCCACTCTGGCACCGATCCCGACATTCCCCGCCGCCTCCCCATTTCCTCCATGGCAAAAAAGAAAAAAGTGTTTGCTAGTTATAAGAATAAAAGAAGGTTAATAATTTACCGATCATTCCAACGAAAAGTAAACTGCGTAAGCAATATGTTTTGTCTAACAATGTTTCTTACAACCATGGTCAGAGGAAGTATAGACGGAACAATAAAAAAAATACATACGGAAACTTTTTCTGCACGAGCCCTACTTACAGTTGACCAGATATTATAAACTAGCAGCTAATAATATTGATATATATGACGTGTTATTGAACTGCAAATGGTATCATTTTACAGTTAATCCTCCCCAAGTCCGGTATTTAAGCCACTCTTAATGATAATAGCCACTGCTATTTGTCGCAATAAATTCGTATTAATGAATTTCATTACAAACTCGATTAACTAAACTGATTGTTGTTGGCATTCAGATAATTGAAATGCCGGATAATCGAAAGTATGGAAAATCAAGTAATCAGGTATTGAGAATATTTCAGTATGCACATACATAATTACATACATTTAATAAAAACAACTAATACACAAATCTCAATTCAACGGAATTGGGCGGAATGATGCCAGATCTGAACCTTTCATGTTTGCATACATGCGACTTGTAAGTACATTTAATACAATTGGTCTGTAGTCCGGATAATCGCGAATCCGTATAACTGAGGGCCAGATAATCGAGTTTCTACTGTACTAGCAGCAGGTGCTATTGTGAATAATAATTTTAACGAACTGATAATGGTTATTTTATGCCTATGTAAATTTACCAATCAAATATGTATGAATACCGTAGCTGCGCTCTGCGGTGCTACCCGAGTTTATTCAGGCCACAATATACATTCGGGGTAAAAAGTAGCCTATATCATGTTAATCCAAGAAAATAATCAAAAAATAAAAGTGAATAAGTGTGAAAAACAAACACACTTTACGCACAAAATTTTGCAATTATAATATTAGTAGGATGTGATACTAAGAAAACCGAAGAATTCTCGTACATACTCGTACATTTGGCAACGCTACTCCAATTATGTATACCTGCTCTTGGAAACCTCATTTTTATTCTCTAATCTGTTTAGCAGTTATAATTTCCATAGTCACATAATAAATATTAAGTAACATTTTAGACAACTGTCGCACCACTAAGCATAGTAATTTTTGTACCTATTGCGAATTATAGCAGTGGCTATTATCATTAAGAGTGGCGATAATTACCAGTGGCTTAGAAACCAGACTTGGGGGCTGATAAATGATAACATTATGTGCACTCATTTCAAATATCATTATTATAATGAATAATAAATATTAGGACACATTTCACACACGGCTGGTAAACCCCATACTCAACCATTTCTAGTTCGTATTATGGTTGCTAACACAACTGATTTACTACATATACATACATATTTTATATAGATACATATTTAATATCCAAACCGACGATCACCAAATTTAGTTCAGCACAAAGAAGTTGGCCGTGCCGGTGATAGAACCTGGAACCTTCTGATTGGCATGGTAACCATTACGCTAACGAAGTCATCAAAAATTATTAAGAGCTAAAGTTTAAATATTTTGGATATATTTTTTACATAAAGTACATTTTTAATATTAATAATTACAGTGGTTTAGGATTAAATCAGAGTTAATACTAACAATAATAACACAAACGTATCAAATTAAGATTAAACCAGCTGAGATAGACCAAAGCTTATTCAGGGTCAAATTAACATAAACGCTATACACAAACTTTGTTTTAAATACGCGCATGAATTAAGTTGATCAGTTGAACCAATAGCTTCGGGAGTACCACACGAAAACCCATAAAATATAGTGAAAAAATCATAATTGTTATTTTTGAAGTAAAATAAATCGATATTTTATAGAGAAGCTAATTTTAAGAGGTTAGTACGTAATTTTATTGTAAAGACTGAAATATTGCGTTATTTTTTACTCATTTTTCATGGAATCTAGGCGGCCTCTCCGCTACGATATCAGTTACATTTAGGTATATAATTGTGGTCAAATGCTAATTTGTACAGTTAAAAAAACCGTATAAGTTCTAGCCTTAGGTGTTATATTATTTGTTTTAACCCTATTGTTTTTATGTACGAATTATTTTGTATATTTTTTTAAGTCTGAACAGTTTCAATTACTTTGTTTTTTTCCACTACACATTGGAACAATTGTCTTTGATACACTTAACAAACAAAAAAAGATAAAACAAACCAGAACTAAAAAAAACAGATTCACTATTTAAATTAAATAATATGTTATCGACAGACGCAAGTTAAAAGAATAACCATATTGTGCAATGGAGAAGACCCCGTCAAATGGAATATTACAATTCCACCCGGACACAATGGATCATGTTCGTAAAGCATATCTCTTAGATAAACCTGGACAAATTGATGCTGCTGTAGATTTGTTAGAGGATTGGATAAAAAAACAGGCACATTTCAAAAAGAAGGAATATTGTAAGTATTTTATAATTCTACCATTTTATTTGCACTTACTCGTAAGTAATCCACGAAAAATACTAACACTAAAATAATAATATAAAGTAAAATTCACTAAAAATAAAATCCCCGAAAATTCAGTCGATTACATTTGACCTAATACGATTTGAACATCCTTTCTATTTTGTGTCGTTTTGTACAGACTGTCTCTGTTATTTGATGTCGTTATTTTAGTCACCTATCTGATTTGGAATAACTAAAACAAAATCTGTTTTTTTTTAATCTTTAAACTCAAGTCCAAAAACATCGGGAAATTATCTTCTTTCTGTAGGCATGTGTTTGTACGTGTATTTCTTTCTATCTTTTTTGTTAGAAAATAATAACAATAATATACTTTATTGCACACCAAGAAATAGAGAAATAAATACAAGGTAAGGAAATTGTATTAATAGGGAGTGTTCTTGAGCTATGTAAGATGAAAAGCGATCCAAGATGGCTGAGCTACAAAATGGCGTTATACGCATAATATTTTCACAACTCGCTCAATATCGGGATATCAAATGAAAAGGCATGACATATTTATACATAGTAGTAGACAAACACTATGATTAATTTCTATTATATAATATCTGATAATAGTTTTGTTTTTTTTTTATTCCAAGATGGCCGCATTCACAAAATGTCGCCTCCCAAACTATAACTATTAAATGTTTATAATTTATACGTGTTATATACCGTGGCAATAGTTGGCTGACAATTGCAATAAATTGTAAACCTACAATTTAATATTTCTGTTAAAGAATAATTTGTGTTTGTGAGACATCGGTTTCATGTTTTATTATTGTATGTAAAATGAGATGGAACAGCAACATTCAATTATCTACAGAATACTTAGCAGGCAAAATATGTAACTTTTTGCCTAGAAGCATATTTTATTGCCAATCCATACCTCATTCGACGAGGGCGTTGACATCAAATTACAGTTATACTTACAGTTCCAATATTAATTAAGAGACATAAGATGTCGCAATACTGATTTGAGTAAAAAGGCTGAGGGACATAGTTTTATATAGAAACTAGCTAACCCGGCAAAACGTTTCTTTTGAAATACGGCTAAAACACTGAAATTGATTAGTTACATCGAGAATCATTAATAAATAACTAAAATGGCCATAAAAAATTAGAGTTGTATGTATTTTTTAATTCCACATTATGAAAAAACATCATCAAAAAGTTTTAAAATAATATTTAAGGGTTAACAACCCTTATCATTGAAGGGTATGGAAAATAGATAGTACCTAATTCTAAGACCTACTGCATACGCATATAAAATTTGGTAAAAATTGGTACAAGCCGTTTCGGAGAACTACGGTAACTAACATTGTGACATGGAAATTTTATATATAAGAAGATATATGATCGCAAAAATATAACACTGATTGAACCAAGAATTTAAAATAAACAAGTATTACGCCCTATTTTTGACTTGTAACTTTGGTGTTATCAATAAATGATTTGTATTTGTAATTGTCGGCCATCTTAGATTTTGTGTTCATCATAATGAATTAACTGTCCTAGCCCTTTCATATTAATTGATAAGTATATAGAGAGGATTGAAAGAAAAAATGTAATCCGCCAATATATGACGGCAGCTATTTTGAACCAATTTTCACCAAAAATAGCTAAAAACACTCTTAAGAGATAGCATAAGTATAAGCAGCCCACTATACGTTCCCACTGCTGAGACTCGGGCCATTCCTCACGTGAAAAAATACACATAAAAAAAATGCTGGCTTTTATTTCGACCAGAAACTAGGCATTACCATCCAACGTGGCAATGCTGCTAGCCTTATGTGCACCTTTTCCTCTACCCCTGGTCTTCTTAGGTTCAATATTAGTTAGTTATGTTGTGTATGTATTTTTATATTTTTAATAAATAAATATGTTGGTTTATGAAATAAATAAAGACGAACTCGTTGGCGTAATGGTTACCATGCCGGACTGCCAATCAGAAGGGTCTGGGTTTGATTCCCAGCACGGTCAACATCTTAGTGCTGCCAAATTTGTTGGCTGTTGGTCAGGGTGTTAAAATATATGTATCTATATAAAATATGTATGTATATGTAGTATATCAGTTGTGTTAGCAACCATAATGCGAACTAGAGATGGTTCAGTATGGGGTTAAACCAACCGTGTGTGAAATGTGTCCTAATATTTATTAAAAAAAAACAAATTCGAATCAGCACATGCGAGAGCTACGATGGCACAGACAGACACTGTCGCAGACAAGTAAAACTAATAACATCTGCCGCTTTACGACGGTAGACGGGACTCCTCCGACGGGAGGTTACAAGAAAATCAGCATAACACCAGTGCCTAGTTAATGTTTCGGAACCCTTCATGCGCGAACCCAACCCGCAGTTAGCCATTTATTATTTGAATGGTGCCATCTTGGTTCTGACAATGGTATCAATGACAAAACCACATGTCTTAAATTTAAATAAAGCGCGAATAGAATATCACGGCAACAGATTTTGATGATAATTTTATGAGGAAAAATTACTCTCGAATGGTCTCGCCACAAGTTTATTTTTTTTAAACTAAAGTCGGTTTTCCTATTTTGAATTGTTCACGTTTTGCGGCACTCCTTTGATTTCGTAATCTCATACATATTATAAGTAAAATGATAATTGATCAATTTACTTCTAATTTGCAATAGCTTGTTAAAATTGAATATTTAATCATTCTATCGCTAATAGGTAAATCGACTGTTATATTATACATATGTACGTAATCTGGTTTTTTGTGGTGCTAGGTATTAATTTCAATCGAGTGTCACTCACTACATTTTTGTAGAAGCCAATGTCACCTACCAGCTTTCAATGCTACACTCTAACTGAAATTAACATGTAAGGTAAAATAAGTATAGCATTAATTTATTAAGGCCACAAGAGAAAAATCTTGAATTTACAGTTTTTCGTCATAAATCGGTAAAAATATTGAAAGAATAGCTTAAAGGCCGTCCAAAGAACAACTCTAAAAATAATTATACTTATTTTGGTACGAGTGCTAATCAGACTTGTAAATTTGAATTAAAACTGGTTCAAGACATCTAAAATTAATCTTTTAAATTAAATGTTTTTTTCGCGTTGCTAAATCTGATTTGTATCAGATTAAGAAAAAATATTCTTATGGTTGCTCTTCAGTCGGTTTTTGAGCTGTTTTTCCAATATTTACTGTAATACTGTAAATCTGTAATACTGTAAAAAGATCATGAACGAAAAAACAAACAAAAGAGTTTTAATGTACAAGACAAGATGTCGTGTGAAAAGACATGCATACTGAAAGTTCTTTATTTTTGAGTCGTTAAAGAAGAAATTGTCGTAACACACAGATATGCGCGTCATAATGTACATATATATAGGGCATAGGCAAAGTGTAGTAAAGTTTAATATACTTTGTCTATTAATATACTTTGTCTTTAATTTACTTTGTGTCTGGTATGGGAAAACTATTGAATTCCGCTAACTTCCAAAAGTCTTAGAACAAAAGTTTTTTATTTAGACTTATTAAAAAGGTGCGTTGATTACTAGTAACCCTGTTTATCTTTTTTATGTTTCAGCAAGAGAATATCTAGAAAGAACCATTATCCTGGACAAAGGTTCCGTAGAACGCGCTAAGATACAATTGGACAAATTATTCACCATGAAGACAGTAGCTCCTCAGTATTTCGAAAAAACTGATCCTAAAGATAAGCATTACCAGATACTACACGAGTACTAGTAAGTGTTTAATATTTTACTAATATTAGGTATGTTATTATATAAAAAAACTAGTTTTTATCCACGGCTTCACCTGCAGTAGGTTTGGTAAGGCAGTCATTAAAATATGATGAGTCACAAAATACAATAGCGCCTGGGGTTTGAGGGAAATTTGTATATTATTTTCACACAGACAATGAAATCAATAAGAAGTAATGAATTTGACAATAAGAAGAATTATAAATACAAACACACGAACACACAAAGACATGAACTGAGGAGCGTCGGAACAAAAACCGATAAATGTCATTCATTATTTTTTTAAGATGCCTATTGATTGGTGTCGTACATATTTTTATCGCTTTTTGTTCCGACGCTCCTCAACTAATGAATGTTTAGGACAAAGACTTATAGTATAGTGGATAAAAGTTAATGAATTGACTCTGTATAAGGCCACGTAAGATTTCCACGTGAACATGAAAACGTAAAAAAACTAAATACTTATTTGCAGCACTCTGCAATTAATATTATGGCTTATTCAACCTCTACATGTTTAATTTTGCATATATTTACTAGGAAACAATCCAAGTAAAATTATGCATAAGTATGCACGTGGTCGAAAGGTACTAAGCGCGGTTCAAAGTCACTCTGTTGTATAGCAGATAACTTAGCTTACTTTTAAAAATGATTATGAGTGTAAAGCTAAAGTAAAAAATCCATTTATTCAATAACATTACAAGGTTCAGTTTCAAATTCATAATGTCACTATCAATCAAAATTAAAATATAATTATCAATAACTCTTGTTTAATTAAGTACTCGTATGTCAATTTTCTTGTAAATAATAATAAAGTAAAATAATATTTGTGAATTTCGCGATTTCTCTTGTCAGTTTTATATTGATGTAATTGTCGCCTCGTTGGCGTAGGCCTCGATTATGAATGTACTCATACATAAATAATTATACATATTATGAAGAAAAAAAAATGTGTTTGTAATTAATCAACTTCAAAAAATGGCGGAAGAGTTAGGCGGGCTATCCATTCAACTGCTTATTTACTTACACGGATTTTAACTTTATCTACAGTTGTATAACTGAACCGATTTCAAATTTTATATATTATAACAAATTAAAATGTCTTAGATATTTCATAGGCCAGAAAGCTAATAGTAAGGTAAGATATCATTTTTGTGCGACTATGACATTTTATGTGACGTTATTATTATTTTTTACTCCTTCCATACGATAATTAACAATAACGATTTTTTTTTAACCCAAATGACAATTATCTTCATTTGGCAAGAGAGTGACTTTGTAGTAACATAGCACGCAATTTCAAATTGAGTACAATAGCAGATTTCTTTTGCTAAGCGTAACCAAGCTATTACGCATCTACCTCTTTTTAAGTAGAATATCTTAGGAAAACCCACAGTATAAAATAGCCATTGACTAGACATTTTTGTAATAAATATTATTTTTTCTCATAGAAGGATAATAAAATTAGATAATGTAGGCAAATTTGTGATCACGATGTAGTCAAACAGGACTCAAATTATAAAAACGGGAATTTTAAAGTGTCATTAGTTGTATTAGCGTCACGGCTTACAAGGAAATAAAATGCTATGTTTTATTAATGAACTTGTAGTTTCTTCGCAATGAAATCTGACTTAATTTTCGACCAAATTTGCTTAAATCACTGGCCCAATCTTTGTTTTGACGATTATTTGTTTCGAATTTAAAATATTCATACCTTACGTAAGTTTTGCGGAGTCATTGGTAATATACTTGGATTATCGGTAAAATAAATCGGTAGTCTTAGTAAATCGGTAATTTTGCTGTAAATGCTTACCATTGTAAGTAATTATACTTACATAGATACCTATGCACTTTACTTGGCGAAAAATGAATCTGAATTTAAGCCTTTTTAACAATGATTTATAGAAATGAATATGACTGCACGGATCATTTAGTTTCATTAAACTATTGTAAGTAACACCAAACGTTTATCTTATTCCTATCTCCTTCTGATTCCATCGTCCAAATAGCCTCTCCGTGCCATCATGCTCCGTCCTTATTGTAATGACTCCGAAAATCATAAATTTTCAAGTTTTTGCAAAAATATTTAATCACTATAAAGTTATTTACTTATAAACAATATTGGTTTACAGTGGTTTTGTTGCCTAAGAAATAACAATTATTTTGGGGATATTTATGAACACAACTCATGAAATAAGAAGAAATGACAATTATTTTGGGGATATTTATGAACACAATTCATGAAATAAGTAATGTTTATGCAGGATATGCTCAAATATTTATTTCAAAAACTGTTTGGAAAAAACATTATTATTTTGATTACTTTTTCAAGTAAAAATATGCATAAATAATGAAAATACGAACACTTTGAGAACTTTCGTGACTATGTTCGGAATCTAGGCACTTGAATACGTAAGAATTTCCGATGATATCCAGGGTAAAAAAATATTGGTGTAGAGCTGGGATCGAACCAGGAGCCGTCTGATTGGAAAACTGATATTCAAAAAACGAGCCACACACGCTTTGTGTCCGTAAAATATATAGTCGTATATTGTGTATTTTATTGTATATTAAGGTTTGATTTTATTCATGCTTTCAGTGTGGATGCATTGCTGCCAAAACTGACAAAGGATCATTACAGAATCTACGCTGGAAAACTTTTTAGGGATGGATTTAGTACTTCGATGCTAATGAGCAGTTATCAATTCGGGGCCATGGTAAGTTCTTCTTCTACAGTCTTCTGCGCATAAACGTCAGAGTGTCAAACCTTTTTTTTTTCTCACAACAAGTCAGCGCTTGACCACAATTCACCTGATGGTAAGTGAGTTTGAGGTCTATGGTCGAGCAAGCATAACTACTTAGAAAGAACCGGTTTACGCTACCCTTGGAAATTGCCAGATAATAGTGATTGGGGAATAGGGAATTCGGCAAGGAATTCCAAAATTTGGCAGTTTGGATAACAAAGGTGGCAGGAGGCAAAACGTTAGTATGTCGTGTCTGTTATGTGTGTGTTTCTGTGTGAATGTGTGTGTGTATATTATAGTAGTCTGTCTGTCTTGAATATTATATTATTACCCATTTATCTGTATTTTACTGTTTATGTGTGTCAATATAAATAATACTTTTCAGAGCTAAGATTGAGTAAATAGAATCTTTGTATGTATACTTACGGAGATATTTTTTCTACTAAGAAATAAAATACCTAGAGACACTACCTACACTAAATAATTAAAATAAAATATAAATTTTGCGAAATTATTCTATTATTATCATGAGAATATAAGACGTTCCCAACGTGAAGTATTTATTTCATATTCATAATTATTTTGCTACCAACTTTGTCACGGACTTCGCACACGCTTTTATGGCAAAAAAGGATAATATCGGATTCAATGTGACTGTGGACTACTTTTTATATAAGATAAAGATTATAGCGCTATTTTACCTATTTGAATTAATATTAATACATATTTGAATGAAGCGCTTGAAGCGCAGCAGTAGAAGTTCCACGAAAGTTATAATTCAAGTATTAAATATAATAATAAATAATTTAAATATTGCTAAAATAACTGACTGATATTTAAATAAATAACAATATTTAAATAATTTACAATATAAAAATAATTTATAATATTTAAATAATTTACAATATTGAAATTATTACCTATAAAATATCTAGATGATATATTTACTACTAAAAAAGTTAGATTTACTTTTTTTTTTTTTCTATTTTAGTAATTACTTTCAGAAACACACATTTTTAAATTTTTAAACGGCTATTTTTCACAAATAAAACTATGGAACTAATTTTACGGTGATTGGGAACTCTCACGATTCTTAGCACGTAATAAAAAATAATAAAACTAAATAACCAGTAGGCCTATAATTTATTAACGCAGTATTTTATAGGATTTCAATTTCTAGGATAATTTGAATAAATAAAATAATAATAAATATTAGGACACATTTTACACACGGCTGGTTACCATTTCTAGTTCGTATTAGGTATGGTTGCTAACACAACTGACTACATATAGTATATAGACATATTTAACACCCAGACCGACAGCCAGCAAATTTATTTCAGCATAAAGATGATGGCCGTGCCGGGAATCGAACCTGGAACCTTCTAATTGGCAGTCCGGCATGGTAACCATTACGCCAACGAGGTAGTCATAATGACCTTTTGTTCTTATCATTTTTGTAACACTGTGTCACGAAATAGATATACATAAATCATTAGTCGACGCGCATGGATCTCGTCTTCTATGTATAAAGAAGATAGTTACATACTTTTTTACAATTTGAAACTTAACAAAATGTAGTTTGTATAATTTAATACTATTGCGTTTGAAATCGATTGATTTTTTATCCACTAACCTGCAACTCTCTTTGCGAGAGATCTCAAGCTCCAGATGTGGGATTATAGTAGCGCTATGTGCATTCTCCCCATTCTCACAAATGGCGCACAGACTTGGTCTTTGACACGTAAACAGAAATTTGCACTCGGGGTTTGCCAACGCGCTACGGAACGAAGTGTGTTAGGAGTGAAGTTATCCGACCGGATCAGAAACTCCACTCTTCGATCCCAAACAAAGATAGTAGACGTAGCTCAGAAAGTCGGAATGCTGGAGTGGGACTGGGCTGGGCACGTCGCCCGCATGCCGGATACATTTTGGGCAAAAACCACCACCGAATGGAGCCCACCAAATAGACGGCGTCCCGGCCGCTCCAAGATGAGATGGCGGTACGACCTCGACACACACAACCCACACTGGAAGACCTTTGCCCAGGACAGACAAAAGTGGAGGGACGGTAGGGAGGCCTTTGCCCTGCAGTGGGCTGATTTATAGGCTTATATAGATAGATAGATGCTATAATGCAGCTATCGTGAAATCTTAAGTTGTTAGTCCCGTTTTATAGTCTCAGTACATGCAATTGTTAAACCAAATCAAAGGGCTCTGTGCGTCTTGAAAACATGGACACTTGCTGATCTTAGCCACTAGGCTCATGCGAATTTATTAAGTCATTATTACGTGAAAACTGTGAAAACTCGCAAAGCTTTAAAGACAAAGCAAAACGTAATTAACATTTAATGCAAGAAGTTTATAATAGAATTCGTTATTAACAATATCTTGAAATTATTTTATGGAAAAATTACATATAATCGCTTATAGCTATCTACCTCATAACAATTTCATAGCACATGAACAAATACAGAAAACCAAGACAGATGTTCAACAATCAATAATTATTATGATAATTAGATATTACGCACAAATACAGGCCTCAATAAATAATAATGACGCAAAAAGACTAGCTATAAAGGTAGTCTATAAAATAACTCAGGGCACGGCATCTATTTACACGTTGCTCTATTTATTTTACTAAACGTATTGTGTCTATAGATAAAGATGATCGATTTGACGACCTCGTTGGCGTAAAGGTTACCATGCCGGTCTGCTAATCAGAAGGTTCCGGGTTCGATTCCCGGCCCGGTCAACTTCTTTGTGCTTAACTAAATTTGTTGGCTATGGGTCTGGGTGTTAAATATGTATTTATATATAATATGTATGTATGTATATGTAGTATATCAGTTGTGTTAGCAACCATAATACGAACTAGAAATGTTCAGTATGGTGATAACCAGCCGAGTGTGAATGTGTCGTAATATTTATTTATTTATTATCTATACTACCTACATAAGTAGTTAAGTGCCTGCCTTTCAGATAGTTACTTATGTTATTTCACCTCGTCTCTAAATTCTTTCTTTGTGTACTTTCATACAATTAGTTGCCTGGAAGAGATCATTTTTACCGATAAGGTCGCCAGTTAAATTCCTACTATTTAAGTTCTTTAAGCGTTTTCTGTAATTCATTTATGTGAGTGATTTACTAAAATGATCATCTATCTATCTATCTAAATTTGTTATTTTCTTACTTGAGGTAGCAGTTAAATTAGCCGGATCATAATGCACCGTACGAATCAAACGAGATCTAGCATAAGAAGCCCACTTCGTTCCCACCTCTGGGACACGGGGCTTTTTCTCACGAGGAAAGAGATTAAAACCATAACTTACCAAGTGCGGGCTGGCGGATGACACATCTTTGAATGTTGTGGTCCTCTAACATGTCGTCTTGTAATGCGACTGCAAATCAACATAAGCAGAATTTGTAAAAGAAGTCATTGATGTAGGGCCAGGATTGAATCAGGGCCCGTCAAATCAAAACGCAGACTTTTTCCCACATTGCCTCATTTTTCATTTTTGTTTATTTCACTTGCTGAATTCTTATTTTATTTTTTTCAGTTCATGGAGTATATAAGAGGCAATGACTACAGTGCTGGTTTCATAGGTATACTTGATTATAGAAGCATCAACATAATCGACTTCGTGGCACAGATCAATTTCCTAGAGATGCACCAGTTTGTCAACTTTATAATGGTAAGTCTTTTGTTTAATTTTGTTAAACCCACTCGTAATAACAGGATATTAAAAAAGGATATTTGTACATCAAGAAATAATTTGCTCGATGGTTCTGTATCAAATGAGTACAACTGAAATACAAATCTTTGAATTGTATTGTCAGGAATAAAATCTGTCAAAGTATATCTTCTCTCACTTTTCCATGGAGATCAAAATGCTTATTTCTAGAATTTTCGATAGTTGTACAACAGAAGTTGTTAGTCAAGACATAATAAAGCTGCCATTTCTTTAGTATATTTGCAATGACGCAAAAGCACATGACGCAAATGTATTTATTACCTATATTTTTAAATATGTAGATGCATATTAATACATTTGATCAGGTTTGTCATAAACACGCCTAATTTATAGGTAATCTCCATCGTAAATCCATGAAAATAACTAGATTTCTTACATTTCTAATCCGGTATGAACATACCTGTTTTAAGATATGATGGCACATTACCATGAAATGTTATTAAATATACAAGTTCATCCGGTGAGCTTACTCTAATTTAAATTGTAGTATTTAAGTTTGTATATAGTATTTTAATTGATAATTTCTGTAATAGTTATTTATAAACAAATATCTTGAATAAGTTCATCCTCACATAACATCATCATCATGCCTTTGCTTGTTCACTGCTGGACATAGGGCATGTCTTAGGCCTTGCCACTTGGCTCTTTTTTACGTGAGGAAATGCATTTAAGCATACCCCACACTCGGAAAGGTGGGTGGGGTATGTCGGGCTCGATGCCAGAAGGGCATCACTACCAGCTAAAACCTCACGATGACCTCCCCACTGAAAACGATGGCATGAGGTTCCACTGTGCTCATGCCACTTGGCCCTATCCTGTGTACCCGCTACTTTATTCAAGTCATCGCTTCACCTAGTTGTAATGCGTTCTACACTACGTTTGCCGAGTCGTGATCTCCACTCTTTGGTTCTCTGTCGAATTGTTTCGCTCCGGATGCGAATACCCCAAAAAAGGCAGAGAGCTATGCAGCTCTTTCCATAGCTCAACTAAGACTCGACGGAGGTTTCCAAATGCTGCCCAGCCCAACTGTATTCTTCTAATCGATTTTCAAATTTAAGCTGTTTTGGAAACAATAACATATAAATATTTTAAAATACCGCGTGTTTATGACAGAACTAGGTTTTATTCAATTTAATTGTGTTTGATTTAATGCTAAGAATAATTAATAGTCATAATTAATAGTCGTAAATAGAGTCACATATGTGACTCTTCATTCACATTTGTGAAAAATTCGCTAAAAGAATAGCCAATTTACTTTTAAAATTGTGGGTACAAATTAATGTACAGAAAATAACAAAAACACTGCTTTTTTGCACATCAAAACGAGGAATACAATGATTACTTTGTTTTATACTTGTAGTTGTGATAGATATAATTAGTTTCTTGGCAGCGTAATTAAAATCTATTTTAAGCTAAAAATAAGTTAATTGTGGGAAAAACGGAGTAATAAAAATATAATTTATATTCATCGTCATTATATTATAACAGTGGTTCACGCTAGATCAATATTAATTAAATTTAGTCAACATGACACTAGATATAAGCATTAAAATTGCTTAGCATGACTTAGACGTAGCGTCAAAATCTTGAAATACACAACACGGACAATTTTTTTGGCCACCCAAAGGTCTTTTTGTATAGAACAGATGCTTTTTATTGAAATCAAAATGTTACAACATGCCCGCCCCTAGCTTTCATTCAGCTTTATCGCGCTGAATAGCTATGGCCAAACATTGCGCCGAAAATAAAATAATGAATATATCATATAATAATGTATATATAATATATTGTATGTATTTGCCAAAGTATTCCCATTAATCTGAACAAGACCGTCCTACTACAGGTCTTTGTGCGTTTTCTCGAGACGACTTGATTTGTCTAGGTGCTATTTTTTTTATTTGTACTCTGCAACCTAATTGCATAATCTAATATATAAAATGTCTATGTCACAATGTTAGTTACCGTACTCCTCCTAAACGGCTTGACCGATTTTTACCAAATTTTATATGCGTATTCAGTAGGTCTGACATTCGGCTACTATCTATTTTTTAAGGCAAAACAACGTTTGCCGGATCAGCTAGTTATAATATAGAATAGATGTGACTTAAATTTACTTTCTGTATACTGTAATTAGTAACTGTTTATCCAGAATAGCGATCTCCGGTGTCTGATACACAAGCTTGTAGCTCAGTTCAGAGCCAGAGACGTATCTCTAAAGAGTATCCTTGGAATAAGTATACCTTATTACTTAAATTAAGTACCTACACATGAATATGCAACGATATGTTTTATTCGATTAACCTTTCCAGGAAGGCTACCAAATGAGAATAAAAGGCATCCACTTTTTGACCAGCTCAAAAACAATAGAAGTTCTGGTACGCATGTTCAAGCAAGCCTTCAGTAAAAAGGTTGGAGAGAGAATGTTTGTTCACGCGACAGAAGAATCTTTACATCAACATGTACCTAAAGAATTATTGCCTAAGGAATATGGTGGAGAACTTAAGTCCCTGATGGAACTTAACGGTAAGTCTTAAAATCTTTACTAGAATAACATATAAACGCGTTTATGAAAAGGTCATATGGATCAGAAAAAAAATATATTTTATTTTTGGTCTGATTTAACCACCAACTCGTCTGATAGAAAATATTAGTTTTAATTATTTTTTAAATATTTATGTTATCGCCTTAAGATAAAGTTAAAGACAGTCACGTGTGTGTGTATCTCGGATTTTACGAACCGATACTGTCAATTAAGAGTTGAAACGATAGTTCAAATTAAAAGATTGCCATTATTCGATTTTCTCGATAACCTGAATCAAATTACAAGTACATAAAGCTCGGCAAACTAAAGTTGTCTGATGCGATCATCAAGGTTAAGCAAAGGTCGATGTGGACAGTCTTTGATGGATGACCATACACAAGACATTACAAAGTGGAATTCTCATCTGGACATTCGTGGGTCAAATGTCCAGTTAAATTCTTTATTAATACAATATTATTTTACAATAAAATTTATAATAAATAAATATTTTTTTTAAATATTATTATTTTATTGTAGTATTAATAGAAGTAGCCGTTGAGCTAAGTCAGAGGCTCTATTCGGGGATCTTCAAAATATTCGAATCTAGAGCTTGACCACTTAGCTCAAACGAAAAAACAGCTGTTATCACTTTACCGGTCTCGTTGCATTGAGTCAGTTATCGTCATCATAATCATTCTACTTCTATTTTCAGCTGACTGGGTAGAAGAATTCAGCAAAAAAGAAAACGCAGCATACTTTGAAGACATGAATCAGGCTCAAGTTAATGAAAACCTCAGAAACGGAAAGACAAACATAAAGAACGATCTATTGGGCATTTCTGGTTCTTTTAGAACACTATGCGTAGACTAAAATGCTAAATTATATATAATAAACACTAAACTATGTAGATATCATATTATAAGAACCGGAGTTTCTACTAAAGACAAAAATGTGTACTAGTGGTACAACCGTTTATAAATTCCTCTCCTTCCAAAGGTTGCCTGGAAGAGATCGCTTTAAGCGATAAGGCCGCCAATTGTGGCTCACTTATTTTGTAAGCCCTGTCCTTTTCTTTTTTTTAATTTTAATGAATGTGTCCAATAAAGAATTTTCTATCTAAAAGCCCCTGAGATTTTTTTTTGAGCAAGGATCTTTAAACAAATTAACTAATTAAGGAACTTTAAATAAATTACTGTATTTATCGTTATTAATTAATATATATTAATTATTAGGGTCAGTTATTATCAAACGTTTTCTATGTTGATGCGAATTTTACCAACTTTATTAACCAAATGAGGTTGTATTTCACAGCTATTAGGAGTCAATACCGAAAAAAAAAGTCCGAGAAGAGATTTACCTCTATACGTTTGCTAGTTCTTTAGATAGTTAGGAATTATGGATCTAGTGCCTGCAATAAAGTTTCATTATATTTTGTATTGGGTCAATTTATGGGAAGTAATATAAAAAAATACAATATGTTAGTATTTTCTCGCGAATAACAGAAAATATTTTTCTCTTCTTCTTCCTTGCCTTATCCCACTAGGTGGGGTCGGCACAGCAAATTTTCCTCTTCCACTCTCCTCTATCAGCCGTCGTCTCTACACTCACTCCTTTCACTCTCATGTCCTCATTCACACACTCCATCCACGTCTTCTTTGGTCGGCCTCTTGCCCTTCTTCCTTGCACTTCCATTTCCATACATCTCCTACTAACATGCATCTCCTCTCTACGCATCACATGCCCATACCACGCTAACCTCCCACTCTTCAGTTTCTCACTCACTGGTGCTACTTTCAAACTTCCTCTAATATACTCATTCCTTATTTTGTCCATTCTTGTCACTCCACACATCCATCTCAACATTCGCATCTCAGCCGCATGCACTCCTCTTACATGCCCTACTCTTGTTCCCCAACACTCAGATCCATACAATACGACAGGTCTAATGATCGTCTTGTAAATTTTCCCCTTAAGTTTAAGGGGCATATTTCGATCGCACGTCGTTCCTGAGACCTGTCGCCATTTCATCCACCCAGCGTTTATTCGGTTCGCTACGTCACGGTCAATATCGCCGTCGTTTTGGAGAATAGAGCCGAGATACTTGAAGTCAGAGCAGGCTGGCAGGGATACACCATCTAAGGCAATTGGTGTGAAATCTGAAGATCCGCCAAAATCACAAAGAAAATATTTTTCTCAATGTTATAAAAACCTCAACATTTTTTCCTGCTGTAACAACGCGACATGATAGCATTTTTGTTTATATAAGCGTTTTTATTTTATTTTCATAGTTAGGTACTATTGTATCTATTTCTTCTAATTGTTCAGTTAATTTATTAAATACTATGATTCCGCCCCGGCTTTGGACGGGCTCTAGAATGATCTAACTTGCAAAGAAAAACAAAATATAGCCCATGTTACTCGCGGATATATTATATATGTAGCTTTCCTACGGTATTTGTCTCTCAATCGTGGTCAAAAATAGTTTATACCTATTTTTGTTTTCTTATTGTATTATAAGGTTCAATGTTGAAAAATAAAATTGAATATAATGATAACGAATATTTCGCCGTCCCCGGAGAATAAAATGATAACTGCCATTATCTTCATTTTAGTGTTATTCCATTTTTGATATCTGTGGGTGCTGATACATCTGCTCAATTTTTTTCGTGACTCTAATACTGTTATTTACGGAAATATAAAAAATTACAATGTTATTCGATTATTAGACCCATGCCTAAAGTTACAAGAATATAATTGTATTGTTATATTATCAAAATATTTTTAAACTTATAAGTATGACAAGCAGTCATGAAGTTATATTCTCGTAAAAAATATTCGATTGGATAATGATAATAGCAGTTATCATTTTATTCTCGTACAAAACAATCTGTGCGCTTCGTATAATGTTCTGTTAGTAAAACTATTCGTGGTGCAAAACATATTGTCATGCTCTGCTTTCACTTAGAAGTTATGGTAATGGTTTGAAATGGTAGCTACAAAATTGGCAGGGATTCTCTCGAAATGTTATTGTTAAAACCTTAAAAGCGTGAAAAGATAACTCATGAGCAGTCAGTACATGGAATGCCTCGTTCAACTGCTGCCTTTTACCTATTTTTTTCTCTTGAATCATGATAAAAAACAATATGATTAAAAGGTTACACAGCGGTTTCGCACCCTCTCATTAAAAGTGCACTTCTGTATACTAATACTATATACTGGGGTTGCATTCAAATCTCGCTTCTGTCCACCACCATCTTGAGACATACAGACCTCACCTATTGTTTCTTGCGGAGACCCAAATGAAATGTCCGTCCGACGTGTCGTACCTTTCCTACTCAGGGTACACCCTGGAGCACAACTTCAAACCACGCGGGCGAATGCTTATACGCCCGTGACGACATCTGTTTTCTGCGTCTCCGTAAATTTGAAGATCCCAGCTTCACGATGCTATGGGTACTGGTGGACATAGGCGTGGAGAAAATTCTCTATGCCTATGGCTACCGGTCGCACAGCGAAGATTTGGAGACAACTAGGCTCATTGACTACTTCAGCGAGAGGGCGGATGAAGCTCAACAGCAGTGCCCGTCGGCTCATCTTGTGTTATTACGGGACTTTAATGGCCATCACCAGGAATGAATCCATACCTAGTCACCAACCATGCTGGACGAGAGACTAGGAAACTTTCCCCGTACGTTAGATCTCACCCAGCTGGAGGCAAGGAGCCACACGGGTACCCGACGTTGACTCTCATACACCTTATTGCTAAGGCCTTCTGTTAACAACTGATCCAGACCGCTACTCAGTGGCGATTTCATCGGCACTGGCCGACCACTGTTTAGTGAAGTATGTATTTGTCTACTCCCTGCCAGATCCTAGCCCAAAAGGCTCTAGGCGGCTGTGGCGATACAAGTCAGCAGACTTGGATGAGATGCGATCTTTCTTTGCATCCTTCCCTTTGGCGATGTGTTGCGTAACGGCTCGGAATATTTTATCCCTATTTCTGACGCACCATCTTCATGTAAGGCTCGCCCATGGTGTGGGCCTGAATGTGGACGTGCTGAGGCACAAAAAAATCTGGCGTACCAAGCCTGGGCTGAAACTCGGCAGCGTAAGGCATCTGATATTCGTGATAAAAAGAGAGCTTTTAATAAGGCTGCCAAGTCCTGCAAGAAGGTTATACAGAAGGCCCGTTTTGACCATATTGGCCGAATAGGGACCAAACTGGCTTCGTACCCGGCGGGTAGTAAAGCGTTCTGGCCCCTAGCTAAAGCGGTCGAAGCTAACTTCTGCCGTCCCTCGCTGCCGACCCTGCTAACTACAGGCCCATATCAGTAACGTCCGTACTCTGTAAGAGTATGGAACGTGTTCTGAATCGCAGGCTCCTGGCATACCTAGAAGCGAATGACCTCCTCAGTGATCGACAATATGGCTTTTGCCGGAACCGATCTACTGGGGACCTTCTAGTGTTTGCCACTCACATCTGGAAAATCAAGAAATTCGCCATCACCATCGAGCAATTCACCATCGAGAAATTCGGAAAGTTCTAGCGGTTTCTCTCGACATTTCTAAGGCTTTTGACAGCTCCTCCTACGGTTTGCCCTCTGGTTTCCGTGTGGATTTCCGACTATTTGAGAGAATGGTCTATACGGGTGGTCAGTGATGGCTGCTCGTCTGATCTAATGGCAATTAGTGCCAGTGTAAATTTGTTTTCAGATCACAGCAGAAGTACACCAAATATTTCAGATTTTCTTCCATTTACAATGGATTTCCACAAAGTAACGTATGAGTCAATAGGTTATATAAGCCCCAAGCCATGTGCTCGAATTGCAAGTGTTATGCACTGAGCTTCTTCTTATAGCAAGGCTTTGCATGATGATCTCATTAGGCTTTTAAAGTAGGGCATATAACAAATTAAGTTATCCAGACGCTTACAAAGTGATTTGTGATTTCAAGTCTGATTTTTACTATTTTAGAAAAATTTTGACTATTATAGAAAATAGCTCATTAGTGTTAACTTATAATACTCAATATAAATTACCGTTTTTTTTGGTTTTGTAAAAACTGTGTCCTTTTCAATATTTTGTGTCAAAGCATGACCAGATTCTGAGGCATGATGGCCGAAATTTAATATAACATTAGGATTTGTGAATACTTACCACACAAAGTTTTATTGAAATAGCTTTTAAACAACATAGAGTTAGACAATGATAAGGAGAATAAAACGATATTAATGCATTATCATCTTCAATTGATAAACTACCGAATAAAATGACAAGATAGTGATACAATATCAAACTTTGACTAAAAAGTACCGAGAATAAAATGACAAGTGACATTATACAACCCAACTGATGATTAATTTTGACTAACTTCTTATTTTTTTAATATCTTAATAATGTTATATTATATATGTGTTCTATTGAAGTATTATGTATGTATAAAAAAATAACTTTTCATAAAGGTAAGAACCATCTGCCTCCGACTAGCACTTTTTGAGATATTAACAAAAACATGTTTTTTGGCTCTCCTGAAAAGTTGAGTTTTTGCAGTTATCATTTTATTCTCCGGGGACGGCGATTTGTTCATCACTTTCATTATAACTTACATAACTAGTACTAAAGCTATCACTCTCCTCTATCATATTAAGGGTTTCAGCAAACCGATTACATTTTTCCTTCTCTTTGTCTTCTTTATTCCCAGTACTGGATCTGTTGGCAAGAGTCAGCACATCTACGTTGCAGTCAATTGTGAAAAAATACCGAGCATAATTGCTTCTGTACAATCCGATGTGCATGTTCCGAATTTCTGCAGCTTCCTCAGGTAGTTGCCTTACTAATATCCTACTTATATTATAAATGCGAAAGTTTGCGTGTATGTTTGTTACTACTTCACGCACAAACGGCTGAACTGACTATGATGAAATTTGGTTACTTTGGCTACTTTTTATCTTAAAAACTAATGGTACCCATAGGATGCGCAAATAACTTCAAAACCTATGTAACTACTTCACACTCCGACTGCTGGACTGATTTTGATGAGATTTTCTGTGACGATAGTTTAGTCCTTGGATTAACACAAAAGCTACTTTTAATCCCGGATTAACTTATTTTGTTCCAAATTTACGGCTAGCACGCCCGCCGGGGGCAGTTTGTTGTTGTACAAGTATATATAATTATTATAATCATTGCACCGGCACAACTGCGAAATATTTTTTCAAATTGGTCCAGAAGTTTTGGAGCCTATCAAACAAACAAACAATAAAACTTTTTTCTTTATTTTTTTTTTAAATAAAAGTATTGGTTTTGACCTTCTCATATATGTACATTATCTATTTAAAATATATATACAGGGCAATAGGTACCTTCTATACCTATATATATAAGCAGATACCAAAATTGTGTTGAATCGTGGTACTTACTGATAATGTATAAATTTATTATTTGTTTACAAATCCATATCAAGTTGAAATCAAAACGTAATAAAATTACAACAGTCACTGCTCGTTTCTCATTAAGATATATCTTAATATAACCGTTATATAACCGTCACCTTTCGCCTTTTTTAGGGTTCCGTACCTTAATTTTAAAACGGGACACTACACATGCTAATATAAGCTTTTTCGGCATGTCTATCTGTCTGCCACCAGGCTATTTCTCACAAGCCGTGCTAGCTAGAAATCTGAATATTGCATAAATAGTATATAATTTAATTTCCGTCATAACAACAAATACCTACTAAAAATAAAAAATAATATTAATATTAAAGAAGGTCACCATACAATAAACGAGTTTTTTTTTTTCATATTTTTTGCTGAATATTACGAGTCATGAATGTTACCTTAATATGTATATCTAATTGTAGCCCAAATGTTTATACGTAAGGAAGAGCCTAAACTCCACGTGTGGAGTATCTACAGCGTCCCCCGAGTTAGTATTTAATTAACAATTAGCTTAAGATGTAATATTTAATTTTTTCATGTAACTCGATGGAAGCAATTCGTGTCTTTGTGCAAAAAAAAATATTATTATTAATAACGGTCACGTCATGCAGCCACTTAACATGTTCACCAAATATTAACTTTCAAATAAATGAAATTATATAACACAACACAAACGTGTTTTTGCCATTATTTTTAGATAATGGTGCGGAACCCTTCATGCGCGAGCCCGATTCGCTTTTGACCATTTTTTCTTAAATTATACTGCAGTTGCATTTAGACAGTCGTACCGATTGGTGTGATGGATTACTTACAAGAGAGTAAGGTTTTAAAATTCAACCCAGATACTCTGGTTTCTTTACGAAAAAAGTACAATTTGGGTAAACCTGGACAAATGGATGAAGCTAAAGACATTTTAACTGCGTGGCTGAAGAAACAAACTCATTTTGTTACGATAGATTTCCGTAAGTTTAATATTTTTTTTCACTTTTCCTTTTCACTTATTTTTTTATTTTTATGTTTTGACACATTTCACACACGGTTGGTTAACCTCATACTGAACCATTTCTAGTTCGCATTATGGTTGCTAACACAACTAATATACTACATATACATATACACATACACATTTTATAAAGATACATATTTAACACCCAACAAATTTAGTTCAGCACAACGATGTTGGCCGTGACGGGAATCGAACCCGAAACCTTCTGATTGGCAGTCCGGTATGGTAACCATTACGCCATCGAGGTCGTCAAATACGATGTGTAGACGTTACGTTTGTCGTATTCGCTTTTTTGAAGATTTTTTTTTGTGCAGTAGATTATGTTTTAATTACATAAGCTAATTCACATCAATCATTATATTTCTATGATGATATAAGTGTGTATGAATACGAATAAAATTGTGAATTAATAAAAATAATAAATATCCTTTTTTGAAATAAATAAGAAATACTCTATTAAAATGAAACCATTGATGTTGATTTAGTCATAGACTGTGTCTCAACACCAATGGCCTCTCCCACAGAGTTATTACATGTCTTGGTTATAATTGGTTATAATAACATTCAAACTACGTTATTATTTATAACAAAATAAAATGTAATTTATTTATTTATTTAAGTAATTGGCGTCAATACATTAGAATTAATTTGGGTCATAGAAACCAGAATTATATGAATATATGTACTAAAATAGTTATCATTTATGCGGTACTTATGTTTTATATATATACTCGTAGATAGGTCAATCTGCCAGACCGGTGTGGGTTGAGGAGGTGACCTTCAATCAAATCCGGTTGGAGGAATACACACTATTTCAAACGGTGTAAAATGGGTGCCTATTAATGCCTTATTATTCTTTGTTTTAGTTTATTTTACACCCACGAATACATCATACATAGGATTACTACAAAGTGACGCAAAAAACGAGTGGTGGTAAAAACATCTGTTTTTACATCAGACGGCTCCTGGTTCGATCTCAGTCTTACACCAATGACTTGTTTTTCAAGTTCATGTGTGGATTTGCACTCGCTTTACGGTGAAACAAAACATTGTGAGGAAACCGACATGTTTGAGTTCCACAATATGCGAAAACGTGTGTCATCCGCCAAGCCGCACTTGGCCAGCGTGGTAGATTATGCAAGAGTCAATAGAGTATAAATATAATACTGTAAATACTGTAATAAGAATCAATAGGGTATAAATAAAAAAACTGAAAAACTAAACTTTCGAGTGAGTAACATCGTGCTTAAAATAATATAATTGATGATGATGAAATTAAACTTGTTATTTGTATTTCACAGCAAGAGAATATCTGGAACGAGTAATAATACAACTAAAAGGGTCAGTGGAACGAGCGAAAGGCCAAATTGATAAAATTTGCACACTCCGCACACTTCTACCTCAATACTTCGAGAAATGTGACGCAAACAAGGATTTTGAAATTTTAAACCCTTATACGTAAGTTTGAAATAAGACACATTATTTATTTATAAAGAAATATGAAATATATTTATAATTGTTGCGATTCAGCGGTACACACGAATAAACTAAATTTAAAGAAGCCCCGTCTCTTTTCATCTTAGGTGTCCAGAAGGAGACGGCACGTTATAAACCACAGACAAAACAACTAAAATCCTAAATTTAGTTTAGTCGTGTGTGCCGCTGAATCGCCATAATATCTACGAAAACATCTTTCATATTATGACTTATGAAGTTTATAATACAAAAATAAGTCAGGTTTTAGGTTTTCCTTCCTGACTCTATAACTCCAGAACGCACGGACTGGTTTACATGGTTTTGCATTCGTTGGAAAGGTCTCGGGGCTCCGTGAGGTTTGTAGCTAACAAAATTCAGGAAAATGTCGGTTTGCAAAAAAAACAACCTACACGCGTGCGGAGCTGCGGGCAATAGCTAGTATATCTATCAAAATTGTAAATACACATTTTTGTATGGAAGTCTGTTAAACATTTATTTTAACCTAATCATTTTTATGTTACTTAAAATTGTTATGTGTCCAAATATTTATTGAATATTTCAAGTGCCTACCAAAAATAAAATAAAAATGTCTAGTTTGTTTTACAGTAACCCACTCAACTCCCAACTATTAATGATTAATCTGATACATTTGGTACCTAAGAAAAAAAATATCTAAGTGAGCATCTCCACTTTTTTGGAAATCGGGTAAAAACAAGAGCGAGCATTTTTTTATCACCTATCCCTATTTTTTATAGCCATTTTAGTAATTTAATCATTTTCATCCCGCTCGATAACTGATCAATTATAGTGTTTTTAGCTGTACGGCAAAACAACGTTTGTCGGGTCAACTAGTAAAATATTTATAATTTAACTAGCTGACCCGGCAAACGTTGTTTTGCCTCACTTAGGGGTACAGCGCCATCTATTGATTACTTACTCAACCATGTCGAAAAGTATCGACATCTGTTAGAATCATTTGGAGATAACAGATAATTGTGACTGTCAAATAATAACAGACAATAATTAGCAATAAATTAGAATTGCGACTTTAATTTGAGATTTAAACTATCCTATCTCTCAAGTTGGATCGAACTGCATATTGGTGTGCGAATATTATTATAATCTGTTAAGTGGTTTAGGAGTTCATTGAGGACAAACATTGTGACACGAGATTTATATATATTAGGTCCTTACATATAAAATTGGCGTTTTTCGTACTGGCCACTTTAATCACAAATTTCTCCTCTTTGGTAAGGAATTTCAAATTCAAATTTGTACAGCTCTAGACTCATGTATCTGTGTTTCAATGATCGTCATTCATTTGTTTTTTTTTCTTCTGTTTTTTTTTGTTTGCGTCACTCATTTTACAAAATGGAAAACTTAAAATATCGCATTATTTACGAATACGAGTTCCACCGTGGCACTAGTGCTGCGGAAACAACTCGAAGGGTGAATGATGTGTATGGCGGTCGTGTTGCAAAAGGAAACACAGTTCGTTTTTGGTTCCAACGTTTTCGTTCTGGAAATTTCGACCTGCAGAACAAGCCCCGTGGACGGCCTGAGACTCAAGTTGATAATGAAGAGTTGAAGGCTATTGTGGAAGCGGATCCATCGCAAACCACGCCCGAGTTAGCTGCAGGCTGCGATGTTAGTGATAAAACTGTTTTAATTAACTTGAAGCAAATTGGGAAGATTAAAAAGCTTGAAAGGTGGGTACCTCACGAATTGACTGAAGCAAACCGGCAAAAGTGCGGCGGCTGCTGCGTTACATTACTAAACCGGCACAATAATGAAGGTATTTTAAACCGAATCATTACCTGTGATGAAAAATGGGTTCTTTACGATTATCGGAAGCGCTCAGCGCAATGGTTGGATCCTGGCCAGCCAGCCAAATCCTGCCCCAAGCGAAAATTAACCCCAAAAAAGTTACTTGTAAGCGTTTGGTGGACTAGTGCCGGTATTGTTCATTACAGTTTTCTCAAATCTGGCCAGACTATTACGGCTGATGTCTATTGTCAGCAATTGCAAACCATAATGGAAAAGCTAGCGGCTAAACAACCTAGGCTGGTCACTCGCTCCACGCCACTGCTGCTTCACGAAAACGCTAGACCACACACTGCGCAACAGACGGCTACTAAATTAGAAGAGTTTCAATTGGAAAGTCTAAGACATCCTCCGTACTCCCCGGACCTTGCTCCAACAGATTACCATTTTTTTCGAAATTTGGATAACTCCTTGCAAGGGAAAAAAATCAACTTCGATGGGGCAGTCCAAATCGCCTTCAAAGATTTTATTGATTCCCGTCCGACTAGTTTTTTTAGTAAAGGGATCAATGAACTACCTATGAGATGGCAAAAGTGAATAGAAAATAATGGTTCATACTTTGATTAATTAAATATATTTAAAAAAAAAATATTCGACTTTTTGTTCCTCCCATACAAAACGCCAATTTCATATGTAAGGACCTATATTAAGATATATTTATGTGGTTGTATTCCACAGGGTTATATCACTTCTTCCGCGCCTCACTGAAGACCACATCAGGATTGTTATAGGCAAATATGTGCCTTTAAGATATTCTCCTAATATTTTTTTCCACATTTGGGCGCAAATCGTTTTGGTAAGCCATTTTTCTACAGCTACTTATTGCTTTTGCAATGGGCGAAAAAGTGAATTTTATTTTTATTTAGAACTAATAAAAATGTAGGAAGTTTGTATTCTATAATGGTTCTAGTTTGTATGCTATAATAACGACCTCGTTGGCTTAATGATTACCATGCCGGACTGCCAACCAGAGGGTCCCGGGTTCGATTTTCGGCACAGCCAACATCTTTGTGATGAACTAAATTTGTTGGCTGTTGGTCTGGGTGTTAAATAATATGTATCAATATAAAACATTTATGTATGTATATGTTATAATAATATATCAGGTGTGTTAGCAACCATAACACAAACTAGAAATGGGTTAGTTTGGGGCTAACCAGCCTTGTGTGAAATGTGTAAAAAAAAGTATTCATCTTTGTGTATGAAATGGTGATTTAGCAAAATAAAGATACTGCCGTGCGGCAGGAACTTCGCTCAAATTCGTGTGACGTGGCTAAACTTGGTACAATAGCGCTATAAGATGTTTTTTGTTTTTAATCTTAAATAGGTTTGCGTTTGACCACAGCTTGCTTGATGTTAAGTAGTGCTGCGGCCTACATAGGTGGCGATTAAGCGGCACACACGACTGAACTAAATTTAAAGAAGCGTCTCTTTTCATCTTTGGTGGCCAGAAAGAGACGGCACGTTCTGAACCACATACAAAACGACTAAAATCACTTCACATATGAAAAATGTAAGCGATTTTAGAGCGCACCCAATTGTATCAGCTCTAAATCTGACGTGTTTGACGTGATTTTAGATGTTTTGTCTATGGTTCAGATCGTACCATCTCTTTTTGGTCATTTATGACGAAAAGAGACAGAGCTACTTTAAATTTAGTTTAGTCGTGTGTGCCGCTGAATCGCCACCATTGTAGCACGCTCACCTAGAAGGAACCTATTCGCTCTCAATTTGAAGATCTCAGGATGGTACTTCTCAGGAAACAGAGCCTCAGGCAGAGAATTCAAAAGCTTCGCAGTCCTCACTATGAATGTTGAGGCGAAGCACTTTATGCGAATCTTCGGAATTCCTACTACAAATACAAAATTATTTATTTCCAAAAAAATATAGTTACAGAAAGGATAAAACAAAAATAAAATCTTATGAAAATCGTAGGTAACCGCTTTGGCGAGTGACTCTGCACTAGGTTAAACCTGTCTCGCAGGGCTTACAATTGTCTAGATTACCACGGGTGATAGCAGTGCCATCGCTTAATGCCGTTAGTTAAACAAATTAAAAATAATCTATGTGCCAAAATAGCATAGTAAAATAAATACAGAGTAGCAGGTGAATGTTGAATGTATGTTTGTGTGAGATATGTAGCTGTTTAGCAATATCTCTTACCCGTTGCCCTGTTCCCGTATATTACAGCATCTTCGTCCTTTGTGACGTGCTTTGTTCTTATACTGTTCCCTTCTTTCAGATTTGCGAATATTTTAAGGTCCATGATTATTTTGATGGAGTCATCATAATACTTGATTTTCGCGGCATTAACATTGTTGATTTCGTGGGTCAGTTGAATTTGACTCAGCTTAAAGAAATGTGTACTATATTTTTGGTACGTATTAATTGTTTTATACATAAAGATAGTTTCAATAAGATCTCTAATAAATTTGATGGTAATTTATTCAATAAGTTTTAGAAAATAAGCGAGGCACTTCTAAGCCAGTTTTAGTGATTACAAATCCCACATAAATAACTTGGTTGCGCCCTATGAGAGCCAGGTATCTGGTAGAAGATTTCTCACTTGTCTACAAAAAACAGGCATGCATCTTAGGCCAGAGAGTCGTTGATTCGTGAGTTTACACGCACTGCTGGTCAAATGCCTAGCTACAATGTGTAAGGTTATGCGTTAGCACTGGTAGCAAAACCAAAAACATCTGTATAAATAACCATCTGATCATTTTCAGGAAGGCTACGACACGCGTGTTAGTAAATTTCTTTTCATGTCCTCTTCAAAAACAATTGAAATTCTAGTGAAAATATTCAAGCAAATGTTCAGTGAAAAACTGGGACAGAGGGTTCATGTCTTAAAATCTAACCAAGAAATACACAAACATGTTCCTAAGGACCTTTTGCCCTCAGACTACGGCGGCGATGAAGAACCTTTAAGTATACTTGCCGGTGGGTATAAAACATTAAATACCAGGTATTTGGATGTTAACTCTGCAGCATGAGTGTAAGAATAAGGCTGTGAAACTGCCCCTGCCTGTCGTAAGAGGTGATTTAAAGGGGCATCAGACTCGAGGGTGTTCGGAGATAGGGCTCTGATACCCATACATCGTGTCCGGGGTGGAGAATGGAGGCTTGTGACAGTCGCCATCGTTGGCGGATTGGTCAGGTAGAAGAATTATAATACTATTGGCATATAAACAGCAGAAGCGAGGATATCTCGGTGGAAAAACGTCTGTTTTTCAATTCGACGTTCCCTGATTCGATCCCAGCCCAACACCAACGTCTTGTTTTTCAAGTTATGTGTGGATTCGCACTCGCTTTACGGTGAAAGAAAACATCGAGAGGAAACCGACATGTTTGAGGACCACAATATCCGAAAACTTGTATCATCCGCCAACCCGCACTTGGCCAGCGCGGTGGATTATGGTTTATATTTAATCTCCTCGTGTGAGATGGCCCCAAAGCCCAGCATTGGGAATTCCAAACATTGAACATAATTATAGTGGGCTGCTTATATACAGTTTTTCAGATAAGACGCCATACACTCAGCGGGATGCAACTAGTATATTGAAATGTGTTTTTTAATTTAATTTTCAGATAACTTTTTCAACGAATTGGCATCGCCAAAAAATATTGCACTCTTCAAGGAAATGAGAAAGTTTCAAACAAATGAAGCGTTGCGCGTACCTTCTAAATACAACGGAGACTTTTTAGAACTTGCTGGAACATTTAGAAGCTTAAATGTAGATTAGATAAACGTATACATTAAAAAAACATTGTTAAGTTATTTATGTTGGGTTAAAAAAATACACCATGTTTATAAGAAACTTAGAGTTTTATTAAATTAGAGTACAAATTATTTATTACCTAGATATGCCAAGAGATTCTCAATTTAACATTATTTAAAAACGAGTTTGTCTCGTTTCAAAATAGTAACATAAAAAAACGAGTTTGTCTTGTTTTAAAATGTTGCTATTTTTGGTAAAAAATAAATATAAACAGGGCTGATCTTTACAATTTGAGTACAATCCTTGTCAATCGTTTTTTGTAACCATGATAATAAGGCTATATATAACTTGATGACGGCTGCGCCCGCTCATCACGAATGACCATTGACTGTGTTTGCCCTTGACAATAGCACTTAGTGCTTAAAAAAATCGTCAAGTGTATGTTGGACTTGCGCATTAAGGGTTCCGTATATTTTTAATGGAAGACCCCTAATTAAAAAAAATATTAAAACATAATCAAGTATTCTGGGAATGTTATAAGTAAAAATTGACAGAAAATTACGTTTGTTGTATGGAAGCCTTCCCTTACATGAAAAAGAATTTATATTAATTATTTATTTTGAAAAGTAATATATTTTTATATATTCTGTGAAAATTTTATGCATCTACCTGGATGTATATTCACGTATACTTTAATTGTGATTTTTTACCGTTTTTATTCATATATAACAAAAAAAATACAATAACACCGCGCTTATTGTATGGTGAGCCCCTTTAATATTTTTTTATATTTATATTTTGTTGTTATAGCGGCACAGGTATTATATAACTTATGAAAATACGAGATTTCTTGCTAGCACGGTTTCTGAGATACAGCCTAGTGACAGACAGATAGACAGAGTAAAATATCAAAAGAGTATATAGACATCATGCACCAACAAGAGTTTCTACTAAGAGCATAATTACTCGTATGTTGACATTGTTTTATTTTTTTAATATTATCTACATATGACATATTAAAATTCTGAAATGTACACAAGATGTATATTTATATATTTTTTTTATTATAATGTTATAAAATGACGTATGAATTGACCTGTAAAATATTGTTTTTACCAATAAATATGATTATGATTATGATTAATTATGTATGAATAAAGTAATAAACTCCTTTGAAAGTTTGTAGAGCAAGGATCTTGAAAACTTCAAACAAATGATTGCTTGTTATGTTTCAATATGTACGTACATATGTACCTACCTAATAAAAAGACTTTTAACAATGTTCGGGTACAAATATATTTGTTGCATTTAATATAAGAATAATAATTTTAAGTATCTATGTACTCTGCGATCGACTTTAGAACAAAAGGCGCGCAACTTTCAGCGGTTTTCTGGCTAAAAGGGCCTGGTATAGCCCAGGATAGATATTTAGCTAGTTATTCTTTTAAATAATAATTATTGGGACACATTTCACGTACAGCTAGTTAACCCCATATTGAACCATTTCTAGTTCGTATTATGGCTACGTCATACTAAATACATGAATACTTTATATCTATACATATAATATTTAACACCCAGCCAACAAATTTAGTTCATCACAAATATGTTGGCCGTGCCGGGAATCAAACCCGGGACCCTCTGGTTGACAGTCCGGTATGGTAACCATTACGCCAACGAGGTCGAGTCAGGTCGAAGTTATGTTTTTATGTTTACTAGTGTTTATGGTATTTATAATGATACTAGCTGACCCGGCAAACGTTGTATTGCCTTAGTAAAAAAAAAAATACTAAATATACAGTAGCCGATTCTCAGACCTACTGAATACGCATATAAATTTTTGTAAAAATCGGTCAAGCCGTTTCGGAGGAGTACGGTAACAAACACTGTGACACGGAAATTTTATATATAAGATTGTGTCTGCTTGCAATGAAGATTGTTTATAATTGACTGGTTATAAGGACCAAATTATAGGTTGTTAATCGAAATAATGAACTATCTATATAAAAACAATAGAACAACAGAATTATCTCACGATTAACAGAACAACTATCGAAGTTTTATTTGTTGGAGACAGTCGATCGATATTACAAAAATTAATAAATATCTACTGTGCTGCTGAAAATATTCAAAGAATATAATAAATTTTACTTTTTAATGGTCACGAAATTGTCTAGAAGCTTGTTATTTTTATCAAGCTTATTTGTTTCATAATTGTTAACTGATAATATTATATGAATTTATTTTGTGAAATTCCTACTGCAGCGCTTCAAGCGCTTCCCTTGTATATGTATCGCGCGGCTGAACTTGGTAAAACATCGCTTTAAGCAAGCGAGAGGACATTCACTTTTAAGCTATTGTACCTTTCGGCAGTGGATTTTTCACGAAATAACTTTAATTTTAAATTAACAATTAGCAACATTGAAATTATAACCTCTAACGATCCAAGAATATCATTACGTACTTAAACAAGTAACATTTATTTAAATTTATTTTTTAAGGAACACATTTAAATATTTTTAAAACTTTACAAAGAATAAAACTATAGTGTCAATTTTACGTAATAGTGTTTTGAAGCTCTAACGACTCTTAACACCGAATTAAAGCACTATAATAAAACTGACTAACCCGTAACTCTATAATGTACGCAGGATTTTATAGTATTTTTTTAAATAATATGCTACTTTGCTTCTTTATTTTATACTTTATCAACAATATTCGCTGGCCAGCATGTTCAAATCAAACATAACATATATTAAATTTACAAATAATTATATTTAACAGGACTTAAGAATATTTACAAAGCTTAGAAAAGACGAAAATTTAGTAAACTAAAAAAATAATAAAAACAAAATAAAAATTAAGACACCCGCCTAAACGTGCCCATCAGGCTTGCCGCATTGCCTCTTTGTATTGCAAGGGAAATTTGTTGCACAAGGTATTCCCCGGCCCGCGGGTCCCGCCGCCTATCGCGAAGACGCCGCCCCAAATTTGCCATAAACTTTTTTGCTTCTGAACCCCACGGCCCAGCAACCTCTACGGCAAACGGCACGAACTCATACGCTGATTCCAAGGCAGCGTATTTCGTATGTTTGCACAGATAAATAAATAAATCAAATGTATTTATTTGCAGAGTCAAATTCAAATTCAAATTGTTTATTACAGATAATTACAAAATTATTAAACAAAACAAATATTATAAAAATGAACATTAATAATGATATGATATGGCGACCAGCACTTACACTGAGAACTAGTCTCGTGCCGTAAGAGCTGTTTTCTTCAGGGTACCTTCATACAATATAGTTTCGTAAACTACTTCCATTTTACATTATTTAATTTCACAGTATTAAATTTCAGTAATGAAAATAGGATTTAGAATAGTTTAGTCATAATAATAATAGGATTTGAGATAAAATAATGAAGAAGTACTAAAGAAATTTATCTATTAATGTTAGTGTGTGTGTGTGTGTGTGTGTGTGTGTGTGTGTGTGTGTGTGTGTGTGTGTGTGTGTGGGTGTGTGGGTGTATAGGTCGAGATATGTTACATGTTGGATAATGTGTCAAGGAGGATGGATATATACATTATAGATATGTATGTATATAATCACATCGCACCGCAGTCTCGTACCAAGTTTTTCCTCGTTATGCACTAAGTATTTATAAGCGAGATTTGAACCTTCTCATATACTATGTGACCTTGGTCGTGACTTTACAAGTGGTACAATATTTTTTTTTTTAAATAAAAACAACAACAACATTTATTTTATTCATATGAAAACATATTTACACAACAGCCACAAAATAAATAAGTTACAGAAAAAAGATTAAAATTATTAAAATTATGTACTAACTCAAATATAAAAACAAAAAACAAGAATTAATCAAAACACCCTACAATAAATTTTAATTAAAGTAAGGTCACCATCCATATAAATCATTTTATTAGTCTCATTTCAATTTATTATGTTTTTTTTTATAATGTCACGTACCTATATTTTTTTAATTGTACCTTTGCTTATGACGTTACGACCCAAATCGCACTGATACTTTTTACATATTAAAGCAGATATAAAAATTGAGTCGAATCGTGAGAATATACTTTATTAATTAAACTATTTTAGGGCATAAAATAGCCGTAAGTACATACTTACTAATTATGTAATTATATAATATAATTCGGACATAAGTACTTACTAATTGACGACCTCGTTGGCGTAAAGATTACCATGCCGGACTGCCATCCAGAAGGTTCCGGGTTCGATTCCCGGCCCGGCCAACATCTTTGTGCTTAACTAAATTTGTTGGCTGTGGGTCTGGGTGTTAAATATGTATCTATATAAAATATGAATGCATATATGTATATGTAGTATATCAGTTGTGTTAGCAACCATAACACGAACTAGAAATGGTTCAGTATGGGGATAACCAGCCGTGTGTGAAATGTGTCCTAATAATTAATATTTATATTTTTAATAAAGTACAAAATTAATTATATGTTTACATATCCATATCAAGTTGAAATGGGGACATAATATACGTATTAATGATAATCGGCACTCGTTTCTTACACTACTAATATGGCAAATGCGAAAGTTTGTATGTAAATGTGTATGTTTTAACTTTTTCGCGCTCAAGCGGCTGAACTCATTTTGATGAAATTTGGTGTGAAGATAGGTTGGACCTTAATTTAAACACATAGGCTACTATTTTAATTCCGAATACAATGGTGGTTCCCAAGGGATACGCAAATAACTTCAAAATTTATGTTACTCCTCACGCTCCAACGGCTGGACCGATTTTGATTACTATGGAGATAGTTTAGTCCTGGATTAACATATAGGTAGCGATGCGCGACTGTGAATGATTCCAGTCGAATTATCTTATATATAAAATTTCCGTGTCACAGTGTTTGTTACCGTACTCCTCCGAATCGGCTTGACTGATTTTTACCAAATTTTATATGCGTATTCAGTAGGTCTGAGAATCGGCTACTGTATATTTAGAAATAATTATTAAGGCAAAAAAACGTTTGCCTGGTCAGCTAGTTCGACTATATAAATCATTCGACTCATTCGAATGATCTCCGAAAATTAGTAGCTAACCGGACTGAATGAATACTACATTAGTTACTACTTGAGCCGACTCCACTCCAACGATTCATTCATATTTCATTCATTTGAAACTAACAAGTGACATAGACAAGATTCGCTAACAATCGAGTCAAAACGCCATTAGTAACTAATTAGTTGTCATCATTCGATTATTAACATTAACATTAGTATATTACTAATATTCAAGTCGAACGTGTAAATTAGTAGTTGTAGATAATTCGACTGGTAAGATTATTCGCAGTCGCGCATCGCTACATATAGGCTACTTTTTATGTCGGATTAACTTCTTTGTGTCTCGAATTAAAGCGGGTAACGCCGCGGGCAGCAGCTTATTTAGATATAAAGACCTTTAAATAAATTGCTGTAACAAATAAACTGCAGTTGCACTTAGGCATTCGAACTGACAGCTGGTGTCATGGAAAGCTTAAAAGAGAGTAAAGTTTTAAAATACAACCCAGATACTCTGGTTTCTTTGCGAAAGATGTACAATTTCGATAAACCTGGACAAATGGATGAAGCTATAGACATTTTAACTGCGTGGCTGAAGAAACAAAATCATTTCGTGAGGACGGATTTTTGTAAGTTTTTTTTTTTTTACTCCATTTATGTATTTTATGCATTCAAATGCATACTGTAACTCTTTTGACCTCGTTAAGTTATAATTCTCACAAACAAATACGGTTATCCGTAAGTGGCAAGGGCATGGGTCTAGCGGTCCAGGTAAAACCGTATTTTATTTCCTTTAGGTAAGTATAAAATAACAAAAAATAGGCAAGTGTGAGTCAGGCTCGCACATGAAGGTTTTTATACCTTTGTCTTAAAGAATATAAAAATGATATTTGTTGAATGGAAACCCTTTTTATATTACATTACTATTAAAAAGCGAGTATGGCTCGGTGGTAATAACGTCTGCTTTTCAATCAGTCGGCCCCTGGTTCGATCCGGGCCCTACTTCAATGACTTGATTTTCAAGTTATGTATGGATTTGCACTCGCTTTACGGTGAAGAAAAACATTGTGAGGAAACCGGCACGATTGACGACCACAATATCCGAAGACGTGTGACACCCGCCAACCCGCAATTGGCCAGCGTGGTGGATTATGGCCTATATCTCTCTCCTCGTGAGAGAGGACCCGAGTCCCAGCAGTGGGAACGTATAGTGGGCTGCTTATGCTAGATTTCCACAGTCATTTTCGAGTCAATAGCCTGTCGAATACTCTTTTTCCTTTCGAAACTTACTAAGTTTTGTCTAGAGTTTTATTGTAACGCGAAAATATTTAAAAAAATACTTATTTGTATTTTACAGCAAGAGAATATCTGGAACGTGTAATAATACAACTAAAAGGGTCAGTGGAACGAGCGAAATCGCAAATGGATAAAATTTGTACACTTCGCACACTTCTACCCCAATACTTTGAAAAATGCAACGCAAAGAAGGATTTTAAAATTTTGGACGGCTATACGTAAGTTTGTATACGGACAAAAATATGTATGTTTATGTATGTAAAACATGTATGTATATCTTTAAAAGTATAAGAAAACAAACCGCTTGAGCGCGTATTTATTAATGACCAGCCAAGTGAGTGTTCGACTCCCACACGAAGGGCTCCGTACCATTATGTATGAAATAAGGAAAAAAAAGACATATTTGTATGAGAACCAGTTGAACACTCAAAGTGGCGCAATTTAACTACTCACTCATTCCTATTATGATAGAAAAATACTAGATTTTTTATACAAATGTGTGACTTATGGTGTGTGAACTATCTTTCATTTTTTGAAAGTTTACCTTAAGTACTTAATTATTTGGTTTTCTTGGTAATACACGTATTAGAAGATAACAGGTATATCAACTAAGAAACCAGAAAAAGTAAGAATAACCTCTATAATGGAAATTAGTTTAATAAACAAACACAAGGTATTAATAACACTTGGCCAAGTGCAGGTCAGAATCGCGTATGAAGGGTTCCGTACCATTATTTCCGCATAACAAGATCATATAATACTTAGCGCGGCGCTCAATGGATATGGCATTACGTACACTAAGGCTAAGCTATTTAAAAAAAATCCCACGAAAATTGCTGTGGGGAGCCCACCTTAACTATTGTGTTTTTTATTATCTTCCATCAAATATATACCAGATTCAGTGTTGCATACAAACTCAGCACAAAAAAATGGCATGAGTTTACTATACTACTGTATCTATTAACATACACATTTACATTTCTTTTTGTACATATTTGATCAAAGTTTATTCTACAGGGTTCTATCAATTCTTCCGCGGCTCACTAAAGACCACACCAGGGTTGTTATAGGAAAATATGAAGCAAAGAGATATTCTCCCAATATTTTTTTCCATATCTGGGTGCAAATCGTTTTGGTAAGTCAGTTTGCAGCACCTACTTATGTTTGGCGTTTATATATTTTTTATTTCTTTCTATGTGGCTACGAAATAGTGAAATTTATTAACAAGAAACAGAATTGAAAACAAATAAAAGAATAGCAATTTGGTATTCTATATAAAAAAATAGATTTTATGTAGTTACGTTCTATTGGTGTTATAAAACAAATGAAGCGATGGATGGGCTATAAGAACCGTTACCCATGGTTAAAATCGTTTATAATTTTTACTATAATTATCTTAGGACACTCAACAATATGGCGAAATTGTCTTAAGATACAATTCTATTAAAATGTAATAGTAAGATGTGATCTTATTTTTTTATGATACCTTAAGATGCTATAATATTTTATCATTAGCTATCTTAAGATGTAAAAGTTTAGCATTTTAGGCGTTTGCGACGCGCTTTATTCGTATACTGTTTTCTTTTTTTCAGATTTGTGAATATTTCAAGGCTTATGATTATTCTGATGGAGTCATCATAGTAGTTGACTATCGTGGCATTAACATTGTTGATTTCGTGGGTCAGTTGAATTTGACGCAGCTAAAAGAAATTTGTACTATATTTTTGGTACGTATTTTGAATTTCTATGTGAAATCTTGTTTTTATCATTTTTTTTTAATTAAATAGATCTACGCTTGGCCACCAACTCGCCTGATGGTAAGCAGAGTTGTGGCCGAAGATAAAGCACGTTGATATAGAAGAAATCTGTTCACTCTCGCCCTAAGAAATTCAAGTTATAGGTATTAGGAAACACAGTAGGAGACTATCTATTTCATTTCTTAGCAGTACGCATGATGAATGTGGAGCCAAATCGTTGCGTATGGATTTTTGGAATCTCCACAAGGAATGGATGATATAAAGCTGACCTCCTACTGGTCCTGTAGTGGAAGGGTGAAGGAGGGATGAGATCGTGCAACTCCTTTCATTTACACTACAATAAAATTATCAATAAACATGATGGTTTTTTACTACGACCAACAGTCGCTCTTTAAATACAAAGGAAAAAATGACGAAATCTGCTATTTTTACAGGAGAAGCAAATAATTTTTTTTGCAGATTTTTAATTTTTTCATATTGTGTTGAGTATGAATATATCAAAAATTGAGTTTTTCCCTCTAGTATCTATGTTTGCACTGAACTTAGCAACCAAACCGTCAAAAATGTTGGCCGTGCCGGGAATCGAGCCCGGAACCTTCTGATTGGCAGTCTGGCATGGTAACCGTTACGCTAACGAGGTCGTCATTGGCGTAGGTAATGGTTGCCATGCCGACTGCCAGTCAGAGAGTCTCGGCTTCGGTTCCCGCCACGGCCAACATTTATGACGAACTAATTTGTTAGCTGTCGGTCTGGGTGTTACTCGTAAATACGAGTATGTATCGATAAAATGTATTTATGTATAGTTTTCATGTATGTGTACGTAGTCAAATCAGTTGTGTTAGCAACCACAATACAAACTAGAAATGATTTAGTAAGGGGCTAACCAGCCGTGAGTGAAAAGTGTCAAAATATTTATTTATATAGTAATAATTAATATTTATTTATTTATTAAATAATCATCTAATAATTTTTCAGGAAGGCTACGACACGCGTGTTAAGAAATTCCTCTTCATGTCCTCTTCAAAAACAATTGAAATTCTGGTAAATATTTTCAAGCAAATGATCAGTGAAAAGCTGGGACAGAGGATTCATGTCTTAAAAACTGACCAAGAATTACACGGACATGTTCCTAAGGACCTTTTGCCCTCTGACTACGGCGGTGATGAAGAACCTTTGGAAGTACTGGCTGGTGGGTATTATATATTATCAGTATATTACCTATATATATGGTACTGGTGGCTATAGAATACTTTAGATATTTGAAATGAAATAACTGACTAAATGTGATTGTCAAAGGTCAGAGTAGAAAGTTTGGATATACTAGCTGTGCCCCGCGGTGTTTCTCGCGTTAATCCGAGATAGAAAGAAGTTAATCTAGGATGAAAAGTTGTCTATGTATTAATCCAAGGGCTAAACTATCTTCATAGTAAATCTCATGTAAATCGGTTCAGCGTTGGAGCGTGAAGAGGTTACATAGTTTTTGAAGTTATTTGCGAATCCCACGGGAACCGCAATTTTTTTAGGGCTAGTTAGTAACCTATGTGTTAAGGTCTATCGGTATCTTCAACCAAACTTCATTAAAATAGGTTTAGCTGTTTGAGTGTGAAGAAGTAACAAACATACACAGACACACACAAACTTTCGCATTTATTATATTAATAGGAAGTAGGGTAATTCCACAGCTGGTTTTCTCCCACTGCTGGGAATATGCCTCTCTTCTCACATGCCATTCGCAGCGATCCTTTTTTTTCCTGAGGAAATGCATTTACGCATCTCCCGCTACAAGCCTGGAGGAGGCGAGCGGGGTATGTCGGGCTCGAGGGCCAGAGGGACCGTCACTACCGACTAAAACCTCCGAGTGTCCCATCTCACGACGGGGGCAGGGATGCAGGACCGCTTCGCGCATTGCCGCTGCTCTCCCCGATTCACATCTATCCTGTGCCAATCGTGTCCAGATTCGACCTGCGACTGATATTACGTCGTTGACCCATCTTGTCGACGGATGACCGATAAGGATTATTTCATATTATTTAATAATTTATGGGTTATTTATTTATTTGGGTTACAGGCGAGCAGAATTATGCTGATGTGCCTAAAGTAATCTGTGTCGAAATTTCATTTAGGTAGACCACATTATGTCGGTTTACATATTTCTGCTTCACAGATCACAGGCTTAAGAAAGTTTTATGAGTTTTCTGCAACTAGTTATCGAGCCGGTTTTACAAGCTGTTCACTGATGTAGCATTGATCAATAACTCCTTGGGCAACCTGTTCCTGACGACCTTGTTTGCATAATGGTTACCATGTCAGACTGCCAATTAATAAGTCCCGGATTCGATTCCCGGCACGGCCAATAGAATAGAATAGAATAGAATGTTTATTTCAGCATAACATGTACAGTACAAATTAAATTAATACAGTAACATGTACCTTGTAATTATGTAACATTAGGGTGTTGCTATCTTTGTGATGAAGTATATTTGTTGGTCTGGTGTTAAATATGTACCTATCTATATAAATTATGTATGTATATGTATTATATCAGTTGTGTTAGCAACCATAAAACAATCTAGAAATTCCGAGCGATTTCATTTCTGTTTTTGTTTGTTTGTTGGAAGGTGTGTTTAGCAAAATGGCTACCGCTATAAAATAGCGAAAGAGTTAATTTTTTACAACTTACTCAAAATGCGTAACAAATGACGAGTCAAACACTACGTTATATTATAAAAATTCAAATCCAAAATGGCTGCCCTCGCAAAATGGATGAATGCAATTTGCGTATAAAAGGAAAGATCTTGACTAGTAGACATTGTGATAAATCTGAAGTACCAGATGATCTCAAACAATTATAATTGTCGAGGGTTTAATCATTTTATAATTGACGCTTGCATTAACGTTTCAAAGCTTCAGTATTTAAAATGTCAAGTGTCAGGTCAGTTTTGTTATTTTTTATTGCAATTGCATCATTAACTATGCTGAGGTGACCACATTGCTTATCAGATGAAACGCCTTAAACTCCGGGGGGTATGACTAGTATATTTTTATTTTTAATTTTAATATTAATTTTCTTTTTACATATTTTTATTTCACTTTTTGATAAATTAATTTTATTTTCAGATAACTTTTTCAACGAATTGGCATCGCCAAAAAACATTGCACTCTTCAAGGAAATGAGAAAGTTTCAAACAAATGAAGCGTTGCGCGTACCTTCTAAATATAACGGAGACTTTTCAGAACTTGCTGGAACATTCAGAAGCTTAAATGTAGATTAGATAAATACACACTCACATAGGGTAAAAAATGCACTATGTGAGTGTGAAATAAAAAATCTTGTTTCTTGAATGCTGGGAAAAGGGAAAAAAATACACCATTTTTATGAGAAACAAGGTTTTTTACCCTGGACCCAATATAATTGTTCAGCATTATTTATATTTTTTAGAGTAAATTGAAATTGTATATTATAAAACATGAATTATATTTATAAGAAACAATGTTTTGTAATAAGCTAAAAACAGAATATTTATTTTTAAGATAAGTTACATGATTCTGAAAGAGCTAATCAAATTTCGAGGTTGTTTATTTTTGAAATTTTGCTATTTTTATTAAAAAATAAATATAAATAGACCTCACTAATAAAGACAATTTTACAACAATTTTCGTCAATTATTTTTGTTTACCTTGGTATAAGGCTATAATAAAACCATAGATTTGACGACCTTGTTGGCGTAAAGGTTACCATGCCAGACTGCTAATCAGAAGGTTCCGGGTTCGATTCCAGGCCCGGTCAACATCTTTGTGCTTAACTAAATTTATTGGCTGTGGGTCTGGGTGTTAAATATGTATTTAAATATAATATGTATGTATATGTAGTATATCAGTTGTGTTAGCAACCATAATACGAGCTAGAAATGGTTCAGTACAGGGCTAACCAACCGTGTGTGAATGTGTCCTAATAGTTAAAAAAAAAACTTGATAACGTCTGCGTCCGCGCATCACGTGCTGACGTTGGCTGTGTCCCTGCCCTTGAGAACGGCACTCTGATTGTGTTAAAAACAATGATAATATACCACTTGATGCACCTAGCTTCACCCTCTTCCGAAATAAGTAAGAGATTTATGACTAACTCTATCCACTTACAGTATATCCACCATGTACTTATTTGATGTCGTAATAAATAAAATCAATACGTCTGAAAGCTTGAATTTCTTTCTACAAACAAGCTCATATTTTGAGTAACACGTAAATTACTTAATTCGTAAATTAATTCATCGGGAATTAAAGATATTAAGACGAACACGCAAAAACTAAAAGACAGAGACCCTGTTGAACTTTTTAGCCCGTCCTGCTCTATCGCACGGAAGCATTATAGCTCTGTCCTTTGCAAGCACCCGTCCCGCGACTGCAGAGGCAAACAACGCTAATATAAAACATCGAGTAGGATATTATTATAGTGCTGTAACCCAATATAGTAAACTTGATAGCCGGTTACAATAACATTATTCAAGTTTGAAGTCGATTCAAGAAAATACGAAAAAATGAAGCTACGTATATCGAATGATACACGAAGTATGACTTTCAACAAGAGATGGAATGTCTATTATATTTATTAGTCTTTGGTCAAAATCTAATGAACTCATTATCTCAAAATAAATTGAACGATTATAAACGCATTTATTAGAAACTTGTTTTTTTTTATTTCGCCGGCGCAGAGGCTTTCCACCTGACCAACCAACTAACAACAGTGGGGTGTGATGATATAATCCAAAGGTGGCCGGCCGCAAGAATTTTAAAACAAAAAAAAATACGAGTTGTTTTTAGTACCTGTTTGACCGTAAAGAAGTTACAAACATACACACACCCTTTTGCCTTTATTATATTAGTAAGGTCATAAGTAATCAAATAATAAATACATAATTTGCACTTTAATTAATTTTTATTAAAATGAATGAATTAATAAAAAAATAAACTGAAATCCAAAGTATAACAAAGACGTTACGTTAATTATTATAACGACCACAGTTAATGTCTTAATTATGATAAAATATTTTAATATTTTTTTCATTATGTTGGCTGCTTGGTCAACCTACAGTTAAAAAACATTGTCGTTTTTCCTATACAGTGTTATAAATAACTAAATCTCTCTTTTAATACTAATTTTTGTCTCTTTTAAGTATTGTGTCACATCAAACCACAAATCTTGAGCGTGCCGGGCACTAAATTTGACATACAGCCAAGTCAAATTTCCTTGGGCAGCTTGAAAACTCTTGACACCAGAGCTTGGCCACTTAGCTCATACGAAGAAGAAGAAGAAGAAGAAGTTGCTTGTAAAACATTTTTTTTTTTGTGGTTCAGTCTATACTTCATCAGACAGACTTCTCAGAAACATTTGTCTGAGACATTGTTACGCTGAAAATATTGCTTACGCAAATTACGAAGATTTTTATTATTATGATCGGCAAATGATTCGTCTTTTTATTTTCATTCGACAACACACAATAGATGTCTTTATAACGGTTCTAATCAACGGACTATCATAATATAGAGCTTATCTGTCATTATTGAAAATATCTCGATAAGATTTTGTGTTTTTTTTTTACAGTCAAATTCAATTAAAGTATTTATTGACAATAGGCATGTGACTAGGAGAAGTATGGATATGATTGTAAGAAGTAGCGGAAGGAGAGGTAGACCAAAGAAGACGTGGATGAATTGTGTGAAGGAGGATATGAATGAGAAGGGAGTGAATGTGGAGATGACGGCTGATAGAGTGGCGTGGAAGAGAAAAACAGGCTGTGCCGACCCCACCTAGTGGGAAATGGTAAAGGAGAAGAAGAAGAAGGCAACTTACGCGAGCTTACACATGCGAATGCGTAGGTGTACTAAAGGCGTTAAGTCTTCTTGTCACCCCTTATAGTAAAAAAATCATTAGACATATGTACATAGGTATTATTGCACGAATTCCCTCTGCTATAATTGAGTTTAGCGTTAGGTCACATTAAATAACCCTGTATGTTATTGCTTTGCTTCAAGCCTACAGGTTATAATTATTTGCAACAAAGTATGCACATGCAGTTGCAAGGGAAACTTCGCTTGAACTAGTCTACCATGGAGCATTTACCTTATAACGAGTTCTTGAAATATAATGCAGATACTCTTGTGGCTGTAAGAAAAATGTATAATCTGGACAAACCTGGGCAGATGGATGAAGCTATAGATCTTTTGGACGGTTGGGTCAAAAAACAGAATCACTTTGTGAAAAAGGATTTTCGTAAGTATGTTTTAAATTTCAACATATACACGTTATGAAAGTTGTCTCTCATATGTTATGTATAAGTTTTGCAAGTATTTGAGTGTGGCTCGGTGGACAAAACGTCTGCTTTTCAATCAGAAGGCTCCTGGTTCGATCACGGCCCTACACCAATGACTTGTTTTTCAAGTTATGTGTGGATTTGCACTCACTTTGCGGTCAAGGAAAACATCGTGAGGAAACCGACACGTTTGAGGACTATAATATCAGACGACGTGTGTCATTCACCAACCCGTACTTAGCTAGTGTGGTGGATTATGGCATATATCTCTCTCCTAGTGGGAGAAGGCCCCGAGTCCCAGCAGTGGAACGTTTAGTGGGCTGCCTACGATATGCTTCTTTATGCTATATATGCAGACTGCAGATGATTCATGTGGTATGTATTTCACTCGTCCCAATAAAGTAGCAAAGGAACCCGTTTTATAATTTTGTGCCTCAGCTTTCACTTTACAGTACAGCGGTATAATATAAGTATATTTGTGGTGAGAAAAAACCAGTAAAATTAGCTTTTTACCACAAGCTTTTGATTTTGTTGTAATAACCTTCAACCGGGAGGTCGTCGACTGGTCGGACGTCCTAAGTACCGCTGGAAAGACCAGGTGGAGAAAAATCTGCGTTGACTCCAGGCCTGAGAGTAATGGCACAGGACCGAGGGGAGTGGCGTGTCTTGGTATCAATTGGTGGTGACCAAGACTCAAATTGGGTTATTCTTTTCGTTATTCGACAACCCCACAGGTTGGCTATATCGAGCAAATTAGTCCATTACTTGGGCCCTGATGTCTTTATCCGCTTGCCAAACACTATCAAAAAAGGCCCTAGCGTAGGCAGTTTTAAAAACAGGTTAAAGAACTGGCATTATCGAGCATATCTTGTACAGTTTCGAAGAATTTTTAAAAATGAATTTCGAAGGCTGTACGAAACGTATAGAACTAAGGTATACTAGGTTATATAGCCGCATTATAAGGTACATATAATGTAATAAAACAATCTTCGAACTAAAATTTGTTTTAATATAAAAAGAAACATAATGTCAATTTAAATTAATACAAATATCATGCCAAAATATTTTTTTTTTATATTATATTGTATAAAATATTGTATTTATTTAAGATTATGACTTAAAATTTAAAATTAATTAATAAAGAACTTTGACTTTGGGTCATCGCGCCTGCTTAGTTGGTTTTAACTAGCTTGCTTGCAATGTTTGCCTATTTGAGCGATATCGTGCGTAGTCAATAAAAAAAAAAAAACGTTTTAACGGTTGTCTTTTATTTCGCAGCAAAAGATTACTTGGAGAGAATAATAATACAACAAAAAGGCTCGGTGGAAAGAGCGAAAGCACAAATTGAGAAAATTTGTACTCTACGAACTCTCCTTCCCAAATTCTTTGAAAAATGTGATATCAAAAATGACGACATGGATTTCTTTAGTTATTGGTAAGTACCTACTACTAACCTATCAAAAAAAGTTTGCCGTTATTTTGCCTACTCTCAAAGTTTGAAGCGTTTAAATCGAAAGAGTCGGTCTCAAAGAAATACTTTTCAATAGCATCTTAACAAAGAGGTACATAGCAAAAACAGTAGTACCTAAATAAATAAAATAATTTATTAGACACCGTTTTCAAACTATTATGTTACCGTTTTAAAAGTATTGTTTTTTTTATGTTTTTCACCAGTTATGCCAAAAAACAGTCAAAGATGGTGTTATAATAGTACAATTGCTTACAAATTCTATTTAGATTGGTCAATTTATAAGAATAAAAGCTTTTTGACACGCCGTATGTGACGTGATTTGTTTATAGCGATTCCAGAGTTAGTTGTACAAAAAATGCCCTTTTGGTATGTGAAAATACACCTTTCCATAGACATTTATTCTAGTTTTTGCATCGAGCTGATACACAAAATAAGTCACATTGATGTTGTGTTTAAAAAAGCGTTCTGATTTGGTAATCGTGTCATATTTACTTGCGTCATAAATTAAATTTTTCTCACGATTTTATGCGGCTTTATTGTTACTGTGCAATCAAAAAAATGTATAATATCTTTAATTACAGTGAAATGACGTTTCTACCTAAGTTAACTAATGAGCATCTCAGAATAATGGTAATTAAATATAAGAAAGTTCCAACAACACAGATGTTCTTGAATTTATTTATTGCATGTACTTTCGTAAGTATTTCTAGTAATTTTAATTTTATAATTTAATTACATATATTAAATTTATACTAACAGCTCTAAAAATTACTCACATACACTGAAAAACAGTACAGTTAATATAATATAATATATGACAATTCCTTACATAAACGTAAGTTTAATTTTAATCAAAAAAAATGTTAAACATGAAACTTTAAGATAACCCGGCGTCGACCGCAACCGGCACAAATGAGCCCATAACTCTGGCCGCGTTTCCACACTGAATAGCAATGGCTATCTTCTGCACCAAGTACGATCAAATTCCCTATCTTATTCTAGAAATTTAATAAATACATTTTTGGAAATATATTTCTCTTATTTTTTATGTGAAGTTTTAGTGCAGAAATTAAGGTTGTTAATGGGGTAAAACAGCCGATATCAAATTTCGAATGAAAATCGTTCATTATGAAAATCAGTTCCTTATTATTGTAGTTACCAATATAACACATTTAAAATATTAATTTATAAGATAAAATGAAAAAACAATAACATAATAATGTGTTTCATTGCATTCATTGCCAAATTACCAGCTAAATCATTGACAAATTAACACAGCACTCATTGTAAAATTGCCAGCTTTAGAAAAAGTAGAAATCTACTGTAGAAAAAGGTTTGCCAGCCTCAATTGAATACTCTTTTAATATCTATTTCAATATTTTTTTACAGTATTGTGAATTCCTCAAAGCATACGACTACTGTAATGGACTAATAGTTATACCTGACTTTCGCGATCTCAACATTATGGAGTTCATTGCACAGTTAAATCTAATGGAATTTAAAGAAATGATGACGATATTTTTGGTAAGATTGAGAATTTATTTACTTATTAATTTATTCGGTACTGCCACAGACAAAAAGTTGTCAATTACAGTACTTTATAATGAATAAAACAATTCCTTCATTTTTTTGCGAATAAATTATACGTATTAATCATAGATAAGAACTTTTAACGAAAATACGTGGACTTTCTTGGAAAATGTACAGCGTTTGTATGCAAAGTTTATAAAATGATACAGTTTACTTTGACTTAATCGAAGCTACTGTCTATCTTACAAAACCATATACAGTCAGTTTCTATTCAGTCTAATGTATTCCATAGATATTTGAACTATCTGGTCGATTGACCAAAATATACGAGTAGTTATGCGTCAGCAAAAAATATAGTTATGTGTTAATTAAACCATCGAAACCCCCAAGGCGGCTTAGTTAGTTAGTAGTTTATGTTGGTGTCCAATAAAGAATTATCTATCTATGTATCTAGCCCTTATCTATGTTTTCTTTAAAACAATGAGTGCTAACGTTTGAACCAATTTTGAGGTAGTTGTAGTGTCATGTAACATAAAACAAACAAGGGTTAATTGTTTCAAAACGTGGAGTGCGCTTGCTATAATATATTATTATACGTTTCATATCTTTAGCATTATAAACTTCTTATATATAAAATTTCCATGTCACAATGTTAGTTACCGTACTCCTCCGAAATGGCTTCACCGATTTTATATGCGTATTCAGTAGGTCTGAGGTAGGCTACTAGTTATAATCTATTTTAGAAAAATAGATTATAACTAGTAGCCGATTGTCATCTATTTTTCATACTCCTAAGAGTACTAGGATTGATCTATTTTTCATACTCCTAAAAGTAGAGGATTGATCTCCTGAAAAATAGATTATAACTAGTTCGATAGTAAGCAAAAATAGATAGTGTGACAAAACAACGTTTTCCGGGTCAGCTAGTTATCTATGAAAAAACCGAAAAATTCGCAAATCAGTCATATTGTAAACACTATTTGTTCGTTTATGTAGCTATTGAAAAATCGGTTTTAAAAAAAAAGTTTCTAATTAAATATTTACATTTTCCAGAATGGTTACGGAATGCGAGTTCAACATTTTTTATTCATGTCCAATTCCAAAGCTATTGAAGTTTTTGTAAAAATATTCAAACAGATTGTGAGTGAAAAAATGGGAAGCAGAGTCCACGTATTGACCAGCAATGAGGAGATACAAAAATATGTTCATAAAGAGTTTTTACCGTCAGACTACGGAGGCGATGGAGAAAGTTTAGACGCAATATGTGGTAAATAAAAATATCTTGCCTTATAATTTTGGAAATTATAGTGCGAGCAACCGCCCTTACTTTTTTAAGTAACTTAAATATATGAACTAATAAAATAGTCACATCAAACTAAGAACAATAGAGCATAAGCAGCTTGGAAACTCTCGACACCAGAGCTTGGCCACTTAGCTATACTATACAAAGAAGAAGATGCATAGATTAAACTTGATACTTGTATAGCAATTTATATTTTTTTATTGGAGTCGGTGCTGTGAACTAAACAGTACATTATGATCAATTTTAAATTCAAGATGCCAGCAATAACACATATTGTGACTATTTTCACAAAATTTTAATTTTTAATATGAAAACTTGGTTTCTTATGGTTACTAAATATACAATGTCTTTTTTGATTTTCTAGGTAAATTAAAAGAAGTGCTGGGAACCAAAGAAAACGTCGAATACTTCAGAAAAATGGGTCAGGCTGGTACTATTGAGTCTTTGCGAGTTAAATCAAATTATAGCGCTGACTTTTCAGACCTTGCTGGTACCTTTAGAAAATTGAATGTTGACTGAGAAATCGATTAAAGATTCGAAATATTTACCGAACAAAACTAATTTTGTCATAGTGTTAAATACTTACAATTTCATAATAAGGTTTATGATGTAATATGGTGTCTAAGGTTTTTGTGTACATAATTATGTTAACTGAGTTTAAAATATAGAACAGTTAAGTTTCATTGCTGAAACCCATTTTTACTAAGTTTGCAAAATATTATGGATATTTCGAAAACTTAGTAAATCTGTGCTATCCTGAGTCTTTTGTCTTTGTATTGCAAAAAATATTAAATGAATTATAATGTAACTTAAATAACTTAAGAATAATAAAGTAAAATTACAATAAAATTGTTTACGAATTCCTATAGTACTTTCCGATTTTTTTATCAGACCCTGAGTATCATAAAAACCACCAGCACCAAAAAACAAATGAACACAAAATGAATAATTGTATTTTATTTAGTTTAGAAGTTGTTACGGCCACCATTATGGTACAACTCCCTTTTCCCCGCGGCCTTCCCGCGTCCACCATCAAATAGTGGCGACCACGTCAAAGCTGCGGCAGATAGGAAGAGCGGCGCATCATAATACCGACACTTCACCCCCGTGGCCACACCTTCGGCTGCGGTGTCTCCTTAACCACTCAACAAGCCCGGCCTCATTTCCGCAACTTACTGGTGCCACTCCTTCTAGAACTTGCATGAAGGAGTACAAGTCTAGGAAATGGCCCACCTTTGGGACCCTCTTTTAGCTTCACTGTAGTTTTTTTTTATAAATATAGAAAAAGATCTACGCTTGGTCATCAACTCACCTGATGGTAAGCGGAGCTGTGGCCGAAGATGAAGCACGTTGATCTAGAAGAAATCTTTTCACTCTCGCCTTGAAAAATTCCAAGTTATATTTTGTATTAGGAAACAGTAGGAGGCAATCCATTCCATTCCTTAGCAGTACGCATGATAAATGTGGAGCCAAATCGTTGCGTACGGATTTTTGGAATCTCCACAAGGAATGGATGATATAAAGCTGACCTCCTACCGGTCCTGTAGTGGAACTCTAGTGGATGACCAGGCCACGGTTACAGAGACCCGCCTTGACAATGGGGGCCCATCGGGTCAGGTCGATGATGTTGATGATTTAGCCTATAAACACCCAAATTTACGTATTATAAATTTTGCTTTCAAGAGACTCTTCATTTGGCCAGAGCCTACTGCTAAACTTACAGTGTCAGTTATATTTTTATTACAAGAGTTGTTTTACCGATGTGCAAACGTCTGTTTATTTCTTTCAAATGAATGTTTTGAGATTCGATTTAAATTATTTTTCAATTATTATGAGTGTTTTTTTTAATAAATTATTATCTTACTACAATACTCTTTGAATATCATTATAATTCATATTATAATTAACTTTATGCAAAAGAAGCATTTGTTTTTCAACTAACTATCAATATAAATAGGCTACAGGTGAAAAAAACATACTTATTAATCTATACAGAGTTCTACAAATAATTTATGTAAGTAGACCAATATTATAAATAGACAATACTCCAATACATACAACCAGTATACAAATGATAATATTCTTGGTAGAAGTGATCAGTCTATTGACGTAGTTATCTTGATTTAGTTGTATAAAGGCGAAATTACAATAAAAAAACGATGACAGCGGCTTTAGTTCGATTCTCGCCAGTCAGTTCGAACTTTCAGTGAAAAAAATCATCGTGAAAAAATCATGACAGACAGACGACAGATAATTTTAAAGCGATAGACGCACGCCTAACAGTTTCTTTTCATGTTCTAGAGATGCGCCTACGCAAAAAATTTGGAATTGTCATCAGATATCATTCCTAAATAATATCAGGGATCAGAATCCTAAATTGCTGATTTCTATACAAAAAATCGTGACGCGGAAGTTTGCTAGAGTTACCGATAAAACTTAGACGGCGCTGCGTCGTGTCAATCGAACGTGCCGCCTAGCTGCCGCCAAATTTAGATTGCGTGAAACGATTGAAGTCGTTCCTAGAAAATACGTATAGATGGCGCTACGTGTATCGAATGGTGTAGTATGATAATCAACAAAAGATTGAGCATCTATTATTTATGTATATGAATAAATGGCTTTTTAATATAATTTAATTTATTTATAAAAAATACATAATTTTACTAAGTATTGTAACGATAAAGATCTTTCCAATTAATATTATAAGTATTAGTCTATGATAATATATATTAATCCAATAACCCTGAACTTATGGGTTACACAAACCTTCAGGTTTATAATAAATTGCGACTAAAGTGTGCATGCAGTCGCATAGGATAGTCGATAGTCGTTTGCTTAAACTAGTTAACTATGGAGTATTTACCCGCTGACGAAATTTTTCATTACAATGCAGACACTCTTATTTCGTTAAGAAAGTTATACAATTTGGACAAGCCAGGCCAGATGGACGAAGCTATCGATCTTTTGGACAGCTGGATACAGAAACAGAACCATTTTGTGAAAAAAGACTTTCGTAAGTATTTTGTATCTATATCCATGATCATGGTTTGCATGGTGATGAATAATTTTATAGTGATCACCTGGCTAGCTAGCACCCTCAAGCTAAACATTCTGTTGCCAAAAACCCAAATAGTGTGTATCCACAGGCGCCTTGGCAGCTAGTAATTCCAGACTAGGAATGCTCCACATTTGGCCAGAGTGCCGCCAACTCGTGCGGTTACGCTTCCTATCGATCATTTGTCCCTTGATTTTGTACATTAAACTGTTTTAAAAAAAGCAATTCCGCACGTTTGTCGATTAGTGCAACTTGAAACGTTTAAAAACGCTTTCAATATCAAACTAGTAGTTTACAATATTAATTATATCTTGAAACTACGACATTCATAAAAAAAAAATTAACAAGATATTATTTTCAACACATTTCACACACGGCTGACTAACCCCATACTGAACATTTCTAGTTTGTGCTATGGTAGCTAACACAACTAATATACTACATATACATACATACATATTGTATATAGAAACAAATTTAACACCCAGTCATCAAATTTAGTTAAGCACAAAGATGTTGGCCGGGCCGGGAATCGAACCCGGAACCTTCTTATTGGCAGTCCAGCGTGGTAACCTTTATGCCAACGAGGTCGTCAATTGCAAACTGTACCAAGCGTCAATTCGTGTTTTTTCGCGTAGCGTTCAAATCGTAAATTTTGTCCTTTGCACCTCACTCGTCAATGGAACTGGATAAACCACAAAAAATAGTTCACAAATTCGTTTAACTTACCTAAAATCTTTGTATTTCATGTCACAGCGAGAGACTACTTGGAGAGAGTTATAATACAATTAAAAGGCTCAGTGGAAAGAGCAAAGTCACAAATTGAGAAAATTTGCACCTTGCGAACTCTTCTTCCGAAATTCTTTGAGAGATGTGATATGATGATGGACTACGCTGATCTTCAAGAATACTGGTAAGTAACACATAAGTGCATGGTGGTAGGACATTTTCTAGTACTTGCCTGTCAAGCAACTACCCTCAAGAAAAAAAATCTATCTCCAAGCTCAATTATACAATTACAATATTAGCAATTACTTTATTAGTCTTTGCCTTCGCCTTTTCCCACTATATGGGGTCGGCACAGCCCGTTTTTTGCTTCCACACTCTTCTTTCAGCCGTCATATTTACATAACAGAAAGGAAAAGTATATTCATAAAGATATACACAAAATATTTTAGTATATGAGGGTGACCAGCATAGCTTTAACTATGTATTTGTTCATACCTGTAGAATTAATTGGGGTCGGCTCTAGAATCGGGGCCGCATGAATTTGGAGAAACTAATACAACAGGGGTGTCGGAAATGGTTGTTTATAACATATTTATAACATTTTATTTGCAGGAGCCACGCCTAAATAATTTAAATAATTTTTCAAAGTTTCATTGAAATAGTGAGAAAAGAAACGTTTTTAGCAGAAAATACGTAGAATGAAACGTGTTTGCTGTCATTTTCATCGTTTGACAGTTTGCTTGCAAACCAGAAACGAAACGCTAAAAGTAAATTTAAACTATTTTGACAGTTTACATCTGTAACAAATAGATGAAACAAAACGTTTTCACAACATTTTGAGCGGTAAAATTTTAATTAAAACAAAAAGTTTTAACACCATTTTGAGCGGTAAAATTTAAATTAAAACAAAAAGTTTTGACACCATTTTGAGCGGTAAAATTTAAGCGTCATTCCGTTACTTTCGAGTGTATGCGAATGTTTTCTTTTTTTGTCTTTTCAATTTGTTATTTAATTCACTAGCTAAGGCAGATTTCAAGCTCAAAAAAACACTGTCGGTTAGGTTAGGTTTGAACTGCGACCCACTGCCAGAACCGAAATGCTGTTATTCAACAAAAATAACCACGAAGACTAAGACTTAGTCTTCGTGGTTATTTTTGGGACCGAAGGCTAGGGCAGGAGCTTCGGTCTTATCTTCGGTCGGGTTACAGAGGCACTTTGGTCGAAAGATACCTACATATTTCCCTTCTTGAGTTACCTATTAAAAAACTTAGTACTTAACCTCAAATTTTTTAAACATTAATAACTCAAAAACTATTTGTCTCCTGCAGATGGGGTTTGTAGTGGAGGGGTTCCCAACCTCCCCTCTACCCTTTCTTCCCCTCCTCTCCCCCCCTTCCTTGCGGCCCCGATTCTAAATAATAACCATTAATTGAATCTAAAATTATTCATGAATAAAGTACAATATTAGTATTTGAAAGGATACAATGATAATAAAATAATTTTATCTACGAGTATATCTATGAACAAAAAAATGATGAAATTTAGTTTTTCCCTTTTGTCCTGGCAGTACTATTTTGACAGTTATTGTGTGAAGTTGACAGCAAGCGCAATATTATTCTTATTTGGCACTCATAATTAAGTTTTCCCCCTCGGTAGTGACGGTAATTTTATTCCTTTGTAACGTTTTACAATTTAAACATTTCACACTGTTCACGTAAGGCATCTTAATATTTCCGCGTAGAAAACGGTCATACATTATTATTATAATGTAAGTGTGACCGTTTTCTACGCGGAAATGATTTACGATTTTTAATTTGTCTTTTAATTTCAGTGCAATTACGTTTCTGCCTAAACTAACAAATGACCATCACAGAATAATGATTTATAAATATAAAAGTGTCCAAATAACACATAAGATGATTTTAAAAGTATTTACTTCGAGCATTTTAGTAAGTATTTTATCTATATAAATAACATAGTCACATAATTTACAAATACATATTTGAAAAAATATTAATATTTGAAAATATATTTATATTATTTTACTGAGCTAAGTGGCCAAGCTCTAATGTCGAGTTTTGAAGCCACCCGAATGCCTCTGACTTAGCTTAACGACTGCTTTTACTGTGACATAAAGTAGCTTGGACCTACAATATAACTTGTCAACCGACACATGGTAGCACCCAGATGAAAAAGGCACTTTATTAACGACGAAGCTTCGATCAAAGCTGACGATGATCGAGTCAAATCACCTTAGTAAGCCGAGCAACACCGACGCTACGTTTGAGCCATGCTAAGCAAAAATATGCCAATATCTAGTGTCTTGTTGTCTAGCTTAAATGTTGACTTATTGTGAAGCACTGTTACATAATAACGGTGAATATAAATTATAATGAAATAATAATGAGTAAAACATGTGTTGCAACATTTGTATAATAAATAAATAAATAAAGCCATTTATTCCCAGAAACTTAAAAACATATAATGGGTTAAAGCAATCTATGTTAGTTTTAGATATGAATACATTCTTATGTTTATTAATAACAAATTATAATTAATTAAAATACTATTATTAAGATTCTTGGGGCACCCACTTATCGATATCGTGGAGCCATCGTCTGCGTGGTCGTCCTCGGGGTCTAAGATCTTCTGCTGGGTACCAATGAAGGATACGCTCTACATTTGCATAATAATTGTTTTAAAAGCGCTGGCTAAAATATAATTTAAATACTCCGTTGATAATAATATTGATTAGATTTTTATTTTACAGTATTGTGAATACATCAAAAGACACGATTACTGCAATGGTCTTATTGGTATCGCTGACTTTCGTGATTTCAACATTTTGGACTTCGTCGCTCAGATGAATCTCATGGAAATGAAACAAATTTTGACAATATTCTTTGTAAGAGAAAAAACCATATTACTTTTTTTATTTTAAGGCATGATCAATGACATGAGTTCTTGAATTTACAGTTTATATGTACAAATCATAAACGGTTCAAATTGCTAAAAAATAGCTATAAGCTAACTGTTTAAAGAATACCTAGTCTATTATTTTTACTGAGTATTTTTATTGAACGGTTTCTAATTGATTTAAAAATTGATTTATAATATATTTTTTGTTACTCCTATTTCTAATTTATAATAAAGTAGTATAACAAAATTACATTTGTGTTTTGTTTTTTTTTTTTTTAAGTAAGTGTGACCGTTTGTTTCGTGCATTTAAAGATTTAACAGATAGTGGTGGCGATTCAGCGGCACATACGACTAAACTAAATTTAAAGTAGCTCTGTCTCTTTTCGTCATAAATGACCAAAAAGAGATGGTACGATCTAAGCCTTAGACAAAACATCTAATAGTTGATTTTGGTTGTGGTTCAGAACGTGCCGTCTCTTTCTGGCCACCTCAGATGAAAAGAGACGGGGCTTCTTCAAATTTAGTTTAGTCGTGTGTGCCGCTGAATCGCCACCAGTGTCTCCTTAGCTTATAATACAGGTTGCACGCAAATAACATTATTCATTAAATATGAAATACTTTTTCAGGGAGGTTACAGTATGCGACTACAACAATTTTTTTGCATTTCCAATTCAAAAGCTATTGACGTTTTTATAAAAATATACAAACAAATGGTGAGTGAAAAACTGGGAAGTAGAGTACAAGTATTGACGAGCAATGAGGAATTGCAAAAATATGTTCAGAAAGAGCTTTTACCATCAGACTACGGTGGCGATCAAGACAGTATAGACTCATTAACTGGTAAGTAAGATTTTTTTCCCTATACAAAATAAACTATTTTTTTATTCAAAATTAATTTAACCCTTAAATGGACGATTTTTGTTTCACGTTTTTTGCAATAATGTGAGTGTTGTTTATTAAACTACATTGCGCAAAATTAAAAAAACTATATATGAAGGTCAATTTTATGTGTATGTATGGACAATGTTGTTTAAAAACAACGTTGTCCATTTAAGGGTTGAAGCTGTTTTTCTTATTAACATCAATGTGTTGCACAAATAACTAATCTTGTTATAGCTGATTTATTTGAGGATCAGATGTAGCCAAATTAGGCTTTACAGCCTGTGTTACAGCATACATATCACTCCCTGGTTAGGTAGAATTATTATTTCTGGTAGTTATTTTTTTTATATATTTTTTTAAATATAAGGACACATTTCACACACGGCTGGTTACTTTACAATAAATTTAAAACAAAAGAATAAAGTAAGTTTTATATGCAACATTTAAAATTAACTTGTATGTAATATTTGTTTAGTAGGTAATATAAAACTAGATTTATTTTGTAATGTACTTAGGTGCGCTTACAAAAGCGTACGTAGCTTATGTTTGCAGTGCGCCAGAGATCATAGTTTTCTATTAGCTTTAATTTTTACTAATGTAAGTCTCTTATAAAAAAAATCCAGCTGTAGACGAGTATAAGCTGATGATGATCAATGGTCCTGTAACCAGAACCTCAATTTATTTTATAGCTGACAGTGGAAGGTACATCTCGCACGGCCGCTGGCACGCGGTTGTACAGATGCAAGGCCGATGTTGAAATATTAAAGTTTTTTTAATATTTCAGGTAAAATTAAAGAAGTGATGGGATCAAAAGAAAACGTCGAGTATTTTAAAAATATGAGCCAGGCCGGGACTATAGAATCTTTGCGAGTGAAATCGAACTATAGTGCTGACTTTTCGGAACTTGCTGGTACTTTCCGAAAATTGGATTTTGACTAAGGGAGTCAATTAAAGCTTCAAATACCAAACTGAAAATCTAATATTTTTTCCTATGCGAAGCTCATTTTAGTAAAAGCAACATTAAGATCTAAAATAATGTTTGAAATTTTGTCTGTGCTAATTGTTTTAAAAGTTGAGTTTACTTCAATTTACGAAACACTTCTTACAAAACAAAATTTTCAACGTTTGCATTTTTATAGTAGTGGTAAAATCTCTATGCTGTGTTTATTCACTAATGCGAACTTGAATTTTTTAACAAGACTTGTATAAATAAATAATTATATACACGTGACTTTGTTTCTACCTGTAATAAAGGTTTAAATAAACCAAATCGTCTTCTTGGTAACTATATCACGAAAGAAATGCTTAACCAGATCGATTTGCTTTAGTTTTAGTTAGTTTATAAACTTATAATATAGGTGAAAGTTGTGGTGAAAGAAAACTTTTAAATTAAAAGGGTGTTACAGGAAAACCCATTTGTTTTATTTTAAATTTCTCATAATCAAATATATATGTATATTGTCAACCTCGTTAGCGTAATAGTTACCACGCTGGACTGTCAATCAGAGGAACCCGGGTTCGATTTCTGGCACGGTCTGGGTGTTCAATGTGTATCGATGTAAAGTATTTATATACATGTAGTACTAGTATATCAGTTGTGTTAGCAACCATAATACAATACATATAAATAATAATTATATACTTAGTAATAAAACCTTGACGTTAGTTAACAGCAAATCTGAACGTAAGTAGTTTGCTACTCCTCTTCGAGTTTATAACATCTTGCATTTGATGTATTTAGTGTAGTCGCAAATTGCATTTTGCTCTGACTAGTCTATCATGGAGCATTTACCCGTTAACGAATATTTAAAATACAATGCAAATACTCTTATTTCTTTAAGAAAGTTGTATAATTTGGACAAGGCAGGCCAGATGGACGAGGCTATTGAACTTTTGGACAGTTGGGTGAAAAAACAGAACCATTTTGTGAGAAAAGATTATCGTAAGTTTTTTTCTTTTGTTTTTTAGTGTTTAGTATTTAATTTATATGTTACATGTTAAAAACTAAAACTAATACTAATCAAATAACCCGCCCCTGCTTGCCCCCGGTGCAATGATGCCCATTACCTTAGTGACCATTTTGTGAGAAAAGATTATCGTAAGTTTTTTCTTTTGTTTTTTAGTGTTTAGTATTTAATTTATATGTTACATGTTAAAAACTAAAACTAATACTAATCAAATAACCCGCCCCTGCTTGCCCCCGGTGCAATGATGCCCATTACCTTAGTGACCATTTTGTGAGAAAAGATTATCGTAAGTTTTTTTCTTTTGTTTTTTAGTGCTTAGTATTTAATTTATATGTTACATGTTAAAAACTAAAACTAATACTAATCAAATAACCCGCCCCTGCTTGCCCCCGGTGCATTGATGCCCATTACCTTAGTGACCATTTTGTGAGAAAAGATTATCGTAAGTTTTTTTCTTTTGTTTTTTAGTGTTTAGTATTTAATTTATATGTTACATGTTAAAAACTAAAACTAATACTAATTAAATAACCCGCCCCTGCTCGCCCCCGGAGCAATGATGCCCATTTCGCTCGCTGCATTACCGCGCTGAATAGCCAACCTCTGCACCAAGAACGACCCGGAGCGGGAGTATTTAATTTACCAGAATGCAACATTCTGGACAATGACCTGCACTTTATATTATGTTACTTGATAATATACGAGGGTGAATCAAAAAATTCTTGGTATCAATATTAAAAAATGCAAAGATTTAAATAATAATATTTTATTTTTCTACATAATCTCCCTCCAATGCAATGCATTGAGATACGCGCTTCTTACTTCCTTATTCCTTGTGAAAAACAAATATTTTCTTGACTCTCGAAAAAGTCCTCTACGGCAGCTATAACCGCGTCATTATCGTGAAATTTTGTTCCACGAATTTCCTGTTTTAATTTTGGAAATAAGTGAAAATCATTTAGGGCTAAGTCCGGAGAATATGGTGGGTGGTCAAGGAGATTGAAGCCAGCACAGCGGATTGCGTTGAGCGCAACTTCCGATCGATGAGCAGGAGCGTTATCTTGAAGGAACAACACGCCCAACGACAGTTTTCCACGACGTTTTTCTTTAATCGCTTCACGCACTTTCGGGATTAAATTTGCATAATAGGGTCCAGTAATCGTCTCGCCTTTTGGCATGTAATCAATAAAAAGGATTCCTTCACTATCCCAGAACACAGAGGCCATAACTTTGCCAGCGGTAGGAGCAACTCGAAATTTCTTAATGGATGGAGAGGATGGTCGTTTCCAAGACATGCTTTGTCTTTTAGTTTCAGGATCAAAATGGTGGACCCACGTTTCATCCATGGTGACAAGACGATGGCAAAAATTATCTGAATCACGCTGGAACATTTCGAGATTACGCTTGGAAATTTCCAAACGTCGCTTTTTGTTTTCGTCGGTTAACATTCGTGGCACCCATCTTGCAGACACTTTTTTGAACCCCAGTGAATCAATTAAAATGGATTGAACGCTAACAAAAGATATCTTTAGGATCTCAGCTATATGTTTTATAGTCATTCTTCTGTCTTCCAAAACCAGATTCTCAACTTTTTTGACATTTTCTTCTGTAACGGAGGTTGAAGGCCGCCCAGAACGCGGGTCATCTTTACAGCTTGATCTACCTCTTTTAAATTCAGCCACCCAGTACGCAACCGTAGAATAGGGTACAGCATCACCCCCTGATGTCTGCTGAATGTCCAAAAAAAATTCCTTCGTAGACATTTTTTTCAAACTGAGATATTTTATCACCGCACGTAACTCACCTATATCCATAATTTTAACTTTTTAGCAACTCGTTGCACAAAAAAATTATTACATGCGAACGAACTGACAAAAACAAGTGACAGTCTGCATAAATATAGTGTGATAGACACTCTTTAATTTTAATATCGAACTTGATCCAAAAAAGTTTCATATATATGCACTTCTAAGAACTTTTTGATTCACCCTCGTATGCAGTAGACAGCGAGGTTTATCAGACTACCACACCAATGAAGGTCAATGAAGATATGAAGATAAAAAAGGGGTCATCAATGTGTCATCAAAGTATTTAACCGTATTTAAATTTGGTCAAAACTTTATAATGTTTAAATCGGTTAATTTGAATCAAATAGTTAATTAAAACCGATTTGAACAAATCATTTTTTTTATCAAATCCGGTAAATTATTTTGATCAAACAAGTTTTGCCAAAATCGGTAGAGGAAATGGAAGTTTTGGTCTGTTTAAAATTTACTTCAAACACTGCTTCCAATAACTCAAGCAGAATTGAATGCGGTTAATTTTTAAAGTATTCAAGAATAGACTAATATTATAAATGCGAAAGTATGTATGTGTGTGTGAGTGTGTGTATTGATATCGATGAGATTTGGTACGGACATAGTTGAGGCTCTACATTAACGATTAAGCTTTTTTTTAACCTCAGAGAAACGCGGGTTACTCCGTGGGACGCAGCTAGTATTTAATAAACGCAAAAGATAAGCATTTAAAAAGATTTATTGCAAAATTGACCCACTTGAGGATAAATAATGAAGGTTATCAATAACAAAGATTACCTTTTATCGAGGGTCACCATTCAACTGGATCTTGCACTTTAACCGGTTTATATGCATTTCAAATGAATGCAATGAGAATAATCAACGTGGACTGCGGTTAATCTATCTAGATCTTCATTGACTGCAGACTGCCAAAAAAGTGTTTTACTTAAAACTCTCGAATGGCAAACTTAATGGCTGATCGCGATTAGGTGGACAATATCTTCGCTACAATAAATATTAGGACACATTTTACACACGGCTGGTTAACCCCATACTGAAACATTTCTAGTTTGTATTATGGTTGCTAACATATGCATACAAATTTTATATATAGATACATATTAAACACCCAGCCCAGAGTCCACAAATTTAGTACAGCACAATGATGTTGGCCGTGCCGAGAATCGAACCCGGAACCTTCTGATTGGCAGTCCGGCATGGTAAACTTTACGCCAACGAGGTCGTCAAAGAAGGATGCACTAAAACAGAATTTAACTTTGTTTGGGATATCCAGAGACAAGTGAGAGGAAGAAGCACATACTAAACCGACTCGTCGTTCTAGAACTAAGAAAGAAGTCAAACAAATTATTTTTAATAAATTGAATTGAAATAGCATACAAAGAAAAAAATCTCTAAGAAAGCAGCTAGGAGTTAAGTGTAATCATTTAAATGGGTAGATTTTATATAACTAGTATATTCAATATGTAGTATCTACATAATTACTCACAAAAAATAATAAATGAGTAAAACTTTGCAACGTGTTATTCCTTATTTATTTATTACGAACTTAAAATATTAATGTTAGATACATAGTATCTATACTTTGAATTTTTCTAAGTTCGCTGTAGCAGTAAGATGTTATAGATAACATTGTTTAAAGTATAATAAGAATATCCTTGTTATTATTAGTTAGTAGCATTAAACTTAAGTATCGATTGTTGTGTGTTTCTGAAGTAGTAGAAATAAAGGCTATTTTCATATATTTCAATGTCGTAGCACGTAAAATATTACCCTCACTTTCGTAGTCAAGTGAAATGGGAGTCAAAATTATTTTCCCAAATCACGAGATTCATAGAGCGGGGCCGGTTTAAGCAGCTTTTTCTCTGCATTATAAATATAAAAATGATGATTTGTAACTGGATGACTGGATAGTATTAAGTTTTTTATTTTTATTAATCTACCAATCTGGTGCAGCGGCACAATTTCTTGCACTCACAGTAAAGCGAAGCAATATTTTGCTTTAATATTATTCATATAATTGATTTGTATATTCAACTGTAGATAATTCAATTCATTCCTAATGCTAATTGTATCCAAAAATAGCATGATTGCAAATTTATATTTAATACTAGCTGACCCGGCAAACGTAGTTTTGCCTCACTAAGGGGTATGAAAAATAGATAGTGTAGCTTATATGACACGTTCTTAGATTTACCATAGCAGCGCCATCTATTGATTACTTACTCAACCCACTCGAAAGGTATCGACATCTGTTAGAATCATTTGGAGTTAACAGATAATTATGACAGTCAAATAATAACAGACAATAATTAGCAATAAATTAAAATTGCGACTATAATTTGAGATTTAAACTATCCAATCTCTCAAGTTGGATCGAACTGCACATGGTGTGCGAATTTAATTATAATCGGTTAAGTAGTTTAGGAGTCCATTGAGGACAAACATTGTGACACGAGATTTATATATATTAAGATTCATAATTATTTTTCCTGCTTCACTCCTTTTCCACAAGTTGTGATGTTACATAGATGCACACTGTAAATGCTATAGATGATTACGAATAAGAATAAGAATATATTTATTGTTCAACTGTGTTAGGTACAAGATCTTAAGTATAAATATACAGGTAAATAGTATCAACAGTCGTGTCCATTGCGAACATACAATAATAATGTATTGTTAGGTTTTACAAAAATATATAAATTACTGTGGATGCGTTATAGGGATGCTGCTTATGTTCTGGAAACGGGCTGAGGATGCACGCTCTGCTTGCTATGTTGTCGTATGCTAACAAAAAATACATAGCTTAGAACTTAATGGCATTATAGGTAAAGTACGGCAGTATGTATGAGTATGAGTACCATGGATGCATGCTATGGATGCATGTGGTTGCTTGTCGAGCTCTAGTTTGCTGTGCTTGCGTGCTGTAAATGCTTGTATGCTTTTTAGTTGTCTCATAGATTAGTAACAGTATAATCGATCACATAATTGTATAGCCTAACTTTCGCATTCTCGCAGTATATCTGCATAGCATAATTATATTATAAAGGCAGGGTGCCTTTATAGCTAATGCTTTTAAGAGTTCTGCAAATACGATGTGATGTAAAATTGTTTATTTTAAAGTGTTTCTTAGTTTTAAATAATATTATTGTTATTTTTATGTAGTGCGTATGCTTTACTAGTGGTAAAGCGTAGTTCACAGAGTACATTTGAATTTTATTTCACAGCAAGAGACTACTTGGAGAGAATAATAATACAACAAAAAGGCTCGGTGGAAAGAGCAAAAGCACAAATTGAGAAAATTTGCACTCTACGAACTCTTCTTCCCAAATTCTTTGAAAGATGTGATGTGAAAAATGACTTCGTCAATATATATGATTATTGGTAAGAGTTTCAAACTTTTATACCAGAATCAATATTACGTATTCAAGGATGTCTTCTATTTCTACGTATTTGATAGTAAGTCAAGCTCTGGTTTCAAAAGTTTTCAAGCCGTCAGAATGTACACAACACAATTTGAAGTACTATGCCATCTGTGGGATTCGGCCCTATTTTGTAAGGATGTAAGGGTTTGCAGCGCAAAAAAAAGGTTTTTTCATAATTTTTAGGTATATTAAAATTTTTCTATAGCCTTTCTATCTAATATCTAGTACGGAAATAAGGCAATTGCATTTTTTTTATTAATATTTCTTATATAGGTATGCGGTATATTTTCCTTAACTGTGGTGGTAGGATGACAAATTAATTATGTGCGTCTATTTAATTTTATTCTATCTTAAAACATAATTTTAAATTTTAGCGCAATGGGACCTATTCCAAAACTAACCGATGAAAATATGAGAATACTGTTTGCCAAATATAAGAATGTGCAACTGTCACCAAAAATTTTCTCGGATATATTTTCTTCCTTTGCTTTGGTAAGTATGTCTATTTGAAATATATTTTTTCCTGTTTTTTCTCGTTGAGTAAAAACTTTAGGATGTAGAAGTAAAAATTCGTAAGTTATTACACGTCATTTGACGATATAGAATTGAAGCGAAACCTAGGTGATGTCAACGTGTAGGCCCTCTGGTATCAATTTTAAACTATTATCAAAAATTAGATTTTCATATGACATTATTGACTCAAGTTATACCAGTGGTTTTATGCTACGCAATTTTAGACGGAGATTACTTAAAAAATACGGTTAATTGCAGAATACTAATTAAAAATTGCATAATATACAATTTTAAGACTCCGCTGTCTGTCTGTCTCCGGACATTTCTTCAGACATTCTTATATTTCAGAAACCGTAAAAGCTAGAAAGCTGAAACTTCACAAGATATGTATATTCCATGCCGCTGTAACAACAAATACTAAAAATTAATAAAAAGAAATACTAAGGGGGTTCCCATAGTATAAACGTGTATATTTCAATAACGGTAGCTGCTAGACACTTTTTTCACACAAACACAAACACAAATTTTCACAACATAGTACGAAAGAACCTGACGAAAAGTTACCCACAACGCTCGTGGCATTGCCACGTTGTATAGCTATGCTTATTAGCCTTTGCTGAAATAAATTATAAAATTAATATTCAAGGAGGTTTCTCATACAAAATTATTTTTTTTTGCCATACTTTTATGACATTGATACGGAAGGAGCCCGCGCGCGAGCCCAATTCGCACTTTGCCAATTATTTTATTTGATTTACAGTATTGCGAGTTCCTCAAAGGGAACGACTACTGCAATGGCATCATCACAGTCGTTGACTTTCGCGATATCAATATTTTGGAATTCATTGCTCAGATGAATATTATGGACTTGAAAGCAACTCTTACAATTTTCCTGGTAAGATACAGAATCATTTATATTTTATCATCTTCCTTATTTTTGACGACCTCATTAACGTAATGTTTACCGTGCCAGACTGCCAATCAGAAGTTTCCAGATTCGATTCCCTGTACGGCCAACATCTTTGTGCTGAACTAAATTTGTTGGCTGTCGGTCTGAGTGTTAAATACTAACACACACACGGTTGGTTACCACGCCCCATACTAAATCATTTCTAGTTTGTATTATGGTTGCTTACACAACTGATGAACTACATATACATACATAAATACTTTATATAGATACATATTTAACACCCAGACCGACAGCCAACAAATTAAGTTCAGCACAAAGATGTTGGCATATGTAATAAACTGTTTTATATTTCTAATATTACGAGTATATTTACTTTTTCCAGAGTGGCTACGGTATGCGCGTCCAAAATTTTTTATTCATGTCCAATTCAAAAGCTATTGAAGTCTTTATAAAAATATTCAAACAAATGGTGAGTGAAAAAATGGGAAGTAGAATTCACGTGTTGTCTGACAATGGGGAGTTGCAAAAATATGTTCAGAAAGAGTTTTTACCATCAGACTACGGAGGCGATGAAGACACCTTAGAAGTTTTATGTGGTAAATAAAATATTTGTATATTTTAATTTTAACAAAATAGCACCAAAAATGTTATAATAATTTTTAAAAGTGCTTAATAACTCTAAACCTTTATAATAAGTCTTTTATATAAGAAAATAAGAATATCTACTTACCGTCTTGCAATATAAGGCAATTATAACTGTCGAGTCAGAAAACGAATACCATCGAACTTGATTCTTTCATTGCGAATTTCCACAAAATTTTAGTAGCAAAAAAGTTTTTAGTAGAACAAGATTGTGTATTTTGTAAAATAAATTTTATTTATATTATGAAATAATCATCACCTTTAGTCCATAGCTACCCACTGCTGGGTCTTTGTTTAAAGAAAGTAATTTTTTTATGTTTTATAGGCTTCTTCTTTCTAGTTCTTTGCTTGTATGTGCGATCTTGTACTCCATGGCCCCAGAGCGAGCCTTCAATGATCCGGATGTCTTTGATGCATCGGGCTGGTAATCTTCTTATAGGTCGCTTTCTATCCCGTGGAAGCCTTTCAGAAATCGTTTCACTCCATCTATAGTCATGATCAATTATCAATATGTACAAGTGTTTTCTTTTTATATTTCAGATAAAATGTCAGAAGTAATGACATCTAAGAAAAACATCGAATACTTCAAAAAGATGAGTCAGGCCGGAACTATTGAGTCTTTGCGAGTGAAATCAAATTATAGTGGAGACTTTTCAGACCTTGCTGGGACCTTCAGAAAATTAAATTTTGATTGAGGAATTGGTTAAAGTTAAAAAACGTACATAAAGTCGGTTATACTGGAAAAAAAATAATAATAAGGAATTGGTTATAGTTAAAAAAACGTATATAAAGTCGGTTATACTGGAAAAAAATATATAAAAAAAGTGTCTAGAAAAATAAGTGTTTGTAAATAAAAAAAAAAATACGGTTAGAAGGATCCTCTAGAAGGAAGAAAATCTCATATCGTTTATTAGTGTACATGAAATATTAAAAATTTCTACAATCTACAAAAGAGGTTTCGGAATGTCATGCAAAGAATGAAAAGTGAATCCAAAAAACTTCATTGTATTTTTGATTTGTGACCAAATATACAAAGGGCCTATAAAGATATAAAGGTCCATTAATGTTTTATTTGAATCGGACCACAGGAAGTGGTAGTGTCTCTGGAGTGTCCAGGGTACTACCGTTAGTACGAAAATAAAATGTCCGGGTGTGTACTAATAGTATATACATATATTTATACTGAGTTGTCCATGCAAATATAAACAGAATAAACTTACAACGTCAATGCCCGTTTTATTAATACTGGTGAATGTACTGAGCAGAAAAGGTTCAATAAATGTCAAATGTATCTTTGGTGTTTTTTTACTATACTAATTTAGCTGTTCTTTGTAGTAATAAATAAAGCTTAGCTTTTTGGCAGCCAATTGAGCCTTGGGACAATATATGAACCGTAATTGAGAGACAAGGTTAAGGTAACACCAAGCAGCTCAAGTTGGCCTAAGATTTCAACGGATATGTTCCGAAAAGTCGGTGGCATATGAAAAGGCCTCCAATTTCCCGGAGCAGAGACACGTCTATGTTTTTGCAGTTTTAAACTTCATCAGATTGCTATTGCCCTAGTCGGAGAATACTTGCAAGGATTCGTCTATGCGCTCGACCGTGGCTTCTTTAAGTAACTAAATATCGGCTGCTTTTAGATACGTAGCTCTGTACGGCCTTTGCTCTCGTCTTCATACTCTAAGATACTGGGCTTATATCTGTTAATATTTAGCAGTGGGTAACAGATCATTGATATGCATCAGGAATAGGGTCGTTGAGAGTATTGATCCTTGTGGGACCCCGGCATTAATAGCCATTTTATAAGATGATCAACCATCAATGATCACTCGAATTATTATAGATTATGTCTGTCTTTTTGCAAAAGAAAGTCTTGAATTCAGCAGTAAGCATGTGCTGTTAATGCTGCAAAAATTATCTCAACAATTATGGATAGACACAAATGTAGTGTAGGCAGGCTAATCTTTCCCATTTAATTGTTTTGTCTAGCTTTAGTTTTTCTCACGTCGCTTCGTTGATTTTGTAACTTGTTTCTTGATACAACATTTTTTGATCTTGATACAATTATTTTAGACTATAACTAATAAGCATTTCATGATATAAAATATATCCCTCAAGGCGTTATGGCAGTACAATAGCACATATTATTAAAAAATCTATAAAATCCTGAGTCTGGAACAACCGTAACCCTAACATTTGGCTACGGGTTTTTTAGTTGCATCTGTTAAAGTTCCAATACATGATTTAGTTAAATTCCTGTGTTAGTTTTATTTTTTGGAAAAGTCGGAAAAAATCATTACAAGACTTTTTATAGTAACAAAGAAATTGAAACGTATCTTACTTTTTAGTAGTTAGTGACATTATGTAGAACCATTAGCTTATAATTTATGTATTGTTCGTTGTTGATATTACATGTTGTTTCTTTGTTGATATTGCTACTGTCTCGCGTCAGGCTCTTCTCTGAAATACGCAAGGCACAGCTGAACTCGATACTTAGCAACCAAAGTATCAAATCAAAAGCGCTTGCCGTGCGGCAGGCACTTGGCTCAAATACGTATAACGCGTCTGAGCTCAGCACAATTCTGCATCTCCAAATATTCCGCGCAACAGTGAACTTATTATATGAGACTGTTAAATCTATCCCATTTTAGGGTTCCGTACCTAAAAGGTAAAAACGGGACCCTATTATTAAGACTCTGTTGTCTGTCTGTCTGTCTCCAGGCTATATCTGACTGTATTATTAGAGTTTATCTATCTATCTATCTCAGAAACCGTAATAGCTAGAAAGCTGAAACTTTAGCAAGATATGTATTTCCCGTGCCGCTATAACAAATACTAAACATATACTAAAAATAAAAAAAATAAAATTATTAAGGGTTAATAGGGTTAAACGTAATTTTTTCGTATTTTTGCTATAAATCAATAACGATAGCTGTAAAGTGAAAATTCTAAGTATTTAACTTAGAATTTTCACAAAATATATAAATGTATATTGTCTATCAAATGAAAGAATAAAATTTCAGTAAAATACATATTTGAGGAAGGGCTCCCATACAACAAACATACGAGGGTGGATTAGAAAACTTCGCAGCCCAATACATAAATACTTAAACTATTTTAATGTAACCATGTCACATCTCTGGTTGTCAAATTGACAATTACTATCCCAATTGACTGTATTTAAATCAGGCTGGATTTTGTGAGCCTTTGTGCAGCTTTTTTAAATAATTTAATTAAAAAAATAAATTTAAGGGGGGCTCCCATACAACAATGGTACGGAACCCTTGATGCGCGAGTCCAACTCGCACTTGGCTAATTTTTTTTTCGAAAATCGTTTACAAATAGTTGGTTATCAAAAAGTACTAAAATCACTCCTAAAGGGATTGCTTCTTACATTCTTCTTCTTCTAGGTATAAGCCAAGCCAAGCCAACAAGCTCTGGTGTCGAGAGTTTTCGACCCTCTCGAAAGCCTCTAACTTGGCTTTACAACTGCTTGTTCTAAAACTAACAAATACAAATACAAATAATTTATTGATAACACCAAAGTTACAAGTCAAATAATATGATATCATTACAAAAGTATATGATATGTATCCATGTCAATTTTCAATTATATTCTAGTACTATAATATCATTACAATAGTATATGATATTAATCATACTGTCAATTTTCACTACTAATTCTAGTATCTAATATAATATCAATACAAAAGTTTAGGATATGAATCAAATGTCAATTTTCAAATTTAGATAATCATTTATATTGTACAAAGTTTTATCTAATACCCAAACCCTGAGTCTAGTCTTAAAGCTGGCAGTGGAAGGTGCAGCCGGTAACAGCCGGGATCTACAATTTAACGTATGATCTGACCCAAAATATATTTAGATAGTTAGAATTTCACATCTTGTGCATGGTCGCCCATCCAATAAAATACCAATTTTTACAAGACAGACTTTTGCATGGTCGCACATTCAAAGACCGTCCACATCCATTTCTTTACCTTGAAGATCGCGTCAGATTTCCGTAGATAGCCGAGCAACAGGCACACAGTGTAATGCATAAGCTACCATTTACTTGGCTTATTATAGTGTTACTAGCTGACCCGGCAAACGTTGTTTTGCCTCACTTAGGGGTATGAGAAATAGATAGTGTAGCTTATATAACGCGTTCGTAGGTTTACCATAGCAGCGCCATCTATTGATTACTTACTCAACCCAGTCGAAAGGTATCGACATCTGTTAGAATCATTTGGAGTTAACAGATAATTGTGACTGTCAAATAATAACAGACCATAATTAGCAATGAATTAAAATTCGACTATAATAATTAATTAGATTCGAGATTTAAACTATCCTATCTCTCAAGTTGGATCGAACTGCACATGGTGTGCGAATTTTATTATAATCAGTTATGTGGTTTAGGAGTCCATTGAGGAAAAACATTGTGACACGAGATTTATACATATTAAGATTTTACTTAGGTTCGTTGGGGATTAATTGCACTTTTGTTGATTAACTGGTTTTCACGGAAATAAATGCTTACGCACAGTTTCGCTGAGTTTATTCGTTGACCAGTACAATTAAGTTGAGTAACTGAACAGTTGTCATTCCAAATTGGGTAAGTTTTTTGTCTTATTTGTGTGTGAATTGTGTAATAGTGTAAAATAGCTAAGAATGATTTGATTGTTATAAGGCCCAGAGTTTTGATAAAGCCCCTATGCAGCTGCTATTAATGGAATTGTTTATTAATTTGTATGAAAAACCTTGAGATATAAGAGACTCTTTTTATCAAAATCGTCTCTTATGCTTTTTCAAAGTGTAATACCAGAAAATACTGTAATTCCTACAAAATATTTTGGAAAGCAAGTGATATTCTCCCCAGTACCACTCGTTTTTGTGACATAATATGAGTTTGTATTTTTTCGTATTACAAGTGAATGTTTTTCTTTCTTTATTTCTCTCAACCATTTAAAAGTATTTCATCTATCACCTATCACCTATTTCTATAAAAACTTATAGAAATAGGTGATGACTATACGCTTGGAATTTTCCCAGAATATAATAAGTTAAAATATATATACATATATAAGCAGGACTCCCATAAAACAAACGTGAATATTTGCCATGTTTTATGATGATGATGATGATTTCCAGGCCGGTTTCGGCCACGGCGACTGCTTGCCAATTATTAGGTTACTTTATGTGTCCTCACATGGCTGATGTAACCTATTTTAGCAGTAAATGTTCGGGAACAAGTGCTACATGTGAGGACACCGTTGTTGTATGAGTAGATGATGTTTGAAGGCGGTCTGTTCTTTAGCTGGTCTCTTCGAGCATCTAGAGCTCGCCTTCTTCGGTTCTCAAAAGAGTAAACCTTAGCTCTTACCAATTGTCTCCACAGAGTGCGATTTCCAGCTTGTTGCTCCCAGGTGGAGTGGTCGATTCCACACCCTTTCATATGCCTCTTTAGTACATCCTTATATCGTAGGAACTGGCCTCCCCGATGCCGCGTACCTTGTTCCAGTTCAGAATAGAAAATATGCTGAGCTACCCTACTTTCAGGCATTCGGAAAACGTGTCCACTCCACCTGAGCTGCCTTCGCATTAAATATGCTTCCATTCCACACACATTCGCACGCCTTAGTACGTCGGTATTTCTGACTCTATCAGACCACTTGATGTTAAGTATATCGCGAAGGCATTTCAGATGGAACCTATCCAGGGTGCGAATGTGGCGGCGATATAAACACCATGTCTCTGCCGCATACAGTATATTGGGTAGGACGATAGCCATGTAGACCTGAACTTTTGTCTCTAATTTGATGTCATGGGACCGAAACACTTTACCCCTCAGCTTTCCAAACGCTGCTGCCGCGGCTCCTATTCGACTGTTTATTTCTGCGTCAAGGTCACCTTTTGATGTTATAGCACTCCCTAAGTATCTAAATTTATCAACATGTTTGAGACTATTGTCATTTATTTGAATATTGAGTGGCACCTGATCTGCTGTGCCTGCTGCCATGACTTCTGTTTTAGTTACGCTGATTTTGAGTCCAAACTTACTGCATGATTGATTGAATTTAGTCATTAACTGTTGTAGGCCTTCGGATGTTTCTGATACAAAACAAAGGTCATCTGCGTACATGATTTCTGTTATTTTCTCTAATTTAGTTTTTGTTTGCGCTTTTAGCCTTGTTAAGTTAAATATGCCACCACCATCTATGCGGAATCTAATGCGGATACCTTCTGTATTATTTGTTAAAGTATCTGTAACTACTGCAGAGAAATACATGGCGAAGAGTGTCGGAGCTAAGACGCAACCTTGCTTAACGCCACATGAGACATTGAAGAAATCCGATTGCTCGCCGTTAGATGTAATACAGCATTTCATGTTATCATGTAGTAGCCTCAGCAATCGTATAAACTTCTCGGTACAACCATATTTGGACAAAACTATCCATAGTGCTTCACGAGGCACACTATCAAAAGCCTTTTCTAAGTCAACAAAACATAGATACATTGGTTGACTTTGCTCTTTACATTTTTCTTGCAGCTGTCGTATAGAAAAGATGGCTTCACTAGTGCCCCTATTTGGTCTAAATCCAAATTGAGTTTCCGGAAGGAGTACTTCGGACAGTTTTAGAAGACGATTCAAAAGAATCCTTGCAAAAACTTTACCTAAGGTTGATAACAGTGAGATTCCTCGGTAAGAGTTACAATCTGCCCGGTCACCTTTGTTTTTGTAGAGAGAACTGATCAGTGAAACTTTGAAGCTGTCGGGTACCTGTTCTTCTGACCACATCTCCGAGAAAAATTGCCACAAAGTGTTGTGTAGCTCGTCACCACCATATTTTATCAGCTCCCCTGGTATACCATCTACACCTACAGCCTTCTTGTTCTTCTGGGCTTTAATGGCTTTTGTGACTTCGGCTAGTGTTATTGGTTCGTCTTGTTCAGCTACCCGAGGAAGATTGGGCAAAGTATTTATAAAATTTAGATCTGCTGTACGATCTACATTCAGTAGGCACTTGAAGTGCTCAGCCCAACGTTTAAGTATTTCATCTTTACCAGATACTAACAAGCCGTCTAAAGACTTTAATGGTGTGCTTTTTCTGTGAGTTGAGAATCCAGTTAACTTTCGGACTTCACCGAAAAAAGCTCCAAGCTGGTTTGTATCCGCTAACCACTGCACATGACGAACCTTTTCTTGCCACCATTTGTCTTTGGTAGCGCGCGCAAGCTTTCTTAAGTATAATGCACTCTGCTTAATGTTGTGTGACTGACTAGTACTGGGAAGCTGACGCAAAAGCTTACGGTGTTTGGATATGGCACTAGTTAGAACTTCGTCGTTTTCATCAAACCAATCTTCGTGGTTTTTTGGTTGCAGTCCAATAGTTTTTGTTGCTGCATTAATGATTTGAGACGACAGTTGTGACCAGCGCTTTTCTAGATCATCATCCTCAGTACAACTGCTTGTTAGAACTGCAGTTTCAATAGCTTGTCTGTAGTTGGTACGATTTTCTAGGCTCTCCAGTTTGTTGAGATTAAGATGATGTGATCTTATTATATGTTTTCTGCGTGGGTAATGAAGCCGCAGGCGCATCTTAACTAGAACAAGTCGATGGTCAGTCCAACAGTGTGCACCACGCATTACTCGCGTCACCATTACTTGAGAGATATCTCTTTGGCGCACAATAGCATAATCTATTAAGTGCCAATGCTTAGAACGCGGATGCATCCAGGTGGTTTTGTGAATCATTGGGAGCCTGAACATTGTGTTAGTAAGAGCCAGTTGAAATTGAGCGCATAGACTTAGTAAAAGTTGTCCATTACTATTCATGTTACCAACACCATGTCTTCCCAGCACCCGCGGCCAAGCTTCAAAATCTCTACCTACTCGAGCATTAAAGTCTCCTAATAGTAAAATCTGTTCATCACGTGGAATCTTCGTCAGAGTTTGAGAAAGTTCTTCATAAAACCTGTCCTTAACTTCATCAGTGTTCGTTAGAGTTGGAGCGTATATACTAATAATGTTTAGATGGTTACTGTTATTTAAATGGAGACGTAGAGTAATAATGCGGTCGGATATACCTACCGGATGTTCAGTCAGTTTTGAAGCTAATTGGTTTTTAATTGCAAAACCTACACCTGATCGTCTTGGTTCATTACTGGAAGTTCCCTTCCAGAAAAACGTATATCCTCCTCCTCCTATGTATATTTATACAAAACCCTTCATGCGTGCGTCTATTTCGCACTTGGCCGACATGACCAAGATTTTAGAGTGGTTTCGTAAATTAATTAATCTTATCTATGTTAACAGATTTCCAGTTACGAGGGTAAAGTATAACAAGCATGGATCATATACCTGAAGATCTATTTTTGAAATATCATGCTGAGACCTTAAACACGTTAAGAAAAAAATACAATTTAGATAGACCTGGACAAATGGATGAAGCTATAGACATTTTAGAAGCCTGGGTAAATAAACAACAGCATTTCCTGAAGAAAGATTTTAGTAAGTTTTTTATGTTTTATTAATTACGATTCTTCGATCTAAAGCAAGTTTGGCTCGGTAGTAAAAACGTCGGTTTTTCCATCAGACGGCCCCTGGTTCGATCCAGCACTACACCAATAAATTGTTTTTCAAAGTTATGTGTGGATTTGTTCTTGCTTTACGGTGAAGGAATGTCGTGAGGAAACCTGCATGTTTGAGGACCACAATATCCGATCATCCCAACCATCCGCCAACCCAAAATAGCATACTTTTGAAAAATCCTGCTTGAATAGGGCAATTATTTTATTGTCTATGATACAGTGTTAATCGTTAGTTCCAATACAATATACGATTTTATTTAATTCGCCCGATAGTTTTATCTTTTGAACAATAGACGTTTTCAAATAATGCACTTTAATTTATATTGTTAATTTTTAATTAACTTATTTCGTGAAAATGAAATTTTGTCACATGTATATTATTTATTACTGAATATTTATTTCCTACAACATTTTTAGCAAGAGACTATTTGGAACGGATCATAATTATGATTAAAGGGTCAGTAGAAAGAGCAAAAGGACAACTCGAAAAAATTTGCACATTTCGGACAGTGCTTCCTTATGTCTTCGAAAAAATCGACGCTAAAAAGGATTTTAGTCTCGTCACAAATTATTTGTAAGTATGATAGGATTTTACCAATAATGAGTGACATAAAAACATGTCAAGTCACGCCCATGCAAGGGTGTAATGTTTTCCATTACATTCAACTAGTGACCTAATATACTCTTTTTTATAACTTATAGGTTTGCGTTTGACCACAGCTTGCCTGGTGTTAAACAATACAATGGCCTAAAATGTTACACGTTTACTTATAAAATACATATTAACTCTAGATTTGAAGACCACCAGGTGGTACTTCTCAGGAAACAGAGACTCAGGAAGAGAATTCCAGAGTTTTGCAGTCCTCACAAGAAAGGTAGAAGCGAATCGGCTTGTGCGAAACTTAGGGATTTCGACTGTATACCTATGTCTTCACAGAGTTTCTGCTCGTTCTGTAATGGAACGATATGACAGGAACTTTTTACTACAAATATATGCTATGTTTTCGGCATACTTTTTCGGCCTGGGAAATTCGCCGGCGTTTTTATGAAAAGTATACCTTAATTTAATTCCCTTTTCTATGCATTTAACACGCCATAATAATAATTACTATTTTACGCGCCTCAAAAGTGCCATCTTGTTTGCAAAAACTAAACAACGTTTAAGACTGAATTTTCTAGTATTTACCAAACCGCTTTAAAAGTTATTGTAAGTTTTGTCTTAAATAATTTTCATAGCGTGTATCTTGTTCTGTTTAGAGGCATTTATAGCCTTGTTTCGATATCATACTAACATCTCCATACCATATTTAGTCCCTATGAATGGTCACCAAAAGTAAATTACCTATATATAAGCTGTAGTTATTACCTAAGATAAGTTGATCTAACATATGTAACAATTTGAAAATTAATGTGTATAGCTTAAGGTTTATGGAAAATAAATATATTATTATTATTATTGAGCCCATCCAATCTGTTATTGGCAAAGTCATACTTTAGCCTCTAGTAAATGTTTATACTTACACGCAAATTTTCATACAGTCAGTAATTGATTAATTATGTATAAGATCTACATTCCTTTCTATGTTTTCAGATTCATCACTCTCTTGCCACGGCTTACTGAAGATAATCGCAGAATTCATTTTATTAGATTTAGGCCTAATCCTGAATTTTCACATGATGCATACTTTATGATGTACACTTATGGGATTTTGGTAAGCACTTACTTTATTATTTTAATGAGTGTTCATTGGTAATTCTGTCAAGAGATAGGGTAATAAGCACCAAAACTGTAGACATTATTTAAAGTTAAATTAATTAATAGTTATGATATACTGGGGCAAAGATGAACTACGTTTCTTAAGTTTGGCGGGGGACTCTTCTTTTCGTGCCGTTAGTTTTTTTGTCCGTCAGTTTTTGAAACCATTTTCTATTATGACACTCTTACGACTAGCTCCTAGTTTAATATGTCTCCACTAGTCCCTTACTTTTATCCGCACCTCTGATTGCGGTCGTCCCTGTCGTTAAAGAATAGACTTAGGTATACAGCTATCAAAAGAGGTTTTAAGTATTTCGCAATACTGCTTTAAATCATCTGTAATTTTACTTAAATTATTTTGATACTTGTAATTCATCAGTTGAAGTACAATTATTATTTTCATTACACATACTACTACTACTTTTTGTTGTAAGATAAATAGTTTTAGATTATTACTTATTATTTATTTTTATACAAACAATAATAATAAATAAGCCATTCTTCCAAATAATAGTGGCGTAATAAAAATTCTATGTATTTATATCTCTAAGTATCTGCGCACCTATATATTATGTAATGTTATGTTTTTGGTCCTTACAGATATTTGAGTACATAAAAGCGCACGATTATAATGACGGCCTTATATCTCTGGTTGATCTTCGAGATGTCAACATTATGGATATGGTTACTCGTCTCAATTTGAGTGAGCTAAGACAGATGAATACTATCGTTTTGGTATGTTTTATTTACTTATTTATTTCCATAGTTTGGCATGTACACAAGTTATTTTATCTATAAGACAGTACAAATTGAGTATCTGTACATTAAATATTTTTCCAAAAAACTGATGAAGTGCGATTAAAGAAGACTAGAGTAACAAAAACCGAAGAGTGCAATGTTTCTTACTTCTTCACTCTCAAACAGTTTACTGGTTTCGATAAAATTTGGTACGGACATGGCTTAGACTTTAGTTATACGCATTATGCTACTTTTTACCTCGGAGTAACGCGGGTGGCTCCGCAGGGCACAACTACTTGGGATATTAGTAGTAGATAGAATAGTACTCGCCTGTAAAAAAAATTGTGGCGCTCTTCTACACTATCTACACTATATAGGCTCAAAAACTACTGGACCGATTTTAAAAATTCTTTCACCATTCGTAAGCTACATTATCCACGAGTAACATAGACTATATTTTATTTTGGAAAAAAATAGGGTTCCATGATATTTGGATTTTTCGGACACAAACTCAAAAAAATCAACCAAAGAAGTTACTTATTTTGCGTACGCTGCCTAAACTACAAAAGATAGAACCATAAAATGTTATAATTTATAAGGCAAAACAACGTTTGCCGGGTCAGCTAGTATTTCATAAATAAGTGTAATTTAGTAACCAATATACCCACAAAAACACCTACCTTTAAAAGGATAGACAAGTAGGCCTCTCATTGTATCTGCCAGCTTGAGTAAAAAATCTGTTTTGATATGAAGAAGGCTGTATAGATGATGATGATTAACAATGTTTTTTTTTTTTTCAGGAAGGTTACGCCACCAGAGCGAAGAAATTCATAATAATATCTTCCTCAAGCACTATAGACGTCTTGATCAAATTACTAAGACAACTGATTCCAGAAAAGTTACGCGAAAGAATTATCGTAGTGCAAGATTTGGATGGATTGCACAAGCAAGTGGCTAAGCATTTACTTCCCAAGGATTATGGTGGGGAGGAAAAAACTTTAAAGGAATTGCATGGTAAAGTATTAATCGTCAATCACATATTTAGCTTACAAGTATAAATTAAACATTTAAAAAATCCACATTTTGTGATGGATATAATCTTGGAATTCAAAATCTTAATGTAAATCGGTTCATCCGTTCGTGAGCTACGATTTTATAGACACACACACTCACACACAAAGCGACACGCCCAACTTATAATACCCAGTCGGTTTTGCGTCTGGTAAAAAAAAACATCCTCCGCGTCTGTTTTTGTGGTTTTGATAAGTCGTCCTGTTTGTTGTTTAAAAAATTACGCAACGGAGTTAAAAGGCATATTCCCCATCAGGAAGATGATTTATCTCGGATCCGAATGACAGATTTTTATGTTTAAAAAACATCACAACTACAGTTCCGTAAATTAAAAAAAATCAACGCCCATGCCAAAAAATAGTTTCTAAATTTCACCCGTGCGAAGCCTAGGCGGGTAGGCATATATGTAATTAAGGGACCATAAGTAATATTATAAATGCGAAAATGTTGTATATTTCTTACTTTTTCACGCTCTAGCGTCTTTACTGATTTCGATAGATTGGGTAAGGACAGAGATTAGGCTCTAAATTAACGCAATTTGCTTCTTTTAACCTCCTGGTTTTATGCACATATTATGTAAGTCCTTGGTTCCAATAAACATTGAAGAAATCAAGTCTGTATGTCAACGCTTTAAAATAGGTATATGACTAAACTTCCTGATTTAAAACACCTTTCACTTTATTTAAATGCTACCATAGGCAGGTTTTAGTTTTAACCAACTGCAAAAGTGCTATATCATAAAATTTTTTATATTTATGTATACTAGCTGACCCCTCAAAGGAAGGGGGCGGCCTAAGAAAGTATGGAAGAATTGTGTGAATGACAATAGGACCAGGAGGGGTGTGAAAACAGAGATGACGAATGATAGAGATGTATGGAAGAAGCGTACATACTGTACTGACCCCACAGGAAGTGGGATAAGGTAAAAAGAGCTGACCCCTCAAACGTTGTTTTGGTACATTAAAAAATAGGGATTGGTGGTAGAATGGTGAAAATTTTGGTCTGATGATGATGATGATCTGGGGAAGCAAGTGTCGGAAGCTTGGCCAACGGCCTCATTTTAACCCTTTGAAAGTGGCATAAAAGGAAGAAGAGTAGAATCAGTATAGTTAGATACATGAGGATTCTATGTGTTGCTTGCTTTACAGCCTATAAAACTGGAGTAAGTTTTACGCTTCAATTCAATTCTTTTATTTTTTCACCAATTCATTTATTTTTTCACATAGGAATACACTAGTAAAAAGTCGGGGTATTTGTAAGGGTATCTATCATAAATATGAAAAAGAATGTTTAATTTTTCTTGTGCGTGGTTAAAATATAGATCGAAATCAAAAATTTCTAAATTTATTATAAAATATTTTATTATTTATTATTATTTTAAAATAGTTAGAAAAAAGGTTTGAATCAAATATTGCATAGACATATTAAATATGTATGAGTTTAATTAGAGAATACATTAAAAAAAACCCGTCCACAGTAGTTTGCATCAATGCTACAAGTGCCTTACATAGCACAAGAATATTATATACTAAATTTTATCTTAATACCACGATTACTGTTTATTTTTGCTTAAATAAAACGTGTAATAATTTTCAGATGAACTGCAAGAAGCCATGGCATCAGAGAAAAATATTGCTCATCTAAAAGAGATGAGAGACGCTCGAACAAACGAGATGATGCGAACTACATCAAAAGTAACCGATGAACTGGGAATAGCTGGCAGCTTTAGATCGTTGAGTTTTGATTAATAATAATACAATTATATTGTCGCTTACCTCGGTTAGGTCCTGCAATATGAGAGATATGAAAGAAAGAAAGAAAGAAAAATAGTTTATTGTGCACACAGACAATTTACAATTTTTTTAGGCAATACATACTACTTATATGGTAATGTGTATGTGCACAAAAGGAGCAGGTTCAGCATGTGTTCTAGGTACTCCAGCGCTGGTTTTCAACCTGCTCCTTTAAACTTGGCAAATAAACTCATATACATATAGATAATACAGTTTAATATGAGCTTCCTTTACTTATAATGATGGGCAAAATCGCAGGAAATAGGCGCGTTGGACGTAGAAAGAAGTGACTGCGGAATGGACGGGAGTGGACAAGAATTGCCAGCGTTGAAGAATTATTTTGCTTGACACATTTGTGTGAATGGCTTAATTTTGTTTTTCTTTTGTTTTCTTAAGGTTACAAAATTTTAGTGTTTTTTCTGTGTAATAGTAATATACATATTAATTGTATAATCATGTCACTCCTAGGATATAATATAAACTAGTTGTGTTCAATTTAATATTACAAGTTTAAAAAAATGTTATTTGAAATTGAATTGAGTGTTTTTTCAATCGATTGTAAGTAATTTTAAAGTGAATTTTGCTTTTTTTTTTCTTAAGTTGTATAAATTTATTTTTATCATTTGGTTTTGAGTAGTAAATTTGTATATGAATAATAAAAGGAAAGGATTAAATTAACACCTTGGCACATGATAGAAATAATTTAATTTAGCTGATGGCCAACTTCCAGTAGTAGAGAGGCACTTGAAGAAGAAGTATAAAATTATGTTTATCACTAATCTGGGTAGCGCCTATAGCGAGGCTAACTAAAGTGATCTGACGCGATCGTCGAGGTTAAGCAACGGTCGATGCGGGCAGACTTTGGATGGGTGGTTAGTTTTAGTGCAAGCAGTCGTTAACCCAAGTCAGAGGCCAACTGGTGGCTTGAAAACTATCAACACTAGAGCTTGGCCACTTAGCTCAAACGAAGAAGAAGACTAATTTGAGGGCATAGTAATAAGTATATTTTAAACCTATTAAATACTTTATACTACTTCTCGTTTTTGGGTTTTTTATTTTATACCTTGACATTAAGAAAAGAAAAATTAAGACCTTGTTGTTGTCGTTTTGACGACCTCGTTGGCGAATGGTTACCTTGCCGGACTGCCAATTAGAAGGTTCCAGATTCGATTTCCGGCACGGACAACATCTTTGTGCTGCATTAAATTTGTTGAGCAACCATAATACGACCTAGAAATAGTACAGTATAGAGTTAACCAGCCGCGTGTAAAATGTATCCTAGTATTTTTTATTTAAGAAATAAATATTCACCGAAAGAAATTCGATTATTTAGAAATAATCAATACGCATGGCGCAGCTGCTTTTTTAGTATTCCGTACACAAAGGGTACCAACAAAACTATCCGTCAGTCTGTCTATCTTTATGTCTGTCTGTCTGTCACCAGGCTATTAAGATACCACCAGGTATCTCAAGAACAATAATAGCTATAGGGTTCACATTTTCACAGCTGATGATGTATTTTGTGCCTCTATAGAGACAAACAATACAGAATAAAAAATATTTTGGGGGAAAGGGATCCGATACTACCAACGTCTTAACTGATTCTGATTAATTAATACTTATTAAAGAAGCAATGTTCGCAGAATATTTACTTGTAATGTTTGTATAACCAGCTGTCAATAACTTATTGACTCAGGCGTTACTTTGCGGAAATCCATTGTAAATAGAAGACAAAATTAAATATGTAGTGTACTTCCGCTGACTCTTCGAACGACGAATTCGAAAGCTTTCGATTCGTCGTTCGAAGAGTCAACATCTCCTGATGATGCCTTGTGGAAAGGCGAAACACGTGTTGAGTTAAGAATTTCCGGATTGTGATAGGTAACGTTAATCTTAATTCATATTAGTTAATTAATTTTTCCTTTACTTGTCTTAACTTGGGTTTCGGATCACAGCGGAAAAGTACACGAAATATTTTATTTCGTCTTCTATTTAATCAGCTGTCACTTATGTTTATTCTGTCGGTATTAGTCCGATATGTTTCATTCATGTTTTCTCGGGCTGGCTGCAACATCACAGATAGGTCAGAGAGCGGCGGCGCCTCGTGGTTCGCAGGGGTCATTGGTCTGTGGGCTAGGCAATGTGGACGCAGTCGTCATCGCGAGCGTACGTTATCTGTGTTCCTGCCCATGAGAATGGTACACTGATTGTGCTGAAACATATCGGGCTAATACCGACAACATAAACGTAAGTAATAGCCGGTTATACAAACATTATACGAATACGCCTTGAAATTTTATGAAATGTTTAAAACAGTATTGATTGTGTATAATTTTAAAAATATTTAATTACATATAAGGAGGTCACAGACTATAAACATTTTTTTTGCTATTTTTACAAATGGTACGGAACATTTTGTACGCGATCTCGTCTCGCACTGGACCAATTAATGTAATGATTGCGAGGTGGTGAAAGTTATTCGTGTTAATAGTGTTTGACATCGCTTAGAATACACTGTTTGAGCAACCTTACATATTCTTACACATCTGGACATGTGTGTACATATACATACACAAAACAATAAACTTTTTCTTTATAAGCTGCGTATAGCGCGTATAAAATACGCGATCCCGTCTCGCACTGGACCAAATAATGTAATGATTGCGGGGTGGTGAAAGTTATTCGTGATAATAGTGTTTTGACTTTGCTTAGAATACACTGTTTGAGCAACCTTGTATATTCTTACACATTTCACACGTGTGTGCATATACATACACAAAACAATTGACTTTTTCTTTATAAGCTGCGTACCTACGTCAGTAAAACTTGTTTTTCAAGGTAATGTAAAACGTGTTGTTAATTCTCACAGATCTCATAGTTCAGTAATACTTGCCTAGACAAGTTAACATGGATCACATACCTGAAGATCTATATTTAAAATATAATACAAGCACTTTAAAAACGTTAAGAAAAAGTTATAATTTAGATGGCCCTGGACAAATGGATGAAGCTGTTGATATTTTACAAGCCTGGGTAAATAAGCAAGAGCATTTTGTCAAAAAAGATTTCCGTAAGTTTTTAGTACATAGTAGTCATATATTACTTGCTAACGTTTGCTTTTGGTACGAGTATTTAGTTTGTAATTGATTTCTCGCTTTACGGTGAAATCCTAACTTGCTAAACTTAACACATTTTAAATAGTCATTTTGGTTAGGTTATTCCTGACACTGAAATGACCCGCCAATTTTTTTTTGTGTTTATCTCATTTTTTAATGCTTTAATCTTTAGTTGGCCCATTAGTGGCAAACATTGTTATATAATTTTTTTTTAAACTAACGTTCAATTGGCACACCTTTTAATTTAGTTAACATATTCTAACTGGTCACGTTCTGGGCACGTTTGGACAGGGACCTAATTTTGAATATATTTTTTTCAATTTGTTTATCAAACAATAAATTGTAAATAATTTTAATGTAATATCGGTTCTTAATAATAAAAACGATTTTTTTTAATAAATGAATTTATTTCTTGAAATTACTCTTTTATTTTTAAGCCTATACATATTTATTTTGTTTGTTTGTAGCAAGGGATTACCTGGAAAGAGTCATAATCATGCTAAAAGGATCAATAGAAAGAGCAAAAGGACAACTCGAAAATCTTTGCACAATGAGAACATTGCTTCCTCATTTCTTCGAAAAAATTGACGCTAAAAAAGACTTTAATTGTCTTGTGTCAAATTATTTGTAAGTATTATGAGGTTTTAAAAAACTGTTTGAACTAACTCTAATAAATAAGGAAGAAGAAAAATTAAAAACACTGTACAATTTAAATTTAAGTATGCGGTGTGATAGAGTTCCCAAAAAAGTATTTTTTTTTATCTTGATAAATCTCATTGGTAACAAAATCGGTATAAATATTGTCAAGGATGTTTTTGTGAAGTTTTAAAGTATTTTTTTTTTATTAATTCTAGACGTTCCTATGTCTATCTTACCAATACGGCATCAATTTAGTTCTACAGAAATCATAGTTTTTTTGCGTTTCTTTTATTTTTTTTCTCACTAGGTATACTGGAAATCTTTAACTAAATAAAAGTGAAGATGAAAAAATGTATTAAACGATTCAGTCAGTCTCTTATTGATTAATCCTTAATTATGTTTAAATCTACAGTAACAATTTACCTTTTCCTATTCATATTTTCAGTTCCATATCTCTCATGCCACGGCTCACAGATGAGAATCAGAGAATGCAATTGATGAGGCTAAAACCTAATCCAGAATTATCCCATAAGGCATTCTTTATGATGTACACTTATAGTATTTTGGTGAGTACTCATTTATTTAGTACTCTTTGATAATTCAGATGGTTCATTGTTAGTCTACCCCACACTAAGTACCACCACCTGCCAGAATATGTAAAAAATGCAACTTCCGATAATATATTTAAAATTAAATTGAAATTGTTTTTAGCACGAAAAGCATATTACGAAACGGACGAATATTTTAATGATTAATTTACCGATGACGGTAACTAGTGATATTTTATATTTATTTAAGTTGACTTGTGAAATCTGTGAATTCACCAATAAAAATCTGTATTCTGTATACGTCTATTGGCAATATTAATTGGTTTCAAAATTAAACAAACAGAGCGACGACCACTCAGTTAGACGTGCGGCCACCTTACGCCTCCCATAGGTAGGCTACTGTAAGCTTAATCCCCCGCCATTAAGCTAAGTCGAACTTTTGATTAAGGAAACCATAGTGAAGAATCCATGGTGATTTGATGAAGAATCATTGGTGGTAAAGAATTTTGTAGTGCTCACCTGACTATCAACCATCCTGAAGTTGAGAAATCTATTGCCAAGCATGTAACGGTGTACGCCTTCAATCTCCTTGAGCCAGTTATTCAACACTAGGCATACACCACCTCAGGCCTGAATATAGCTAGTGGGTACAAATCCCACATGACCTGGCTGCGCCCCATCGTGGCCAGGTATCTTGTCGAAGATTTCCCCCTCGTCAACAAAAAAAAAGGCCTGAATAAAGCTGACAAAATGAATGCATTATCACACTAGACTAAAGTGTAATGCATCCTGTTTGTCTAATACCTACCTGTATTACAAAAAAACATTCGTTGTAATTGTATAGCAATTAGGAAGTTCTTCGAGGAGGCCTTTGTCACAAGACAAGCTGTAGATTAAATGATTAAACTAATTGACTCACCAAGGGCGCTATATTTAAAGTAATTATATTGAAATAAAGTTGGGAAAATATGTGACATTTATACCTTTAATTCTAGCAAAGGTAGGTTAGAAATAATGATGATATTTGAAAATCTGTTAGTACCAACTTTCAAAGTAGTAGATAGTGTAGAATTTATAAAAGTTTTCAACCTCCTTTTTAGTTGCAAGCTTCTTTCAAAAGAGTTTGGTTACAAACACTATTTCCATAGATTATACTAGCTGACAAACCTTGTTTTGCTTTAAGTAAAAATAAGAGTGAACAACCCTTAACACTTAGGGGTGTAAAAATAGATAGTAGCCGATTCTCAGACCAACTAAATACGCATTTAAATTTTGGTAAGAATCGGTCAAGCCGTTTCGGCGGAGTATGGTGATTAACATTGTGACATGGAGTTTTTATATATTAGAAGATTAGAAGAAGATTAGATATATTCAACCTTGAAAATAGAACATAGCTATGATGGTTTTTTGTTTCAGTTTGTCTATTTCTCAAGTTCTTAATTTATGCGAATGGATAAAATTTGGAATGAGTATGTAAGAGGAAGCCTGAAAGTAGCACCTATTACCGACAAACTAATAAGTAATAGGTTGTCGTGGTATGGACATATTATGCGACGTGAGGAAGACCATATCACGAGGAAGACAATGAGTATGAGTGTGGACGGACAGATAGGAAGGGGGCGGCCTTAGAAAGTGTGGATGGATTGTGTGAATGACGATATGACCAGGAGGGGTGTGAATACAGAGATGACGAATGACAGAGATGTATGGAAGAAACGTACATACTGTACCGACCCCACATGAAATGGGATAAGGTAAAGAAGAAGAAGAAGACTCAAGTTCTTTATTTGTATTACTTTACAGACAATTTGAATACATGAAAGCGCACGATTATAGTGACGGCATTATGTCCCTGGTCGATCTTCGAGATATCAACATTATGGATTTTGTTACTCGTATTAATTTGAATGAGTTGAAACAGATGAGTACTATCACTTTGGTAAGTTTATTTATCATTATTTATTTATTTATTTATTAACATCCAAAACAAACAATATACAAAAAATTCACCTTAGAAATTTTAATCAATTTAAAATAAGGTGAATGATTCTCACAGATTTGTAATCTAAAGAAAAAAAATTAACCATAATTTAATGAGCGCACAGTCCGTTACTTGATGCGCGTCACTTATATTTTCTTCGAGAAGAATTCTCATTTTTATTTCGAAAGGTTTATGTAAAAATATTATTGGTCCTTCACCAAACTGGTTAACGAATCAAACATATTTTTAATATAATTTATAAAAAAAATACTGCATATGGAATTACTTAGCAAATTGCAGTACAGGCTTTCATTTAAAATAAATATAATTATAATATTCTATATAGTTAAAATCTTTCCGACCAAGTTTTTGCAACAGCTACCTAGGAGTTTTGTCATCGGAATAAAATCTTATTTGACAAACTAGTTCGACTAAAAAGTTTGACCAACGAGAAGAACAGTATTCTTGAAGAATACTGTTCTTCTCGTTCTTGAATGCTAAATAATGTATTCTTCAATTTACATAATTATAAAATCTAGTTTTTTCTACATTTGACCACATATCACATACGGCTGGTTAGCCTGATACGAAATCAAATACAAATACAATATTAAATTTTTTTGTTTGTATTATAGTTGCTTACACATCTGACATACTACATATACATAAATAAATACAAATAGATTATTTTAAAATAATTTATTATTTTAGGAAGGCTACGCGACCAGAGCCAAGAAATTTGTACTAATATCCTCTTCAAGCACAATAGATGTCTTGATCAAATTACTAAGGCAATTACTACCTGAAAAGCTACGCAAGAGAATTTTCGTAGTGAAAAATTTAGAAGGATTACATGAACAAGTACCCAAACATCTGCTGCCTGCGGACTATGGCGGCGACGAAAACTCCTTGGATGATTTACATGGTATTTTATTTTCATTGTGGTAGAACATTTTGTTGACCTTGCCTGGCTAGCAACCATTCAAATTAAAAAAAAAAAACTTTTGCCAAACGCCTAGCGGTGTGTTGAGGCACCCTTGAAATCCAGATATTCTAGATATCCTTGGCATTCTGGATTTCTGGATACTGCTAGTGCTATGAGTACCTCTGCACCGTCCAGAGATGGGTTATTTGATTAGATTTAGTTTTTTTTGTTTGTTTTACATTCATAATATTTTTCTTCGCTCTTAACTTTACATTTAATTTTTTTTCTCTTCCAGCTACAAACAAATGTTTAACGATTTTTTATCAAAATCGAAATCAAATCATTTATTAACCTTATGTCTAGGTACTTTTGTCATACACGGCACGTCACTTACAAAAATATTTTATTAAAATCATATAATTTTTAAGAACTAAACCACAATAATTAAGATTAATAATAAAACTACATAATAATATTAAAATTTATAATATGAAAAATCTATTTTATGTCACTGATTTCATTTGATTTTCAGATGAACTGCAAGAAGCCATGGCATCAGAGATAAATATTGCTCATCTAAAAGAGATGAGTTACGCTCGAACGAATGAGACGCTGCGAATTACCTCAAAAATAACTGATGAATTACTGGGAATAGCTGGTAGCTTTAGAACGCTGAGCTTTGATTAATTACTATTATTATTATTATGTCACTACTCTGGGGGACTTATATATCCGTATATGATAGAAATGTTGTTAATACTATACTGACGCAAAGACGTGATTTTGAACATTGGTGTTTTTGACTCAAAACTGATTTACTGAAACCTGTCATTTTTATTTATTGTATAACCTATATTTAAAATTTCCTTGGTTAAATATTATTTTTATAAATATAATTGGTTTAATAAATAAAATACACAACCAATGTCAATACTATAAGTTAAAATGTCCATGTCAAAAATTTAAAACAACCTAAACAAATAACCCACCCTTGATTTCACCCCATTCCCTGTGCAATGGCCATCTTTGCACCAGGAACGATCCGTTTTGGGAGTCACCTGCCCTATCGGATACGAGCTGTTTTTTTTTCGCTGCCTCAACTGCCTAAACTTTAAAAAGCCATTGTTACAAAACACGACTTAATTATTAGTAATGTATAAAGTAACTAAATCATAAGTATTATTTTGGATTCAATGGTGCGCATCGTCCCAAGCAGGGTGAAAGGTTTTTGCAGCGGCAATACCAGGCTAGTTTTGATATTTACGATATAACTATTATTTTTCAAGTTAAATTGAGGATCACCTGATCATTTACCGTGCATATTATTATTTTAATCACAATACATCTTTTAATGTATATTCATTTGTTTCATTATCATAAATTAAAACAAGAACATATAAAAACATTGAGTATACTTTTATAAACTATTCTCGTAAGTCATATTTGTACGAAAAAAAAAATCAGTATGTGTGACCGTTTTTTTTTCGTGCAAATATAAAAAACAATACAACATTATTTACAAAATATTCAAGGTGTTTTTTATATCTTGTATCATTTTATTCACTGTATATGTACTAAACATCAGATACATGTGATGAACACCCATTGATATACCGGTGAAGACTTTCGAAGCCAAGAATTGGACATGAGTGTCCAATCACGGCAGGTTAGTCCGTAGATTCAAATACACTAAGCGATCTGACTCAAAGAGCTTTTTCTCGGTAATTTCTCTAAAGGATTGCAATATCCGAAATTGAAAAAAATATAAAATAAAAAATGAATTAATTCCGACAGAAAACCAAAGTTACCGACAAAGCTCAACGGATAAGTGAGATGAAGTGGTAATGGACCAGATAACCGCTATGGTAGACGAGCCCAAGAGAAGAGACTGCAACTCGGCAAACGTAGAGTAGGACGCCCTTCAACCAGGTGCAGCGATGATCAGAAGAAGGTAGCGGGTAGTGGTTAGTGAAGAGAGGCACAGGATAGGGCTTAGTGGCATTCCTTGTAAGAGGCCATATAATATACAGTAGTGGTGGCAATTCAGCGGTACACACGACTAAATAAAATTTAAAGAACCGTCTCTTTTCATCTTAGATGGCTAGAAAGAGACGGCACGTTCTGCAGCATAGTCAAAACAACTAAAATCACGTCAAATGTAGAAAATATAGGCGACTTTAGTCCGCACTCACTTGTATCACCTCTAAAACTGCCTGCACATTCCATATTTGACGTGATTTTAGTTGTTTTGTCTGTGGTTCAGAACGTGTCGTCTCTTTCTGGCCACCTAAGATGAAAAGAGACTGGGTTTCTTTAAATTAAGTTTAGTCGTGTGTGCCGCTGAATCGCCACCAATATAGGCTGATGATGATGATGATGATGAAAAATTGTCACTTCTGTATTGAAATATGATATGTATAACAAGTGCTTTTACTCCGAAGTAAAAACAACATTTTATTACTTTATTTACAAACAGTGGATAAATAAATGAGATATTAACCTAAGAGTATAAGGGTCAATGTCTGTTTAATTAATCATAAATGTATTTTATTGACATACAATAAAATTATTGTATTGTAACCTTTTTTATCTTATTTTTGTGAAATATACCTACATGAGACATAATCTTGCACTGGTTTGGTTTGGATTAACACGAGAAACTCAATCTAGTTAAACGACAAAAAACTCATAATTCAGAATGATATGTGTTTCAACTTTAGTATTTAACCATCGGTTCTTGGATTTAACCGGTTTTGCATAACAAGTTTGTTTACGTAAAAGAAAGGATAGGTGACTCAAAAAACAATGAATTTGTAGCAGTTGTATAAAATCTATGTCTGAAAAATATTTTTTAAATAAATTAGAGAACAGTACTAATAAAATAACCTTATCCACTAAAGCATTGAACGCATGATTCGTTTAAAAATAACCATGGCTGTTAATGGGCCGTTATCAATTTATAACTGAGTGTTTAAATGCTAAAAATAAAAAATGCCATAAAACTGGCAACGATTCTTTGTGCTGTTATTATACTGTATTTACATAGATATATATGTACATAAAGTATATATGCACACGACAGCTGTTGAACCACTTCCATATTATAATTACATTCATTTTTGCTGAAACCTTTAACTGGTTTGCACGGGTACACAAGAAGGAAAGGTATGAATATATTTTTATATGATTTTATGTTTTAAGTGTAATTGGATTTTTCAAACATTTTTATTCCGACTTGGGTAAGTTTTTATGACTCTCGTGCATATATATTCAATGTTGTATTTACATATTAATATTTTGTACATATTGAAGTTTTTAATTTTAAATATTTTAATTTTTATCTGTGGTTTTACAATAAACATTATAAAAGAGTATTCTTTCTATTATATTCTATATTCTCATGGCGATTAGAAGCTTTTTGGCAGTGGGGCTACTATGAACAATATTTTTATTTATTCTGCTGAATGACAAGGCGAGCCAATCACTAGCCTGATAGCAAACATCACTTAGGCCAATTCAAATTGCAATGATACCCAGAGTTTAGCATTCTAATAATTTGGTTTTATTATTTTATAATGGATCTTTTAGATTTTTTTTAGCGCTGATTTTAAAATACCTATTAAGTTTAATTTTTTTTTTCAATCATTAATTTATTATATAGTTTTTTTTACTGAAAATTCCCTGTATTAAGTTATAAGAGGCCTCCCTTATCACTTTTATCCAAATCTTAATTTGTTAAAAAGAATCTACTAATTACTAGGGAAATTTGACCCACTAGTTAGTGGACTGATGGACGTGTTACGTCCCATTGGTTCTATATTATATACTTTTATTTTCATAGTAATCTTATTTAGTAAAAAAAATCCTTAGATATTTCTACAAATCTACAAAAAGAATGTTCCATGTAAGCTACTTCCGGCTTCTGCTACAAACATAAATAGTAAGCTGTTAATTTGTGAATTTTTGTTACTCAAATGGCTGAAAAGATGGTTAAAACTTGGTAAAGAAGAAGCTCTTAATTTGGATTTAAACAAAAGTTCATTTGCGGGGAAAGAATCTACACCCTGCGGGACGTACGGCGTCCGCACCCTCAACTGAGCTACGAGTATCATTGCTTGAAATTGCTTGATTACAGATAACGTTCGTCGCAAGTAGAAAGCAAAATAATCCTAAATGGATCATATTCCTGAAGATCTATTTTTCAAATACAATACAGATACTTTGAATCAGATAAGAAAAAGTTACAATTTAGATAAACCTGGGCAAATGGATGAAGCTATAGATATTTTAGATGCCTGGGTAAAAAAACAAGGGCATTTTGTCAAGAAAGATTTCCGTAAGTTCATTTTTACTTGATAACGCTAACTAAACTTTAGACTACAGTTTTTTAATTGCTTGTTTATCTATCTATTATAAAATTACCCAAGCTATTTTGTGTTTACTATACACTAAAGTACATTACAGTCACGACAGTCAGGTAACTCTGATAACATGAAAATAATCTGACTTTATTGAATATTATGTTCTTTAGTAAAGCACTTTCATGTTGGTTTTAGTTTTATTCAACTAAAATTTAATGTGTATGACATTGTTGATTTTATTTTTTATTACAGTAATATTTAATATTTTTTAACTTGCAAATATTTAACGTCTTTGTACTCAATTATATTTTTATCAAATACATCTAATGATAATCTTTTTATTCTACAAAATACTTGTTTTATCATTTTATTATTCGTCGCGTTTTTTGTTCCATGAATATTAGTTTATGACTCTGTCAAAGATAAATAATTACCTGCCACTTTTCCATTACCACACCTGTTTTCGTAACCATTTTTATTTGCTTTATTTTTTTTAGCAAGAGACTATCTGGAAAGAATAATAATTATGATAAAAGGATCAATAGAAAGAGCAAAAGGACAACTAGATAAAAATTTTACTCTACGAACATTGCTTCCGCATTTCTTCGAAAAAATTGACGCTAAAAAGGATTTTAGCCATTTGAAAAATTATATGTGAGTGTTATAAAGATTTATTTAAAAAATCTAGTCTATAATAGAATTAAAACCTTTTAAAACGATCAGAAGATCACAACAAAGAGACATCAGAGTAAGAGTAGTTTCAACAGTGATGTTGAAACTCCAAAAATTACACAAAGCATTTCTCTTCATTCTCTCTTCCTGAGTCTCTTAACTTTTATTTGTTTTTGAGGATTACGAACCATTTAGAATCTTCAAACTTAGAGTAAAAAGACCGTCCTAAGCAAGGTTGTATAGTATCTAAAGTGGCAAACTGTGGCCAAACATCGCAAGGAAACCATACAGAATACAGAATACAGAGGTTTAATGGTAAATAAATTATTACAAGTCAACACCATAGTATGGTGATGGGTATTTGCTAAAGCTCGTCAGCCTAGCAACCAACTTCAAGTTGAAAAAACTGTTGCTAAGCACTTAACTGTGTCTTTTCGCAGCCACCTTGAGAGTCAATCATTCGAGACTGGGTGTGCATGCTTCACCTTAGACCAATGTCTCTAACTCGAGTGGTTACGAGCCCACCTTGTCAAACTATTGGCTGTAAATTGTAAAAAAAGCTAGAGCTAATACAGTATAAAAGTCTGCTAACCAATTATTATTATTATTATGAGCCTGTTTTGTCCCATTGAATTGCAAAGGCATCTCTACCCTCTTTCCTTTTATCACGATCTATTGCTATTTCTTGCCAGTTTTTGCAGTGTTTATCCAGTTCGTCCCGCCATCTCATCGCCGCCTGCTAACTAATTAAAAAAATAAAATTTTCAGATCAATATCGTTCATGCCACGGCTCACTAAAGAGAATCAGAGAGTGCAACTTGTAAGGATGAGGCCAAAAACCGAGTTAACCCATACAGTAACCTTTATGATTTATTGTTATTTTATTTTGGTGAGTTTTTACTTCTGTAAATTTTAGCACAGTGGTAAAGCAAATTTGACGACGTCGTTGGCATAATGGTTACCATGCCAGGCTACCAACCAGAGTATTCCTGGTTCGAATCCCGGAACGGCTTTTGTGCTTAACTAAATTTATTGGTTATCGGTCTGGGTATTAAAAATGTATTGATATAAAGTAACTATGTACTAGCTGCGCCCGGCGGTGGTACCCGCGTTAATCTTTTTTTTTGGGATTGCAGACTTGTTTTTGTTCCTTTTAGTTTAGTTATGTTAAAATGAATGTTTGTAATCTGTCTGAGTGCCTAATAAATAAATAAATAAAATCTAGGACAAAAAGAAGTAAATCCGGAATGAAAGTAGTCCGGGAAGTAATTAATTAACATAGACCTTGAAGTTCTTTGCGTATCCCACGGGAACCACAATTGTTTTCGGGATAAAAAGTAACCTATATCCAAGGTTTAATCTATGGTCTAATCTATTTTCACATCAAATTTCATCAAAATCTTTTGAATATTTAATGGAATAAATCTTTCGCATTAATAGGTAATTATAGTAGGAGGTTGTATTCTAAAATTACCTATTTCTATTTTTTGGCCAAAATGGAACGAAGGCTGGTATGTGCTTTTGATGTGAGAGAATGTGTGTGTATTTATGAAAACGAATGCCAATCATCATCTATTATATGTTTAAAAATAAAACGCGTTTTCGTTTCTGACGTCATAACTCCAGAACGCATGAACCGACTTCCACGGTTTTGTATCGATTCACGAAAAAATCGATCGGAACCGCGGGCAACATAAATATAAATATATTTATATTAATATTTATATTTATGATTATTACTCTACAGACATTCGAATACATGAAGACAAACGATTATAACGACGGTCTAATAAACGTGACCGATCTGCGAGATGTCAACATTATGGATATGGTGACTAAACTCAATTTGACTGAGCTGAAACAAATGACTACTATCATTCTGGTAAGTTTCATATATTATTGGAAAAAAGATAAGTTAGTAAGCTATAAGCAGTAAGCTATTAACTAATTTATATCACATTATTGACTGATACTTTTCAGTCACGGTTTTTTTTTAATATTCTTACACCTTATTTACTTTATTGTTGGCGATTCTGGCGTACACTCGACTAGAGTAAATTTAAGGTAACCCTGTCTCTTTTCGACATTAGTGACTAGAAAAAGACGACCTAGATGTGGTCGTCTTTTTCTAGTCACTATAGACAAAATAAATAGAGGCACATCAAATATTTTATGAAAAGAGGCGACTAAAAGGGCCATCAGACTCAAGGATGTTCGGAGATGGGGTTCCGACATCGAGCCCGGGGTGAACGACGGTTTCGCGTGACCGCCATCGCATCGTTGGCGGAACCAATCCGGGAAGGGACACAGCGCAGTGCAAGGTACTCCGGAGTGTATCCCGGAAGAACGGGTTCTTCGGGAGACCTCCGTTAAGCATAGAGGCAGGTTACCAGGGGGTTTTATTGGGTACAAATCCCACATAACCTGGCTGTGCCCCATCGTAGGTATCTTGTTGAAGATTTCCCCCTCGTCAACAAAAAGGCCAAAAGTACTCACTATTGAGAAACGCCGTCGATGATGATGTTTAACTAAGTACATAATGACCTTGTTTGACGACCTCGTTGGCGTAAAGGTTACCATGCCGGTCTACTAATCAGAAGGTTCCGGGTTCGATTCCCGGCCCGGTCAACATCTTTGTGCTTAACTAAATTTGTTGGCTGTGGGTCTGGGTGTTTAATATATATGTATTTATATTTAATATGTATGTATGTATGTATATATAGTATATCAGTTGTGTTAGCAACCATAATACGAACTAGAAATGGTTCAGTATAACCAGCCGCGTGTGTCCTAAAAGATAATTATAGATTCATTTGTTTTCAGCAAGGCTACGCCAGTAGAGTCAAGAAATTTGTACTTCTATCCACTTCAAGCACCATAGATGTCCTGATAAAATTATTAAAGCAATTCATTCCGGAGAAGATAGGCAAGAGAATTGTAGTAGTGCAAGATTTAGATGGATTACATGAAGAAGTGCCTAAATATTTATTATCCAAGGACTATGGTGGCGAAGAAAAAACATTGGATGATTTACATGGTATGCCACGCATTGCCCACTCTTATAATTTAGGTATTAAAAATACCTAACTGTAGCATTTATTCAATGTTTTAAAACTAGTTACTTTTTTGTTATAATGGTCACTGGTCTTGTTAAGCCCCGAAACAAAAACAATCAGGTGGGTCTGTGGCATTTTAGCTCCGGATGAGATGGACCGATTTTGATCAAGTTTTTATTTGAAAAGATTCGTAGTCAGGAGCTATGTTAAATGATAAAATATCCAATGAGGCTGCTGCCACAAAATCAAAAAATATAACATGTATATACGAGTATGATGTATGCATTATCATAACGATTGCTTCAATATAGGTATCACATGAAAGGACTAGTTTTGTAGAATACATACACGATGATAAATTTTAAATTCAAAACGGCCGCAATCTTATTTTGTTTTAGTAGGTGTTTAAAATCTTTAATACATGTTGCCTTTTGCAAACGTAAATTTTTAAAAAATATGATCAAATATTTTAATATTATGGTTTTTGTGTTGCTTCTATTGTCTTAAGATGATGACGGCTGAATGAATTTTGGTGTATTGATTATTTTCTAAAATGATTTTTAGGCAAGCATTCTTATTTATTTCTCGTCGAAATAACAAGTCCATTGAACGCCTTGTCGTACAAGGGAAAGTAGATGGCACCAGATCGCGCGGAAGGTCACCCACGAGGTGGACTGACCAAATCAAGGCAGCAGTTGGAGGCACCTTGAATGACTGTAGCCGGATGACATCCAGCAGGCAGAGATGGCGAGATGTCGTGAGGCAAATTATATCCGCCTCCTCTAGTGACCCTCCATGATAATCACGACCTCTCTGACAAGAGCGTCACGAATAAGAAGAAGAAGATTCTTATTTAATTGATTTATTATTATCTTTGGCTAATAGAATTGTGATACAATTTTCAGATGAACTACAGGAAGCCATGGTATCAGAGAAGAATATTGCTCATCTAAAGGAAATGAGACACGCTCGAACAAACGAGACGTTACGTACTACATCAAAAGTAACTGACGAACTGCTGGGAATAGCTGGTAGCTTTAGAACGTTGAGCTTTGATTAAAATATAAATCAGGGTTTATACAATAAAATATTCATATTTAATAAGCCAGCAATAACTAACCAATCAGGTGATTTGCAATTAAGCGCAAGCTAATTAATTGTAAAAAAACTGCTTGTTGCTAAGTTTAGAGGGATTTTAAATACTTTTTTTTTAAATGAATCCATTTAATTCTCCGAATGAGTACGGAATCTTATGTTTGAATAATTATTATTACTTACGAAGTAATCTTCTGGTACAGTGACCCAAGTGTCTTGGCCTCTGATACAAGAGAATGCCTGCTTTTTCCGTCTTGCACCGTCTCTTGCTATGTAGGCCGTAACCTGGGGCTCTAGCAAGTGGCAGGACGGCGTCCTTCCAGCGGTATCTGAGCCGGCCGATGGGACCACGAGGAGTTCCGAGATAAACTGCGTTGACCTTTCGATCCTGTCCCGTTCTCAAGAGAGGGCCTTCAGTCGGAAGTTCTAGGCTTTGGCTAAAAATTGTAAATGTATTTTTTTATTTTTTTTCTATTCTTGATAGGTTAGCGTTTGACTACAGCTAGCCTTATCTCTGTTTGATGCTAATCGGACCAAAATGGTCGCCGCTACAAAATGGCGGAAGATGTATTTTTTCTCAACTCCTTCAATATGGGTATCACATGATATGTCTTGACTAGAGTAGAATACGTAAAATATGCTAATGACAGATTCCAGACGGCTATCATATAATGTTGTCGAGTTTTCTAAATTTGTTGATAACTTAGTATATTCTCAAGTTAACTACAAGCTAACTGGGCTGGTTCTTGGTAGTCAATAATGCTGACCAAGTACTTCGCAAAGTGTTGCCAGATCTACCGCTTTTAGTTGTACATCTACTGTATTCTTGTAACCAAGTATTATAAAAAAATGAGAGTTACTAATTAGTAATTTTAAAAATATATATTTTTTTGTATTATTCAATTTAGCTACGAAGCCGCCCTAGGACCTTAGACACGTATTATTATTAAATATGATAAAAATATATGTAACTAAAATATTACTTTTGATTAAATGATTTATTTTGAATAGTTCTATTATTTACCATGATGTTCTTTTTGAAGTTAAAATTTTACAACATAAATTTTACACAAAGAAGTATTGTGTTTTGGTTCCCTAGAAAGTGTGAGAGAGAGTGTTTAAAATAATATGTTCAAATGTTGTATTTGCAAAATCTCTTAGATCACCTGGCAACACTGCACGAAGCGAATCTTATATTAATTTCACACTTGGCAAGTTGCTAGCTTGTCTCTTACACTGTTTCGGTGCTATCAAGTCTTACATTTTGGAGTAGATACGAGTATTTATGAATTCATGTTCTGGTGTGTTGAACAAATAAGTGATTTTAGATTTTATCGATTTTTTGTATACTAGCACCCCGTCTCGGCTTTGCACGGGCTCTAAAATAATCTGAGTAAGACAGTGAAACAAAATATAGCCTATGTTACTCGGAGATGATGTAGCCTTTCAACGGTGAAAGAATTTTTCAAATCGGTCTAGTAGTTTCAGAGCCTATTCGCGTCAAACAAACAATCAAACTTTTCCTCATTATAATATTGGTTGTCTATACAAGCTATTCGAAATAAAATAAAGAATCGAAGGTTAGCGTGGTATGGACATGTGATGCGTAGAGAGGAGATGCATGTTAGTAGGATATGTATGGAAATGGCAGTGCAAGGAAGAAGAGCAAGAGGCCACCTGAAAAAGACATGGATGGAGTGTGTGAACGAGGACATGAGAGAGAAAAGATTTAGTGTGGAGATGACGTCTGATAGAGGAGAGTGAAAGAAGATGGTTTGCTGTGCCGACCGTATCTAAGTGGGATAAGGTAAAGAAGAAGAGACAAGCTATTCGATGTTTGCTGTATTCGGCAAAAATACAGTATAATTAGCAAACTTGGCAATGTAGCAATCCCCACAAAAAAACATATTCGCCATATTAAAAAAAATCATACTTGACGACCTCGTTGGCGCAAAGGTTACCATGTCAGACTGCAAATCAGAAGGTTCTGGGTTCGATTCCCGGCCTGGCACACATCTTTGTGCTTAACTGAATTTGTTGGCTGTGGGTCTGGGTGTTAAATATGTATCTATATAAAATATGTATGCATGTATAATTATGTAGTATATCAGTTGTGTTAGCCACCACCACACGACCTAGAAATGGTTCAGTATGGGGTTAACCAGCCGTGTGTGGAATGTGTCCTGATATTATTATTTATTTATTTTACTTAATCCACGAAATTGTTTAATATTCCATTCTCCCAAGTTCCTATACAAAATATAATGCCACCTCAGGAGAACACCAGAGAATTGCAAATCTAAATTTCTCATGAATTTTAACAAGGCGTTATCTTTTGTAAAATTCTTACGCCAGGTTAATCTCATGGCTAGGTAATAAGCTTGGTAGTTTATACCTAGATAATAATAATAATAATTTTGTTTGAGCTAGGTGACCAAAATGGTGCTGAAAGTTTTCTCAATCGTAGAGTTTTTGGTCTTAACTAATGTTTGTAAGTATAAGTCGACTTCGGTCGCATTAGAGCACCTCAATTAGCCGAGCTACAGGTGTTACTCGTATCATAATGTATAATTATGTAGTTTCTTGTTTTTTTTTTAAATATTAAAATTCTATTCTAATAGTGACACTAGAATAAATTTGATAGTGACATCTCAAATATTTAAATCAGAGAGTCTGCCTGCAATTTGAAAAACATATTTGAAATTGAAGATAATACTAAAAAAAATACTGCAAAAAAAAACTTCAGCGCGGGTTTAAAACTTTATAATTAAAGATACCTAATATGTTAAGTCTTCATCGGCTGTTAATCGGCTGTTAGTTAAACTCTTATTTAGCTGCCATGAAGCCACGTTAGAGACGGTTTAAAAAGTCTTGAAACCAGAGCTTAGCCACTTGTATCATACAAAACACAGAAGAGGGATTGTAATGAGTAAAAAGAACAAACTTTTGCCTGAATCACGAGTTACTTGGCTAGCATACGTTAAAAATACTAAACTGGTTTATAAACAGGTTAGGTAAGGACTAACTATTAAGGTACAAGTTGGCATCAGCAATAGTAAACGACTATTTGTTGGACTTCCGTGATGTACCCTCGAAATACAATGTTAACTGCCGCTCCACGACACGTCGCTTTTTAACTGTTACTAAGGTTACAGACTACTGAATAGTTACCACTTAAGTGCGTCAAAGACGGCGGAGGTGTTATAATATTTCACTTTAAGATAAAACGACAGTTACGATAAAATATTATAGTATCTTAAGGCATCACAGACGGATACAATACGATAATAAAAGATAAAATTAATTATTTGAAATTAACTCTGCTTAAGATCAACCACCCCATGGTTACGATACGTTATAAACTTAACTTATGGTCCTCTACTTCTTTGTCTTCGCCATTTCCCACTAGATTGAGATAGCACAGTTTGTTTATTTTATTTAATATGATATATTTACTTAAATTTCCATAGTTCATCCCTATTATCCACATTCGACAAGGTGGATGCCGTATCCACCTTGTCGAACCGTATCTTAAGATAGTCCTAAATATATTAAGTTGTATATTACCTTTCAAAATAATTATAAAATTAAACGAGGACCTAAAAACTAATTTGGAAGAGTACTCCAGGCAGAAGTATCCATAACACTCGTGGCATTGCCGCGTTGAATATTCATAAGATATTATTATTAATAGATATTTAAATAATTTTAACTATATATATTTATAAATTTGTTATTTTAAGGTAATTTAAGAAGTATTCTGTTTGTGAATTTTCATTGTAAATAAATACGATAATATTGTATCTTAACCGTGTATGATAGTTCATAGTGTTTCTATGTTTTATCTTAAAGGAGTGCGATATTTTATGTTAAGGTGAAATATAAGACAACTTCGTCGTGTGTGGCGCACTTTACTACTCAGGATTTTTTAAACAAATTTATAAAAAACCAGTAATGCCGCTGCGACATGCGACAACTTCTGCTGTCGCTTAGTGTAGTGAGCAACCGAATTGTACCTTAAAAGAACTACATATTGTTAAATCACAACTACTTCTCAAGCATAAATTAATTCGATGTGTTTCTATGTAAACTTAGTCTTGATTTTATGTCTTTTTTTGTGCAAACTGAAACAATAAATAGGCGATGGCGCGACGACATTAAAGCAGCAGGAAGTACTTGGACTTCAATAATAGCTTCAGATTACCTTTAGCTAGCCATGCTACAGGCACTATTTTTTTTTTTATTGGCTCAAGTTATGTCGCTCATATTTAGCTAGCAGAAAGCATCACTATTCTAATTGCGATAGCACGAGTTTTGAATTACAAAACTTGAACCTGAGATAATAATTATTGTCTCTTCTTTCATTTGCTTCTTCGAGAACCAACACAGCAGTACTTGAACAGTACTGCATGGCTGCAGAATAGAGACATCGATACAGAGTTGAAGCAAACTTTCGTACAAAACGCTTTGTGTCGACCTTTATTGTTAGGACTGCGAAGCTTTGGAACTCACTAACTTGAGTCTCTGTTTTCTGAGAGGTATCATCCGGGGGCCTTCAAAAGTAGAGTTAATAGGTATCTTCTAGGTAAGCGTGCCACACCGTAGACTGCAGTGCAGCTTAACATCAGGCTAGCTGTCAGTAGTCAGACGCTAACCTATCAAGGATGAAAAAAAAAAGAATAACAGACAATAGTGTGGTACTTCCCCGGATAGCCCTTGCAAAAAAGTCAACCTCTACAAAAATAAATACATTGATAGATAGATAGATAGATATATCAGCTCTTTGACTTTAAATTCATTTTTTTATTAACAGCGAACGAAAGACCCTGTTTTTAAAATTGCTTAGCCAATATACCATTAATCAATTTTTGCATAGTGTTAATAATAAGAAGTTTCAGAAAGACTAATATAAAACATGCTATTAATTTTACTGATTGTTATTAATTTTAATAAATTTTTAGTAAAGATGTAACCTTTTTTTCTATAGAACATTATTTTGGTTATCCAATTTCATAATAAAGATTATTCGTATAAATCGATTTTTACATGAATAAAAATGAACCCTGTAAAACATTACCACAAACAGCCCATACAGTCCCAGTGCGAGGACTCAGGGTCTTTTCTCATAAGGAGAGAGGTGTAGGCAATATACCACCACAGTAGTAAAGTTTGGGTTGGTGGATAACACACGTGTTTGGTTTTGTGTCACTTGAAACTTGTGCTGGGTTTCTTGCGATGTTTTCCGTCACAGAATGAGCAAGTGCAAAATCTGGACATAACTTTAAACATAAGTCATTGTTATACATACATCAGATTTGATCCGAGAAGTAGCGGAATTTTACCGACGATCCACATAATAACCTGTGTATTACTGCGCTTTGCAGGCGCTTAGTTAACCAGTATTAAAATCTAAACTAGTTTTATTACGAACCTAAATCGTCGAATGTCGTTTAAGTTCATTATCATTGCTGCATTTTATATAAGTTTCCGGTATAATAATCGCATTCCAATGACATAACAATTATAAGAATCGAGATTCGTGCCTCAAGACTCAAAGCTTACAAGTTGAATTTGAAGCAAATTCAACCTGTCTAAGTGTTCTTAGCTATGTTTGGTTAAAATTGGTCTAACAAGACTGTCAATACAAAATTACGGATGGCATAATTTTTTCAACTCCCTGAATATAAGGATCATATAAAAAGGCTTAACTAGTAGATATCATGCATGCACTATGATGAATTTCTATGATAATTGCCACTAAAATATGATGTAAGAGATTTCCAATATTTTTTATTTATCCTTTTATACCTTTAAATTCTAACTCTGCAGTTTTTGGACAGTACTGCTTGATGACAAATAAATGTGCAGAATATTTATTTCAATAATAAAGAACAACTAGGACAGGTACTGCTCTAACCAGTTCATACAAAATAGGTTTTTAAATGTTGTTTAATAAAGACCGTTTTTATATTTTTTAAAACATTAATCTCATAATATGTTGAAATAATTTGGAAAGTTTTCATGTTTCATAGGACACAATTTTATTTTTTTATTACCCACTCTAGGATAGATCAAATTCAAGTTTGAAGGGTTGCCAAGTCTGTTCCTTATCCGTATCTTGAAAAAAAAAAACAGATGCGAAAAATGTTTGTACTTTATTGCAAAAACAAGCAACCCTAAACAAAAATTATTATTATAAATTATATAACGCCAGTTGAAATATCAAGGATACGTATTAAAATGTCTAAAATTTAAATACGTAACGCTAGAACACGTGCGTTCAAATATCTAATTTTAAAAAACATAAGCAAATAACACCTACATAAGAAACAACAAAATTCAAAATACCATAGGGTCCTTTTATCCAATGATTAAAGTGTATAATATTTTAAACACCAAATGGTCAAAATTAAATACCTTGTTATTAATTTAAAATTGTAGGTATAGAATAGAGAATACTACTTGTTTGAATATAATTTTCATTTCTCAGAAATAATGTAACGTTTTGCTAATTGGCAGTTAGCAGTCGGTACGTACTTTTAGTTTTACCTCTTTGGCTTAATGTATATACATTAATACTTAATTACTCTTAGGTACATAACTATAAAGGATTCAAGGTAAAACAAGAGGTAAAACAAAATCTCTTAAGATGGGGAAGCAAAATGATGTATGTTGAAAAACCTTTTAAATGCGTTAAAGATAAAGCTACTTTTTATCAGTTTAACATTCATTGTTTTAATAAACTCTAAAATATCAAAAAACGATTTACATGAAAATTCGCTCAATATGTCTATTTTTAGAAGTTTTGTTTTGAAATATTGTGAATGGTTTTCAACAGCTACTAAAAACACTAATACTAATAATTACTCTTATAGCGTAGGAACATACAATGTTTTGAATTACCTCTATCTATAAAATAAATTTCAGGTCTCTATTTTATAAAGATGATATATTAAAGATGATTAATATAATTAGATTAAGATAATACATTTTATACAATTTTACCTACCATAATTGACAATTTCAAAAGCAACATACAGACGAACTGAAACCTTTTCAATCTATGAAGTAAGTTAAAAAGGTACCAGTACATTATGTGCAATAAAATTTGGTTATGAAAAATCTACACAATAATTAAAAATTTAAAAACCTAACAATAGTTAAAATCATGAACGGAGTCGTTAGAAACTGCAGAATATTTATAACGCTTCATGTAACTTCTATATTTCTTGCAAAATCACTTGTCCTAATGATTTTTCATACTGAAAATAAATACGTAGAAAAAAGGCTTAGTTCAACATAAGGTCACTTAACAAGTTTGTTTGCTACATAAATTTATGGGTAATATAGATATTTTTATCAAATGTGTAGTCGAGTCAGTAACCGGTGGACGTGTTGCTTCTTCAGATCGTGAATTAGTCCGCTCATATTCCCCTCAGTGAAAACATCGACAGCGGCAAGGTTAGTTTAGTTTAAACTTTTAATTTAATTTCAAACGTATCAAAAAGAATACTAAGAATTTTTGGAGCAAAAAATAGACGACCTTTTCTGAATATTTTGTTTTTTAAATTATGTACTTTTATAAATGTTTACTTTTAACTACGAAAAATTGCTATTTTTTCTTATTAGAGTTGTTGGTGTTTATTTACTTTATTACGATATTATGTATTTTCTTTAAAGTAAATATAAAAATAAATATATTTATTACCTCAGAATAGTAAAGTAAAAATTACATTAAAATTATAAACAATGGATACATAAATAGAAAATTGTGTAAACTTAAAAGAAAAATGAGCCATCCGCCCAAACGTGTCCATCAAGCATTGCCTCTTTTTTCTTATGGTATTTTTTATTTCAGTTTATATTTATTTGAAATGGAAGTCAATATATATTTTATTATTTATTTTATTTATTTATATAATATTTTACCCTGTAACTTCCCTATAAGTATTCTAGATGGTTTTTTTATAATCAACAAGAAACGGTTAAAACTTAAGGTTCAAGGCACCGAATCATAATATATTATTACATTCTCGATTGCCTTCAAACTAATAATTAATTCTACAACAAATGAAATACAACATTCGTAGTCTAGTAGACCAAATTTTTTTGACAAACTTGTTATTATTTGTGCTACATTTATGTAATTCAAAATTGATTTAGCCAAAAATATTTACTTAATTTAAAATTACTTCACAACATATTAATAATTAAAAAAAGATTGAATTTTCTTTTGAAGAATATTGAACTATTTATGTCAGCTTTACTTTATTTTTTAATGTCTTTAATTAATATATTTTATATTCTTTCTAAACTAATATAAAAAGAGGAAAAGTTGTCGATTGTTTGTTTGAAGCGAATAGAATCCGAAACTACTAGACCGATTTGAAAATTTTTTTCACCGTTGGGAAGCTACACTATGGCTAATAAACATAGGCTTTATTTTGTTTCTCATCACAACTTGGATTATTTTATAGCCCTTGCGAAGCCGGGACTGGATGCTAGTATTATTATATATAAGCATCTCATCAGTAGGAAATTAAAACCATTTTTATTTCGAAAGCAAATACATTATTGATTTACTTCTCTTTTTTTCGTTATTGTTTCGTGTGCTTCATATTTTGGACCAATTGAAATTAACAGAAATTAAATACCATAAAAGGTGTTCTATTTTGTTAGTCCTTTATTTATGAACAAAAATAGATAGAAAACACTTTTATCAAATACGCGCAAATTCAATAAAATACAGAAAACACACAAAGAACTCAAAAGCGCTTTAACTTACCTTATCGCTAAATGCGATCTCTTCTAACCAATCCTAAGAAATTACACAAAAAAAGAACTTAAAGACGACAATGATAAGAAAATATATATTGTAAAAGGGATTAAAAATCAGAATTAAAATTTTAAACATAATTAAATTAAACAAGTTTATTAGGATGTACGAGTACATAGTACGCAAAAGGTATTGCTAAAATTGAAAAAAATAATCAAATCATCTAAATAACCTTTTGATTCTTCGGCAAGATCATGTGAATTTATAAAATAATGCTTTTTAATAGAAAATATGTAAAATAACTTAATTAGCTACAATAGTGAGTTTCACATTTATGTATCTAGGTACCTACATATTTTATTCGTAGTTTAAAAAGATACACCAAAAGATACGTCAGTCATTTAAATAGTTTCTATTCTAAAATTTAGTTCCGGTGATAATCTTATTTAAAACTAGCACGTTTTATTCAAATTATGAGGAAGTAAACTAGCCTAGAAGGATACCTACCTAATTTCGCTAGTATAAAAAACCAGTTTATTATGTAAATAAATAATAATTATGTATGAAATTAAAGTATGCATTATTTTATTTTAACATAAGCAGCCCCCTATACGTTTTCACTGCTGGAACTTGGGGCCTTCTATTACGAGTAGAGGCTATTATCCTCCACGCTGGCAAAGTGCGAGTTGGCGGATGACACACGTTTTCGGATTGTGGTCATCAAACATGTTGGTTTTCTCACGATGTTTTTTTTTTACCGTAAAGGAAGAGTAAAACCACATATATAGCTTGAAAAACCAGTCATTGGTTAGTAGGGGTGACACCGAACAATCTGATTGAAAATCAGACGTTTTTCCACCAAGCCATACTCACTTTTACTATTCTATCTATCTATCGGACTTCTTTTATAATGCACACTAGGTTTTTGTTTAGAACAATCAATAGTAAAGCGATTAAACTATATATTACTTAAGTAATATACGAGTAATTTAGCATTTAAAAGTTTTGACAATCAAAATGGACCCGTAAGTGGTGACTTTCCCTATTTCCCAATTTCAGGGAATTTCATCAATTATTGTAATCTATGCATATTTGAAGACTTTTAGATTTTTATTCACAAACTTATATTAAATATCTAAAAACGTTTGTTGTTCATAAATATTTAGAAATAAATTCTATGATTTATTGACATCTAAATGTTACTATAGTTTGAAATTAACTTTTAATGATAAAATTTGACAAAAGTATGTGTGAGTTAGGAGTAATTAATTGATAGAATTATATATTTTTTTAATTTATTATATTTTTTGCATGTTATTTACTAAATATTAAATATTGTATGTTCTAATAGAACAAAACTTTTGATACCAATAAACCTATGTACCTAAGTTTTTGTAACACCATAATCTGTACAGTTTACAATAAATGAATCTAAATCTGAAAACTTAATGGCACATTCAACTAATTTGTCTAATTATTCATTTTATCTAAGTATATTTTTTTAGAAGTCAGTGATTGTAATTATAATTTTATTATTTGCAGACGTAGTGTTTAACATTGTTTGATCTCAAGACTGTGCGAAGATTTAAAATAGATTAATGGTTTTTCGTGTATTATTATGAACAATGGTGAACATAACATTTTTGTGTGCTTACGAAAAATTTATTGGTAGACGTCACTATTTTTTTTTGTATTCTGATTGCAAAGGTGCCTTTTGAATTCTCTTTGCTAAAGTAAATTATGATAAGTTTATAATTTTAATTGAAAACAATTTATTGTTATTTACAAAACTAAAATGTTGGTAGTAGTTGGTAGGCGTCGTTAGCCGGACGAAGCCAAGATATCGAACTTCTGATTCGGAATACAGTATAAACTCTATATAACGACACTGGGGACTTTGCATTTAATGGCGTTATAGAGAGGGGTCGTTAAATGGAGAAAATGTATCATTGTATGGAATACAAGCTAAACCAACTAAAGCTAAAAAACTAAATGGATTTCAACGCTTTAGAGAGTTTGTCGTTAAATTGGGTGACGTTACATTGAGGTAACACTGTATTTCGAATATAAGCAACGTTCTATGCGGACGGTGTTTGATTGCGTAACCATGTACAAGACTGTCGTTTTTAAAGAGGCATTTTCATCTGTGCCCTACCGTGGGTCAGATTACACTTTATTGTAGGTCCCGCCTGTTAGTCTTAGTACAAGCAGTCGTTAAGTCAAGTCAGAGGCCTTTGGGCGGCTGGAAACTGTCGTCTCCAGAGCTTGGCAACTTAGCTCATACGAAGAAGATTTTTTTTTTTTTTTATTAGATAAAGAATATTTATTTCAGAAAAGACACTAATGCGTACAAATTAAAATAGAAGAAAATACATACTAACTAAAACTATAGGTACTTTACATTTTAGTACGCATGTTTAGCCCTGAGCCCCGCAGGAAGGCTCGGGGAGAGCCTGTGTAGCAGGGCGTCAGTCCCAGTCAGATCTTGTCCATAGGGATAAAAAATTACTAAAACAGAAACTGTTATGCACTTTGACGTGTTTGAAAAAACAGTTTTTTTTTTTGCACATTCACACACGGCTGGTTAGCCTGGCTGACCCGGCTGGCTGCCCCATACTGAACCATTTCTAGCTCGTATTATGGTTGCTAACACAACTGATATAATACATATCTATACATACATACATATTATATATAAACACCCAGACCCACAGGCAACAAATTTAGTTAAGCACAAAGATGTTGACTTAGATTCTGATTCATTCTGATTAGCAGTCCGGCATGGTAACCTTTACGCCAACGAGGTCGTCAAATAGTAGGGGTCTGTCCTATAGATAATGTGTTAAGTCTTAACATTAGACACATAATCGAGCCACTTATTATATCACAAGCTAAGTAATGTATAATTTCTCTGAACCGGTACACTTCGTTTCGCGCCGCTGCTTTACTCGTCGCAACTCGTCAGCTATTGCCTCAGTATGTCGGCCTAATTTCCCGCACAAACCAATCAAAATCATTATGCTATAGAATTTATTTGAAGTTTTTTGTTTTACACTTCATATGATAATTAAACATTATTTTTTCGCGTAGACAACGGTCACACTAACTTATTTTTAAAAGTTGGAATGAGTCCAACAGTTTCGGTGCTTTCCGAGCACCATTTTCAGGGGCCAAGTTACCAGCACCAGTTACACGGACCGCCGCCGACGAGATTCGCGCGTGCGCTTTTAATAATAAGTAAGTGTGACCGTTTTCTACGCGAAAATATTAAGATGCCTTACGTGAACAGTTTACAATATATTATTTAACATTATTTTAATTTGGGCTACAATTTGCGGAATAGTAAGCGAAATTGTGGTCTAAGGCTAACGCTTGCCCAGAGAAACGGTTCACTCTTGTTTTGAAAACAGCATTTACCTAAATGTCTTGACAAGGCGTCTTTTGTTGAACAAAGTTTGCACACCGTTGTAGTAAAACAACCAGACAATAAAAGTAGGGAAAAACACTGAGTGTACTTATTTTTGTCGTTGTTTTTAAATATCTCATTATTATTAAATTATTAAATAAAAATATACATTCAATAATCATGGCAACGATATTCTCACAGAGAAAATTTGCATACTTAAAATTTGAGCCGATGTACAAATGAAAAAAATAATGTCAAATTCACCATTTGAAAATGTAATTAAACTTGTTTTTAGAATTTCGTACCTAAAAGGTAAAAGCGAGATCCTATTACAAAGAGTCTGCTGTCTGTCTGTCTGTCTCTAGGCTGTATCTCAGAAACCGTAATAGCTAGAAAGCTGAAACATTCACAAGATAATATGTATTTCTCGTGCCGCTATACAAATACAAAAAAAAAATTGGGGGGTTGCCCTACAATAAACGTGTTTGTTTCGTATTTTTTTGCCATATATCAATAACAGTAGCTGCTAGACACTTAAAATTTTCATAGAATATATAAATGTATATAAGCTATTAAAATTAATTAAAAATGACTAAATATGGGTCAAGTTTAGTTTGTAAAAAGTGTGTGTGATTTAAAATTACAAAAACACGTTTTCCCACTAAACTTAAATATTGTGCTCTTTTTCTGTCCTACCGCAAATAGTCTCCGATTCATATCTACCACTAACCTGTTCAGGAAGTTTCGCAAGCGCTTCAACTACGATTTGATTAAGCAATGCAAGAGAAACCTGTGATAAACGTAATTTGGTACAGAAACCTTAATACAAAATACTAGTTCTGGCTTGCCCATTAATAACAGCTTAATTTTGCTTGCAAGAGATAAGTGCAAATAATTAAAGTTCTTTACTCATTTTAATTATAAAGAAAAGTAGGTAACAAGATAGAAATTCCTACGATGTTGCATCATTGACTCATACCTATTTAAAAGTAATTATTTATGTAACCAGACAGCGAGGTATTATTGAATATATAAATAAGTATCACATGCTTATTCAAACAGACCGCTTAATACTGAGAAATGTAAATTAAAAATTGATACAATTTATCGGTAAAAATTAAAATAATAAATATACGTTTCAATAGCAAGCAAGGATGTGCCATCAGTCATGTTTGTATTTTATAAGTTAAATTTTTATTTTTTACGATTGTTTAATTGAAGGTATACATGGTTTTTTATATAAGTATTTGTTATGTACCTACAAATAATAAATGTCAAGAACATTAAATGTTAGGACAGCCTGCCCATGACCGTACCTAGTGCAAAGGTGCCCATAATACTAGCTGCGTTTCCACGCTGAATAGCAATGGCTATCCTTTCCACCAAGTAAGATAGAGAACGGGGGTCCCCCATCTTATCTACCAGTCTTCGACCGAGTTCATCCACCAGCCTCCTTGCATCAGCACCCCAACTGCCCATAGTCTCAACCACAAAAGGACTAAAAAGCTACTCAAGACTCGCAAATTTCACCCTTTTTTTTGTCGCGTCTTCTAAAGCGGCAGCCGGAGAAAAGATGGAACGACCAAGTGACTGATTGCGACAGTGCTGATGCACTTGGCTTTCCAAATCAGGCACTTGCCATTTTTCCACGGCACCAGAGTCATTCGGTCTGGTCTCGTGCCGTCAGACCTGCATAGTCCAGGCGGTTCCAAGACACAAGGTATACATGCCGACACAAAGGCTCTCCAGACTATGTCATTCAACTAAAAATTTATTTATTCCTGAAATCATTTTGTGGTGACCGTCTTGGATTTTAAATTTATCATAGACCAGCTGCGCTCTGCGGTGTTATTAACGTTAATCCGGGACATAAATAAAAAAATAAACAATATAAAAGTATCCTATGTCCGTCTCCAGGTTCTGAGCTACCTCCTCTCCAATTTTCTTTTATATGTTTAGGTTCTTCTTCTTCCTTGGCTTATCCTAATAGGTACTTAGATAAAAAAACGAATCAAGCCCTTTCATTTGATACTCATTTCTAAGCGAACAACATTGCTCTACCTAGTTAAACGGATAGGAATAAATTTAACAACTCGTAATTAGAACAATAATAATTATTGATTTACGTTTCACATTCGTTTCTTTCTTTCAGTAAAATAATTTTATTCTTTCTTTTAAAACATAGAGCGCGACATATCCGACATTCTATCGGTTAAATCGACAATAAAAAAAAAAAACTGTTGAAACTCCAATCGAGGGGCTTATTCTGGCTAAGTAAAGAATAAAAATAAAACACGCATTAAGCTAATCTTGCTTTGTAAGTTATTCTTGTATAAATTAATATGAATTGTTTATACGTGGAACTATCATTTTTTGTTGCCTTCTTTAATGTTGCCTTTGCTTGATTTTTTTATATTTGGAGGCTCAATTGACATGGGAACATACTCGTACATTTAAAAACGAATTTTGGCTGCTATAGTTTATTTTTAACTCCTGACATAGTTAAATCTGTCTGTGAATGTGTGTGAGAGTTTTTTTTAATCTGTGGCATCATAGCTCCCAAACGGATAAACAGATTTTGATGTTATTTTGTCTGTTTGATAGGTGTGTTAGTAAGGAATTGTTCTAGCAACAAGAATGTTTGATGAAAATCGGTCCAAGGTGGTCGTCGTCACATAATGACAGATTATAATATAATTATCATATCTTAATGCTATCAATATGGGTATTAAATGAAAGAGTTTGATAAGTAGAATATATATGTATACTAGCTGACCCGACAAACGTTGTTTTGCCTTAATAAAAAAAAAAAAAAAAACTAAATATGCAGTAGCCGATTCTCAGACCTACTGAATACGCATATAAAATTTGGAAAAAATCGGTCAAGCCGTTTCGGAGGAGTACGGTAACAAACACTGTGAACCGGAAATTTTATATATAAGATGTAGTTTCCAATTTTTATACCACCAAGCAAAGTAGCCGAGGTTTTCGACACGACTTTTTTATAACTTATAGGTTTGCGTTTGACCACAGCTTGTCTGGTGTTAAACAATACTATGGTCTCCGATGTCTATGTCTACATAAATGATCTATTAATTATGATGACAGAAAAAAAAGACATTAGTCTAAGGAAGTAGGTAAATAAGTGAAGTGATTTGATCTTTGCCATGACTTTTAGTAAAACTTTGTTTTCAACACATTTCGCAGCCACGTTATATTTTTTGCAGAAACTGAAATTTAAAACGTAATGATGTTTATTTTGATGGAACAAAAAATATGCAAAAATTACACCTAATTTGACAGAAACTGCGTATTAAGCGTGTTTTATGCATATTAATGTTTGGTATAGTGTCGTGAAAAAAGTTAATTACAACAAACAATGACAGTTGACCACTGTCGGATCATAAAAATTGACATTGAGCGGATCATAAGAATTGTCACAAAAAGTTATTTACAGATACTTATAACCTAATGCTTTGCTAGTTACCCCCGCTGTTGTACCAGCATAAGGTGCTTTTGTACAGAATTAAGCCACGCCATATATGTTTGAGCAAAGCACCTGGAGTTCGGCAGTGGATTTCTCATAAAATAAAATCATATAAACAATTAACAAAATTCAAATTATAAGCTGTAGCAATTGTAGATACGAGTAGTAACCTACAAAAAATAATAAGATTTGTTGTAATATCTTAATAACTTTTAGAAGCATAACATATTTTACGTAATCGTGTTTTGAAATTGTAATGATTCATAGCACAGATGATTCTATTAGTGTAGCTTATAAAATGGAAAAACTGTAGCCTCATCACTAACGCAAGATTTTATAATATTTTTCAAAATATGTCATATTGCTTGTCAAGACAATCTGTTGAACGAGAAAATTAAAGATTTAAGACTTTATTATATTCATTTGTATTTCGTTAAGAAGATGTTATTTATGAGTTCTTTATGTTAGCTTAGTTATAGTATTTGTTTTGCTTGAAATCGGCTTAGCAAGTTTTACTCTCATCTGCAAGTTTACTCCCTTTTTTTCATATCCATATTTAGATAATTAGTTTCTTTTTCTACATTAAATGGTCTTGCGCTTGATCGCAATTCACTTGATAGTCAGCGTTATTGAGATCTAAGGTGGGGTTCGCTTGCCCAGATGAAACGCATAAACTATTGGCTTTAAAACTAAAAAAAAAATAGCTGCATGCTTTGGTGCTAGTCGGCTTGATCCAGGGTAAATGTAGTTTATTTGTTAATATTATCAGGTTAATATATACATATTAGGCACAGATAGAAAAACCGAAACGGACCCTTACCTCGGAATCAGACAGTGATTCGTATATTTTCCTTTTATGTCCCAAGCTACATCTCTGTTCATGTAAGCATACTCTAGTCTTTCTTAAGTTTTTAATTTCTTTCCTCAACATTAGCTCCTTTTAGATTATAAACATTGGGGAACATATCAAAATATTGCTTACCGTCAGGTTCTTTTTCTTTTTCTTCTTATCTTCGTGTAAGCTAAGTGGCTGAGCTCTGGTGTCGAGAGTTTTCAAGCCCGTAGACTTCTGGCTTGGCTTATCGACTGCCTGTACTAAGACTAAGAGCTGAGACCTACAATTTAAATTGTCATCCGGCCCACGGTAGAGCCCTGATGAAAATTCCGCTTTATTTAAAATACTTTCATATGTTCGCTCACCCATCCAAAGACTGTCCGCATCAATCGTTGCTTAACCTCGATGATCGCGTCAGATCACCTTAATTAGCCGAGCTACGGGCGAAAAATATTTAAAATGATTTATCGGTTTATGCATGATTTTTACTAAATCTAATGATGGCCTTAAGAACGATTGTCGTTGACCTCTCACCGTTTTGTAGGTGATCAGGAAGCAATAAATAACATAAATACTTACTAAATCATAAAATCATCTAAACGACACTCTAATAAAACCTAATAGTAGGTACTTGTCATTTTCTATACCTTCAAGTGACGAATGATGTTTTAGTAAATTTATTTACAGCAAAAACGATATTGTCGAAGCCATTTTTAGAATTCCGTACCAAAAATGTAAAAACGGACCCTATTTCTAAGACTCCGCTGTCTGTCTGTCTCCAGACTGTATCTCAAAATCTGTAATAGCGTGAAAGCTGAAACTTTCACAAGATATGTATTTACCGTGCCACTATAACAAATATTAAAAATAAAAAAAATATTGAAATATTAAGGGGGGTCCACATACAATAAACATGTTTTTTCGTATTTTTTTGCTATATATCAATAACGGTAGCTGCGAGACACTTGAAATCTTCACACAATATAATATATACTCGTATGTATATTAACTATCAAATTAAATTATAAAATTTAAGTAAAATAAATATTAAAGGCATGGCACGGAACCCTTCATGCGCGAGTCCAACTCGCACTTGGCTAATTATTATTTGCTCTAGTGTTTATTTACTTTCAAGTGTTAATGTCAATGTCAATGTTAAAAGCTAAGAATAATATTTCAATGAACAATGCGATGACGAGTATGTTGTTTATTTTTTCTTGAATATTAATTCATATTCGTTATTTTTCTTTATTTTTTTGTCACTTTGAAATCATTTATTAGGGAACATTGTAATAGTCTTTAATAGTTGACTGCCGTTTACAGGAAATTAATTTCAAATCGTCAAATTTTTATTTTTAAATAGCCTCACAATGCGATTTGTAAAAATAATTGATTGATACAAATAGATGTAAGTCATAGTTTTAAAATAACCAACATATCGTCGACTTGTCAAAATATAACGCCTAATCCATTGAAATATATTTTCCATAATCAGAAAGAAAGAAATTCATTTATTCGTATGACATAGTTCCTGTCACAAGCCGTAGAATTACGTAGAACTAACTTTAAATACATAGATAAATAAATCAAAGTACAATTAATAACTTATCAATGATTTTTTTTACTGGTATAATAATACATTTATTTGATTCAATACTGGTATAATAATAAAGACAATTATTTTAAGACAAATAATCAAGTAAGAGTGGACCCTTTCAAAACCAATTATTATTCACCCAAAAACAACTGATGTCTAACATTTTTTTTTTTTTATAGATGTTTGGCCAACATCCCTTTTACATCTGTACCGATGAAGATCGAGAGTTCATCAGAGCAGAGTTGGGGCTCAAAGAAAGCACCGTCAATGAAGGAGTGGACGCTTTGATGGACTGGTTTGAGAAGCAACCGCATTTAGTTGAAGCTGGAATAGGTAAGTTTTTTTATTATCATCATACTCCACAGGTTTGTTTTTGGGGATCCTAGAAATCATAGAAATCATAGAACTTTATTAACCTTATAACATTGCGTTATACTAGGCACGTCAAATTTACATATTACATAATATTCATCAACAATCAATTAATGAATTAGTCAATATCTTAATATTATGATTAGTCATACAATGTCATAATAATATAATTATTCGTACAATGTCATAATAATAAAATAGAAAATAACAACACATTTATATATAATTCATGTCACTTTACAGTCCGTCATACTTAAATAGAGATTCTGATCCTAGTCTACGTCCTTTCCTATTTTTAATTTATTTTTATATATATTGCCAATTAGTTACTGCACACTTTACAAAAGGGTGGTTTGATAACTGATTATAATTATTTTTGGCGTTCTGCATCCACAAATTATCTACTTCTTCTCATTACGAGCTAAGTCTTCTTTTTTTCTTCGTATGAGCTAGTGACTAAGCTCTGGTGTCGAGAATTATCAAACTGCCTGATGGCCGCTGACTTAGCTTAACGACTGCTTGTACTAAGACTAACAGACACTCCCCAAAAATGTTTATGTGGCATCAGACCCACGGTTGCGCCCAGATGAAAATACCACTTTTTAAATGTCAGTCTTGTGCATCGTTACCCATCCAGAGTCTGTCCACATCGAACATTATTAGCCGAGCTAAGTGACCTGCCTCTGTTGTCAAGAGTTTTCAAGCCGTCCCATGGCTTCTGACTTGGCTCAACTAATATGTTATGACCAACAGCTGAGAATTTATCATGTTAACTGTACCCACAGTACCGCGGACGTAAATATAGTGTAAACTCTATATAACGACACTGAAGGGACTACGCATTTTATGGCGTTATAGACAGTAGTCGTTAAATGGAGAGAATGCATCATTGTATGGAATACAAGCTAAACCAACTAAAGCTGATTGATTTCGAAGCTTTAGAGAGTCGTTAAATCGAGTGTCGTTACATGGAGTTTACACTGTATTATTTTAGATGAGTTTTTGCATAGTCACCCATTCCAAGACCGCATTTTCCGTTAACCAAGGTTAGCAAAATTATAGATATAACTTGCGTCAGTTAAGAAAATATTTGAAACTTAGCTTCATCTTGCTCACACTCATTTGGTTGTGCAAGCGAGAGGACCTGAACTTTCAAATGCTTCTTTTATTGACTTGAGTTAAAATACAAGAGATAATTTCATATTACGTCTGGTCATCGGATGGCAATTTCCTCTACATAAATATAACAATTAACATGTAAATTTGAGCATTTTTTAGGCTCATTAATGAATTGGTTCAAAACAAGTTATTTCACGTGAGAACTCAGTGGTTGAGATTTGGGGTCACGTTTTAAACAACATTAGTCAGAAGTTAGCTTTGAAATAGTTTCAAATATAAAAGTGAGATCTGTTTCTGATTTTTGATTTAAAACCCAAAAAGTATTTTGTAACGACAAATATGACTTTATTCAACACAAAAATACCAATTATGGATGCTATTAAATTTTATTGCTAAGCTTGTATACTTGTACTTTTAGATGTTAAAAAAATATTCGCTTATTTTTTACAACTGCTATCCCGATGCTTGTCTAATGTTAAGCTACGCAACGGTCTACGATGTTACACGTTTACCTAGTAATCTATCAAGTCAATTTGAAGACCTCCGATTGGAATGGGAAATGGAATGGGAAACATAGTCCTGTTTCTTGCGAAGTACCAATTGGGGGTATATGTTAGTACCTACATTCATTTGACTTAAATGCCTTTTAATATTCCAGATAGAAACTTGGTGGAAAATCTGTTGATCATTGCGAAGGGATCTTTGGAGAAGACCAAGAGAAGGATTGATAGCTTCTACAAATACCGAGGTAACGCTCCGGAGCTCATTCAAAATCGGGACAAAATACTATCAGATCCTGAAGACTTGTGGTCTGCTTAGTGAGTATTATTTATTTACTAGTTACGCCCCATGGAGTTACCCGCGTTTACCTAAAATAAAAAGTAGTCTATGTTTTAGTCCTAGATTTAACCTATCGTTATAGTAAATTTAATAAATTTGGTCTAGCCGTTTGAGCGTGAAAGAGTCATCATACATTTGGAAGTTATTTGTGTATCCCACGGAAACCACAATTGTTTTCGGGATTAAAAAATTAGCATATGTGTTAATCCAAACTCTAACCTATTTCCATAACACAATTCATCAAAATTGGTTTAGCTGTTTGAGCATGAAGTAGTATCAAACATACACACACTTCTATACTTGCATATACATGCTTATATAACTTTCGTCGTTCTTAAATGAGTGAGATATTTATTGTGTTGATTTTTATTTGTTTCAGCGTTCAAATAGCCATGCCTAAACTATATAAAGGAAACCGCATAACGGCATTAAAACTATTAGATAAAGATTCTAGCAAATTTTCGGGTGAAATACTTTTCAGAAATACGTTTATGGTAAGATTTGTTGTTGGCAAATATACTCTTTTACCTAATCTGAATATTCCTTAAAATCTTCACGTTTTCTGTTTTGATCTCAAATTATAAATACAATTATAAAATGGCCAAGTGTGAGTCGGGTTCGCGAATAAAAGGTTCCGTACCATTATACATACCACAATCTATAAAAAATGACAAAAAAATTAGTTGACTATGAGAATGCTACCCTCAATTTTTTATGAGTATTTGCTGTTATAGTGTAATAAAATCAACTTTCTAGCTATTTTGAACTGTTCAAGAGATTCAGCCTGGGGATAGACAGAGAGACAGCAAAGTTTTAGTAATAGGGTCTATTTGGGTACGGAACCCTAAAGAGCGAATGTGGCTTAATGGGAAAGTAGTCATTTAATCTAACAGTTCTACTGTTCGATCCCGACCCTACACCAATGACTATTTTATTAAGCATGGATTTGCAGTCACTCTTTGTGATGAAGAAAACCATTGTGGGGAAACTGAAATGTTTGAAGGCGACAAAATACCAGAACTTCTGAGACGTCTTCGACGATGTACTTGCCCAAGATAAATCTTGACAATGGAAGAGATAAGACTGAGCGAAAGAGACAGAGAATTTTTTGGAGAGACTAATAAATGATTAATTAATTGATACTCCTCGGATGTATATATATTTTTTTTACTTAATTTTATTTTTCAGCTAGGAGACATCCGTCTCAGATATGATTATTTCCTTAGTGACATTTGGATTGTGGACATGAAAATGGGAACCTTTAGCCATCTATTGAAGATGAATCCTATTACAATGCAGAAAACTGCACAAATATTCCATGTAAGTTATTGAAAAATAAAAACCTGAAGCGAAACATGTTACTCAAAGTTAAAAAGATAATAAAATCTCAAAGACAAAGGAAAGAAAAATAAAATAATACATACAACTAAAGAAAAAATAACAAGTGGAAAATACTACTTAATGCACCCAACTTGCCGTTGAATCGATAGTTCATTTAATTTTTACAATTGTGACAATTGGCACAGTTATTTCGGCATAATCAGCGAACTAGAATTAATAGTCTAGTAACTTGGCCGATAAAATGATTCCACCGTCCACGCGTAAAATACCGCGGTGGGCGGGGCGAACAGGTACCCGCGCGGCTAGTATCAGTGGCGTGACCTTGATGCAACCTATCGCGTGCGAGCTTTGTGTGTGTGTGTGTGTTTCGTTGGAATAGCAATTTAATTGTGTGCGTAGATGGATTTACATTCTAAGCCGCAAGTGTATGGAGTTACTCTTACGTTTATTCTAGTTCGCTGGGCATAATAAATTAACAAATAGAAAATAAATGTAGTATTTTTCAATTGAACCCCATGTTTCCAATATTTATGATGTTCGCTTGTTTAATTTGTAACAAAATCAATCGAATGTTTACACTTAATGTACAACCGCAAGTAAAATTAATCTCAATAAAATTAGAACTTCGAGCAAAAACTTGAGCAATAACTTTTTGGTTCACAGGAAGGTATAGGCACCAGGGTCCAATCGATACACATTCTCAGCGCAAATTCTCTTCTACAACAAGTGGTTTCTTTCATGAAGCAGTTTTTCAGTCCAAAAATCATGGAGAGAATCATAATACACGAAAACGTTGAGGACCTACACAAACACATACCGAAGCAGTACTTGCCTAAAGACTTTGGAGGCGATGAACCGTATTTGATGGAATTCAAAGGTATTTTAGTTGTTATTTTTCCCTTCTTCCATTTTACTGATAAGCGCAGGTAAATGTATAGTTTTGTTATGATATAACATAATATTTTGTCACAAAAAAGTAACAAATCAAATTACATTGCAAAGATAACATACATATAACAAACATTGCATTTTTTATGTACATATGTAGGTACATAAAAATATAGATACACCATGAAGAATTAAAAACATATGACACTTAAAATTTGAATTGATGCCCAACACACTAGATTAATAATGTATTTTATTTATTTATCAAATACTTATTTCTACATTGGCAACCACTTAGCACAAAACCATTTTTTTATTGAGAAAAAAACTGACAGCGTCCAGAGTATGTTATCTTATGCAGAATCAAAATTAGCTTTATCAAAATTAGCACCAGACAAAGTATATTTAAATCCTACATTGAAAGAAATTCAAGTTTGTCAATGTACCCATTAAAATCGGTTCAGTTACAGAAAAATTCTTCTGATTTCTTCCATCAAAATTGAGAAGGCGGTCAGTTGTGTCATTCAAAAATTCACCAATCGGTTTAGTCACTAGTCATACCCGTTTTACACACCCATGATTTTGTAGAAAACATTTCTTGCACGCATATTACTATTGTTATTAAATTATAATATGTGACTGTACTCTTATATATTCAAGTGTTTAGTAATACTGTAATAAGCATAAGTATGTGTTAAATTATTATGCTCATTGGTAGAAACATCAAAATGGTTAAGCATGTGTTATTAGCTGAACAAACACACATATTCATATATTTTAAATATTAAGATATGTATGTGTGTGTAGGAATAAGTGAAGGAAGCTTAAACGTAAATTGTTTTTGTTGTCTGGTATCTGAACCGATACATTTATTACACTTAATTCTTGGGCACAGTTTTCATCATAATCACTATAAACCCATCCACGTCATTTCAATGTTTCTACTATTTGGATCAAATAAAATATATTACACAATCTTTATACCTGACTATAAATATTTTATATAACATTAAAATAGTAAAATTACACTAACAACAAAAAATAAAAGCCAGGATAGCCCGCCATCGACCGTGGCACAAAGGTGCCTATAACGCTGGCCGCGTTTCCACGCTGAATAGCGATGGCAATCCTCTGCACCAAGTTTGATCGAGAACGGGAGTCCCCCGTCTTTTCCCTAGAATATAAAATAACATTTATATATTTTCAGATAAATATGAAAAGGAAATGCGCAGTACAAAGACAAAGAAATTATTAATTGAGTCAAGCAAACTGGTCTCAAACGAAAGCCGAAGACCCGGTGCTGAGAAAAACGAAGATTATCTTGTAGGCTCCTTTAGAAAATTAGAATTTGACTAAGTTTTATTGGAAGAAATAAATAATTATAATTTATGATAATATTAGCGATTCAACTAATATTTTTCTGGCTTAAAGTGCGAACATACTACTTTAATCATTGTAATCATGTTATTCCATTGGTTGTACGTTTGCAGATATGTAGATCTGTAAATTTATTTTTGCCGCAAGTTTTACCCTGTTATAAAATATATAAAGTTAAAGTTATTAATATAATAACTTCTAAACCGTGTCAAAAACTTTCCTCAGAGTATTTTTATAAATTTTTAAAATTGTTACTAAAATTATTATAAATATCCTAACAGTTGTTTTTGAGACCTTACAGAGACAGTTTTTTTTTTCTTTTATTTCTAACGATAATAATATTCAAGATTTTGCACATATCTACGCCTGAATAAGTTATCATCAAAGGTTATGAAAATTTGGATATACACGGAATGGTATTAGACCAGTTTTAATATTAGTTGAATCCTAAGTTTATTAGAACGATGAAAAATATTTTATACGTATCATAGTGAGATCATTATAGTTAAGAAAATTGTTATTATCTTTATTTAAATTTCAAGGCCAAAATTTAATGTGTTTGGCAAGAAACTTTTTACACACACTATCACTGTAACAGTAATTTTGTTTACATACTAATTTATGTTTCTTTGAAATTTAGTGAGTAGCCTGAATTTTTTTCCTATACTACAAGTAAAATGCAAGATAAAATATTACGTGAGTACAATATTAATATGTACTTATTAAAAAAAGAACTATAAAAATAATTTTTAATTAAGCTATTTAAAATCGTTGTTTTAGTCATTGTAGACTAGCGTATACTTTTCCTGCTTTTACTTTCTTTTTTGAATGCTGGTATTTTTTAATCAAAATAGATTTCAGTATAAATAAATACATTTTATTAATGACTGCTAATCAAAATAAATGACGTGAATCCTTAGTTTGTAAGTGACCTACGTTTAATTTTTTGAGTTATCTTATGTTATTTTTTGTTTCCTGACTGCTTATTATATTTCACCTAATACATTAATCGTTGTTGTATTTATTTTTCCATAACCACTTTTCGAACTGAAGACCGGTTAAGAACTTGATTAGTTACAATAATATTGTCGTTTGACTAGTTTAAACTTTTGTAAGTCAAGGGCCTGTTCATATTTGTTTTGTTTATTTTTATTAGCCTTGGTTAGCTCAGGAGGTTTGGAGTATGCAGTTGCTATACAAAGTATTTATTCCTTAAGATATTTAAGCTTACTCATAGTCAATTCAATTGAATGATTATTAAGAACTCAGAACTCAATTGTTTTTAAAAATGCTGTAATAGTAAATGTTCTAAACGTTTTAAAGTAATAAATTCTGGAATGAATCGTGATTAATATTTTCATTTCAAAAAAACTATATTTTTAGTACGTTTTGCCTTTTGTGTTTTCTTTGTTATTTTAAGTTTTTTTTTTATGTAAACCCAAAAACTTTGGAATAAAAATCTGTGACGTGGTCAGGAGTTATGTATATATTTTGTTGAATATGATAATAATGGAGAAAATGTTTTGGTCAATATTAGTTTTAGTTATTGTTTTAAAGGTGAGAGAGGACAAAAACACTTGAGAGGTGTGATAATAGTATTAAATTGAAGACGTGTGTCATCCGCCAACCCACACTTAGCCAGCGTAGTAGATTATGGCTAATATTTCTTTCTCCAGGTGAAAGAGTACCAGCAGTGGGAACGTATAGTGGGCTGTTTGTTCTTATACAAGATAGAAAATCATATTTTGTAGAATAAATAAACCTCTGATTTATAGAATGTGATTTATGTAATATGATTAAGTATTATGTATATTATTTAAATATTAATCATAATTAAATAAATAATTTTTAATTTATTTTGTTGTTTAATTAATGATTTATTTTAAGTTCCTATCCCATAATATAAGTAGACATTAATAAAAGTATACAAGATAAAAAAAAAACACACAAAAAAATGGTTAGTACTTATAGAAATGATAACTAAAAAACAGAATCCTATATTTACATTATGTAAAACAATGTAGATATTTTTATTGTAGTTATATATATATATATTTGGCTACTTACTAAACTTCGATTCAGTAAAATATGAATAACGTCATTGTCATAGAAAACTTTATTCTTCTTCTTCTTCGTATGAGCTAAGTGGCCAAGCTCTGGTGTCGAGAGTTTTCAAGCCTCCCGAAGGCCTCTGACTTAGCTTAACGACTGCTTGTACTAAGACTTACTAATTACTGGGACCTACAATTTAACGGATCATCCGACCCACGGAAGTGCCCAGACGAAAATGCCAGGTGAATAACCAAAGTCTTGAGGATGGTCACCCATCCAAACACCGTCCGTATCGACCGTTGCTTAACTTCGATGATCGCGTCACCTTAGCTAGCTGAGCTACAGGCGTTACACAGTAAACTCTTTTAAAAGTGACTCTTTTAATGGTACTTAATTTACTTTCATAAACTAACGAGCGTGAGCAAGAGATAGCGAACTTTCAAATGTTTTCTTTATTAAATCAAAATATATAAGTTTTTTCTTCTTCTTCAGCGTATGAAATTAGTGGCCAAACTCTGGTGTCAAGAGTTTTCAAGCCGCCCGAAGGCCACTAACAATGCTTAACGACTGCTTGTACAAGACTAACAGCCAAGACCTACCAATTTAAGATGTCATCCGACCCACGGTCTAGCGCCCAGATGAAAATGCCACTTTTAAACGACAGTCTTGTATAAATGGTCACCAATCCAAACACCGTCTGCTTCGGCCGTTAAAATATTTATATTTATCAAAATAAATTGGTATCAAAATCGGACTTATGAATTAGAAATAATAAAGTTATTTTACAAAATTAATATCTATCTAGTTATCTATCTATACCAATATTATAAAGAGGAAAAGTTTGATTTATTGATTGTTTGTTTGAGGCAAATATGCTTCAAAACTACTGGACTGATTTGAAAAATTATTTCACCATTGTGTAGCTACAATATCCTTGAGTAAGATAGGCTATATTTAGATTATTATGGCCCGTGCAAAGCCGGGACGATCTGCTAGTTTAATAATAAAGGTCCATTTTTATTATTATAACAAGTATTTTCCCGTAGAAAACGGTCATACCTATCCGCGCGTGCACGAAGATGGTAAAGGACCTCGGAAAGCACCGAAACTGTTGGACTCATTCCAACTTTTAATAATAAGTAAGTGTGACCGTTTTCTACGCGAAAATATTAAGATGCCTTTCGTGAGCAGTTTACAATTATAACAAGTACCTATATACTGAATTTCTAGGAAAATAAAACGAAAAAGGAATTCACCTAAACGTCCGAATTCGTTCCACAGCAGTCACACATAAATTCAGTATTGTAAAATTAATTAATCCACTAGTTGATTAATAACTAGTATGCGAACGATATAAAGTTATAAATTTATTTATCCAGATGTACAAACTATTAAGTAGTTATTGTAGCAGTATACTTGTTGCGCGCCGCGGTATCTCTCGCGCTACTCCGAGGTTAAAGGGAGGACGCCGTCGTTCACCCCGGACCCGATGGAGCGGGTGTCGGAACCCCATCTCCAAACACCCTCGAGTCTGATGCCCCTTTTAGTTGCCTCCTACGAGAAAACGCCCCTTAAAAGAAGCCTAGGGTCTTATCTATATCCGTACCAAATTTTGTCGAAATCAGCATAACTGTTTGAACGTGAATAAATAACAAACATACTCACTCATACACGCACTTTTGCATTTGTAATTTTCTTAAATAAAAGTGCAGGTGGGTGGATGACACAAATTTTAGCATATTATTGTGGTCCTCAAATAAGTCGGTTTCCTCACGATGTTTTCCTTCACCGTAAAGCGAGTACAAATCCACACATTACTTGAAAAACAATTCATTGGTGTAGGGCTGATCGAACCAGAGGCTGTCTGATCGAAAAGCAAAAGTTTTTCCCACCGAGCCATAGTCGCTTTTTTCTGACTATGGTATGGTTTCTGTTAGTCTTCTTTAATCTCAACTTATCAGGTTTTTGGAAAATTATGTAATGAACAGACACTCAATTTTTACTATCTTTATTATATTGTTACGTAAAATGAATAGCGGTATTAACTTACGTAACTTACAGATGTAATTCATTGGCGTAAATAATTGAGTAAATACTACTTTTCATTGCATGCAAAGTGAAAAGAAAAATGATTGATTTATCACTTAATTTTCGATAATAATTATTCCTTTGTTTATGCTCTCTGTGGGGAAAAATGAAAATCACTTAATCTTAGTTAAAAGTAGAAATAATTTATTGAAACAATTGAACGCGATATACGAAAATAAATTTGCCATATTGCCAGATGTTCATTAACCTAAATTATTATTATTTGTTTAATCAAAAAAAAAATACCGAATAAAGTATAATTATAGACAGATTTAGTTTTTTTTTTAATATATAGTTGATAATTGATGAATTAAATATTAATTAGTTTTCAATGTCAAATGTCCTGAAGATGAAAAACCAGGACAACCCGCCAACGATGTAGGGTCATGTAACGTACCTACGGACATTTTGGTTGCCTCATATTTGAAACGACGTATCATTGTTTATAGCCAACATATACAAATAGTTCAACTCTTATGTTGTAGGGAATATGGTCTAATATTACTGTTTTTTTTATTATGTCTCCAGTGGTGCCATTTTATTATTTTATCACGCTAGTTTTAAATATGGTGTTTTGTCCTCAGGTACGTTACTTGTTTGTACCTTTGGACAGCACTGTATGTACCTTGGGGCGAAATAAAAGACAGTGATTTCTGAGTAAACATATTTTCTTCTTTCTCAGAAATTTACTGCATAATTTGGTCTACTTATTATTTCTATAGTAAAATCGCTTCCTATTGACTTGGCATATCTGTGTATAGTTGACTTTCTTTATCTGAATTCTCTTGCTGAAAACTTGTATGCACTATTCCTCCATTTTCTACAGAGTGTAATGCTAGTTTGAATTGTTCTGGGCTAGCCTCCTTTTCTTTTCACACCAGTTTTACTCCTTGGCACTGCAGACAAAAAAAACTAACATCATCAAGTACGGGACGTGTCCCAAGGTACATACAAAATCATGTCCAAAGGTTCAACCAAAGCAATATAAATTAAAAACTAATTATGTTAATTTGTAGGTTAAAATGCGATATTTTTCATTATGGAATTGTATACGCAACTAGCTAAATATATGTAAATTCATTTATTGTGAACAATATGTGCATGCATGACTTATATAAATCTATAATCAAATCATCAAAATACTTACTTTTGTACACAAAAAACGTCACATCAACTTCACGTTTCATCCGATGCCGACATAATCACGCCATTTACTGGTGTTGTCAAGTAGGAAAAATACTATCCGTTTTGTAGAATTTCGTAATTTTAATGTTGATAGTTTTTTAAATATTACCTTTGTCCAAAGGTACAAGCGTCCCTAGGTACGTTACATGACCCTACCTACCTGGCGCAAAGGTGGCCGCGTTTCCACGCTGAATAGCGTTGGCTATCCTCTGCTGACGTAAGTGGCGTCCCAAATCAGGCACTTCCCGTTTCCCATGGTACCATAGTCATTCCGACCGGTCTCCTGACATCAGACCTGCAAAGCCCGGGCAGCTCCAACAAGCACGCAATATCCGCCGAGACTAAAGTATTATATCGCGGATATCAAAATCATAATACTTTAGTCTCGGCTTTATATATATATATATATATAATTATATATTTATATATAAAACCGAGACTAAGATAAGAGATATAAATTTAGAGGATAGCCATCGCTATTCAGCGTGGAAACGCGGCCACCTTTGCGCCAGGTACATCGTTGGCGGGTTGTCCTGAATTTTCATGTTCAGGACATTTGACATTAAAAATTAATTAATATTTAATTCATCAAATATCAACTGTATAAAAAAAAAAACTAAATCTGTCAATAATTATGCTTAATCCTTTTTTTTCACGGATATACTACATAAAAAATGGTACTTAGACTTTTCGAAAAAAAAAATATATTTTTATTTTATTTCAGGACACATTTCACACACGGCTGGTTAGCCCTCTCTCAACCATTTTTAGTTTGTATTATTTAACAAATAAATCGAATATAATTACACCCACCACATTAACTTTAACCATTTTTAAATTTAAACAAAAATAAACAACAAATATAGAAAAAAAAAACATAGAAAAGTAACAATTTCATTCCACCAGCTTTATACTTTTGATGCAAATACAAGTATGTTTTCGTTAACTCCATTCTGTCGTTCCTATTTTTTATATTATTATAAACTTATGAATTTTCTTCTTTTACAATTCCTTTTGGTTCTAATTTTAAGTAGTCAATATAAATAGCTTACTTTAATAAGTGTGTGAAATAAAATAATTTATCTCTGTAACCTTTTGTATGATTTTATACATTTATATAATAATACTGAGGGCATATATTTGTTATAAAGAAATCAAGATAACTATTTAAATAACAAATAATATTATATCAAATGTATAGCAAAGGTTAATGAAAAATTAAGAGTTTACAGTTTACTAATCTACAGTCAAAGTTCTGAAGGAACCAGGCATGCCCATGTATTCCTCATTGAATTTAGCAGTCTGTCGTTTAGATTCATCGCTAACCAGTTGATCTGAATCTCTTATTAGCTGCGTAGCTTCGTCTCCTTTTAACATTTTGAGCCACCGTTCTGGAAAACAAAAGAAAATTCAAATTTTATTTATTCTCATAAATAATTAATTAACATTAGAACAAAATGTAAATTTTCAATTGCATTTATATGAAAATATACGAGTATATAATTGTGCACGTGAACGTAATTAATTACGTTTACGTGTTTTCTTTATTGTTATATGTAGAAATTAATTTTTAACAATAGAAATATAAATTTCAGTCTTTTATGAAATCAAATTAAATTGTAAGCATCTATTGCAAAGATTATTTTACATTGATTATTGTCAGCTCAGTCCGGTGTGCGGGCACCACGGCGAATCGGCTTGTGTGATAATTTGGGATTTTTATACACATAACCTTTTTTTTTTATTCCGAATAGGTTAGCGTTTGACCACAATTCACCTGATGGTAAGTGATATTGAGGTCTACGATGGATCGCGCTTACCTAGAATGAACCGGTTTACTCTCGCCTTGAAAATTGCTAGATTGTAGTCATTGGGGAACAGGGAATTCGGCAAGGAATCCCAAAGTTCGGACAACAAAGGTGGAGGCAAAACGCTTTGTGCGTGCCTTGGGCACCTCAACCGTAAACCGATGCCGCCTTGGCGTTTCCCTGCTCGTACGATAGTGGAAGGGGGCGGGGGGAATTACATCATGAAACTTACCACTCAAACTGACTACAGTTACTTCGTCACCACCATATTCTTTGGGTAGTATCTCTTTCGGTATATGCTTGTGTAAATCTTCATAACTATTATGTACATGGACTCTGCTTGCTACCTTCTCTCTTAATGCTTGCTTTAGAATAAATACGACCTTATCTACGAATGATGGGGCGTTCAAAATGTGAATGCCTTTGATTTTGGTGCCAAAACCTTCCTGTAAAAACATACATTTATATGAACGTTAAAAATTAGTTAAGACAAATATATAGGCATGAAAAAAAAGCAAAATTTTTAAGCTCGGCGAAGGAGACATACTTCCAAATTTTATTTAGACTCTAAATTATGCAGAATCAAATCTGGAGGCATAGGTAAAAAGTGTTTTTTTCAGTAAAAAATGGAAAGTTGACAGGCCAAAGATTAACCATACAATTTTTATTTATTTACTATAACCGTTTATCACATGTACTCACAGTGCAGAGAACTTCAGCCTTCTTGACAACGACGGGGTTAATTTTACCCAGGAACCCAATATGAACGTTCTTCATATCAATAATATATCGCTCTGCTGCGCTGTAGTCGAAATTTATTCTATATTCGCCAATCTGAAAAAAAAAACACTCTAATTTACTACCATATTGAACCACCACGGATATAATATAGGAGCTGTTGTTAGGATGACATTCACTCCTGTAAAATTGAACAATAACTAAGAACCTATTAACTTCCTGTTGATCCAAGCCCCTTAAGAAGTAAAATAAAGGAAACTAATTTAATCCAGTAACGCTTGAAACCCAATACCTTACAGTTCAGGCATTGCTCGTAATTGTTTGTAAGGCGTTAAGTATGTTTTAAGACACAACGGCAACAACCCTTTTAAGATTGAATAGTTACTAAGAGCCTATTAACTTCCTGTTGATCCAAGCCTCTTAAGAAGAAAAAATAAGGAAACTCTTTCAGTAACGATTGAAACACAATACCTAACAGTTCAGGCATTGCTCGTAATTGTTCGTAAGGCGTTACGTATTCAAATTCAAATTCGTTTATTGTATGTATACATCTTAGAGTTAGGTACGTAAAGTAATGTTTAGTTATAGATATGTGAGTGGAGGGCTGTGTTGTACCTGAGAAAGTCGCTGTGCTCTGTTCTAGGTACCTCAAGGGGCCTGTAATGCAGAGCAGCAGGGATCTTACACTACGATTTGTACCACAACTTGTACAGCTAACAACTTACCTTGTAACTAAATGACTAAACGTAAATATTGTACACATGTATGCGAAAAGTTTGAAAAACTACTACACAAATAAGAAATAAACAAATAAATAGAAAGAAACAAAGAAATGACGACCTCGTTGGCGCAACGGTTACCATGCCGGACGGCTAACCAGAAGGTTCCGGGTTCGATTCCCGGCCCGGCCGGCCCATATTTGTGCTTAACTAAATTTGTCGGTTATGGGTCTGGGTATTAAATATGTATCTATATAAAATATATATGTATGTATGTATCTATATAAAATATATATCCTACTACTATTATAAAGGCGAAAGTTTGTAAGTATGGATGTATGGATGTATGTTTGTTACTCTTTCACGTAAAAACTACTGAATGGATTTGAATGAAACTTTACCACAATATAGCTTATACATCAGAATAACACATAGGCTATAGCTTATACATCAGAATAACACATAGGCTACAATTTTTGAGGTTTTTAATGTGAGGTCGTAAAAAAAAACACATTTTTTGCGCTTACATTGCAAACGCTGACTGAATCCTACAAGATAGATCAAAACAATTGTACAACTTAAAAAGGTCTGCAAAAAAGTCCGTGATGGTATATGTTTATCTCTTAGGAATAACCCACAATAACCATTTTTTATCCTTTACTTTGTACGAGAAATAATGGCTTATTTACGAAGCGATTTTAAGCAATACACTATTAATCCTTATCAAAATAAATTATTTCATCAATAAGAACAGTTTGTGTTGATAATATTTGGTCTTTGAATGATTAAAATTGGACGTTTGGTTTTGAAGTTATGGTGAAATTAAAATATTACGATTTCTGCTGCACGGCCCGTTGCGAAGAGGGCGTGTGCGGGGGAGGGGTGTTTAGATCATAAGTAAGGTACCCGCGCGGCTCAGTCGCGAGGTTGGCTCCCATCGCAGCGGTCGTGCGCGAAGTCTAATAATTTTCGGGGTTTTTTTTTTGATTTTGTTCTTTTAACTACACATACGCAAAAGTTCTTCTCAGAGCTAAACTGTTGTCTAATATATAATACTAGCTGACCCGGCAAACTAGGTTTTGCTTCACTTAAGGGTATGAAAAATAGATAGTGTAGCTTATATGACACGTTCGTAGATTTACCATAGCAGCGCCATCTATTGATTACTTACTCAACCCAGTCGAAAGGTATCGACATCTGTTAGAATCATATGGAGTTAACAGATAATTGTGACTGTCAAATAATAACAGACAATAATTAGCAGTAAATTTAAATTGCGACTATAATTTGAAATTTATACTATCTCTCAAGTTGGATCGAACTGCACATGGTGTGCGAATTTTATTATAATCGGTTAAGTGGTTTAGGAGTCCATTGAGGAAAAACATTGTGACACGAGATTTATATAAATTAAGATAAGATTATTAATATTATATGTATGTTTTTTATTCTTCTTTATTGTACACTACGTTCTTCTTTAGTTGTTTATAAATTCCTTTCCATCCAAAGGTTGCCTGGATGAGATCGCTTTAAGCGATAAGGCCGCCAATTGTGGCACAATTGGCGGTTTTTTTTTAAATTAATTGTTTTTTACTGTGCCTTTTTTATTTATGTGTCCAATAAAGAATTATAAAATTTCCATGACACAATGTTAGTTACCGTACTCCTCCGAAACGGCTTGACCGATTTTTACCAAATTTCATATGCGTATTTAGTAGGTCTGAGAATCAGCTACTATATATTTTTAAGGCAAAACAACGTTTGCCGGGTCAGCTAGTGTATGTATAATTATGTAGTATATCAGTTGTGTTAGCTACCATAGACACGAACACACGAACTAAAAATGGTTCAGTATGGAGTTAACCAGCCGTGTGTGAAATGAGTCCTAATATTAAAATAGGCTAATTTTCAGTACACACAGTTTTTTTTTATGTATGTTTTAAGACTCACCATAAAACTGTATCTGAAATAGGATAGCAAACTGAAAGGCTCCAATTTGTCGGTAGCAAACTGAGTCACCATTACTCTTGAATAGTCGCCCGGATGAAGCTTAGGTAGAGGCACGTACCTCCTGTAAATAGGTAAAAAGTATGGAATTAATAATTATGATATTATCGTAAAAATCGCATTCACCTTGCATTGTTAACTTATAATATACCTAATTAGTACTTATAATTTTATGTATATCTCAAATCCTACTAATCTTATATATAAAATTTCCGTGTCACAGTGTTTGTTACCGTACTCCTCCGAAACGGCTTGACCGATTTTTTCCAAATTTTATATGCGTATTCAGAAGGTCTGAGAATCGGCTACTGTAATTATTTAGATTTTATTTTTTTATTAAGGTAAAAAAACGTTTGCCGGGTCAGCTAGTATTATATAAATGTGAAAGTTTGTGTTTAATTTTGAAACATATGTTTATGAAACATATGTTTGTGAAACATACACATGTTTGTTACTTCTTCTTTTTAAAACGCCTGAACTTATTTCAATTAAATTCGACATGATAAGTAACATGACAGTTTTTAAACCGTGAATTAACTAACTTATAGTCTACTTTTTCCCCAGATTAACGTGGGTAGCACCACGGAGCGTAACTAGAATAAATAATAATTTTGTGTTAGCTAATTACCAAGTTCTCAACTCAAACACTTGGATGGTTCTAGAAAAAATATCAAATCATTAATGTGACTGTGAATTTGGAATTTCCAAACTGTTTGCACACGTACGATTTTTTCTGAATTTCAGTAATTACATTCTACCAATGAGACTAACGGACAAATATAAACATTCATACAAAAATCTAGGTGTCGTTTACGAGTAATAAAAACAAAAGAAACGTAATAAATATTGTTTATGACGAATTTAAAATTCAAAAAAATTCAAAATATTTTTATTCATTAAATGCTGTACATAATTTATTTTCCCTAACCCTCAAACTGGACTGAGCGCCCGTGTCATGGAGGTTAGTTCCTTCCAATGACTTAAATTAGAGTGTCGTACATCATGTAATAGGACTAGAATTTCAAATATTTGCGACATGCTTTACCATAAGACCATAATAATTAAGAACTTCCTTCTTTTATAAAAGTTTACATAAAACCTTTTTATTCAACGGCATTTACAGAGCAAAATAAATGATTGCAGAGTCTCATAGGCGTTTGCGTGTCTAAATTTGCATATGAATGGTCTTTTTAAAACTATAGAACCGTTTGGTCCTATAATTACAACATTTTGTTAGGGCGTTAATTTTTACAATATGTATAGAAAATATCCCCTTTTTTACATTGGATTTGACCAATAGTAATGTTTTGTATAAGCGAAACTAGAACAAGGCTAGATAAGAGTAAGTTTTTAAACTATGAAAAAATAAAAAAAAATCGATTAGATTTATTCTACTATTTGTAAGGTTTTTTGTTTATTGTGTGCGTGTGTTTTTTAAAATAAAATATTATAAAGCATTTATTATGTAAGTGACCACATATTGCTTTTCTATGCGATTGTCCTAAATCGACTTTTCCTCCAGTAATTCTATACCTGAGTACTGTAAGTTAAAATAAGGCGGCTCCATTTTACAGCCTTTTGCTTTGTAAATAGCAATGCAATAAACTGATTGGTTGCGGAAATGTATATAACTTAACTCAATATAAAAAATTACCTTTGGTTTGCCCAAGTAAATGGACTTAGCAAAATAAAACGACCTTTCAAAACTGTTTATTTTTTACTCAAGACAGTTGTATTGAGGCATTTCACCAGCAGAGCGCTTAAACACACAAGCTAGCGAAAAAAATGACCTAAGGTGGAGCATGCCTAGTTTTGAATGACTGGTTCTCAAGGAGGCTCCTGGAACACACCTTTAGATGCTTGGTGTATTTTTTTTCAATTTGAGGATGGTTGCTAGTCAGACGTGCACAAGAATTATTGAATGTAGCTTTAGTTAATATTGAATTAATATTTATTTATATTACTACCTTAATTATGTAATACGATTATATTTCTATACAAATCACAACATACAATTAAAATGTCAAAATTAAATTAAATTAATTAAAAATTACTTAATTCTAAATAAATAACCCGCCCCTAAAAGTTCCCCTACCTTAATTAATATTATGTTCATATACGAGTAATTGTGCTTGTTGACTCATATATCAATGAAATATTGTAAAAAGGTTATTAGAAGACTTACACAACTTCGCTCAACGCTTCAAATTCTTCCATGGACCTGTGTAAACTAAGTTCTGGCATCATTCCACGGCAGGTGACCAGTTTTTCAAGACGATTTTTAGTTCCTTCGATCGAACCTTTAGCAATGATGAAAACGCGTTCAAGCATCGATCGGCCTGAAAAATATTATAAAATATATAAGTTTAATATTATAATAGATAAAATAATCACAATTCTGTAACTTGCATATTTTTATAAAAGCTATAATGTATGTTTGTATGTATATAATATGTATAATGTATGTCTGTTATTCTATAATACGGCTACGGTTTACGGCTTACGACTTAACAAGTTTGAAATAAATATGGAGCTTGGCTGGCTTTTATTTTGGGCGAAAACTAAGAATCGTCATCCAACGTGGCAATGCTCCTATCATTTTGGACACCTTTTCCTCTACCTCTGGTCTTTTACAGGTTAAAGTTTAGTTAATGTTATGTGAATGTTGTAATAAATATAATGTAATATGGAGTTTTGGTATCGATTCTGTGGATATCTTACTATTTTTTTCTCGGATAAACGCCACAAAAACAATATTATTTAAACATGCTTCAGAATTTGAGGATTCAACTATTTTTTTTTTGGTTCTGTTTGAAAATTTTAGAAACTCTAAATTTACTGAACTGGTTTGGTTAAAATTGATATTTTTACCAACCTTATACATAATTAAAAATGTAGCATTTTTCTAGTCTAGTTAATAATAGTTATGCCAGGAAATATTGTGCTTCGAAATGGCACGTCACACAAAAGACTTCAACGCCTCCCTACGAGTACCTCCTACGCAAATAAATTATTTAACATGATGAGTGGAGTTACTTTCTGGATATTTTAAGTGGAGTTATTTTGTGGACTTTTTTATCCCACGATTTAATAGACTACAGATATAATAGCAATATAATCGTAAGTAACAATTGATAGAATAATATTTTATCTTGTTTTGTATTATTCTCCTCCTGCTCCATATTCATATTTAACGTGTTAGTTTAGTGTGTTGGAACACCCAAACGTCAGAGGGTTAATAAGATTGAGGTGTCATTTTGAGTGTGTGTTTGTGTGTATGTGTGTGTGTGTGTGTGTTTGTGTAAGCCACTGTAGCTCTCGAACGAATAAATAAATATGAATTTAGCTTGAAAGGTTTAGTAGTAGGTTATTTATTTATTTTCAATGCTGAGCATGTACGCAAGTTTTTGATGGAATTTAACTTCTTAATTTGGTTGTTAAGATTTTAGAGAATATTTTTTTTATTTTACAATAAATAAGACAAAAACTTACTTATATACTTGGCAGCATGAGCCAAATGCGGCTGCATCCTCAGCCAATCTTCGATGATGTTTAAACTTTCCCGGATTCTTTGGACATCATCTATACCACACAACTCACGTATTTTCTTTACGGACTCTTCTGTGACGATGATGAGAGGATTTTCTGGTATCACTTCCATGGTTTTGGTCTGTTGAAAAAATAAACAAACGGAAATCATAAAGTAAAGAATTTAATTATACGGGCCTACATTCTTGCGCTATGCACCACACACATAAAATACGAAACACGCAACGCTCACCAAACACACACATAAAATACACTCACAAACACACACCAAATATTTAACTTCATTCTAAATACCTTGCTTCACTCGTCTTTTATCTCTCATGCGGTATTATATGAGTAGCCGTTGTTACTGGACCCAGTCTGACTGAGTCTATGCCACACGGCTATAAAATTTAGTTAATTTTTGTGTTGTCTACTCCCTTTTATATTTTTAACAGTATTTGTTTTATCTCAAAAAATGTCGTTATTTTATTACTGACTAAGAGTTTAAAACATTTTTGTGCGAGTAGATTCAGCTTAAATGTTTTAAAGATATTCAGTATAATATATTGCAAATTTGTTAACATGACTGTAAATATCGAGAGAAAAAAAAATGAAAATGAAATAATAAAAACCTAGTCTACAAAAAGTTTAATTGTTTTTATAATATAAATCTATTTATTATAAAACAAAAAAAAATTAAAAATCTTGTTTTTTTTTTCTTGATTATCAATTAAAATTAAGAAAAAGAACTCAATTTAAAAAAAACGATTTAATTGATTTTTTCTTTTCTTTCTCGAAATTAAAAAGTGACCATTCAAAAAATATATTCTTAAAAATCTTATATTGATAAAAAAATCAAATCGGTTTATGATAAGGTAATGAAGTAACAAATACATCCAGGAACGAATTAAGGAATCTCCTTATTTTAATTCTTTTAAACATAGAATCTGGATACTAAGTAAGAATGAGGTTTTGTTAGGACCTAATTAATATTCCATACACCTATTAGGATAGATGAATACACTGAATCACTTTTCCGCTTATTAATTGTAAATCACGTTTTCGCTTAGCGGCTTACATATGAATTTAGTTTGAAATTACGACAAAGTGATCTTGACACTAACTAAACATCAGATTAAAGTCAGTTAATTCTAGTACTTATATCATTAGTTAAAAAGGCAACTAAAGCAAGTACTTTATGCCTTACAAACCAACAATTATAAGGCCGTAACACCAATTGACCTTGTTATTTATTATGGTTATTCCACCTATTTTTTTATTGTCATAGTACTAATGTTTATTGTTATTTTGTCTTGTTCTATTAAATTATATGTATTAAAACATACATAACAATAATTATTTCTTTAACCTTTCATGTAGGTTATCTTAGACAATTGAGGTGAATTAAAATTAAAACCTAGTTAATTAATAATTCTACTAGCTCCACCCCACAGTGAATTTTTTTTTACTCTTTATGGGCTTGCGTTTGATCGCAACTCACCTGATGGTAAGCGATATTGCGGTCTAAGGTGGAGTGCGCTTGCCCAAAAGTAACCGGTGTACTCTTGCCTTGAAAATTGCTAGAAGTTATCGGTGAACAGGGAATTTGGTTAATCCCGGACAAAAGCAGTTTATGTGTTAACCTGAAGTCTAAGCTGTCTTTTTACAAAATTGTTTAATATTACGGTTGCAATTTAATTGCCTAATATCATTAGTAATTATATTGATCAAATTTTTTTAGTTAAAAAATATTATTTGACATCAGGAATATTAATTTTGAATTATGATTTATAGATGTTGTGAATGACTCTTAAAAAATTAAATATTGTATTTGAATTTTATGTAAACTGACTTATAATTTGACAGATTATAAAACATATATTATACCGGTTTGTATATTTTAACTTATCAGTTCCGTCATTTAAGAATGAATGAATGAATGTTATTTATTTTCCAATAAGTCACAAAGATATTACAATTGGAATCGTCAAAAAATGTCATTCCCTATAATAAATATAATATTTTAGCTGTAAAGGGGCCTTGTCAGAAGTAACATACACACACATACATAAACGAACCTTTATACAAGTTGAAATAAAAATGTATCATAATAAATTTAATCTGCTACTCAAGACTTTTTATTTGATACCTATACTGGAGTAGTTGCGAAAAACTATGTAGGCCGCTTTACTGTACAGCAGCGGCTATTTTAGGTTGATTTACATCAAACATAGCTAAGAATTACTCTCGCCTAGTACCCTTTTTCAATGAAAGAATAATAATAGTTATAAAAAACACGCTTATCTGGCCGTTTTAAGTGGGTCAAAATTGCGCCCAAAGAAGTCGAATAAAACAAACATACAAACAAAAATCCAAAAAAAAATAATAATTTTATCAAATTAGTGATTGCCATCGGTCCTCAATAAATCTGCAAAGTTTGAACGAAATGTGGCCGTTTAAAGTGGGTCAAAATCGCGCCCAAGGAAGTCGGTTACAAACAAACATACAGGTGAAGCTAATAAAAAGCGTGTAAAAAAATAAAGTCAGCTTGGAAGCTACAATAACACAGACACTCAAAGTTATAACACAGGTTGTCGTATTTGCGTCAGGATTTAAAAAAGTAGTGTCATGTGATTTAGACTTTATAAAGAGACGAGACAACAAGCGTGTATTACAAGTCAAGTAAAGTCCTTGTAAATGTGATCTGATTCTAGAACCTTGACCTCAGAATAGGCCTCATTGCAAAACATTGTTTTTCCTCTTTTGAAATAATTATATTTGACCCTGCATCTAACTTAAATTATATTTTGCATACCTTTTTAACCAGCTTTAGCTATTCTTTTTTTAATAATCGAGCTAGCTTATTATAACATTATAGAGGACATTCTTAGGATATATAAATTTTTCCAAACATCTTATTTTTTAATTTACGAGTAGTTTTTTCGTCATTTTTCTTTACCTAATTTAAAATTAATATAAAAACACATTATCCAGAAAAAAAAAAACGTTTTTCTTACTTTAGTTATTTTTTTGATGTATTCTTCTATCGGATAGTTAAACACAATATATTTTTGTAAATTTATTATTTAATGGAACTATTATGTTTTATTTTGTATAATCTGCAAATGATATCTGCGGTCTCTTTCTTAATTTTACTGTACTGTACTGTACAGTCTAATAAATAATAGTAGTTTAAAAAAACTAAAATCACGCTTATCTGGCCGTTTTAAGTGGGTCAAAATCGCGCCCAAAGAAGTCGGTTACAAACAAACAAAAATACAAAAAAATGTAATAATTTTATCAAATTAGTGTATTGTCATCGGACCTCAATAAATCTACAAAGTTTCAACGAAATCTGGCCATTTAACGTGGGTCAAAATCGCACCCAAAGAAGTCGGTTACAAACAAACATACAGGTGAAGCTAATATAAAGCGTGTAAAATTTCAAAACACTCACTACCTAAGATTGACTTTGTTTGCTCTTTATGTACCCTCCTTAACCCTGAAACATGTCATTGTGTGTTTTAACTTGAGTAACGTCAACACACATAACCTTAACATAACCTAACTGCTACAATGACCTCAAAGTAATACGTAATCCGAACGTCTTCTATCCGTATTAAGTGTTGTTGGTACAAGCCAATGTATTATGGATAGAAAACATGCTGTTTGCTGACAATGGTAGGTCGATTAAGGTGAATGCTCATGGCTCATGAGCTGAAAGCGAACGAAACATCAAACGATTTGCCGTACTGGCCTTAAATATATACTGGCCGTAAATGCTTTGTAAAATTTGGTTACGATTCCGGACTACCAATCAGTAGGTTCCGGGTTCGATTCCCGGCACGGTCAACATTTTTCAGCGTTACTAAATTTGTTGGCTGTGGGTCTGGGTGTTAAATATACTGTATCTATATAAAATATGTTGTATATCAGTTGTGAGAGCAAACTACTTCTAACTATAAATTGTTCAGTATGGGGTTAACCAACCGTGTGACCGTGAAATGTGTACAAATATTAAAAATAATATATATAAATATATACATATTTGTACTGTTTCAAAAACACAAACAGTTGCGCTTGTTGAATCAACCGTATCCACCATACGTTAAAGTCAAGACAAAGTCAAACTTATTTATTATTTTCAATACAGTTACAGTTAGTAGTTAGTAGCACCTGTACCCCGGCGATCATAGCGGTTAAGCAATGTCGATGCGGACAGTCTTTGGATGGGTAACCATGCACTCTTGTGCATGTTCACACAGTCAGGACAGTCTTCTGTCTGTTAAAATTTGACTGTATTCTTACCTATGTCACTTTTAAAAAATGTCATTCTCATCTGAGCGCTATCGTGAGTTGGATGACATGTATCAATTGTAGGTCGCAGCTGTTAGACTTTGTACAAGTGGTGAAACCGAGTCAGACGCCATTGGGAGACTTTAAAACTCTCGACAACAGAGGCCCCATAGCTAATACGAAAAAAAATAAGAACATCCGCTTTTTACACGCTTTATATTAGCTTCACCTGTATGATTGTATGTTTGTAACCGACTTCTTTGGGAGCGATTTTGACCCACTTTAAACGCCATATTTCGTTGAAACTTTGTAGATTTATTGAGGACCGATGACAATACACTAATTTGATAAAATTATTTCATTTTTTTGTATTTTTGTTTGTATGTCTGTTTGTAACCGACTTCTTTGGGCGCGATTTTGACCCACTTAAAACGGCCAGATAAGCGTGTTTTCTAGTTTTTTTAAACTACTATTATTTTACTTTTACGCATTTGACTCTGACTAATATACTCGTCAACAGAGCCAGGCTCAATAAATAGCTCAAATGGAAAAAAATATATAAAATAAGACTATCCGTTTTTACTATGATAACTCCAACTAATGTGCGGTCACCTTTAGAAGACTATTGAAACTAGCAAGTGTTTGCTAGGTTATCGAAGTTTCAAATATGTATTGTAAATAACAAACGTACGTACCTACAAAGTACATAAATGCTAAAGTGATGCTTTTCTCAACATGCTATTGACTTATTCATTTATGATTTATGTCATGTAGTACCTACTTACTTGTATAGAGTTTGTATGTAAAATTTGTTTTGTTGTAAACGTGATCGTTTTATTGACGACAAAATAAAATAAAAATTAGAACTATGATTTTATCATTGCAAGTTTATCTGTTTTTCTTTAACACCCGCGACGAATACGCAGGGGAGCTATTAGTTAGACGTCTCTCTCTCTTCCTCTCCCTCTCTCTCTCTCTCTCTCTCTCTCTCTCTCTCTCTCTCTCTTTGCGTGTGTGTGTGTGTGTGTGTGTGTGTGTGTGTGTGTGTGTGTGTGTGTGTGTGTGTGGGTGTGTGCGCGTGTGTCTGTCTGTGGCATCGTAGCCCCAAAACGGGTGATCCCATTTGAATTAAGCTGATTTTTTTGTTTGAAAAGTACAAAAATCGGTAGCGTTCTTAGCTAGGTCTAATGAAAACCGGTTCAAAATGGGCACCGTTGAGCGATGGCGGTAAACTACCATACCACAACTCTCACAATATATGTATCAAATGAAAAGGCTAAACTAATAAACCTAATACACATGATTAGATTATGGTGTTTTTTATATCCTAAATGGCGGATTGTTGTATCATTGTCATCACAGTGGTTTTCTTAATTAATTTATATTCATTGGCTAAAAAAACCCAAAAAAAAATAATCATTTAAGAATTTCTCAGAAAATTATAATTAGTTAACTGCAAAAAACGTCCAGAAATATCCTTACAGTAAATCACAAAATGTATGAGGCTGCTAATTTTTTTTCAATTTAATTACTGTTTTGAAGAGTCTCATTCAAATAAAAGAGGAAGTGATGATTTTGCAATGACAAAAAGAGTTAATGTTGTAAGTTACCACAAGAAACGCGAGACAAATAAGTTCACAAGTTAATTTATTCGCCAGTCTTATAGAACCACTATTTAACCGTGGTATGTTTTATGTACATTTAAAACTATAAATTAAGCTTTGTGCCGTACTATAGTTAATAGTTAATTATACCTTTACGCAGCATTAATAAATAAATAATATTAGAATTTTCGCGCGAATAAATGGCTGATCAATTTCTTTACTTATGGGTGTTAAATAAATTAATTTGGTATAAATACCTATATTTATTACGTTATTAACCACTGACGTGCAAACGACAGGTTGTTATAAAAAAATAGCACAAATTTGGCGTATGTCTCTCTCTCGCTCTCTATCTCTCTCTCTCTCTCTCTCTCTCTCTCTCTCTCTCTCTCTCTACCTCTCCCTCTCTGTGTATGTGTTTGTGTTTTTTTGGCATCGTAGCTTCCAAACGGATTACCATACCAATTTTGAGTTACATATGAGTTTGTTCTTTGGTTATGATGGCACTGCCATATAATTTTAGCATTATTTATTGATATTGGAAAGTATAATAACATTTTATCATCTATAGATTGTGTAGAAAATTTCTCAATAGTGACTTCATAGTAGTAAAAAATCATCATCAATAATGATGATTTCTTAGCCCTCGACGTAAATATGATAAAGTGTTTAAAGTTTGACGTGTCTGTGTGTGTGTATGACTGTCCATTGTAGCTCTAGAATGAATTAACCGCTTTTGATTTAGACTTTGTATAAAAGGTCTATTAGACGAGAGTATCCTTAGCTATGTTTGGTAGAAATTGTAACAAGATGGCTCCCGGTACCAAAAATGGCGGATCACCTATTTTGCACAATTTCTCTAATATGGCTATTAAATAAAAAAAGGACCAGTTAAATAAAACTATGCACTATGATATATAATATATATTTCAATTAAGATGGGCACCAGCTCATAATTTTGAGTCAGGGGTTTAAAAAAAAAATATTTGTTGAAGTTATTTTTTAGCTATATCATCATTGTCCTAGTTAAAAAACAAACACTCTGTAATTTAATCAAGTACTGGCAGTATTTCCTAGTTGTTCAGCTAAACTAAAATCCTTAGTCTTTGTAAAACATAGCTGTCCACCCTTGGGTTTCCAGGAGCGAGGACCAAACGGTTTCCAATATCCTTACAAAACTTTTAAGTCTCGTATGACTACTAGCTTTAACTAGCCTAACGTACCTACAAATAACGTGATAAATTCATAATTTGCGCTGACCAATCTTCCAAAGTTTCATAATTTGTACACACAGCAAATAAAGGCCGCTGAAAGGCTTAAACATATAGAAAAAAAATTAAAAAAAAAATAGGGTGAGGGATCCCCGTTCTCGATCGCACTTGGCGTAAAGCCTTAGTGATAGCCAGCGCTATTCAGCGTGGAAACGCAGCCAGCGTTATGAGCACCCTTAAGGCAGGGTACGATCGTTGGCGGATTGTTTGAACTTTTCATGTTTTGGAGATTTTAAATTCATACAATAAAAATAAATTTACCAAAAAGTTTTTCAAATATTTTTTTTTTGATATAAGCTTTATCTATGAAACTTTTTGTCATTAGTATATGTACTACCCAGCCATTGTATGTACGAAAAAGACTAAGAAAATTATCACTGACTCGTATTACATTAATAAAAAATGTGGAATTATAATCAGTTTTTCGATATTTCGAAATATAATAGAGTATAAATATTGCATGCCAAATATTTAAATCTTACTTAATAAAATTCATTGGTTGAACCCAAGTCAAAACGTAAGCCTACGCGTTGTCAAAAATGCCACCCCGAAAAGCTCCCTGTCTAAACGTCCCCATTATAGCGGCCGCGTTCCCGCGCTGAATGGCTATCGACAGTTGCTGTGTCAAAAACCATGTATTAGACTTACCAGTTTTTTTTTTATATTATTTCTTCAACTATCACTGGCTCTGACTTGTTCAGTACTAGACTATGGACACAATACTGATGTGACTCTATCTCCTTGTAGTGACATACCTGAGATGGCAAAGAATACAAATAGATGTGACGCAGAAATGAATTTGTTTTACCTTATTTCCTCGAGCTAAATCTTGTAATGTTTAATCTTATAACAATTTAAGATGCATATACAACAAAAACAAAATAGGTACATCGCCCCCATTTTGTCAAAAATGTTATTGTTGGTTTCTATTTTATTTGGATTTAAATATTTTTAATCAAAATAATAGCATTTAAATATGTTTTATTAATTAACAGAATAAATAAACTATCTAGGCGTATATTGCACCATAGAACGAAATTGTGTTCTGAAATGTTTTTAGTCACTACTTTTGCATGGTGGTAAAGCATTTTCTAGTTTTTTCCCTAAGCCCCTGACAGTGTGTGCCATAGCCTCCTTTAGAGCCAGTTAAACCAAACTAGGCATGCTTCTACCTTTAGACAGAGATTAACTTTGACAGAGTATAACTCGTGTGGTTACGCGCCATAGAATAGTAGTCTAGTTATAAAGAGCTATTTATCACTTTGTGCCTATTGCCGTGGAGACCCTGGGCTGTTGGGGCAAGGATGCTAGGGCTTTGCTCAAAGAAATTGGACAAAGGCTTAACAAAACGACCGGTGATTCCCGCTCCGGATCTTTCCTGGTGCAAAGGATAGCGATTGCCATTCAGCGCGGGAACGCTGCAAGTCTGATGGGCACCTTTGCACCGGGAACTATTAGGGGCGGGTTATTTATTTAGATTTAAGTTATTTGTAATAATTTTGACATATTAACTATTAAATTAATTATCTTGAGATATAAAGAGAAAAAGTGTAATATACTTTTATTCTTATTCGTACTGTAGTCAGTAACTTCTGTCAATCTCAAAGTTGTTATTCTTTGACAAATTAGCATTTATACGCCATCACGCAAACGCTCAAACAACCAGTGCAAATAAACGTAATATATGGTCAATGTTTACGCTTGTTTTCCGGTTTCCATGAAAAAGGCGATTAAATCATTTAATCACATAACTCGTACATGCTGCTACTGTAATTAAAAAATCCGGAAGGAAATCTTAGCAATTAATCGGATTTATTATACGTCGATTATAAATAAAGAGCAGATAGACTTTCTATGTACGGACACTTCAAGTAATGACGTAGACAATCAGACTTATAAGTATTAAAAATGAGTTCAAATATTTATTTTTATACATTTTGAACCAGTTTCTTTTTCTAATTGAGAAATCTGATTGATATCAAATTAAAAAAATAAAAATTAAGGTTGTTCTTAAGACGTTCTGTAAGTTTTTATATGATAACTTTTTAACCGTTTGGTATTTACGCCTTTAGTACACCTACGCATTCACATGCGGCAGTGAGTTTTAGCGAAAATATTGCGGTAGTGAAACACCTGCGGAACGTTAGTACACAGCAGTACTTTCGCAAGGAAATGTCATTGTTATTTCATATTTTCGGCTTCCATTTTGCGAAATTCTGTCCTCTCTGATAGAACGCGTGGTGACGCTATGCGATGCGAAATTTCACTAGCGAAACAGCTGCGTCTGTGTAACTGTCATTTCGCAGTTACTTGCGAAACAAACGACAAAGACGCAACTATCATCTAGCTATATAGTAGAGCGAGACATAACACATGCGAAACGTTGCCATACAACTAACAGTTTTTTCAGGTGTACTAAATAAGGGCTACTTATTCTGTTAGGACGACAAAACTGTAAATTTAGGATTCATCCCATGTGATCGTCTTGAAGGCAAAAATTACGATGTGGAATGAAAAACTAAGTAGTCATAAAATGTTCATTAATTGGTAGACTCAGACTACTAATATATTATACATGTATTGACGTGCAGAAACTTTAAATATAATTAAAAAAAATTTTTGTTAAGTAACATATGTTACTTTGTTTCAGTAGAAAATTTCCAACTCCTATTGAATATTATAAATAACACTAATTACGTCCGATCATTAACTCGTGTAAGTGTTTGTTCAAGTGCGACGTATTATATATGTGTATATAATAATATATATTTATATATGTATATACGTACAATATCAATATCCTGGGACGCCACTTGTGTCAGCACTGTAGCCGCCAGCCACCTCACTCGCACCGTCTACTCTTCATCTGCCGCGGCGGAGGACGCCGCCTGTCGGAAAAGGGTCAAGTAAGCTTCCTTGGAACTGCTTTACGATTTTGTACCTTTGGCCGTGGAGATTCTGGGTAGTTGGAGCAGTGAGGCGAAGAGTTTTGTCCACAACCTAGGTCTTAGGATAAATAACATCACCGGTGACTCCCGCTCCGGGTCGTTCTTGGGGCAGAGGTTGGCTATAGGTATTCAGCGCGGTAATGCAGCGAGCGTGTTGGGCAATTTTGCAACAGGGGCGAGCAGGGGCGGGTTGTTTGATTAGTTTTTAATATGTGACATGTTATTTTTAATTGACATTATGTTTCTTTGTTCTATAGTCTGATAATACTCGGGTAATACTGCGGTGTGCAAATTATTCTCAATGATAATTATTATCTATCTATACTATAAGACTCTTTGTCCTGACTCATTTATTTATTCATTCATTCATCTATAGGCAACGCAGAGCCCAAACGGCTGGTCTTAGGAGTAGGTACGAAATTTGGAGGGTGTATTTGTATGTAGACGTGTACTAAGAACGGATTTTTGGAAATTCCACCCCTAAAGGGGTGAAAGGGAGTAAAACAGTTTGTATGAAACTTCTTTGTCTTTGATGTATGATGTAAATGTAAAATTGGGAAAAATGGTATCATTCTTTTTTTGCCAGGGTTGAACTAAAGGTGAAAGTTTGGTTGGAAAATCTTTATTTAGCATGTTAAACAGGTTACGCGAAAAGCAACCTACACGCGGGTGGAGCCGCGGACAACTGCTAGTTACCATTAAAAATAAAAAAATGAAACTGACAACTATTGGCTTATACTTAAACCAGCGTGTCATGTTAATTGTTCACCACGCGTGACCTATAATTAATCACGTTGAAGTTATCCAGCCACTCGTCTAAACTTTAGTTCATAGTCATTCATATCTAGGCTAAGTCATAGTGACCTTAGCACAGTTTGTTTTGTATTTTTATTCCGTATTAAAGAGCGTAAAATTGCAGACGTAACCCGAAAGTCTGCTCAGCTGAAATGGGATTGGGCGGGACATGTCTGCCGAATGTCAGGTGACCGCTGGGCAAAGGTCTTTACAACTTGGGTACCGAACGTTAAATGACCTCGGGGTCGACCCAGACAAAAGTGGCGTCATGATCTGGACGAATATGACACAAACTGGGCCACCAAAGCTGAAGACCGGGTTGTCTGAAAGGAAGGAAGAGAGGCCTTTGACTAGCTGACGTTCGGTCTGTCGTTCCAAGTATCGCTGGGAAGACCAAGTGCAGTGAGACCTCATGCCACAGACTAGCAGAAGACAGCATGTGATAGAGAAGAGTGGCGTCTCTTAGTGTTGGAGGCCAGATTCTAGTTTTCAAGGTCAGCAAGCCATCATAGTTACATAACAGAGAATTACTAGAGCAAGTTACCTTATTCTCTTTTCAAAAGCGAAAGTGTGAACGTTATTTTTTTCTTTATTTCTTCTTTCTTTCTAACTAGCGACATTCTGAGCTAAGATTGAACATGCCTATTTAAGAATTAACTGCGTAGAATAAATACGTAGATAAAGATAGAAAGTGGCTTATAGCTGTCCCATATTTATAGATTATCTTTCATTTTTGGCTGAAGGTACGTTTTTCAAAATCAATAAATCAAAATCAAAACGTTTATAAACCTTACGGCATCGCACCGTACGGGGCAAGTCAATTTACAATTATTTATTACTAAAATTTAATTTACATAATACACATACATTCATTACAAAAAGTATATAACTTAAAATATTTTTTTATTAAAATTTATAATCATTAAATTTGTAAAGGTATAATTACATACATTTTGTCAAAAAAAAATTTGAATTACACGCAGTCTTTATTACACATTTATCGAAATAAACTCATATCTCTTGAAAATAAAACACATTCAATTTTACCCACCAAATTGAATCACACGTTTACAGATTTATAAAATTTCAGAAATCGAATAATAACTAATAACGATTCATGAGAAATTCTAGAAATTCACGAATAATATTGGCTGTCCAATCTCAGAGGTTGCGAATAGCACCCTATTGGCTCGTCAGTAGATTCCTATTATAATAATTGAAACCAGACTTGTCTTATAGATCAGAAGATCGGATAAGAAGAATATAGAGGTTGATATCCACTTGGTGTTTTGTGTGTATGTTTATTTTTTTTCCTTAAAACGGTAAGCGTAGAAGCATATTTTGAAAAATCTTAAAAGTCCTGCTTAAATGATTAAACTTCTGACTGATAGGGGTTTTCAGTTTTATTATCTTCGATTAAGTGTCAATAATTTTTTATGTATATATACCTTCCTTATCATTAAGTTTACACTAGCATGCTGTGTACTCTTTTTTGGATTGCAGACTTGTTTTTGTTCCTTTTAGCTTAGTTATGTTTAAAATGAATGTTTGTAATCTGTCTGAGTGCCTAATAAATAAATAAATAATCAATAGGGTTAGAACACGATTACGTGTAATGCGTCCAATTACAGTTTTATTTTTTGGAAAATAGTTGTTTTAATCTTTAACAAAATGTTGTGATTCTGAAAGTAATATGGAAATTGAAACAAATTATCATTTTTAGTCGGTTAGCTAGAATCGCAAGAGCTTCGCTGTTCTCAATATTATTTCTTGATTTTATTTGAATGTATATCGTCACACACTTCGGTCAAATTTGTATGGCGCTCGAACTCGATACTATAATAGCGCCTTAAATAATTATGATGTATCTCAAATCAGTTACATGGTGGCAGAGAGCTGGCAAGCGAATCACTAAAGTCGCAGATCCTACTTAGACGAAGACTGCAAAAGAACTATGTTTGTTACCAATTTTCATATATTCAAAACACTTGCTCAATTTATACATATATTGCCTTATATAAGGGTAATTCATTATATTGAAATTGCTTTATTGTCAAGAATCAAAGACTCACAACTAAATAGAATACAAATAAACAATGTTAAATAAATGTCAAAAATAGTTTTTTTGTGGGTTCTGCTTTAGGAAAACCTTGTTCCGCATATCTTTTTATATTTTTTGTATTACAGCAGGTTTCAACCATATAACTATTTGTAGATTTGAGCTTGCATTTTGAAGAATGCAACAGTCCTTAGGGAATGTCTGGATTCTTCTGAAGCGAAGAGCTCAACTTTGCGGAGCTAGTTTGAAAGTGATATGAAAATAACATTTTATTTGATTTGAATATGAATGCAAGTTTATTTTAAAATATTTACTTTAAAACACAAACTACCAATGGAATGGAATTTACTAAGTTTTATTTTGAATTTCATAACAAACTTTAATTTGCGGTGCACCAAAAAACGACTAAATATACAAAATATTAAGGTAAAAAAATGTGTGCTAACTTGAAATATTCATTAGCTTACTAATATGATAATTGCTAAAACTTATGCTTGTATATTTAATTGTGTATATAATTGCTTAAACATATGCTTTGAATTGACCTGTAAATTTTTTTTATCACTAAAAATTATTATGATTTAGTATGTATAAATGTAACTTTTTCACGCTCAAACGGCTGACATCCTGAAAAATACGGGGTCTTCAAAAGTAACGGTATCTTCTGTTTCTTAAGCTGTAGTTCTCTTTCTTAAGCTGTAGTCAAACGCACACCTATTAAAAGTAAAAAAAAAATGGTTTATTTCTTCTGTAAAAACACTCACATACACTAAATATTTCACAACACTTCCATCTGAGTCAATATAAGAATAGCCTTGCTAGTCCGCGTCAAATTGCGTAAAAGAGGCCTTGCTAAAGTTTTTTACTTTACGACTTTAGGAAATTTTAGATGTATGTGCATAACTATATATTCTTGGAAGTTGCTTAATTTTAAATTCTTGGCTGATCCTTGGTTTTCTCAAACCAATAACTTAACTAAAGAACCGTTTATTCACAAATGGGGGTAACCGAAAAATGTCCTGAAAAGCAGAAAACGGCATTATGTGAGGCCCGCTTGAAAGTAAATAAATTTTGCTGATCGAAAAGGTTGATTTGGAATAGGTCTTGTGGACTGACATCTTGAACGGAATGACTATGATGTTTTATCAGATTACACTAACATTCAAACACATTTAGTTTAGCTGAATGAGGTAGTTTTTTTAACAGTACTAGGTATTTAACCAGCACTGAGCGTTTCATAAGTTTTTTTGTACGTTGATGACGCTTAAAATGCGTCGAAACCCGTTGGACGTATATCCAACGTTTTTAAGTAAGTGTGACCGTTTGTTTCGTGCAAATCTTAATACTTATATATAAATCTCAATGGACTCCTAAACCACTTAACCGATTATAATAAAATTCGCACACCATGTGCAGTTCGATCCAACTTGAGAGATAGTTTAAATCTCAAATTATAGTCGCAATTTTAATTTATTGCTAATTATTGTCTGTTATTAGTTGACAGTCACAATTATCTGTTAACTCCAAATGATTCTAACAGATGTCGATTAACTTATTGACTCAGGCGTTATTTTGCGGAAATCCATTGTAAATAGATGACAAAATTAAATATTTAGTGTACTTCCGCTATGATACGAAATCCAAATTAAGACAAGTAAAGGAAAAATCAACTAAGATCAATTGACTAAGCTTAATTAACTAAGACTAATTAACTAAGATCAATTAACTAAGATTAATTAAGATTAACGTTACCTATCACAATTCGGAAGTTCTTAACTCTACACGTGTTTCGCCTAACCACAAGGCATCATCAGGAGATGCTGACTCTTCGAACGACAAGTCGAGAGTCTCTCGACTTGTTTAATTTTGTCATCTATTTAGATGTCGATTACCTGGGTTGAGTAAGTAATCAATAGATGGCGCTGTACCCCTAAGTGAGGCAAAACAACGTTTGCCGGGTCAGTATATAATATTTTTTTTTTTTTTTTTTTTACATTAAATGGGCTTGCGCTTGATCACAATTCACCTGATGGCAAGCGACATTATGATCTAAGGTGGAACGCGCTTACCCAGAAAAAACCGGTTCACTCTTGCTTTGAAAACCGCCAGATTGTAGCTCTCAGGGAACAGGGAACTAGGCAAAGAGTTCCACACCTTCGCAGTTCGCACTATGAAGGTGGAGGCAAACCGCTTAGTACGCGCCTTTGGAACCTCCACGGTATAACGATGCCGCTTTGGTGTTTCCCTGCTCGTCCGGTAGTGGAATGGGGCGGGGGGAATCAACTCATGCAATTCCGTCGCACACTCACCGAAATGTAACCTATAAAAAACTGAGAGGCAGGCTACCAGGCGGCGATGCTCAAGACTCTGCAAATTTCCCTTGCAAAGAGCATCGTTACCAATGAGCCTCATTGCTCGCCGCTCAATCATCTCCAACGCCTCAAGCTGGTATTGAGCCGATCCGTCCCAAAGATGCGAACAGTACTCCATGCACGACCGAACTTGTGCTTTATATAATGTAAGCAACTGTTCCGGCTTGAAGTACCGTCGCACCTTCGAGAGGATACCCAGCTTCTTGGCTGCCAATTGAGCCTTAGACTCAATGTAAGAGCCAAAGTTGAGGGTCGAAGACAACGAAACACCTAGAAGCTCGAGGTTGTCAGTAATCGATAGAATCACATTTCGGAAAGTAGGGGCCAGATTAAAGGGCCTCTTCTTAGCAGAGAAAAGACACGCCTGAGTTTTGGCAGCATTAAACCTGACTAGGTTGGCATCGCCCCAATCGGAGACTGCCTGAAGAGACAGGTTTAAGCGCCCAACCATAGTCTCTCTTTGAGACTGAATTTCAGCCGAACTAGCTCGCGCAGTGGATATGTAGCTCTCTACAACTGTGCTGTCATCTGCATACCCAATGGTTCCGGGTCTGAGCAGGTCATTAATGTGCAGCAAAAAGAGCGTCGCAGAGAGCACAGACCCCTGAGGGACGCCGGCATTAATAGCCATGAGATCTGACGAGCAGCCGTCAACGACTACCCGAATAGATCTACCCCTCAAGAAGTCAGATATCCATACGCAAAAACTAGCGGGCAGGCCGTATGAAGAAAGCTTACTAATAAGGCCATCGTGCCAAACCCTGTCGAAGGCTTTGGAAATATCGAGAGAAACCACAAGGGCTTCCCCGTATTTCTCTATAGCCTCACTCCATAAGTGCGTGGCGTACGCTAGAAGATCCCCAGTAGACCGATTCCGGCGAAAGCCATATTGTCGGTCACTGAGGAAGTCGTTAAATTCTAGGTACGCCAGGAGCCTGCGGTTCAAGACACGTTCCAAACTCTTGCAGAGTATGGACGTGACTGAAATGGGCCGGTAGTTAGCAGGGTCGGCGCGACTACCTTTTTTGGGCACGGGCTGCACATTAGCAAGCTTCCAAGAACTCGGCACTACTCCAGTCTCAAGAGAAAGCCGAAAGAGACGTGTCAACACAGGAGCCAACTCAGGCGCACAGGTCCTCAACACTATTGCCGGTATACCGTCGGGGCCACTGGCTTTACTCACGTCAAGATTGCGTAGCGTCTTTCGAACCTCAGATTGGCGAATGTTAAACTCAGACATTTGTGTCGTACAGCCAAGAGATGGAAGAGGTGAAGCGCCACCAGCATCAAGACGAGAATTTTCCGCAAACAAGGAAGCAAATAAGTTTGCCTTCTCGTCTGCAGTGTGAGCCAGTGTTCCATCGGGCCTAAGCAGTGGAGGCAATGAGGGACGGCAGAAGTTACCTTCGATCGACTTTGCCAGGGACCAAAAGGCTTTACTACCCGCAGGGTAAGAAGCCAACTTGTTCCCAACTCGGCTAATGTGATCAAAACGAGCCTTCTGAAGAACCTTCTTGCAGGACTTGGCAGCCTTGTTAAAGTGCTTCTTTTTCCGACTGACATCTCCAGTCTTGCGGTGACGAGCATCAACCCAGGCAAGGTATGCCTCATGTTTCAGCGCTTCCGCACGTCCACATTGAGGACTAAACCAAGGGCGAGCTTTGCCTGACAAAGACACATCCGAATAAGGAATAAAGTATTCCATACCCAGACGCAGTACATCTGTCACGGCATCCGCACAAACCGAAGCATCACCGGAGGAGAAGCAAACTGACTGCCAAGGATAAGACGCAAAGAAAGACCGCATCTCATCCCAATCTGCTGACCTGTATCGCCACATCCGCCGGGTGCCAATTGGGCTCGGGTCGGACGGGGAATATACAGATACAGATTTCACCAGACAGTGATCGGATTTACCTAAAGGTGACGATATCGTCACGGAGTACCGGTCTGGATCAGTTGTCAGCAGAAGGTCCAAACAATAAGGTGTGTGCGACTCAACATCGGGAACTCGAGTTGCCCCTTGGACCAGCTGAGAGAGATTTAACGCCAAGGCAAGCTTACGCGTCCCTCTGCCAGCATGATCAGTGTCTCGGTGTGGGTAAAGCCACTCCTGATGGTGTGCATTAAAATCCCCCAAAAACACTAATTGGGCTGTCGGGTACCTTTGCTGAGCCGCATCCGCCGCCTCACTGAGATATTCCATTAGCCTGGTCGTCTCCTGGTCTCCAGTGTGTGAACGGTAGACACAGGCATAGAGAATTTTCTCAATGCCTGTGTCCACCAGCGCCCAGAGCACCGAAAAATTGCGGTTTTCAAGTTTACGGAGACGCTGACAACAAATGTCATCCCGGACGTACAAGCATACCCCAGCCCGAGCCTTAAAATTGTGCTCAAGGGTATACCCGGGGTATAGCAAGTACGCCGTGTCAGACGGACATTTGATCTGCGTCTCCGTAAGAATCATGAGGGCGGGTTTGTCGGTCTCGAGATGGTGGTGGACCGCAACGAGATTGGAGTGCAAGCCTCTGATATTGGCGAGGTGCACTTTCAATGAAAGGGCGTGCATCCGCTGTTGAACCCTTTTCTTAAAACTTTTACTTCTCATGATGCGCATTAAGTGAAAACGGTGGAGAGATGGCAGTGGGACTAGACTTCTAGCAGCTAACCCAGACTCACGGAGCAGACAAGACATCGTTGGACAGCTAGTTCGGAGACTGCGGGGACGCCCGTGCCCCCCCAGGAATGTCCATCGGGCCCTTTCATCCGGTCGCTAACCGGCACGATGGCGCATTCCCGGGATTTTTCGCTAGTTGGCGGGACAGCCTTTCGTGAGTAGCTAGCTCACTACTTGGGTCCCCTACTACCTGCGGTCGGCCAGCGGAGAACCGTGCCACGGATCCCGCTACCCTCCAAAACTAGACGTCCGATGCCTGAAAGCCGATGAGTCAGATACCGGTCCTTGCGACTAAAAGAAAAAAAAGTAACTAGTCCCGACCCATCTCTCCAAACGGCGTCACCGGACAAAGCGCCGGAACACGGCCAGGCCGCTTGGCGGCGCGACTTAGTCCGGTGGGTGGTCACTAGCCCCGGCCGAAGCCTACCACCAGTGTGTGTGTCGCCTGATTAGCACCACCCGAGGACCACGTGTGGGGTAACGGAATCGGAGTATACTCCCACGGACGAGGGCGACTCAGTTCTCAAAAAGTGCCTAATGTAATATGCCTAACAATAACAGTTTAAGCAAACAAAGTACAATTAAAAATGTAACTGAAAATGTATTTAGTTCCATAAATAATATTGATTTGATTGGTATCCTTTGTATTCGGAGCCCTAAAAATGACATGCAATCGACAACATTCAGTAGGGACGGGCTAAATATGCGTCCTGTTAACAGGTGCCGTGTCGAAGCAGATTCAATTTGCGAATAATATTCAATTTGCCCCGTGTCAACTCGTCACAAGAGCTGCCCAAACATATTGGACTATCAGGAGCAATGCGTTGCGAACCATTGATATAGTGTTGAATTTTACATGAGCTATTTTTCATGGCGATTACACAAGGAATTGCAAATTGCGAGAAATCTCGTTCTTTATTTGAAATTCTAATATTTTTATTTTGTATAACTGAGTTGTTTTTGAAGAGAAAAATAACATTTTATGCATTATTACTTTATCATAAAACATCAGCCTTTCATAACATCAAAAAAAACCTTTATATTGCAATTTTTATATTTAAATAACAAGACAGTATTTCCTTAATACGATTTTATTGATAGGCAGTAAAAACATGAAGTAAGTTAAATAAATCCAATTAAGTGCGCGATTTATATGCTTTAAACAATATTATTATTTCTTATGGATTTAATGAACGTATTATAATAAATAGACTATTATTAATGTGTGCATATAAAATCTTTGATCAAAGTTACGTTGAGTTAAGGTAAGGTACTAGAAGTTCGTAAACTAGCCCAGTGTAAACTATTACACTGTTAGTATACAAACTTCTAGTCTGCGAATTTCAAAGTTAAAGTGTATACGAATAATTTTGTAATCAAAAGCAAATTTTAAACAAGGCAGTGATACAGAGCGAGTAGCGATGTTCGAAGAACGTAAGATCGACTGAACGTTAGTTCGAATTTACTTTTGTGCGCAATAACTTTATATCGAAAAACGCTGCTGCGAATAAACTTTTGTTCGAAGGAACGTTTGTTCGGCCCAGTGTGATCCAGTCTTTAGAACTAAGTATATAAATAAGACTTTTACTATGTGCGCTCTGCGGTGTTAGCGTATATCCGGGAATGATCCCGGATATACGCTACTTATGAAAGTAGCCTATGTGTTTGTCCTAGATTTAACCTGTCGTCATAGTAAATTTTATAAAAAATCGTTTTAGCCGTTTGAGTGTAAAGGAGCAACATAAACATTGAATTTATTTGCGTATCCCAAAAAAAAAACACTATTGTTTTCAGGATAAAATGTGCTTATACAAGTAATAACGTATCTTCACACCAAATTTCATTAAAATCGCGTTAGCCGTTTGAGCATGAAGAAGTAACAATCATACATTTCATCAGGCGCTACCGTTGGCCAGATGACACGTTAAATTGTAGGTCACGGCTGTTAGTCTTAAGTACAAGCAGTCTTTAGGCCAATACATAAAATTCCACCCAAAAAACTAAATATAGGGATTCTAACAAATGTACACAGAATCTCGTTTCGAGTTCCGACTGTCTGGTGGAAATACGGGAAAATTAATAAAGGGCCATCCTTTTCAGACGAATGTAGTCGGAAGACCAGTTGGCTTTCAGATCATTATTTATATGGGTTTCCCATTTACTCCACCTGCCCGAAATGGGTTGAGGTCGACGACTTTTTGGTTTCAGTGCCCTTTACCATATCAACGGTTTACAAAGCTTAAAAAGAACACTCAAACATAGCGCTTTTGCACGGTAAAAAAATATCTCTGGTTGTGATTGGCCCACTGCATTGAAGGAGAGCGATCATTATGACGCTATGCATAAGCAAACGTGCAACGTATCTAATAATATCTTATAATAGTACGGGAGCCCAGGATGCTAAAAATCTACTAGCTCGAGCGTGTTTGGAGTTCATAGGATTATAAAGTAGATATTATAACATGAAAGAAACTGTATGGGACCTTTCTTGTCCATCGATGGGGGCGCAACTAGGTAGTTTTTATTTTTCTTTATAATATTAAGCTATGATTTTTTTTGTGTTAAAGGGGGAATTTACAGGTCTCCTAATATTATTCCATTTCCTCCTATAAGATAAATCTACAAATTTGGTTATTACTAAGCGTCAAATTTTTAAGTTTTGAAAATTCTCTCCCTTTAATTTACATTAGTTTAATTTGATAATTTGGAGTATGTCCGCCATACAATATTTTTTTTTATAATTATTACTGACAAACCCACCAACGAAGAAAGCTTTTATTTGGTGGAGGTACTTCAATGGGTTCAAGGTATCTCCTATATCTCAATTTGACGTGCTCCAGATACTACAAAAATTCTTTCTTCGGCTCCCCTACTATAAACAACATTATAGCTTAAAACTAACACAGTACGTAGGTGCTACTCTTACGTAGCTTATACAAATAAACCTTCAACGTCTTTGTATTTGATTACATCCCACCTCAGAATGAACAAAAACAATTGAATGTTTGTATTATAATTTGGACTGTCTTTGTACTTCTTGGGCTTGTTTTTGTTATTCATTTTAATTAGGTTTTTATTGTTAATTGCGACAATAGATATACATCATATGCGAAATTTTTATCCGTTTAGCAAGCATGGTAAATAAGATACAGACTGGTAAAAGACGGATAGATGGACGGACGGGTAGCGAAGTTTTAGTTTAGATCATGCTGGTACGCTTTGGGTACGGAACCCTAAAGGGTCACAGCAAGTGATATACAGGGTAGCTAGTAACTAACGCTTAAACTTTTAAGGGCGGGTTTTGTACCTTTTGCAACTCTCTCAACTCTGAAACTTATGAAAATTCTATAAAAAAGTTACCTAAAAAGTTAGCTAAACTTATGAAAATTCTCTAAAAAAAAGTAGTTCAGTACAAAAAAGGTTAGGCGTGACGAAATGTTTGGCGTTTTTATCCGCGTATTTAAAGTATTAAAACAAAATATAGTATATGCTTGCTCAGATGTAAAGCCTCCAGGTATGAGCTAGAGACCTGCTCAGACAATACCACCTACAAAGAATTTTCCCTGAAATTACCTAGAAAGCGTAAAATATGTAACAGGTTTATTTTTATGTGTTTTGTGCGGTTCACCGCATAAATGGACTTTAACTTTGCTGTAGGCAATGTTATTTATTATAACCATGTCATTGACGTAAACGACATGAGGAAAAGTGCAAAATAATAATAAGAAGGTTGTTCTTATTGTGATCTTGATATACTATGATAGGCTATGTAAAGTAGGTCATGTAAGTACTCGTATTTATCAAAGCCTGATATTCTAGACTAGGCATGCTCCTTCTTAGGCTAGAGTGTCACTGAGTCGTGTGATGACGCGTCCAGCTGGTCAAATGCCTACTTGTACTGTGTAAATAAGCAACAGTTTTAAAATCTTATCATACAAGTATTAAATTTGATATTAAGAAACCTGCAATATTTTTTGTGTCATTACTATATATACTATATTTCATTCGTAACAGCATACTGCGCTCCAAAACACGAATCATTGACGTTGGTCAAAAAGCTGCTGCATTAAAATATAATTGGGCTGGGCACATCTGCCGGATGTCGGACGAGCTGTGGGCCAAGCGCACGACGCTGTGGAAACCGGAGAACGTCCGACGTCGAGGCAGGCCCAGACGGAGATGGCGGGACGAACTAGACTCCTTTTATAAAACTGGACAGAAAAAGCTCAAAACCGGGATGAGTGGAAAGTAAGTGGAGTGAAGGACCTTTGCCCAGCAATGGGACGGAACCGGCTAAAATAATAATAATATAATAACTATTATATACTCAATGAATGAAAAATTGAAGCTTATTTGGCCAAATAAAATGGAGTACAATAAAATAAAAGACATATTTTTTACAAAATCTTGAAAATCAGATTAGAATAAATAACCCTACTTCCTACTATTATAATAAATGCGAAAGTTTGTTAATTCTACACGCTTAAACGGCTTAACCAATTTTGATGAATTGATTTAGTAATTGATTAGAACTTGGATTAGACCCTGGACATAGGCTACTTTATATCTCAAAAAGATTACTAGTTCCCGTGGGAAGCGCAAAAGACTTCAAAATCTATGTTACTCCTTCACGCTCCAACGACCGATTTTGAAGAGATTGTCAGAAGAGGTTAAACTCAGAGATTCACCAATTAAATTTTAACACTTAACTTAAAACTGCATTAAAACCGGACTGATAGTTTTGATTGCAGATAGCATTAAAACGTAGATTTGCACAGATAAAAAATATACATTAAACATTTCAAAATGCACACACATACAAACACTTTCATACCCTATACGCATATAGGTGCTGGTTTCCAATCTGTCGCAGGTAAAAATTACAGAAATCATACTATGATCATCGTTTTTTTAAGCTTGTAACCTTGGTTCGCTAGTAATAAACTAGATATAGAGGCCGATTGAAATCATGTTCATATACACCCACCCTTATAATCATACAGGCTTATTTTAAAAGAAAACATATGTATGTTTACAACACTGTCCAAATGCATATAGCACATCACTAGTAGTGTTTGGTACAATTTGCAAATTCTAACGTTGAAATAACATGTTTCGTATGAAATTGTAATGACACTTAGATACATTAGTAATTAATATCTTAATTTTTTTTATATCAGCGTTTGGTTTTTTTTTATTGTATCGCTAATTACAAAACAGCCCAAGTAGCATTGTATTTCCTAATATTCGCCTGGCAAGTAACTACCCTCAAGTTGATAAATCTGTCGCCAAGTACTTTACTGAGTGTTACGGCCTCCTTGAAAGCAAGACATTCCAGACTAAGCTTGCTCCACCAGCCAGACCAGGCTGCAAACGCGCCCTGCTGGTTAAATGCCTGACGTTAATGATTTAAAATAAATATTTATAAAAAAACTCCTGGGATGGTTAAGGATTCGATTTTTAACTGCTGGTTTTTTCTAGCAATATACTCTTAGCTTCATACTACTGAAAGCCTGATTCGTCTGATTTTCGGGTTTTCTAACTAAATTAAAAAATTGGTAATCCGTTAATTATTGCCCTCTTCCCTTATTTTTGTCTTCTAAATTACACGGTATTTCTAATAAAAAAAATTGAAAATTAGCTCATTATTCTCCACTTTCCCTTATTATTTTGTGTTCTAAAATACGAGTATAATAGTTATGTGGTCTTCTAAATCCGTTATTTGTCTCGCTTATACATATTTAGATTTTAGATTTTTTTTATTTCGTTTTAATTTGTTTTACCACTTAAACATTTTCCCTAATTTATTGTTTTTTTAATTTAATTTTCCCAATCTATTCATATTACGAACCTTCAAACAATTTTTTTTTGTAAAGACAATTACTCGAACGAAAACCAACTATTTTAAGGAGAATAAAAATAATTTATATTTTCGCACTAGCTTTGTATATGTTTCCGATTCACTACCGCCCGAGGGAAAATAGGGGCAAATATGAGTTCGGATAGCATCGCCCCAAAATCATCTGAGTGGAAAAGTGGTCTTGGAATATTAATAGCCTCTATCGGAAGAAGTTCGAAACAACGTGGATAAAGTGGTGTATTTATTGGTTTAGCTCGGGACTTACTTGGAGGTCAAGAATGTACAGTGCAAACATGTGTTTGATACTTATGTCAGGCCTGTGTCACTCCGCGTGTAGGTGTTAAAACATACCTACGGGCGGCGGCCACTCCGGTGTGGCCAATCTAGTAGGCTGCCACAAGCGAACGAAAACACGCGTGCGCGCTATATGTTCGACCACGTTCAACTTAATTATTTGCGAAGTACTAGTTATTATTCTGTGTTATTTGACTGATTCATTATATAATTGCAAGATGGACACAAAACGAAAAAAAGCAAAAAAATACTGTGCAGTATTTAATTGTTTAAATACGGATCGTGATCAAAATTTAACTTTTTTTTTGTTACCTAAAGACGCTGACAGGTAAGGGTAAAATTTATTTTGACTGGATTACATTATGAAATTAATTCAAACTACAAACCGTTCCTCCCCGTACTATTCCAATATCCTAAAAGTACAATAAAAAAGATATTTTAGTCGTTTCATTCGAGTTGCATTTCATTTGTCGTACATTTACGAACTTAGACTAAGAGCCCAACGCAAAATATTTTCGGTGATACTATAGATGATACCTATGGAATTCTATTCAACTTAAAGGAAGTTAGCGAATCCATATTGAGAATTTCTTGCTTGGAAATAAATAAATAAATAATTATGCTAATAAAATAATATTTTGCAATATTGCAGTAAAACTGTAGGTGCAAGATAAAAAATATTGAGTTAGGTAGTTTCGTTGAGCACTATTCACACTAAGCACATATTTAGGTACTAGCTGATACCCGCGGGTTTGCTCGCGCCTTAGTTCGAAGTAAGCAACCCTAGTCCGTGGCTCTTTCAATACCACAGAATAATAACTAGTACTACGTATAACCATGTACAAGGTATTATGAACCGTAGCATAGTGAATTAAGGCCCATATTCCTTTGAAAAGAAATTGGTAGGCAACGAAATGGTCACGTGATTGACTGGACCGCGAGCTAAATTAAACCATATTGTTTATCAGATTGAGTTCATATTTCTTTGAAAACCATTGCGAAGTGAAGCTTCTGTACGAAGTACAAGTTATTATTCTGTGCTTATGTTAAGGTGACCACACATAAACCGAAGACGTACCTAAAGTTTTAAACGAAGCGCATTTTAGAATTTTTATATGTAATGTCATGACAAATTTAAACTTTATCATTGGTATTTTACCACGTAATTTAGGTGGGTACATTACAAATACCACGTTATATAGGTAGGTAATTACCACGTTATATATATAGGTTGGTGTATTACATTTTACCACGTAATTAAAGTAGTTATATTAAATTTTACCACGTTATTCAACTAACTGGGTTGGCGCGTCGACCCGAATCGGATCTTGGCCTCCGATACTAGGAGACGCCACTGTTCTCGGTCCTGTGCCTTCTCCTGCCACTGCGTGACTTGAAGACTCTCTAGCTCGTCGCGTCACTAAAACGAGGCGAGAGTGAACCGGTTCCTTCTAGGTAAGCGCGATCCACCGTAGACCTCAATATCACTTACCATCAGGTGAATTGTGGTCAAGAGCTAACCTATTCAGAGTAAAAAACAAAAAAAAAACAATTTGAATTTTACATAACTAATAAACAACATTATAATTGTCATAATTTTAAAACTTTTTAATTTGATCTACCAATAGTTGCAATTTCAAACATGCGCCAGATTTGTAAAATTCACATACGCCACTTTATAACTCAAGTCTGGGCCCATCGAAAACAAAGCTCTCACATTAAAAACAACATTAGCGTGAATTGATCACCGCTAAAACAATAGCCGGTGTCTTTATGGCGCCCTAAATGGGCAATTTATGGACAAAAATTGTTTATTTATGAATAAAATTTTACTTTATTTTTGGTTTACATGCAACTGATAGAAAATTGATTAAATTATAAATAATGTAAATCTTACCACATTCATCTTGATTTGTTTTTATTTAAATTTAATATTTTGCGTTGTATATTTATTGTGTAATTTTTTATTAATACTAAATACATCATCAGAAGTATAGAACCAGAGAGTTACCTGAAATTACAATACACCACACATAAGAAAAAGAATAGCACAAGCAGCCCACTATACGTTCCCACTGCAGGGACTCAGGGCCTTCTCTCACGAGGAGAGAGATATAGGCCATATCAATGCCAATCCACCACGCTGGCCAAATGTGGGTTGGTGAATGACACATGTCTTCGGATATTGCAATCCTCTCAACGTGTCAATTTCCTAACGATGTTTTCCTTCACCGTAAAGCGAGTGCAAATCCACACAGAAAAATTAGTCATTGATATAGGGCTGGGATTCAAACCAGGGGCCGTCTGATTGAAAAGCAGACGTTTATACCACCGAGCCAGACTAGCTAGATAATAAAGAAGGAGAATGACTTGTACTTACTTCCCAACTAGACCTGACCAAGTTAAGGACAAAGTTTCACACTTTCAATTAGTACTTGTCCCATCACTAATTAGAACCTAGTAGTTGCTGTTTTCCGCAGATTTCCTCTGTTTCCGAACTTGGTCGAAGTTTGTCGAGGTTTTCCGAAATATCCTGAGTTTAGAGTACTTGTATCTTGCCGAACGAGTCAATATTTGAAACTTTTCTTAACTTGTTCTTACTGCAGTTTCTTGAAAATTGCAACTGTCCGTACTTTGTTCGACTGCTGTGGTCGCCAACTTTACTAAACAACTTTATTAAACAGTTGATATTGTCTGAAGTCTTTTTTATTTATTTTTTTTTTGGCTAGATACTAACTGACCCGGCAAACGTTGTTTTGCCTTATAAATTATTTCTAGTAATATGGAAAAAAGATTATCATACCTACTGAATACGCATATAAAAGTTGGTTAAATTGGTCATGCAGTTTCGGAGGAGTACGGTAACTATAACTTAACACTATGTGCTGTTTTTATATATTAGAAGAAGACAACAAAATTAAACTCGTAAATTTATATAACTTTATCACAATGTAACGAAAGTTTGTTAGTATTTAATTACTATTACATGTATATTATATCTTGAAATTGAAAAGGGTTATAAAGCAGCCTACATTGTGTTAATTCTGGGTTTTACATATCTATGTACCAAATATCGACAAAATCACACACACTTTGAGCAAACTTAAATTCACACACATACTTTCGTTTTTAAAATATAAGAGGATTCATTCTAGTAATATCTCTGTGTGTGTATGTGTGTGTGTGAGTGTTTCATTTAAAATATGTTGTTTATGTGTAGTTTCATTTAAAAGTACCTGGTTACATATTTTCATTAACATTTTAATTTTATTGTACTTTGTAAACTGTTATCGTAAGGCATATTATATATTTACACGAAACAAACGATCACACTTACTTAAAAAAACGTTGGATATGCGTCCAACGGGTTTCGACGCATGTACAGCTCGTCCCCGATGATGACGCTCGTAATGTGTCGAAACCCGTTGGACGTATATCCAACGTTTTTTAAGTAAGTGTGATCGTTTGTTTCGTGTAAAAATATTTTAATTTTTATTAATTAATAATAATTAAATTTGATTCAGATTTTAATTTCTGTTCAGAAAGATATAACACGTTGTTGAAATTTAATTTGAATTATTTAATAATTCGAAAAGCTACGCCTTTGTCTTTTCTAAGTCAATTTTAGAAAACATCTCAAAAGAAATTCCCTCCATATAAAACTTACCAGTTTATCATGCGAAAGCAATATACAGAATGAACGTGTGATGAAAGAGAATCCTATTTCAATATAAATCACTATTTGTCTTTCTTCGCCTAACCCCTTGCAGCCAAGAAACCTAGCCCGTTCGCCTTACAGCGGTTTATTTTTATTGCTCCTATGTAGACAGCATCACTGGATATTGCTGCCGAGTAGAAAATTGGCAGACATACGGCTACAATCAAATTACTTGAAACTCGTTTGTCTCTTGTTTTAAAATTTCACATAGCAAATCCACACATCGACATGTGATCATGAAGTAGTCAAGCAAAAAAAGCGAGTTTCGCTCAGTGGGAAAAACGTCTGCTTTTCAATCAGACGGCCCCTAGTTCGATCCCTAGACCAATAACTTGTTTTTCAAGTTACGTCTGGATTTGCACTCGCTTTAAGGTGGAGGAAAACATCGTGAGGAAACTGTTATGTTTAAGGACCTAAATATCCGAAAACGTGTGTCATCCGCCAACCTGCACTCGGCTTTGTTTTTTATTAGTTTTGATAATACTGTAAATTTAAGATGTTATCCATATTAGGGCAACGTTAGGGCAATTAAGATGTTACATAACAAACGTTTGCTTTCTGCGTCTTGTATGTCTTTGTAGAAAAACAATTCACGTGGGACTTGTAACTCTGTTAAATATTCTATTCTAACATATGTGCGTGGATGTCTGTTTCTCAGAGTAGCAAATATAAAATTAATTTGAATTTCCTTTTTGTTCCGCGAAGTCCCAACGGGATTCAAACAGTGTTAAGAAAAAGAAAACATATTGCATTGTTGAAAAGTTATTTTCAGATTTCTATTACTTTGGTTTTACGCTGTTGTGAAACTTTCCAAAGGTTCTAAACTATAAAAAGGAGATAAATGTTTTTGTGTGTAAACATATTTTTAACTAGCAATTTTTTTAACAGTAAACCTTGCGAATATGATTTCGTGTACCATTGCTACCGAATCGAAAAAAAAACAGCGAGATCATTAACTACTCTATTTTACACCGTGTTTTGTTTGCTCTTCCTTGTCTTCTGTAAAACTACAATGTTTAAATTTATTGTGTTGTGAATCTTGTAGGTATGTGTTGTCTATTCTAAAAAATGTGTTTCAGTGTGTACTCTAACGGAGCGGGGACAACTGCGGCTCGGTAAACAGGCTCCAAGGAGACCCAGCACGAGACGCAGTTTCTCCCACAACGTACAACAAAAATATTTTTTAAAAACCTAGCGCTAAGTCATCGTGTACGTACACCTAAGTTTACCACAAATAAATTTATCTTATTTTATCTTATCGTTATAATCTTCATTTTATTTAAACTATATTTTCTTTAAACCCTTGATAGATTTGCGTTTAACTACAGCTTGCCTGATGTTACGCTTCGCTGTAGTCTACGATGAGGCACGCTTACCTAGAAGATATTTATTTACTCTGCTTTGATACATGACTAATATTGTTTATATTCACAAAATCTAAGGATATGGTATTTAATGCTTCTCGCAAATATAATTTGTAAAAACCGTCCGAAATCTTCCTATACTTACGTTTAACTAACTGTTATTAATAATTACTAAATTGTTTATAATATATAACCAGGGCTTGTAATAACTCTGTGGGAGAGGCGATAGATGTTAAAACACAGGCTATGTCTAAATTAGCACCAATGGTTTCGTTTAGTGTATGTGTTACTTCATTCAATAAAAAATAATTATTTTTTATTATATCACCAAACCATAATGTCAAACTCGTACAATCCTTTCAAAGTAAAGATTAAAAACTATTAAATTATTTATTTAGATGATGATTCCAATTAAATTACAGTATTAATCATTGTTAGTGGTTCTTATATTTGGTTCTATTTACCTTAATGTTATAAAATAAAAATACATTTTTATTTTTCAATTTTATATTAAACTGATATTTTACAAAGAAACTAGGTTTTTTCACATGAAAATCCTTACCATTAGACATTATTGATATTAACAGGTTAGAGAATTATTCTTATCTTTGGATAAAAGATGTTAGACATCATATTCTATTTCTAAAATTTACATATTTTACAATATTTACAACACTTATTATACAAACTTTGTATGGAAGAGAACATAAGAACAACGGGTGCTCACAAATTGCATTTTTATTATTTGTAGTAGCATATGAATGCTAAAAATGCTATATGCTCAATCATATGTCACGTAAACATAAAAATAACATTTATATTAAAAATACTATACTTTGTTATAGAACAGAAATAAAGTTTCTGAAAATAAACCTTATAATGTATAACAAAATAATTATATAACCAGCTATGTTTTTACAGCTGATTATAGAATAATAATATAACTTGTAAACATAGTTGAACGATTAAATATAAAAATACATTTCTCCATAAATTAGTATTTGTGTCAGAAAAAATAGGTAACTAAAACATGAAATAAAAACCAACATCAAAACTATTACAAAACCAGTACAACATTTAGAAAATTCAAGTCTTTGTGATTATGTATTTACATGTTCCAACATTTCTGGTAACGCGTTATAGGCGACCATACTGCCGAAACCTTTGGGTTCTTTTTTTGTTACAATTGCTATAATTTCTTCTTCAGGTGGGGGCGGTGGAAATTCTGCACTAGAGTCCAAAGCAGTTGTCATTTCATCTACACTTAAAAGTACTTCCCTATTGTCACATTCCACTTTACGTTCTACCACTGAATTGTCTTCCATAATACTATACAAGTTTTCACTTTTTCCCTTAAACATTTGTCAGGAGTTCATATAGAAAGGATCGTTCAAGTTCACTTCATCATTCACTGTATTGCCCTTCTGGGACCACTCTTTCTGCTGGTGCTTTATCCTGTAGATTATTTCATCGTGTATCACTCCGAAGCACATTGCTGTTAACGCTAGTCCAGTCAACGTGTAGACTGAACAGAACCACAATGTCGTCGAATTTATGGTGTAATATCTGACACCGTGAACTGTGGTGTAGTTCATTCCAGGAACAATGTTACCGAAGCCTATAGTGCTTAATGTCATAAAACAAAAATATATACCGTCTATAAGTCTAAGATTGTCCAATTTGAATAAAACTAAAGCACCTATGACGATATATATAAAAATTGCCGCCAAACACAGCAAAACTGGAGCGAGAATGCTCAATCCGTGCATGGATAGTTTTGAATCTGTGTCAGGCCAGCTTATGACGTCATCTTTGGCTGTGCTTGTGGTTGGTCTTTCTGATAAGGATAAGTCTTTTTGACTGTCAGGTTTTAGAACGTAACATTCTTCGGTGGGCGTCTTGCTTGTGTTCTGGCTGTTAACCATTTCCTCTTGTTGCCGTTTGAGCTTCATTCTGCGTTCTTTTTCCGCCATTCTTCTTTCGTCGTAACAACAATAGCCACAGTTGGAGCAGAGGCAGCAGCACAAGGCTCTGCTGAAGACGGATCGAGCCATCGTTGAGAGTAAAGAGCCGACGCTTGACAGGTAGAGCAGTGTAAGCGGTATGCCGAAGAGGGCGTAAACCATGGTTACGCCTTTGCCCAGGAATGTCCGCGGCGCGATGTTGCCGTAACCTGAAATTGTAAACGCAATTGTGTAAAATACCTGCTACCGTTTGTAATATGCGGCAAGTCTGAGTTTTTGATAATGAATTTAAAGTTGAAAATAAAAATCAGAAAATAGATCGGGTTTATGACCATGGTCATGGTATACTCAACAGTAGAAAAGTCGGTTAGAAACATAGAAACATAATAATATCAATATTTATTCGCTATCAAAAAAGTTTGACTAAAAAGTAACATAATAACAACTATGAGCATAATGAAGTTTGTTCACAGTTATTTGCAACCAATTTTGTAACATTTTATGTTCTAAACATCAGTCTTCAGACAACTAACAACGATAAACTTACAAACTAAACGCTACCTTTTAGTAACTTACAGACTTATTATTATTTAAAAAAACAATATTTTTTCTAATTTCATTAACTTTGCGCCGTCTGACTATCATCTGGTCCGGTCAATAGCACTGCTCCGACAGAGCATGTGCCATTAACCATATGAAGACCATAATATGAAGATCACACATCATATGAAGATACCAAAAAATTGGGTTGATTCGTGGATACCCTTAAAAGACTAGGAGTTATTCAGACGTGAAATCCGAACTCTGCCAGAAGGATGGGCAAAAGTAGTTGCTTGTGGTGGACTATACTTGAATTAACCGTTTTTTCACAATAAATATTTTGTTCTGACAGAAAACGACGGAAATTTATTAGTACTCCATATGATACTCCCAAACTTTTAAAATCAATACGTCGGTACATACTTATAAATATAGTCATTATCACATGATATTTATTTTTATTCAAATGTTTTTATTTAATAATCTGCATTAAAATAAGTTTTGATTTAGCACATTATAAATAGTTTTTTTTTAAATTTTAATAGAAAAAAAGAAAGAAAGTAAAAGACTTTTAATAAATAACTGCTTATTTAAATAGTCAGCAATAATATGTTTAACGTAACAGCAATGCTATTCAATATGGTAATGTTGGGGATGATGCCCTCTGGCTTAAGCTTTTGGATTAGCTTTACTTATTTTATCTAAAGCTAATCCAAACAGCTTACTTTTTGTAGTAGATAAAATAAATAAGAGAGAACACTCACCTATAGTTGTAAGAACTGTAAGCGAGTAGAAAAACGCTAGCGCCAAATTCCATTCGTGCTCCTCATAGTGATTACTAAAGTCGGATCCGCTGAATTCCCCGAGCGCCATCTCCCTGTAACTAACTCCATATTGCGACGCCATTTCTGTCGTCACCCTGTGCACGAGCTCATTCTGGAATTTGAGAATCTCCTGAGCAGCCAACCTCGTCCAATTCTCCCTATACAATATATTCAGCGAGACTGTTATCTCCCAAATATTTTCCACCGCCCGACTTCGCGCGTCCCAGAAATAATTGGCCGACAAACTCGCGTTCCCGTTCTCGTAATCGTCATCTGTGACTTTTTTATTCGTGTTATTTTGCTCCCTGTGGCCTAATTTCTGTCTGTCGGGCAAAATGCGAGGCCTGGCCGGCATCTCAGCGCCGCCCTCTATAGCTAAGAAAATAAACGACCCGAGAAAAGTATATGCGAGCAAAACGGTGAATATCACGAGATTAGTGAGCGAGCCGACGTAGAATTGTTTTCTTCTGTACTTGGTAGTTTTGAAGCAAAAACAGCAAACAACTTTTTGGCGCGTTGTTTGCGCTCTCTTCCTGCTAGTGGATACCATCGAGTCGGCATCTTGGCATCGGTCCAAAGGTATGCTTCCATTTAGCGCGGGCTTTGCCAAGGTATACTGTTCAAATCGGCTGATTGCTTCTTTATCCAGTACGACATGGTCTATATCCATTTTGTGGTCGGTTGTTATCTACCCTCGTGCAGTGACGTCATGCTTGCGCTTTATCTGAAACAAGGAATATTGACATTAGGGTGATGTGAACATTCCCCTCATTCCCCTATATTTAAGAGGGCAGTAATTTTTCAAAGTCGTTTTAGTTGAAGGAAGCAAAATGACAAATGGAGGACCACCGAGGCTGGCGGGTGTGATTGATGGTTCTGGAATTCGTGTTATGGATAAAGTGTACTAAAAATAAAAGCCATGACGAATAGGTGTCGTTTAACGATGAAAAGAAATTTACCTAAAAGCTGTGTCCGATATTTATTTTTTATTATCTTGGTCTGAAATGTTTGATTAATTTTCAGTTTATTTAAGAGGTTTTATGTTCGTTATGAAACAGTATAGTTACTAGTAGTATTACAAAACTGATCTTTTCAGCTTTAGAATTTTTCCTAAAAGTAAGATACTTATCACGCTGTTTAATATTTTTTATAATTTTCTAGGTTTAAAATCTAAATACACATTTAGATTATTTCCTGTGAATGGTTGTTATTTTTTTATTTTAAGTAAAAAAAATAAGAAAAATGGCACTAATATTTTGAAATGGAAAGTTTGTGTTTATGTTTGTTGCTCTTTATTGAATGAATGCATTGATTAGGATAAAATATGGTGTGAAGATAGCCTAAATCCTAGATTAACACAAAAGGCTACATTTTATTCTCGATCATAGCAGCTATTAAACCTATTAAAAAGTTTACAACAATTTTATAACTCACTTAATTCACATCAAAAACTGGCTTTACGCTTTTAGTATTCTAGATATGTTTATATCAAAAGAACAAACTCAATTTCTATACTTCAAAATTAAAATTGCCTAAAAGACTTAGAACTTTAATAAAAACGTAAATTGGATAATAAATTACAGAGTTCAAACCATTGAATTCATAATAAAAAATTATTGGAAAAAATGATGAATCTCAAACCATTATCGGAAAACATTATTTACGTAATGACAGGTATAATGGAGTCTTTTAAGTGTGAATAAGAAGAACACGTTTTGGTGAAACATTTCAAGCTCTAATGCCGATGACAGCTCAGTGCGACGTGCGGTTGCCTTACATCCAATAGAGCGTAGGTTTGATCCCTGCCAATGAGCTTAATCATTGAGGAAAACATTGTGAGAAAACTACCGTAGCAAGGTAGTATAGCATTTTCTAGTGCTCACCTGAATTCCCCCTAAGTTAAATCTGTCACCAAGAACTAATGGATATATTCCGGCATGCTTTACTTTCGGGCAGCGTCGCTGACCCTGTAGGTCAAATGCCTAGTTTACTGTTTAGTGTAAATAATTTGCCAAGTGCGAGTTAGACTCGTGCATAAAGGGTTCCGAACCATTATTGTATGGGAGCCCTTCTTAATTTTTTTTTTTAATTAGATTATTTATAAACACTGCACAAAGGCTCACAAAATTCAGCCTTATTTAAATACAGTCAATTGGGATAGAAATTGACAATTTGATAACCAGAGAGAGTTGTGACATGGTTAACATTAAAATACGAGTAGTTTAAGTATTTATGTATTAGGATGCTGCTTTCTAATACACCCTCGTATGTTTGTTGTATGGGAGCCCTCCTCAAATATGTATTTTATTAAAATTTTATAATTTAAATTGATAGCTTATATACGTTTATCTATTTTGTGAAAATGTTGAGTATATAGCAGCTACCATTATTAAAATATAGCAAAAATACGAAAAAACACGGCACAGCCCTTATATAAGGGCTTTACTTAAACGTGTTTTTAAAATCTATATATTAAGCGATAAAATCTCTGCATACATTTCATTCACGATTCCAACCGCAATTGGCGTTGATGCATATCAATTTGAATAATTTTGTTTATAATAATTTTATTTCCAACACACGTAGTACGGTTTGATTCCACGAAAAGATGTGAAATTCTGGTAACGCGTATTGAATAAAAAATGTATGTTTTAACGATCGTTTTGGTAGATTTCTGTTATTCGCATGAATGATTCATCTCGCGTTGTTACTCATTTTTGCTCAACGCTAAAATTTCCCCCATTAAAAACCAGCAGAGCTTAATCAAATACAAATAGTATACAAATATAAAATAATAATTTTAATCATGAAGTCTCTACTTTTGTCCTCTACTTTTCTATGAGCTGAACAGAAGTACATATACAATAAAACTCAACACAAGTATAAAACTCAATACAAGTATCCAATCTCTCTTTTTGTTGTTTTTTTTTTCTTACATCTAGGTATATGAACAGCAGGACGCGTTACCACAAGAGTCAGCGACACCCAGGACAAAGGTGGAGCATGCCTTTTTTATGTGAGGAAATGCATTTACGCATGCCTTCCACAACCAAGGAGGTGGGTGGTGTATGTCGGGCTCGATGCCAGAAGGGCATTACTACTGACTAAAACCTCACGATGACCCCCTCACCGGAAAGGGCGGGATGAGATTCCGCAAAGTGGAGCATGCCTAGTTTGGAATTTATAATGTAATAAAGTAAGTTATGATTAAATTAGTAATTTTTATACATGAACTTATTTCGTAAAATGCCTCCTACCACGGTTCAAGTGCCTCGTTCAAATACGACTGAGTATGTGTGGCGTGACTTAATTCGGTACAACATGGGCTTAAGTGATCCAATCCAATCCATGAAAAAAGAGAAATCTACCATAACGATGTCTTTTCGAGGGTCCGGAAGCACATTTCGGTTCTTATGGAGCTGGAGGGTTTGGAAATCGACTCTTTGATGGATTAGTTCCTTTGTAGCAGCGAATTTTGTTTCCGGACGTGTGTTAACTTTATATGTTTTAGAGAAAGTATAAAGTTATTTTAAAAAACTTTCTATTTTGAAAGTTAAGCAAAGTTATTGAAGATTCCCTCGGACTCTCTTACTAATATTATATATATGCAAAAGTGCGTGAAAGTGAGTAAGTGTGTATGTTTGTTACTTCTTCACGCTCAAACGGCTGAACCGATTGCGATGCAACTTGACAAAGATATAGTTTAGACCTTGGTTTAACACATAGGCTAGTTTTTATCCCGAGATTAACGCGAGTAGTACCGCAGGGTGCAGCTAGTGTTAAAATACAGGTCAATAAACTGTAGTCACGCTCGCTGTAGTATGCTATGTAGCATATTTTACCAGGAGATACCTATTTGTCATTTTAAATTTATTTGGTTAATACGTCCCAGGGTAGTGGGATTTTCCAAAAACTATTTTAAAATTGTTCTGGCAATTATTTCACCTACTTGCGATTTGCAATGCTTAAATTGCGATTGTATATAAATGTAAACGTTAGGTACCTATGTAAATTCGGAAAAAGTACCGTCAAATATCTCATCTCAGCCAAATGGTTAGACAAAAGAAACATTTGCATGTCAATGATCTAAAATGAGTATTAAATGTATTTTAACAATAATTCACGTATTTAGAGTAGTTAAGAGAGGCCAAGATGCTAAAAAAGTACTTACTCGAGTGCGTTTGGAGATTATTCAATTATAAACTAGATACATGTGATGACATGATAGAAGCTGTATGGGACCTATCTTGTCCACCGATGGGGGATGCCACTAGGAACTTATTTATATTAAGCAATATTTATTTTATTTATGTTTATGTTAATTTATAAGTCTCCTATTAATGCTTAAATTCCCCCTCCTACGATAGATATGTAACATTTTCAGTGCCATATTACTTTTACAGAATACCAATCTAAATTGCCACTCGATTCATTTCAATTTAAAACTGTCACACAAAAAAAAAACAAAAGAAAGTCTTCGTAATACAAAATATTGGCACCGTCGTGTTAAGTTAACGCGTGGACCCTTTTCACTAAGTAAGGTAATAAGAGGACCCTACTCAAGCCATCGGCAGAAGTGTAATCCAAGATAGAACATCAGCACGTAAGGGAAGGTACTCCTATCTGATCTCATACATTGTGTATTCTTTTTAGCTGATGTCCGAAAAATATTCTTAAGTTTTTATTAGTGCGGTCACTACTTACAATTTATAGATTTGCACAGCAACAGTCAGTTTTTAACTTTTTACTAAGTAAGCGCGCTTCACTGCACACCACTATATCACTTCACATCACACAAATTTTGTTCAAGCGCAAACGCTACAAATTTATTAAAAAATAGGAAAAAATACGATTATTGTAGGGGTCTCCCTTTAATTTTTTTATTTTTATTTTTAGTATTTGTTGTTATAGCGGCACGGGAAACACATAATAGTACATTCATTTATTCCGAATCATTTACTTTAATAGCATTAAAAAAAAATGAAATCCCGACACCGAGCAGCAATAGGGCACGGCTTCTCAATTTCTTGTGAAAGTTTCTGCTTTCTAGCTTTTACGATTTCTGAGATACAGCCTGGAGACAGACAGACAGACAGCGAAGGTTTAGTAATAGAGTCCCGTTTTTACCTTTTAGGTACGAAACCCTAAAAGCTGACTCTGAGCAAATAATAATCAAGCAACCATTCACAAAATCAAAACTAATATATAAAAAACAAAAACATGTCAGAGGTTGTCATTTTATTGAAATTATCTATAAGCCGCGCATCGCAACATTATTGCCGTTTTTAGAGTTCCGTACTAAAAGGTAAAAACGGGGCCCTATTTCTAAGCCTCCGCTGTCTGTCTGTATCTCAGAAACCATAATAGCCAGAAACCTGAAACTTTCACAAGTTATGTATTTCCCGTGCCGCTATAATAACAAATACTACAAAATGAAAAAATATGATATTAAGGTGCCATACAATAAACGTCTTTTTTTTAATTTGTTTGCTATATATCAATTACGGTAGGTTCTAGTCACTTAAAATTTTCGCAAAATACATAAAAGTATATTGACTATGTAAATAAATTATAAATTTGAAATAAAATAAATATTTAAGGGGGGCTCCCAAACAACAACGTTACAGAACCCTTCGTGCGCGAGCCCAACTCGCACTTGGGCAGTTATTTTCCAGAATATGAGTAGTGTATGTGTTAATCCAGATTCTAAACTATCTCTATGCGTTATTCAAATCCAATCGCTCCATCTGTTAAAGCGTTAATACAAATAAATGAGAAGCAACAGCATGGTGGCACAGCGTTTTCTAGTGCTCGACTTTCTAGCAAGCAACATCAAGTTAAAAAATCTGTCCCAAGCACCTTTTTTTTTTTGAGAGGCGGAAATCTTCAACAAGATAGATACCTGGCTACGCTGGGACGCAGCCAGGTTATGTGGGATTTGTACCCACTAAAACGGTGACCTGCCTCTGTGCGGAGGTCTCCGGGTTCTTCCGGGAAACACTCCGGAGACCTCCTTACACTACGCTGTGGCCCTTTCCGGATTGTTTTCCTATCTGCCAACGACGGTGACGGTCACGCGACGCCGTCGTTCGCCCCGGACTCGATGGAGCGGGTGTCGGAACCTCATCTCCGAACAACCTCGAGTCTGATGCCCCTTTTAGTCGCCTCTTACGACAGGCAGGAGCAATTCCGCAGCCTTATTCTTTCACCCAGGCTGCAGGGTTAGTCGCCAAGCACCTAACGGTGTATTACAGGAGCCACCTTGACAGCCAGTAATTCCAAACTAGGGATACAACTTAGCCAGAGTCCCACTAACTTGTGCTCCCAATGGGGAGTATGCATCTTTAATATACAAGCTTCCATGCTTTGTTTAGAGATGGAGGCCCATTACTTGTAGCTTTTAAAACAAAAAATGTAAAAATATAGATATACTAGCTGACCCGGCAAACGTTGTTTTACCTTAATAAAAAAAAAACTAAATATACAGTAGCCGATTCTCAGACCTACTGAATACGCATATAAAATTTGGAAAAAGTAAATTCGGTCAAGCCGTTTCGGAGGAGTACGGTAACAAACACTGTGACATGGAAATTTTATATATAAGATAAGAAACATTTTTGCTACGAATTGTAAAAATAGTAACTACAAATAAATTATTTGAATCTGAATTTTTGTTAAAATGCCTAGCATTACTGTATAAAAAAGTAATAAACATAAGAGCACACGAACCCAAACTTTTGCCGTTTATTTTATCAGTGGGATAGTTTTCCACGCTCAAGCTAAGCTAAGTCACAAAAAAATCTCTTGAGCTTTACCCCTTAACACGTTCGTAACTGACCATAACAAGCTTATGAGGTACTTCGCGCCTTTACAACCAAAATTTAAGCGTCGCTATACCCAAAACCCGCAGAGTCATAAATCTTGCTAATTTACCGTCGTGACCATTCAGCTTGCTAAAGGCCTGTGGCCGTATCACCACATGCGTGTAGTGATTATTTTTAACTCAGAGACAATTGCGACGTGAATTTAAACTTTATTAGTACGCAATAGGGTTCGTGGTTGCAGTGTAATTTTTCTATACTGGTAGAGAAAAGTGCTATATTTGTCACCTTATGAGTATCATAAAAGTATGTACAACGTCGTTCTTGCGTAATAATTATTCATTGTATTATTATCATAAAATATAATACAAATCTTGTTATATTTGTACGCACATTGTAAATTCTATATAACGACACTGAAGGGACTGTGCGTTTCATGGCGTTACAGAGAGTGGTCGTTAAATGGAGAGAATGTATCATTGTATGGAACAAAAGCGAAACCAACTAAAGCCAAACGATTTCGACGCTTTAGAGAGTTTGTCGTTAAATCGAGTGACGTTACATGGAGCTTACAGTGTAGCTTATTTTCGCAAATTGTACCACACATTGCTAGTGGCGTTACGGTCCAAGTCGCATAGCTTTTGAAACGGATTGTATGTCCTTAAAATTTTTGCTAGAGGCGTTTGTTGAAAATGCATGAACTAAACCTGTTAATAAAATTGTAATGCTTAATCTTAATATATATAAATCTCGTGTCACAATGTTTGTCCTCAATGGCCTCCTAAACCACTTAACCGATTATAATAAAATTCGCACACCATGTGCAGTTCGATGCAACTTAAGAGATACCTAGGATAGTTTAAATCTAAAATTATAGTCGCAATTTTAATTTATTGCTAATTATTGTCTGTTATTATTTGACAGTCACAATTATCTGTTAACTCCAAATGATTCTAACAGATGTCGATACCTTTCGACTGGGTTGAGTAAGTAATCAATAGATGGCGCTGCTATGGTAAATCTACGAACGTGTCATATAAGCTACACTATCTATTTTTCATACCCCTAAGTGAGGCAAAACAACGTTTGCCGGGTCAGCTAGTATAAAACAAAGGGTAAAGCTGAGTACTCAATGTGAATAGAATCTAGTAAGGGCTTGGCAATACATCCCTTGTTCAATGTTCACACTGTCGTTAGGCTGTGTACACATTGCAATCCGTGGCTAATGAGCTGAACGCATAGGCAGCGTATTAGCTCAAGTGATCGTGTGAACTCGGTACGTCAAATTGTATTGGTTTAGGAGTAGTGTTTCCGATACCACTGACATAGATTCGGAACTCCATGTCTAAATAAGATGGTAAACAATATTGTTATCAAAGATCAAACGCGTTTGTCCGGTTCACTCTTTCTTTGGAAACCGCTAGATTATATAAATAGTATGTATTTAAGAACTAGGAGATTATGTCTCTTTGTTCGTGGATTTTATCCTTATAATTATTGGACTTTCTATTTTATACTTCAAATAAGGTATGTGTATAAAAAAATTATTCATTTGAATAATGACGTATGTCACTGTATTAAAAGTTTCTTAAGGCATATTTTGATCGTTCGATTATTATGTCTACTAGCTAACCCGGCAAACGTTGTTTTGCCACACTTAGGAGTATGAAAAATAAATAGCAGGCGATTCTCAGACCTACTGAACACGCTGTAAAATTTGATAAAAATCGGTCAAACCGTTTCGGAGGAGTACGGTAACTAACATTGTGACCAGGAAATTTTATATATAAGATTTACAAAATAAACAAAAGTCAGTATAAGCTGGTTAAAGAAACATTATTTAATAACTTATGTAACGAAAAAGACGGTAAGTCCCGATGTTTATAACTTTTACGCGTCTTTTGGTGTGTCTGTCTGTGGCATCGTAGCTTTCAAACGGAACAAACCGATTTTGATTTACGAGTAGTTTTTTTTGTTTGTTTGAAAGATGTATTAGTCAAGTGAAACATAAGTTGAATGGCTGATGAAAATGAAATTACTAAGATGTCAGCCACCACAAAATGGCAGATGACATATTTTTTCACAGCCGCCTGTGTATTAAATTAAATTAAAGTTCTTGATTAGTTCAGTTCAGTTTTAAAATTCTTTGTTAATATATGTACATATACAACTTGATACAACACTAGTGTGAGTTCTTATCCTAGTGGTACATTATTATGAGGAATTGTTTATTCATTTACACCGTAATGCATTTAGACTTTTTAGCCGCTGATAACTTAGATACATAGACATACTATTTGAATTAATATTTTACGTTTAAAATAAGATCTTGATTAGTAGAATACATACAATATGATAAATTTCAAATCCAGGATGGCCGCTTCTAGAAAATACTAGTCGGGAGTTTTATATTTTTTTAATTTAAACTTGCTTTACGATAATGTGAAGAGCAAAATGGACATCATTCACTGTTCAGTCAAGTACATAGTTCGTTCCAACTTTAAACGGCAAATAGTAGTTCCACCAGTTCTCAGCGATTTTAACAGCTTTTCAGTACTTTAACACCTGCGCTACGTCGAGATTTATCCCAATTTTATTATGTTGCCAGTTACAAAATTTTAAATTTCATTGGGCGTGTGCTAACTGGATTAAATAAGTTAAAATGTAAACTGAAAACTGTAACTTTTTAAATGCTGTACCTAAAACTATTTCTTATAATGACGTGACTAATCTTCTTAATATATATAAATCTCGTGTCACAATGTTTGTCCTCAATGGGCTCCTAAACCACTTAACCGATTATAATAAAATTCGCACACCATGTGCAGTTCAATCCAACTTGAGAGACAGGATAGTTTAAATCTCAAATTATAGTCGTAATTTTAGTTTATTGCTAATTATTGTCTGTTATTATTTGACAGTCACAATTATCTGTTAACTCTAAATGATTCTAACAGATGTCGATACCTTTCGACTGGGTTGAGTAAGTAATCAATAGATGGCGCTGCTATGGTAAATCTACGAACGTGTCATATAAGCTATACTATCTATTTTTCATACCCCTTAGTGAGGCAAAACAACGTATGCCGGGTCAGCTAGTAGTGTAAAAGCTATAAGCTTCGTTTGGTAGAGAATAAGATTGAGGGTTGGATGGTAGGTACGTGATATGGTGATGGCTTGAGAACCAGTATTACTAGACTATGCATACTCCACCTTAGGCATGAGTGTCGCAAACTAGTGAAGTTACTCGCCTTTCTTGTCTAATGCCTAACTGTGATGCGTAAAAAATATTTTTTGAATAAAATCCTTCTTTAGTAAGTTAACTTAATGATGATAATGTTCATTTAACTCTTTTTTTTAACTCTTGTTTATTTAACATTTTATCGTTTAATCTTTGAACGATAAAATGTTAATAGAGGTCAAAAACAGTAAACAGTACCGAAACACGCACCTTATTTTTTGAGTTTCCAAATATCCTTAAATAGCTTTGAATCTGAAACAAAAGAAAAGCTACATTTAGACATAAACATATTTCTTTCGTAACATTTGAAATAAATTGTGTATGTAAAAATCTAGAAGGTGACAAATTTAACAGATAGATAGAAAATTAATTATTGGACACATTCATTAAAATTAAAAACAAAAAAATAAGACAGGGCTTACAAATAAGTGTGCCACAATTGGCGGCCTTCTCGCTTAAAACGATCTATAATTAATCCCTAAATCACTTGCATAATTTTTTACTTTTGATAATTTTACTAACAATACATACAATAAAAGGAAAGCTTTATTATTTGAATGCAAATAATAATTTAATACCGCGATGTATATGCATAAGACCATAGTGAAATTAAACGCAATATTAGAATATTAATGTTAATAGTCTCCATCAAGACAACCATTTCAACCTTACATAAGCATTATTCTACCATCAAAATTGCACCTTCAACTTGTAATAACTCCTAAACAGGTAACACAATAACCAAACCGCAGTCATAAACCCTCAAAAGGGTCCAATATAACCTGCAATACGAGGCACAACGATTTTCATTACCGAAATTTATGTGGCAACTCTGGTATGTTCCTCGTGTGTCCTTAGACTAAGTCCTTAGGTGGGGTGTGTTTGCGTAGAAATGGATGAGCTTAAATTTAATGTCTGAAAAAATTTATGGAAGTCCATATTGCGGTTAATTCAACTAACATTTAAATGTAAATGAATTTAACTAAAAAAAAAACGAATATTTAAATGTAAATGTAGTCTTAAAAAAATTATAGAAGTCCACGTTATGCACTTATTTCAACTAATATTTAAATGAAAAAGTAATGTGAGTGTTTGTTACTCTTTTGCACTTTACAGCCGAAGCGAATTGAATCAAATGTTTTATTTTTATAACGAATTAACATTCGTTAGAATACAGAGCACAAGTAGTATAAAGTATTATTAATTACAATAATTGCAATGATGATTCAAAAGGCTTAATCTTCTTATCTAACTTAATCTATTTTCTGCTTGATATACAGTCATATCTCAATTGCTAATCAGGTTAGGTTTCCTATTGATTTATATATTAGCCTTTTTATTTGTGCCATCTATAAAACTCTCATTCGCCAGGTAGCGTGAAAACTCTCCAAACTTATATTATTTAAAAAAATAGTAAAATTTGAAATTAATTTTAAATTATCCATGTTATAGTATAGTGGATGGTGATGAGAAGCACAGGATAAGGCCAAGTGGCGTGCCATGAAATAGGCCTATGTCCAGCAGTAGACAAGCATAAGCTGATGATGATGCCAGCACATAAAGGGTTATTATGTTATTTTATAATAAATTTAATAAATAATAAAAACAAAAGAGCACTATTGGGAATACCTCACAGTCCTTCTCCTCGAATGTACTCCTACGGGGCACAATAACATGCTCAAAATGCATCATGACTAATAAAGAGATTGGGGAGTTACGAGTATGATGCTGTAGTGAATAGTGACCAGTTTCCACGCTCGAGCAATCGCGCGGATTTGTTTTAGTAACTTGATAAATATCAGAAAAAATACATGAATTTTTACTAAAGTTTTAAAAAAGCTTATATTGCTTTTTAGTATTTTGGTAGAAATTCGTGCAATTGTGTGCAAAAGTGCAACTAAAAAAATCTGCATTTTATTCCCGAACATGACAAATTTTTATTATAAAGCTACATTACATAAAAATTGCACGAATTTTTACCAAAGTATTAAAAAGCAATATAAGCTTTTTTATAACTTTAGTAAAAATTCGTGCAATTTTTATGTAATGTAGCTTTATAATAAAAATTTGTCATGTTCGGGAATAAAATGCAGATTTTTTTAGTAAGTGGCTTAATACAATGAGCCATACTTACCCAATTGTAGAAGTCGATTATTAAAAGAACGTATAGTTATATACATATAGTTCAATAAATAACCTTCAATATTTTTTTTATTTAACTTAAGAATAGTTAAACTGGATGAAAGCTACTCTTAAGTCTCTATGATCGAAATAAATTAATAATTATCGTTATTATTTATTCATCCTCACGAATGAAGCTGAAATTCCTACGTCCATGGGTTACAGGCTTCTTCTCGTTAATCCTGCATCAGAATGTAGTGCACCTTACAGCGTACCAGTTAACAAAAACCACTAAGTATTATGTAGAAGTAAGAACTTTATGTATGTGCACTTTTTCGTTTTACAGAATAAATTTAATGCATCTTTTGTTTTTATCCTATAATAAAAAAAAACAACTAAAAATAAACTGCCTGCAAACCTCATATACTTTTACAACAACGGTGTCCTCACTTGGTCTTGAACATTCACTGCTAATATAGGTTACATCATCCATGTGAGGATACAGAATAACCTGATTATTAACAAGCAGTCACTGTGGCCAAAACCGGCCTAGAAATCATCATCATCATCCTGAAATCGAAAAAAGTCTTAAAAACGACACGAAAGACCGCGTGAAAGCGCGCGTGTTTAACATTCTCCCAATCTCGTAGCATGTATGGCACGCTGCTATACATGGCTATGAATGTAAATGATATAGCCTTTATTGCTATTATGTAAATGCTCATATTGTTAGTGGTAAATGCAAATTATTATGTAGAGGGAACTAGGGAGTGCTCTGTATATTAATTGCTTGGTGTAACTGAACTGTGGTAATGTTGAATAGCTGATTTACGTGAGATGATATTTTATGGTAAGTACGACATACGAGTAAGGTTGTGTTTTGGGAAGGCATGTATTATTCCGGAAGAGGATAAACATACGCAATCGTACTTGCTTGAGTTAGAATAACCTTTCATGTACTTGTTTAATCGTTTACTTTATTTTTGGGTAAAATGTGAGTTTATAATTAAAATCCATATTCGCCAGACGCAACAGAATACCAGTAGCCTGTAGCCGTCTATGCCACCGTCATTTGCTGAGATAAATAAATATCAGAACACATTTCACACACGGCTGGTTAACCCCATACTGAATCATTTCTAGTTCGTATTATGGTTGCCCACACGACTGATATACTACATATACATACATACATATTTTAAATAGATACATATATATTTAACACCCAGACCGACAGCCAACAAATTTAGTTCAACACTAAGAATTTGGCAGTGACGGTAATCAAACCCGGAACCTGCTGATTGGCAGTCCGGCATGGTTACGCCAAATTTTATTAATTTTATTTTAATCAATTTAGTTAGGTTTTTACAGTGAGGCGACTCTTCGTGATGCATGCTGTGGCAAACACATATACTCCGAACGAAGAATAAACCGTCCTACGAAGAATGTAAAACCTCGTGTACTTGACAAACTGCGTACATTTCTTCGCGTATAATTTGGTAAGCAGGCTTTCGATCAAATATATTATACCAGATTCAGTGTTGCATACAAACACAGCACAAAAAATGGCATGAGTTTACTATACTATTGTATCCATTACAATATACTACGTACCAAAAAAATTTGACTTTAATTTAATATTTTTTGTGACTGTATCTTAAAATATCAATTAGCAAAAAGCAACTTACCCAACGTGCTGGCTAATTTCATGTTTGATCATCATTTACATTTTAAGCATGAGCTAGGTAAGCTAAGTTTACCAAGTCGCTTTGGTTCGCTTGAAATGTTCTCAAAAATAATAAAAATACAAAACGATAGCCTTGTCCACGTCTACCCATCCAAGGACTGACCGCGTCGACCGTTGCTTAACCTCGATGATCGCGTCAGATCACCTTAGCTAGCTGAGCTACAGGCGGTACAGCTAGATAATAAAATCAACAGAATAACTGTGTTAATAATAAAATTTCTTCACGTCGTATAGTCAAAAGGCAAAAGATTACGTTATCAAGACAATAATATGACACAAAACGTTCGTATTATTCTTAGGAAATGACTAAAGAAGCAATTTCCGGATCCTACATTTATAAAGCGCTGGGGAGTGTACAATTTGTAATAATTTTATGTGTAAAACGTCTTCTACGTAAAAATATGACTTCAAACACAATATTTGAAGTAAATTGAAAAATACAGTAATTTGGTAATTATTTTTTAATTACAATAAAAATATCAAAAGTATTAGTTTCTAAAAACCATATTTATTAACCAATAACAAGAAACGTTATGTCAATTTAAATTATTTGAAATTATTATGTCAAAATTTTGAAGAAAAAATAAGTGTGTTCAATTAACTTTTGCCTGTAAAAAACTGATAAATTTTACGCGTTTGCCTCACTTTGGAGTATGAAAAATAGATAGTAGCTGATTCACAGACCTACTGAATACGCATATAAAATTTAGAAAAAAAATCGGTCAAGCCGTTTCGGAGGAGTACGGTAACTAACATTGTGACATGGAAATTTTATATATAAGAAGATGTATATTTATTTCATCTTTGCGACAACTTAATTTCTAAATTTCAGCAATTTCATAACTTAATATATACAGGAAAAATAATTGACTACCAGACAACGGTGTCCAAAAGGAACAGAGATTCAAATTACAACTTTTATCATTTCAGTAAGCAAAAGCAACGTCAATTCAAAGTTCGAAAACGGGAGCCAGACTTCGTTTAATATTTCAAAGAAATAATATCATGAAAGTTAATCAACGGTCAAGCGTTGGACCGCTGAAATGAAAAAGCAATTTGTATGCGAGAGTGGAAAGAAATAACTTTTTTTTTGCAAAAACATGCACGAGCGTCGAGTTTGAGATAGAAACGGTTGCGAATATTTGACAAACAAATTAGCAGACCCGTTTCGGACTTTTAGCCTGACTTACTTTTTAACTCAGTTCTCTAACTCTGGCTAAATTATGTTTTTGTAATTCCTTCATAATTAATGAAAAATAGCTATTAAAATCTACGATCTACGCAACACATTTTGTTCAATGAACAAATACATCAAAACAAATATCGATACGACTAATATGCGACCAGGGCGCTCTTAACTGGCAGATTACATTAGACTTTACATTTAAAATAAACAAATAAAAAAAAACAAAACAAATACAAATTGTATCATAAAGGTAAAGCTTCTATTGTAATTTCTGCGCTCTTTTAAAAAAAAAAGTTTGGGCTTCTAGCTTCGATATTTTTGTAACACTATTAAAAGTACAGATAAATGAAAAACTGTTTGCTAAACTAATAAGAACTTTACTTAACAAGTTTTCATGCACTGATTTTATTGTAATTAAGGACATACTCGTATAAAAAGCTTAATTGGTGTTTATTTTTGCACTGTGTTTGTTAAGAAAACGTAACTGCGTATGCAACTCTGGGTGTCTCATTATTAAATCATTTTTCACATTTATACGTACTCGCGCGACTACAATGCCTTGATTGTAGCCATCATCATAATCAACCACACTCAATACATCATAGGTATACTATCATGACATTAAGCATTCAGAACATTGCTTCTAAAAAAAAATACGTAGCAATTGCTTCAGGAATCACGTTCAATTTAAAATCTTCAGTTGACATTCAAGCATGAGCTCTTGAAACTCTGCTGACAATTATTGTCTCTGTCAAATATTTAATTTTTAAAGTGTATTTGTATTTTTATATAAAATTGATCCTACTATCCTTTTTTCCGTAATTAAATACCTGACGATATCGAATTGAAGCAATCCCGCAACGTATCTAGAGACACGGATATAAGATTTCAAACCTTCAACGCAGACAAGTACGAGTATTTCATATAAATATTCAATTTAACAATCCCGCTTATCCCTTGCACCGGTTGTCAGCCAGAGATTTTTCCGGGACATAAAAATCCGTCGCCAAGAACACGACTTTCACCTCAGATGCTGTTTCGAGGTATTTATTTTATTTGTGAATAGATTTTTTAAATCAAACTCGAACCGCGAATTTTTTCTTACAAAATTTCCAAGAGTAAATACATGTTTGAAATTTTATTGCAAGTAGATTTTGGATAGCAAACTTTCTATATTTTAACCAACACAAATGATGTTTTCAAATATTTACGAACAATAAATAAAATGAATTATCTGATTATACCCATATTTAAGGAGAACGCAAGTCATGTCCAACCCGCTTGCCCAGAAGAAACCGGTTCACTCGTATCATGAAACCACCAAACCATGATCAAGATCACATGTTAACAAGTAACTTCTCCATTCGCAAGAAGTCTGTCAGGCTTCTACATATTTTTCCTAACTATTAGGTACATCGGACCGCACGAAAACACGCTAATAAAAGTGTAATCGAATAATCTGAACGCTTGTTCTGTACTAAGATGTTGACACAGTAAAGTATGAAACAGTGACATGTCTTAGTCATTTGGTCAGGAATCAAATCAGCGGCCGTCAGGTTAAAAAGATCACGTTTTGCCACCGAGCTACAACCATTTCATAAATACGCAAATATTTTTAGGTAAAAGACATTTATTATCCACAAATCTTACAATAATTGTTTACATGAGAACATAATATAATATTTTAAAACATGCGTCGTCACTATAAAAATAATAAACTAAACAATCAAAACCCAGTGAACAAACAAGTTATCCTTGCTATTTATAATTAGCAGGAATCAAAATACATGAATATGTTACTCTTATATACGGATACCAGGAAGTATGTGTGAATGAGGACATGAGAGTGAAAGGAGTGAGTGTAGAGAAGACGGTTGATAGAGAAGAGTGGAAGAGGAAAATTTGCAGTGCCGACCCCACCTAGTGGGATAAGGCAAGGAAGAAGAAGAGAAGTTACTCATATATATGTTAGAGGAATGTTTTATTTTAATTTATTCGATTAGTAGTTCCATTCTATCGAATGGCAGCACTGTGAACGCAAGAGTTTGTTATCTGTGCTGATTGAAGGAAAAATTGAGTGAATATACGAATGAAGTTGTTTCCTATTGGTCGGTAATGCGTTCATTCGAGGACGCGTCAGTAGTGCGTTCATTCGAGGAGACTTGAGTGTGCTTCAGTCTGCCACGATACAGCGCCTGCGCCACTTGTGCGCACTGACAAACAATTCAATTATAATGGCGGACGACGACGACGACCACGCTGATTATAATCTAATTCAATCCACGACATATACATTTATGACAAGTGTTCTGTGTCAAATACCCATATGTGACATTTTAACTTTCCTTTCCACATAACCACAAAAGAGACAGCCAAATTTCCGAATCCGGGTACCGACTGAAACTTTATCCGTGCAAACATGAACGCTCAAGCTTATTCTCTGCCCGTCTCCAGTCGTGGCCCTGAGTAGCACAAATATTTACATAGTGGGGACCGTGTGACCGGATACCCGGATTAACCGGTGTTTGTGCCCTGTTTTGATGAAACTCAGTGCAATTATGGTTTTTCTTTTTAAATAGTCTGGGTAAAAGCAAAGGGCAAAGTAAATAATAAAAAATAATTATAAAAAAATTAAAGGTACCATGTTTTATCCAAACTTACAACGACTGTTTTCTTTTCATAGGGATAAATCGAGAAAATGAACGTGCAAATGGTCGTGCAAATAGACCTTATAGTGCCCTTTGCTCTTTATTTTTTGAAGATTCATTAAGAATTAGTTAATAAACAAATTGCCTCAATATTAGAACACATTTATCACACGGCTGGTTAGCGCCATATAAAAACATTTCTAGATAGATAGATAAATAGATTAACTCTTTATTGGGCAAAGTATAGGTACAAATTGTACAAGGTACAACAAATAAAAAGTAACAACATAAAAATATTTACAAAGTGCCACAAACGGCGGCCTTATTGCTAACAGCGATCTAGTATAGCGATTCTAGTTTGTTTTATGGTTGCTAACACAACTGATATATTAAGTATTCAAATTCATATATTAAGTATACATACATACGAGTACATACATAAATACGCCTTTCAGCGTTTTTCAGCAATGTAATGAATATAATAAAATGTCAGGTGGCAGAACTTCAACGAAATTACCAGCCTCCCAGCCGAGTAAGGAACGAATCTCCATTTTGTAAGCGAGTAGAAAATTGCAGGGAAAAGTTTAGGAAAAAATTCAAGTGCAAAAGTCGAGATCACGCCGTGCCCACTCTGGCCTGAGTTTGTCACTCATTTGAATAACAAGAGAAACCTTTCTTTTTCTTGCTTTTCTGGCATTTTTTTTCTATGGTATTTGTAATGGTGTGGTGTACTGAAAAAATATATGGTCAGGGCAAAAATATATTCGTAATTTAAATGTAAGTACTATCAGTACGAGAAACCTCTTTGACTGTACTGAATTTAACTGGCTGGTTTTACTAACATTAAATGTGACATTCTGAAGATAAAATTAAAAAAGTGCCAAAAAAAATCGTTACCTTTTAAAGTTTTAAAAAGGTGAAGGCGAAGAACGGTGCGAATAAAATTTGTGCGGTTAACGTCTTTCGTACACCTACTTATTCGCATGCGGCAGCAAAAGGACGAAAAAATGTAAGTTGTATAGCACCGTTTCGCATGTGTTGTCTCGCTCTACTATATAGCTAGAAGAAATAGTTGCGTCCTTGTCGGTATTGTTTCGAAAGTAATTGCGGAATGGCTGTTACACAGACGAAGCTGTTTAGCTAGTGGAGTTTCGCATCGCATAGCGTCACCACGCGTTCTGTCAGAGGACAGAATTTTTCAAAAAGGATGGCGTAAATATGAAATGACAATGACATTTCCTTGCGAAGAGACACCGATTTACTGTCGAAGTTCCGAAGGTTCGCACAAAGCGTTTTGCTTCGACCTTCATTGTGAGAATTGCGAAGCTTTGGAACTCTCTTCCTGAGTTTCTTTTTCCCGAGAAGTATAATTTGGGGGTCTTCAAATCTAGAGTAAATAGGTTCCTTCTGGGGAAGCGTGATACATCTAAGACCACAGTCAAGCTTAACATCAGGCAAGCTGCGGTCAAACGTAAGCCCATTTATCATTAAAAAAAAAGAACCAGTGTACTATCGTTCCGCAGATGTTTCACTACCGCAATTATTTCGCAAAGACTCGCTGCCACATACGAATAAGTAGGTGTAATAAAGGCGTCAAGCACCTAATGCGTATATTTACTGAATTGTAAATTTGTAAAGTAAACTGAAAGATGTCATATTTAATAAAGATTTACAATATAAATATTACGATTAAGATAAATATTTACTTACTTTTTGTCTTAGCGTACATTTTTCAATACCCTAGTAGGTATTCAGCCAAGCATCATGGTACAACAATAATGTTTCACACAAAAAAAACCACTACCGAGCCACACAAAATGTTATCTTAAGAAACCTTTAAAAGCAACACTTTTTAACTATTTAGGAAGTACCTTAAATATTTCAGGTCAACGTACCCATTTATTTTCGTAACTAGTTACAAAGCTGGCCATAAATTGCTGACCTCCAAAACTCAAACACCGCAGGGGCACCTTAAACTATTAACTTGGTAGTTTAACTACCCATATCAACGCCCTAAGTGGCAAACGTAGAATATATCATCAGACAAATCTAATCCTAGCTTAATCCGGGATGCGGAGTCGCAATTTACTCGTCAAAGGGTAGCGCCAACGGCCACTTGCAAATTGCCAGTTATATGTATGGGAAGATACAGTATGGAAAGTTTTTATTAGAGAAGTGAGATCACAAATGCTGGTCAAGGCTTTACCAAATAAAACGTCTTTTAACAAATACAAATTGTGTAAGTAACCAAAATACAAACTAGAAATTGTTTGGTATGGGGCTAACCAGCCGTGTGTGAGATGTGTTATAATGTGTGTGCGTTCTAACATTAAGGCAATTTCTTAATTAAATAATTCTTAATTAATCTTCAAAAAATAATGGGCCCAATAAGATCTATTTACACGAACATTTGCACTTCATTTTCTGGATTCATACATATAAAAAGAGACATGATCTAATGCCAGAGCCCCAAACAGTACGAGATATATGATATATGATATGGTCCATACTCCATCATTCATATACGTTCCATTTTACATACGAGTACTAGCCACCGGCCATACCTAGCCGGTCAAAGGGATAGAAGACTAGCAGAATAGTTTAAGCTTGTGGTTGGATTAAAAAGTCCCGTTTTCTTATTTACACACGCTTTTCATATTTACACTGTCGCTTTGAAACCCTTTAGCAAAAGGTTGACATTTTACTAACAGATAAAAGGAAATCTTTAGATGTTTGGACAGTCAAAACGTCTAACTACTTTGAAATCTAGCTTTTCAATTACTATCTAGTCTTGGTACAATAATCTTTGTGCCATGCCAGAGGCCTTTGGAAGGCTTTTTAGAGTTCCGTACCTAAAAAGTAAAAATAGGTGCCTATTACTAAGCCTCCGCTCTCTGTCTATCAGTCTGTCTCCAGGCTGTATCTCAGAAACCATGATAACTGAAAAGCTGAAATTTATACCTAAAAAAAAGAACTGAAAAAAACTTAAGGCAATAAAAACACGTTTGGTGTAAGGGAATCCTCTTAAATATTAATATTATTTATATTTTGTTATATATTCCAAAAATTCATATATGACTTTATATTCTGTGAAAATTTTAATATATTTTTTTATTAGTATTTGTTTTTAAAGCGACAACGGAAATACATATTCTGTAAAAGTTTTAGCTTGTTAGGTATTAATTACGGCTTCTGAGATACAGCCTGGTGACAGACAAACAGACAGACAGCCGAGGCTCAGTAATAGGGTCTCGTTTTTACCTTTAGGTACGGAACCCTTATTGGTAAAAATCTACAGTTCATCACCAAAATTACAAATAAAAATACATTAATACTAGGACATATACCTCTCACGGCTGATTAGCTCCATGGTAAACCATATTTCTAGTTTGTATTATATATAGGTTCTAACACATCTACACCTTTACCACATATACATACAGAAACACTTTATATCTTCTTCTCCTTTACCATTTCCCACTAGGTGGGGTCGGCACAGCCTGATTTTCACTTCCACGCCACTCTATCAGCCGTCATCTCCACATTCACTCCCTTCTCATTCATATCCTCCTTCACACAATTCATCCACGTCTTCTTTGGTCTACCTCTCCTTCCGCTACTTCTTACAATCATATCCATACGTTTTATATCGATACATATAATTATAATTGGAACCGAAACTCTCGAAAGCACCTTAAATATCACAATTACCACAACAACAAGTTCGAACACAAGTTTGCACACGCATTGTTCATGTTATGTTCAACATCAACACAATGTACCAGCGAAACATTTATCAGACAACCGCAAACGAGTCATAACATAATGCCTGCAGGAAAAAGACAACGTACAAATGGTATGCAGTATAATAACTTCTAAGTTTTTTTAATACAGTACAGCTATCATATGACCTGCAAGAGCTAGCGACTATTTGACTAGTCTACAATATTTAGCTCTCAAGAAAGCTACCGCAATATACCGTTGGAGACTAAGGTGTAGGTACTTAGAGTGCTTGAAAATGTGGTAAAGGCGTGTAAAGGAGTAAAACCTTGAATTTACGGGTTTAGCGTTTATAGGCCAAAAAAAAGGATTTTTGTTTCAAATAAGAGTTGTTCGTTCATCCTTGTTTACCAACCAAAGGAGATGAACCTTGAATTTACGGTTGAACATTAGAAATAGAAATACGTTTTTTAATGTAATTAATAAAATTAAATAAAAACTTATACAACGTATACCAATCAAAACTTATTAATTAAGAAAAAAAGGTTAATTAATCGTTTCAAAGTTTATTTTTTCTAATCTAAAAGTCTGGTTTGCTGTTTTACCAACAGCCGGGACCTACAATTTAACGTATCTTCCGACCCAAGGTACTAGCGCCCAGATGAAAATGACACATTTTAAGAAAGTTTTGAAAATGACCCATCAAAGGCAGTCCGAACCGATCGTTGCTTAACCTCGATGATCGCGTCAGATCACTTAAGTTAGCCGAGTTACAGGCGCTACACAGTTAATTTTGTAGATATCCCAAAGAGTTTGTAACTCATACTGTTGACATAGGAACAGTGAAGAGCAATTCAATTGTTCTACACCTTTTCAAGTTCTCCAATTAGAAGTAACTTTGTGTTTTCATACAAAGATTTAAGTTGTCTGCAGAGATAATACGACAGCATCTGTGACCCTTTAGCTACTAAACTTCGTGTGTGTACGGTATAAGTTAACGAAATGGTTAGTTTGGCGTTTAATCGACTTGTTTACTTACTATAGCGAAGTATTTGTAAGTGGTATTAAAATTGTAAAATATTAAAATTAACTAAGAAACAAGTGTTTCTACGATAGTTTTAGAAGCCCAATTCACATCATCATCATCCACAGCTTGTTCTATCCCACTGCTGGGTATAGGCCTCTCTCCTGTCATGCCATCATCTGTGTCGGTCCTGTGCTAATCTAGTCCAGGTTGGACCCGCGACAGCTGTAATGTCGTCGACCCATCTTGCCGCTGGACGAATCTAAATGATATTATTTTTGTAAGTAAAACTACAGTTATGTTGCTTTGTTTTAAAACAACTAAAAATAACTGTAAGTAAAATTTCAAGTAGTATTCCACTATTAAACTGAAATAGTCGAAAAAACTGTTTTTTGTGTGAGTTTTTTATGTAACTTATAAAATGTATAAAATTATTTTTTTATTCTAAGAGATAAAAAAGTCATACTTTCCAAATTATCAACCGACTTTCGTTCTTCCCTTACTTCACTTACTTAAGGCCCACGATTCAAATCGATAAATCTACTCACAAAGCCAATAAGATTGATGTGAAGATATCGGATCATTATCTCTTCTTGGGGGCCTACTACCAGTCTGTGATAGTAGCCAAGCAGACATGTTACCTAAAATCGCAGAAACGCACAAATATCGATATGTTATATGAAGTTTATATATTACGAAACAAAAATGGTTAAAATTATAATCATTTTGGTGCCAATAAAAAAAAATATATATATATTTTAAAATTTAATTTAATAACATTTCTTATTTTTATATAATTTAATGACATTTCTTTTTCAGGAAGGGTGTGAATACAGAGATGACGAATGACAGAGAGGTATGGAAGAAGCGTACATACTGTACCGACCCCACATGAAGTGGGATAAGGTAAAGAAGAAAAAGAAGAAAAAGAATGACATTTCTTTTTCATATTGATAAATCTGATTGGAATCAAAATTGGTATATACATATTATTATATTCTATGGGCTGTTGATAAAACTTAAAATTCGAGTTTTTTTTCTATTAAATGCTTTAACATTTGGTAATTAAAGGCCTATTTTATTTATTTTTTATTGAAAACGTTTTATTTTACTTCAATAACAATGTAAATAACACATTTAAAACGGAAAAGCTGCGCATTTAGGTCTAACACAATAATGACAGTAAAGTAAGACTGAAACAAGATTGTTTTGAAAATGCACGGTTGGTAGTATGACTCTCGAATGGTGATCTGAAGTAATGGATGATACCAATTCAATGGCCTCATTGAGGGTTTCTTATTATTAGTGACAAGGGATATCTAAAGACAGATGGATTAATTCAGTAACAGGAAAAAGGTTTTACAACATAATACCATAAGATTGAAACTTCCTAAATTGGTTTGAACTTTTATCTGACATGCCAAAAATGGAACTTCAAATTCAATTATTTCAAAATTTTTTTGAGTAGGATCTCAGAGTAACGACTAAAGCATAGAGGGAGCGTACAAATTAGGGACAAATTAAGATATATCCAAGCTCTTCTCTCTTATGATGCAGATTGTACACTTAAAAGAGACAAACACATATGTATTTATCTATGCTTAAAGCTAAATGGACATACCGAAATTGTCAAACGGTCACACTTGGTCTCTTATTATACGATCAATTAAAAAAGCACAATTGATGCTTAGAATTAATTTTCAAAAAAGTGATTTGGTAATTTGTGAGATTATGTTAAGCTAGTGATGTAGATACTTTTTATCGATACGATAATTTTATGCCCATAAATTGGAGAAGATATCATTTTCTTTTTCAGTATGCCTCCAAATGAGAAAAACAATTGGTGTAAAGCGATTCCAAGAGCCAGAAATTATTGGACTAAGCATAGCCGAATATGTTCTAAGCATTTTAAAAATTAGAATTCACTACATTACAAAGAAAACTGGGGATAATCAAGAAAAAATTAGGTCACATTTGACTAAAAGTGTAATATTTAAAGGACAGTAGACTAGAAGGAAGCAGTTATATATTTTTATTTTTTTATTTAAAAATACTAAATAAAAATTCGTTTTGATCCGACTGTATTTATTTAATTTAATAAATTTTAGATAAAATTCCTTTTTCACAAAATCCGACTTCCAAAGACACTAAAAAGAAAATAACTTTCGCTTCGGAAGCCGGTGACGCAAAACGACAAAAATATAGGAGGTGAAGACACCGATTTCCGAAACGAAAGTAATTTTCGGCGAGTTTCCGAGAAATGCGTGGACAAACATACCATACACCAGCATTGCCATAAGCAACCCTTATAACTACATACCTGTCCTTGTTTTTCACACTGAATGTGTCATAAGTATAAAGAGTACAACTAGACTGAAATTTCACGCTCTCTCTATGCTTTAGTCGTTACTCTGAGAGTAGGATGTAAGAATAAAAAAAAGGAAATTCCGGAAAAAAGTGTGGGAAGTCGATTTATTCAATCAAGTTATTTTAGGAAATGTATCCCGAAAATCTAAATGAACTAGCGATTTTCTAATTTATACCATTATGTGCTTACATTGAGTGTTTGTTGTCTGCGTTATAACAGTACCTACTAATTATTGGAAACATAAGTAGAATGTTACATCATTAGTGTAGATAAAAATTATTAAGATCCTGATTCATTTTAGCAGTTTTATTAAACTGCAAAATTTTTTTTTTTCACTCAATGATGTTGACTCTTAATATATAAAACGTAACTAAACAATTAGTCCGGTCAAATTAGATATTCGGTGCTACATAAATTCGCAACAAGCTGAATTTTGGTACAATTGTTCAAAACACGATTATAAACAATAGCCGAAAGTTCCCCATCATTCCCGTGTGTGGAAAATTTTTTATTCAAGGTCAAAGGTCAAAAAAATGAGTTTTTCGCGATTTTCAGCAAATTGGTAAGTTTTATCAAAAAATATTTCAAACAAAAATTGTAGATCATAATGCTATCTACAAAAAGTTATTTGATACTTTTTTTTCTACGAGCCACCGTTTTTGAGATATAACGATTCAAAAAGTTGCACATTTTACTTCCACCTGCGCCGAAAAATACTGCTGAACTCGATTTTTTGCAACTGTAAAAAGGGATGCAGTGCTAAATGTGGTTGCACATAACTAACTATAATTTAAAACTATTGAAAAATAATGGATATTAGCCGAGATTGAAAAGATAAAAGGAATTTAAGTTAAAAAAAGTAGTGAAATTTAATCGTCCGAGTCGTAACTTTCAAAATCTTCTTCTTGATCTTCTTGTTCTTGTTCTTGTTCGTCTTCATCCTGAGTGCATGTAAACTGCGTTAATAGCGATGTATCATCGCATGTTGCCTCGTTGGAATCAAACGGATCCTCTTCTGTTGGTGATTCATTATTAGAGCACAACCGGCCTTGAGAATGTGTACATGCCGGAGAACAGAACAGTCCGTTTTTGCAACCACATTTAGCACTGCATCCCTTTTTCCAGTTGCAAAAAATCGAGTTAAGCAGTTTTTCCGGCGCAGGTGGAAGTAAAATGTGCAACTTTTTGAATCGTTATATCTCAAAAACGGTGGCTCGTAGAAAAAAAAGTATCAAATAACTTTTTGTAGATAACATTATGATCTACAGTTTTTGTATGAAATATTTTTTGATAAAACTTACCGATTTGCTGAAAATCGCTAAAAAAACTATTTTTTTTCACCTTTAACCTTGAATAATTTTTTTTCCACACACGGGAATGATGGGGAACTTTCAGCTATTGTTTATAATCGTGTTTTGAACAATTGTACCAAAATTCAGCTTGTTGCGAATTTATGTAATTTCACCCTAATTTTTTGGTCTAATTTGACCGGACTAAATATGACACATTATGAGTTTTGTATCAGGCGCTTTCTACTCAATGCTTCTGATATACAACAGTTCTCATATCCACACGGCGGCTCACTCTCTTACAGAGAGCTATGTTCATGTTCATTTTAGCAGTTTTATTAAACTGCAACATTAAACAGCAGTTTTATTAAACAGCAGTTTTATTAAACTGCTAAAATGAACATGAACATAGCTCTCTGTAAGAGAGTGAGCCGCCGTGTGGATATGAGAACTGTTGTATATCAGAAGCATTGAGTAGAAAGCGCCTGATACAAAACTCATAATGTGTCATATTGTTTAGTTACGTTTTATCTATTAAGAGTCAACATCATTGAGTGAAAAAAAAAAAATATTATTGAGTGTAAAACCACTTCAACTGTAGACTTACCATAGCTGTAGATTTCGTGAGAACTTGTGTTGTAAGGCAACAATCAGTTCTTGCTCCGCTAGCTTTATTGACATATTAACAAATTAAGCTAGTACATACTTTGTATATAATGTTGTAATTAAATAGTTTAAGTCAAAAATAAAAGTTACAGCAGAAGCTTGTTTTTTCCAACAAACTCCTAAAACCCCGTGTAAAAGACTACTTAGCAATCAGTCTAATAGATCTCGAACTGAACGAGTTTCCTAAATGAATACATTTAGTATTCATTGCGTAAATTATTCTTTGTCTCACTCTAGCGAAGCAACTTTGAACGATATTCTAATATTTTCAAATTTGTTGCTCCTCCACAAAGCGTTAAGTAATTTGAACTTTCAATTTAATAAAAGTAATAAAAGTAGGGGGATGGTATTAACCAACCTTAGTGGTATAAAAGGAAAGTTTCCACTCAATAGTGGGAAACTTCTTGAATCGATTTGCTTTAAATGGACAAAGAACAATAAAAGACGAAGTGTTCGCGATAAAAAAGGACTTACTTTAAGAGCAAATGTAGAGAAGATTAGAACTAAAATTAAACACTGCCGAGCCAAGAGGCCACGCTCTGGTGTCAAGTTTTTTTTTTTTTATGATAGATTGGCAAGCGCTTGAGCGAAACTCACCTGATGTTAAAGTGATGTTGCGATCTAGGGTGGAGCGCGCTTGCCTAGAAGAGTTTTCAAGCCGCCCAAAGATCTCTAGCTTGGCTTGTATTGTCTCTGACCTAATTTGATTGATAAAAAATGTATCATTCACTTTCCTAATATTTTTTTTTACTCATAGCACCTTGGACATTTAACCAGTAAGACATGTTACCACATTAATTAGTGACACTCCGGCCTCGTGATCATGGTCATGTTGGTCTCACGTAGAGGCCGTAATTTTGAATCAATCTTGACGAACACGGGCTATATTTTTTTTCTTTTCGAGTCGTTGATTTTTGGTGAAGGGTATGGAATTTGCTGCAACACAAATTACAGGTTGATTATCATGACTTTTGACAAAGCGAGTTGACACCATATTTAAAAAGATTTCAAGAAAGTGGTCAATTTGTTGTTGACAAATGAGTCATAAAATTGCGTTACAAACGATGTTTAAAAAAACATATTCTCGAAGTCTAATGTTCCGAGAACTACTAAGTACATACATATACATTAAAATGTACGTAATAAAGTTGTTTAGCAATACATTGTGCTAAATGGTATAAATTTCCTCCATTTGTAAGGATTCGCTTCTAATGCGGAGTGTATTTTAATTGCAACAGGGATTTAGTATCGTATATTTATTTTACAGTATTCTAATTCCCTCTCTGTGCTCCCCCGATTTTAAAGACTTTGACAAAAATTCACAGTGAATCTAAATTCAGATATTTTTGAGTTTTTAATACAGATGAAGAGTAGATTAATTTGATATAGCATTAGAGTTAATCATTCCACCTTTTTTTATTTATGCCTAAAACGTTTTAATTACCTTTATTTTTTACACTTTGCAGCTTTTGAATAGCAGAGCGCGTAACTTTGTGGGCTACAACACTTTGATTTAAGGTGGAGCATGCTTAGTCTGAAAATACCGGCTCTCAAGGAGGTCGGACAATACCGTTAGGAGCTTGGCGACTTGAGTGGATTTTTCAACTTGAATGGTATTCTAGATTTTTATTTTTTATATTTAACTACCCGATTTTTTATTGTCATTTAAACCTTATCTTTCTTAAAGTGACATCAAAAGAAGTCATTTCGATAATTTCATTTTAACCTCATTTCGTTTAAGGGTGCGGCAATCGTAAAAAATATTCAATAGCTCCCAAGTCTTTAACTGGCGTTTTATAAAAAGGTATTGGTACCGCTTTTTATGAGCGCTTGAGTTTTATCATATCGCTATTACTTGATGTGAGTCTGCATTATGTCATTACGCTTCGGTTGGAATTCTCCTTTCATTTAAATATTATGGAAATGTATTCAATATTATGGGAATATGGTAAGAAGAAATCAAAAATATATATTTTGCAGATTTTAAGACGTGGGTGTAACTGAACTGTATTTTGGATATAATAAGAAGTAGATATACGTTGAAGCCTGTTGACGCGTAGTGAATGAAAGACAAAATAACGCGATTGGTCTCAGTGACATGCTATGTCATGACAACATCGCAAGCATCTCAAAAGAAAACTCTTTATTTTCTGTTGTATGGTGCTGCATTACTAATATGGTGTAGAAAAAAAAACAAACAGGTAATATATAGTTTTGTATAATTACCATTCATATAGTTTAATTAGTTTAAAACCGTTAATAAAGTTATTATCAGACACAACATTAATATAATACAGAACAATTTAAAAATATTATGATTGAGTCGTTCAAGTTAGTTTGCGCCATTATCAGTCCGCCACTGCATGAATAAGATAGAAATAGCGCATGTTGCCATTTATCCATCTTGTCATATTTTTTGTTGGTTGAAAGTCGTTAACTTCTCTATTTGTAGATTCTTATTATATTTATAAGAAGGATATGCTTAACGCAGTAATTAGAACGTTGTATATAATACAGAAAATTTGAAAAAAAGTAGATATTTGCTACGAAGTCTGTTTACAAAAGTGGATTAACAATTCTAAAATATTAGAGAGACTAGATTATTTGTGAAGTAATAAATTATTAGGCATTTTTTTGTTGCATGAAGAAACAATATAATTATTCGTTATGTCATTACTATAAATTTTTAGAAATAAAGAAATAATATGACTTTTACAATCCTATAAAATAGAAAGGAATGGTCTACCAAACGATCGTAATGGTAAAATGCTCAGGTACTTAATTTCTTAACTTTCAACATTCAATATTTCCTTTCAAACTTTATCCGCCCAAGTGAGGGCGGTTATTCTGGTGCTAATCGATAAATATTAAACTAAGGTAAATTATTTTTGACTTAAAGTTTTTATAATTTTAGTAAAAATCAAGGTTCAAACATTAAAAATATTCATTCATTATTATAAATAAAATTGATAATTCAACTACCACCTAGTTCTATATAATAAAGGCTTTAATTAGCATATACTATACATGTACTACTGTACTTAGTTAATGTAGCATAAAAAAGAAAAATATAATCATGTTTAATATACCAATAAACGTTAAAGCGTGTAACATCGTTGACCAAAATGTTGCTTAAAATCAGGGATGCTGTGGTCAAACGCAAACTAATCAGTTTAAAAAAAATATACTGTAGTAAACTTTTAGTGACCGAGATCTGTTGCATTAAACAAAAAAAAAACCTAAGACCGCAAGTCTCGTCTTCTCTAATAAAAGCTTTCTTTAAATATTCAATTACAGATTTTGATTGAAAATTCGAAAAACTAAAATACCGTTAAAAGAAAAAACATTAAATTTGTTAAAAAGAAAAATATAGTAATCCACTTAATTTGCCTAATCATATTATATACGAGTTTTTTTTTTTGACACTTTTACACACGGCTGGTTAGCCCCATACTGAACCATTTCTAGCTCGTATTATGGTTGCTAACACAACTGATATGCTACATATACATACATACATACATATTATATATAAATACATATTTAATACCCAGACCCACAGCCAACAAATTTAGTTAAGCACAAAGATGTTGAGCGGGCCGGGAATCGAACCCGGAACCTTCTGATTAGCAGACCGGCATGGTAACCTTTACCCCAACGAGGTCGTCAAATATGTATGTTACACAAAAATCAAGTAATCGCTATAATAATTCATATCACATGCACACATGAGAATAGGTGCCTAGTATCCGCGAACTTCCCGACTTCCCCAGTCCCCCAGTCCACACTTTCCCTCGACTCCCCGCTCCCCGGGGAGCTTGTTAGCCGGTACGAATAAATCGTAACTCGCCAACTCATACTCGTACATTGATTTATTGAATGACCCTCCGACGCACTCGTTACGTTGAATGTAGCTCAATGGAAAACTGAAAATTGTTGTATAAATTTAATTGTATTTTCAATTTTCATCATCGTTTTATTGAACCAGCATTCTTTATTCAAATGCATTTTATGCCTCATTCTTTTATATTCATTTGAACGTATGTATGTACATCTATTACTAACTACAAGTAAGCATTCTGTGGTATTTGAATCGTTGTATAATTTTAATTGTATTTTCAATTTTCATCATTGTTTTATTGAACCAGCACTCTTTATTCAAATGCATTTTAAGCCTCATTGTTTTATACTCGTATTCGTTTGAACGTAAGTATGTACATCTATTACTAACTACGAGTAAGCATTCTGTGGTATTTGGATTGTTGTATAATTTTAATTGTATTTTCAATTTTCATCATCGTTTTATTGAACCAGCATTCTTTATTCAAATGCATTTTAAGCCTCATCGTTTTATACTCGTATTCGTTTGAACGTAAGTATGTACATCTATTACTAACTACGAGTAAGCATTCTGTGGTATTTAGATTGTTGTATAATTTTAATTGTATTTTCAATTTTCATCATCGTTTTATTGAACCAGCATTTTTTATTCAAGTGCATTTTAAGTCTCATTGTTTTATAATCATTTGAACGTATAACGTACGTTCATCTATTACTAACTATTATAATCATTCTGTGGTATTTGAATTTAGAAAAAAGATTTAACGGATCAGCTGTTTCGTAGTAAAATTTGATTGACATGATACTAAATATCACAGAGAAACTACGGAAATTTAGTGAGTTTGTTCTAATAACTCTCAAGCAAAGTCAAAATAATATTCAACGCGTCCATAATAAAAGGAGAAATGTAGGAATTAAAAAGCATGCGTGGATAAAGAAATAAAGTTGTGCTCTTTAATGTCCTAAAATTGTCATTAAAAGTAAAATGGTATGCTTGTCTGGAATAAGATATATTTCAAGAAAAAATATTGTAAATGTTTCATAAAGAATACATACTGAATTTACAATTTAGCCAGCCTTCGCTTCATACATCTTAATAAACCGAAAAAACTCTCCAAACAGAAGTTGTTAGACGATAATTTATGAAGAAAAAGAGCTACAAGACAGCGAGCAAAACTACCAAGTGAAACTTATTGCAAAGAGTTTTCTAGTTCGCTAGAAAAACGCAAGAAGGAAAATAAATTATAGGTATTCTGGGGAACGGGAGTTATCGCATCTGTAAGTTATTTGATCTATGATAGGACGGTGCCCAATAGCAGAAGGGAAGAGGATCGGTCGGAGAAACGCTAGGTTTTCTAGGAAATTTCTGTGACAGCGAAATGGTTTTGAGCGGTCCTCGAATTATCTTGTTACTTTTATTTATAGACGGAAATGTTGTCAGCATTTTGGTTTTACGACGGCAATTTGTTTAGAATTTTGCTACTGAAATATGTTACAGTGCAAACTATCCCATTTTGTAAGTATCATGAAAAACCGAATATGGTTCACGGATTTTTTACTCATCTCCACTCAAATCCACATCGATCCACATCTGGAACCGCGGATACCTTTATCTCCTCTTAAATTCACCGGTGGATACATACATGGATACGGGTCCTTTATAAATTAATACATATCAAATGTAAATAACTCCCTTGTACTTGAAATCACCACACATAGCCCAAGCCACAGATAAAAAAAATGGTTTCCCACGCAGATAGTTTTGTTACGTTAGCACTGTAAAATAACACACTATCTTGGCAGATAGAATTAATAATAGATTTACTTGGTTATAGTAGAAACGGGCAACTTTAAGTTTTTATTAATACACGTAACAATATAGTCAATGGATAGGTAATAAGCATTTGGTTAAAATGTTGACATTTTGTTCCATCTCTGCAAAGGAGCTAGTTTATCCCGTATAACCACGAATCGAATAAAACATTAAGATCCCAAAACCGACCCTTCCATTTGTAGGTAACATTTTAATTATTCTAGGATCCAAGATCTGGGATCTTAAACTGACCAGCGTGTTTCCAAATAAATGTTCTCTTAAATCACACTAAGCAACCTTTACCTATTTTACAATGTTCAGAATAGTCAAAAAGTTGATACGTTAAGTTTAAAATATTCCTGTCCCCAAACTTCAATCAATGTATCCAAAACTGTAAAACTGGCCTTAATAATACTGAGCACTTGCCATTATTTCATACCTAGTCTTGTAAAAATAAATTAGCTTTTTTATATTTTACACGTAGCAATTTATAAGAAACTTTTCAGGAGTGTTGAGTCGGTTTAATTTATGAACGGTAATAATTTATTTTGATAAGATTTATTAGATTGCGCGTGGGTGGGATCTGGGAAGACTTTGCTATAATGTGTTTGAAGGTTTCGGTATTAGGGTAAATAAAATGTATACTTTCACATAATTATACATATGTATATCTAACAGTAGGTACCTATTGATTAAATTTCAGCACTAAATATTTTACCAATTTTAGTTAATGTGAAGGTATACAATGGCAGGGTGTTTTAATTATTACTTATTAAATTGTACTAATTTAGTTACATTAAGTTGTTGAAAATTCTGTACTAAACTAGCCTAAAAAGTTCGTAATCTAACAAAACTATCGAAAGATTACAAACAATTTACAAAAAATATGAAAAAAGCTATTCGAAAACGAACTATACCATGTTCAAAATCGAAATCAAAGAAATCTGGATTTCGATAGTTATATTTAAAAATGGAGGGATGGTATAGGAGGCCTTTGCCCTGCAGTGGGCTGATTTATAGGCTTAGATAGATAGATATTTAAAAATGTGCTAATTCGATAACTAAAACAAAAAAGGAAACAAAATCGAAATAAACAGATAAGTTGCCATAAAAATACCACACCCATATTAAATTGAAAGACACTCACATAAGCGAGGGTAAGAAGAAATAATAAGTCCAATACAGGCTGGATGATTAATATCCCAGAGAACTCGGGGCGTTCTTATCAAGCTGGATAAGGTATATTGGGTTATTTACTGCTGTTCAAAGATATATGAGACTGGAAGATACATGTATCTAAACCTTACTCCATATTTAATCTGTTTCTTTCCTCTTTGCTGTGTCTTCATGAAGTACGAATTATGAATACTGTTAATAAGTGCTATTTTTCTTATGAGCTAGACTTTGATCTATAAAATAGTGTATGTTTCGCGATTAACACCGGAAATTTCAACTTGTTCAAACGCTAATTTGTACAATTTTAAACACAAACTCAAATAATTAGGTATTTGTACGAAACAAACGGTCACACTTACTTAAAAAACGTTAGATATACGTCCAACTGGCTTCGACGCATTACGAGCGTCATCATCGGGGACGAGCTTCACACGGACTTTCACCGACGAGCTCCGTATATCCGAGAGACGTATGTCCAACGTTTTTTGAGTAAGTGTGACCGTTTGTTTCGTCCAAATATATAACATGCCTTACGATAACAGTTTACAAAGACAAATAATTAGGATTTATTTTTGACCATATTATATTGACTATACTATATTATTTGTTTTTGATGGTCTGTGTAAGATTTTAAATTTCAACCGTTATTAAAAAACTACCTTTCAATTCAAACCACTCATAAAATGCTTTAAATTGAGGTATCTACGCCGAGCGATTTGTAATCAAACGCAAGTCAAAAATAAAATACGAATTATCTTATCATATAATTCTTAGCAAGCGTAGCAATATACGAATATATTAAAAATAAAGCTTTACGCGTAGATATATGTTAAAGATACGTTTGACGTGTAGACATGTATGTTATGTTATCTACGCGTACTAAGATTTCATTGGCCCTTCCAGTTGAGAATAAGTATTTTCTTTCCACATACAGAGCCTACGAAATTCAGGTCTACTACGGCTCTTTAATTTATAATAGCAAAGGGTTTACACAGTTTATCCAGAAAGGAAAAAATAAGGTCTAAAGAAAATACTTTTTTATCCCGCGCCAACTTCGCGCGTTTGTTTCAAGTTTATTTCTTGTTAATGCGATATAGCAAGAATTATGCTTCTAGAGGAATAAAAAAGTTGTAACAGATGTTTTTTGCCTTGGTACTGTTAATTTTCATGTTTCTCCGTCGAAATAAAAGTTAATGAAGGAATAAAAGGTAAGAAGAGGTGCTGATGAAGTGATTGCGCAATTTCAGTGAATGATAACGAATGGAAGTTTTTTCGAGAGTTCCTTTTTTGGAGCGATGTTTGTTTCAATTAGCATTTCATTTGTGAGAAAGTTTTGAATAACAATCTGAATAGAAAAAAAATGCTTTGAATTTGTACTAGCCAATTTTATTGAATTTGATCAAGGAAACTTGTGAAAGGCAGTGATCAATTAAACCAAAAAAAATTAATGTTATCAACACTTTTTTTTACTTTCTTTACCTAGGCTTATGACCAGCAGAATGCATAACCACACGAGCTAGCGACACTCTGGCCTAAGGTGGAGCATGCCTAGTCTGGAATAACTGGCTCTCAAGGAGGCTGCCGGAAATTACTGCTAGGTACTGGCGACAGATTGATAATATAAATTTTCGGAAATCGAATCATCTTCATTATTATAATATTTAACAAAGTGAAAAATTTAAGTGAAATAATATTTGGTAAGCGTAATTTTGTACTATTAGAAAAATAGTATTTAGTCTTGTGATATATTGAAAAGTATTATATGGTAACAAAATGGCGAGACTAAATAAAACATACCTGCAAAGAAAATATTGTAAACTCTGAGATAAAGTTCAAATAAACACCAATCCACATACTTTCATTAAAATATATTATATTATTACCCACGGCTGGTTAGTCCCATGTTATATGTAGTTTGTATTATGGTTGCAAGTGATATGCAACAAATACATACTTGTGCATAAATACTTTATAAAAAAAAATATATCGATACATATTGAACACCCAGACTGACAGCCAACAAAATTAGCTCGTCACAAAGATGTTGGCCGTGCCGGGAATCGAATCCGTTGTCATAATATTATTATTTAAAAAAAATAGCAATTATTTTAGTCAAGTTATTAACTCACTGCTTTGTCGTCTTTCCTAAAACACTCAACGCCCAACCCGCTAATAGGGCTAACTTTTTAAAAAAGCAAACAAAATTCCTGTTTTAAACAAACTCCAATAGAAAACAAACTAAGACAGAATTGGGTGAGTAAATTATCATAATTAACAATTTGCCGAAGGAAACAATCCATCAGCGGAATGCCTGCACACCTGACACAGCGCCGGCAGAGACAATTTTATCCCTTCATAAATAATAATGTTTTGTAGCGCCTGTGGCTAGACTAAGGCGATCTGTCGTGAAAATTGAGGTTAAGCAACGATCGATGCGTACAGTCATAGGTGACCATATACAAGACTGTCGTTTTAAAAGTGTCAATTTCTGCGCGCTACAGTTGATGACATGTCAAATTGTATCCCGACAAAAAGACGTGAAGTCAAGATGCCTTTGAGTGGCTTGAAAACTCTCGACACTAGCACTCAGCCACTTAGCTTATACTCTGAAGAAGAAGAATGTTTTGTAATGCAACCTTTTTTTGCCCATTTGTTAAAGCACTTTTGTCAGTAGTATTATTCATCACCAAACAGTAATTTTGAGTCGACACTACCACTTCTGATTAAATCGTTAAATTATTGATTAATTAAATATAGGACCTTATATCGCACGGTGACAATCAGCTTTTTAGGCACTTTTCCTACCGTCAAAATATTAACGCTAAAAATAGGAATAAGTCATAGTCACCCAAGACTCAGCCCAATAGATTGTTTAGTTTACTTGTAATATTAACTAGCATAGATAAATTTATCTTTCCATTAGCTGTGTCAGGAGCGGCGAAAGTCAATTTGGTGACAAAATGAGGGGCAAAGGAAAAGGACAAATTGATGAACAGGGAGTTCTGTATTGGTGATTGTGTTGAGGTAGTCTTTTATGTTAGGGACAAGAAATGTAATTTGGAATTTTAATGGGCCATATTTAACTGTTTGGATTTTCAGTCTATTTTGTTTTGAAAATATTATTGTAATTCAATATGCATTTCTTTAGTTTTATTAACTCATTGCTTTGTCATAGTATCATGTGGAACCCATGCATGGGTCATCTCGTGGATTCGGAAATAATTTTAATTGGATAATTCTGACACCAAAGTCGCTTGTTTAAGACATAACATAAGCGTATCTGACTTTGTGCCTTTTTGCGTTTATCAAGAACATGCATATCCTATCTCTATCCAGTATTCTAATTTGATTCTTTATTATAGTAACTTATTATGCTATTTAAACAATAAATCGCTAAATATTTAAAATATGCTACATAATTCTCATATTATATGTAACATACCATGTATATATGTGACTGTGCAGCCAAAAGAAACTATTATTCTTTCTCTATGCTATCTGAATGTTAACCTATTTGTTTGATTATTTCTTATTTTAGTGATCTATGTTTTTCAGATGTTTCCTATCGCATAAATGTTCAAAATAATTTTAGTTATGTAGTTACAAGGTTAGGTGCTAGTTGTATATCTTGTGGTACTAGTACAAATAATATCGTGGATCATAGGTACCTAGCATAGCGAGTTCTCTAATTTCTACTGCGCCCTCCACTCGCTTAACTACTATAATAAAATTAAACACTACTTTACTTATATTTTAATGTAGATATGTGACTATATTTTAATAATAAGTTTTATATGTTTCATGACCTCGCATGAAAGCATTGTCATCATTCAAAGCTCTTAATAATTTTATGTACAAAAGGGGGAAAAAATACCGCCATAACATGGTGTGTTTTATAGTAGATAAACTCTGTGTCCGGGATAAGCGGTTTTTATGGCTGGCCTTTTTGACCCGGTCATCGAGGTTAGAATTAATCGAGATGATAAATAAATATTTTTAGGTTGACATTGTTATATAGCACGGAAATGCTGTGTTATGGCGACCCTTGTATCATGAATAGGTCAAGGGTGAGTTGGTTGATTAGATTTATTTTCAAGGTTTGATTGTATTTTTGCGACTATTGGAGTATCGTTTGATTAATGTATTTAAAAAATATTTAAGTACCTAAAACAAGGTGTAGAAATATATGAATCGAAACAAATATATAAAATAGCGTATGAGAAAGGGTTTTTTATAATCTTTAAGTAGGTTTTTTGAGGATACAAGGTTACAAGGTTGTGTAAAAATAGAGATAAAATTTGTTCAAATGAGAAAGTTTTATTTTTGCAATTTTTTTATACCTCTAAAAGGATGTTCCCAAATTGGGTTTGTATGATTTTAATGACTTTTTGTTTACATATGATATTTTTCATAAATCCCTTTTTACAAAAAATATATTATAATATTTTCCTTAGAAAAGATGTCTTTTGGATCCCATATTATTATTCGACTCACAAAAAACAAACAAAACTCATTACTTTTACCTCAATACTCTCTTTCATTAAAGTGCCGATTTTCATAAAAGGTGTTTATTCTTTTTATTAAAAATTGTTTTTATCGTCCGAATGAATTTAATGAAATCGAATTCACAAATGTCGAATTAAATTTTATTTAATCGTATCTGCGTTTAGACCGTAAAAAGTTAAACCAGGCTATAAGTATTAAAACAAATGTATTTCAATACATTTATTAAAATGCGAAAGGAAAAGTAATTATTTTGCATCACATTTATTCATTAACAGCTTGCATGTTTGTGAGAGAGAAATAGTTTTTTATACCTTATTTATTAAAACACAGCGACACGGAAAATGCTTTTACGTAGCAATTTTTTCTATTGTTTTTTATTTAAATATGTATATTTAAGCGTTTGACATTTTGAATTAGTTTACTTTCCGTTTATTTACAATTCGTTAGCATTTGTATGAAAAAAACCTAATACACAGTAATAGAGTGAGATTAATAATTCCACTCATAAAATATGAACTTTTATTTTACAAAAAAAAAAACAATAAATACTTCTTACAGTAAACTGTGATAATGACGCATCAAAAGTAATTTTTAAATTTAAAATGTTTCTACATATTGTTTGTGTGTGTGTGTTAAATGAGTAAATGATGATGATGCTAAGTCAGAGGCTTTCGAGTGGCTTGAAAAGTCTCGACACCAGAACTTGGCCACTTAGCTCATGCGAAGAAGAAGAAGAAGAATGATGTTCGTTTCTTTTTCAGACTCAAACTTTTTCAGGATTAAGCGCAAGTGATTTGAATACAAATTGGCATAAAGATACATTCTATCGTAAAATTATTCTTTGTACTTGTGTTTAGTGAAAACTTTGTTAGCAATAATAAATTTTTATTTATCTTGCTGATGAGCTCTGAATAACCACGAGGCTTTCCACTCTCTGCTACCAGCGAAGTATCAAATATTTTGGACACGTCACTCGTAGAAACCCTGATTGCCTCGAGAAGCTCGTGGTAGTTGGCCAAGTTGACGGAAAAAGAGCACGAGGTCGCTCTCCTACCCGCTGGTCAGACCTCGTAAAGACGCTCACTGGCCTACCAATTGCCGAAGCTTCTAAGACCCCCGAGGACAGGAAAAAGTGGAAGGCCATAGTAAACCGAATGATTGACACTCCGTATTAGACACGACCTTCAGTAATGAAGTTACGACTAAGAAGAGTTTCTATCTTTCTACTACAATTAGCACGAGTAGCGCCGCGCATCGCAACTAGTATATTTAATCTCATTTTCTTCACTCTATTCTCTGCGCTACTATCTACATACTTAGGTATGTAAGTATGTTTGTCTACAATGTGCAAAACATTTGAAATTAGTAACTGTCTCCAGTCACAATGGCTGCTATTGTACCGCTACAAAGGAATTTCGTCGCGCGACTATAACGCAATATCCCGAGTTTTCGTTTTAGGTTCGAGAGATAGGGGAACATTTTGTTACTGGTAAAATAAATAAACTTTAAAGTCAAATTTAAAAATTACTTTGAGCAAAACATATTTGCTTGGTGGCTTGGCTAGCAACCACCTTCGAGCAAAAAAAATGGTGCCAAGCACCTAACGGAATGTTCTAATGAACTAAGATTAACAGCGGAAACCTAAAATTCAACATGCTATCTGACGCCCAGATGCAAATGACACTTTTTTAAAGACAGTCTTTTGCATGTTGTGGTGATCCATATAAAGACTGTCCGCATCGACCGTTGCTTAACCTCAATGATCGCGTTTGATCATCTTAGCTGAGCTACAGGCGCTACTATCACTTGAGTATAATATTTGTTTCACCCGCACGGTTATGCAGGGAAGGTAAAGACGGTAAAGAAATCAGACAAATAATAAGCAAGATAGATGTTAGCCTGCTAGATTTAATTCATGGAACCTAAATAATATAATTACAAATATACACAAAATGTGCATAAATACCCATTTTTATATAAACACAGAGCCTTTATAAATACATTAATGTTAAAATTTGCCTCTTTTTCTTTTGAGTTTGATTAGGAATCACATGTAAAATGAGATCTATCAATTAAAAAATAAAATAGAAGGCGTAATTATCCACACCAACATCTCCTAAGCTATTCTGCAAGCGAGCGTTTACTCATTCCTACAGTTCTATTGTGAGCCATTTCTTTTACAAATGAGCTGACACGACTGAGGAGCAAGTTTCAGTAACTGTTTTTCTAAACTTCGTACGTTTATGCTTAGTGACCTTTACAAAGGTTAGTTTAGATTTGTTTTTCTCTTGCGCGGACAGTAAAAAACAAGTAATTAACAAATATGATACTGATAGAAGACACTTATAGCTAAGTGACCAAGCTCTGGTATCGAAAGTATTTCAAAACTCCAGAGGCTAATTAATTAACTTAATGGCTGTTTGCAATGAGACTAACAGCCGGGACCTACAATTTAACATATCATCGGAGCCATGGTAGCGCCTAGATGAAAATCACAATGTTTAAGTGACAGTCTTTTGTATGATCACGCATCTAAAGACTGTCCGCGTCGACCGTTGCTTAACTTCAATAATCTTATCAGATCACTATGGGTATTATGAAAATAATTGTTAAGTAAGCAAGTCAAAAAATATCTTATGTGATTTTATTTTATTGATAAAAAAAAATATTTTACAATATTTTTCATCAAACTTTTCTGTAATAACAGTTGTTCGAAACAATAAAAGTATCTGTAAATAAAGATAAAATGTACAAGCAATACAATTTTAGTAAATAGAGTTCTCCAAATGAAATTCAAAATTACCATATTCCGAAAGAACAGAGAAACTTTACAATTAACTCGATAGAATCTGTTTTGCAGACACGAAGGAAATACAAAAGTTTTAGCCGCACTTACATAACAATGCTCTTCTGAGTAGTGTTGTGGTAAAGTCTTGTCAAATACACTAAAAAGACTCGATACATTTTTCCAAGACTTTAAAATACGAAGGCTTATTGAACCATCAAAGTTACTCGTATATTATTATGTTCTAAACAGTTTTCTGAATATGATTAAAATTGTATCGTCAAAAAATTATTCTGAGAATTGGTTCTATACTCTATTCTATTCTTTTCCCGGCACACTAGCGCCAAGTGCTAGAAAAGCACAACAACAAGACAAAACAAAACACAAGGTTTCTTCTTTCTTCAAACTTCTGGCTCCAGAATTCCGGCAATTTTGGGCGTTACCAAAAAATAAACAAGCTGTTTATATTGGAGTTAAATTATTCATTTGAGAGTTATTTTTTCAGTTTCAGGGAACTTCTGCAGTTTCTATTACACACTTGATATAATAAAGTAGAAGCTTAGCATAGTATGGGCATGAGGTCCGTAGAGATAAGATGCTTGTTACTAGGAGATGGTAGTGCAAAGATAAAAATCAAGAGGCCGGCCGAAGAAGACATGGGTAGAGGGTGTGAATAAGGAAATGGGAGAGAAAGGGGTGAGTCTAGAGACGATGGCTGACAGAGGAGAGTGGAAGAAAAAAATTTGCCGCACCTAGTGCGATTTTTTATAAATAAAACATGGGTCTGAAATAAAGTTACTATTATTATTTTCCAAAATTCAAACTAAGGTTCTGAACTATGTAAGACTTATTTATTTTATTTACTTATTTTGTGTGAGATATGCACCTAATTTTAATATTGTTTATCTAGCTATACGTATGTAGGTTATGTGCAAAAAAAGAATATAAAAGTACATACATTATTCAAAACAATATTTCAATCTGCCATAAACGTACGAGCTGGCAAGGTCTTAGTATGTAATTACATTTAGATAGATATAATACTAGTAGCTAGTTGTAATTTATAATAAGATTTAATAAGTAATTAGTTTATAACCTAGTGTACCTAGACATAAGTTTTTAAAAGGCGTGTTTAGCCTAAAAAAAACCTAGTATAGTAAGTTAATGTTGTATAGAATAAGAACACTGTACAAACATATTATAATAAGCTTATGATAATAAAGTATTTTCAAAATTCAAATTCAATATTTAAAATCTTGGGAATGGATTTGGACAAACGGGTCAACACTACTCAAGCAAGTACAAGTTTCTTACTTCTCCACCAATCAGAACTGGGGAGACTTGTTTTGTAACGAAAAACTGCTGAATCATTGGGATGTCACATAGAACTAAAGTATATTGAATAACAGTTAATAAACTATAAAATAAATCATATAAATTATTATATTGATCCCTTTTTATGAAAATCTTCGCATGCAACCAATTATTATTATTTTAACACAACTAATGACAATAACGAATATTATTTGACATTTTGATTTGCAGTTTTATTGAAAATTAATATATAATTTGACAAACTATATTAATAGCGTGCAGTCAGTGCTTAGTTGTACAATGTCAATTTTATATTTTTTGTTATTTAAATACTAAAGATACTCGTATTGTTCATATTTGCATCTAAAAAGTTAATTAGTCTTTTTTGTAAACATAAACTTTGAACGCAGGTAATTTTTTGCAACATAAATTAATCTCAATTCGTAACACTGGCGGATTTTAATTCAATTTATCCATCTTCAAGCTTCCTTCCTCTTGAGTTAAGTTTGCAAAAAAGGCGAAAAAGTTTCAATCGAGCAACTCGCATCGATCAAAGTCAAACCAGACTTTGAGTTAAGAAAGTGTCGAGGATGTACAGTATTGAAACCACTCCACGTCTTATTCTCAACTTTGTAAGAAAAAAATCTGTTTACAAAACTTAAGAACGCACAAACAACAAGCGTAAATTACAAATTTAGAAAACCCCCGAAACAACAATTTCTGATGGCTGTTTCTTCAAATCTTGGAATAAAAATGTATCATGATTTCTACTAATTTATCATGGTACAGCCTTTCCGTAAGGTTCTATCCGGAGTGGGCTATTAAATTAATTTTATGAGTGGTTTTTTTTTATTAGTTTTTAATCTTATTGTATTTGTGTTTTCAAATTACCTTCAATTAAAAATGTATCATGGTATATGATACTTATTTATCATGGTATATTCTACTTATTTATCAAGCCATATTCTACCAATTTATAATCGTATATCTAACTTCAAGCCCATATGGCTTGTCCGCAAATAAGTGACGGTCGCCATTTAAGATATTTTTTTTATCATAGCTAAGATAAACACACTTACGAGTATCAAAAAAAAAACACTAAATCAAAATCAGCTTATCCCTTTTAGAGATACGATACCATAGACAGATACATAAAGACACTCACACACAAACACTTCAAATAGAATAATAACAATTATAAAAAAATTACCACAGAAAAACTTTTAAACATTTGTGTTGCAACATGTTTGGTAATGAGTCTATTTTGAAATAAACATTACTACAATGTATAAAACTAATGGGAATTTGTGAAACGTACGCAATTCTTGCAAAAATATCACTTTTTTATATTTCTAATATTAGGTATACAGACCCCGCACTAAGCAAACTACAGTGTAAACTCTATATAACGACACTGAAGGGACTATGCATTTTATGGCGTTATAGAGAGTGGTCGTTAAATGGAGAGAATGTATCATTGTATAGAATACAAGCTTAACCAACTAAAGTCAATTGATTTTGACGCTTTAGAGAGTTAGTCGTTAAACCGAGTGACGTTCCTCCTGAGTCTTTTTTTCCCGAGAAGTACAATTTGGGGGTCTTTAAATCTAGAGTAAATAGGTTCCTTCTAGGCAAGCGTGATACATCTTAGACCACAGTCAAGCTTAACATCAGGCTAGCTGCGGTCTAACGTAAGCCTATTCATCAATAAAAGAAAATTAAAAAAAAAAAAGTTACCTACATGGAGTTTACACTGTACTTTTATTGGAGGGTCTGTGTACCCTCAATGGTACCATGTGTGTGCGTCTGTGTGTGAGAGTGCGAGACTTCAATCTTATGAATCCCCGTAGTTTTGTTATGAGAGGTTTAAAGACCACCAAGTTTCGAGATACAACTTTGCTCCACTTGTGACTACGAGACCCACTGACCGAAATATTTGTTCGCAGTTTTCTACAAGACTGTTATGAGACTAAAAGTTTTATTGTACTTGTTACTGTAGATTTACTGAAGAAAAAGTCTGAACAGCAAAAGCGTTTTACAAGTCCCATCGTAACTGACATCACTTTGGTTTGGAACTTTGCAAATTTTGCTAGCCTCGTGTCTTTGGGCATAGTTAGTACTTAATTTATTTATTTTTCTGCTAAGATTTAGTTTTAACAAACATGTTTTTGGAGAAAATAGTTCTTTAAGTCTTCTAATCTTTAGTTGCTAATAATGTATAACTTTTGCCTACAGAACCAAAATGATAAGAAAATAGAAGACATTGTAAAACTACGAGTATTAGACGCTGAAATCGCTTCACAATTTATTAAAACCTATTTCGCATAAATTTGTCCTACAAGTATTATGAATGCAAAAGTTTGTGTGTAAGTATGTATGTATGTTACATTTTCACACTAAAACGGCCAACCATTTTTATAAAATTTGGTGTGAAGATAGCATCAATACACAATGAAAATCCTGAGTTAATCGTTTATACATATGTATATCTAAAATTATAAGACTTAAAAAAGCTATAATATCGGGTTATGCAACACTGAATGTTACATAAACCTTGCCAGATCTTTATTATCTTATCTTAATTTAGAATATTTTTTTATTATATGTCAAATTGGCGGTATGGGATTAAACTGTCAAATTGGTGATAAAAGACACTTATTATACTGCAGGTGTTTGAAATTGCAAGTAGTAAAATATTAAAGGCTACATAAACGATTTTGGTCGTATTTCCTAAAACGTTATTAACTTGTGTAGAATTGGAAATAATGTTAACGTATATCGTGTGTGTTTTGACATTTATTTAATACTAGCAGTCATTTCCGGCTTGGCACAGGCTCTAAAATAACCCAAGTTGTACAGAGAAACAAAATATAGCTTTGTTACTCGGGAATAATGTACTGTAACCTTCTCAATAGTGGAAGAATTTTTCAAATCGGTCCTGTAGTATCGAAGCCTATTCGCGTCAAACAAACAAAGAAACAATCAAATTTTTCCTTTTTATACTATTGTTATATTGATTTATTTTATACCAAATCTATACCCAAATAGAAAATAAATAAAATTATGATAAAATGCGTTTTTTTTTACCACTTTGCAGCTAGGCATTTGACAAGGTGAAGTAAATCTTGTGTGGTACAACTAGCTCTCATTGAGGCTGCTGAAATACACTATTAGGTGCTTGGTGAGAGAATTTTCAACTTGACTTGAATTTTAAACTGAGGGTGGTTGCTAGCCAGGTGAGCACTAGAAAATGCTCTACCACCATTCTTCTGGTTTCCTCACGATGTTTTCTTTCATTGAAAACTGAAGCTCATCGGTGAAGATCTATACTACAGATTATTCTTGACTAATCTTTAGTATAGATCTCTAAAGATTATTCTTGAGATTATTTTGATGACCTCGTTGGCGTAATGGTTATCATGCCGGACTGCAAACCAGAAGGTTCCGGTTTCGATTCCTGGCATGGCCAACATCTTTGTGTTGAACTAAATTTTGTTAACTGTTGGTATGGGTGTTAAATATGTATTTATATAACAGATTTATGTATATATATATATATATGTAGTATATCAGTTGTGTTAGCAACCATAATACAAACTAGAAATGGTTCAGTAAAGGGTTAACCAGCCGTGTGTGAGATGTGTCCTAATATTTATTTTATGTAGTCTAAAAAGATGATTTTTAGAATAAATAAAGACTATTTTTATTCTAATGTGTTTCTATAGACTCAACAATGTTTTTCACAGCTTGTATAATCATTTGTCAAGTGAAGTACACGATGTGTTTTGCATAAGAAAACGCTGCACCGTTTCGGGACCATTCAGGGATAATCAGTCACGGAACACCTTTTGTACGAAGATGTTTTATATACATAGAGGGGAGGGACATTATGAAAACTGAGAGTGGCTTGGTGACAAAACATTACTTTAAAGCCCCCCCCCCCCCCTCCCCCCTAAGTTGATGCATCATATTGACTTGCATAATAAAAAATAAAGTCACTGGCAAAAATCATATCATGAACTTTTATGCTAATTATTAATTACACATTGTGCTAATTATGATTAAATACATTATTGTATGGGATCCCCCCTCAAATATGTATATTATTATTTTTTTAATTTAATATCATAGTTAATAAACATTTACATATTTTGTGAAAATTTACGTGTTTAGCAGCTACCGTTATTGATATATAGCAAAAATTACGAAAAAAAACATGATTATCGTATTGGACCCTATTTATATACTTTTTTAATTTTTAGTATTTGTTGTTATAGCGACACGTGAAATACATATGTTGTGAAAGTTTCTGCTTTCTAGCCATTACGGTTTCTGAGATACAGCCTGGAGACAGACAGACAGACAGCAGAGGCTTAGTAACAGGGTCCCGTTTTTACCTTTTAGATACTAGATAAAATAAAAAATAAGTTTAATGTTCTGTCGAAACATTAATCTTATTCTAGTATAAACATCACAGAAAGTTAGTTAGAAAACGTGTTAGGCCAATAAAAATGCTAGCCTATTATAGAGTAAAAAATAATCGAAAGGTTTCCTATAACTAAGATACTCTACGCTTTTGTACTCGTACCGTTCCTTTTAAGTCGTATCCTTTCTTGAACGGAGCAGTGAAAAAGAGTAATGACTGAGGAAATAGAGTTACAATCTTCTTACCCACATATTGTACTTTATTGCTAAGGTAAGAAGGACCATTTTCGATCAAACAAAAACTGTGAAGCAAATAATGCCCTAAAATAAAGTTATAGCTAGAGACAATGTATATTTTGTTGTACGCGAAAATATTCCCGCCAATAAATTAGAGGGATCTCGCAAAATTGTTGCTTTAGGTTGAAGGAAAATTATGTTTCGCGATACGGAGCTTAGAATGTGTAGTAATTAATTTTACAATGTCCCTGTTGATATTAAATACGTGACTTACTCAAAAGATTTTCTTGCTACTCTGCTTGGTGATGAATAAGAAGGAACTCTTTTAAAATCTTCAAACAGCCAGTTTTACACTTGTTTACTTATATTTTTGGAAAGAAGTTCCTTATCGCGCGCTATGAAAGGGGGCTAGACGGAAAAAAATCTTACGAAATGTTGTCACGACACTTTTTGCGCACGGTATGGCAACGTCGCATCTCCAAAAATTTGTTCGAAAGTCAAATACGGCTATCAATGAAATTATCATAGACAAAAGAAAAAAAAGACAGAGGTACTGTGTGACCGCACATGAGATAGCGATATTTTCGGACAATGTTGCCACTTTAGTAGAACTTTAGCCACTTTAGGAAATTAGGGTTAGGGTATACACATAATAAAGAAAAAGACTTCAGATTATATTTCTACGTTTTATTAATTTTTAAACAAAATCAGTTTATTGTACACATTCCTTACTCTTTATTTCCACGCTTCACAAAAACGTCACCCATAAAATGGTTGGAACAGATCCTGGAATTTTGCGTTGATTTCCAATCATAAAATATTATCTACCATATGCTTCTATCCAAATCTCTACAAGTTCAGCATTCGATGGAAATACTGTAAAAAAAATATTAAGAAATATAAAATACTAGAGGTTGCCCGCGGCCCGCGTGAAGGTCGCTTTTCGGGTAACCTGTGGAAAAACTCTATGGTATCCTATTCCCGTGCCAATTTTATGTACACTTTCCTCATTCGATTCCTGAGATCTAGTTAACCTCTGTTTTTAGCTACTTTGGTGATGATGCGAGCGATTTCTCCAAGCCATTATTTAAATATGTAACTAGAATACGTGAACCATACCACTAAGTGAACCATTTACTTAAATTCTAATTCAGAAGTATTTAATTTCAAAAACACAAAACTTTCCCTTTGAACTTTAAACCCCATTAGCATACCTAAATGCACTCCTGGCAAATATTTTTACGAATTTATTTTAACCATCAAAGAAACTACAAACATAACAACTTACAAGACTAACTAACTTAACTTGATAAATAAAGAATTTTCCATACAAACTTTCACCCCCCATTACAAACCCTTAGTTCACCCCTGGCAAAAAAACTTGATACCATTATTTTTAATTTTACATAAACAATAAATATTCCAAATAAATAAAAAAAAATCACAACCCTAAGACCAGCCGATTGGGCTCTGCGTTGTCTATAGATGAATGAATGAATGAATAAGTCAGGACAAAGAGTCTTATAGGACAGATAATTATATAATATGGTAACTTCATGTCAAATAACTGGGCTTAACTTCACTGGGCGAGCGCGGTCCACCTTAGATCACAATATCGCTTACCACGAGGAATATTGAGACTAAGCGCTAACCCATTTAGTGTAAAAAAAGCCCGACTAGCGAGCGAATATTTCGATGGAAGTAGATTAAATTAGTAAAAGGACTGTTTAAGCAATTCTCAAGTACAGTGCAAACGGTTTTTGTAAAACTAGGGTTAAAATTGAAAGTCAGATTATGACAACCCTTATTCAATTTCTTGTAGGTTATGTTTTTATTTTGCATTTGCATGTTTTACCACTTTGAAGCAGAACTTTACATCCAAATCAATAGTACTTGAATTAATCCTATTTAATTAATATTTGGATTGATTTTAGAAGATATATTGTATATAAAAAAGGCCAGTACCAACCTGTGAAATGTAACATCACATAAACCAGGTTCTGTTCTATTCTAATAACTCAAAATACAACACTGCACCATTCTGTCGATGTCCAAAACTATTCACCGCGCGAGAATAACACTTACACTTGAATTTAAACGATATTTTTTCGAAAAAACACAAAATTCTCAGAATCGCAGTAATGTTTGACACCGAAACTGACAAATATGCTGGTGTCAAACAGTTACAGCGACAGAGAGAAAAACAGTATAAGCCTTTCTCTTTCACGCATGTTATTTTTACATATGGCTGTTTCGCTGTTGAGTAAAAGAGATGGAAATGTGACTCCGTCTATTGCCTTCTCTGTCTACGGAAATTATTCACTAATTGACAACAGCGCCATTCGTTTCAGGTGGAGTTGCGATTGAGCCTACTGATTAAGTTTATATTACATTATATTGTTAATAATAATAAAAAAAATTATAACTTAAAAAAACAAATATTACTATCCCTTCACTAATTAATCGAAAAGAACTTCGTTCTATCCGGATGTTGATGATCCCTTGACACTTCTCAAGTTTTTTTTAAATGCAAGTCAGTGAATAGCAGTTTTAAATACATTTATAAATAGTTACTTTCGAGTAGCGCCTGTCATCCGCCAATCCGCACTTGGCTAGCTTGGTGGTGTATGGCCTAATATCTCTCTTCTCGTGAAGAGAAAGCCCCGAGTCGGTTGATTAAAAGTAGCGCCTGTAACTCGGTTAACTACAATGATTTGACGAAATCTTTGAGGAGCAACGGTCGATGCGTACAGTTCTCGGATGGATAGCTAACCACAAAACTGTTTTGAAAAAAGTGACATTTTCGCTACCGGGTGGTCGTATGACACGTTAAATTGTAGGTCCCAGCTATTAGTTTAAGTACTAGCAGTCGCTAAGCAAAGTCAGAGGCTTTCGGGTGGCTTGAATATTTGACACTAGAACTTGACCACTTAGCTCATACGAAGAAGAAAAATAGGTATAACAAATAAAAAAAAACTAAGGATACTCTTTGGCAGACGTTTCTAATCCGATACAAATAGAATCGTTTATTTGAATCCACAACACACTATTTCATTTCAAAGCAAATCTATTCCTTTGACACATTCGATTCTAGAAAAAATAATATCACTTTGTAACACGTAAATCCAATACTTTTCCGCACACAAACGTACAGAGTTACGTAAAAAGAGTAAACAAATAAGCGCAAAAAAAATACATATTATATAAAACTTTGAAAATTTATAAGACAAATTTTGAACAAAATAAGATAAAAAAAAGCCAATGATAAAGTATTTTAGGGTATTTGTTTACTTATCTTACTAATATAATAAAAGCGAAAGTTTGTGTGTGTGTATATTTGTTACTTCTTCACGCGGAAACGGCTGAACCAATTTTGATAAAATTTGTTGTGAAGACAGGTTAGACCTTGGATTAACACATAGGTTACATTTCATCCCGGATTAACACGGGTAACACCGCGGGGCGCAGCTAGTAGAAAATATTTAACAATTACATGTTTCACAATCTTTTTTAACATTTGTTTGCTTCAAAATATGTCCAAGAACTTTGAAAAATAATTGCTTAAATATGATAACACTTTAACTAACATCGTCGTCTCAAACATGGCACTAATTCAAAATTGTGTAAGTTGCTGATATCAGCGGACCTAAAGCCATTTTTTAAAATGTTGGCATTCGTTACCTATAACCCTGTAGTATAATAATATTATATTCAAGATGACAATTCAAATAGCAAAGTAAATTATTCATAGATATCTGTAGACCTCATGATAAGGAATAGTATTCAGCCACAGAAGAAATCTAACTCTGTATTTAACATTTGGATAATTTGAATAGGTTTTTTTGGGTCTTGATAGATTTATTTTGCACTTTTTGACGCACTTAGGTTGTTTATTTCAATAAACATAATCATCACCAACCCGTGTACTGCTATAGTTATAGGCATATTTAGTAATACATATAATTTTTTTATTAATTTGGATTTGAGTAATTGTTTATTGTTAATTAAATAAGACAAGACAAGAACTGAAAAATATGACGTGACATGACGTGGCGTGACGCGACGTGACGTGAGGTGACGTGACGTGACGTGAGGTGACGTGACGTGACACGACGTGACGTGACGTGGCTTCTTGGGCTTAGGTTTGACCGCAGCTCATGACTGCAGCTGATGTTAAGTTTTACTGTGTTCTAAGATGTACTTACTGTACACACTTACCTAGAAAGAATCTATTAACTCTAGATTTGAAGACCCCCCCCCCCCTAAATTTTACTTCTCATGAAAAAGAGCCTCAGAAATAGAGTTCCAAAGCTTTATGCGAAATTTTGTAATTACAACTATGAATCAATGTATCTTACTCTGTTACAAAGCATAAGTATAAGCTGCCCACTATAATACGTTCCCATTGCTGGGGTTCGGGGCCTTCTCTGACAAGGAGGGACATATAGGCTATAATCCACCACGCTGGCCAAGTGCGGAATGGCAAATGACACACATCTTCGGATATTGTAGTCCTCAAACATGTCAGTTTCCTCACGATGTTTTCCTTTACCGTAAAACGTGTGCAAATCCACACATAACTTGATAAACAAGTCATTGGTAGTGGGGCTGGGATCGAACCACCATTACTCTGTTACTTCGCTAAAATTTTATTTATTAGCAATCAAGTCAAGTCTGCAGGTTCACCTTATAAATTAATATCAAATCTGTGCAACCCTAAAGACAGAGTTGGGTAAACTTCCAAGGTACTCCAGAGTCGCTTCTGACAAGTTTTCTTATTAATTTTTGAGGCCTACCCCACCTCTTGTTTTGGTGTAACTCGTTTTAAACTGGGGAAATGAGAAGGAAAATTTATGAGAAGGGTTAAACTTGGTTATTAAGATACAAAGTAAATTGAGGATCGTTTTGGTTTAGTTTTGGGCTTCATTTGTGGGGTGTTTTTAATATGATACCCAGTCTGTCGCCAGTGCGCCACCAACTTTGTATTGGTGGCGATTCTGACGTTCACACGACTTAACTAAATTTTAAGTATATCCGTCCCTTTTAATCGTTAGTTATTAGAAAGAAACGACACGATCTGAGCCTTAGACAACACAAATAAAGTCACGTTAAATATGGAAAATGTAGGTAGTTATAAAGCTCATATAATTAGGTGGGTTCTAAAACGTCTATATTTTCTATATTCGACGTGACTTTAGTGGCTTTGTCTATGTTTCAGATCGCGCCATCTCTTTCTAGTTACTAATGATGTAAAGAGATACCTAAATTTAATTTGGTTTAGTCGGTTGTATGCCAGAATCGCCACCATTATGATTTAATTTTGTTATATTTTTTACAAAAGTCAAAGTCAAATAATATATTGCTAACCATAAGGAGCCCGCTATAAGTAAGTACCTACTGCTGAGACTCAGAGCCTTCACTCGTAAAGACAGGGCACGCTAAGATGATAAGGTGATGTATGATATGTATTTTATATACAATGGATATAAGCTTGATTTGGACACACGTTTTCGGATTTTAAAGTCTTGAGAGCATGCATCAAGACATTCCTCATCATCATCAGCCTATATCTCCACTGCTGAATATAGGCCTCTTTCTTATGCCAGTAAATACGATCTTGTGCTCCACGGACCCATAGCGTTCCTTCTATGGACCGGATGTCTATTGTCCATCGTCATAAGACATTCCTATAATAATATATTTACTAGCTCATACTAGTGAATATTTTTAACATAACTTAAAAAAAACATGTCATATCCGATTAGAACAGGACTCCATCGTTAATCAGGTGAGCTGTCGCTAACTCTCGACGCACTACAACAATTCACCATGATCTTAAACTAGTTATAAATTAAAATCACCGACTTATCGTATAAAATATCAAATAGAATTGCAGAACTAAGCTGTTTACTCGCCTGTCAGATATTTGCATTGGAATAGATAAACATATCACCTGTATATGCATACGGTGTTGCTGTGTCTTCAATATTTGATATGGCTCACGTCGATGTTGGTTTGAATTGGTCTAATAGAATTGACCAGTAGCTAGCGCAAGCAAAGTAGAAAAATGAATTAAGTATAACTATTCAGAGTTTTGTTAATCACGCAGTGTGTGTTACTTTCAAGATAAAGTGAAAATAAATCAAAAAGTCAAATTAATTTATTGCATCATTATGGTATACATAAGGTCTTGAAAGTTATTTATTAGGTATCATATAATGGACTGAAGTAATATTATATCACATGAAGTAATATTAGTTACTCGTATAACGGACTTAAATTACAAATAATAATGCTATTAATATCACGTGACATAACGTCATAATGGCTTCACGATTTATTTTTATTTTTTTACTCAAGTCTTTTTCATCATTATTCAATATGCAACATAGCGTCATAATGACTTTACGATTTATTCTAACGGTTTTTTTTTTCTTTATTATTCAATTACATTCTCAATTTATTGCCGCTCGTTTCTACTTCTTTTGATATTTGTAAAAAAATATTTTCAATATTTGCACGAACAAACGATCACACGTACTTATAAAACGTTGGAAATACGTCCAACGGGTTTTGACGCATTACGAGTGTAATGCGTCGAAACCCGTTGGACGTATCAGGGACGAACACGCATAGTCACCAATTTCCTTCAAAAAATTATCCGTAATTCAACCGTTATATTATACAAGTACGGTGCAACTAACTAAACCACATCAAACGAGGCACCGCAAGAATGCGAATATGCATGACGTTTGCAGATTATTGAGACTGCAACCGGAGATAGGAAATAATCCTGACGTAGGCGGTGCCTGCTGGCAGTGCCTTCTGGCAGTGCACGCGGCACTGGCTTACTGAGGCAGCAGTGGAGTTAGGTTTCACTACAAATAACATTCGATTTATAGGAAACCAAGCAAAATACATGCTTGCAATCTTTTGTATGTGGTCGAACTCGCGAACTCGTCTGCCGTCGCACGTACAGAAAAAGAAGCCTGTATATTTTTAACATTTTATGGCCAGGTCTTTGACCACAAGTCAGCAGCTCTCCAGCACCTCCAGTTTAAGGTAGAGCACGCCTAGTTTGGAATGAATGGCTCTCAAAGAGGTTGCGGAAGCTTGGACTCTTTTTTTTTCAAACTTGATGCAAAGTAGCTAGGCAGTTGAGCACTAGGAAATATCCTATCACTATGCTATGTTTTTCTATCGATGTTTTCTTTAACCGTAAGCTCGAACTCGTTAGCGGAAATCGAACCCAAAACCTTCAGGACGTAAGGCAGCTGCACGCCCAACTGAACTGTCTATGCTTCTTATTTCTAAATCCGCGAGTCGACTGTAGATCACAATATTTCTATTATTAGATCAATAATGGTCAAGCGCAAAATTATATGGTGTCAAAAAAAGGTAGGTAGGTAGGGTGTCCTGAGCAAACATCCGGTTAATATATCAATAAAAACATTTAGCAACTAATACAAACAAATATAATGGTAGCTAAATACACAATAACAAGAGGAATTAGCAAATAAAGTTAAACAATAATGTTTTGCACTTTATGATCCTTATTTCATTTGAATTGTCAGAAGAAATAGCCCAATAAAGTTCTATCCAAATACCCGTTTCAATTATTTAACACTTTCGAAATAACTTCGCTTTGTAATGAAGTAATAAAGAATTTGAAATCTCCTTTAAATTGTAGGAAGTAACAGGCGAAAGCTATAATAACTAAATGACTTTGAAGCTGTTATGTTCTACCAATTTAAACAGTTGCCAAAGTTTAACTTTTTTTAAATAAAAAAACATGTTCTAGACAAAAATGGTATGAAAGAAATGTATGAATATAGTAGGCTATAAACTAAATAGTTCTTTTTCTTTCTGCTATCTTAGTGAACAAGTTCATCGAAAACGAAGAAAAAAATAAGTAAAAACTATACAACAAGCCGTACTTCAACATTTTAGTACTCGAAGTATTTTTTACCGTGTAAGATTTATAGCGAAAAAAACTGTATAAACAGATTTTGCCTTTATCTTCACCTTAAACGAGCTTGCGTTTAATCACAATTCACTTAATGGCAACGGATATTATTTCTCACATTTGTGGTTTATACATTAGATACGTAAAACCTATTATATTATCGCAATAATATCATATATATAATAATCTAATGTTTTTTTTATAAAACACAAGATACTGCCTCCAAAGTCTAAGGCTCCTTGGTAAATCTAAACGACTGCAGCGCATGCATCTCCCTTTATGAGTTCTTAAGTCTATTTGATATCGGGCGTTGAAAGAAATTGCATCCGTAAATTTAAAACGGTGCAGAATGGGGAGTAGGAATCTGTTTTAAGGCTGGATTTCCTATGTCCTTTTATTGAAACTTTAATTTTGCTTTTCTGTGAACAGAATAATCAAATTTTAGAGGTGTTTTAGGATCTTTGTCTTAGCGTATCAATCGGTAACTTTTTATATACCAAGACTTTAAAAAAAAAAACAATAAAAATTCAAGAACAGGAACCAATTTGTTAAGTATAAACACAACAACGGTTTTAAATATTTTTATCGGAATTCATAATAAAGTTCTTTGCTATACAAACAAAACAAAGACATAGTCTAAGTAAAATTGGTTAACCTTTTTTTGCTTTCTTCTAACTACTGTATAAAACCAAATAAACACAATAACATTACCTATTCCATTATGATTTTCTTATTATTAAGTATCTGACATATTCTTAACAAGCCAGAAAGGCACAGCACATGCAACGGAACTCATAAATCAACAACGCTAGAATATGAAATAGCCTACAGTTTTATACCTACTAAAGTAGTAATAGTGTAAGCCTATCTTGATAGTCTCGAAAAGTGTATAGTCCAGTTTAAATGTGAAATAAATTGGTACTATTGTTTACATTTAAATTACTTTCTAGTGAATATGTTTTGTTCTTTTTTTAGGGTCCCTTAGCTAAACGGTGAAAACGGGACCTTTTACTCCTAGCACTAGCCTCTGCTGTCTGTTTGTCTGCCTGTCACCAAGCTGTATTTCAGAAGGTATGATAGCTAGAAAGCTGAAATTTTCAAAAGTTATGTTTTATCCGTGACGCTAGAACAACAAGAGCTCAAAATAAAAAAAATATTATAATATGTAAAATAAAGATAATGAAATTTATAAGATAAATTTATCTTACTAGTATTATTTAATTATTATCATTGCAATTTAAAGTCAATTTACAATAACTTGTGTCAGAACTGTAGCCGCCAGCCACCTCAGTCGCACCGTCCACTCTTCATCTGCCGCGGCGGAGGACGCTGCCTGTCGGAAAAGCAGAGGTTGGCCATAGCTATTCAGCGCGGTAATGCAGCGAGCGTGATGGGCACCTTTGCACCGGGGGCGACCAGGGGCGGGTTATTTGATTAGTATTAGTTTTAGTTTTTAGTGTGTGACATTTATATTGATATTTAAATAAAGATTGGATCTTACCTTTCAGAGTATCATTGCAGGGCCGGTGAAGAAGGTCTATTCAATCTGAAACAATTTAACACAGTTTTCGGTTACCTATTAAAATTTACAAAGTAAAATTAATTTAGTTTCGGTATAGTATTTAATTTGAGTAGGGTTTTAAGTACTTTAGGGTAAGCGGACTTAAATTCTACAATGTTAAATTCTACAATAGAGTTTTTTGTTTCAACATCAATTATATTCATGTTCAGATGAATTTATATTATTTCTTAAAAATCTTGATAAGCATAACCTTCGACCGTAACTTAACTTCTAGAGTTGCGTCCGATCACCTTATTTAACCGAGCTACAAGTCCTTGTCAAAATTAGCCCTTTTTACACGCTTTATATTAGCTTCACCTGTATGTTTGTATGTTTGTAACCGACTTCTTTGGGCGCGATTTTGATCCACTTTAAACGGCCAGATTTCGTTGAAACTTTGTAGATTTATTGAGGACCGATGACAATGCACTTATTTGATAAAATTATTAATTTTTGTATTTTTGTTTGTATGTTTGTTTGTAACCGACTTCTTTGGGCGCGATTTTGACCCACTTAAAACGGCCAGATAAGCGTGTTTTTTAGTTTTTTTAAACTACTTTTATTATTTAATAGTTAATCAGCTAAATGTTAACAATTTGAATACAACATTTACTCAAACATTGTATTTGTTACGACAATCCCAGCGGAAGTATAAAGGTTAGCAATTTTGTCAAAGATATGGCTTTGGAATAACCGGTTTAAGCCAGTTAACGACTCGTCGTAAACCTATGCACCTGAACCGATGATATTTTTAAATGTGTTGGTCACAATGTAATGTTTTAATATAAGTACGATATGGGTTGTATGTTGGTACAAATACAAATCATTAATTGAACACCAAAGTTACAAGTCAAATAATATGATATCTAAGTATATGATATGTATTAATGTCAATTTTCACTTCTAATTCTAGTAACATAATATCATTACAATAATAGTATATGATATGAATCAGATGTAAATTTTCATAGGTAGGGCATATTCTAGTATTTGCCTAGATAGCTACCACCCTTAAGTCAAAAAATTGATCTCCTAGCACCAAATAGTGTATTCCGGCTGCCTCTTTGAAAGCCAGTTATTTCAGACTAGGCAAGCTTCATCAACATGAGTTAGTTATAGAAGGCCAGAGGGCCTTACTTTGGACTTCTGTAACTAACTCTTGTTAGCATCGCATGTTGTGGTTACTTGCTGTTCAAATGCCTAGCTGTAAAGAGTATAAATAAATATCATAATTTATCAATATTAAAGCCGACCGAATCTAGAATCCTTGAATTATGGTTATTAATGGGATTTTGGTCTTTCCCTTCTTCTATGCACAAGGCTGTGTATGGCCCAGCAAGTGCTAGAGGCTTTATGTGATAAGCAACGTGTACCGTACTTATAGCTTTTTTTAAGTGTACATGCCTTAAATTTAGCACTATGCTTACATGGACGATTGACGACCTCGTTGGCGTAAAGGTTACCATGCCGGACTGCTAATCAGAAGGTTCCGGGTTCGATTCCCGGCCCGGTCAACATCTTTGTGCTTAACTAAATTTGTTGGCTGTGGGTCTGGGTGTTAAATATGTATTTATATATAATATGAATGTATGTATATGTAGTATATCAGTTGTGTATCAACCATAATACGAGCTAGAAATGGTTCAGTATGGGGCTAACCAGCCGTGTGTGAATGTGTCAAAAAAAAATTATTGAACAAAAATGAGAGGGAACATAAACCACTGCTACTCAAAAAACCTACTGATATACAAAAATATACTGCAAAAAACATATTTTAACATAAATATTACATAACCGAAATGACCTGTTACTATTGCGTCTAAAACCAAAACTACCGGTTACAAATCAAAAGGCAATCTAATAATTTGGGTAGCCCCTCGAGGCTAGTTCGGACAGTTTGATTACAATTTACGATCGACCTAGGCTATTCAATACCTCAGAATAATACCCCTAGGTTTCTCCAAACCTAGTGACTTGAGGAATGACCTCTGGCTGATTAAAATTCACGAGCACGAATTCCTAATTGAAAGTTTTAAGTTGTGTGAAAGGTGAAACAAATTTCGATCAATATAACAAATATTTGGCCGAAATTTGTTAGCTAGTTTGGCAAGCTTGAAAACAAAGAAAAGGAACTATTATAATTTAAAAATTGTAATCGAATCGGCTTCGTTAAAAAGATTATAGTGGTGATAATTATTCAGTTACTTAACTGCTTTCTTCTTTTACAGCTAATTTTTTTTTTAATTATCCTACCCCGACTAGTGAGTGTCTGGGGCCTGATCTACGCTTAAACCTTTCATACCAGTTCTCGCTTTTATGATTCTCGCACATTCATTCTTCATACTTTGTCTTTCTTTCATCCTTTATAGCTTATTTCATTCTCTACTTTTTTTACATGTAGGTAAAAAAAATATTTTTGGAATTCTCATCAATTCCAAGTCAATTTTACAGGTCTAGCTATCTTCTGTCAAATAATCGTTACAATCTTGGGGACTAATATTGTGGATTCCAACTAACAAATCCCAATTTAAACTAAGAAACATAAATTTGAAATTAGCACTTATCCCACAAGGCTAGAACTTTACAAAACATCCAAACAACAAGAGCCCTAGAGAGTTTTGGTATCCAATGCTTTGTTTTCCAAGCAACAAGGTTCAAAGTCCCAAATCAATATTTGACCCAAAACTTCACAAAGTAATTCCGCAAAAATGATCCGGCCTAAATCCTGCTAAAATTTCAAACAAAGTGAGAGACGCGTGAAGCGAAGGGAGAATTGTTTCTTATCAAGCTATGGAAGAACAAACATATAACATACAAATAAGTAGATATAGGAGTACATACTCGAACTGAAGTCGTCAACAGGACTTTGGCTTAGACATAATAAAAAAAAAAAAAAAAAAAAAAAACACGCACTAAGAGTATTTTCTAAGGAATTCAACAGTGTTGGCGATTTTGGCGTAGAAAAGTAGTAGTAGTAATCTTAGAGCTGATATTTTAAAATCGCCTAAATTTGGCGTGATTTTAGTTCTCTTATTATGTACATACATATATGTACTCGAAGACCATCTGACCAGGCAAACGTTGTTTTGCCTTATTTTGTAAAATACATTTTATTATTCTTCTTCTTCGTATGCGCTAAGTGGCTAATCTCTGGCGTCAAGAGTTTTTAAGCTGCTTGGAGGCCTCTGACTTGGCTTAACGACTGCGACTAACGGACATACAAGTTAACGTATCGTCCAACTCACGGTAGCGCCTAGAAGAAAATGACACCTTAAAAAAGACAGTCTTGTGCATGGTCACCCATCCAAAGACTATGCGTATCGTCAGTAGCATAACCTAGGTAATCGCGTCAAATCACCTTTAGTTAGCTGAGCTACAGGCGCTACTAAGAAGTATAATAATATATTATAAACTTCTTTTTAATCAACATCATTGGGGATATATTATTACGACCTGACATGCCAGTTGTTGTCCTATGAGATTGGCCGTCATGTAAAATTCTATAATGTTATCTACATAATAGGTAAAAAATAAATTTCGAAATGCCATCATTCATATTAAGTGGTTTTCATAAATTTTGAACAATTTACACAATATCTCCTATTAGTATAAGATCCCAGGGCCCCCAGACGTTACTTATTTTTGAAGTAACGAATTTTACGGTATTGACACTCTTCTATGTGTTTGAGAGTGTGTGTGTACTAACTAGTTTGACTAGGCGGCCCGTTCACAGGTAGCAGGTAACAAAGGTAGACAAAAACATAACTTACTTTTGTTAAATTCGAAGTGCTGATTTTTATATATGTCACATAGAATATTATTAAAAATAATTATATCATATTGACAGACCGTTTCTGTGGGCGGTAATTTCTCCCAGACGCTTGAAACCTCATAAACAAATTACCGAACTTTTGTTATATTCGAAGTCTTCTGCTTTATATATGTTGTTTGGGGGGTTATTTTAATACCTTTTGTGTACAGCCAGACCAATCCGAAGGGCCAAACATTCTCCCAGACACAATCAAAGTTCCGCTGTAAGTGCGAGTGTAGGGGCATTATGCAAGCGCTTGAGCGTGAGCGAGAGCAATATATTAAGTTTTCAGAACTACTCTAGTAGTTATGAGGTGTTTAGTTGTTCATTGTGTGTTAGACATGCGCAGAATGTGCCACTAAAATGAAAAGATATGTACATATCTTTTTATATCAGTGAACTATATCTTTCTTTTAGTTCAGTAGTTCATTTAGTTCAGTACTAGTTTTCTTTCAATATTTCATTCAGGGCATCGCATCTCTGTCACCTTGGGATAGAGATGCGATGCCCTGAATGAAATATTGAAAGAAAACTAGTACTGAACTAAAAGAAAGATATAGTTCACTGATATAAAAAGATATGTACATATCTTTTCATTTTAGTGGCACATTCTGCGCATGTCTAACACACACTGAACAACTAAACACCTCATAACTACTAGAGTAGTTCTGAAAACTTAATATATTGCTCTCGCTCATGCTCAAGCGCTTGCATAATGCCCCTACACTCGCACTTACAGCGGAACTTTGATTGTGTCTGGGAGAATGTTTGGCCCTTCGGATTGGTCTGGCTGTACACAAAAGGTATTAAAAAACCCCCCAAGCAACATATATAAAGCAGAAGACTTCGAATATAACAAAAGTTCGGTAATTTTTTTATGAGGTTTCAAGCGTCTGGGAGAAATTACCGCCCACAGAAACGGTCTGTCAATATGATATAATTATTTTTAATAATATTCTATGTGACATATATAAAAATCAGCACTTCGAATTTAACAAAAGTAAGTTATGTTTTTGTCTACCTTTGTTACCTGCTACCTGTGAACGGGCCGCCTAGTCAAACTAGTTAGTACACACACACTCTCAAACACATAGAAGAGTGTCTATACCGTAAAATTCGTTACTTCAAAAATAAGTAACGTCTGGGGGCCCTGGGATCTTACTCTATATGTGGAGTTATCCAGATGCGTTATTCTCATGTATAAGCTATATTATTGTGACGTTGCTTTCAAAGCCATTTGATAGTAGTAGCATGAACAAGGAACAAAATTTCATACATACAAACTTTCGCGTTTATAATATTAGTAGGATTACCGGTGTGTATTCCGCTCACCGGTGGATATCGGATGCGTGCCGACCCTCATCCGACGTCGAATTTAATTGCTAATCACCCGTACGATAGAATGCGAGATTAGCCTGATGTAGGGTTAACAAATAATGCTATATTCTTAAGACTCTTTTTTTACCCACTTGACACACAGCTGGTCAGCGCCATGGTATACTATTACTAGTTCGTATAATGGTTGCATAAATACTTTATAGGGTTTTATATTTAAAACCCAGACCACTGATAAAATAAAAGAAAAAGTTTGGACTAGTGTTTTTTTTTTATGTTTATTAATTTGTTATACAGTAAAACTAGGTACAAATACAAAATACAAATACAAATATTTTTTATTTACGATAAGGTTGTGTACGTACAATAAATATGCGATAAGAGTGGGGTAAGTAAATTTTGTGGAACGTTTTTGGGACGCTGTGCCCCGCGCTAAGTATCTTGCGATCCTGTGCTGCGGGGCTACAGTTTTATTGGTATTTTACCAATAAAGAGCACAAGTTAGTGGGACTCTGGCTAAGTTGTATCCCTAGTTTGGAATAACTGGCTGTCAAGGTGGCTCCCGTAATACACAGGTGCTCGGAGACAGATTTTTCAACTTTTTTTTTAACACACACGGCTGGTTAAGCCCATACTGAACCATTTCTAGTTCGTATTATGGTTGCTAACACAACTGATATACTACATACATATACATAAATATTTAAAATAGATACATATTTAACACCCAGACCGACAGCCAACAAATGCAGTTCACCACAAAGAAGTTGGCCGTGCTGGGAATCGAACCCGAAACCTTCTGATTGGTAGTCCGGCAAAGAAGCCAACGAGGTCGCCAATAAAAATACAAGTGACTTGCGTTAATACTCTTACGTACGTTATGATATTTTTATTTGAAGCCATGACAGTTCAGTCAGACGTACGGCTGCTTCACGTCCTGAAGTCAGGGATTCATTCCCTTCCAATGATCTCAAGCTTTTGATGAATGAAAACATCGTGAGAAAACTATAGCAAGGTGATGGAGCTTTTTTAGTGTTCCTCTAACTAGCAATCACCTTTAATGAGGAAAATCTGTCGCTTGGCACCTAAATACCTAACAGTGTGTATCGGCAGACGTCTTAAAAGCTAGTTATTCCAGACTAAGCATGCTCCACCTAAGGCCGGAGTGTCGCTAACTCGTAAAACTAACTCACTCGTAATGTACTTACTATTAATGTTTGACTAGTTAAATCAAATTAATAGATATTTTTTTTATTCTACTGTAGAGACTTATTAGTTCTTATGATAGCAATAGAAATTTTTGTGTGAAAATTTAAATTGCCCTATCGCAATATAGAATTTCCTTTTTTTTTTACTATCGAGGTTCATAAGATATATTCCTAGTGCCAAACATACTGAGGCACAGATGAGCAGTGGAATCTTAACAATGTGAAACCCTAATAAAAAAGAAAATAGTAAAAATTGAACATTATTTCGGTTGACACTGAGAAACCTAGGTGTGGCCTTATATTTTATTCAGTACATATTTAGTATATTAAATTGACAAATAAAAACGTCTAAATTCTCACATTTTGGGTTTCTATATTAATTTAAAAAAAATCTCTTTCCTTCGTAACTCATGGTCACTAATTCACAGAGCACAAACATTCAGTACATATTTAATATAATAAAATGACAAATAAAATAGTTTGAATTCTCATATTTTGGTTTTCTATATTAATTAACGCTACGATAAAAGATGGACACTAATAGCAACCAGGTGGAGAGGTCCCACTGGGAAAAGGAATGTAGGGAGACCGTTAAAGGGATGGAAGGACGATATAGTCGAAACAGCAGGGAAAGACTGGCTGCTCAAGGCAAAGGACAGAGGAAAATGGGACAAGCTGGAGGAGGCCTTCACCCTAAGAGGGGTCCAACTTAAAGATTGATTGACTAACATTACTAACAACTAGCCTACAAAAAAGACCACTAACAATCTTACTAACAACATTTGCATTGTAAAATAAGTAAACATGTTGGAAATAAATGGCTTTATTATTATATTAATTAAAAAAACTCTTTTCTTCATAACTCATGGTCACCAATTCACAGCGCACGAACATACGTACTATGTAACTACAGTTATGATAGGGGTACGTGATAAATGTTATTAATTGTTGTAAGGGTTTCCGAATTGGCTTTGGCCAATAGAGATTTGTCGTGTATTTCATAGTTCTCGTAGGTTACGTAAATATCCCAATGGACCTTAGAAATGATACACGAGGGCAATGAACTTTAGTATGTTGATTTGTTAGTATTATTATATTGCGTTTGGGAAATTTGTGGAGATTGGAATTAAAGGTTCGGAACCACTAGATAAGTTGCAATCGCTCTAAGTTTTTCTTCAAATCGATATCATCAATTGACGTGTTTTTTTTTACTGGTAATGGGCTTGCGATTGATCGCAATTCACCTGATGGTAAGCGATATTGCGATCTAAGGTGGAGCGCGCTTGCCCAGAAGAAACTGCTATATTATAGTTATCGGAGAACAGGGGATTTGGCAAAGAATTACACACCTTGGCGGTTCACACAATGAATGTGGAGGCAAACCGCTTAGTACGCGACTTAGGCACCTCCACAGTATAACGATGCCGCCTTGGTGTTTCCCTACTCGTCCGATGGAGTATATTTGGAAGTGACGTAAGCTATCGAAAAAGTCTGTTGACAGTCTACGTTACTGTATGGGAAATGATGTGAAATGTATAGGTATTTAAGTCATTTTACGATATTGCATCAAAGCGATATTGGAAACAATGAGATTTCGGTTAAAAATCAAATGAGTAACAGGATGCACAAATCAAGAGTCGACTGAAAAAAAAACGTATTCCAATTAGCCTGAAAAATCAAGACATTATTTAGTAGAGTTTGTTTTTTCAAAATATGATTTGTGATCTGCAATAAAAATAATTTTATTTCATTTATTCAAAGTATTCGACGCTGAGAAGTTGGTTCCCTAATAGAGGTTATGCATTAATAATAAGAATATGAAACTGGTGTATAGCCACTATATTATAGTAATTGAACACCTTCCCAATATAAATGTTAAAAAAAAAAACTTAAAAAACTGTCTTGTACAACGAGCTTACTATAGTATTGACGAGTTTATTAAATGTAAAAAGAAACGTTACTACGAAGATAACGGTTGCAATTTAATTGAGACATAATATTAATAAATTAGATGTTATTTGTTTTAATATTTGACATCAGGGATTAATGTCAAATTAAAATTTTGATTATTTATTATTCATATTTGATATTGTGTATGAATTATGCATTAATATTGTGTTTTAACGTAAACTGATCTATAATTTGACAAATTATAATAAAATGTTTATCTGTTTATATGACTACTAAATACTGATACAGAGAAATAAATTAGTTAATTTACACTACACATGTGTTCCAAAAATGCAAAACCAAATATGCTCCAGCCAACTGTTTACTTTGTTTTCACATAGTAACAAGTAAAAGGTTATTTAAACAATATCAGTTCAACTACATTACTTCACTATAAAACAGGGGCATTTTTCATGGCTTTGCCACTAACTAGGTCGTCGTAAACACAAGGTATCATAAACACCAGGATCTCGAGGGTTGAGGTATAAAATAGAGCCAGCTAATAGGCACTAAACTATGTTTATGGTCATAATTGTGACGTTGTAGAGAATGATAAGGTTTATAAAAATATATTTTACAAAATCAAATTTACAAAAATTTACAAAAAAAATTGAGTTGTCAGTTGCGTGAAGTTTTCGACGGTTAAGTATAATCCAGAGGTAGAATAAGCAAAAAACAAAATTTGTTGGCTTCAATTATTTTTGTGAACTGGTAGAGAATGATAAACTTTTTTTTACTATATTTTAGCAAAAATATTATTAGAAAAACCGGCTTAGTAAAAAAATATTTTTAGAAGTTGTATGGAACCGCTACAGAGGACCTTTTAAAAGCATAAAACAAACTTGAATACTTTGTTACATTTTGTAAAAAAAATCGAATGAATCGAATTTAAAATTAGAATTATACACATTTCGAGATGAATGGGATTTATATTATACTAGCTGACCCGGCAAACGTTGCTTTGTCTTAATAATTATTTCTAAATATACAGTAGCCAATTCTCAGACCTACTGAATACGCATATAAAATATGGAAAAAATCGGTCAAGCCGTTTCGGAGGAGTACGGTAACACACTGTGACACGGAAATTTTATATATAAGATTTCTATTATTGTCTTGCTTTTGTTTAATAATTTTTTATGTTAATTGTAAAAAGTGCATGTACAAGTTTTTAAGATAATAATATAATAAACGTAGACTGTTTGGCTAGAATGCTGTAAGTTTTTGTTTATACTTAAATATATGAATAAATGAATATGAATGATTCTTTAAACTGTATAGGCGTCTACTACTTGTCTAAGTACAGTTGTAAACCATATAAGAGACTCGAAAAGTACCAACATCATAGCTCAGCCAAATTATCAAAATAAATGTCACATCTCTAACAGCCAAGTTTTTGCACTCAGTAAAAATCCAGCCAGGTGCACGGATATCGATGATGTCCTTTTGATTGGGAAGTTTCAAAGCGGATTTCCATCGGAAAAGTTTACTTTTGCTGTGGATTCGCTAGATCACTGAACTTTTTGCTAACTTTACTTGCAAAGCTGGCTTTTTTCTTTATTTACAGGAAGTAAAATATTGCGTCCAAAGCAAAGCGGAATCGAGAAGACTGCTATTTTTTAACCGACTTCAAAAAGGAGGAGGTTATATATTCGACGTGTATGTATTTTTTTTTTTTTAAGTATGTTCACCGATTTCTCAGCCATTTGTGGATCGATTCTCAAAATTCTTTTTTTAATTGAAAGAGTATGGTTCTGAATTGGTCCCATTGTCACCAAAACTGGTTCTGATGATGGACTCCTAGGGAAATCGAAGGAAAACCTAAAAAGTTAGGTTATGTTTACGCCCGAAGAGAGATTCACGCTCGTTCGGCTGTACTGATATTCTTGAAATTTAAGATGAAAATAGGTAAGACTATGTGTTAACACATAGGCTACTTTTTATCCCGAATATAATTACTGTTCCCGTGGGATGCACCAAATAACACATAAATCTTTATAACTTCTTCACGCCCGAACGGCTGTACTGATGTTGATGAAATTTGAGATGAAGATAGGTTAGACTATGTGTTAACACATTGGCTACTTTTTATCCCGAAAATAATTACTGTTCCCGTGGGATGCACCAAATAACACATGACACACTGATTTCGCTTAAATTTGATATGGGGGTAGACTAGACCTTGTTTAACACGAAGGTTACTTTTTATCTTAAAAGTCATTGCTATTCCCTTGGGATACCCAAATAACTCGATAACCTATTTCACTTCTTCGCGCTCATACGGCAATGCAGATTTCACTCATGTAAAATTTGATAATATATTAATAGACTAGACACTCGAACGGATAAAAAAAATATTTACGGGCTCGCTTCGCTAGGAGTTATCCCACTTCGTTCGACTTTCCCCCAGGATGTTTTGGGCTTATGACACTCCAAATATTATATAATTTGTGCTGCTTTGGACTTCTTTATGCTCAAATGGTTTGAACAAATACGGTGAAAATTTTCGCGCTCGCTTCGCTCGCGCATTGCTCGATACGCTCGCATCCAGCTCGCTTCGCTCGCCCTTGGTCCTAGTACGTTTTGACACAACAAACATGTTATTTGTGCTGCTTTGGACTTCTTTATGCTCAAACGGTTTAAACAAATACGGTGAAAATTTTCGCGCTCGCTTCGCTCGTGCATAGTTCGGATCGCTCGCATCCGGCTCGCTTCACTCGCATCCGGCTCGTTTCGCTCGCATCCGGCTCGCTTCGCTCGCTGTTGGTTCTAGTAAGTTTTGACACAACAAACATTATGTAATTTGTGCTGCTTTGGACTTCTTCAAGCTCAAGCGGTTCGAACAAATACGGTGAAAATTTTCGCGCTCGCTTCGCTCGCGCATAGCTCGCTTCGCTCGCGCATAGCTCGCTTCGCTCGCAATTAGTTCTAGTGCGTTTTGACACAACAAACATTATGTAATTTGTGCTGCTTTGGACTTCTTTATACTCAAACGGTTCGAACAAATACGGTGAAAATTTTCGCGCTCGCTTCGCTCGCGCATAGCTCGCTTCGCTCGCATCCGGCTCGCTTCGCTCGCAATTGGTTCTATTACGTTTTGACACAACAAACATTATGTAATTTGTGCTGCTTTGGACTTCTTCAAGCTCAAGCGGTTCGAACAAATACGGTGAAAATTTTCGCGCTCGCTTCGCTCGCGCATAGCTCGTTTCGCTCGCAATTAGTTCTAGTGCGTTTTGACACAACAAACATTATGTAATTTGTGCTGCTTTGGACTTCTTTATACTCAAACGGTTCGAACAAATACGGTGAAAATTTTCGCGCTCGCTTCGCTCGCATCCGGCTCGTTTCGCTCGCAATTGGTTCTATTACGTTTTGACACAACAAACATTATGTAATTTGTGCTGCTTTGGACTTCTTTATGCTCAAACGGTTCGAACAAATACGGTGAAAATTTTCGCGCTCGCTTCGCTCGCATCCGGCTCGCTTCGCTCGCAATTGGTTCTATTACGTTTTAACACAACAAACATTATGTAATTTGTGCTGCTTTGGACTTCTTTATGCTCAAACGGTTCGAACAAATACGGTAAAAATTTTCGCGCTCGCTTCGCTCGCGCATAGCTCGCTTCGCTCGCACCCAGCTCGCTTCGCTCGCAATTGGTTCTAGTACGTTTTGACACAACAAACATTATGTAATTTGTGCTGCTTTGGACTTCTTTATACTCAAACGGTTCGAACAAATACGGTGAAAATTTTCGCGCTCGCTTCGCTCGCGCATAGCTCGCTTCGCTCGCAACCGGCTCGCTTCGCTCGCAACCGGCTCGCTTCGCTCGCAATTGGTTCTATTACGTTTTGACACAACACACATTATGTAATTTGTTCTGCTTTGGACTTCTTTATGCTCAAACGGTTCGAACAAATACAGTGAATATTTTCGCGCTCGCTTCGCTCGCATCCGGCTCGCTTCGCTCGCAATTAGTTCTATTACGTTTTAACACAACAAACATTATGTAATTTGTGCTGCTTTGGACTTCTTTATGCTCAAACGGTTCGAACAAATACGGTGAAAATTTTCGCGCTCGCTTCGCTCGCGCATAGCTCGCTTCGCTCGCATCCGGCTCGCTTCGCTCGCAATTGGTTCTATTACGTTTTGACACAACAAACATTATGTAATTTGTGCTGCTTTGGACTTCTTTATGCTCAAACGGTTCGAACAAATACGGTGAATATTTTCGCGCTCGCTTCGCTAGCATACAGCTCAATTTGCTCGCAATTGGTTGCCTGCCTGGTATACGCCAGAGGTTTTTTGATCGTGAAGTTTATTTGGCTCTCTATAGCTAAAACTTAAAAAATATCATGACTAACCACTAAAAATGTAAAAATAAAATTGTTTTAAAAAACAAAGAACCGACTTCAAAACACAACTAAAACGGGAAAAATAATTTTAAGCCTACATCAAATCAAGAATAGTTATATAAGTAGAATCGAAGAGTTTGTTTCATGTACTTATAAAAAACTATTTTAAATTTTTATTTATCCGGTTTTCTTGAAGTCGGTGCCATCTAAGAAGAACAATTTAATGTTTGTTAAAAAAACTATTTTCAATTGTCTTTCTTTGCTGGCACCGACTCCAAGAATACAGGATTCATAAAAATTTAAAATAGTTTTTTATAAGTACATGAAACAAACTCTTCGATTCTACTTATATAACTATTCTTGATTTGATGTAGGCTTAAAATTATTTTTCCCTTTTTAGTTGTGTTTTGAAGTCGGTTCTTTGTTTTTTAAAACAATTTTATCGTTTTTGTTATTAGTATTTTCCAGTTTAAGGGATTTAATTTTATTTGGTTTTATGTTTTTTTTTTAACATTTGAGTAAATTGGTTGTTTGTTTTGAAATATACATAGGTACACGTAAAAGCAAGTGTAATTCGGTAGGGAAACGGTCGACCACGGCCCTATACCATTACATGTTTTTCAAGTTATATGTGCGTAAGTAAAAAAGCGAGTGTGGCTCGGTGGTAAAAACGTCTGCTTTTCAATCACACGGCCCCTGGTTCGATCTCAGCCCTACACCTATGGCTTGTTTTTCAAGTTAAGTGTAGATTTGCACTCACTTTACGGTGAAGGAAAATATCGTGAGGAAACCGACACGTGTGAGGACAGCAATATGCGAAAACGTGTGTCATCCGCCAACCCGCACTTGGCCAGCGTGGTGGATCATGGTCTATCTCTCCTTGTAAGAGAAGGTCCTGAGTCCCAGAAGTAGGAACGTAAAGTGGGCTGCCTATGCTTATGTTTATGCAAGTTACGTGTGGATTTGCAATCGCTTTACGTGGAAGGAAAACTTTGTGTAGAAACATGAATTTTGTGAACCTTAACAATAATTGTTTAAGGTGAAATCCGGGGACATGTAGTTGTGCATGATAACGCAATAAATAAATTCTGCAGGGGAATCACGAACCTTAATTACTGAGGAATACGACTAAGATGACTCAGGTAATTTAACGACCTCGTTTGCGTAATGGTTCATATTGCGGACTGCTAACCAGAAGGTACCGGGTTCGATTCCCGGCATAGCCAACCTCTTTGTGATGAACTAAATTAGCTGTCGGTTTGGGTGTTCAGTATGTATCGATATTAAGTATTTATGTATGTATGTAAATGTAGTATATATTCAGTTGTGTTAGCAACCATAATACAATCTGTAAATGTCTTAGTATGGGGCTAACCAGCCGTGTGAAATAGAAAAATATAATTCTTGGATAATATTTTATAAGCATCATTTATTTCTATGCATATATAATAATATAAATATATATTAACAGACCACACCCGATTTGTAACCAGTACAAACATCGTCCAAGCACTATCAAAACAGGATACAGCCAATAAAATGAGACAAAAGGTGACCTAGCAATGACTCTGTCGATTTGGCAACATTCCAAGTTTATTCACATTACAGACTTGGTTACTATATGATCATAATCGTTTTGTTTTCTTTATATTTGTAGTGAGTGCTTACAACTGACACTGAATATTTTTACCATTAATTGTTCATAGAATATTGTTGAAAAATAATCATAACACTATTGCTATGATTATTTTAAAAAAAATCAAGCAATTAAGTAGCGCCTGTAGCTCGACTAGATAAGGTGATCTGACACGATCATCGAAGCTAAGCAACGGTCGATGCGGACAGTGTTTGGATGGGTGACCATGCACATGACTGTCGATGTCGTTTATAAATTAGCATTTTTAACTGGACGCTACCATGGGTCGATTGACACGTTAAATTGTAGGTCCCGGTTGTTAGTCGTAGAACAAGCAGTCGTTAAGCCAAGTCAGAGGCTTTCGGGCGACTTGAAAACTCTCGACACTAGAGTTTAGCCACTTAGCTTATATGAGGAAGAAGAAGAAGAAGACAAAGAGATTTATTTAGTACCGAAAAATATTCAAAAAAAAATTGGTGTACGTTATGTTAGATGAAATCGTTGTTAGGAAAATGATTTATTATGAATATTATTATGGAGTAAAAATAAAATGACTTTAATAGTTTGTAAGTGTTTGACATATAAGTATAGATTTGTAGCCATTTATTAGTGAGTTTGAGAGCCAAATAATTAGTATTTTGCGAATGACACCCTATTAAGCGAGTGCAGCGAGCGCGATTAATTAAACAGAAATTAATTTAACAAAAATACGAATGAAGTGCGTAAAAATAACCATGTCAATAAGACTGAGGATATCTATAGGCAAAACTTTTATATTCACAATTTACTGTGAATTATATGTAAAAAAGTATAAGTAACTAGCATTGACTTCTCCGCCAAGTAAAGCCTTTTCTTATTACCATTACGTGTTATATGGAGCAAATATGTGAACACTATCTAGAATTAAACTTATGAATAGATTTGCTCAGTAAAGAAAAAACTCCACCTGCAAAAGGCATTTGTTAAAAATAAAAACCGGAAAGCGGAGCGTGTATTGTTCTTCCAGACAATGGTTCGTTTTTACCGAAAATCTCCTTTTACCGTTTTCACTGATTAAGCTTACCTTACGTGGGAGTTATCTTGGAAAGAATAGGTGCAGCTTCGTTAGTTAATGTTGTTATGGTAATGAGAGAGAAAGAGATAGATAGATAGGAAAAACCATAAGTTTTGATATGTTTCTCATAACGACCTCGTTGGCGTAAAGGTTACCATGCCGGACTGCTAATCAGAAGGTTCCGGGTTCGATTCCCGGCCCAGTCAACATCTTTGTGCTTAACTAAATTTGTTGGCTGTGGGTCTGGGTGTTAAATATGTATTTATACATAATAAATATGTATGTTTATGTAGTATATCAGTTGTGTTAGCAACCATAATACGAGCTAGAAATGGTTCAGTATGGGGCTAACCAGCCGTGTGTGAATGTGTCCTAATATTTATTTATTTATTTATGTAACAAGTCATGGTCGTGTAATGTCCGTATTTGGCAAAAATGTCTTTGTATTTTCGGTATATAGAACGACCTACCTCCTTGACGTAATAGTTACCATGCCTGACTGAATCAGAAGGTTCCGGGTTCGATTCCCGGCACGGCCAACAAACATCTTTGTGATTAACTAAATTTATTGGCTGTGGGTCTGGGTGTTAAATATGTATATATAATATGTATGTACATATGTGTATGTAGTATATCAGATGTGTTAGAAACCATAATACGAACTAGAAATGTTTCAGTATGGTGCTAACCGGCCGTGTGTGAAATGTGTCCTACTATTTATTTATTTTAGTTTAGTAAAAAAGTAAACATGTCCAAAAAAGAAACATAAGAAATGTATGAACATTCACAACTTTCTCATATTATTTTGACACAACAAAGTTTGGTTTACCGCGTTCGCAGTCTAAGAGAAACTTGATGCACCCGAGTACCTGCTTTAACTTAAACTTCAATTACTTAACTCAAACTTCCTCCCAAAACGATGAAATTAGGGGGAAGCTTGCATCTTACGTGAATATCTTAGTAAGGTCGAATTTAAGCTACCGCACTCGTGAGTTACGACCGAGCAAGCAAAGTGAGCGATGCGTCTCTATAACAACTGGTATTTATAAGCTTACTAGCTGACCCGGCAAACGTTGTTTTGCCTCACTTAAGGGTATGAAAAATAGATAGCTGTGTAGCTTATATGACACGTTCGTAGATTTACCGTAGCAGCGCCATCTATTGATTACTTACTCAACCCAGTATAACGGTATCGACATCTGTTAGAATCATTTGGAGCTAACAGATAATTGTGACTGTCAAATAATAACAGACAATAATTAGCAATAAATTAAAATTGCAACTATAATTTGAGATTTAAACTATCCTATCTCTCAAGTTGGATCGAACTGCACACGGTGTGCGAATTTTAACATAATCGGTTAAGCGGTTTAGGAGTCCATTGAGGACAAACATTGTGACACGAGATTTATATATGTAAAGATGATGTAAGTTTGTATTTTGTCAAAAAAGCGAATGTGGCTTGGTGGTAAAACGTCTGCTTGTCAATCAGACCGCCCCTGGTTCGATCCTGGCCCTACATCAATGACTTGTTTTTCAAGCTATGTGTGGATTTGCACTCGTTTTACGGTGAATATTTTAGGACTTATTTCACACATGGCTGGTTAACTCCATACTGAACCATTCCCGGTGTGTTACCCACGTTTATCTAGGACATAAGAAGTTAAGCCGGTATAGAAAATAGCCTAGCGATAATGTGTTACGTTTATCTAGGACATAAGAAGTTAAGCCGGTATAGAAAATAGCCTAGCGATAATGTGTTAATGCTAGGTCTAATCTATTTTCAAACTAAATCTCATCAAATCGGTCCAGCCGTTGGAACGTGAAGGAGTAACATAAGTTTTGAAGTTATATGCGCATCCCAAGGGAACCACTATTGTTTTCGGGATCAAAAGTAGCTTTTGTGTTAATCCAAGGTCTAACTGATTTTCACAACAAATTTCATGAAAGTTGGTTTAGCCATTTGAGCGTACAGAAGTTACAAACATACACACATACACACAAACTTTTGCATTTTTAATATTAGTAGGGTTCTACCATAAGCTTAACTTTCAAAAGAAGGACGTACACGACGTGCCTAAACGGCAAGATGCATTACCATAAAATTTAAATAAGTGCTAAAGTTACCGCACATATTACACTCTTATTTTTACTGGAACTAAACAGATTTAATTTTATTAAAATTTTATTTTTATACATTGCAATAGAAGATGACTAATGTTTGCGCATATTTTTACCGTTGTAGTAGGATCTGCTTTTGATAATTATAAAAATACTAGATACACCCTGCGGTGTTACCCGCAGTAACCCAGGACAAAAAAGCCTATAAGTTATTCTTGTGTTTAACTACATACCAATTTTCATTTGGATCTGTCTAGCCATTACGGCGCGGCATAACAAACATACATACACACACGATTAGCTACAAACTTTCGCATACATAATATTAGTAGGATACATAATTCAAAATGTTTCGCTGCAATCTATTTCTTAAATAGTAAACAATACATTTAATGTTCTTTTATACACTTATTTTAATCTCGAAACACTTAACTTTAAGCTGTTTTCAGAGGCAATCTAGAATTATAATATTCCTTAAATCGCCCCTTATTTTAGCGGTCCCTTGACGTTCGTAGTCGATTTTTCCTCTTACATGGACCTAATGGCTTAAAACGATCCATTATTTTGATAAAACGAATGTTAGGGCAGCCATCAACATCCCCTGAGGAATAAAGTTTTTTTGACAATATTCTGTTATGACTGGTATAGAATCTTACAAAAACTGGGTTTGAGATTTTTGGGGCTTAATTTCATTATATCTCAACTCAACTTTCTGTGGAGTTCAGTGCACCGCGTGTAGAACTAAATACCTTGTTCTTACTAATAAAAAACGAACTAACTGGGTTGGTGCGTCAATCTGAATCAGATTTTGGCCTCCGATACTAAGAGACGCCACTGTTCTCGATCCTGTGCCTTCTCCTGCCACTGCGTGACCTGAAGATTGCGCAGGTCCTCCTTCATTTGATCTCTCTAGTTCTTACTAGTAGCCTAAATTAAATTATACATAATTTAAGACTTGGTGTATACTAGTGTATATTAAGTGGTATTGTATACGAAATAAATAAATCAGAGGCGTTAGTGGTGGTGGCTTGAAAACTCTCAATACCAGAGCTTGGCCGCTCTGTTTATACGAAGAGTAAGAAGAACATTTCATTATAATTGGTTATAGGTTATAAAAAGTATAATGCAATGATCTAACTACAGCTTACACAATCCTGTTTCTTAGAAGTATAATACTACTAGCTGACCCGGCAAACGTTGTTTTGCCTCACTTAGGGGTACAGCGCCATCTATTGATTACTTACTCAACCCAGTCGAAAGGTATCGACGTCTGTTAGAATCATTTGGAGTTAACAGATAATTGTGACTGTCAAATAATAACCTGTCAAACAATAATTAGCAATAAATTAAAATTGCGACTATAATTTGAGATTTAAACTAACCTATTATCTCTCAAGTTGGATCGAACTGCACATGGTGTGCGAATTTTATTATAATCGGTTAAGTGGTTTAGGAGTCCAATGAGGACAAACATTGTGACACGAGATTTATATATATTAAGATTTATCAAGTTGACAAGTATTAGTGATTTAAATAGTCTCGTGATTCAAGTTTATAAATAAGTTCAAGTTTGTTAAACGATATCGAATCATAACGAACTATAGTCAATATTATGACTTAACTTACACAAGTAATTGTACCAATCTGTCACATTATTTAATGAAGACATTTTAAAATTGAACAAAGATCCAACTAATTTACTTAAGTAATGTTTGATTAAATAAAAATGCCATGGACATAAATAAAATTCCAAAATGTCAAGAAAAATAACAAAAGGTACACCATATACTTTTTTAATCTAGTTGTAGATGTGTATTTGAGACAACATTAAAAAGGTGATATTAATTTGGAAGTTTTATGCAGTCTGACTTTCCATACTGATAATAGAATTATGATTTAAGGAAAAGATGAAATAGGTTATCTTTTTATAGTTTTCCATCTGGTTTATTACAGTGCTGGTCGTAAAGAAACTTATAAGTGGCTACTTTAATGCGTATAGTGTTATTAAGGAAGTTATAAAACACTTGCTTGCTTTTTATTGCCACGAGGATCGGATAGAAGTCATTTCTTGTAAAGTTTTTTCGTCTATATATAAGAACTATTTGTTTTTCTTTGGTAGTGATGACAACTCAGGCGGATTTGCGCTCGGCTTACGTTCTGCAGGCCGTGGGTTTGTTCCCTGCCAATGAGCTTGAGCTTTTGGTGAAGTAGTTGCAAATTGTAGTGACACCATAGCATGGTGGTTAAAAAATATTTTTTGAGAGGAAAGATTTTTCTAGAGTGTTCAAGTTAAAAAAAAATGTCGCCAAGCACCTAACGGTGTATTCCTGTGGCAGCCTCTTTGAAATCATTGTATCAAGTATATAGACATATTCCACCTTGTTTAGAGTGATGCGAGGATAGTCTTGCGAGGTTACAAAACCTGCTAGTCAAACTCCTATAGTGTGTAAAATTATATTATTAACTTGTATATGGGTATATATCCATCTCCTTATCAATAACACAAAGAAAAAAAGAGCACAAAATGCTAGGTATAAGAAAAGCAGATAGAGTAAGCAACGCAACGCTGAGAAACCGAACAAAAGTACCAGACATAGTTAAAAGGACAAGAAACCTTAAATTTAAATGGGCGGGACATGTCTGCAGGATGGACAATTGGAAATGGACGAAACGTGTGACGGAGTGGGTTTCTCTAGATTGCAAGAGAAATCCTCCAATACAAAGGAAAAGTTGAAGGGACATATTCCTTAAGATATGCGGACCTACATGGATGAGACAGGCGAAAAAGAGAGAGAGTCGGAAAATAACGGGCGAGGCCTATGCTCAAGCGGCCACTTTTGCATGAAAATGTGTAAAAAAAAGTAATTTAATAGAATGTATTTTTTTTTTTTTATCTAACCTATATTGTCCCACTGTTGGGCAAAGGTCTCCCCCAATGATTTCCACGCTTTTCTGTCCTGGGCCAGTTCCTTCCAGTTGTTGTGGAAGTCCACCAACTCCTTGCGCCATCGAGTTGGCGGCCTGCCTCGTCGTCTTCTGCCATCTAAAAAATCCCACTCCATGGAAACCTTTGCCCAACGGTCAGGGTGCATCCTGCACACGTGGCCCGCCCACACCCATTTGAGTCTGGCAGCCTTTTTTGCTACGTCGGTAACGCGGGTCATGGAACGCAGCGTGGTGTTTCGGACGCGGTCTTGTCTTTTAATGCCAAGAATGCTGCGTTCCATGGCTCTTTGGCAAACCTGGAGGCGGGTCCTCTGTGCTTTGGTGAGGGACCATGTTTGTGCACCGTAAAATGTAATGCAATAGAATAAAAGCTTTTTTACTTTTACTATATACCTATCCATTTCCTTAGCTCCAAAATATGGGTTGTGTATCATGTGTCTCCAAAATGTATATAGCCAGTACATGCTATTTATTATCTTGTTAGTTAAAATGTAATAATATTTAGTTATTTTTTTATTTCATGAAATAAAAGGAAAAGTAAAAATTAGATGAAATTGTAGAAATGGGAATGCAAACTGCATTTGAAAATTGTAAATGCACTTTGGCAGCATTTTGAACAAGCTTTCTAAAATAATCTCACGAACAGGTATAATTTAAGGTACCCCCAGCATTTTACATAAATTAACGTTAATTCATTCTACGTTCACGTTAAACGTCTACCAAAATTACTAGTTACTCTAAATTACAGATTAAAGTACCTGCCATCGGCTTTGTGTCAAGTAGTTTCTCATTTAATCTGGAAATGAATTGGGAGTTTAATCATTTAAGAGCCTGAGACGTTTAATAACATTAAAATGGCAACGTTTACTTAGGTTCTATTTGATTTTAAATTAACCCGGCGGATTTAAGGGATAACTATTAACTGGTCCTCGCTTAGGACATTTAAGCAGAGAAATAGATAGAACTTTTTTCGTTGAACAGACACAAAAAACAGACAGACAGAAAAAACATGAAACAATTAAGATAAAACAAAGGACTATACTTAACTTTTATTTTTTATGATTTTTAACAGAGCTTTCAAACAATGCTTTGGTGTACTAAAAATGGCTATAATAAAATATGGCTTGAATAAATGTTGTTTCGGTCGTCTGTCATGTAAATATATCTGAATTGTTAGTATAGTTTAATAAATCACTGTATTAAAACTTTCGTAAGGCATATTTGAATAATATTTGTATAACCGGCTATCACTTACGTTTATTTTGTCGGAATTAGCCCGACATGTTTCAGCACAATCAGTGTGCCATTCTCAAGGGCAGGAACACAGCCAATGTATGCACGCGACGACGGCTGCGCCTGAACTGCACACTGATTGTGCTGAAACATGTCGGGCTAATTCCGACAAAATAAACGTAAGTGATAGCCGGCTATACAAACATTATTTAGTTTAATAAATGTTATGTTATTATAATTTATCATACAGACAATACATACAATTTAAAATAAATTATAAAATTAAAAACTAAACCACTAACAAAACTAGGAAAAAACTAGAGCTTTCTTTTAATTTGTTTTGCATATTTTTTGGCAATGGAGATAAGTAATATCTTCACGCTTGCGTTTGTTTTAAACTATACGTGTGTGTTGTTTCAGTATAATTTCCACTACCATTTGAGGAGAAGCGTTTATTTTTCTGTCCCAGAAGTCCCTGAAGCAATTACTGTTCCAGTTTTATTGCGTTAACACGTTTATTGTAACAGAGACGTTTTGCTACACTTGAAGGTGTGGAGGAAGAAAACAGGGGATCAGTTTTGTATGCTTTTTACTTGTGATCCAAAGGTAGATTACCTTTGGCATTACTTTTCGATTTTCCATGTACTTAATTACATAATTGCATTTTTTAAAGATTTTTTAAGATATTTTTATCAAAAATAAATAATTTAATTCAAACATTTTTTTTTGTTCCCATACAATACACAATTTCTAAACAGTCTTTTTTACGATTTTATATAATATTGTTTGTAACACATTATTGCGTTTGGGCCTAAAAACAATAATTACATGGGCTGCTGGGATAAGGATGCTAGGGCTTTGCTCAAGGTACAGAGGATGGCGATTGCCATTTCAGCGCAGGAACGCCGCTAGCCTAATGGGCACCTTTGCCCCGGGGACGATTAGGAGTGGGTTATTTATTTAGAATTATTTTAATTTAATTTTGACATATTCCGTTATATGCTTTTTTTTAATATCTTCTAATATATCTATTAAATAAAAAAATTGAGAGGTGTCAAAGAACTCCCGGTTGAAACGAAATTCTTTTCGATTAATTAGTGAAGGAATTTGTAAAAACATTTTATTTTTCTAAAGTTATATTTTTATATTTTTTTTAGTCTGGCCCCTTTTATAACGCGTGATAAGGAACTTCGTTCCAATAAATACATATTAATAGGCATATAGGTAAATAAGCTCTATAACTGGCAACAATTCCACTGCAATTTCTAAAAGCTGTTAACTCGAGAATTAAGTTTGTTTCCACAACGCTGCAAAAGTTCAAATTGAAAATAATTGTACAGTTATAAAAATAATAGCGAAGCGAACAAACGGGCCACTATAAAATCTGCCTCAAGTGTTTGCTATTGTGCAGAATGTTAGCAATTTTCTGTTATTTATTAGTATTTTGTTGAGCTGCTTTGACGTTTAAATTTTATTTCAATAAATATAGGAAGTGCTTATTCTCATTAAAAGACTGAATTATATTTATCTTAACAGTCTGTTTATATTTGGATAGGATAAAGGTAAAAAAATATAACGTTAAAATAGTACCTCGTAATTTGGTACCTTTAATTTTATGTGTATACTAGCTTTTACCCGTGTCATCGCCTGCAAGATGTATTTATATACAGTGTTTACTTTCGTTAGGGCAGGTTAGGTAAGGCAGTCATTAAAATATGATGAGGAAAAAAATAAATAACAAACAACGAAATTAATCTGAAGTAACGAATTTGACAAAAAGAAGAGTAATGAAAACGAACACAAACGTACTATCAGACGGAAACACGTACACACGAACAATCAAATACATGAACACGAACACGAATACATAAACACACATACACGAAAACGCAAACACGGCCACACAAATACGAAAAAACGAGCAAACACACGTACACACGATGATACAAACGCATAGACACACGAACAGACGAACAGGCGAACACCCGAACTCTCGAACACGAAGACACAAACACAGTCATAAAATACGAGTATAAAAAATTAACACATTTTAGAGCAAAATAAAACCTTATATTCAACTCTGTCTGAAAAACGTCTCCGTTTTAAATACTAGTTTTAATCCTGATGACTAATAACAAAGGTACAGAACTCTGTAATCAAACGCAAAAGCAACTTGATTCCAGAAACATTCAATTGTAGGGTCTATTTGGCCTATTCTGAATGAGCCGATTACCGTTGTGAGGTCTATTTACTGGTTCCTAACTAGCAAACTAGCTAGAACGTAGTGAGGTGCACGGTAGGAATGGGTCTTATTGTCCGGCGAAATCAAACTTTCCGGAAAAAAAATTACCCATTCCAGCTAGGAAACTGGACTGAGTGACTGATAAGCTGGACTATAAAAAATATTAGGACACAACTCACACTCGGCTGGTTAACCCCATACTAAACCATTTATAGTTAATATTATGGCTGCTAACACAACTGATATACAACATACATACATAAAAACTTTATATCGATACACACATAATTTGTGCCACAGCGCAGCACAGAAGACGCCCTCTATGATTTGGTTAACCACATTAAGCAGGAAATCAAAGACAAGAAAATAACTTTGCTCGTTTCGCTAGACATAGAGGGCGCTTTTGATAGCGCGTGGTGGCCGTCAATAAAACACCAGCTTCTTCAGAAAGAATGTCCATCAAATTTATATGGTTTGGTCGACAGCTACTTGAACGACCGCATGGTAGGCGTAAATTATGCAGGAGAACGGCATTCTAAAATAACAACAAAGGGCTGTGTCCAGGGCTCCATCGGAGGTCCTACATTCTGGAACCTTTTACTCAATCCATTGCTAGAAATGCTGGAAAAAACAACTGTTCACTGCCAAGCGTTTGCTGACGATGTGGCTCTTGTCTTCTCGGGGAATTCAGCTGCAGACCTGGAAAATGAAGCAAACATAATACTAAATGATGTATATGAATGGGGAACTAAAAATAAACTAAAATTTGCTGCGCACAAAACGTTTGCTATGATACTAACTAACAAAATTAAATACGATATTCCTAGAGTAACTATGGGAGGCACTGTAATTAACCTAACTGAAGAAATAAAAATTTTAGGACTCACAATTGATAAGAAATTGAATTTTTATAGCCATATTTCTAATAAATCCAAAAAATGTATAAAAATTTATAATCAGTTAGCAAGAGCAGCCAAAATTTCGTGGGGGCTAAATCCCGAGGTGATACGGACGATCTATACGGCAGTAATAGAGCCGATAATGTTGTACGCGGCAAGTGTGTGGCATCCAGCAGCATCAAAAACTAAAGGCAGAAAAATTCTAAACTCAGTTCAACGAGGGTTCGCTCAAAAAATATGTAGATCATACCGTACAGTCTCACTGCATTCGGCTCTTGTCTTGTCCGGCTTGCTACCGTTAGATATGAGGGTCCAAGAAGCTGCAACGGTATTTGAAGCCAAAAGGGGGAGACCATTTGATTATATAGCAGGTCGTGAGATAGAGACGAAAGTATGCTTCCTTAAAGCCATTCACCCTGCAAGAAACTATACCATAACATTTACATGCATAGATAATTGGTCTGAAGAAACATTGGCAACAAATAAAATTAAAGGATTACTAGCTTTTACGGATGGAAGTAAAATAGAAGGTAAGGTTGGGGCTGCAATTTCATGGTGGAAGAATGGAAAAGAAGTGAAGTGGAAAAAGCTAAAACTAGAATCCTATTGCTCGGTATTCCAAGCTGAAATGTGTGCTCTTCATTATGCAACAACGCAAGCTATAGAAATGGACGACATGGAAATTTCAATTTTTAGCGATTCCAGATCATCACTAGAACTGTTACAAAACCAAGATACTTACCATCCTTTAGCATTCCAAATACGGAGGAACCTCCTTCAGCTGAACGGGCAAGGAAAAACAATACACCTGTATTGGGTTAAGGCTCATGTTGGAATCGAAGGTAATGAGCGAGCTGACGCGCTGGCTAAAGAAGCAGCTCTCAAACTGAAGTCTTCAGCACACTATGATAGATGTCCCATCTCATATATAAAACAAACTGTTAGAATGGAAACGATTCTAAAGTGGCAAACAAGATACGCAACGGATACGACAGCTGGTACCACTAAATTATTCTTCCCCGAAGTCCAGGCTGCTCACAAACTACTGAAAACTCTGAAACTTACCCCGGAGCTGGTGCAGACCTTCACGGGCCATGGCGGGTTTGCGGCTTTTCTGCATACCCGGAAGCTCAAACTATCAGCTGGATGTATCTGTGACCCCGAAGAAGAGGAAACTAGCATCCACGCCGTCGTCGACTGCCCTGCAAACTTACTAAAAAGAACATTAATAGAAATAGAATTTGGTAGGAATATAAGACGTGACAACTTGAGCGAGTGGCTGCAGGATGGCGATGGACGGCAGCGATTTCTTGATTTCTGTGTACATGTAACTAAAATCTGCAATAAAAGAAACAAATAACATTAAACATCTAGTCTAAAATGTAAAATTATATTGTAACCTAAATCATAATGTAGTAAAAATAACTAAAAAAATTATTTAAAACTATAGAAATAACATAAATTAACTAGAAATACTTACTCTGAACTTAGTTTGGATTGTGTGAATTAAAATGTAAATATAAACTTAACTTAATCATAATTATAAGCTATATATAAGTAACTTATCTTATTAATTACATCTAATAATAACTTACATGATAATATATATGTATATATATATATATCATGCAGCTTACCTTGTTAAAATATGTAACTTCAGTGTAAATAGCCACTTACCTTTATTTCAATACCAGTGACTAAATAAATAATTATTATAATGTTTGTAGCATATAACTAATGAAGTATAGACAATTACATAACGATATCATAAATCTATGAATAAACTTGTATTATGAAAATACATTACATATTCATAGACATAAGGAGTGTACTAGTGAGAAATGACTTACTATATAGATAATGTAGTATTAAAATATATATATGTATAAATCTTTACTTTCCCATGGTATAGAATATAGAGAACTGCACACATGGTTGTCATATCTGCAGAAGTTATGTAAATAGATTAAGCATTAATAAATGAGATGAGTCTGCATGCTGAGCATGCAAGGCTCAGGTCAGCCCATTTATAAAGTTATAGGAATGTAAAGATATTTAATAGTAGTAAACTAGATTACTATGTACTTTAAGCTTATGATATAAACATATGTTATAAACAAAAAAAAAAAAAAAAACACAAAAAAACACAAAAAAAAAAAACACAAAAAAAACACAAAAAAATTGATAAAAAACATAAATATAGTAAAAAAAAAAAAAAAAAATTAAAAAAAAAAAGAAAAAAAAAAAAAAAAATATATATATTTATTTATGTATAATTCTAGTATATATAATTGTTTAATATGTTATTCATTTGAGTACATGAGGTACCTAATTGACCGATCTTAACAAATACATTAAATGCGCAAGCAATTGTTCAACCCAAACAACGTCCTTGACTAAGTGTTAAGGGAGAACTGGCGGAACAAACAAAAAAAAAAAAAAAAAAAAAAAAAAAGATACACATATAACACCCAGACCGAAAGCCAACAAAATTTAGTTTTTCACAAAGATGTTGGCCGTGCCGAGAGTCGAATCCAAGACCCTCTGGTTGGTAGTCCGGCATAGTAACCATAACATAGGTATTTTCTTGTATTATAGGAATATTTGACATTATATATAGGTATTTTCTTTAACATGTATGTATGAGTCCTTGTTACTTGAAATAAATGTTTTTGAATTACGCCAATGGGATCGTCATCATCATCATTTGATTAGCAGGGCGAGTAATCACCGAGTGACACTCTGGCTAAAGCTGAAACATGAATAGTTCAGAATTTTCAAAGTAGCTGATGAAACACACTGTAGCTTGCCGACAGATTTTTCAACTTGAGGGTGGTTGCTACCCTGGCGAGCACTTGAAAATTCCCACTCACTATATGCTGTGGTTACTTCGCGATGTTTTCCTTCACCAAAAGCTAAAGCTCATTGGCAGAATCTGATTAACTCACGACTTTGTGGACGTGCCGCAGCCGTATATTCAACTGTGCTGTCATTGTTTCAGATCCAAAAAACAAACTCTGTTCATCCGGCCAAATTGAAACCCGTCTCATCTCTAACCCATGCAGATTACTGCGGCAGAAATGAAAGGGTAGCCTGTTTAGATCGGGACTGGTCGCCTTTAGCCGTTTGATTTGTGCTCAGGGATTCATTCAGTTCTCGGATTTACCCACAATGCAATGTACTTGCAGTGAAAAGACCTCTTTATTCAGTAACGTAAAATATACCGCCATGGTATCTGAAAGTTTTGTTCGAACTTTTTGTTAGTTTAGGTGCACCTTTATCAAGTTGACTAATAAATACTTATAGTCACACTTCACGAAATATTCTTCTCGGTAAATAGTTAAACAGTATTTGAGACAACTAAAATATTAAATCAATAAAATTAATTTGAAAATAGCTGACTTAGCGAGAATGGTTGTTTAGCAACATCGTTCGTCCGATAGCAAAACTTTATGAGCTAACTCGAATGGTGATTATTTAAGTACCAACAAACCCCAAACTTCTAAAACTTATGTGAAAATGACCCCTGGTCAAAATCTGTCAAGGTCTCAAAATATACATGTACGAGTAACCTACCTATATATATTAAACTAGCTGCTACCCGCGGCTCCGCCCGCGTGTAGGTAGGTTTTTTTTTGCAAACCTAATTTTCTCTGAATTTGGTTTGCTACAAACTTCACGGAGCCAAAACAAACCCCTTCACGAGTTTCCAACGAATGCAAAACCGTGGAAATCGGTTCGTGCGTTCTGGAGTTATAGCGCCAGGATTATCATTAAAGTATATCAATCTAGTGCTGGGCTTTTCCATGGCTTGCTACTCGACCTGTTTTGGCATTTCTAGTATATATTCCAAATATATGATTTCATTCAAAAAGCAATTTTGATAAATTGGTACTTGCAATTTCTGAATGCGTTTCTTGTGAAAAGTTCAGTTTTTTTTTTTTACTCTTAATAGGCTTGCGCTGGATCCCAAAGAAAAGCTTCTTTATTAGCTGGGGAGTAACTAGCAACCTTATTCTCAATATTTTATACGAACGAACTAAGATCACTTACATTACGTTTACATTTATATTACACATCGGTTTTAGCTCAACATATTTCGACACAGTCCCTTTGCCTATTTCCTCTAGGTAGTAAAATATAATTATTTATTGTCAGTTCTCTTAAGCCTTGCTATTAATACATTTTGTAATTTATTACTCAATACATATTACACTTTAACCTTTCTGTTAAGTCTAATGTTAGCCTTTAATAGCGTCGTCATCATTAACAATGTACACAAGCCTGTGAAATAAAAATTTGACTGAAAATTGACATAGGTTTTAAAATTAAGACCTATTATAAATTAAGAAACGCACATAGTATTAAAAGAAAGATAAAAAAATTCAGCATCGCTCAGTAAAGTCAAATTACTTAAATGACTGGAATTGATACTAACTAATAATTAATAAATAATAATCAACGAATAATTTTATTTCCATTAAACATATCATCCGATATTGAATGATTACAAAACTTACCCCCAGCTGAACATGCCTATAACGAACTTCCTATTTTAAGAAACTTTAAATATGGCAGATCAAATGCATAAATTTGTTGAGAATTTTCTCGAATTTCGATGGTATTAGTAACTTATCAGACACTAATTAGTGAATTGATCTTTGATTAGCGTATTATGTATCTCACTGCATTGCGATAATAGATTGTTAATCATCTCCCATTAGGTGAGTAGTTTCTAATTATACACACATTTCTAAAACACACGTATAACGCCATAGCACATAATAATGGCGATTAATGAATAAAAAAAAATGCTAGTGGCGTGTTCTTTATACGAGTATTCTCTTAGGTCGGCTAACTACGAAGAAAAAGTAAATTTGATATGGTCAGTCTTCGAATGGAAGACTAAATTATGTCTTAACATCTATTGAGACTGTAGACACATTAGTTTGTATGTACGTTTTAGTTTTTGTATGTACGTGTTAGTGTGTATGTTTGCATTAGTTTGTTGTACTTTGAGTTTAAGTCTTTAGAAGCTTTGGTATTCGTGCTTTAATTAAGTTTATTTTTATTTACTTTTGTTAAGTATTTCTCTTAGGTCGGCTAACTACGAAAAAGAACTGCATTTGATATGATCAGTTTCGAATAGAAGACTAAAACGTTTTTTTTACATCCATTAACTTTGTAGACCCGTTAATTTGCATGTACTATGAGTTTAGTCTTTAGAGTTAAGTTTTTCGAAGCTTTAGCATTCGTACTTTAAGTAAGTTACTCTTTAAAATTGTTATTGTCTTTAAACACAAATAAACCAGTTGTACCTCATTCACTCATAGAAATATTTCCTTTACTTGTATTATTCGAAACATCTGTCTGAATTTCTTAGTAAGAAGCGAATGTAACCTACAACAGAACAACAACTTGGGCACTAGATTATCTCTAATCCAGGGATCAAAAGATTTCACAGAGACTTCTTTATTATCAACGCTAAAGCGAGAATAGGGGAGGCAGGTTGCCGTAGAATAGAAAAGTGACACATGTAGAATAGATTTCAGTTTGAAAAAGTATGAGCAATCAATAGAACTTTTTATTAAATAGTCTTCACATTTAAATATACGAGTATATTGTAAACATATAAATAGAAAACTGTTTGGTTACGTAATTTAATATCCATTCATTTTAATTTCACAGTTTATAATTTCCTACGTTACCTTTTCACTAATTTGTAGCTGCTTTGTGCGAGTTATAATTAATTTATATTGAATATAGTGCTTAGAATAATACAAACATGTAACACCCACATGTAGTAGAAATAACGGGAATATTTTTGCCGCAATACTTGATTTTCTGCAATTTTTGTCGTGTTTAGAGACGATCTCAACATTCAAATAAATAAAACTTAATTAATATATGAATAGTATAGATTCTTGAGACTCGTAGTAAATGAAAATAAACGTAAAAACGTAATACGTAGTAAAGTGCCATTCGACTCAAAAGAAAGTAAAAACCTTCAGTCTCCCATTCGAAGACTGACCACATCAACGTAAATAAGCAATTTTTTCATGTAACATATATTATTCTCAGCATTATATTGACAAGAATACCAACGCATTGTGATCGCTGCCAACAAAATCATAGAGCACTAGCTATTGTGGAAAAGGTAACATACCAGATACACATCGTTTTTATAATAATTAGTTACGATCAAAATTTCTGACCTATTGTATTTCATATCTATGATAGTAAGCGACGTAGCAGGCAATAAATTAAGAGAAGTAAACTCCAGGAGCGCAGTCAACCGGTGATCAAAAGGCCTTAAAACGACACTAACTGAGGTAACAATGTATCTCGATCTCGACAATGTAAACTGAAAGGTAACATCATAAATCAGGGAGTTGGAAGGGCTGATTTGAAACGGTTGACTGAAGAATTACAGGTTGTGATTTTGGTTGCGTTATTTATTATGTTGTCTACGAAATCTTGGTTCCTGGTTTAACTATTCAATTTATTTTTTGTTTGTTCTGCTTGTAATCTCCCCTGACACAGTTAAGGATGGTGGACTACTGCTAAGAGTATCTTCTGTAATATAAAAATAAGTCGGGTTTTCCTTCTTCATTATGAAATAATAGAGTTTTACATTCGATTCCAATTTACGCAAATTATTGCGAAAGAACTGTAGTGAACTAACGTTCCGCAGATGTTTCGCTACCGCAATTATTTCGCAACGACTCGCAGACGCATGCGAACGCGTACGTGTACTAACAGCGTTAGAACTACTTAGCTAAATCTAGCCTGACCAGTTTCACCTAGGACCCGAGATCAACCATAAACCACCAATAACCTCTCCCTAGATCGATTACCCGATACGGCACGTCCATTATCCAACTCGATTCGTCCATTATTTGTTGCCATCCCAACCCTTTTCCATTCCATTTGTCCAAGGAACCTATTCGGGCGCGACGATACATTAAACCAGAGATTAACTGTGCTATTTGTTTGCAGCTCTAAGGTAGTTCATAGTGGGTGGAATTAAATTACATTGTGCTTGTGATGAGACAGGCTACGGTTGCGGTGCGATAATAGGCTATAAAGGTCCTCAAGAGTTTGTAGAAGGTCTTGGAGAAAAACGCTAATGGATTCATTAAAATTAAGCATATCTAAGCGAGATCAGGAGCGAGAAAAGAAGAACAATAATTGGCTAAGTGTGAGTTGGGTTCGCATATGAAGGGTTCCGTAGCGTTGTTGTATCGGAGCGCCCCCAATTATTTTTTGAAGTTAATACATAATTTGTATTCAAATGTCGTTTTAAAGACGGCGTATAAAATACTTAAAAAATACATTTGTTGTATGGGACACCCCCTTATTTTTGTAAAATTACATATTTTTTAAAATTTTGTTTTTAAAAGTAATGTACATTTATGTATTCTTTAAAAATTGAGTATCTGTCCGTTACCGTTATTGATATATAGTAAAAAAACGAAAAATACGTTTAATGTATGAAGATACCCCATAATATTTTCATTTTATTTATTGTTAGTGTTTGTTGTTACAGCGGCACGGTAAATACATGACTTGTGAAAAATTCAGCTTTTTAGCTTTCACGGTTTCTGAGATATAGCCTGTTGACAGACAAACATATATCGGAGGCTTAGTAATAAGTAATTAGGCTCAGTGACGTAGCATCCGGTAGTGCCTAGATGAAAAATTCACTTTCAATGGGACAGTCTTGTACTTTGACCATCTATCATCTATTGGGGTCATCTATCGACCACTACTGAACCTTGATGATGGCCACAGATCACCTCAGTAAATTAGTGAAAGCCTAGCTACTGGCGCTACGGTAATATTGATAAAGTTATGTTTTTGTCTAATTTATCAATTTGTACCTAATAAATGTTATATTTGTTTTACGAATATAACATTTATTATTATAGTAATTATTTTTTGCCTAGTGACTTTATGACAACTCCTTAATATATTAGCAGTAGGCAAAAAGTAAAGAAAGTAATTGAAATAAGCCTTCAAGCTCAACTGAATCTGATAATTAAATATGTACACCTTTTTGGAAGCAAATAGCTCGCATACACGATCTGAATTTTTGTTTCCACGCCACAATACAGTGAGAACCTTCCTATTCTTTACGTTTGATTTATGCTGGCAGGAATTTTCCTCTTGTTAACCTCTCAAACGTAACAGAGACACTTACGCATTTATGATTCGCAATGGACCGAAAAAACTCGGTTTTGTGATATACTTCACGATTTTCCAGGGTTTATTTGTTGACTGTGAATCTATATATATAATATCAAACGTAAATATAGGTGTTGATGTTAGAAGTTTTTTATCACTTGCTATTCAGCTTAAAAACAACAAAGGCACATGCAGGCGGCTAAAGAGAGCCAAAATAGCCGACCTGTAAGAAAATAGTAGGAATGTGAGGTCGTAGGACCCCAATCCTCAAAAAGCCGACCACTCTACAACAGTTCTGCTCATGGCGTCGCCGATTGCAGATAGGAAGAGAAATAAGAAAAAAAAAAAAAACGTAAATATAGGTGTTGATGTTAGAAGTTTCTAGCATCTGTAACTTGGCTAACTAAGGTGATCTGATGCGATCATTAAAGTTAACCAACAGTCAAAGCGGATCAAAGTCTTGGATGGGTGACATTGGACAAGACAGTTTTTTAAAAAGTGTTTCTCTCTTCTAGGCGCTACCGTGGGTCAGATGACACGTTAAATTGTAGGTTCCAGTTGTTGTTTTGATAAGAACATCCAGGCTGAGGCCTTCGGGGGGCTAATAACCTCTCGAGACCAGAGCTTAGCCACTTAGATCATACGAAGAGTTTCTAATATTTTTCTATTGTAAAAACAAGCTTCATCTTGAATTAATGTACGTTAATCTGGGATAAAACGTACTTTATATGATATGGTGATCCATATTCTTTAACTATCACCTTTATTGTTTTATTATTTTTATTTTTTTTTAAGTAACGTAATTAAGAAGATTGTGACCTATCTTTTGAATTATTATAAAAAATAGCCAACAAAATTATTTAACTAAACTTATGAAATAAAAAAATAAATACTAAGTCGAAAGAAAACAAAAGCGAATAGGTTATGCTATATTATAATCATGCTTATATGTAAAGTTGTAGATAAAAAAATGGAATCATGTGATGAGAATTATCAGCAAAAAAGCGTACAAAGTTGCAAATCCTTGTTAATTCTGTACATGCCCCGGAAGGGCAGCCGAGATCAGAACTCGTATATTGAAAGCCCTTAATACTGGCAAATCCTGCAAAAATGGACGGTTTATTTGACTTGGTTGGGCAAACTTTTAACGTTACTAAGAACGGGACGAAATGTTGTCTTTGAAAAACCGTACAGGGGACAAATTGAAAAAATTGAAAATAAAAGAACTATTTCTTTAACAATTAATAGTATTAGATATATCTAATACAATTATTAGGTCCTATAGATAGTATGAGGTATACCTAATACTATTATTAGGTCCTATTGATAGTATCATTGCTTGCTATCTAGCTTTATTGCTTGCTAACAACTCGATGTGCGCACAATGCTGCGAGTAGCTACATCATTAGTTATAATAAATTGTATATAATTATAGATTTAATGAGAACTAAAACTCAACCTACAATAGTAAGACATAAGTTAAAATAGGTGATATTAGCCTGCAAAACACTAGATCATAAGATTAAATGTTACATTAGTCATAATAACGCTGTGTGAACATACGTTGTATTATTGTTTTATGTTAATAAAGAAGTCTGAAAATCAATCAATCAATACTATTAATAGGATCAGGTACGAGTATACCTTATTCACGACACCGAATTATTTTACATCGCTCGAAAGAAAAATGGGAACATCTATTGCTGACTTTGCTTTACATTAATTTTAATCGATATTGGATAAATACGAGTATGGTATCATTATTATAGCCAGTTATGACAGACTAGGCATGCTCCACTGTAGTCCATGGTGCCTATAACTACTCGTAATGTGGTTATGGGCACTGCTGGTGAAATGTGTAGTTTTAATGTGTTAAATAAAAAAAACCTTATTTACAACTTTTCCTCAAAAACTTGGTTAATTTATTCTCTTAAAAATCTTTTGCTGATTTTTAAACAACAATGTATTTACACGAAACAAAACGGTCACACTTACTTAAAAAACGTTGGATATACGTCCAACGGGTTTCAACGCATTAAGAGCGTCATCATCGGGGACGAGCTGCACACGGACTATCACCGACGAGATCCGCGCACAGACTGGCCCGGCGCATGTTGCGCGGGAGCGTCAGCGACCCGCGCGTCCCGCACCCCGCGACGCTCTGCGCGCGCCGCAGCCCTCCGTTCCCGCGCAGATAACGCCGGCTGGATGGAGATTGTTTCTTCCTCATCACTGGATGGTATTGGAGAGAGTATACTCGGGTCCGCACACACTACACTGATTGTGTCTTGAGTAGGTTCCGTCATATCGGATCGCACAATATTTAAAACGGGCTTCCATGATGGCGCCAACGTCCAACCGCGATCCCGATTGAAATTAGGGTGACGATGAATCTCGATTGCCTCGCGCACTTTTCGTGGTACCACAAACTTCTCTCGCGCTAAGACAGACGCCTTATCGAACCGCAGGAAATGGCCATGCCCCGCTGCGTGTTCCGCCACCGCGGATTTGGTGGAATCTGCATTCTTAACACTACGAATGTGTTCTAACAGCCGCGTCGAGACGTTTCGCCGTGTTTCCCCAATATAACACTCGCCACAATCACAGGGAATTCGGTATACACCCGGTACATTTAGTGGCTCACGATCTTTTGGCGACCGTAACCAACGACGAAGTTTATCCCGCGGACGGTAGAAGGTGCGTATGCCATATTTACGCTGCAAGAATGAACCGATTTTATCGGTCACTCCCTTTATAAAAGGCAAATATATCGGCGCACGGTCCACCCTGATTCGAATGATTTCGAATCAGGGTGGATCGTCACCCTAATTTCAATCGGGATCGCGGTTGGACGTTGGCGCCATCATGGAAGCCCGTTTTAAATATTGTGCGATCCGATATGACGGAACCTACTCAAGACACAATCAGTGTAGTGTGTGCGGACCCGAGTATACTCTCTCCAATACCATCCAGTGATGAGGAAGAAACAATCTCCATCCAGCCGGCGTTATCTGCGCGGGAACGGAGGGCTGCGGCGCGCGCAGAGCGTCGCGGGGTGCGGGACGCGCGGGTCGCTGACGCTCCCGCGCAACATGCGCCGAGCCAGTCTGTGCGCGGATCTCGTCGGTGACAGTCCGTGTGCAGCTCGTCCCCGATGATGACGCTCTTAATGCGTTGAAACCCGTTGGACGTATATCCAACGTTTTTTAAGTAAGTGTGACCGTTTTGTTTCGTGTAAATATATAATATGCCTTACGATAACAGTTTACAAAGTACAACAATGTATTTATACAATGTGTAAAACCTTATACAAGAACCAAGAAACATATTAAATATAATAGACAACAGAAGAGGAAAGATGGTAGGCCAACTTATACGACATGACAATTTCATTAAAAATATCGTAGAAGGAAAGATAGAAGCCAGGAGAGGAAGAGGAAGTTCTAGAAGATCATATTATTATTTAGACGAAGTTAAGGAGAAGGCGAAAATCATGTCGTATAATAATATAAATATAAATAGGTTCCTTCTAGGCAAGCGTGTTACATCTTAGACCACAGTTAAGCTTAGCATCAGGCAATCTGCGGTCAAACGTAAGCCAATTCATCAATAAAAAATATATATAGGGAGGACAAGGATTTGGCCGAACATAAAACTTTTTTTTTTTTAGAACTCATTTCACACACGGCTGGTTAACCCCATACTGAACCATTTCTAGTTCGTGTTATGGTAGCGAACACAACTGATATACTACATATACATACATATATATTTTATATAGATACATATTTAACACCCAGACCCACAACCAACAAATTTAGTTAGTTAATCACAAAGATGTCGGCCGGGCCGGGAATCGAACCCGGAACCTTCTGGTTAGCAGTCCGGCATGGTAACCTTTACGCCAACGAGGTCGTCGAACTACCTGGAAAAACTCCACAGGCAAGAGCCCAGCTCTTAAACATTGAATGTATGAATGAATGAAGTAAAACCTAAATCACTATCAATCTGCTCTCAAATCCCACATTCCAGAGCACATGACAGATGCTAAGCGTGCCAGTATGCGATTCGCAAATGGAGGCAATTACACCGCAAGCTGTTGCAGTGACCCCCGGCAGCCTCTCCGGTAATTACCGACGTCTAGGCTAGCCGCAGAGGTGTGGAATAGAGGAGTAAATGGTAGAAACGACATATTATTATCATATACATAACATCCTTTTGTCGTGAGGATATGCATTTACGTATCTCTCACCGCAAGCCTTGGGGAGGCGGGCGGAGTATGTCGGGCTTGAGGCTCAGAAAGCCCGTTATTACCGACGAAAAAAAAATTCAATATCGATAATCTTATATATAAAATTTCCGTGTCACAGTGTTTGTTACCGTACTCCTCCGAAACGGCTTGACCGATTTTTTCCAAATTTTATATGCGTATTCAGTAGGTCTGAGAATCGGCTACTGTATATTTAGAAATAATTATTAAGGCAAAACAATGTTTGCCGGGTCAGCTAGTATACTATATAAGCAGATACTGCGCCGTTCGTATTATTTCACATGACAATCTTAGCCTTGAAAATACGCAAGCAGATATTGCAAGTTGGGATACCATTTACAAAGTTTTTATTAATGTAGAAACATACTCGTTCACATAAATAACTGGTCACTATAACTCGAATCATCAAAGCAAAACATTTGAAATAAATAAATAAATATTAGGACTCATTTCACACACGGCTGGTTAACTCCATACTGAACCATTATAAGTTCCTGTTATGGTAGCTAACACATCTGATATACTACATATACATACAATATATATTTTATATAGATACATATTTAACACCCAGACCCACAACCGACAAATTTAGTTAAGCACAAAGATGTCAGCCGGGCCGGGAATCGAACCCGGAACCTTCTGGTTAGCAGTCCGGCATGGTAACCGTTGCGCCAACGAGGTCGTCAAGATCATATCCTCTCTTTAACCAAATGTGTGTGAGGAAGATAATTTGATAACCAAAAGTTCTACTTACTGATTCAAACTACATAATTAATGTTTTTCAAAATTAAATCTCGTTATGTCAAACCCAGATCCTAGAATTGTTTTGGAAGAAATATGCAAAAAACTTTTTAACATAAATATTTTACCTCAAACCAAAACGTACATATTTTTTTTAACCTAGTAAACTAAAACGAATATTAGTATACCTAAGTAAAACGAAACGCGTCTTCTAATTATGATCAATATTTTAATTACTTTAAAATAAGACAGATTTGTTTACGCAAATTGTATTTTTTTAAGTTTACTCGTGACAATTAAATTAATTAATAATATTAACCCATATATAAAATCTAAATGTTCATTCAATTCTTATCTACATTGTACTCAATCTCTGTCACCAATTTAGGTATAGTTTAGCATTATTATATAACTAAGTCCGCGTGAGCTTGATCAAAGTTTAGAGACGCTAAATTAACGTTGGGATAATCTGAGAATCTAACCTATTATCTTGAGTTTAATAAGCTTAAGTTCAACGGGTTGTACGTTAGATAAGGTTTTTATCTGTACTATCAATACTTTTAATTAATAAAACGTATCTAGCTATGTGTGTGTATTTGTCTGTTACCTCATCATCGGATGATGCTGATATCTGTGTTTTTTTCTTTCTTTTCAACATTACAGCTAGGCATTGGGTCAGCAGAGAACGGTACCAAATGAGTTAGCGACTTTCCGTCTTAAGCTGGAGCATGCCTTGTCTCTAGAATGACTGGCTCTCAAGGTGGCTGCTTGAGCTCACTGTTAAGTGGTTGGTGACAGAATTTTCAACTTGAATAGTTGTTAGCCAGGCGAGCACTAGAAAATGCTCTACCACCATGTTATGATTCTTTCACAGTGTTATCTTTTTGCCAAAACTCGAGCTTATTGGCTAGAATCGAATCATAGAATAGAACGCACAATCTGCGGGACGAACGCCCAAATGACATGTCAAAGCTTAAAAAAATACGAATTCCAATAAAAATAACGATACTTTGAAAATCAAAAGATATTAAAATATAAATAATCACAAAAGTTAAATAATATCAAATAAAACACGAACATTGTTGTCATAAACAATTGAGATTAACAATAATTTTACAAATGGCTCACTTGAAAATTGATAGATGGCGTAGAAAGTCTAAGCTCTTCGCTAACAACATTCCGTTTGCCAAAACATTTTCAACCGGTTGCTGTATCGAAGTATCATATTCGCATAACTTCGTTGTAAGCTCATTACTAAGAGTAAAGGGTTTAGTAATTTATGTTACGCCAAGTTATGGGTTAACTTCGGTGAGTTGAAACTTTGTTTGTTTTTAGTACTTTCTCTCATTAGCATGAGAGCTGTTTACTTTGGAGAAGGGTGTGAATGACCCATGTGCAGGTATTAAGTACTTGAATACAACTGCTGATTGTTTGTTAAAAATATCGCCAATAACAATTATTAGACACATTGGTAAAGGCTTAATCTTGTTTTTAAGGTTACAACAAATATTATAATGTGATTGATATGTTCAAGGTTTTAAAGTAGCTACAGCGAGTAAGAAATTAAAGACTGGAAGGTTCGCGTGGCATGGGCATGTAATGCGTAGAGAGAAGATGCTTGTCACTAGGAGATGTATGGAAAAGTTATTGCAAGGAAGAAGGACAGACTAAAAAAGGCATGGATGGAGTATGTGAATGAGGACAAGAGAGAAAAAGAAATGTATGTAGAGATGACAGTTGATAGAGGAGAATGGAAGAAGAAAGTTTGGTGTGCCAATCCCAACTAGTGGGATAAGGCAAGGAAGAAAAATTTTAGTATTTTTACCTGAATACATTTAAAATATATAAAAAACATGCTTCCAGAATAAGTACATGTTACAATTTATTCTTTTACTCTGCCCAGTGAGTTCAGTTTGTCTGGAAAGTATTGGTTTAGCAATCCGTGACACTCGGATCGAATCCAGCCATCCACCAATGTTTTTTTTTTTAAATAATGTGTAGATATTGTGATGGCTTATAGGATGACGGAAAACATAGTAAAAAAATTCCACATACTTCGTAATAAGGCAAAATAAAAGTGCTATCCAACACACACTTAACCAGATTGGTAGGTTATATGTCACATACCTAAAATTCTCTTCTACTGAGAATACGCTGGCCTCTAATATACTGCAGGTTTTTTCTATGATTTGCATTGATCGTGCCTTTTGATAGTATCTTTCCAAAAGTATATCGTATCCTAAGATACTGCCCAAACTATAAAAATGTTCTCTGAAAATATACCGGCTGGTTTTAGCTTATACGACCACGCTTTAAGCTCTAAAGCCTGGGATTAAACTTTTATTATCTTATTCTTGAGAGTAAAATATTTATAGTAAGTAATAAGAGGCAAAGTGCTCCTACTCCGTTATACCTTTTTGGACAGAAAACTGGACAGTAAATTAAATAAAAAAAATAAACGTCAAAAATTATAATTGTTTTATTAATACTCTATAATACTCAATGTTTTTTTTAATAAATAAATTAAATATATATCCGGTCAGGTTTCCTAAACGCATTAGTACCAGTCATGACATATGAATAACTTAACTTTTTCTTCTTTTACGTATGAGCTAAGTGGCCAAGCTATGGTGTCGAGATTTTTTAAGCGACCCGAAGGCCTTTGATTTGGCTAAACGACTGCTTGTTCTAAGAATACAGCTGGGACCTAAAATTTAACGTGTCATTCGACCCACGGTAGCACCCAAATAATAATTCCACTTGTAAAATTTAGTCTTGTACATAGTCACCCATCCAAACACCATCCGCATCGACCGTTGCTAAGCTTCGATGATCGCATAGATCACCTCAGCTAGCCTTTAAAATATTCAGGTTGTCTGAAGGTCTTTGACAGGACTTTACTACTAATACATTAATATAACAAATTTACAAAAAAATACCATCGATTTTATAACTTAAAACAAGTCCAAGCTAATCGTCGTTAATGTTTTGTATTTAATATGTTTAATATTACTTATTTTAGTAGTCTTGTTTCTGATCATATTTTTCCGTTAAAAAGGTATAGAAGTTATCCTATAGGTATAAACTGAAAACAGAAAATGCAAGCTTAAAAACTGCACCTTTTTAAGACCAACTCGTATTCAGTCCGCATGCATGCTGTATTTGAATTTAAAATGCACGCGCAAGAAACACCAATACTTTACGTTTTTCTATATTTCAGTGCAAGCTAAGCTATACCTTTTATACATACATATATGTGAGAGATAAAAGAATACTCACTCTAGCTAAAAGCATTTGCTTTAATTATGTACTACAGAAAACTACATTGTTGAATATGAACATACAGTAGACAGCAAAAGAAATTGCTGCGTACACCTATTCATCTAACAAATGTATGCTTGAAAGATCATAATAACAATTTTATTAGACAACAACAAAACAAAACTAGTAGTAATGATAAAAATATTTTTAAACATAACTTAAGAAAAATGTACTGAAAATTATTTACAAAGGACAGATCAATTATTTTTATTGATTAAAATATGTTGTAAAAGAAGAAATCAAAACGTTATCATCAAAACCACTTGACTTTAACAACTTCTTTGGCGTAATGGTTACCAATGCCGGACTGCCAAAAATCTCATTGATTCAAGCGTCATTTTGCAGAAATTTGTAGTTGGAAGAAAATTGTAAATATTTAGTGTACTTCTACTTTGGTCTGAAACCAAATTGAGATAATAAAATAAACTTATACAAGTATGAGTTGAGTGGAAGTGAAGTGGTCGGTTCGAAAAATGCACCAAAATTTAAAAAAAAACATTGTTTATCTCAAATTGCTTCAAGTCGTAGAGAATAAATATTTCAGTTATTTTTGGAAAAATACAAAAAAAAACTTCATACAATAAATATAAATACCTACGAGTACATTATCATTACACAATAAAACATACTGCAATTTTACTATTTGCAAAAAACTAAGGCATAATACGCAATAGTAGATGTGACTCGTAATATAAGAACATAAAACTCTTATTAAGTAGATATCTTCCAAGTTAACCAAAACCTCAATGCTCTTCATTTAAAATTCGCCTAGCAATAGCAATTAATACCCTTTTCGTGAGCCCACAGCTTAAAGCAAATTAATGTTCAAACGGCATTCCAATGTAATTTGCCAAGACATTACAACCACGATTGTTTTTACGACTACCGCCCAGTTAATAGAATCGGATACAGTTGACCTACATTTGTTCGACCTTGAAGAGGTTTGGGGCAGTAAAATCTCAGAAACGTTGTAAGAGGAACTACATAAATACATATACATTTATGTTTTTTTTTTTCAAAGTTAAAAGTGACACCGGAATCGGGTTCTTCACCTCTTATAACCTATGAAACGACACCCAATCTGCCTTTGACACTGCTTTGACTTTTGACATGTCCGATGTCAAAGCTGACACCGAAATTTGGTTCCTGACCCTTGACAACGTATTAAATGGGCACGATAATTATCGAAGTTTTCAAAAATGTAAAAGTATTAATTTCGACTGTAGTGGGTGGACGGGTCATGCCCTTTATGTTTTGCTCTCAAATGATTAAAAGTAAAAAATATTTGTTCTATTAAATAAATTAAACATGTTAATAATTTTAAGTTCGGCGTAAGTGTACAAATTGGGTATTTGAAAAAAAAAAATTTTTGTGATAAATAGAAAGATTATATATTAGTTTTATAACAAAAATATTTTTTTATTATTTTTTTTGCAATAATTCAAAAGTTATTTCAAAATAAAAATTAATTTTTGAATCCAGTACCGAAGATACGCCGACAACTCCCGAACAAACCCGAGCGCGTGTGACGTCATAATGTTAGTTTTCACTCAGACACTCAATGCAGTTGATAGGAAAATAATGAATACAAAGTATAATAAAACTAACATTATGGACTGGATTCAAAAATTAATTTTTATTTTGAAATAACTTTTGAATTATTGCAAAAAAAATAATAAAAAAATATTTTTGTTATAAAACTAATATATAATCTTTCTATTTATCACAAAATTTTTTTTTTTTCAAATACCCAATTTGGGAGACGTCGTCGGTTCCCATAATACAAGTATTAAAACTAACTTGGCTTTGGATTTCATCTTTCACTTATGTCATGTAAACGTATTTTGTTTTTTGATATGAAAACGTGTTTCTGAACTTTAAGTAAACTATTTTTTAAGGAATAAATAATGTTTTGTAAACGTTTCTAATAAAAGTCAATAAGAGCCGTTTTCCCTAAACACGACGGTTAACGTTAGGGTTGAGCCTAACCCATCGGCCACTTAACCAAATGGCAGCTAATTCCATCAGTACAAAGCTTTAAAAGCGACAACCCTAGATATGGTATAGGCTGATTCTCATAACAACACCTCGATTCCTCAAAAAACAATTGAAAGTCATCCTCTTTATTAAAAATAAAGTTTTCTTTTTATTTCATTTTAAATACATTCATGCCACTCTCCAAAAAAGTAAAAAATGTTTTTTAAAGAATTGTTTATTTCCGGCGTAGAATGGAATGATAATTATTGTAGACAAACAATAAGCCTTTCTAAACTACTCGTCGAAATTTAGTAAAAAATTAAATAGTGTCTATAATTGGTTTCTCTTCAGCAAATAAAATTGGCTTGGCTCGGCTTGTCTGAATGTCATACTCGGCAAAAAAGATAGTCATAAATAGCTTGTTACTGTCAAAGATCAAATAGAAACACATTTCTTGACTCCATTTTATCAAAATCAAGATGAACGTACTGTTATGTCTTATCCAGGATAATTAATTTATATGTATAAGACCGGAGGCAATCAAGACGGGGGCACTGACGGTTCATATTTCACTTGAAGTTTGATCGAGAAATAATATTATTATTGTGATTTATTGTACAATACTGCTTCATATTACGCCTGTATTGGACGCCGAAAATATTGTAACTTTTCACAATACTTTTTTTTTTACAAAAAAATGGGTTTGCGCTTGACCACAATTCACCTGATGTCCAGCGACATTATGATCTAAGGTGGAGCGCGCTTACCCAGAAAAACCGGTTCACCCTTGCTTTGAAAACCACCAGATTATAGCTCTCAGGAGCTTGGCAAAGAATTCCACACCTTCGTATTAGAAGTATGTGGCGATCGTAGAACTTTGTTACGTGACTACAAAACTTATTTTGTAGAGCTGACAGCCCAGTCGGTCGCACAGCCGCTTCTAACCCCGAAGGACGTGGATTTGATCCTGGCAATCAACTCAATCTTTCGATGAAGAAAATCATCGTGACGAAACCATATCATAAAAGCTCGTTGGCGTTATTGTTACCATGCTAGACTGTCAACAAGAGGGTCCTGGGTTCGATTTCCGGTACGACCAACATCTTTATGATGAACTAAACTAAAAGCGGGAAATTTGCTGCAATATTGATTGTTAATATAAAAGAAATTGGTCAAGTAATTGTTGCGAAATGAAAGTCTTAAAACATTTTGAAGTGAGGTTGTTTCAAGCAATTGTGTCAAAATACTCCATCTAATCTCTTTAAGGAGGTATCGTGCCCAATAAATTGGCTGCATTACCCCGTTGAATGCCAATGCGAGAACATAAGTGTGCATTCCAATTTCGATTAACATTCATCCTACACGAAAACCAATGTGGTTAAGGCGATACTAATCAAGTTAAGGCTCCAGTAACGAAGGAACCAACAAACCTACCTGTTTAATAAGGTTACGTCTCAAACGCTTGTACTCAAATCAATTTGTTCAGTCAGGGTTCGAGTTGCTCACTTTTACGGGGAACGCTTGAATTATAAAATATATGCTGAAACAAGTCAAGTGTTTGTTGAAAATAATACTTTTTAAGGTTCCGTACCTAAAAACTAAAAATGGGACCCTATTACAAAGACTCCGCTGTCTGTCTGTCTGTCTCCAGGCTGTATCTCAGAAACTGTAATAGCTAGACAGCTGAAACTTTCACAAGATATGTATTTCCCATGCCGCTATAACAACAAATACTAAAAATTTTGAAAATATAAATTTCAAGATTCATTTCATCTTAGTATTTTATTTTTACCCCATACAGTAAACGTGTTTTTTCGTATTTTTGCTATATATCAATAGTAGTAGCTGCTAGACACTTAATATTTTCACAAAATATATAAATGTATATTAGCTATCTAATTAAATTAAAATTTAAATAAAATAAAAATTTGAGGGGGCTCCCATGCAGCAATGGAACGGAACCTTTTATAAGCGAGCTCAACTTGAACTTGGCCAATGCTTTATTTATTTTTTTTTGTACATTAATTAACGAATACAGTAAATTTCATTTCTTAGGACTTGTTTATTGAATCGTTAATCAATATTTAGAAAACTTTCCAATCATCCATCCGAAGCAATAAATTTACCACAAACAACTATTACGAGCATTGAATTCAATTCAACTCTAGAGCTATAATAAAATTTACTTCGCCACTATCTTATTACCTTGTTAAACGATTTGTAAATAAAATTAATGACCCTTGTATTTTTAAAGGTTTATATTTCTTTTATTTGGGATTCTTGGATTGGGAAAAATTTTGCGATTCAGACAAAATAAATACAGCTAGACAAGTCAACATTCATTAATGAGATTTTTTTGCAATTATTATTTATTTACTATCACAAACAGAATAATTATTTATTTATTAATATTATTCACAACCAGAATAAAATATTTTTTTTACACTTTCACACACGGCTGGTTCGCCCCATACTGAACCATTTCTAGTTCGTATTATGGTTGCTAACACAACTGATATACATACATCCGGGAAGGTTCCGGGTTCGATTCCCGGCCCGTCCAACATCTTTGTACTTAACTAAATTTGTTGGCTGTGGGTCTGGGTGTTAAATATGTATCTATATAAAGTATTTATGTATGTATGTACATGTAGTATATCAGTTGTGTTAGCTACCATAACTTCCTTAGCAATTATTTGTTACTTTTAAGTCGGTATAAATTGTATTATTTAGTAGCTTTTATATGTATATTAATTACCTCTGCATGTAAGGAAGAGCCTGTTCTCCACGACCCAGGTGAAACCTAGTGTGGAGCACAGTGTCTCCCGAGTTTACCATCCATTCATTCATTCATTCAATATTTAAGAGCTGGGCTCTTGTCTGTAGAGTTTTTTCCAGGTAGTTCTGTCTTCGGCCAAATCCTTGACCTCCCTATACGACATGACTTTCGCCTTCTCCTTAATTTGGTCTAAATATGATCTTCTAGGTCTTCCTCTTCCTCTCCTGGCTTCTATCTTTCCTTCTACGATATTTTTAATGAAATTGTCATGTCGTATAAGGTGGCCAACCATCTTTCCTCTTCTGTTGTCTATTGTATTTATTATGGTTCTTGGTTCTTGTACTAGGCAGAGTACCTCTTCATTAGTTTTCTTTTATTTCCAACTTATTCTTTCCATTCTTCTCCAACACCACATTTCAAATGCCTCTATCCTCTGTCTATCTCTTTGGGTCATGGTCCAAGCCTCACTTCCATATAAGGCGATGCTCCAGATGTATGTTTTTATTAGTTTTTTTTCTTATATGTTTTGCAATTTTTGATTTCATAAGGCGTTTTTTGTTGTGAAAGGCTTTTTTTGCTATGGAGATACGCGTGATGATGTCCTGAGTACATCTTGAATCCTCGGTTATAACACTTCCAAGGTATTTAAATGATTTTACTTGTTCTATGGCACTATTATTTAGTTTGATCGGCACTCGATTATAAGTAGGATATCTGGTGATTAACATGTATTTAGTTTTTTTATTTTAATATTATTTTAATATTTATTTTGAGCCCTATTTCTCCAAAAGCTCTGTCCATTTGCTCCATGACTTTCTGTAATCCGATTTGACTATCTGCTAACGCTGCTATATCATCCGCGTATCTTATAAAGCAAATTCGTTCTCCGTTTACTTTTATGCCTCCAATTCCAGATTCTATTATATTGGCGATGGCGTTTTCTATGAATAAATTAAATATTGTTGGTGAAAGTGGGCACCCCTGTCTGACCCCCTGATTAATCTTGGCTTGTACAGACTCATTTCCTACTTCTATTGTGGTGTGTTGGTTTCTATACAAATTATATATTATACGCCTGTCTCTATAGTCTATTCCTACGTTTTTTAGAGTTAATAACATCTTTTTCCAGCTGACCTTATCGAACGCCTTTTCTAAATCAATAAATGCGACATGTGTATCTTTTCCTAAGTCTATTCTTCTGCTTGTGATTAACCTGAGAGCTACAATAGCCTCTCGAGTGCCTTTTCCTCTTCTAAATCCATACTGGTCTTCGCTGATATTCCGTTCCACAATGGGTCTTATTCTATTATGTATAATTTGAATAAGTATTTTTGAAGCATGTGAAATGAGACTTAATGTTCTATATTCTTCGCATTTGTGGGTATTATTTTTTTTCGGTAGCAAGACTGTCTTGGTGATTTGAAATTCGCTGGGTATATTTCCGGATTCGTACATGTATTGGGTCATTTTAAATATTTCTTCTTGTAACGGATCACATACTGCATATTTAATTAACTCTATATTTATTTGATCTACTCCTACTGCTTTGCCGTTTTGTATGTTATGTAAGGCTCTATCAAATTCTTCCCTTAGTATTAACGGCCCTATATTATCATTATCTACTAAATGTTCCTCTTCTAGATCAGTATCATCCAGCCCTTCTCCTGCATATAAAGTTTCTATATAGCTTTTCCAGCGTTCTACTATTTTTGTTTCATCTAGTAACATTTTTCCATCTTCATTTAAAATTGCTGAGCTTTTAGTTTTATGTGTGACATTTAGTTTTTTTATTATGCTATAAGCTTTGTCTGTTTTCCCTTCTCTAAAATATTTCTCTATGAGATCGCATTCTTTTTTAACTTGTTTTTCTTTTGCTTCGTTGCACTTTAACGTTATCCTGTTCGTTATAACTCGGTATTCATTAATACTGTTGGCATCTCTTTTATTTCTTAATTTTCTTCGATCTAACATCAAATTTATAATTTCGTCTGTCATCCAATTCTTCCTAGGAACTATTTTCATCTTGTCTAAGCATTCATTGGCACTGGTTTTTATAATATCTTTTACATTACCCCACATTGTTTCTATATCTACGTGACTAGAATTACTTTCAGCTATACTATTCTTATATTCTTCTATTTTTGCACCTATTTTATTACTATATTGCACGCATATATTGCTGGATTTATCCTTAATACTAGTGAGATCTAATTTTTTTGGCTTACATTTTCTATGATTTCTTTGTGGCTCTAAGCTATTGTGTTTGCTTATTAATAAGTTGTGATCAGATTTAACATCAGCGCCTGGTAAAGTTTTACAGTTAGTTACTAAATTTTTATATTTTTCCTTTACCAGAATGTAATCTAATTGATATCTTCCAGTATCTCCTGGTTTTTTCCAGGTGTATAACCTTCTTTTGGGTTGTTTAAAGTGAGTGTTCAGTGGCACAAGCTTATGTTCATTGCAGAATTGTACAAGCCTGTTTCCTCTTTCATTTCTATTTCCTAATCCAAACTTTCCTATTAAATTGTCTTCTGCGCCTTCTCCTATCACAGCATTGAAGTCACCCATCACAATGAGATTGTCTTTGTCTTTGCTTATATCTATAATTGAGTCTATACCATCGTACATATCTTCAATTTCTTCTATGGGGTGTGAGCCAGTAGGCATATATACTTGTATTATTATAATATCGTTGATTTTACCCTTTATTTTTAAAGCTGTCAATCTATCTCTGTAATGTATAGTATTTATAACTTGGTTTCCCCATTTCTTGTTCAATATTATCGCTGTACCGTATTCTCCTTGTTTATCGCCTGTATATATTATCCTATAATTACCATTCCAATAATCTCCACTTCCTCCTCATCGTGTTTCACTTATTCCTACTATATCCACCTTGCATTTATCCATCTCTAATAATAGCTGTTCAAGTTTGCCTGTTGGCAGCAGTGTATTCACATTCCAAGTTCCAATAGTACAGGGATTTCGCATGATGACGACCCGAGTAGCCCTGCTCCTACCCCTGCCGGACTCAGACCGCCACGGCGTTATACGGTGTTACATCGTGGAAGCCCGTTGTCAAGAACGTTTACCATATTTTGCGACATTTCATAACTCCAAAATTAGGAAAAATAGTGCGATGGTTTCCCACTTGCCTTTCACACCGCGGTGCAACGAATAGTTTCCCACACGTTGTTATCCGGGCAAGAATCCTTCCAGAGCCTTCCTCTTCGGCTTCAAGCCAGTACCGGTGTTACCGCTGCCTAACACCGGGGAAACGCTTATTTCATGGTTTACCAAACACTAAAATTCTATAGGTACTTATATTATAATTTCTAATCTCGGTGTAACCTAAATTTAAGTTTCTGTGACAAATAAATTATTTATTATTATTATTATTATAACACAAACTAGAAATGGTTCAGTATGGGGCTAACAAGCCGTGTGTGAAATGTGTCAAATAAAATTGAAACAGTAGTTCAAAAGAAAATAAATAATGAACTAATAAAACTTTATAAACACGCCTTGTTCTACTTTTTTTTGACACAATATAAAATTATACAATACTCTCTTACTGTTATAAAATATGAATAGCGCTTCTGGTTCAAAACATTTCAATTACGTGCAAATCCACTATTTTTAACCTTCGTTTTTGATTTGTGTGCTTTGGACGTTTCCATTTTTCCATTATGAAATATTTTTTTCATTTCTATTCGGTATCATATTTTTTAATACGTAATAGCTTTTTCTTTAACACCAGATTGGTAATACAATAGAAAAATTAATAAATTTAAGGTGGACGATAATTTGTTTCAATGTTGTTTTTTTTTATTTTGGTCTTTATAATATTTTATTGTTTAAGACTAACTAAGGTTCATATTACGTTTGGGTTCTTAATTATTTAGTCTTTTACTACGATACATATTTTAACGACACGTGAAAACTAAAAGTTCTAAAGATTTATAACATGTTAAAATACACTGATGAATGGCTTTTATTTTTTAGGGTTCCGTACCTAAAAGGCAAAAACGAGACCCTGTTACTAAGCTTCCGCTGTCTCTCTGTCTGTCTATCTCTAGGCTGTATCTTAGAAACCGTAATTTATTAATAAAATAAATGTTTGATTGGCTTCCATATAACAATGGTGCGGAACCTTTTATGCGCGAGCCCAACACGCACTTGACCAATTTTTTTTACAACTTTTAGGTTTTGGGTTTGACCGCAGCTTGCCTAGTGTTAAACAATGTCACTACTAAAAAAGTTTTTTTTTTTTTTATTTAATTTGTCCTAATTTACCTATTTTTCCAGCGAAGACATTTCTACCTAACACCCCGAGTCTTAATCTACGACGCAAATATGGCTGCGTGCCAAAATTAGGGCCCACGAAAAATGGTTTTCCATTAATTGTATACACCTACGTTTACTGAAAATCGTAGCCAAAAATAAACCTTGTGACAACGTAATAAAGTCTATGGAATGTATGTTGGTATACTTTTTACAATATTGAGGCTGTCACAGGCTTGCCACGCAACTAGCGGAGCGCGATAGGACAGTTTACATATGTGTTCTATATTGATTTCCAGAAGTATTGGTACGTTTATTTATAGGTCAGCTATAGGTATTAGCCATACAACTATTCTTCTTCTTCGTATAAGCTTAGTGGCCAAGCTCTGGTTTCAAGCCGCCCGAAGGCCTCTGACTTGGCTTAACGACTGTTTGTTGTTTGTTTGTATCTATATAAAAATATGTATGTATGTATATGTAGTATATCAGTTGTGTTAGCAACCATAATACGAACTAAAAATGGTTCAGTATGGGGTTTACCAGCCATGTGTGAAATGTGTCCTAATATTTATTTATTATTTATTTTATGATCAAATTTGTGCTTCGTGTGCTTTGTGTCCGCTGGTTAAACTTCACATGTATTATGTGTTAAGAAGCAAAGCAAAATCAACTACATATTAAGTTAAATATATTGTTAAATTTTGTTTTAGAAGTAACATTCTACATATACGACTGTATATGTTAAAATATTTTTATATCTGTACAGAAAGTCTTCTGTACAGATATAGTTAAAATATTTTTTGAAATAAACACACAATTTTGTTCCTATACAACCTCTTAATATTGGCCAGAAAGGCTCTAAGCACTTGCCTAATAGCTAGGACTTACATTAGAAGCTGACCACTAATAGTAACTTTAGTTTCAACCACTTTAGTACATTAATATGTACTTTAGTTACTGGCCTCTTACTCGCTTAAATGCTATTAATTTTCCAATTTGCTGTAATAATAATGCAATTTGCATGTGTTTAGTACAAGAGGTAACCCGCGGATTCGCCTAAAATAAGTCTTATAATACGCTGAACTTGCGCCTTTGGTGCACAAATATAATTGTATATATTATGTTTATAATTATTTTTGTGCATAATAAAATATTTTTCATTCTTTATTTCTAAATCAGGCAACAATTAATTTGCATTCAACAAAGATCACACGAAAGAAAATAAGTCAATAAAAAATTAAAAAAATAAGTAAATAATATATCACATATAATTTGCGAGTTAACAAACAAAAAATTGCAGAAAAAAATCTTAGTAAAACCACGGGGATGTCGGTTGAAAATCTCTTCATAAATAGATATTTAAGACACCCTTAAACTAACTCAACGTTTAAATGTTGTTACTAATCTTCAGTCTTAATATTAAATCCCTTTTTGTACCCGTTTTAAGGTACGGGTCTACATTTAATAACGTTATCTCTCCTTATTCACCACAATGTCACAATTAACCTCAGAAATAAACCCCTGAATATCCAAACAAAATGCGCTCATCCGTTTTTGTTTTCATCCGAAAATGTGTCATAAAATACGCTGTCATAAAATTATTAATTACGAGGCACCTTTGGCTAACGAAGTAGGAACGGAATAGGGGTCAGGGGCTTCATACATTTTCATCCGGTGGGGCAGAGTCCAAAACAGGATAGGCTTAAGGCTTGTTTAACCTTATACACATGATAATAACAAGCATATAGCACAATATAAATGATTATATAAATTTGAAAATTGTCATTTAAATTGACAAATTGACATTTGATTCATATCATATACTTTTGTATTGATATTATATTAGATACTAGAATTAGTAGTGAAAATTGACATTATGATTAATATCATATACTATAATATTGTAATGATATTATAGTACTAGAATATAATTGAAAATTGACATGGATACATATCTATACTTTTGTAATGATATCATATTATTTGACTTGTAACTTTGGTGTTATCAATAAATGATTTGTATTTGTATTTGCATAAACATAAGCAGCCCGCTATACGTTCCCATTGCTGGAACTTGGGGCTTTCTCTCACGAGGAGAAAAAAGGCCACAATCCAATACCCTTTCTATGTGCGGGTTGAAAGATGACACAAATTTTCGAATATATTGGTCCTCAAACATTGGATTTTTACGATGTTTTCCTTTTACATAAAACGAGTGGAAATCCACACATAACATGAAAAACAAGTCATTGGTGTAGGACCAGGATCGAAACAGAAACCCGTCTATTTGAAATTCCCACCGAGACACGCTTGTTTTTAATGATTTATTTACTTTTATGGAATTAAATTCGTTATTTAATTATGAGAAATAAACAATTAGTTTTTTCTTCATATCTTAATGACGACGATGTCTTAGATTTTATTTCTTTCGTAAATTATTTTCATAATTTCACTATTTACAATCTATTATGTTTATAATATTAAAATAACCATTAACACAATTCCAAAATAGAAACACAATTTGCTTGTGAAATTACAAAGGTAAAACCTTCCTTTGTAATTTCACAAGCAATAAAAGAAAATCCCCCTACAGAAACAAGCCTTAATTCGTCCCTGCGCAAAACGAGGCCAAAATCACAATAATGGTCCGGGGCAACATCTCAATTTGGACGTGTTTAATCAAGTAAGGCCGGCTGTGGGCAAAATCGTGGCTTGTGGCTGGATTTTTGCTTTGCGTAGCTCAAGCGTGGCTGCGTAACTGTATTAGTGATTTGTGTTCCACATTTCCCTGTATTTGTTTCGGTTTGGCTGTTTAGGAATCTGGTTTCGAAACTTCGGTTGCCAAAGGATTTTTGTTCTTGATCTATTTATACATGTAATCGTCTAATCAATCTGACGCTGCTTTAAAAACAAAACAACATTAATATTAGTAGCGTATGTAACTCGGCTAGCTAAGGTGATCTGACGCGATCATCGAAGCTAAGCAACGGCCGATGCGGACGGTGTTTGTATGAGTCATCATGCACAAGACTGTCGGTTTTAAAGTGGCATTTCCATCTGGGTGCTACCGTGGGTCGGATGGTACATTAAATTGTAGGTCCCGGCTGTTAGTGTTAGACAAACAGTCGTAAAGCCAAGTCAGAGACCGGCCTTCGGGCGGCTTGAAAACTCTCGACACCAGAGTTTGGCCACTTAGTTCATAAGAAGTAGAAGAAGACTATTTTTATATCCGTTTTTACGTATGGTATCTTCGTACGTGACTCCGACTCGCGCTTGACCGCTTTTATATTTTGTCGTAGTTATAAGGTCAGTGCTCTGGTGTAGAAATGTTTCACGGCATTAAAATGTAAACTTAACGTACCATTAATATTTAGAATTACAGTTTAATGAGTATTCTTTTGCGTACATATCTAGCTGCCAAACTATTGGTATTTTTCGTAAGAGTTAATCTTGTTATTTTTACGAGTATTTATTAAGAGTATTACTTATCAAAAAGAGCAAGAGGCCGCCCGAAAAAGACATGGATGGAGTGTGTGAATGAAGACATGAGAAAGAAAGGATTGAGTGTGGAGATGACGTCTGATAGAGGAGAGTGGAAGAAGATTTGCTGTGCCGACCCCATCTAAATGGGATTAGGTGAAAAAGTAGAAGAAGATTACTTATCAAAGATAACTAATTTTATAATTAGTTGGAAGAAACTTTGTAATTTGGAAATTTTAGGACAAGCGTCAAGCTAGTACACTATATCAAGTTAAAGTTAAATTAGATAATACTCAGTCACAAAGTCTCTGTGTAACGGGATTAAAATAAGTTTTAGGGTTAACGCCCATTAGGCAGAGTCGAATGAGCCAAACGAATCGAATTCACACGAAAGCAGACAGACAGTGGATTCAGACAATGCGACGTGGGCAGGTGAACAAGCTGTCATACGATTTCATAGATAGATATACAGATTTTCTTAGACACAGGAGACGAATATTTAAAATTACAAAAAAAAAAACAAAAATTGTGCTACGATTGCCAGCCATATTGCTTAAAGCCATCTCTTCCAGATATACTTGGATGGAGAGGTTAATAAACGATTGAACGAGGATGTAGTGTACATTAAAGAAAAGAATCTGAAATTCATATTTTTTGCGTAAGTAAGTTGATTTTACCGGATAATAGATCTTTAAGCAACGGTCAACGCGAACTGTCTTTGGATGGTTGACCATACACAAGACTTTCTTTTAACAAGAAGCATTTTCATCTGGGCGCTACCATGGGTCAGATAACACAAAACGTCGGCCCCTTCTGTTTTTCTTAGTACAAGCAGTCGTTATGTAACTCAGATATTTACCTTCGGATGTCTTGAAAACTCTCGACATCAAAGCTTGGCCACTTATATCGACAATTTTTTTTAAACGTTTAGCTTTAACTAATGTGTGATTACCTTTAGCCATTAATGGCATATCAAAGAGCTTATCTATAGTTAGGATCTTGATACTATAGTATAAATTACGTTATCCCAAACTGATAGCACCCAATCTGAAACTTCCAAAGATTAGAGCATCCCTTGTCCTTCTTAATTATTTATTAATTTTCATCTACACTTCAATAGTTACGTAAAGTATTTTAAGGCAATTAGTTTATTACTCTCACTTCACTCAATAAATTTAGTTATAAGATAAAGATAAATAATTTATTGGCCCAACATCTCGTCGCATTTGGCAAGTCATTCATTACATTTAGATTTACATTTGATTTAAAATAGACAATTACATTATATACATTATTACTTATATTAAAATTAAATATAACTAATTGAAATCTATTCAGGTATCTATCACAGCTGTGGTACAGCAGGACTCATTTGGGTTAACCCTGCAGCCTGGGTGAAAGAATAAAGCATAAGGAGCCCACTATACGTTCCAACTACTGCGACTCGGGGTCTTCTCTCACTAGGAGAGATATATAGGCCATAATCTACCACGCTGGCTAAGTGCGGGTTGGCGGATGACACACATCTTCGGATATTGCAGTCCACAAACATGCCTTTTTCCTCACGATGTTTTCTTTCACCGTAAAGCGAGTGTAAATCCACACATAACATGAAAAACAAGTCTTTGGTGTAGGGCCGGGATCGAACCAGGGGCTGTCTGATTGAAAAGCAGGCGTTATTACCACCGCGCCACATTGCACACATAAAAAATAAAGCTGCAAAATGTCTTTGCCTGTCGTAAGAGGCGACTAAGAAGGGCATCAGACTAGAGGGTGTTTGGAGGTGGGGTTCCAACAACCGCTTCATCGAATCCGGGGTGAACGATGGCGTCACGTGACCGTCGCTGTCGTTGGCGGATTGGACAGTAATCAGAATTGGATTGGTAGTAAAGGGAAGGGTTACAGCGTAGTGCAAAGAGGTATCCGGGGTGTTTCCTGGAAGAACCCGGAGTCCTCTGCTAAGTGCACAGACAGGTAACCGGAGAGGTTTTAGAACATACAAATCCTACATAACCTAGATGTGCTACACCGTTGCCAAGTATCTCTTTTAAGATTTCCTCCTCGTCAACAAAAAATGGACTCATTTGTGTAAAATTGTAGATAGAAATAAGGATAGGTAATACATATACTACTTTCAATACCGCTGCTAAGTAAGCGATACCTTACTTTAATTAGCTATCGACAGATTAAGTTAAATGTATAGAGATGGCGTAAGGTAATAATAAACTCTATGGACAGTCTACGTCACTCCCATACATTTAATGTCATTTGATTTGACGATATTGATTTTAGAATAGCTGTAGCGAATTCCGTTTGTTTGGGGGGCCAGGCGTCTTCAAGTAATTTCATCGTATAAAACAAACTATTTAAATAAGATCCTTCTAGAGTCCTAGGTCATGTAAAAATAAACATGAATGATAAAATGTATGGAGCAGCTGGTCTTACAATAGAAGTGATTATGATTTTGATGATGTTAACCTTTGATAATGCCAACGCGTTGCTTTTTCTTTCATTTTAGAACAGGGTTATGTAATAACTAAGCATGCATTGTTTCTGTAAATAAAGTGGCCCCACTTATTTTATAAAAAGTTGTATTATCAGATACATATATTACAAGTCCTCTACTGTCTAATATATAGGCCATACCATTAAGCACAATATTATATAAGTATTTCACCCATAGACAACACTGAATAGGATGCAAAGATATTCAAATGATATTCACAGGAAATTAACCGCTTTCGTTAGCAATGCAGCTACTGGAACGAATAAGGAGATAGTTAGAATCCAGTTAGCAGTTTAAATGAATACTGTGGTAACTTATAGTAAAGAAATTGCAAAGTATCGACAACGTTTCGTTAGTAGGTAAAACATTTGCGAGCATTACAGTAATTTTTTTTTTTAAAGTGCCCAGAAAAGTATAATACGTGTAAGTAAAATGTCTTATGGTGTATCTTAACAACTACATCATGTATTATGGAAATAAAGAAAAACAAAAGAGTAGCGTTTAAAAACCGTGAACAGTAAACTTGATCATTAATTAAATTAAGTATTTTATTACATTTATTTAATTTCCAAAACATAATACTTAGTTGATTAATTTACACGAGGTGGGAGTCAGAAGGCGGGACGCGGGAGGCGGGATGCGGGATGCGTCAAACTCCAAACTTGAAGCGACGCGCGATACTAATTTGAAGAAAATATTCGCGAGTAACTCTGTACTACGGCGCGGTGATGGTACGCGCGAGTTAACTCTCATACGCTTCTAGAATGACTGGCCCTCGGTGCGCGACACTCGGACTGCAAGTTTTTGTAGCACTACCCATATTTTGCCTTTATGTAGTTATTGAGAATCGAACACAGACTTTCGTCTTTATAATATCAGTAGGATATTTTGCTCTTAGCCAAACTGCTAGTAGTTCTTCTTAAAATCTCACTAATATTATTTAAGCAAAAATTTGTGTGAGTGTGTGTGACGCTCAAACGGTGGAAAGGATTTCGATTTATTTTATCATGAGGATAATTTAGACTCTCAATTAACAGATAGGCTTCTTTTTATTTCGCACTAAACGTAACACGATTGGGCACAGCAAATGATATAATAATATGTAATCATTATCATTTAGGCCTAAATAGTTTTGATTCGAGTAACCAGAGACCTATTAAGTGATGCTCAAATTAAAAAAAAATATTCTTCATTTAAAATATCTTACAGTAATAACCCACCTTTTTATTTCTAATAATAAAATGACAATGCCTTTCTCTTCACAGTGGGTTAAACAAAGATCTACTCTGAGCTTGTAATGTCTTTACAAGGTTATATCAGGGCAGGATGTTTAAGATAGCTAGACAAGCAATGATCTCAGTGACCTTGACCTTCCAAGTTTCCTTCTTATCTTCACTTTACTATTTACGCACTATGCCCGTTTCTTGCATAAGCATCAAGAGCAGCCTACTATACGTTCCCACTGCTGGGAATCGGGACCTTATTTCACTACGAGAGAGTTATAAGCCATAATCCACCACGTTGGCTAAGTGCGGGTTGGCGGATGACACACGTCTTCGGATATTGCAGTTCTCAAACGTGTCGGTTTCCTCACGATGTTTTACTTTACCGTATAGTAACCACACATAATAACTTGAAAAACAAGTCATTGGTAGGGCCGGGATTAAACCAGAGCCGTCTGATTGATACTAATGTGATTGTACAATAAAGTAATACTCTACAATTCTATTCTATTTCTCTGGTCTCGAGAGTTTTCAAGCCGTCCGAACGAGCCTCTGACTTGAACGACTGCTACTGTACTAAGACTAACAGCAGGGACCTACAATTTAACGCATCATCCGACCCACGGTAGCGCCCAGATGAAAATGCCACTTGAAAAACGACAGTCTTGTGCATAGTCACCCATCCAAACACTGTCCGCATCGACCGTTGCTTAGCTTCGATGATCGTGTCGGGTCACTTTAGCAAGCCGAGCTACAGACGCTACGAAAGATGAGGCAGTCGGTAGTAGTGCGTAAACCAAATTGCTCCCAAGTGATCAGGCCTTAGGATATCGCTCTACGTTTCCTTTAGGCGTGACATCACGCTATTTCCTGCAATTGCCTTACTAGGCCGTTCGGTTGCCTCTCGATTTGCCCCCGATATGCTTTGACGGGGTGGTTCAAGAGAAGCCTTGCGAATAAACGTTTGGATTCACGATTGTTTGCGATAGGATTTGTGCTGAAAACCCGGAGTATTGGCTTGGTTCCTAAAAAAATATGCGGCTTGAACCGTAAACCCGTTTGAGCGTGTAAGTACTTAACATATGCGAATACATATATTATATTTCACGTTATTTAGGGTTCAGTACCCAAAAGGTACAACGAGTCCGTATTACCAAAACTTAGCTGTCCGTCCGTCTATGTGTCTGTCCGTGTCCTTCCAATCTGAGTGCTTAAGAGTTGAAATTTTCACAGATGACACATTGAGATGAAATGAAATCCGATAAAAAACTATTTTAAGGGGCTCCGATATAACACCACAATTATTACCATTTTTATAGACAATGGTTTGTATCATAATATAACCATTGTAACACTAATGAAGCACTACGTGTGCGAACTCGATTTGTACTGGACGAATTATTTTAATTTGGTTTCGGTATTCCATGTTTAATTACTATTAGAAAATCTCAATTCCGGGATGGGTAGAAACAGGTTTATTGAGGCTTTTGCCCAGAAATAAAACGAAACTGACAAAAATAAAATTAAGAAATAATCACTATTAAAGAGTTACACACGAAATGTCACTTCTCCGGTCTAAAATATAAAATGTAGGTACGTTTTCCATTTCGTTTAATATGACCTGAAACTCCAAAAATCCTATAAAAATAAAAGCCGAACTATTGCACGTTAGATACCATACAACAGCTTATTTTACTAGTGTGAAATAAAACACATCAGGCACACACACACTTATAAACGTGAATATCAAAGCGACAGTTGCGTACACAAAAAGCTCAAACTCGTCATCTCCACACAATTTAGCCCACCTTCCGAAAGTTTCATTAAAACGGTCGCCCGCACGGCAGTCCCAAGCATGTGAAGTTTCAGAATTCATAAAATATGCCAAAACTCTGCAACCACTCGTAGCTAACGGCTAAATGTTTCACATCGCTTCTGTACAGTTTAGAGCAGTATTATGTCAAACAAAAATGACTGACGTAAAGGTCAGATCGAGAAAAGGGTTCTAGGATAAATATACTGGGCGAAATAAACCCTAAAATGGATTGAAGGGTAAAATTTTAATTGTACGTGTAAGTACAATTTGGTATAGCATAATGGTTGAACATTTTCTAGTGCTCGCCTGGCTAGCTATCACTCTTTGTAGTCCAGATTATACCACCCGTTGAAAAACACTTACTAAGCACGTAACGTTGCGTTCCGGGAGCCTCCACGAAAGCTAGAAATTCTAGACAAGGCATGCTCAACCTTCAGCCAGAGTTTCGCTCACTCGTGTAACTATGCATCTTTTTTTTTTGTTGACGAGGGGGAAACCTTCAGATACCTGCCTACGATGGGGCGCAGCCAGGTTATGTGGGATTTGTACCCACTAAAATCCCCCTGGCGACCTGCCTCTGTGCTTAACGGGGGTCTTCGGGTTATTCCGGGAAACACTCTGGAGACCTCCAGAGAAAAACAGCTCCTTTTTGTTTACTTATCGACAACTTTTTAACATCTACTCATTACAGACGTGTGACTAGTAGAGCATAAACCACAAGAGACAGTAGCAATCGGGTTTAAGGTGGAGCAAACTTAATGTGGATTAACGTCTTTATTATTTGCGTTAGGTGCTTGGCGACAGGTTTTTCAACTTGAGGGTGATGCTAGCCAGGCGAATACTAGAATATGCTTTATCATTCATTTAGAATAGAATAGATATTTATTTTTCTTATGACATCGCGCCATAAAAGGCAAGCCAAATTACAATTTCAAATTACAATTTACAATGTCAATTTATAAATTACAATGTCAAATTACAAATTATAATGTCAAATTATAAATTACAATGTCAATGGGGCAAGTCGAATCACAAAGTACTATATCAATCTTAATAACTAACTTATAGCTAATTCTAATCGTCATTACTATTGTCCATATTAAAATATACGAGTATATGTTAAAATAAAAAAATATATAATAATGAAGATTCTGTCAGTAGCGATGTCATCATTTAGCGACAAAAGATATCGTGAGGATGAATTTTAAGTTTTTTATTTGTATCCTAGGATCTAATGTACATAATATTATAATTTATGATAGAAGCACATGAAAACAAATATCTGCAGAGCTGAGTTCTCTTGTTGTTCTAACGAAGTCATCGCACCGGATTGTTTACTTAATAATGCCATTTAAAACTTTAACGTGAAATTAATGCAAAGTATAATAGTTATAGCTGAACTGTGTATGTTTGAAACTCCGTAAGGATTTTCGACTAATAGTTGCTGCATATTGTTGAGATAACAATACTTATGTGTAGCACTATCTGCAGTTATTGGACATATATATTTTGTTTTTTTTCTTTTAAATTGAGGCATATTTTATTTTGCTTGTGCAAAATGAATACCTACTTTTTAAAAGCCATAAGTTGCGTTTTGTGAAAGTTTGAGAAATCCTACTTTCTAATAATACCTCCAATCCTACAAATATAAAATATCCTATCCTACTTTCAACTAATATAATAAAATATGTTAAAGTGTCTGTGTGTGTATGTTTGTCACTTCTTCACGCTCAAACGGCTGAACTGATTTTGATAATACTTACTATAAGTTAGACCTTGGATTTACATATAGGTTACTTTTATCCCGGCTTAACTCCTTTTTATCACAAAATAACACGAGTAGCACCGCAAGACACAAGACAGTATTTGTAAATTGAGCTCAAACTTCAGACGTACATTTTATATATTATGAATGAATGGCAGAAGTAAGAGGTAACAAACATTAACACAAATGGATTTTCGGAAATCAGTTTTAAGTCAAATATTATTAAAATATAAATAACATATTAATTAAGAGAAAGACTCACTATTTAATTATAAAAAAGCTTTACACAACATACCTATGTAGTTATTGTTGTTCCTTTGCCATATTTGCTTTAAAATTACCAATCAAATTCCGCCACTGATTACTGATTCACATTCCATATAAAACAATTCACTTATATTGATTGCTTTGCTTTTAGAATACTAATGGGTTTGAATACTGACAAATGGAAATAACCACATTTGAAATAAAATAAAACTACAACTGTTATTTTATCGGAAACAAGTTTGTAGCAAATTTCAAAATTAGTAAAAATAAATAAATAATAAACACTTATTAGGATACATTTCACACACGGCTGGTTAACCCCATACTGAACCATTTCTAGTACGTATTATGGTTGCTAACACAACTGATATAATACATATACATACATACATAATATTTAGTTTAGATACATATCTAACACCCAGACCAACAGCCAACAAATTTAGTTCAGCACAAAGATATTGGCCGTGCCAGGAATCGAACCGGAACCTTCTGATTGGCAGTCCGGCATGGTAACCTTTACGCCAACAAGATCGAAAAAGTCTTAAAGTGACATATTAGTATATTATATTAAACAATTAACAAAAAATAGAACAAAAATACGCGATTTGGCGACACTCTGGTGGTAAGGTGGAGCATGCCTAGTCTATTTGGCTAGCATATTTGGCTCTAAAGGAGGCCGAAACAAGCCATTTGGCGACAGACTTTTCGACTTGAAGGAGGTCGCTAGCCAGACGAGCATTAGAAAGTGCAAAAATCCGTTAACTCAAAAAATCATGCCTTTACTACAGACAATGTTTTTCCTCAAATACCGTCCCACTCTTTTCTGTTATCCGTGGATTATTCTAGCAAAACAAAGATATGAGAAGGCAGAGGTAAAACATTTTTATCCCTAAAAGGTACATATGTCACAGCAAAAGCATAAGACCATTATTATGTCCTACATCTTCTCCAGAAGGTGGTAATGAGGAAATTACGCGAGTGTTTTATCGACCTGTAATAGGATACTTTCAGGAAGGCGTATTTTATTGCCACTAGTGCTGGAAACGTTTTCCGTAAAAATATGGTTTAAAGAAACATTTTTTCCGCAGTCTGTGTAGTAAAGGGATTGGCACGATGTAAAATTAGAAGTAGTGTTATTTTTTGTATTGATTTGTACCAATGATTTGCCCAATAATGAGATCTGTCTGTCTATTAATATAAATTAAATTCAATTAAAAGTACCTACCTACTAATTTAGAAAGCCCGCGACACAATGCAATTTTAAATATATTAAGTATCTAATTGATACACATGTTTAGTACAGCGCCCCTTTGTAGAGTGTCACCGTAACACGCATTAAAAATAGAAAACTCATTTTGAAGATAAAAGCTAATATAAGATTTAAAGATTTAAAATAAGACAGATATTCTTTTACAAAAAAAAAATTAAAAAGTCGTAATTTTATAGTTTTGATATTAATTTGAACGTGGTAGCTTTTCTTTTATGCATAGCTATTTTCATTAATACGAGGTAAAACACATTTAAATACAATCATTTTGTTTTAATGAGTACTATGGTTATTTCTAATTTGTTAACATTGTATGGACATATGAAAATCTAAAATAAATTATTTGCATTTGATTTATACAAAAAAATGCTACAGCGCCTACTGGTGAATGGGCACTTATCTAAAACATGTGCCACTCTCTGATCTCATCTTATCTGATAATTGAAAACTGCATCAAAACCCGTTTCTTTTCCGACGCCGGAAAACTTTGTATTTTATTTATGCTTGTGCTGGAAAGGAAAAAAATATTTTAGAATGAGACTTTTAAGTCAAATTTAACTGATTTTTTATTTTTTATTTTTTATTTTAGTTTATTGTAAATGAACTGCCAATACTCCTTCACTTTATCATCATTATAAACCACCGAATGGTTTTCTTAACTTTAAAAGTTCATTGGCCCTTAAATTTTCTTGCCAGACATGCTTAAATGCGTAACACGGAGTAAAATATTTCATTTAAAGTTTCTACAAGCTTCTTTACATAGTTGGTCAATTTTGTCGTAGACTTATTGAATTAAATTATCCAATTTAAAAACTTTGTAGACGTAAGTAATTTTTAATAAATTGCATGCATTGTGCTAGTTAAAAGTTTTAAAATTCTAGAGCAGGCTTAAAAGTTTTTAATTGTTATTGTGTCGTCTTTGAAACAATGATTGATGCACCTATTTTTTTTTTCTTTCAACTAAAGAAAAAAAGGGTTTATGTAAACCTTATTTAGATGCTAGTGTAAGGAAACTAACGTCTTAATTTATGTGACAATTTGTTTAAGTGACTTGTATGTGTGTTTTGTCCATTTATATCTTAAAAAAGTATTGTTTAATGTACCAAGATTTTCTTTGTTATGTAAAGTACAGTATTTTTCATCGTAATTGGTTCAGAAGGTTTTAGGATTAAGCCGAGGATTTAGTCTACACGGGAATAAGAAAAAGTGTAAGTATTAGTACGATAAAGTTTTTAATATTTTCTATTCTCTATTGCAATAGCTTCAAAACTCGTATGCTTAAACTGCATGTAAATTCACTATTTAAAACAGTTTTATACCGTAAACCAAGGAAAAATCGATAACAATAGTTTCAAAGCTATCACTACCTAGAATCGACGAGTCATAACAAGAAGGAAAATCAAATAGGCTTACGTCGAATCAAATTGAAGTCAAAAGCGGATCAACTATCCCCTACTATTTGCTTTGTTAAAATGTATCATAGTAACTCAGTTACAAATGGTTTTGTAATGTAAAAGGAAAAGTTTGAATTCAGGAGAAAGTAAAGAGGAACCTTTTCAAATAAAGTACCAACTGATTAAAATGCCAAGTGACCTAGATTGTACTCGAAAGTACAAAATTAATATATTATAAAATGTTTACTATTATCTAAATTTAAGAACATTATATAATATCTGAAATTCTGTGGTTTGACTATAATAGCGAATGCTTCTCTTATTTTGTGTATTTTAAAATAAATAAATAAATAAATATTAGGACACATTTCACACACGGCTGGTCAACCTCATACTGAACCATTTCTAGTTCGTATTATGGTTGCTAACACAACTGATATACTACACATACTTACATACATATTTTATATAGATACATATTTTTTATTCATCATTTACAACCTGATATTGCATCATGTATATGAATAAGTACTGTTATAAAATATAATAAAAATAATATATTGTAAACAAATTTAATAGCAAGACAAATAAATGAATACCTATAAAAATACTTTTAAAATTTGTTGAGAAATAGTTTCTTAGGCCCAAAACCGAGACAGTAGAAAAACTGTCTCGGTTTTACTCAGCTTATGGCTGGTATTTAAGAAAATACTTTAATAACGTCATGCTATCACGTAGTAAAACATTATAGTGAAACTTTAAACAGAAATACTATAAATAAAATTTACCATTAAACATTTACCTTTATACGGATAAGATTTTCGTAGCCTTATAAAGTAAGCTGTCGGATATGAACCCACGTAATCTTTCTAGTAGGTTAGCGGGTCAATCTGGGTTTTACAGTAGCCAAACAAACGCACGGTGGTGGTGATGTTTTGGGTAATAAGCAATAAGCTTATATATGCAATAAGTACGCTGTACTCGTAAAGTTAGCCGTATACATTTTGATAAAATTACTATAATTGTCTCATCGTCATACTTCTTCTTCTTCGTATGAGCAAAGTGGCTAAGTTCTGATGTTGAAAGTTTTCAAGCCGCCCGAAGGCCTCTGACTTGGCTTAACGACTGTTTGTACTAAGAGTTACAGCCGGAACCTACAATTTAACGTGTAGTCCAACTCTCGGTGGCGCCTAGCTAAAATTAACACTTTAAATGACAGACAATGGTCACCCATACAAATATTGTCCGCAATAAATATTGACGAACTCGTTAGCGTAAAGGTTACCATGCCGGTCTGCTAATCAGAAGGTCCCGGGTTCGATTCCCGGCCCGGTCAACATCTTTGTGCTTAACTAAATTTTGTCGGCTGTGGGTCTGGGTGTTAAATATGTATTTATATAATATGTATGTATATATATGTAGTATATCAGTTGTGTTAGCAACCATAATACGAGCTAGAAATCTGATCTGATCTGACCCCCACTTTCCGAAATGTTGCCGTACCGATTACCGACCACCTGGAGCTTCTTGGCGTAACCTTGACTCCAACCCTCAACTTTGGTTCGTATATTGAGTCGAAAGCTCAATTAGCGGCCAAAAAGCTGGGCGTGCTCTCAAAGGTGCGACGGTACTTCACACCGGAACAGCTGCTGACTCTGTATCAGGCTCAAGTTCGGTCTGTATGGAGTATTGTTCGCACCTTTGGGATGGCTCTGCTAAGTATCAGCTTCAGGCGTTGGAGACGATTGAGAACCGGGCCAAGAAGCTCATTGGTAATGAGTCCATGTGCAACGCGAGGCTTCAAAGTTTGGAGCATCGCCGCAATGTTGCGAGTCTGTCGGTTTTCTATCGGTTGCATTTCGGAGAGTGCGCGTCTGAATTACATCAGCTAATTCCTCCGGCCCCTTTCCATTATCGGACGAGCAGGGAGACGGCTAGGAGGCACCGCTATACAGTTGAAGTTCCAAAAATCCGTACGAAGCGTTTCGCTTCCACATTTATTGTGCGGACCATTAAACTGTGGAACTCATTGCCGGAATCCCTGTTCCCTCTGAACTATAACCTTACTGTCTTCAAGGCGAGAGTGAATCGGTTTCTTCTGGGCAAGCGCGCTCCACCCTAGATCGCAACATCACTTAACATCAGGTGAGTTTCGATCAAGCGCTTGCCTATCCATCATAAAAAAAAAAAAAAATGGTTCAGTATGGGGCTAACCAGCCGTGTGTGAATGTGTCCTAATATTTATTTATTTATTTATTTATCGTCCGTTGCTTAATCTCGATGATTGCATCAGATCACCTTAGTTTGCTCAGCGCTACATCACACGAGTCACACCAAATGGCAAACAAACGCGAATTTCGGAGGGTTAAACAAAAACGCGCGTTCACTTCCAAGTGACTTACCAAATAAGAGCCTTGGTGACATGACGTTGCATCTACGGTGATCTGCATGAAAAATGAAAATGGGTCTAGAACCGAGGAGAAAACCTCGAATACGATTACACGAGAGAACGGGACAGAATAACAAACACTGATTGGTCAGGGATTTGGTTGTAATTCCGTGATTGATCTTTGTTTGGTTTTAATTCAGAATACGTTGAAAATATGGACTTTTGACGTTGCCAAACTGATTAGGTTTGAAAGTTTTTTTAGATCGTAAAACTTTATTTGACTATAAGAAACAGTAATTGGAATTACTTAAAAAATAAAAATAAAATAAGCCTTTATTGCTGGTTATACACTATTAACTTAAAAACTAACTATTTACATGCTTATATTACAGCTTGTCTTGCGACAAAGGCCTCCTCCAGACACTTCCATTTTCCTCTCTCTCTAGCTACTCTCGTCCATGTGGTTCCTGCTATAAATTGGAATTACTTAATTTAAGTTACATCAAATCAATACACATTTTTCTTTTGCAATATGAGTATTTGTATTAACTACATCAACAATACCTAATTTTGGGTTAATATTTTTTTTATGCTTATTCTCTGAATCACGTATATATTAAAAACTAAAACTCAAAAAATGCTTTATTAGTAATTTATTTGTAAAACAATTGCCCCAACGTTTTAAAAACATATCTATTTATGTAAAAAGTGCCATTCTCTCCGAAGTACTTTTGTTGTGAAGCGCCAAAAACACTGACAAAACTCACGTAGCAATTTGATACCTAATTCATGTCTAACTCAAGCAATACTTAAAAAATATTTACTGAATAAATGATGTATTTATATTAATTTGTTATTATATTAATTTTTTAATATATTAATTTATATTTATTTGCTTTTGAAACAATGGGTTGTTGGGGAACTGAGGACAAACTTTTTATCTCTGAAATTGGGCGTAGATTAAAAGAAAAATCAGGCGAATACCGTTCCGCATCGTACCTAGCGCAAAGGCTATCCATAGCCATACAACGCGGCAATGCCACGAGCGTTATGGGCACCTTTCCGTCAGGTTCTATCCGGAGTGGCCTATTAAATTAATTATATGAGTGTTTTTTTTTTATTAGTTTTTAATCTCTTAAACTATATTGTACATTTTATATTTATTTTTCATACGTGCGAGATACTACAAATAAATCCTAGAAATAAAAAAAAATATTCTTTAGTGTTTTATTCTACAAATTCAAACACAAAAAACAAATTAAAACCACGCTGACATCTAAGCTACAAATCCTCCGCTCAACCATATAATCGACGCTGGTCCAACATCCCCATATATCAAGCAGGCCCGATTTCCCTGGGCCTGCCATCAATCATTGACCCTTGACTGGAATTATGCTTCATATCTCCAGGGTTTTATGACTTGAGAAGGCGATAAGTCAATGCATGTTTGTGGCTGATATTGGTCGAGATTGCGAACGGGTTTGGATTTCCTGTGGTTTTTAGGAAATAAGCAGAATTTTGTAGGTAAGGGGCGGAAAGGTACAGACAGCTCGGGGATTTTGAAGGCAGATTAAATTAAATTAATTAAAATTAAATTATTCCTCTTTTTAGTTCTTTAGCCGTTTTGCTATAAATGATGTGATGTATGAGTGATATTGACTGCCATTACCAACGGGTTTTGATTGCCTATAGTTTTAGGTAATAGTAATGTAGTAGTAGTACAGATTTCCTAAGGTTTACCAGACAGATTTTTTTACGTGTGTACGATTCAAACTGATTTTCTAAGCAAAGCTGTTGAATTATAATGACTAATATAATTAACTTCTGCATACAGGATTTTTCGAAAATTTAGTACAAGCTTAGTTTTACAGAAAAAAACTAACTCTTTTTTCCAGACACGACTACTCGTATGTTTGTAAATAAAACTATTTTTTGTTAATAATTAAACTCATTATGATTATTTAAATTTTTGGTAGTAGTAAATTTAGGGTTTATGTTTTGTCAGATAATCGAGTCTGATTTTTAAAATAAAGCTTACAACTATTGATATATTGCAAGTTTGTTTTAATCTTATTCCCGAAGCTAATCAATTTCTGACAGCTAGAACGTTATACGCCTATAAATATGGCAATAATCTAGATTCACCCCAGGGTATTACAAGGTACAATAGCAAGTTTACAAACAAAGAAAGAGAAAAGAAAGGAAACAAGCAAGTAATGTGATTTTCATAGAAAAAGTTATTCGAAACTTGTGACGTCAAATATGAATTGTTTTCTCACTCAATCTGACACAAATAAATAATACTTTTTCAATTTTCTTCCTCTCTGATTCTGTTAGGCTTTTTGTGTACTGGCAATATTGTTTGTAACATGTTTATTGCTTTCAGGTTTGATATTTCACCTATACAATGTAGCTTGCGTATGATTTGACGACCTCGTTGGCGTAAAGGTTGCCATGCCGGACTGCCAATCAGAAGATTCCAGGTTCGATTCCCGGTACGGCCAACATCTTTGTGCTTAACCAAATTTGTTGGCTGTGGGTCTGGGTGTTAAATATGTCTATATATAAAAAATATGTGTGTATGTTTATAGTATATCATATAGTTTGTGTTATGGTATAGCTAACATAACATATACTAGAAATGGTTCAGTATGGGGTTAACCATTCAGCCGTGTGTGAAATGTGACCTAATATACATTTATTTATATTATTCATTTTCCATTTCTTTAACCCGTATATTAATATTATAGCAGATTATTAAATAAATACACATTATCAAAATAAGAAATTCCAAACAAAGACAATATAGTATTTCAATATAAAAATTTGTTGATTTAAACAAGTAGTACAAAAAGAAAAGAATGGAAATCAGCGAGCTAATATCTGAAAGCTACGAACAATATCAAACTGGTTCTAGATATCGGATAAACTGGTAATACCTTCCCCGGCAGTGGCGCGCTGCATTACGAATCTATCACCAAACACAAGCCAACGTTGTCAGAACCAATTCCCAGTCTAATAAATAAATAGAAGATTCGTAACTCTTCGTCCCAAGTCGCGGACGTACTTCAGGATCTATTTTAAAAGGAGTTTAGGGGGGGGGGGGGGGAGTTGATTGGATCTTAATGTACAAATTAAAATTCAAAATTGAATATAATTTATTGCCACCAAAAAATACATATTTTTAACATTAAGCTCTAGTTGCCAAAATAGGCGTTAGCCCGTGCCTTGGCATTGAATTGAATTGACTTTAAATACCTTTTTACCTATTTATGAAGAGAGATTTGACCTAAGAATAGGACAGTATTAAATGATGTTAGAAAAAATAATATGATTGAAGTATATATTGATATGAAGATATTTAAATCTTACACAGGTAAAATTTTATTGAAATAAACTTAGGTGTCAATCTGAAATCAGGTCTATACGATTAATAAACCTTATTTATTTTACTATGTAGCCGTGCGTTTAATAGTACGTTTTTATGTACGTCCTTAGTTGAAGTAAATATAAATTAATTAATTGAACAAAAAATATCGTTTGAATCTATTGTTTTGAAGTATTATTTTAGATTGGGATAACATAAATGGTCTTATGGTCTTCTTATATTAACCCTTGACTAAATAACGATCGCCCTTTTGAAACCTTAAGTCTGCCCCTGTTTTAAATCCTATTATGCAAATATGTCAAAGCTGCTTGTATTGATCGGGAGTCAGATATTGGCTTTTGATTTTCAAACAAACGGCTGCCTTCTGTTTTTTAAACGAGCATCGAGAATTCTGGGATCTTTTGAAATCACAGTTTGAAACACTGTTTTCTTTTTTTGTGCAAGTTTTAACAATTGATACAACGCAACACAGATTTTACATTATGTTTATCCATTAATATTAATAAGAGATAAGTAAAAGTTTGTTTATTTGTGTTTTTGGGTTCTGGACCTAAAAGGTAAAAACGGGACCCTATTACTAAGCCTCCGTTGTCTGTCTGTCTCCAGGCTGTATCTCAGAAACCGTAATAGCTAGAAAGCTGAAACTTTTACAATATATGTATTTTCTGTGTCGTTAGAACAACAAATACTAATAATAAAGAAAAAGAAATATTAAGCGGGCGCCCCATACAATAAACGTGGTTTTATATTTTATTGCACTATATCAATAACGATAGCTGCTAGACACTTAAAACTTTAACAAAATATATAAATATATATTAGCTATCAAATTAAATTATTAAATTTTGTAAAACTAAATATTTAAGGGGGGTTCTCATACAACAATGGTACGGAACCCTTCTTGCGCGAGCCCAACTCACACTTGGCCAATTTTTTTTTTATGCTCATATCACAATATTTCTACAAAAAGAACTTAGTACAAATGTACACAATAAAAAACTGCCATACAATTCTGCATAGTAACATGTCTTACAAGAAGATGACGAGCCTCAATACAATTGTTGAAGAAAAAAAGCCTACCTTAAAAGGGTCAGTCCCTTGTGTATGTCTTCAGGCTATTTATTTGATGTCCGAACGTTAGAAAAATGGTCCTAAATTTTATGGCGTATTTCTGTATGTAATTTAGTAGGTAATAGGTGTTGTAAAATGTTATAAACTAAAAAGTTAATTAATTCATAGAAAATTCTTATTAAAGTTTAGTGACCAATGTTTGAAAACTTAGCTTGATCCAGCAACAGTTTTATTTTTATTCGTTTTTTTATTTATTTATTTACTAGGCACTCAGACAGATTAAAACATTCATTTTAGTATCTAAACTACTAAGAAAAAAAATAACAAGTCTGCAATCTAAAATAGAGTACACAGCATGTTAGTTCAGATATACATATAAAAAAGGGTAATCTTAGCCTATAAGCACAAGTAATGGAAACGGAAATAGCATAAAAACGTAATATAAGCAATTTTTTTTATTTAATTTATTCTTAGCACATTAATTTTGTACAACAATTTAACAATTATTTTGCATAAATAATTTTTTTTTTTTTTATTTAATTAAGTATTAATGATTTTAACTAAAAATAATTACGAAGATTTTTATAAATATAAATGTATGACGTCATTTTAAAACACTTGTATTCAACAATTGGCCTTAGGAAATGTCTTTCTCAGCGCAGAAGATGATGGTAAGAAACGTCACTTACTTATATTAATATTTTTATTCAAATCACACTCAACGCCATTTACTTTACAATTATAAACCTTATTACAATGCAAAAGAGTTTTAATTTTTCCATCTGATACACAGTTGAATTTGACCAGCACCTTTAAGCGAGAACATCATAGACCGGGTGGTCTATGATGTTCTGGCAGACTGGCTGTCGACCTCTATAACTTCACATCTGCGTCATGCGAATTTCCATGCCTTTTCCCCAACGAGTCCCCGGCCACTGGCTGCCCCAAAATGGTACCAAGTTAGTTCGATTTCGATCCCTTGAGTGGTATCAGGAATAGAAGTTATATTGCTACATGTTTATGGACTAAGTTGGGTTTTATTTATTCGCTACAGTGTTTTGTTTGTGTATTTTTAGGTAGGTTTAATAAGACAATTGAGCTTGACTTAAAAATTAAATTATATATTTGCATTTAAATACAGTTTAAACAAAGTATAGATACTAATTTAAGTATAATACGAAGGCCATAAAGTATTTCCAAAATGAAGTAATTTTAAATGATATATTCTTTATTGCGGTCAAATATACACTGCCGGCCAAAAGTTTGAGACCACCATTGAAAACTTTTGTTATAAGTAAGTATCCCCAAATATGGCTCCCGCATTGCACAGACTGGCGGTACCTTAAGAATATCGCTCTTAATGAAAAATATCATTTTTTTTCTGATGATGTGAGTTGTTTTGTATACTTTTTTTTTATAAGTGGTATTTAGACGGGTTTAACTTCTTTATTTAATTGTCACCAGGACCTTGGTGAAAGTTAATAGAGGCCTATTCGAATACGTCCGGTTTGAGGTTTAGTGAATAAGTTTGTATTGTACATGGGAATTTAAATAAAAACATTTGGATTTTTTTGAAACTTTTGAATCTTATCAGCAGTAAGAGAGAAACGGCTGTGTATTTTGATTACGTGACATTTTAATAAGTGTTTCAAGAGAAATACGATTAATTTATTAATATAGAATCGCCCCAGACATAGCTAATGAATTAAGGTTTACGCCTAGTCGTAATAAAATTCGATCGCAACATTCTTGTTTTACAGTCTTGAATGAATCCTCACCCCAGCTTACCTAACCACTGCCCTATTTTCTAAACACCTAAACCGTACCTGTAGAATAGAAAACGTTCCATTCTAGAATTCTGGGTAGACGCTATCACATTTTAATGTTACTTATTCATCTAAGCAGCTCTTCTATCATTCATCACGGAGCGCCAATGCGGAGTTGCGCCTTCCTTTAATATTTATTCGGTACTTCCCTTTCGCATTTTACATTTTGGTGATACGAAACATTGTTACGAGGTTTATTGGTTGCTTGCTTTGTTTTGGAGCTTCATTTAGTCTTTAATATGTTGGTAGGTTTTTTGTTTTGCTAATAATAAACGTGAAAGTTTGTGTGCATGTATTAACAGACGAATGAATGAAGTTATGACAGTTTATTTCCGCCAATGAGCTTGATCTTTCAGTGAAGGAAAACGCATGAGGGAAAATACCAAATGAAGAAAATATAAGAAAATATACACCAAGCATGGTAGTAGAGTATTTTAAGGACTCGCCTGGCTAGTTAACACCCTCTAATTAAAAATCTGTCGCAAAGCACCTAATGATGATTTTCATGATGCACCATTAGATGTCAGATGCACCATTAGACGACTCGGTGAACCATTATGCGAGTTGGTGCACTATTGCTCTATTTTAGAGAGTAAAAAAATAATATACATCCCACTAGACAAAACTTTTAATGCTGAAAACGCACAAGGCAGAAATTATTAAGCCCAGTAGAAGTATGAGCTTGATTGATAACGAAAAGTAAGTTGAAAGAAAAAAACCTACAATTTTGTAAACCGACCAATTTTTAGGTATATCACTTCAATAAATAATTCTATTTTAATTTTGTCTGGAATCAATTTCCGTAATGGAAACCTTGTTTACTCTCAAGATAATGAGTGTAATTTTATGTAAAACTGTACAAATGTAGTATAATATATGAAATGAAATACATAATTTGTAAGAATTTTAGCGTCATAAAATATAATAATAAATGTTACGTTATAGATATAAATGGTGTTAAAATATAATTTTGCAAACTATCTATAAATATGTAGAAACTAGTTACTACATAAATATATAGTTTGAACTCACCAATTTATCTCCTATTTTTTTCCCAAAATGTTCCTGAAACAAAAAAAATTGTCACCAATTGAGTATATGTTATAATTGATTATGTTACCTTAGGATTAGCGAAGTTAAGTGTCGAGATCTTCCCTTCCGATAAGAAGTTAAGAGTCGTAGACTTTTTTTACTAAGGGACGTATCTTCTTCACAAAACATATTCAACGAGGCATTTCTCTTTAACGAGTACATCATGAATGGCAAAGTCCATCCACAAAAGACACATTTCCTTGGATTTTGTCTTCAAGCATGCCGGTTTTCTCACAATGTTTCCCTTCACCGTTAAACCGAAACCAATCAATACAATTAAACAAAAAACAATCATTGGTGTAAGGCCGGGATCAAACTAGGGGCTGTCAGAAACAAAAGTAGAAATACAATACAATATAACTTTATTGCACACCAAAAACAATACAATATTAAATGAAAGAAAAAACAAAAAGAGGTCACAGATTAGGCGGCCTTATTTTTAAAGCAATTTCTGACAGGCAACCATTGGGTGAATCTTAGAGGACAAGTAGCGGGCTGTGTAAAAACTAAATAAATAAATATTTATTAAAAGAAAACACATTTTTACTATCAAAGTGTACTAACTTGACGAGTGTCAAAATATAAATATGAAATCGATAAGTTAAAAAGGTCATATAAATAATACTATTAAGTCAACAGCTGAAAGAACTAGTTACTCAATATTTATTGATTAAATAAAGTACAGATTAAAGAGCTACTTTTTTCTTATAAATTAATAATATAATTACTAAATGCTTTAAAAGAAAATATACCAACCAATTAAGCTAAATAAACATTGCTGCATAGGTCTTTATTTAGAAACAAAGGGTTCAAAACATTTGTCCTACTATACCGTAAAAAATAACATTTATATTTCCATAAATTTTAAATTCAAAGTATGAAGTCGTTGTGCTAATGTGAAATGTATTAAAACAATAGGCGAGGAGTTAACCGAAAACATATGTATGTGTATAGTATTTATGCAATAAATATCTGTGACAGAAATTAAAACATTCACAGGGCCTAAACAAGTGACCATCGCTTCAGGTGTCGCATAAAATTAGATATTGTTAAATGACGTATAATGTAAGGAAGTGACGTAAGCTATCAAAAAGCCTAGTTGACAGCGAACATTCACTTCCTTACATTTAACAATAACGAATTCAAATGATACCTGAAGCTACTTATCTAGAACTTTTGGTGATTTTCGTTTTGAAGTTAAGAAATAATTTATTTATCACATACATGTTTTAGGTGAAAATGGTGAAAATGCTATTTTCTAAATGACAGTAATTTGCTTGGTCTCCCATCCAAAGACTGTCCGTTGCTTATCTTGATACGCTTCAATGCCTTTGTGCGATGCAGTTTCTTCGTTAGCCATCTCTATAACCGGGGATATAATATATATATATAATTTTTCAATGCTATAACAATTAAATTAAAAGTCGAGTGTAGCTCGAAAACGCGAGTGTGGCTCGGTGGTAAATACGTCTGCTGAAAAGCCCCTAGTTCGATCCCAGCCCTACACCAATGACGTTTTTTTTAAGTTTGTGGGTTTGCACTCACTTTACGGTGAAGGAAAACATCGTGAGTTAACCGACACGTTTAAAGACTGCTATATCCTAAGACGTGTGTCATCCGCCAACCCGCAATTGGCCAGCGTGGTGGATTATGATCTGTATATCTCTCCTAGTGAGATGAAGGCCCCGAGTCCCAGTCGGGAACATAATATAGTGGGCTGCTTATGCTAACAATTAAACAAAAAATGGACAAAAAATGCCCTTAACTCCTGGACTATAGTATTGTAGCGGTCGCTTCTACGAAATTATGAACGTCTCAGTAAATATGAATAATGTAAGCATGGACCGTCCCCGACTCATTCTAGTGGTTTTATTTTTGTGAGTCAAAACACTAACCTAACCAAATAGGTTAGCAATATTATCATTTTTACGGTAGAATTATTCACGGGTACTTTTAGATGTGAGAATATGAAGTATATAAAATAATATAGAAAAATATTTAACGACTTCGTAAGCGTAATGGTTATCATGTTGGACTGCCAACCAGAGCGTCCCAGGTTCGATTCCAGGCACGGCCAAAATCTTTGTGATGAACTTAATTTGTTGGCCTGGGTGTTAAATATGTATCTATATAAAGTATTTATGTATGTATATGTAATATATCAAATGTGTTAGCAACCATAATACTAACTAGAAATGGTTTAGTATGAGGCTAACCAGGCTTTGGAAATTGTATTATTTAGTACCTATAGCAATTAAAAGATTAATTCGATTATTATTTTAACATTATATTGGTATAGATAGGTATATTTACCATTTTTCTAAAAAAAAATCTTTGAAGTTGAGAACTTTTGACATCCCGTTTGTCTGAGTATTGCAAAGCATTTTTATTTACCATGGATCTTAAAATCAATGTTTCTTAGTAACCTTTAATTTATTCAGAATTTCTTTAAGCAGTTTAACAAAAAATTAAAAAGATTTATAACAAGTTGCGTATACTTCAAAAGTTTTTATTGTCAAACACATTCTAATTTAGCTACGTATGTACTTCCAAGGAGACTAAAACTCATACGTACACCTATGAAATTTAGCAGCACCAATAATTTCGGTAATCTTACGACATCATAAACCAAATTATACGAATTATCATTTCCAAAACCTCTACAACATAAACCTTATGTCTGTTACTATAAGGTTCAAAATACAAGTAAGTATTATTAGCAACACAATAGCGAAGATATACGATACAACGTGGAATCGTATAATGTTACGTAAAGAAGTTTATCGGGAATCGTAATTCAGGAACGTAGATTAACAAGCTCCTTGATAGGGCATTGCGAGATAACATCACTTATTTAATATACTACACAAGTATGATACATTTTGGTTTAAAAAAAATGTGATACAGAACTTTACAAGCCATCAATAAAATAAGCTAAAGGCAAGTCACTACACGCATTATAAGCATAAGCAGCCCACTATACGTTCCCACGGCTGAGACTCGGGGCCTTTCCTCACGAGGAGGGATATATAGGCCATAATCCACCACGGTGGCCAAGTGCGGATTGGCGGATCTTCGGATAGTATGGTCCTCAAATATGCCGGTTTCCTCGCGATTTTTTCCTATACTGTAAAGTGAGTGGAAATCCACGCATAACTTGAATAACAAGTCATGCTTGTAGGCTGGGATCGAACCAGGGGCCGTTTGATGGAAAAGCAGACGTTATTACCATCGAGCCACACTCGCTATTTACTACACGCACTATTTACGAGTAAATACTAAAAAAAATCTTTAGATAAATATAACTTATTTTAAAATGAATTATATATTTTACACCGTTGAATATTACACACTATTGCAATTGTTTTTGCTTATCTATTTAATTTAAAACATCTTTGCTACATAATAATACGTTCATATAAGTAGTAAAAAAATAATATTATGAGACTAGGGTTTTAAATTAATAATAAGGTCAACTCAATAACGTATAAAGTCTAAGTTGAAAAGGCTCTCCAAGGCTTGTTATTTTCTCACTTGTGCTGTAATATCGGAAATATTACCGTGATATGCCCGAGGTTTGTGGTATTGTTGTGATAGATTGGGTTATTTTGCACTCCTTTGTGGAAAAATATGTTTTATTTTATTTTATTTTAAAATTGAACGTTACAGTCTGTATTTGTATACTTAGCGACGGTAAATGACGATTAAAATAAGTGGGTGATTACAATTAGATTTTTTAAATTGAGTGAATATACATAGTTTTTTGTAAAAAAAAAAAAAAAAAACAATATTCCAAGAAAAGAAAAAAAACACAGTACATAAGAAGACCTTATCGCCTCAGGCGATTTCTGCCAGGCAACCTTTGGATGGATCATGGATGAAAACTTTATACAAAACTTACAAATAATCTTATTGCTTAATAATCAAACTTATAATTATCTATAATTAATTAATAATAATAATCTATGATTTACTCTAACAATTCCAAAAGCTTGCCTCATATGCTGGTAGCATTTTCACGTTGCATGACAGTAATACTCGTATTTAATATAATAATTATTATTAAAGAGAAAAATATTTTATACTTTCGGATTTTACCAATTTCTTAGTCAAGGAGTATATAATTTAACTTAATATGCTGTGACAGTTACATTCAAATTGACTGGTATTTTTTCTCGAAAAAAATAAATAAATATTTTTGTTCCTAAATCCATCCCCTCCACTCCCAAGGGTGTGTGAGACAATATTGTCAATATGCAAATGTCAAAGTTTTCGCGAATCTACATTCGCCAGTAAATCAGGTTTCGCATTACTCGAATCCCGACCTATAGTGATGGGAGAGATACTTGGACTAACATAATGATAGTCTTGGACCGACAGTCTTGATTTAAGTCTTACTTGGTATATTTTATTTAAAGATTTAGTCTTCTTAAAGAGTAGTGTATGTGCATGTGTTTTTCCACCTGGTGTAACTGTGGTAGAATGCTGGGCAAATCAAGTTTAGATTTATATACCCATATTTTGTTAATATTACCTACTCCATTTATACATTAAGGTGTAACAGCTATACATTATGATGTATACTAAACTAACAATATAAAATAAGATAAAAAGTAGTATAGACTTTTATGTTGACGTTATATGTAAAATTAATAAAGAACTAAACATCAATCTTAATATATATAAATTTCGTATCACAATGTTTGTCCTCAATGGACTCCTAAACCACTTAACCGATTATAATAAAATTCGCACACCATGTGCAGTTTGATCCAACTTGAGAGATATGATAGTTTAAATCTCAAATTATAGTCGCAATATTAATATATTGCTAATTATTGTCTGTTATTATTTGACAGTCACAATTATTTGTCAACTCCAAATGATTCTAACAGATGCCGATACCTTTCGACTGGGTTGAGTAAGTAATCAATAGATGGCGCTGTACCCCTAAGTGAGGCAAAACAACGTTTGCCGGGTCAGCTAGTAATAGATAAGTAGTAAGCTAATAATGAAGATTAAATGCCATCGACACGACAAAGAAGAAGATACCTAAGAGTTCTAAACACACCTCGTCTTGAAGTCTAATAATATATTCAAATCTTTCCCAACCCTAACTGGGTGTCTCTAGATCGCTACGAGTCGCGTTGAGAATTTAATTGTCCAAGTTCCGGGCTCTATGCAGTTCAGTGTTTAATGGAGGTCGACGTTACTCGCTGTCGTTAGGCCAAGGGGTAAAGAGGTGGTCATATCTACGCAGATTTACGCGTCTGCAAAGGATAACAAAATGCAGTGTAAACTCCATGTAATGTCACTTGATTTCACGACAAACTCTGAACAGCGTCAAAATTAATTGGCTTTAGTTGGTTTAGCTTTTATTCCATACAATGATACATTCTCTCCATTTAACGACCACTCTCTATAACGCCTTAAAATGTACAGTCCCGTCAGTGTCTTTATATAGAGTTTACACTGTACTTGACAAAGCAGTACGTGTTAATACGAGCAATAATGATATAAACTGTATCCGATAATATCTAACTGAAGATTCCACTAAAACACCAACACTATCCTTTTTGACTTGGGTTCAAAAATGGGAAGAATAAGAAGAACTAAAATTACTAAGCGACTGAGATTACAGGCTGGCAGTCGCTCCAGTATGACCTATGGTTTAAGGTAATGAGAGCTGTCTGAAAAACTTGGAAACTTTAAGTCGTGAACATTTTGCAAGAAGTTGGGCAACTTTGCTCCTTTGTAATATGATAACTTCTAGAACATGTTTTTACTATTCTTACGAAGTCTTATTTCAAGAAAGGCATCGTAATTGAAGGGTGGCCTACTACTAGACTTCTTATTTATATTTGCTAAACAAAATTCTAGTTTGGTACAAAATATGTAGGATTAAAAAATACATTAGGTATCCTACTGTTAAGTGAAAAACTTTAATACTTTGATGACTAAGCGGACGATATTGATTACAATGAATCAATACATTTTTTATTATTTTATTTTTTGTTCGTTTTGTTTATAGTGGATTTTTTGTAATATAACGCTAGTATGCATTATAACTTGTTTCAAGTGTGCAAAGCATTTAACTCAGAATTACATCATTGTTTAAGTGTTAGTTAAGTATTAACACTAATTAATTGTAAAAAATATTCATCAATGTAGTATGTATTTATTTGCAGGTGATGAGCTTGAAAATGAAAAAAAAACTTTAATTACAAAAAATAAAAAGATAGGTAGTAAAATAAACAATGAGTAGGTATGTAGCTCAGCTATCTGCCGATGCGGCCAGTCTTTGGATGGGTAACCACGCACAAGACTGTCGCTTCAAAAGTGGAAATTTCATGTGGGCGATACCGCGAGTCGAATGACACGTTCAATTGTAGGTCTCGGCTTGTAGGCTCAGCACAAGTCGTTAAGCCAAGTCAGAGGCCTTCGGGCGTTCAGAGGCCTTGAAATCTCTCGGCACCAGAGCTTGACCCCTTAGCTAGTACGAAGGTGAAGAAGAAGAACAAACAATCGGAACCATTTCCAAAGTTTTTACAGGACCAAACTGCAGTTCTTTGAAATAATTAACCTGTCGGTCAGTAAAAATGTTTCCACCCCCTCAGTGCAAGAATGAGCGCACTTTAATTCTATCAGACACATAGTAGCTACATTGCGGTGCTAAAACAATGTTAATTGCTCCGAAATGTTTCTACTTGGCTAAATATCGTCTCGGTTGGTGTTGCAAGTTTAATGGCTCTCCGACAGACTAATGAGGTTACAGGTTAAGAGTTTTTAGTTCCAGAACTCTAACTGTTGTGTTCTGGGGTTGTAACTCGTGTTCAATTCAACAGTTTTGGTGCTGGAATAGTATTTAAAGGTTATTAGCAACTGAAATATAGAAACGTAACTAAAACACGACCTCGTTGGCGTAAAGGTTACCATGCCGGACTGCTAATCAGAAGGTTCCGGGTTCGATTCCCGGCCCGGTCAACATCTTTGTGCTTAACTAAATTTGTTGGCTGTGGGTCTGGGTGTTAAATATGTATTTATATATAATATGTATGTATGTATATGTAGTATATCAGTTGTGTTAGCAACCATAATACGAGCTAAAAATGGTTCAGTATGGGGCTAACCAGCCGTGTGTGAATGTGCCCCAATATTTATTATTTATTATTATTAACATTATGATTATTAAGTTCGATCTTTGACGATGATTTCTGTGACCGAAAAAATCGTCGGATACAACAGCATAGTGGTTAAGCACTTTCTATTGCTCGCCTGGCTATCAAACTATCCTCAAGTTGAAATATCCGTCGCCAAACACCTAGAACTGTCCTTGACAACCAGTTGTTTTACACCAGGCATACTCCACCTTTAACAAATAAATATTAGGACACATTTCATATACGGCTGGTTAGGCCATAAAATATAAATTTGTATAATTAAATGTATTATGGTTACTAAAATAATACACATACGTTTTAGTTTACTCTAAATAGGTGAGCGATTGACAACAATTCACGTGATGGTAAGTCTCATTGAGGTCTACGGTGGAGCGCGCTTACCTAGTAGGAACCGGTTCACTCTCGGCTTGAAAATCACTAGATTATAGTCATTGGGGAACAAGGAATTTGGCAATCAATTCAAAAGATTTTTTTTCAAATACTTTATATCGATACTTGAAAACACTACAGTCTTGTACACCATGGTCACCCATCCAAGCACTGTCCCCACCGACCGTTGCTCTGATAATCGCTACAGATCACCTTAGCTAGCCGAGCTACAAGCGTTACATACATACTAGTGTTATGGCTTATTATTTTGAGAAAAGAAATGTACAATTTGTTTCCTCCCAGAATCTCCAAGAAGAGAATATCTAGGTCTTAAAATCAAAACACAATTTTCCTACACAATAAACTGGATACCATAAACCTGAAAGCATTGTGCACTCTGTATCCAATGAAGTGCAGTACAAGACCATAAACTCTGCACCGTGGTTCTTACCAGCCATTGTAGTCAAAATTTAATGAAATTTTCCGTCCGTTGCATTTTCCAATTAATCGAAAATCCAATTACTGGCATAATACGTACCAATTAAGGTTTATTCGTTGTTATGGTGGATTTGTGGTGATTTTTTGGTTGGAGTTTTTCTTATGCGTGCTAAGCGAATTTTTAAACAAGTTTTTTTTACAAAGTAGCTACTAGCAGAGCACGCAACCACACAAGTTAACGACACTCTGGCCTAATATGGAGCATGCTTAGTCTAGAATATCTAAAAATGTATGGAGACTTCCGGAACACTATTAAGTGCTTACAGATTAAACATTTATACAAGGTTTGAATGAGGTGTTCACGTTAAAAGAAATTAAACAAGATAAGTGTCTGACTATAAGTGATTCATTTTTTGCTCTAGATTTTAATTTCTTTGCTCTACAAAGGATTCTGTGAAAACTTTTAAACGTTGTAAAGAAATAGAAAATTAATTATAATAAATTGATAATTTATCCATTTGCGCTTGTTTTGTTTCTTACTTTTTGTTCACCCAAAAATTTGGCTCACAAACATACTCGCATAAACATACTAGCTACAAAATTAATATGACAAAAGAAATGCAGTAAATCGAGCTTAAAGTAAAATATTTGGGGTGTTTGTAGACTAGTAATGGTATGTGTCTAGCTTACCATTAGTCTGGCTTTTTGCCAGTAAAGAAAAGTTTTATTAGACTAAATAGCTATATTTAGTCGTATAAATTATTTTTAAACTCAAGCTCCAAGCTCCATCTTAGACACTATTGTTAAGTCGAGACTATTTTTAATAACTTTCTAGAATTTTATATAGATTTAATAAACTTTTTCTAGATCTTCAAGAAGTTGACATGTAAATAAATTATTCGTATGTGAAGTGGAAGCCACCTTTCAAAGGCTTACCATTGAACCACTGATGATGAGACGTACAAAAAAATATCGCCTATTCTAAAACACAGACTTCAAAAATGAAGTTCTACGTAAGTAAGCTTCAAGTTCAAGATTTCCCCAAGTCTGAAATAAACGTAAGTTTATTTAAGACATGGGGAAAATCTTGAACTTGATATTTATTTGTTATGAATCATACACAATTGAAATTATCGAAAAAATTGCTTAAAGACCTTCTAAAAACCATCCAATAAATATTAATACCAATTTTGGTCACGTATTGACAAATATAAATATCTAAAGGTTGTTCTTTAGACGGACTTACGCTATTTTAACAATAAATTCAACCATTTATGATTTTCGCGTAGAAAACGGTCACACTTACGTGAGTGCACGCGCAGAGCTCGTCGGCGGCGGGTCCGTGTAACACTCGCCCCTGAAGATGGTGCTCGGAAAGCACCGAAACTGTTGGACTCATTCCAGCTTTTAATAATAAGTAAGTGTGACCGTTTTCTACGCGAAAATATTAAGATGCCTTACGTGAACAGTTTGCAATGTTCATTTATGATTTATAACGATAAACCTGTAAATTCAAGATATTGCTCATGACCAAGTCTTAAAGAAGCTACAAAAAAAAATACAACAAAAACGTCAGTGCAAAAAAAAACCTCTAAACCAAAGAGAGCGCGGAAACCCCGCAAAAAAGGGCATCTGAAAAACGGCAAAGTGCATTTTATCTACCTATCAAAGTCTTTTTCATAGCTGTTTCGCTCGCTCACGCTTCGTTCATAACAAGTGAAGCGAAAAACCAAGACTCATTCATTGAAATAATGACGCTGCAAACCTGGACCAACCAATTACGTCGGAATACGGAACTAAGATGTACGTATTGGAGATCGCAAAGAAAATCAAACATCACTGGTAGAGTGATGGTTAAATAAATTGGAGAAACAATATAAATAAATGTTAGGGCATATTTTACACACGGCTGGTAGTAGCTCGATACTAGAGAACAAAGAAAGCAAGAGGCCATTTTTCACCAAAGTATTGAACCTATTGTGTAGTGATAGCTGTTAAATAACAAACATTATACTATACCTACTATACTACTATTTATATAAAATACATTTTGTTTTTTTATTTTTAAAAATTAATTAAAAAATACGATGACAAAATGGGTTGAAATTAGTCATTTTACAGAAAAAAAATATCTTTTTGGATAGAGAACAATATATATGTATGAACAGCAAAGTTTACAGAAATATATAACTAATATTGTTTTTCAAATCTACGCACACTGATTAAATGGTAGATTTTTGCACTATATAGTAGTTAGAGTCAAACATTTTATTGCACATTATTATTTTACTGGAGTCGACCAACTCTGTTTATTATATAAGTTGTTGTGTATATAAGTTGTTTTTTTTTAATTATACTCATCTTAATGTATATGTAAATCTCGTGTCACAATGTTTGTCCTCAATGCACTCCTAAACCACTTAACCGATTATAATAAAATTCGCACACCATGTGCAGTTCGATCCAACTTGAGAGATAGGATAGTTTAAATCTCAAATTATCGTCGCAATTTTAATTTATTGCTAATTATTGTCTGTTATTATTTGACAGTCACAATTATTTATCTGTTAACTCCAAATGAGTCTAACAGATGTCGATACCTTTCAACTGGGTAGAGTAAGTAATCAATAGATGGCGCTGCTATGGTTAATCGACGAACGTGTCATGTAAGCTCCACTATCTATTTTTCATACCCCTAAGTGAGGCAAAACAACGTTTGCCGGTTCAGCTGGTAATTTATATTTGTCAAAATATTTCAATTCATATACTTAACAGTTTTGAAAATCTTGTTGGTACTAGAAACCATTTTAATTAACTAAAAGCGCTGTTTCAAAGCAGAGCTCACCATTACTTAATCGTACTGCAAGAAATTATTTTGCTACACTGCAAGTTCGCAAATTCCAAATCTTTTTCAAAGAGAAGTTTCATATAAAAGGATATCTCGTATTTTCTAAAGAAATACCTATTTCACATTCCGTTTTCTCGGTCAGATTCCTATTTTAAGCAAGTGGAAAATTCTGTATTAAATTGCATTTGTGAATTAAAAAAAAACATAAAGATAATCGTGAGATATTTATTACGCATAATAGAAAATGTAGGTTTTCAGACACAGAAGAATAACCGAACAGATTCTCCAATCATAAACTCAACTGGTCGACCAACTAGTCTATAGTAGGAGTATAGTTTAGGAGGGATTGTATGTTTTGATTACCGTTTTTTTACTATTGAAAATTACCTAGTATTCATTCAGATTCAGATTCAGATTCGTTTATTGTTAATACTTGCTACTCTGTCATTTTCAACTAAATTAACAGACAGTCTTTCACTGGGATACTTGTGATTCACTTTTGATTTGTTATGTAAAAACTTAGACGCTGTGGGAACAAAATGGCATATTTCTAAAAAATCCTTAATAAGTCCTGCGTAAATGATAAGGCTAGGAATTGTTTAGTTTTATAAGCTTTGATTCAGTATTAAAAATTGTAAGAGCTCCCTCCTAAACACGAATACGTAAAACTTTTTTTTAAATGGACTTTTAAAATTCAAAATGTTGTTCTTCTGAAAGTAGTAAAGATCTTACTTTTTTAGATAATGATATTATCTCGAATCTTTGGAGCTTGTAATTTAAATATAGATAATTTTGTATAAATAAATAATAATAATAAATATTAGGACACATTTCACACACGGCTGGTTAACCCCATACTGAACCATTTCTAGTTCGTATTATGGTTGCTAACACCACTGATATACTACATTCATATACATACATATTTTAAATAGATACATATTTAACACCCAGTCCGACAGCCAACAAATTTAGTTCAGCACAAAGGTGTTGGCCATGCCGGGAATCGATCCCGGAACCTTCCGATTAGCAGTCCGGCATGGTAACCATTACGCCAACGAGGTCGTCGTACGATTTTTTAATACCATCAGCACTCCGCTCAAATATTTAATGCGCGGCTGAACTCGGTAAAATAGCACTATATGGGCTTACAACACTATTTTCTCCTATTTTTCACATCAAGCGTGACGCATCTCAAAATTTTAATTATTAGAATAAATCTTAATATATATAAATCTCGTGTCACAATGTTTGTCTTCATTGGACTCCTAAACCACTTAACCGATTATAATAAACTTCGCACACCATGTGCAGTTCGATCCAACTTGTGAGATAGGATAGTTTAAATCTCAAATTATAGTCGCAATTTTAATTTATTGCCAATTATTGTCCGTTATTATTTGACAGTCACAATTATCTGTTAACTCCAAATGATCCTAACAGATGTCAATACCTTTCGGCTGGGTTGAGTAAGTAATCAATAGATCGCTGCTATAGTAAATCTTCGAACGTGTCATATAAGCTACACTATCTATTTTTCATACCCCTAAATAAGGCAAAACAATGTTTGCCGGGTCAGCTAGTTTTATATAAGAATGTATGTATTAGTTTTGCATAAATACTTTAATGATACAAACAAACGGTAGAAGTAATTGGCTTTCGAATTACAGTTCCGTGAACTAGATAAAACTGAGTCTAAAGCCTTTGGAATTTACAATACATATTATGTTTTGAAAACCAGTTGTTTTTATTTTTGAATTGTGTATTGTGTATTCGTAAAATAAAAAGAGCACTGACACGCCAATTAAAATAGAATTTAAGTTTTCCACTGTCTCCTTATCTACTCCAGTTCAGAACTGTGAATCTATCTATATCCTATCTTTGAACCACGGATGCGGCAACAAAGGCTTTGTTAAGGTGTACGCCCATTTACCACCTCCGCTTATTCTACAAATGTAAGGCATTTATTCATTTAGAATTCTAGACTATATTGTAAAATAAAATATCTTAGTGTTAAAGGGTAAATTGTGATAGCTCAGAGAAAACATGCTTTTCTTAAAAGTATTGGTGAAGAATCCGTAATAGGCATTATGACTTGAGCCAATAAAAAACATATTTGGCGACCTCGTTGGCGACCATACCAGACTGTCCTGGGTACGATTACCGACACGGCTAACATATTATTATTTGTGATGAAAAAAAATTATGACTGTCAGTCTGGGTGTTAAATATGTATCAATATAGAGTATTTATGTATGTATGTATATGTAGTATATTAGTTGTTTTAGCAAACATAATAAAAACTAGAAATGGTTAAGTATGAGGTCAACCAGCCGTGTGTGAAATATGTATAATAAGAAGAACAAGAAGGAGAAGAAAACATTTGAAAGTTAATTTCCTCTCACTGACATAGCCAAATGAGTGTGAGCAAAAGGTAATGAACATTCAAATGTTTTTTATTGAATAGAGTTATGCTTATCTAGTTATGCAAAGATTAATATATGGAGTAGTATTTTGTAGTACTTTAATTTAAGAATGCGTTATAATTAATTTAATATCTGATAAATATAGACAAACAAGCTGAAGTTTTTCCAGCCGAGTTTGACAAAATCAGCTCAACTAAAGTTCAAATAATACGGATCAGCCACGAAGAAGGGATGGGATCGGATTGTGCTTTAAAGAGAATATACCTAATGTAATTATTGTACACAGTAGCGCTCGATAGGGACAAATTTAAACGGGGTAGGGAGGCCTTTGCCCAGCCGTGGGATCGAACAGGCTTTTAACCCTTAAATGGACAATGTAGTTTTTAAACAACATACTAAAAATCACACATCAAATTGAACTTCATTTAATTTAATTTTTAAAATTTGCGCTATGTAGTTTATAAACAACACTCACTATATTGCAAAAAAATATGGTAAATTAATGTCTAGATTTTTTTTACTAATTTCTCCTAGATAGTAATATGTCATGTCTATTACACAAATATTTTTAAAGTGAAACATAAATCGTCCATTTAAGGGTTAATAATAATAATACTGAACCCGAACATGAACATCACTTGACTTAGGCCCGTGATGCTTCATATTTCACCGGAATTCCTAAAATTTCGAGAATCACACATTTGGTATAATAATAGATAATAATATTGGGGGCAAACGAGTGGGCCTGGCCTGATCGGACGTCCCAAGCAAAAAGGCCTACACAGAGTTTAGGCTACCTAGTGACAGTAAAAAACAACTCAAATACGATAACATTTTTCTTCTAAAGCAAAATCTAGAGGAGTAACGCATCTTAGTACCAAAAACTAAGATTTAGTGTAGGTCTTTGCGCAAACTTAATTATTATAGTTCTGTTTTTAGGCTTCATATTAGCGGCTCACAAGTAAAATCTACAAATTAACGTGTTAAATTCTAGATCCCGTCTTAATTAGTTACTATTTACATACTTCACAAATTACACCCACGAGTAACTGTGAACCTTTACGAACCAGACTAAACTAATATGAAGATACTCGTAGCTGAGTAAATAAAAAAGTAATGTTCAAAGAAACCTAACCTTAACATTTTAAATAGCCCTTACACTGTTTTCTTTAAATAAGATAAACTTAATTATTTTCAGTAAGTAAAATGCATTAAGAAATAAATTTGGTTTTGCTTTAATAACGCAATAATGACAAAGTACTAAAAGTTTTACGGATTTATGTGTGTTTGTGTCGCGTATATGACATCTATAACTTCCAAAAAAAAACATGTTGATGTACTAAAATCCAAAATTATTTGCTGATTTATGAAATACATTTGACAAAACCTAAAAAAATAAACTGAATCGATTGCTATATGTCCTTAGTTTATCGCGTTGAAACAACCAATCACAGACGCTCAATAAAATCACTCAAGCACATAAGCGCCGAAGAAACTTTGCAATTTCACGTCAAGTTGAGTCCAATATAACATTCGCTACATAATTCATGAACATTAGTCCCGTAGAAGGTAACGTAAGATGCTGAGATAAAATACACGTAATATCCTCAGGGAGCCGCCGCAACTCGCGCTTGGCACTAATAAAATTACTCCTATATCTGATATCGAGCAAAATTGGTGTTGTCTGAGCGCCTTCATAAACTATGAATTTAATCATCTATGAAACTGAGTGTTGCTGGTAAGTGTTAATAAATAGATTTAGTTCACGTCATAGATTTGAAAATTTCGCCATAGCTCAAAAAAAAGATGGGCAATTACTTAATACAAAGTTTTTTTTTTATATTAGGACACATTTCACACAGGGCTGGTTAACCCCATACTGAAGCATTTCTAGTTTATGTTATGGTGGCTAACACAACTGATATACACAACGTATACATACAATACATATTTAACATAGATATATAATATATTCAACACTCACAGCCAACAAATTTAGTTAAGCACAAAGATATTGGCCGGGCCGGGAATCGAACTCGGAACTTTCTGATTGGCGTCCGGCATGGTAACCTTTACGCCAACGAGGTCGTGAAAGTTAACGATTCCTGTTACTATTTTTTATATATTTATAAGTACTTGAGGTTTACTGCTACACTATTCAAGAACATGCATCAGATGAAAATGCTTCACTGCAAAACGACTTCATATAATCGGACTTGTAGTTTAGGAGATAAATGGATAAATTGATTTGCACTAAAACACAAACAAATATTATCTCATCCCAAAACGTGTATATACAAACTGATCTCCGATCCGTCCCGACTCAAAATTTACAGAAATAATTAGGACTACTCAAGAAAGACACTATCAAAACTATTAAAATATTATACAAAAAACATTATGATCATCATAAAAAATATAAACACTTCTTCAAGCTTTGTAGACTTTGACCTCGACCTTCTTTTAATCAACTTCGTCAACTTAACCTAAGCCTGAAAAACGAAGATAAGCCTCGAGAAATCCACCGAGGCCAAACTCCCCAAAATTAACAAGTGGTTAACTGGCAAACTTCACAATCGGTCCTGTAAACAAAAACTCACCGGGCACTGTGGGTGGAGCTGGGCCCATCGATCAATCAACGGTGGCAGCAAGTTTGTACCTACACAACTAGCCTAGTTGAAGTTAGGTCGGTGTCACACGAGATACTTTCAAAAGTTGGCAACTAACTTAGAAAGTTTTGATCGAATGGTGTTGAAAAATGTAATAGTTTCTGAAGATGGTAAAAAGTTAGTTCCATAGTTTAATAGCGTTATTATTGTACTTTTGGTGGATTGAAATAGTGAATGTATTTTTATGGTGGCACTTTACATCGCTATTTGTGTCCGCTTTATTTGATAAAAGTAAAGATAAAAACAAGAATATGCCAACACCAGTTAAAACAGCCAGAGATCTACACAAACAAGCACCATAATCTGATAGACTGATATCTGTCAAAATAAGTCAATATCGAATAAAATCAAAAACACCGAGTAAATCAAACATACTGGCCACACTTCTTAATTGTACAGAATATCTGATTAAAAATAGTGATGTGAAGGCCTAACTTCATCCTTCTTCAAATTATAGTGCTTCTGTATATTAAATAAAAATATATACAGTCTTTAATTCATTAATAAAACTGTTTTTTTTTTTACTATCAAAACTTTAAACTAAATTTCATACAACCACGATACTAAAATTACATAGCCACTCAAAAACTTCTTTAACGTTTAGCTTATTATTATACAGCTTTGAAATAAAACAAAATCTATCAATTATCTTTAGACTTGGAAGAGTATTTTAAAAAGCCTTATTGTTTACCTGTATACATTATCGACTGACAGGGGAAACTTTTTTACTTTGTAATGTTTTGATAGTAACTTTTCTTTCTTGTCAGGCAGTGTGCATAAAGGATTAACCTAACTGATGTTCGTAAATAAGTTAAGCTAAGTTCGTGCCTAGTTGATCGTGCGTCAGCCATACTCTGAACCCAAGTTCTAGATAGCTGTGTGATTTGTCTTTAGAAATAAGAACAGCATATTTTCAAATTAAGACCAAATTTTTTTTTATCATCATTTTTAAAGATTTTACCAGCAGGCTGCGTAACTGCATAAAAAAATCTGGAAAAAAATACGTTTTTCTTCATTTATTTCTTAGATATTTTACAATGTAGCTTTATAAAGAACTCAGAAATAGTAAAAAAAAACCTAAAATTATCCAATAACCGGCAGCAGGGATAGAATCAATGAAGTACGAGCAACTACATATTTATTATTACCTGTTCAACGAGAAAAGTTAACAAGAGATAAATTCTTGACGCCTGAATCGTCAGTAATGACGCAAATATGTATACAGCTTTCGACAATCATGCATCATTTTGGCAATGCACGCCGTTACTGACACATCCGCCAACCCGAATTTGGCCAGCGTGGTGGATTATAGCCTATATCTCTCTCCTCATGAGAGAAGGCCCCGAATCCCAGCAGTGGGAACGTATAGTGGGCTGCTAATGCTTACTGACACATCAGGCACTAGTCATCTCCCTATTATCGCTACTCGTTGAACAAATTGGCATAAGCAGCCCGATATACGTTCCCACCGCTGGGACTCGGGGCCTTCTCCTACTAGGAGAGAGATATAGGCTATAATCCCCCACACTGGCCAAGTGCGGGTTGGCGGATGACACACGTTCAACAAATTATAGATGATGAAATGCAATGTTTCTGACTAAAACTTGTGAATTGCTGAAATAAAATATTGTCTATTCGTGAGTATCAACTACAGTCGAAAATGTAAAGTTATCGAAGCAGAAAAGAAATATTTTTTCTGTGTTTTTTATTATTTTTTTATTTAGACATACAATACAAGTAATTTATTATAATTGACTAATTTTAAGTGATTTTTATGAGACTTGACCTATGTGACTCGATGTCATAAGGCTAATTAATATCTATTATATTAATATTCTATTATGAAATAAAATGTTTCTCAATTAATTTTCATAAAATGTTACACTTAAACAATATAATATACATACATTCATATATCCTGAAAATAAATAGCAACATCATAACCGTATACAAACTCTGTCAAAAACAAAAGGAAACGTAACATAAGTGGGTTTACTTACGTTACAAAAGCAACGGAAATCTTCATGCCTGTGACGAGACAAGGAGAAAAATTGCATGTCAACGGAATCAAGAAATCAAGCTCTTTATTAAAGGCATTCTGTTATCCATGAATAGATGGCGTGACGGTGCCTTGGAAATGATGAGCATAGACGGTGCAGTAAGCAAAGTCGTGTATTAGAAACTTTGCGTATGAATTAATGGTTGGTTATGTTTCTTTTATACACTTACGTATAACAATTACAACTTTAATATACTAAATGCGATATTGAACCGGTTTCTTCAAGGCAATCGCGTTTTGTTCTAGATAAGAATCAGCCAGGTTTTCAAACAAAGTATTTACATACTTTTTTTAGGATACTTATTTATACTCCTTAAAATGTCTTTATTCAGGCTACTAACCTTCATTATGCCTGTATATTAAAAAAACCAACTTACCTAAAGGAGGCAACTATTTACTTGATTTCAAAGAACACATTTAACACTAGTATATTATGTCACACTTGTAGTAAGTACAATGTAAGGGGCAGTGGAGCTTCACACGAGGCAAGCTGTAGTCAAAAGCAAATATCGCACAACTTCGCCTACTGTATTCCCAAACTGTGTCCAAGAAAAAAGATTCTCTTTGATTAATGCTATCACTAAATCACGACTAATGTGTTAGATGCCAGCGTAAAGGAAGCGGTGGGTTTCTTTCATAAACATTTCGGTAAACGCTGTGTTAAGGTGTATAATAAATTAGAAGGGCTCCCCGTAAGGCTATAAAGCTGTTAATGTTTCGTAAAAAAATATGTTTCGTTATCCTTTGTGATTTGGAGCTGCAAGCATGTTTGTTTGTGTCTTCTTTCCTTTTATGAGAGAGGCATGCAAAGTCGTAAAATGAAGTAATATTTTTGTTTTGGATTAATAGCAATGTTTCTTTTAATGCAATTAAAAAAAACATACAGGTATTAGTTAATACAATGCATAACATTTTATACAGGAAATTCGTAGTAATAAGTTTTTCTTTTGGTATATAGTAAAAAGTAAGTATTTTAATAAAAAATGGTATATATTAAAAGGTCTCTCCACTAAACTTGTAAGTTTGCGATGTTTATCAATTTATTCAATGCTTTGTTTTAATGTCTACATTATTTGTATTTGTTACATCTATTTCTCTATACCCTTAGCTACTTTTTATTTAATGTTAAAAAAAGGTTCAGTTTAAAGTATATATCAATACCATTCCACTGTGACTGATGGACGGTCAGCATTTTTTTTTAATTTAACCATAAAGGCAGTAAGGGGATTTGAGGAACAATTAAAATAAACTTATAAGTTACAATAAAAGTGAGGTATAATAAAATGTGAAAGTACAAATAAATGTGTATAGTTAGAATGAAAAACATGTAATCGTCAATGTGTAATTAACGTATTTTAATGGAAATTTAGCTTTCCTATTGTGTATCCAAATTAATCTAACCAAATTAATAATTATGTATAATTTGACTTGTAATTATTTTTATTTAAAGTATTTAATTTTGTAATATACATCTTATTAATTTATTAGGATTAATATAAATTTATTCAGTCACAATACAAAAAACTATCTTATATAAAATATAATTTTTCCAATAAATATATTACATAAAAAAATTGTCTATCAAGATTTTTTTTTATAATTAATTTATTTAGTTCCTTCTAGGCAAGCTGTGGTCAAACGCAGACCTATTTGAAATAAAAAATAAGTAAATAATAATATTGTGTCGATTCCAACTAGTTAAAGATAAGGTTCTATGCGGATTAAACAAAACTCATAAGTGTGAAAAAATAAATGAACAAGTTAAATGCAATCAAAAAACAGTCAGAAGTAATTGTCTGTTAAGTACACTATGTAACTTGGAAGCAAAAAATAATAATAAGCCACTAAAATTTTCCCAATTAACAGCGACAATTCAAACCTTTATCGTTGTAATCAGTCTGCGGCAGCTTACTCTACTAACCCCTCATTAAATTAAGGGCTGAGATAATAGTTCAGGTCGTCTTTGAAGCGTAAATTGGGAGTATTTCCTGACCCCTGGATTAAATTGGTACGCTTACAGCTTTGTGATAACTATAATTATGTTAAAGGAATGTAAACGTAAGAGTTTGGTGTCTGTGCTAATTGAAGGAGCCATTGGGTGAATGAATGAATGAAGTAGTTTCTTATTGATCAGTAGTGCGCTCACTCGAGGTTTGACTTGAATTCACTTTAGTCTGCCAAGAGACAGCGCCTGCGCAACTTGTGCGCACTGACAAGTATAAAAACCCATAATGGCAGACAACGACGATGAACACGCAGCTTTTGTCCCAGCTATTTCAGACTAGACATGCTCCATATAATCCAGAGTATCGTTAGCCTGTGTCGTTACTCGCCTTGCTGATCAAATATCTAGAAATCTCGTTTACTCTTACAAAAAGAGATCACCTAACCTATAGAATTGTAGCTACGTATCTAAATAGCTATGTATGTGTTTATTCATATTATGTTGACGACCTCGTTGGTAAACATGGTAAACATTACTGTTTACCATGCTGAACTGCCAATCAGAAGGTTTCAGGTTCGATTCCCGGCACGGCCAACATGTATGTGCTTAACTAAATTTGTTGGCTGTTATGGGTCTGGGTGTTAAATATGTATCCATATAAAATAATATGTACATGTAGTATATCAGTTGTCTTAGCTACCATAACACAATTTAGAATGGTTCAGTATGGAGTTAACCAGCCGTGTGTGAAATCTGTCCTAATATTATTATTATTTTATCCGAGTAGTAATTCCATCAATGCAAATGGCAGCATTGTAAACGTAAGAGTTTTTTGTCTGTGCTGATTGAAGAAGCCATTGAGTGAATGAACGAATGAAGTAGTTTCTTATTGGTCAGTAGTGCGCTCACTCGAGTGTCTTGCTAGTCAAATATCTAGAAATCTCGGTTAGTCATACGAAAAGACATCACCTGACCTGTAGAATTGAAGCTACTTTAAATAACTACGAGGGTGAATCAAAAAGTTCTTAGAAGTGCATATATATGAAACCTTTTTGGATCAAGTTCGATATTGAAATTAAAGAGGGTCTATCACACTATATTTATGCAGACTGTCACTTGTTTTTGTCAGTTCGTTCGCATGTAATAATTTTTTTTGTGCAACGAGTTGCTAAAAAGTTAAAATTATGGATAAAAGTGAGTTACGTGCGGTGATAAAATATCTCAGTTTGAAAAAAATGTCTACGAAGGAAATTTTTTTGGACATTCAGCAGACATTAGGGGGTGATGCTGTACCCTATTCTCTGGTTGCGTACTGGGTGGCTGAATTTAAAAGAGGTAGATCAAGCTGTAAAGATGACCCGCGTTCTGGGCGGCCTTCAACCTCCGTTACAGAAGAAAATGTCAAAAAGGTTGAGAATCTGGTTTTGGAAGACAGAAGAATGACTATAAAACATATAGCTGAGATCCTAAATATATCTTTTGGTAGCGTTCAATCCATTTTAATTGATTCAATGGGGTTCAAAAAAGTGTCTGCAAGATGGGTGCCACGAATGTTAACCGACGAAAACAAAAAGCGACGTTTGGAAATTTCCAAGCGTAATCTCGAAAAGTTCCAACGTGATTCGGATAATTTTTGCCGTTGTCTTGTCACCATGGATGAAACGTGAGTCCACCATTTTGATCCTGAAACTAAAAGACAAAGCATGTCTTGGAAACGACCATCCTCTCCATCCATTAAGAAATTTCGAGTTGCTCCTACCGCTTGCAAAGTTATGGCCTCTGTGTTCTGGGATAGTGAAGGAATCCTTTTTATTGATTACATGCCAAAAGGCCAGACGATTACTGGACCCTATTATGCAAATTTAATCCCGAAAATGCGTGAAGCGATTAAAGAAAAACGTCGTGGAAAACTGTCGTTGGGCGTGTTGTTCCTTCAAGATAACGCTCCTGCTCATCGATCGGAAGTTGCGCTCAACGCAATCCGCTGTGCTGGCTTCAATCTCCTTGACCACCCACCATATTTTCCGGACTTAACCCCAAGTGATTTTCACTTATTTCCAAAATTAAAAGAGGAAATTCGTGGAACAAAATTTCACGATAATGACGCGGTTATAGCTGCCGAAGAGGACTTTTTCGAGAGTCAAGAAAATATTTTTTTTCACAAGGAATAAGGAAGTTAGAAACGCGTTATTCTAAATGCTTTGCATTGGAGGGAGATTATGTAGAAAAATAAAATATTATTATTTAAATCTTTGCATTTTTTAATATTGATTCCAAGAATTTTTCGATTCACCCTCGTATGTATGTATATATACATATGTGTGCCTAGTTTTCCTAGTATATAAATAATGTATACTTACAAACGTACGTAGACACACCGGCCTAGTTTCTTTACTCGTAACGTACGCCTCATAGCATCGTAATAACACCCTCGAGTGTAAAACTTTGTACGAAATTAACAAAGTTGAGCCGAGCTGGGATACCGACCAACATAAATTGTGATGAAATTTCAAAATAAAAATAGGCAAGAGAGGTATTTGAAGCCCAACTGCACTGGATTGTTGCTTGGGAATTTGATTGTGCAATTTGTAAGATGAAATGTTTTCTATCGACAACCTCGTTTGCGTAATGGTTACCATGTTAAATTTTAGTAATAAATAATTGTAAATTGACTTGCCCAGTAAGGTGCAATGCCGTAAGGTTAATAAACGTTTTGATTTTGATTTTTGATTTTTTGCCGGACTGCCAACCAGAGGGTCCCGGGTTCGATTCCTGGCACAGCTAACATCTTTGTGATGATCTGAATTTGTTAACTGTTGGTATGGGTGTTAAATATATGTATCGATATAATATATTTATGTATATGAAGTATATCATTTGTGTTAGCAACCATAATACAAACTAGAAATGGTTTAGTATTGGGTTCACCAGCCATGTGTGAAATGTGTCTCAATTATTATTTATTTATATAATAGTACCTACAGGAGTAGTTTGAAAGATTTTGACAATATCTTATATTATTTGTATAAATAATAATAAATACAACCCCAAGAATATTTATATCACTTATTTTGGTACCAAGATTTATCAATATGGAAAATAAACTGGTTAATTTTAGATATTTTGGACCAGTTTTATTTTTTAATAAATTCAGTTCTTTGGACGGTCTATAAGCTATTTTTTCAATATTTTTACCATTATGATTTACTAGCTGCACAGTGCAAGAAGTTACAGGCATACACACTTGCACACAATCTTTGGCATTTATTATATTAGTAGGATACCGAAAAAAATGTAAACTCAATATTTTGCCCTTGTCGCCTATCATTCTCTTTTCAAGCATACACAACAATATATATTTTTTTAAATAATATTAGGACACATTTCACACACGGCTGGTTAACCCCATACTGAACCATTTCTAGTTCGTGTTATGGTAGCTAACACAACTGATATACTACCTACATAATATAGTACATACATATTTTTATATAGATACATATTTAACACCCAGACCCACAGCCAACAAATTCAGTTAAGCACAAAGATGTTGGCCGGGCCGGGAATTGAACCCGGAACCTTCTGATTGCGATTCCGGCATGGCAACCTTTAAGCCAACGAGGTCGTCGACGTTTGTCTTGCAGTTATGTTAAAAAGTTAAAAATTTAATTGGTTACTAATGCGGAAGTAATATCAGACCTAGATCAATAACGAAACTAATCTCCGAAATGAAAAGTCAACGATTCACGAGTCAGAGGGAATCCGATGGAAAGATGAATGCTCGACATTTTCTAAAAGATTTTTTCTTGTCTCCGTAGCTTAGTGAAAAATTGCACCGATTTCGTGATGAAATTTGCTGTTCCGAATGCTGTGTCGGGGTCAAAGAATTTTTTGCAAATTTAATGAAAACTGAGTCAGGAAAATAAGGAAAGTATGAAAGGTTGTCATTTCCTTCATTTACTTAATATTAACTGACAAAATTAAAGAATATGCGTTTTCCAAACTCAGATATTAACGTTGGTTTTAATTTTTACCGTGCCGTTCCCTTGTGTATTGTTCTAATTTATGTATTATATAATGCATTTTTTTTACCTATATGTTTTATTTGTATTACATTATTGGCATTACATAATTTTTGGTATTACATAATATCAAGTTTTTGGTTATTTACGTTAGGTTTTACATAAAATAGTCGACTTTGCAGTCCATTAGAATTAAAATAATAATTCTTAATAGTACAAAGCATCACATTTAGTAAAGAACGCGATAAAATTGCAGCTGTACTTTTATTATTTCTCGCGTAATTTCCCAAGTCAATAGAGTAATATCGGAATACTTACTAATGCAATCAAAATAAGCTTTCCAGTCTTTAATATTGACACTAGTGAGGTGAAAATGACATTTGAAAATTAAATTTACAAAATTTTCAGCTATAAATAATTTTAATTTCGTATGAGCTAATTTAAAAATCAAGTGTGGCTCGGTGGTAATAACGCCTGCTTTTCAATCAGATCAACCCCTGTTTTGATCCCGGCCCTACACCAATGACTTGTTTTTCAAGTTATGTTTGGATTTGCACTCACTTTACGGTAAAGGAAAACATAGTGATGAAACCGGTATGTTTGAGGACCACAATATCCGTAGACGTGTATCATCCGCCAACCCGCAATTGGCCAGCGTGGTGGATTATGGACAGTATCTAGTCCCAGCGGTGAGAACGTATAGTGGGATGCTTATGCTTTATGGTATGAGTTAATTTGTGTTGTATTTTCAAGCCTCCACAAACGAGTCTTAACGACTGCTATTGCACGCTGGTAGGCAGAATATAATGCACTTTTTCTGAATACCTGTCTGTATGCTATAACTATATTTGCAATAAAATGATATGAGTTTGAATGTTGAAATTAGATTTCTAAAATTAATTTCTTTCGGCGCGTTTGTCTATAGCTAATGTGTACCTTAACAATTAACTTACTTGTCTTTCTCAAATTGTCTGCTTAATCTTTTGTAAGCGCAAACTGTCTCTTATAAATACCTGGAAAAGAAACAAAACAATTTAAACTTCAAACTTTCTCACAAAGAGGGATAAAACATCGACAAGACACTTAACTCATTAAGAACCTATTTAGTTTTTACACCAAACTTGCTGAAATAAACTTTTGTACATCACTATTAATTTAAACAAGACGCAAACGATTTTCAACTCTCGTAGTCTAAGAATAAAGTCGAAGAATGGAAGGAGCGTCAATAAATGCATCTTCACTCAAGTTAAGTACCTTGGTAACATAAATATAAAGTTGGAACTAAGTTGGAAGCTTATAGGTAACTTGGAGATTCGTATTATGAGGCGAAGTCGAAGACTTAAGACGGTAGTGCTTTAATGGAATAAATCCCTAAGCAAGTTTATCAATTTCATTTTATGCACCTATAGAAACAAAATACGGAATTTTGAGAAAATTGAAAGCCTTAACATTTCACATTTAAATATAAATAACTCAAGTATAATTAATTTACCTCCGTTAATTGGAACAAGCGGTTTAACGTTACAAAAAAAGGGACGCGTGTGTTGCATAAAAATACTATACAATTTCATTTATTAACATGACATGACATAAGTCTTTTTTTACCAATTTTTTTTATAAATATGTACATAATTAAATTTAATTAAATTTAAATTATCATTTATTTCAGACAAGGTCGATAGAATAAAAACTATGATAAAAACATTTCATAATCAAAACAATCACAGACAACAATAATGTACTCGTCAAACTCAATTTATAAAAATAAACAAGAGCAAATAAAAAAAAATTGAAAGCCGATCAATCTGTTGCCAAGTACATCATCCATGTAAGCGTTATTCCACACAAGGCATGCTCCACCTAGATCAAAGTATCGCTATCTCATGTATTTATGCTTGTCAAATGCTGTAAGAGGTAAGAAAAAAACCAGGTGCATATTCAGTCAAAATTACTCATACGATTAACCACTTACAAGGGCTAAGTAAGGGTTAGTTTGTGAATTGTAACCCGGTTCCTTGAGCTACGTTATACGGAGAGAGTCACGTACAATTTCTAAGGAACAACAGTATAGTGTTACTGCAGTAGGTAATGGTTGCTATTTTCTTTATCATAGACTCGTATTGGAAATATTGGAATCGACTTTGTTTGTGCTATAAGTAGGAGAAATCGTACGTTTCGCGAATTCTAAGGCTCTGTACTAATGAGATGGTTTTGGTTCAGAAAGCTTCTGCTTTGTGAATATTATTATGAGAAATCGCTTTGAAACTAAGTCATGGTTGTCTCCTTATCTCTCTCGGTAGAAACTATTTTAAAAGCGATATTGTACAGAGTTTAGCCGCGCCATACATATTTGAACAACGCGCGACAGTATATTTATTACGAAATAAAATAATAAAAGAAGTATAAATGTGTCTTTATTTCTTTATTACTTTCAGAAGCATGACATTTGTACATTTTTAAACGAGCTAATTGTACCAAATCGTGTTTTGTATCTTAACACGTTTCATGCGAAACCAGGTCGAAAACTCCTGGTTCATATCTCGCTTGTGGTGCGGCTACGAAAAGTATAGACTTCTCTGTCGTGCGAAGAGCGTAACTTCAGATTGGTTCGGTGTAGGAAAGAGATAAATACATATCTGAGATGGGCTATTAAAATAGAATCCAGTGGTGTGCCTATCTTAATACCGGATATTTTATACCTGGTACCGCACTGAACAAATAAAATTTCATCACAGTGCGGGTGCGGGTTGAATACACCTAGTACCCTCGCTCACCTGGTACCGCACCCCGCGCTAGCTTCGCACGGTTAGTGTTGTGATCGTAATCGAGTGAGCGCATGCGTCGACAATTACTTCAACATCAGCAAAACGGTGTCGTAAAAGAATAAAACTCCACCAGATTGAAGACAGTGATGATAATTTTAATGACAATGATGATAGTAATAAATCAAAGTATAGATTACTATACGAGTACTATTTACAGTACTTGAAGACCGTAAATTATGTAATAATACAAATAATTATTATATTACATATTATTATCCAAAGAAAGTGTACTCGTAATTATCACCTACTTATTTATTAGCAAATTCAATAAATAGTAATGACGACTTACCCGTTGTTACTATTTATTGATTTGATAATAAATAGGTAGGTGATAATTACGAGTACACTTTCTTTAGATAATAATATGTACTATAATAATTATTTGTGTTATTACATAATTTACGGTCTTTAAGTACTGTAAATAGTACTCGTATGTCAAGCTTTTTAGGTAACAGAGTCGATTTTTGGCCTACAAGCAAATGTAGAAGAGAAACTGTGTTGGATGCTACGAAAAACTTCGAACAATTTTAACAAGTTGTCAAGCTTACAAAAAAGTTAAAAAAAAAACAGAATGTAATGCATGCAAAAGAAACTTCTGTTTGGATTGTTTCAATGAAAAACATTAATAAATATTATTTTTTCTTTTATTTCTTCAATAAAACTTAGGCCCATCGATATCTGTTTTTCCCATCCCTAAAATATGCATAAACATCCTCTTGTTCAGTGCGGCACAGGGTACATAAAACCCTGTATTTTATTTAAGCTATAGATTCTAAACCAAAGAAGCTGTCTACGTACGCCGTCAGGATCTCTTCAATCAATTCATTAATACTAATACTCAAAGCAAAAAAATATGTTTTTTCTTTTCATGAAGCCAAAAAAAGGTTTAAAGTTTTTTTAACGTTACAGGGTTTTATAAGCCTTGTACCGCCGCAATGGTAGTTTTAGGTCCAGGTGTAATACGCCCGGTACCGCAGGAATAGAAAGAATAGAAAATTTTGTGCCGCTTGGAACGTGTTAAACCATTCCGACACCGAATTAAAGCGAATAAAACTGAAGAAACGTAGTCCTATCATTTACGCAGAAATTGATAGAAACTCTGTTTTGCTCAGATTCCGCCATAAAATGTAACTACCTACTTGGTTTACTGTATTGATAATATATTGAAGCTTCGTTAGTAACACGGTGGGCGATGTCACGTTTTGTTGATAGCACGTCACTTCCTCCAATTCTCGCGTTAATTTGGTTTACATAGTGGGTATAGGCTGGTAGAGTAGTTGTTATAATTAAAGTTGACATATTGATCTATCTGTCTGTTAATATCGATTGGTTTATCATATTCTTCTTCTTCTTCTTCTTCGAATGAGCCAAGTGGCCCAGCTCTGTTGTCGAGAGTTTTCAAGCCGCCCGAAGGCTTCTGAATTGGCTTAACGACCGGCTGTTAGTTTTAATACCTAAGACTAAGAATAACAGCCTTAGTACCTAAGACTAACAGCCAAGACCTACAATTTAACGTGTCAACCGACCCATGGTAGCGCCCAGATAAAATTGCCACTTGACAAAAACGACAGTCTTGGGCTTGGTCACCCATCCAAACACAGTCCGTATCGACCGTTGCTTAACTTCGATGATCGCATCAGATCAGTTTAGCTAGCCGAGCTACAGGCGCTACAGTTTTATCATATTGGCTTAGCTTTATTTGCAAACATTATTAACGTAGCTTTTAGGCACATTTCTTGCCATTTTTTTGTGTACGTAGTTGTTAAAAAGTGTTCGCAATCACGGATTTCATTAAAAATGTTTTCATACTTAATCTATTGAGAGAAAGAAAATTAAGTATTTTCATATCCTGACCGCGAATACGACTTCTAAATAGATACAAAAACGTAATTAAACAAAATAAATTACATTCAGACCCACCCTGATGACCTCTGAGATCTGTCTGATTAAAACAAGCTTAAAAACAAATTTATTAGCCCTGAAAATCTTGAAATTAAGGCTGGGCTGCGTGATTTATATTTAAGATGTTTTTCTGTTACAAAAAGCAAAGATACTAACTATAAGAAACATGCAATTAATAGTCGTGGCTTCGACACCAGAGACTAAACAATTAGTTCTCACGATATTATTATTGTTACGCAGATTTTTTAAGTAAGGGAAAATACTGTTTCTATTTGGTTTGAAACTTATAAATTATGATATGTTCAAAATACTTCACTTACTTTTGATTTGTGCTCTTCATACGTGTCACTTTTAGATGCCTATCCAAATGTACAAAATTACTTTTTAAATTCAAAATTAAAAAAATCAGTTCTGAACTAAATTGAGAGCCTTTACATTTCTTTATTTATATATTTGTATCAATTACTGTGTCAAATAAATAAATTTGTACCAAGAACTGTGTTTTTTTTATGTACTATACGTGTTGTTAATTGTGCCTTTATTTTAAAATATATGAATTATTTCAAATTTACAATACAATAATCTTAACAATTTTCTTTAAATACATTCTACAACATTCATAAATACAAATTAGTTATTACATGTCAAAAATAATAAAATCAAATAAAATTTAGTCTACATATATAAACACTACGACGAAACCCCTCGCCCAAACGTACCCATTAGGCTACTAGTACTGTGTTGTATTTGTTGTTATGTTGTATTTAAACTAAACACTAACAGCTTGGCTGAATCTCCAATAAGTAAATTAAACTAAACACTCATGTTGTGCTCGCTAGACGCGCCTGCTAACCACTGAATGTGCGACAGGATTCTAATACCTATATTAGAAGCCGCAAACATGGTAGTAATATTCCAATACGGTCTTGGCAACTACTCGAAACAATATATTGTTAAATGCGAAGATATAGACAAAATCTTGAAATTACAATTGTAGCTTTATGAATGATTAACGTTTAAGGATATTGAAAAAATAACTTAGAACCCTAAGAAGGTACCAAGTTTAATAACAATTAGATCACATTTACTCATTTGGAAAAAAATAACAAACTTTGTATTAAAATATGCTTAAGGTATTCACTGTTATTATTTGATTAACTCACACTTTTACCAACGAAAAAAAATGACAGTCTTGTGCATGGTTATCCAATATCTGTCCGCATCGACCATTGCTTAACCTCATGATCACATCGAAACACTATAGTTAGGTCAGCTACAGGCGCTACTCAGTAATGTGTTGATTGGGCCGCAGCCAGGTCCTCTTCCCAGGTCCTTTCCCAAAATACCTTTCTGCGAACCAACCTGTTATTTCACGGTTGCCTTTTACAGTAAGTAGCCTTTTTTGTAGTAGTTCAGCTACGTTGGGATCAGATATGATGTGATTATCAAAGTTAATAAGCAAGCAATGGTCGAAGCGGTCAGATTTTAGATGTGTTTCCATAAAAAACATACTGCCGTGCTATAACTACGACCATAATGCCGTTAAGTACTAAACAATTGGACTAAAATAACTGAATTTCAGTTGGAAGAACACTAAGGATAAACAATGGAGAGCTTTTGTCAGTTGATGATTTGTTTTATTATTTATATGTCAAATTCAGTCGTCAAGCTATGTTAAGGTCTGTGACTATTTGGTCTGTCTGTATTGAATACTGCGGACACGATAGCTTAACTGAAATTGTAACAGTTCACCTAATTTCAGGAATCATTTTCTACGATAAACTCTAACATCTCAAACTTTTATCACTAACTATATCGCTCCAATTACCAAAAAGGACGGAATTAAAGTAATTCTGGGGTAAAGCTATTCCCATTGGTGCTGAAGTAGAATGGGGGCAATTGGTTACGCCTGTATCAATTACAGACTACGGCCCTTGAGTTCTCGTGTACAAAGAAGTATGTATGTATGTTACTGGATCTGTTATGCTTGCGTAACCATTCAAGATAAAAATTATTGAAATAAAAAGGAAATCGTAAGTCTTAGTCAATTGTCATGCCGTGAACCAAGTTAGGAGCAGTCCATTATTACGGTTTTTCGTGAACATCGAGATTTTAATCAAGTTTTCCAGGGAAATAATAGAATTCATATTTTCAACAACTAAAAGATGGTCAGACAACTTCAAAAAACGTCAAAGCGCAAACTTCCTCTCCTGCCATGCGATTTTCAAATCTTAATAAAGTAAGTTTAAATCACGAACCTGCTCTGCCTTAGCGAGATACAGATAACATACGCATCGCCTGTTTTTGTCAACATGAGAAATTACAAAAAAAAAAAAAAAATTTTTCAAATAATAAAATCGAAGATGATTCATACATTTTGAAATTCAATCGAAGAATGACAACGAGTTATCCTGCTTCGGATAAACCTAAACCCAACAGATGCAGATATAAAAAGACAAACAGGTACAAGCGCATACCTAACAACCAATTACCAAGTTTCACCGATTCTCTTTCCACCGATACGAATATCGAATAAAACGATGAGATATTTCAGCTATGGGTAGGAAAGATTTTGTGAAAATTCATTTTGATTAGATAAAAAATAATTGGTCTAGTGTGAGTCAAGCTCGTGTTCTCCAGATGAAACTAAGTTTCTCGTTTGTATAGCACTCATATTTTAAACTAGCTAGTTATAATGTTCAAAACTAGATGTCGTATGAAGAGACATACGTACATACTGACTGATGGTTAACATTAGAGCAAAGAATTGACACCACGCTAAGTATGTTGTATATAAATTATACTAATCTTAGCTTGGTCACGTAATTTGGTATACGTAGCTATACGTATACCAAATTACGTAGACCAAGTTTTTTCTTGACGTACAATAAATGTTTATCTTTCATACGTTATAAATATACTCTTACTTTGGTCTCTCTAGACTAGTCTACTTTTAACTTAGTGGTATTATATATTCTATTGTTTGTGTGTTTGGTTAATTCATCTTCTTCGTTTGTTTTCTATTGTTTTTTATATTTAAATAACCATTGAAAGGTCACAACGTAACAGCAATAAGACTCGAAGTCTATTCAATGAATATTCACAATTTCGATCTTTTTCTAAGCGTTCAATCGTTCGGAAATTGATTAAAGTCAAAGTTAATTTGCATACTCGACTTCTTTCGTGATCTCTTTGATCAGATCGACTTGTTATATACGTACACTTAGCTCGACTTTTTCGAATGAAATTATTATTTTTGCTGGTTTATGCTAGATTAAGTTTAGTTACTGTTTTACCACTAGGTCTTAGAGACATATCTGTATTAAGGTTATCTTATTTTTTGGCAGTTTAATAACGTATGCCTGGTAGAGCTTCTACTTAATTTTTGTTGGGCTCAATATTGACACGCAGTTTTAGCTTTATATATCGTCAACGGTCAAAATAATTTGTCAAATTACTTCCAGAACCTTTGAAGATCAACCATGAGAATATGTATATCAATAGTAACCGATTGATTAAAAAAAAATGTTGACGATCTTGGTATATTTTGTACTCGCAAGCTAACAAACGTTGCTTACGATGGCAACTCATGAATTCAGAAGATTGTCTGAGTTATAAGAACTAGTGGTAGTGTTCAACGTAAAGGTGAAACGAAAGCTCACAGACTTGCTGGTTCGGCCACGTAGGAATAATGGAATTAAATTGTGCTATAAAGAGAGCGAAGTTGCAACAACCGAGTTGTCGACCTGTCGGACATCCCAAGACCGCTGGAAAGACCAAGTAGAGGAATTGGTCTTCATCCACAAATTCCTCTATGACAATCGTATGCCAGAAATTCCTTTAAATTTTCCCTATTGATGGGGATTTGTGAAATTTTAAACTATGTATTTCTGACAGAAATATATTTTGGTTGATTGGTTGCGTTATCGCAATAATTCATATTAAAAATCCCCATTAATAGGAAAAAAATCTCCAGTTCCCATTGGATTAAAAAATAACTATCAACATAATCTTGCATCGAATAAAATTACACATCTGTTGAGACACTAGTTCTCAAAACTTTCAATTTTTACATTAACCATAACTAATTATTTTTATTCCATAATCTATTTGAAATCCAAGATATTTTTTTTATAATTTTGACTTTTAATTTATTAATTGAAAATAGTTAGCACTTTGGTTGCACATCTGTAGTGACTATTTTATTTAAATAAATAATTCTTGTAATTATTGTAAGTATTTTTATCACTTTTTGTCTTATTTTAATTGTATCGTATTAAAATACGATATATATTAAATATACTTATATTTGAAACATTAGAACACGTCTGAGTAGCTTGTACAACGTTTGGTGATTAATGGTAATGAATCTCCAGCACTAATTGGGATGCAATGTGACGACCTAATTCTAACACTGTTTGGCGTATTGGTTACAAGCTGAGTAATCAGAACATGGTTAACGTATTATTTGGTACAACATACAAGATGTTAGTTCAGTACGTCTATTTCGTATATGAATATGCATAAAAATAATCCATCATTCTTCTTCTTTATCTTTTCCAACTAGATGGGATCGGCACAGCCAATTTTTACACGCTTTATATTAGCTTCACCTGTATGTTTGTAATCTTTCTTTGGGCGCGATTTTGACCCACTTTAAACGGCCAGATTTCGTTGAAACTTTGTAGACTTATTGAGGACCGATGACAATACACTAATTTGATAAAATTATTACATTTTTTTGTAATTTTGTTTGTATGTTTGTTTGTATCCGACTTCTTTGGGCGCGATTTTGACCCACTTCAAACGGCCAGATAAGCGTGTTTTTTAGTTTTTTTTAACTACTATTATTTTGCTTCCACGCCACTCTATCAGCAATCATCTCCACATTCACTCCTTTCTCATTCGTATCCTCCAGCACAAAGTTTATCCACGTCTTCTTTGTTCGACTACTGCTTCCGCTACTTCTTATATAAAAATATTCCATCGTTGCCAGCCTATAATCGCCCAGTGTTGAGCATATGCCTCTCTTCTAGTACGCCAGTTACCCCGGTTTTGTTCTGCTCTCATCCATGTCTTGCCTGTTAGATGTTACGGATGTCGTCGACCCAGCGTGATAATGGTCCGCATGTTAATACAAATATTTCCAATTTTCAGAATTCAATGCGAACAAATACAAAAAAAAAATATGTTTACTGTAACACACATTCAATATATTATATAGTTCTTTTTTGTTTTATCTGATTAAAATGAACATACTTTAGGAATACTACATTATAAATTTATAATTTTATTTAAATAAATATATTTATTTTATTACTTATTAAGAAAATATTTTTTTTATTAACGTGGTTAATAACCTATGGTTTTTGTTTTTAAATAAGTAGAAGTAAAGTGTGATAATAAATGTCACTTCACATCATAAATCATTCAAGATTTATTTATCACTTGATGACGACGAATTTTACTAAGCAGTATAATAAAATTCCCTGTATAATAGAAAGTCTTACTACATAAAACTGTACTGATTTGAATGGTTCTGTAGGGATCTCTATAATATAGATTATTTTTTTAGTGGACAGATAATAGGTATAAATCAATATACAAATGTAATAACACTTAATTATTTACATCATACCATAAACGGCGGCTTTATCACTAAAAGCGATCTCTTCCAGGCACCTTTTGGACGGAAAGGACCCTCTATTTTCTTCGTCCTTTTAACTAACTTAAAAGGATGAAGAAAACGTTGACGACCTCGTTAGCGTAAAGGTTACCATGCCGGTCTGCTAATCAAAAGGTTCCGGGTTCGATTCCCGGCCCGGTCAACATCTTTGTGCTTAACTAAATTTGTTGGCTGTGGGTCTGGGTGGTTAATATGTATTTATATATAATATGTATGTATGTATATGTAGTATATCAGTTGTGTTAGCAACCATAATACGAGCTAGAAATAGTTCAGTATGGGGCTAACCAGCCGTGTGTGAATGTGTAAAAAAAAAAAAAAAGAGGATGCTAAATAAAAAAATCCTTAATTGTGATGGGAACTAAAAAACAAACAAGTGAACTATAAATGTGTCCAGGCTATTTCTTGGCACCTTATACTCGTATATTATGAAAACTTATGATTTTTGAAATCACATAAGCTAAGTGGCAGAGCTCTGGTGTCAATAGCTTTCAACTATCTATTAAGGACCACACTGAAACAGAATTTTAGGAACTACAGTTTACGTTACATCTAATCTACGGGAAAATAATATTTATGAATATCAAACGCCAAGATTTAAAAGTTACTGCTTCTCAGTTACCTATTTAAAACCTGATCACATCAACCGTTTTTTTACTTTGTTCTTGGGTTCAAGAGACGATAAAAAAAATATGAGCTGTCACGGGACGCCTGCAAAATGTGAAACATTACTTTGTAAAAGTGATTTGCAGAAAAAAAACATACTGCGATAGGAACTAAATATGTAATAATAATAAAATAAAATATTACGGTTTTTTCCATATAACGACGACGACTATTGAATAAACATTTATTTTCATGAAATACAAAAATTTACGAATTTATTTCAAATCATTACAACTTAATTCGTTTAATCGTGTAATAAGAATGTTTTAATAGGAAAGCATTGTCTCCCTATACTATCATACCTGTAACTTGTTGTATAGCGTGACGCGTTGCCACGCCAGAAATCGGTTTTACGTACGCCTATAGATGTTTCACTTCAATAAATAAAAAAAAAACACAATTTTAATGAAATACCTATCACATCTAACAAAACTTTGCTTAGACATATTGACCTTAACACTAGGTGAAGGGTTATTGATAGCGTAGGTTAAGTACTTACCTACTAGTATTTTACACATTTACCAGGCCTATAAATACTAATAAATAACATCAAAACTATTACTTTTAACCACAATTTAACATGGAATCTTTAAAACCAAACGTCCTATTTGATTTTAATGAAAATCAGATAGAAAATGTGAGAAAAAGTTGCGATTACGATGTGAGCAAGTTGACTCAAGACATCGATTTATTTGAAGAATGGATTGCTAAACAGAATCATTTTAGGGTCAGAAAATTTGGTAAGTCACTTTTTATAACGCAAAGTATTTTTAAAGGGGTAATACAAAATAAATTGGCATATAAAGTAGTAGATTTGGAGGTTTGCGTGCCCAAAAGTGCTGTATTTTACAAATAGTGATAGCGGGACAATTGTTTTTTTTTAATTGTTGCCGTAACAACGAATACTGAAATGTGAATAAAATAAACTATTTTAGGCTTTACGACATCCGTATTGATTTTTATCCATACTCTTTTTATCATATTTTTTTCCTACTAAAAAAATATAATTAAATAAAATATTAAGGGAATAACAAAAAGAGGACAATACTTTGGACAATGTTTTTGATTTCTTCGTAGTTTTTTTCTCTATATTAATAACTCTAAGGTAAATGCTTCAAATTTACACAAAAGCCAAACTGTACCCATTAAAAATATATTATAAAATGTATATAAAATTAATATTTTAGGAGCCTCCTAAAAAACAGACGTGTTTTTGCCATTATTAAGGTCAAGGTTTACGGGACCCATGATGGGTGAGCACGAACGCACTTGGCCAATTATTTATATATATGCCGTTTTTTTCAATTTAATTGAATTCGATAGTATTTATTTCGCATCTTGCCCATAGATTTGATAATAACTTAAGTACAATATTTTTTCACCAAAAATACCTAAAATTTTCACAGATCGAGGATATCTCGAGCGGTACCTGATTTACAACAAGGGATCTCTCGAAAGAGCTAAAAAGCACTTTGATAATCTGTGTTGTGCAAGGAATTACCTGCCGGAGTTCCTGCAGAATTTCAAGCTAAGCCAGTTTGAAAAGCTTAGGAGTTGTCAGTAAGTTTTTTTATTAACTCCCGTAAAATATCATGGCAAACGGTTTTTGGATGTCATTTTCTGGAGTAGGCGAACGGGACTGGAATGAAAAAGACAATTAAATATAATAGGGATCTATGGGGTACAATAGAATAGAGCTTACTAGATCAGACCTATTTAAGAGCAGACTAAAACGCTATCTAGCAGGCAAAGCATATTATGATATTGTCGATTTTTTAAAGGATAAATCTCTAAAATTATAATTTTGTTTGTGAAACTACTAATTTGAATTCGTATGACATTATTAATTATTTTTTTCTTATTCCAGTTTGTTCTGTTCAATGTTTTTTTCCTGTTTTCTAAAAACTTGTGTTGTTTTGTGTACTTAATTTGTAAAGTAAATTGTAAAATTGTAAGTATTATATAAGTATTCTAGATATATGTTCCTTTTTATATAATTGTTTCATGTAATTGCATGCCGAAAGGCTTAGAATATGGCGCTCTCAAATTGTTTACTATCTTATCTTATAGATTAAAAAAAAACTTATTTATTTCCGATTCTTTGAATAGAATTACTAATACAATATAATTATGTACTTATAGAATAAAATAGAAAACTTTTATTTTTCAGTAAGCTAGCAATTATAAAGAAACCTACGCCTGACAACTATCGGATTGCCATATCTTCATTGCAAGGGAACCATGAAAATATGGATGTGGCATTGTACTACAAGTATATCATTATGGTATGGCGCTTTATTTTGTCATAACACATTTTTTTTAATTTTATACTCTAAATCGGATGTCCTGGCAACGCATGGAGGAGGCCTACACCCATATTGATACATACCACCTATATATACACACCTACACCTATATTTGGTTGCCTCAAGACGTTTGTAATAATAATTAAACAGAAGAGAATTAATTGATAAAAACATACATAGATTTTACTAACTCTTCATCTAATATGTATGTATATACACACCGTACGAATATATCAGTTTTGTTAGCTACTATAATATAAACTACAAATAGTTCAGTATGGGGTTAACCGGCTGTGTGTGAAATGTGTCTTAGTATTTATTTATCTGTAAGTAAAGTTTCTCGGAAATAAATGACTCTATTTATGTATTTTAATTTTATACTCGTTGTAAATAATATTGGTTGTATACTTCTGTAATATTGACTCTCAATACGCCCAGTTCCTTAGATTGTACGATGCAGAAATAATCTTAAAACACAAAAATCATCTATTTTGAACCGACTTCAAAGAGAAATTCTTGATTTTGACTCGACTATATTATATATTTTTATAACAAAACTATACATCAAAATTATATTTCCAGGTCATAGAATATCTCATGTTCCATGACTACTGCAATGGATGGGTACTCGTTTTTGACACAAGAGAAATGCCATACTCCATGTTGACTAAACTAAATCCACTCGTGATTGGAAAAGCACTTTCTCTGATTTTGGTAAGATTTTCAAATCTACTAAGGGAGTTTAAACCCACTCGTATTACGTTACTAAGTACATCTGGGTGAAAGAAAACAACTGCAAATTTAATTTCTTTCTTCAACGCAAGAGTGATTTTTTGACAACCTCTTTGGCGTAATGGTTACCATACCAGACTGCCAACCAGAGGGCCCCGGGTTCGATTCCCGGCACGGACATAATGAACAAAATTTGTTGGCTGTCGGTTTTAGTGTTAAATATGTATCGATATAAAGTACTTATGTATGTATATGTAGTATAACAGTTGTGGTAGTAACCATAATACAAACTAGAATTGGTTTAGTGTGGGGCTAGCCAGCCGTGTGTGAAATGTGTCGTAATATTTATAATAATTGGTTTTCGAAAATATGCGCAATCAATCCTCAGAACCACATAACATTAGGGATGTTGTGGCAAGTGCAAGTCTATTACATGTTTCTTTTATGCACACGTATCCTTGCATTAGAGTGAAAGCATACAGGAAAAAAAATAAATTAAATAATATAAGTTGAAGTTACATAAAAATGTGTTTTTTTCTTAATAAAACCAATGTAATAAAATCGGAATCACTATATTTTTACTAACAAAAGTGAATACCAGAATTAATATTATTGAAATCACTTCTAAATTATATTTTTTTTAGGATACCATGGGTCAGCGTACAAAAGGCTTCCACTGTTTGAGCGGCTCGAAATTTTTTGATACAATCCTGTCTTTGTTTAAACAAGCTATGAGCCAGAAGATGGCAAGTCGAGTCTACGTTCATGAAAATCTGGAATCACTTCAAGCAGTACTAGGGACGGACGGTTGGCCTATCGAGTACGGGGGCAGTGTCAAGACTTTGCAAGAGTTTGATGGTATTTTGTTTTAATACATTTTACGGTTTACAGAAGCTAGGCATATAACCGGCTTTTGTTTTAGTTTGTTTACCACGCACTTCAATGACAACTATGGATGAAGGTAGAGCGTGTCTTATCTAAAATGTTTGTTACTCCGTCTTATTATTTTCTACTGCTCTGTTTGTATATCTTCTTATGTTCTAATATATAAAATGTCCATGTCACAGTGTTAGTTACCGTACTCCTCCGAAACGGCTTGACCGATTTTTACTAAATTTTATATGTGTATTCAGTAGGTCTGAGAATCGGCTACTATTAATTTTTTAAGGCAAAACAACGTTTGCCGGGTCAGCTAGTATGTATATAAGATTACCAATAAATCACTATGTATTAATATAATCATCACTACTATAATACCGTTAGGGGTTTAGTGAAAAATTATTATAGAAATAGAAATTATTTTTTTATTTGTAAGCTTAGCCTATAGCTACTTTTACATTTTAGAATATAACTTTTATGGTTTACTTTGGTTTACTGCATTTAGCATATTATCAACTTAAGGGTGGTAGATAGCTTGCATTTCTCTATCAAAATTCAGGCCTAAAATCATAATGTCACGATCATTTTTTTTTCTAAGTAGGTAAGGAAAACTTAACTTAGCCACCAGAGCTTAAACAAACACATACAAAAGGAAGAAAATGCAAAACGTGTCTTACTACTTTACCTTACTTCACTGTTTGTCTTTTTCAGATGACATTTACAAGGAGCTAAATACCAAAGAGCACATTGAACGAATGAAATTCCTGGAATCAGCGTCAACTGATGAATCCTGCCGTTTAACGCCTAAACCTTATGATGGAACTCCAGGGTCTTTCAAAACAATAAATATTGATTAAGTGAACGCCAGGGCTAAGCGTTTGTTGGGATATTTTTCATCATCATCATTATCAATGTTATAGACTCATGTCTATGTTTCTACAGTTAGATATGGTCTTCGCACGACAGCCTTCAGTCTCCTCCAGTTATTTTCAGGTGTCTCTGATGTCGATGACTACTTGTCTAGACAAATCGGTGTATGTAGGTGGAGCAAAGTTGTATAACCACCTACCAGAATATCTCAAAGTTACAACTTCTGATAATATTTTCACAATAAATTTAATTACAACAATATTATGTACATATTAAAAGATATTGTAATTATAAATGAAATTATATTAATAATTTAATGTCAATAATGGTTTTATACATTTATTTAAAATCAAATTAAAATTTTTGCTAACACAAAAAGCATATTATTTAATAGACGAAAATTTAAATGATAAATTTATCGACGACGGTAATATAAGTGACATTTATAATTATTTTATATTGACTTGTAAAATCTATGAATTCTTAACAATAAAACTGTATAGCTGATGGTCTGCCTCTGCCTTATCCATGGGATCTTATTTTTGGACAAATATCATGGTTTTACTTTGACTTATTGTGTTTTATTATGACTTTTATTCCAAAATATATGATACTTAGAGTGGACCACTGAAGTTTTCTCTTCTCAGTTTCAAAATGATTCAGTATTTGAGACATAAGAATGTTCAATAGGTTTATTTAGGTTTGGATTTTGTCTTTTGATTTGTTTTTTTTTTAACTTAATTGTATTATATATAAGAAACCAACTTAATTGTTTAACTGATTAAAATAAAATGTAATACACCGGCTTTTATAAGAAAAACACGAATGCCTAACTACACAAATGAAACTTATAATAAATTAGATTCCCTTTCTTTTGTAAATTATAACGAACAAAAATTTATTTTTTGTGCAAAGAAGCGAAATAAGTCTCAAAGAAATATTGCATATCTAATGAACTTTTTATTTATAGTGGAAAACGGAGATCATTAAAATTAGAATCGAAGGAATATCTTAAAAGATGTGAAAGTATGAGCATCATACATGAACAAGAATTCTTTTGTAACGTTAAAACGATGACAGCTCAGTGAGTCGTGCGGCCGCCTTAGATCTCGTAGGCCGTGGGTTCGATCCCCACCAATGAGTTTGAGCTTAAGGCAAAGCAAAACATCGTGAGCATCCATGGAAAGGTGCTAAAGCATTTTCTAGTGCTCGTCTTGCTAGTTACTACCCTTAAGTTTAGAACCATCTCCAAGCACCTAGCACTGTGTTCTAGCAGCCTTTTCGAGAGCCAGATATTCTAGACTAGACACGCTACACCTTAGGCCAAAATTTCGCTGACTTGTGTGGTGGTGTCCTGATGGTCAAATGTTTATTGTAAAAAAAAAAAACTAGCTATTTAGCACGGTAATGCAGCGAGCGTGATGGACACCTTTGCACCGGGGGCGACCAGGGGCGGGTTATTTGATTAGTTTTAGTTTTTAGTGTGTAACATTTGTATTGGACGTAATTTTATAAAAAAATATTGAATAAATGACTTCAAATTAAGAAAAAAAACTAGCTGAGGTCATTTTGGCTCACAAATTATTTACTTCAAGTCTAGGACCAAATCCAGTGTTACGAGAGTACCAAAGTTGGTTTTAACTATTTTCAAGACGAAAGTGATCCTGTTTCTTCTATTACTAAAGCGCTCCACGGTAAACTACAATGACACTTACAATCGAGTCAATTGTCAACCGCTTACTTTTTTAGTATCATACAGTACTAGAAATCAATTACCTTAAAGCTATATAATCCTACTAATATAACCAATGCGAAATTTTGTGTGCGTATGTTTGTTAATTCTTCACGCTCGAAACGAAATTTGATGTGGAGATTGGTCAGACCTTGGATTAACTTCCCCTAACATATTTAGAAGTAAGCTTAAATTATATTTAATTAATAAAGCACACTATTGTGACAAGGAATTTATAAATGACAAATCACATAATTAATAATTGACATATTTATATTAAATAATTATTGTACTTTGTTTTTTGTTGACTTGCAAATATATATTTATTAATAAATTATCTGTATCTGTAACACGTAGGCTACTTTTTATCTCAGATTAACTTATTTTTTGCCTTGGATTAACGCGGGTAACGCTAGTAGCTAGTAGGCTTATATACTCCACCCACTTCCCCGGGTGTGGTGGGCATGCGTAAATGCATTTTGCTCACGTTAAAAAAAAGCTAATATTATAGACTTAATATGTACCTATGCATATGATAATTATGCAAAACTTTTTTGCATTAAAGAAATGAGGGCGGTGTTCCAATCTATCTTTTTACAAGTCCATGTCACAAGAACTTTGCCACGTGCTAAGTTGCCAAGTTTTTTACGATATTAATTTGGTAACTTGGCGTGTTTTGGGGTTTGTCCCGGCGGGGTTACGACCCCTTTACAAATTGTATCAAGGGGTGAATTAACGTTAACGTTTCGAATCGGACTGAAAAAATTGAAAACTAGCAAAAGAAAACTAGTAGTAACTTAGTGTTGGATATTTTAAAATAGTTATAATAAGACATTTATTTCAACTACACTAAAATTAAATGAAAAAAAACTACACAATAATTAAAAGTATAATAAAACCTCACAAATAGTGAATTAAACCTAAGTCAGTGACCGCGGGTAAGGTGCCTAAAATGCTGGCGATATTTTAAAATTATATTTTTTAAATCTTAATTTTGTTACTTACGCCCGTTTTATGTGTTTGTCTCTCGTCTTCTTCCTATATACCACCACAACTACCTACCTATATATACTCACCACAAGCTGTAACTAAAAAAAAAAACAAACAAAAGAAGAACTGTTTCGTAACCAACAAACAAGAAAAAAAATGCAAAAACAAAATCCAATAAGGAAATTCAATTTCAAAAACAATAGTTTCCATTTCACCGCACTGAGCCGAAATTTCGCTAGAAAATCCGAGAGTGGAATATAAAATATGTCAGCAATTGTAATCGGATGTTCTTTTTGCGGCAACTTGTCACAAACAAGTGCGATGCCGCGATTTAAATTATTAAATTAAAATGGGCTCTAGGGGAGACGCTTTGTGGCATATTAAATTAGCGCAGTAGAGTGTCCTCTCGGTAAAGTTTGACTCGGTGACAAAGGCTTGACGCGAGAGTAGCATGGGAGTTTTGGGTGTCAAATAATAGTAGTTTAAAAAGACTAAAAAACACGCTTATCTGGCCGTTTTAAGTGGGTCAGGATTTGATCTTGAATGATTAGCAGTATATTTAAAACTAAATTAAAAAATTGAAAGAATATGTTTAAAGAGATAATAACTTTAACAAATATATGAAAAGCTATTTAAAATGGTTGCCATGGCAAAGATCCAAGAATGCTGACCGTATTTACGCGCTGAATTACTATAGGAATCTTGAAAAGAAAACAAAGGACACTTCAATTTTTTTTATAAAATAAATAATGAACAATGTTTATTCAATTATCTACTCATGACAATATTTCCCAATTTTTTATGTACGTCTAACAAACTTGTCAGAATACAAGTAATAATGAAAAGTTAAGAAAATCCCCGACGCTGGACATTCCCTACAAAAAATATTAAATAAATATCGGTTCTTTCATTCGGGACTCACACACACAGAGACACGTCAAGTTTATGACACCGCGTATTTTTTTCTCTCGTGGGTGTTAAAACTTAAAACATAGCATAATAAGCATAAACAGCCCACTATACGTTCCCACTGCTAGGACTCGGGGCTTTCTATCACTAGGAGAGAGATGTAGGCCATAATTCATGCTAGCCAAGTGCGGGTTGGTGAATGACACACGTCTTCGGATATTGTAGTCCTCAAACGTGTCGGTTTCCGTGAGACGTTTTCCTTCACCGTAAAGCGAGTGCAAGTCCTCACATAACTTGAAACACAAGTCATTGGTGTAGGGCCGGAATTGAACCAGGGGCCGTCTGATTGAAAAACAGACGTTCATACCACCGAGCCACTCTCGCAAAACATGGTACTGTTTAATAAACAAGCAAGCGCGCGGTATGCCGCGATTCCAGCACCACACTGTGAACATGTTAATTTGACACTTGTTTTTTATGAAGCATTGAATTTTTAATTCTGTTTTGATGTAGGAGGTATTATGGTCTTGTTTTTTAAGCCCCACGTTTGGCAAATTGGTTCTTTTATGAAAACGTGTAAAGAATTTTGTGGTTATGCTGATTAGATGATTTTGTTCTTATAACAAATCATTTTGCAGAAAAAAAAATTGTGAACATTTCTGTTCACAGAAACTGTATTTGATCTAATAAATAGGTAATAATAAAAAAAAATCATTACTTAAGAATAATATTTACAAAGTCCAGAAAAAACAAAAAAATTTTAAACTAAAAAAGTAATAATAACAAAATAAAAATTTTAAAGACAAAATTAAGCCACCAGCCCAAATATGCCCATCAGGCTTGCCGCATTGCCTCTATGGATTGCAAGAGAAATATTTTGCACAAGGTATTCTCCGGCCAGCGGGAATACCTTGATCTAAATCTATATTTTAAAAAAGTAAACACACAAGTTTGCATGATGGTACAGCATTTTAAAGTGCTTGCATGGCTAGCTACCACCCTCAAGTAAAAAAAAATGTCTAAGTTTGTATGTATACTGACACATAAACTATGACTAAATAAGTACTGGGCTTAAAAGTATAAAATATATGTCTTGATGTACACTAAGTTGTTCCCTGAGTGCCACACGAGATAAATCTTGTGTTTTGGGATTCAGTGCCTTCCCTTAGCCTTTAATTATTAATTATTACAATTACTTTAATAACTAGTTATTCCAGCTTAGGCATGTTTTACTAAGATAAGGTGTCGCCAACTCTTGTGGTTATGAGACCTGCCGTTCAAATACCTAGCTACTTGTATATGTGTAGAAAAAAAGTTCAAAAAATTTGTCTTTCGAACGAAATGTTATTTTTTACAGAGTCACTTTTATAAAGCTTCTTTTACGTGCTTAATAAATAAAATATAGTAAACTTTACAACTTAAATATTTCTTTCAATTCTTACGTAAAATCACATACACCATACGTAACGTAATGGCGATAGAAACCACTAGAAACGGCGTCTAGCGTTTGAGATAGAGCCTCGAGGATGAAGTGGGATTTACTCGAGCCAGGACCGAGTTTATGGCCTTAATAGACTGAGGTAGTTGAACAAGCGGTTGCGGTTCATGTTAGCTGAGCAAATTAATGGTAAGTAACTGCAAGTTAACTTAGAAAATAACATAGGAAAATACATTTATACTAATATTATAAAGAGTAAAAGCTTGATTGTTTGATGCGAATACGCTACGAAACTACTGGACTGATTTGAAAAATTCTTTCACTGTTTGGAAGCTACATTATCCCCTACTAACATAGACATTTTATTAGCAAACACAATACAAATTAGAAATGGCTTATACAGGGCTAACAAGTGTGTGAAATTTATATCAAAAGGAATGGAATGGATTGCCTCCTACTGTGTTTCCTGAAAAATATAACTTGGATCTTTTCAAGGCGAGAGTGAACAGATTTCTTCTAGATCAACGTGCTTCATCTTCGGCCACAGCTTCGCTTACCATCAGGTGAGTTGGTGGCCAAGCGTAGATCTATTCTATATAAAAAAATATATATATCTAAAAAGTTTAATTTAAAGCCACTGTAATTATAGCGGATTATAACAAAACACACGTTAATACACGGGATATACTGAAACAAGTAATTGTAACGCTTTCTGATAGATTTGGCAAAAAAGTCATCCCATATGCTTCTTAAAACATAAATGAGCACTTATCAACATCGTGACCGCATATTGCTTCCACGTTGTTAAGGTTTCAGTCGTTTTAACAACTTTATCTGACTCAGGACAGAATTTACAGTAACCGCTGGTTAAACAATACTTTCCGATAAAAACCTCGTTTGGTTTTAGATTCTAGCTCCCGCGGACTGAATTTAAAAGTAAAGTGCTGTTTAAATACGAATAGACAGTTTAGCAAGAAATTGTCGTAAATTTTGTGCCTTGTTTCCAACAAGTTGCTTTCAAAATCGGGAAAACAAACGTCTCTTAAAATGTTAATGTTAATTTACTGAAATGGCTCTTTAGCAGTTTTTGTTTGTGTTTCACTTTAAAGACAGAATATTAATGTTTAGTAAGTAAATAATAAAAAAGTACTTAAATAAAAGTTTAGGACTTTATGAAACACACAAAATACGTATATAAGCCCGTTAAAATAATTAAATAGCAAATAGACTTTTATGACATAATTAGATGGTGATACTTATGATAATGGGATAAAACACCAATGTTTTAATCCGGAGCCTAATTTTATATAGGGTATAATATAATAAAATAATAAATTGGATACAATAAAATAAACAATTTTCATCATATCTACTTAACATTTTGAGTGAAAGGATATAGAATTGTTAAAAAAAGTAGCATTCAGACAAGCACACTCACAATCAAGCTATTGAAATACCCAACAAATTTCAATAAAGAAAAAGTTAAAGTTTTAAATTCCGATACGGCAATATAAGCATTAACTTTTGATTTCTAAAATAAAATTGTTTTAGTTCCGCACAGGAAATGCGAGAAACTACGGCGCAAAAAATTGTAACTATTTTCAATCGCTCGCGTTTTACCATTGATTTATTGTTTCGTCCAGCTCCGCGTTAAAAACTTTACTGAAAATAACCAGTTTTAAAGTTTGTTGTTTCATTGGCTCGGCGTTTTTCGAGTCAGTGAATTGTGAGTTTTTGCAATTACGCATTTATTTATTACTTTTTCACGGTTATTATTGCTTTTTAAAACTTTTTTGTTGAATTTTTGCTGCCGCTCTTTGGTACAGCCATTTAACATACGAGTACCTAATATCTTGTATTAATATGTTAGTTAGATGTTAATTACTCAAGTTACTGTTTTTACCACTGACAGATCTTATGTCTTAGAAGTGGAAAGTCTTTCTAAGATATTAAGCACAAACTCGCAAACTATCGCATTTTTCTTGTTTATAATATCAGTATAGATGCAAAATCAAGGTTTACTATGCAAAAAAATTTAGGAAATCCTCTACAATATTTTGAGGTATGGTTAGCATGGTAGTAGGGCCGGGCCACTTTTGTAGATCTCACATGGCTAGTTACCGCCCTTAGTAAGTTAAAAATCTGTCGCCGTGCATCTAGCGGCCTGACAGCCCCTTTATGAGCCAAATATCCAGACTATAGGCATGTTTTACTTTAGGTCAGAGTATATCACTAACTCGTATGGTGGTGGCCGTCTCTAATGTGAAAAATATCATAGTGTATGTATTCTACCACTCAAATCCATATTGTAGCGATTACATACCATTTTGTAGCGTAGTCCATCTTGGACCGAATTTTTATGATTCATAGTTAATAACACACTCGAGTAACACACCTATAAAACAAAAAAAAAATCGGTCCATCCGCTCAGGAACGGTGCTTCAGACAGACAAACACACATACAGAGACGTCACACTTATAATATCCTGTCGTTTTTGCATCAGAGGTTAAAATCATATCATGTTCGACATACAATCCACAATAAATTTGATGCAAACTAGAATAAACAAGTAATCACCCAAAGACAGTGAGTGGCCTTCGAATTTTTCTTATTAAACTTTTATACGTCTTCAGATTCGTTTCATCTACAAACTTGGTCATTTCTACCATTCCACGAGGCACCTGAAATGAGTCCAACTTTTCTAATTTTCCAATAAGAACTTATACATTCCGATTGGTGCCGATTTCTACTGGGGAATCCGAGGGGAGGTGATTAAAACTCTTCAAATATTTACCTATCCTGGATAGTTCATAAGGGTTCCGTAGAAAAAAGTAGCTGTGTTTTTTCTTCCGCATTGATAAAAACTGAATAAAAAATGGTTGCCTGTAAAGTCGGTTTTACGGGCGAAGATTTTACGTGACAACGTCTGCCGCGCGCGCAGCACGCGATCATAGTTGAGTGGGAGAGAGACGCAAGGCATTCGGCGGGCCTCTCTCTCGTTCGGTGACTCATCGTAACGTTACCGGGCGTTACACTTTTTCATTAGTGACTCCCAGCCGCAACCTAATTTAAGACGTTGTCACGTCAAAATCCGACCAGTTCATGCCTGTGTAAAAAGTAAGTAAGTAGAGAGTAAATAGGTTTTATATTTAATATACTTATTATCTTCTTTGAAACATTATACGCTTTGTGATTTAGCATAAATGTTACATGCAACGTAATATTGAATAAATACAACCCTTATAGAATCCTGGGAATTTATAATTAATATTTTAAATTTAACCGTAACACCAAAACTTTTCTAATGCTGTCGTAAAACTACTGAAAAGTAATCAGTGTTGAATGATGATGATTAATTACTAGTAATACGTTACGAATATATTTTTAATCCAAATATAACTTTAAATAACTTTAGGTACTATCTCATAATAAGTATAGGTATACGCTACAGAACCCCGGTCAGAATGGCTCTTAATTCTCTCCACGATCTTTTTGCAGTAAAATAGCTTAAAGTGCCTTTTATGATTCGATGTGAGACGCCTAATTGTCTGTCTGTATAATTGGCTCATTTTGTGGTTTACGTTGTTTCTTCGGTTATTTCAACCTTCTTTCATAATTTGCTTTTGCCAATGAACAGATATAAAATCAGAAGTTAGCTCATTAAATAATCGCTAGATGATACGAAAAAATAACTATGAGTAAGAGATTTTTTACTGAATTTTCAAAAATCTTAATATTTCTTTGATTTTTATGTTTTTAATTATGAAAGCAAGAAAAATTGAAATTTAGGTCATCAATTATGCTGAAAATTTTACGATAGATACGTAATATATATTTTTTAAATATTATAAAATTGCTAGAGTAATGTAAAATGTATCGATATTTATTGAGGTCTATATACTTTTCCGCCAAAAATAGTATAGGCTTAAAAAACTTAACTTAAATTTTACGTCTGATTACTTACATATGTAGGTAAATATATATTCAATCCTTATCACATAAAAACCGACAGCCCCTTACACTCTTAGAGAGAAATCACCTACGTTGTGATTAAAAAATTGTAATAAATACTTTTAATTTTCACATTTCAACATAGTTATATAAAAGTAAATAATAAAAAAGTATCACTCTTTCACACAAAATACAAAATTAATAGTGTTAAAACAAGCTCGTTGCTAGCTTTTTTTATAATAATCATAAAATACCTATACTAAAAAAAGTATTTTATTTATCATTACTAATCATCACACCAGAAATTCTTAGTAATTTTATTTTTATTATTATATATTTTATTATCAAAAAGAATTTATTTTAACATTTAGGTATTAATCATGCAGTAACTCAAAAATCTCAACCAGTGTTTAAATACCGATTTGATAATAACAAAACTTTAACTTAACATATAAGTCTATTTTTTTATTTCGGATTAACGCAGTGTTATCCGCGTGAATCCGTTTATAAATATAAAATCCGTAGAGTTAGAAAAGCGGAGCATGAATTCCCGTTGCATCCCGTGCTTGCATCGAACAGAATAGAATGTAACTGCACCGCAATAACAATATCCTGGTGGAGACATTGCTTGACCTCAATGTACGCCGGGTCGACTGGCGATGGCCGCCCGGTGTCACTAAATATAATAGAGACGGTACATTTGGTGGCGATTCAGCGGCACACACGACTAAACTAAATTTAAAGTAGCTCTGTCTCTTTTCGTCACAAATGACCAAAAAGAGATGGTACGATCTAAACCATTGACAAAACATCTAAAATCACGGCACACACGTCAGATTTAGAGCTGATACAATTGGGTGCGCTCTAAAATCGCTTACATTTTTCATATTTGACGTGATTTTAGTTGTTTTGTCTGTGGTACAGAACGTGCCGTCTCTTTCTGGCCACCTAAGATTAAAAGAGACGGGGCTTCTTTAAATTTAGTTTAGTCGTGTGTGCCGCTGAATCGTCACCACTGTTCTGTATACAAGTAAGTATATTGTATGGTCTAAAGGTATCAGGACTAAAAACCATAGAAACTGGGTGACTTGTCGCTGCGACTATCGTCGTATAACTCGAGTCAATAGAGAAAACATTTGAAAGTTCGCTTGCTCTTGCCCACACTCATTTGGTATGCATACCTAAAACCCTTGAGACTGCCTTGAGACTATTCACTTACTTCATTCAATTAGATACTGTTTATTTATTTATAATATTATTATGACTCAAGTAAATTGATACGTTATGTATTAGTATATTATATATATTTTATGTATGTGTTAGGATAAATCTTATATTATTTATGTATAATATACATAATAATATTATGTATGTTTTTATTCGTTATTGTACACTTCATCTTTAGTTAGTTGTTTATAAATTCCTTTCCATCCAAAGGTTGCCTGGAAGATATCGGCTATATATATAGGAATAAGGCCGCCAATTGTGGTACACTAATTTTAAGTTTATTTTATTTTATTATGTACCTATGTTTTGTAGTTGTACCCTTAATTAAATTATTGTGTCCAATAAAAAAAAACCTTTTTATCTATAACTAAAAAACTGTGAAAATTGATACTTGAAATTCTTAAATAAGTAGATTCTCCGTGGTTCAACAACCTTCTTAAAGGAGTATCATATATCATATACTCGCTAACTTATAATACTGCATTCCTAAGCAAACACTGCAGCTGCATTTCTATATGAAAAGTTTTTATTACGGATTATAGATAGTGGTTTCACTTCTAACGTCTGAGCTTAGGATTTCTGTCCGTGGTCAAACAACTGGAACAGACAACAAAGCTCAAGATCGCCTAACGGAGCCAGTCAAGTGTAAAGATTATTTATATAGCGTACTTTAATAATTTGCAAGAAAATATTAAGAATTTGGAAAATCCCCCGACATCTTGTGTTGAGGACAACTTTAAAGTTCATCATGGTGTATGTTTTCTACCAGACACTCATAATGAGGGAGTTGAAAAAAAAATGTGATCTGTCATTCTGTGGCGCCGTGCATCTTGGACCGATTTTCATCAAACATAGCGAAGAAAACTCTAGCTACTCTATTAAAAATGATACCTCTTTCATCTTCAATCAAATATACATGCATACAAACACAGCACAAAAAAATGGCATGGGTTTATTGTATGTATAAAAATATACTACGTCACAAAAATATTTCAATTCAAGTCAACCTTACCACTGTATGTTAAGGTTGAATTTCGACTAATAAACATAAACTACGAGTAGCTCCGCGATAAGAGCTATAAAATTTTATGATCGTGCGCAGTGAACGTTAGAAAATTCAACTGCATTGCTATATTAATAACAGTTAAATTCCTTAAACTCCAATAAGACCACACTCTTACTTGTGGTCTTATTTTCCTTGCCGTTTTTAGAGACATCACCTTAAATCTAGTACATTTTTGATCGAAGTCTTTTATACAAAAAAATAAAAATAAAATCTAAATAGGTGCGTGCATTGGTTTGGCAGCTAAGATGCTACAGACAGACTCACAAACGAGTACACACACAAACACGTAAAATTAATAACTCCCCGTCGTTTTTCGTCAGGATTAAACAACTTAAACGCTTAGAAGAATATTAAAGTATACAACGGTTTTTTTTATATTTTGTGAGTTAATAATCTAAATAGTATAGTAATAGTTTAACTAACTCTATTTAATAAAAATAATTTTAAAAAATCTGTTTTGTTTCACTTGCACTTACGTAGTTTTACAAAGAAAAGATATAACTACTCGAATAAGTTTATTTTATTATTAATCTAAAATACATTTTATGAACTGAAAACACATTTTTTTTAACGAAACATTGCATTTACTATTGAAATCAAAATAAAATTATGTTATAAATTACGCAAACAAAAACCTCCCCTAGTTAAAAAATAAATCTTAACAAAGACTACTTCGGTCGCTACGGAACGAATAAATTAAATCTTTTGTAAACAGACTAAAGACTTCCTAAGTTTACTTAGCTCTCTGTAAATATTTATTCAGAACTTAATTAACAATCGACTTTAGTTACTACAATTTAACTTAAATTAGGACTACCTAATCTTGTAGATTTCATTATTAGATTCTTAGAGCTTTGTGCTACATTTTCTCAGTAGTTTCTTATACAAGGTTACCGATGAAATAATTTCCTACCGATTTTTTTACTTAAATTTTTTTTGACATGCCATAAGATTTCTGTAGCTTTCATAGCACCTATAGCTAGATTAACTAAAGTGATTAGTCGCGATCGTCGATGGTTAGCATCGGTCGACCATGCACAAGACTGTTGTGTAAAAAGTGGCATTTTATCTGGGTTTTACCGTGGGTCGTATAAAAGGCTGTTTGAAAAGTCGACACCAAAGCTTGGCCATTATTAGCTCATACAAAGAAGTAGATTCAGGCGACAGAAACTTTGGCTTTTGGCAGTTCTTTTGATACAAAATGTTGGTCTCACAGCTCATTACACAAAAAAAAACCGTAAGAACAATTGCACGTATTATGTGACTGAAAAATACGTGGTAGCTCTGCTTTGGCTTTCCTATTCTTCAGTATTTTGTACGGAATCACATCTTTTTATATGGAAATTTTACTCTCCCGATAAATAAATATTTTAGAGCTTTATGTTAGTTTCTAGTAGCCATGTACTCGCATGCTCGTTATATTAAAAATTGCTTTTAATTTATTAAATTAAGGATTAAGGTTGCAGTGCGAAAATTTTACACGGTTTTCTAGCATGGCTGCTGTATGGTTAGTAAAAGAATACAAAAAATATGAAACTAGAATATGTACATGCTAAAGTAGGATAATATTTCTTATGTTCTTGTTTTGCCAACAGTTAAGTTAGTTTACTTAAAAAGGTTTTTATTTATTTGCTAACGTATTATTTTACCTAGTAATAAAAAAAGAATACGCGAAATCAGTTAATTTGTTATAAGATTAACATAAGTCTACATTTTTTTGACATCAAATCAAAATAATTTACTAATTAATACAAGTTTTCCGTACAACTGAGTTTGTACCATATCCGACATTTCATATACATGTCGCGGATTCAATTAGATTATAATCAGCGTGGTCGTCGTCGTCGTCGTCCGCCATTATAATTGAATTGTTTGTCAGTGCGCACAAGTGGCGCAGGCGCTGTATCGTGGCAGACTGAAGCACACTCAAGTCTCCTCGAATGAACGCACTACTGACGCGTCCTCGAATGAACGCACTACTGACCAATAGGAAACAACTTCATTCGTACATTCACTCAATTGTTCCTTCACTCAGCACAGATTACAAACTCTTGCGTTCACAGTGCTGCCATTCGATAGGATGGAACTACTAATCGAATAAATTAAAATAAAACATTCCTCTAACACGGCCATTCTGCCACTCAACGCGTTCTCGCGTTGTCTTAAAATAAGCGACTTAACAGGAAGCAAATAACAACACCGGCAAAGCGTTAATTCCGTCCGGGCTTTCAGCCGCAGATGATTTCAAAGCGGTTTTAGTCATTTAAATGACAAACGCAAAGCGTAGAGCTTTCAACGTAACACATGAGTCTTGGGTCACTCAACTTGGCGAAATGCATCGAGAACTTTCGGCAACAAGAATTCAGTACGAGCAACCGTATAAACTCGTAAAGCGTGGTAGCTTTCAACAATACCCTTGGACAAAGCGACAAAGCTTTCAATCCTTACTTTTGGACAAAGCGACAAAGCTTTCAATCAGAACTTTTAGAGAAAGCGACAAAGCTTTCAATCCGCACTTTTGGACAACGTAACAAAGCTTTCAATCCAAAACTCCAGCTAAGCGTAACAGCTTACACCAATCGTTCTAACTCGTAAAGCGTGGTAGCTTTCAACGAAACTTGCGGACAAAGCGACAAAGCTTTCAATCCGAAACTCCAGCTAAGCGTAATAGCTTACAGCAATAGTAACCACTCGTAAAGCGTGACAAATACAAATACAAATCATTTATTGATAACACCAAAGTTACAAGACAGCTTTCAATGACAAATGAACGCGAAGCGCATAGCGTTACGTTGGAAACGTAACAATACGAATTACACGAAACACGTAGTTCCAATTTACGGCAACGGAGCCACATGAAGCGCGAAACTTCCAACGCACTACAACAGAAATGCATGAAGCACGTAGCTAGTCCAATGCACTATAACAGCGTTACACGAAGCGCATAGATTACAGTCTACTACAACAGTGGTATACAAAGCGTGTCGCTTCCGGTGTACTACAATAGTGTCACACGAAGCGCTCAGTTAATTAAAGACGCTAATTACTATAATAATTTAAGGCATGGTCTGATCATGGCTCAACTCTGCATCTTCAGTTCCGTCATCAGGAATTTTGTCTAATTCAGAAGATAAATCTAGTAAACCTGAAAGGTATCTACGTAATTTTTCGTGACAAACATACTGAACACGTCCTCCGGATATAGACCTCACATTGTCACAAATCTTGACAATCTTACACGGATTCGAGAACTTTCCACCTGATTTAGTGTTTACTCTCGGGTTCTTTTCAACCAATACAATATCACCGAAAACGAACGGACGCACTTTTGCCTTGCCCTAGCCAAATCGAATTTTGTCAAAGCGAGCTTGCTCGTCCATCCTGACCTTAGCCTGCGCTCTAACATCAAGGAGATCATGATTTTCGTACTCGTGAAAACATACGGGGTGGGCTTTTATTTCTTTTTATTACAACAAGCTTTTATTACAACCTATTAACTGCTATGACGGACTCTTTCCAGTTCTTTTCGATTCTGTACAATTAATAGCCAATTAGATCTCACCCAGGACAGACTTACACGATTTGCGCTCGTGGTTTTCTGCGAACGTTAATCAATTCCTGAGAACTGATACCATTCAACCTGCTTATTGGCCCTTAGATAAACCGTTGCAGCCTCACAAAGCCCAAATGGCATTTTTACGAACCATATGCACCATCGGGTGAAGAAAATGCAGTTTTATTGATTCAGATTTCTCAGATATAAGGAATAAATAAAACCCGGACGCCATATCTAGTGTAGTAAAAACAGTGGGCTGTCCTAGCGTTTATAACTGTTCTGATATCAACCGCAAAGGATAATTGTCACTAACCGTATTATATTTTTAACCGTATTAGATTTTGTTAGGACTTTTAAGTTTTATTTCCACATCGTCAGTCTTGAACACCGATTAAGAATTTCCTTTAACAAATTTATCGTTGTAGCTTTCAATAATGGACCGCAATCGAGTACGGTCTGCCAGCTCAGTATAGAGTTTTGCTATATCGGTACTTAATAAAGCATTAACTTTTGCATGTACTTCACGAACCAGTAAAAACGTCACTTTATATGATGGCGTCATAAAGCAAAACGTGAGAATCTACTATAACTAAGGTGGTATTTATGTGCAAGTCTTTGACTCGTATTGGCCGCAAAAAAATACGCGGGGCAAAGCCGATACCCATAAGACGCGTAAACTCAGAGTGCTGGGCCATTAATCTCATCAGCAACACGCTTAAAAATGAAAGAACAATCAGTGGCGCTGGCAACAAGAGCTTGTAACTTAAACTCGTCAAAGTTTATTTAAATAAGCGGGGCTTCGGATTGCGAGCACACATTGGTGGTGGCTCGGCGACGCACATTTTAGTTTAGTTTTCACTAAAATAAGTTTAGTCCTGTCAAACTAGGCTTTGGTATTCGGGTGGATACACGATAAAACTAATTTTAAGTAGAGTCAACTCAATCGATTTTATTTATTCAATCCGGTTAAAACGCATTCAGCGGCCCACATTTTAGAGTGTTTTCTGCCCAAAATCCAACTGTCAAATTAGTCGTCACCAAAACATCGCGATTAAAATTAGTTCAAGAAGTTTACATGATTTTGTAATGGATTATATCATCGATTTTCGTAAATAATCAAGAAATATGAAATAATTTGTTGTAGCAGCCGTCGATTCATTGGAAGGGTATGTGAAGAATCAAAATTCCGTTTCTTCTCCACAAAACAAGTTTGGGCCTGCATGCGTGGTTCAGCCCCCAATGCAGCGATAAAATCCGAATCCTTTTTTTTTTAATTTTAGACATCATCAAAGAGACTCCGTTTAAGAAACATCAGGAACGCACCAGATCCATTTCAGATAAAAGAGCAAAAGTTCAAAAAGCTGTTTCAAGTTCCAAAGTCAGGAGCTCAACAGTTAACGGAAGTTCCCAATGTAGGAAGCACATCTCAAGAAGGTATCCCATGTAAAGCTCGCTTTTTATATTTTCTTCGCTTTTTTTTTCATTTTTCAAACAAAAGTTTTTATCAAAGCAAAATAAAACCATTGAATTTCGACGGATTGTTCGAAAATAATTAGTGTTGCCAAAATAGTTTACCCAAAGTTACAATACTAGCCCTATTTTGCATTATACTACGCATAAATTGCGCACTCTGTGTACACACATAAAACCATAGAAACAATCTCACACACAAGTAGGTCAAGCCAAGTGTGAAACCTAAATATTCGTTTCGCTCGTTTGTTTCCCTTCACGGGATAAACGACACTATTTCAAATGCATGTCATAAAACCAAACATCGAAAAATAAAAACACGACTGTAACCCCTTTATCAACACGGCAATTAGTTAGGAGAGGTCATAGATAAAATAAGACAAAAATAATAATATTTTGCGCCATCTATTGGCGACACCTTGATCTAACATTGCTACTCAGCACTAGACGGCGTAGGCTCCACTTAATTTGGCTCAATATATCTCACGACCAAAATCAATTCAAATTTAGTTCGAAGAAAACACCGAATAAATAGCCTTTGACTAGTTTTTCACAAAACCACAAAATTAAGTGCGAGCAATTTTAGTTTAGAGCGAATTGTCACCATTAACAGACTTTGTCGCTTGTTTGTTTTAATCGTCTCATGGTTTGGTGAAACAGACTTGCTCTGTATGGCCCATTTTATAATAATAGCTACATTGAACATTTTTCTCTATAGTCACTGACCAGGAAGCATCTTCGCTAGTAGATGTATGCGCCTGAGCCTTAGATTTACAATTACGCATGTAATGTCAGACTATACCACAACTATGACACAAAATGTTACTACGATCGGTAGAATCTCCTCTACTGCCTTTTCTGTTCACTTAGTGCAAAGTGCTTGCACGGTTTAAGATTTTTACGTTACATAAAGTACCAAAGTGTCTGTCCAAAGCCATGAAATCCGTAGGCGTATCTTTTCTTATAACAAATCGAAACGTACCTGGTCATCGACGATACCTGAGATGACAACCTCTATCTTATTCGCCACACTCTAGCCCGATTCCAGCCGGTCGATCATCACCAGTTTGTTCGTGGAATACTCCACGTAACCTTGTCGCTCGTGTACTGCACCGTATCCCGGAACAGATCGTGGAATCACTTCCTAGCAGCAAACTAACGCGAGAGTCTTTCCTTAGCTTCATACACACAGAGTTACACACATAGTTACACACATAGTTCCCACACACAGAGGATAAGACTTCGATGTCCATTTGCGAGCACGCCTGTGTAGATGCGTAAGCGCGGCGTTCCGCGTTTCATAGTCGGTCCACTCGTTTTGCGTTTTATCGTGATCAATTTCTTCACACAACTGAGATACCGTGAATTCATAATTATCAGGATCAAAAGGTTTCATTTTCTTCATAATCGCCTTCGGTGTCGTACTTCTGGTTTCATTAACACGAAAACTTTCCAACATGCCACGAAAAAAACGATGCCCCCATAGCCGTAGGAAGATTGGGTAGGTTGCTTTCCATAGGAGGCATGTTATTTTCGTTACCGTGGTGCGTGGTTTGTTCTTCGCGATTGATTTCGTATCGATTAGATCGAAAATTTTCTTGTGCCGGATCAGACGTTGGATCGTTGAAATATGCCTCGCTGGTGGTAGCCGAAGGTCGGTAGAGTACGCTGGAGACGCGTTGTATCGATCCCACCGCTGCTGTCGCGGATTCAATTAGATTATAATCAGCGTGGTCGTCGTCGTCGTCGTCCGCCATTATAATTGAATTGTTTGTCAGTGCGCACAAGTGGCGCAGGCGCTGTATCGTGGCAGACTGAAGCACACTCAAGTCTCCTCGAATGAACGCACTACTGACGCGTCCTCGAATGAACGCACTACTGACCAATAGGAAACAACTTCATTCGTACATTCACTCAATTGTTCCTTCACTCAGCACAGATTACAAACTCTTGCGTTCACAGTGCTGCCATTCGATAGGATGGAACTACTAATCGAATTAATTAAAATAAAACATTCCTCTAACATACATATGTGTAAATAAATAAAAACATTTTAGACACATTTGATATTCGGCTGGTTAGCCCCATACTAAAATATTTCTATTTTGTATTATGGTTGCTAACACTACTGAAACATATGCTACATATACATAAATTAATATTTTATATTGATACATACTCGTATTCAACACCCAGATTGACAGCCAACAAATTTAGCCCGGAACCCACTGGTTGGTAGTCTGGCATGGTAACCTTTACGCAAACGAGGTCATCAATTTACTCTTATTATATAATTATAATTTACTCTTATGATAATAATATATAAAATATCGTTTCTAATTTGAATCCAGCATCCGTGAGAATTTTGTTTTGTAAAATATTGTTGATTGCTTTTATTTTCGATTACTTCACGCATAACTAATGTATACTCAAAGCGAGGGAAAATTAACGCGAGAGCAACAAAAAGGAAAAGCAAAAATTATATTACTTCTAAAAATGTGTCCTTTTCGCAAATTAATTGGGTTACACGTAAAAAAACACCTAGTTTAGCCTCTAACAGATGTTGATAACATTAGAAACGTATTTCTGAAACGTTGCGCCCTAATTTCGTTAGATTGTCAGGTTAATTCCATTACAGTAAAGTCGTTTCGAATTTCAACGAAAACTTCGAGTTTGTTACAGATAGGCACGAGTATAAACCTACGTAATTTAATAAGTCACACGAATGCTTGGGAATTTGCAGGGAATGTGGTTAGGTAACTTGTTTATCATTTTCTGAAATTATGAATTTGATGTGATTTCAAGTATGTTTTTGTTTATCGATATTCGCAATTACTATAGAACCAGCGAACTAGAATAAATAGAGTAGTAACTTGGGCGATACAATTGTTCCACGTGTAATCGTAATATACCGCGGTGGGCGCGGCAAAACAGCTACCCGCTGCCGCGTGGTGACACATGGTGGGGCACGGCACCAATCGCGTGCGAGCTTTGTGTGTGTGTGTGTGTTTCGTTAGGATAGATAGCAGAATGTGTGCGTAGATGGATCCAAATTTTAAGCGGCAAATGTATGGAGTTACTCTCCGTTTATTAGTTCGCTGTATAGAACACACTCATTACTATTTGTTTATTTTACTATTAAGTTTTTTTTAATACGACTATACAAATATATGTATAATAAAAACCTAAAAGCTAGCATCCTAGGTACTGGCAGCAAGGCAAAGCCGAAGTAATCACTACAGGGACAGGAACCTCCTAACAATGCTAGCCGTGTCAAATGACGATTTTGATATTACCAAAAAAAAAGTAAGATAAGTTGTAATTTACGAGGGTGAATCAAAAAATTCTTGGAATCAATATTAAAAAATGCAAAGATTTAAATTATAATATTTTATTTTTCTACATAATCTCCCTGCAATGCAATGCATTTAGAATAACGCGTTTCTAACTTCCTTATTCCTTGTGAAAAAAAATATTTTCTTGACTCTCGAAAAAGTCCTCTACGGCAGCTATAGCCGCGTCATTATCGTGAAATTTTGTTCCACGAATTTCCTCTTTTAATTTTGGAAATAAGTGAAAATCACTTGGGGCTAAATCCGGAGAATATGGTGGGTGGTCAAGGAGATTGAAGCCAGCACAGCGGATTGCGTTGAGCGTAACTTCCGAGCGATGAGCAGGAGCGTTATCTTGAAGGAACAACACGCCCAACGACAGTTTTCCACGACGTTTTTCTTTAATCGCTTCACGCACTTTCGGGATTAAATTTGCATAATAGGGTCCAGTAATCGTCTGGCCTTTTGGCATGTAATCAATGAAAAGGATTCCTTCACTATCCCAGAACACAGAGGCCATAACTTTGCCAGCGGTAGGAGCAACTCGAAATTTCTTAATGGATGGAGAGGATGGTCGTTTCCAAGACATGCTTTGTCTTTAAGTTTCAGGATTAAAATGGATTGGACCCACGTTTCATCCATGGTGACAAGACGACGGCAAAAATTATCCGAATCACGCTGGAACATTTCGAGATTACGCTTGGAAATTTCCAAATGTCGCTTTTTGTTTTCGTCGGTTAACATTCGTGGCACCCATCTTGCAGACACTTTTTTGAACCCCAGTGAATCAATTAAAATTGGTTGAACGCTACCAAAAGATATCTTTAGGATCTCAGCTATATGTTTTATAGTCATTCTTCTGTCTTCTAAAACCAGATTCTCAACCTTTTTGACATTTTCTTCTGTAACGGAGGTTGAAGGCCGCCCAGAACGCGGGTCATCTTTACAGCTTGATCTACCTCTTTTAAATTCAGCCACCCAGTACGCAACCGTAGAATAGGGTACAGCATCACCCCCTAATGTCTGCTGAATGTCCAAAAAAATTTCCTTCGTAGACATTTTTTTCAAACTGAGATATTTTATCACCGCATGTAACTCACTTTTATCCATAATTTTAACTTTTTAGCAACTCGTTGCACAAAAAAAATTATTACATGCGAACGAACTGACAAAAACAAGTGACAGTCTGCATAAATATAGTGTGATATACACTCTTTAATTTGAATATCGAATTTGATCCAAAAAAGTTTCATATATATGCACTTCTAAGAACTTTTTGATTCACCCTCGTATCTTTAGCGTTCAGAATATTTTTTCATTTTTAAATATTCAATCGATTATTTTTCAAAAATTAAAACTATTGAACCTATTTTACGTAACCGTGTCTTAGAAATATAACGATTCTTAAAAATTAATCAATTACAATAAATCTAAAAAAATAGTAGCCCTAGTACACAGGATTTATAGATATTTCATATTATGAGTTTGTACTCCCATACCGTCTCAAACTACCTGTACCTTTTAACCTAAAAACATCCAAGCCACATCTCTCCCGAAGTACCATTGCTGTAAAAACTAACGAACCTCAACTAAGACGGCGACATTTCACATTTGAAGAACTTTCTCGTCCCTAATTAAAGCTCTATGTCTATGCTAAACTTGGTACAGACATCGTGAAATGTATCAAATAATTAATTAATTTACATAAATCCGCCCTATATTTGGGGCGAGTTTCCATATAATTAGTTATTAAGTCTCATTATGGGGGTCTCCTATAGAACAAATATATTTTTTTTATCGATATTTATTACATTTGGGAGACCCTCTAAACTTTCACAGAATATTTAATCATCTATTAACTTAACATAAAAGTAAATAAAATAATTATTAACGGGGCTTTCATACAAAAAATGTGTTAACTTGTATTTTTTAAGATAATGAATAATACGGAACTCTTTATGCGCGAGCCTGAATCACACTTGGCCAATTACAATACAAGGAGCAAACGTGGTATTATTTTCCTAATTGATTACACTTTGACAAACTTACTTATCAGTGGAAAAACCTTTTTTTTTAAAGTCAGTAAAAAACTTATTGACTCAGACGTTACTTTGCGGAAATCCATTGTAAATAGATGACAAAATTAAATATTTAGTGTACTTCCGCTGTGATCCGAAATCCAAATTAAGACAAGTAAAGGAAAAATCAACTAAGATCAATTAACCAAGCTAAATTAACTAAGACTAATTAACTAAGATCAATTAATTAAGATTAACGTTACCTATCACAATTCGGAAGTTCTTAACTCTACGCGTGTTTCGCCTAACCACAAGGCATCATCAGGAGATGCTGACTCTTCGAACGACAAGTCGAGAGTCACTCGACTTGTCGTTGATTTTTCCTTTACTTGTCTTAATTTGGATTTCGGATCACAGCGGAAGTACACTAAATATTAAATTTTGTCATCTATTTAAGTCAGTAAAAACCTTGGCGACCTCTATGACGTACTTGCATCAGAATTCACGAAATAAATTCTGAGAGAAGTCACATCCCTCAGTAATGCGGAATCACGACTAAGATAAGAATAGACTCTTACACAAATATTGGCCACTCAAGTATAGCGCGATAATGCCGAAAATTCATATCAACTATGCGATTTGCTTTCAAGTTTATGGTATGGACGGCCAAACTGTGGCACTCCTTGTCGTAATGCCTGGTCTCACTGAACTACAACCTTGTTGTCTTCAAGGCGAAAGTGAACCGGTTTCTACTAGGCAAGCGCGCTTCATCATAGATTGCAATGTCACTTAAAATCTATTGTGAGTTGTAGTCAAGCGCTAGCTTATTACGCGTAAAAAATAAAATAAAATTGAAAGCACGTGCAACACAAAACTTGAAGCTGGTATAGCAACATGTGTGCACACCCTTGCGAAGCGCATCCTCAAAATGATAACCAAGCATAACAGACCTCTAACTCTCTTCAAACTCACATTAACAGCAGAAATTATTCATGTCCCACAACATGCTACATTGTACAAAGACGCACTCAAGATTTGGCAATTACTATGGAGAAATTAGCTGAGAGCACGTCCCTACATTTAGTTTAATTTACGGCGGCGAATTGGGAACTCTATATGTGAAGTAAAATTTAAGGACGAAGATCCAACAGGCGGCTTTTTCGCTCGCATATTTTTTTCCACTCACTAACAATAAAAATAAACTAGACTCCCGACTTAATTATAAATCTTAATGTATATAAATCTCGTGTCACAATGTTTGTCCTCAATGGACTCCTAAACCACTTAGCCGATTATAATAAAATTCGCACACCATGTGCAGTTCAACCCAACTTGAGAGATAGGATAGTTTAAATCTCAAATTATAGTCTCAATTTTAATTTATTGCTCATTATTGTCTGTTATCATTTGACAGTCACAATTATCTGTTAACTCTAAATGATTCTAACAGATGTCTATTTACCTTTCGACTGGGTTGAGTAAGTAATCAATAGATGGCGCTGTACCCCTAAGTGAGGCAAAACAACGTTTGCCGGGTCAGCTAGTAAATATTATAAAGTAGCTGGTAGAATCTTTAAAAAAATGGATTTTTTTCTTTTTGAGCATAAAAAAACTGCAATAATTCTTAAAATTTGAATTAACTAAGTTCAAAGCTACGTCATGTCATCGTGACACAAAAAAACTATCAATACACAAACTCGATAATAAGTTGAAAGGTTACTTTGGATTTGAATGCTAAGACTTAGTAATCGTAATCTAAAAATATAGAGACGTCTACGTCTAATTGGGTATTTGAAAAAAAAAAAATTTTGTGATAAATAGAAAGATTATATATTAGTTTTATAACAAAAATATTTTTTTATTATTTTTTTTGCAATAATTCAAAAGTTATTTCAAAATAAAAATTAATTTTTGAATCCAGTACCGAAGATACGCCGACAACTCCCGAACAAACCCGAGCGCGTGTGACGTCATAATGTTAGTTTTCACTCAGACACTCAATGCAGTTGATAGGAAAATAATGAATACAAAGTATAATAAAACTAACATTATGACGTCACACGCGCTCGGGTTTGTTCGGGAGTTGTCGGCGTATCTTCGGTACTGGATTCAAAAATTAATTTTTATTTTGAAATAACTTTTGAATTATTGCAAAAAAAATAATAAAAAAATATTTTTGTTATAAAACTAATATATAATCTTTCTATTTATCACAAAAAAATTTTTTTTTCAAATACCCAATTGGGATTAAAATGAAAATATTTTATTGACTGGTAAAATAGTGCAAATATCTGAAATTGAACAAAATCAAAATTAAATAAATAATCTCTGTAAAATAACGCATAAAACAGGTTTCCATTGACATTAAAACATTGCTAAAAAATCAGCTGTTCAAATACTGGTGCATGGATAGCCTTTTATGGGCCATAGAGCTATGTTATACGAGAGAGACTACTCGATTTTGGCGCGCTATATATTTTTATGCTGCGCGCATGCCGTATCTATCGCTTGCATCGTTTTCGAAGGTACGAACGTGTATGTAATATCAGAGGAAAAGATACTGCAGATGAAATTTTCTAGTAAAGTTACTCGTACTCGTATTATAGATCTTCCCAGAATCACTGTTTTACTTTAAGTTCGTAATAAAATCTTTAAAATTTCTGAAGTTAAAAATTGTATTGTGAAAAAGTTACTTCTAATCAAATTTAAACATAAACTTTGCAGCTAAGCCGTACGCGTTGCCTTTTATGTGTCAAACATATTTTAACCTATTTTTATTTTTTATCTTAAAACTCATATTATGATGGGTTAGTTATTTTTCATAACGTCTTTAAATTCTGCGACAAAAATCCTAAACACTTTTCCTCTACAAAGACATTTCTAAAGACTCTAAAGACTAAAGACTACTTAATTGACAGAATCATATATCGTTTGGCATAAACGTTCTAACATAAATAAAAATATACATATTCAAGATACGCGCGAGAAACATCCTTTCTAGTGTCATGTAAAAAAATTAGTAATTTTAGCTCTAAGCTAGTCACATGTTAAAAATCAAAAGCAAAAAATCAAAATCAAATCATTTATTAACCTTATGACTACTTTTGTTATACACAGCACGTCACTTACAAATAACATTTTATTAATATTATATAATTTTTAAGAACTTAATCACAATAATAAAGATTAATAATAATATAACTTAAATGAAAATAAGAATAAAATTAATATGAAAATTATATTTTGTGTTCTTGTGATTAGTTAAATTAACGAGTATGTCCACTTATTATAGTCCATTTATTATTATTTTACTGAAAATATCAACATTAAAGTCTATTGATACCGTCCAAGACGAGCAGGCCCGTTTATTTTATAAATTCTGTGATGTCCATAGTTTGGTTAGTTCATTAATTAAGCTCCGTAGCATTTACAATAGAGCAGACCGTTCCGTTCGGGTAATAGTAGTTCAGTCTTGAATAATTGTGATTTATAATTTCTGGAGTTCATGGCGAGTGAAATAAATGACACGGAACGTAGTAAATTTGGCCAATCTGAGATTATTACGTGAATTTATTTTATAGGGTTACCAAGCTTACTAGTTGTAGTTAGTTACGGGTTGTAAATACTTGCTGTTGGAGCATACAGGGGTTCAATGGAGATAGAAGAAACTTCCATGCATATTTCACGGCGGTAGAGCATTTTCTGACGCTTGCTTGGTTAGCTACCACTCTCAAGAAAATCTGTAGCTAAGAATCTAACAGTGTTTTCAGGCAGCCTCCTTGAAAGCCAAGACATACTAAAATAGTAACTGTACAAATAAAATATTTGATTTGATTTTATTTGATTTGATTTGATACTTCTCCGAGGATCAGAATATCGCTGTGTGTGAACTAGTGTGGTAACGCGCCTTGATGATCAAATGCCTTGTGAAAAAAAATAAAACGAGCTTCTATAATTTCTTCACGATGCGCGAGGCCTTTGGTGGCCTAAATGAGCTGCTGGCTTGTTACGGTGAGGTCGGATAACTGGACTGCTGTTAAAAATCAGAAAATACCCTACATCATTTAATAATGGTCACCATTTAATTCAGAAAACCCCCGACATCATTATTGGCGGTGATCATCTTACATTTGAAATGTATTATTATGCATGACCTTTTATTAAACATGGTGGCAGTGGCAGTTGTGAAAAACGTGTAATCCACCATTTAATGACGGCCACCATCTTGTATTTATTTTCTATTTTATCATGCATAGCTAAGAACACTCCCGACTAACACATCTTTCAAACAAAAAGAAACAGTGCGGGCGCAGCCGTCATCGCGAGCGTACGTTGGCTGTGTTCCTTCCCTTGATAATGGCACACTGATTGTGCTGAAATATGTCAGGTTAATACCGACAAAATAAACGTAAGTGATAGCCGGTTATACAAACATTATTTAAAAAGAAACAAATCTATGCAGAGCTCAGAAGAGGACCTAACGGAAACCGGGCCAACCACAACATTATTATATGTTATCATAAATTTTCAAACTTTTTGTATTAAACAAACACTAAATTGAATTTTATCGTATGAACACGTTTGCAATTGTGGATTCCCGCGAAACTGTTCCAAAATGCGCTATGCAAATGCAATCTGAAAACGAATGACATTCATTGCAAAACTCCGCCTTATAATAACAGAACTTACTCACTTAATAAAAGGTTGGATTCGACTTGGGCAGCTGCCAACGTACCTGTAATAGAAAATATTAGTTTAGTTGGAAGCTACCTTCATGGAAATTTAAAATTTTGCAATTATTTTTGGATTCACACATTGAAACATTTATGACTGACTCTGCTTATGATTGACTGGCTTACTTGTTATGTATGCCATACCTCGACCCCTGCGTTTTACCGCCTAAAGAACCTATTTAAGGTGCTATGGGAGCAAAATGGCATATTATAAAAACCTATAATACCTTGCGTAAATGATGCTACTTTTTTTTCCGGTTTTATTAGCTTTGATTCAGTGTTAAGAATCATTAGAGCTCCAAAAAACGATTACGTATAATTTACTCTACAGTTTTATTTAAAAGAAAAATCGTCGTCTTGAAATTTAAAAATATCGTGCTTATTAAAATTATAAAGATAAGCAACAAATCTAACTTTTTTTGTAGGTAATAAATTTTATCTAGAATCTTTAGAACTCAAACATTCACAATTTTGAAAAATTTAACTCTAATTCTTCATTTTATATGAATTTATTTCGTAATAATTCCACTGCCACACATCAGGCGCTTCGCATATGTATATACACATATTGCGGCTGAACGCGGTGCAATAGCGCCTTAAGCTACATTCATGAGCGCAGCATTCACATAGAATTAAGCGTTGCAATCTAAATGAAAATCCACGTAGATCAAATTTTTTTGTTCAAATATCGATCCGGATCACATATCTGTATCTTGTTTTTATTAATGGTTGGCCTCTTTTATTGATGGTATTTCTCGTCCCGCAAAAAGTGATAAATAACGCAAGTAAATACTCCACAGACTCAGTGACCTCGTTTTGTCCAAACAGATATCGAAACATCTCTATTATATAACAACAACAGTCCACTAAGGTCACTCCAGAAGCTTCCAGGACCACTAATATCTGTTACGTTTGTTTTATGTGCGTTGTGTCAAGCGCACCGCAATTCAGAGACGGATCTAGGAAAGGTTAGGGGCTATAAAATGTTTACTGCATTTTAAATGTAGTTCAGCTTAGCTTTAAGAAGATGCAGTAATGAGAGTCATGATCTAAATTCTTCGTTAAAGTTATAATGCAAAAAGTACAAAGGTCCTTTGAAGTTTCTCGGGTTCGGAGAATGATTCTTAAAACTGGATATAAGTAAAAGGATTATACGCATTTGAATTTCTCAAAAAACTCAAGTCACCTCTCGCTTGAGTGGCCTGATAAAAGTTTTTATTCAATCGAGTAGCAACGTCTTGCAACATTCATATTATTCATCAACCCAACAGTTTTTGTGATGGTATTGGTAACAATGAAGCACATTTTACTTACGAAATTCTAATATAAAAATAAATAAATAGTAGCTTATTGGCGTAACTTTGTGGAAATCATTAGAGATGGAATAAATCCAGCATAAACACCTACATACGATATAAATAATGTAGCGAACTTCCACTATAATTTGTAACCAAACTGAGAAAATACAATTTTTTTTTTTGGTGTGTTTTTCGACCGACTACGAGTACCACACTCCACTCAACACATACTAGGTCGGTCATTCTCCAATTTGGCGTTCTTCGCCTAATTATCATACCCTTTTTTATTTTTCACTGATTTGACATTATACACATTACAATAGGTACACCTCAAACATACAAATTCCATAGTTAACTTGGTATGTTTTTATTGGTAGTAGTTTTGTAGATAATGAGATTTAAAAAAAACAGGGATATGGTAATTAGATAAGTTGAATATTTTATGGAACTGTAATTAGAAAATATCATCAAGTCTAAGTATCGCTCGTTCAACATGCATTAGTAATGAATACACCATTATAATAAAATTATAGCATAAGAATAACAATGTACTTCATATCCAATCTTAAAAAAGACACTTCTTTATCATTGCACTCGTTTATTAAAAATCAGCTAACAACAAATAAAACAATGATTGGTCTTAGTTGGTAATCTTTTAAAGGTAAGTATGATGAGAATGATATTCTTAATTAACTTGGATAATAATAAGGATAGATCTAGCTTAAACATACTCACAGCTCTAAAAATTTGCGTATATCACTGATAACTTATATTCTATTTCTTATTTTCTTCTAGATAGTCATTCAATTTATAATAACATTTGTCAATTAGATAATTAAAAAGCCATATCATTATTATACCAAATAGTTTAATCAGTCTAGTTTTATAGTGATTTTCTATTTGAAAATAACAAGTAATCTACGATATTTAAAAAGTGTTTTCATCAATCAGATCAATCGAATCGAATTGTAGTCTATGCTTAGTATTGTTATTTGGAACGTTTGTCAGTGTTTTGAAGGAAGGCATTGTAATGCTAAAATCTACAGGAGAGGAAGGTGCCCAAAAACTGACGGTGTAAGATATATTTAAGCTACTTTGGAACTTCTCTCTCTTAACCATATCACCTTATAAAATATGAGACTTCAAAGACTCAGGAAATACATCAGCGGGCTGCACTAGCCGATTAGATAAAATTTTGGGTTTATCTGAATATTTCTTAGCATTTATAGACCGTGATGTATCGCAACTATATTTGTTTACGGAAGGTGCCGACAGAATGAATCTGGTAGGCGGGGATAGTTCCGGCTTTTCTGACTTTTCCACATTCAAAGAGTAAAATCCAGAATGTCTACCGTGTTAATATTCAATTGCTTCTTACATACATTGTTGCGAATTACAGCTTAACTTTCTCATTGCAAGTACGTTCGGTTTTGATGCACTCCAAACGACTTGATGGACTTTCATCGTGCCCTTATACTCTCATATCTTTTTTGGAATCAGAAGATCCTTTTGGAGAGTATCTGCTTCTTCTACTATAGTATTTTTTATCTTTTTTTCGTCGAATCATCTTTTCTCTCTCTTTTTCTTTGGATCGTTCATACAAAATAGGGTCGTTTTTAATTCTTTCTCGGCGTTGCCGTGCAGCTAGTCTTCTCCTTTCTTTAACTTCTTCTTGGGTCTTTTTGAGTCTTTTCCCATCATACAAATTAAATAACTTGATTAATTATCAGCATATTGTAAAAACGTATTTACGGACAATGATAATTTATAATGTTATACTAAAACTTTCAATTTGCGACTTGAGGACAACGCGGCTACAGTTAATAAACATAGTACAAATGTTTCATACAACGGTAATTATTAACACATGGTAATTAGTATACGAAAATTAGAAAACAATAGACTTTTCTTGATATTTCTAAAACCAACATATTATGTAAATACTGGTTTATCATAACTTACGGAGGCCAAAGTACTGCTCCATTCGAACTAGCAACTCTAGGGTCTAACTTTAAAAATCAGGTATTAAAATAAGTAGAACGGTAATTATAAAATTTTGTAACGAAGGCGACGGTAATTATATACTCACGTACTTTGTTGGCAGTACAGTAACGATAGAGACGTGCGACTGCTGAAGGGTCTCGGTACACATTGCGGAGTTCCGACGCGTGCGGTAACATTGTGCCAAATACCGTTATTTTAAGATGTACACCCGAGATCAGAAAATGTTACGGAAATTATAACTTTCGGTCGGACATGCGGTTATTTAATTATAATTAATAACAGGCTGGTTCTATTGAGCCGATATTTTGTTATGCGAAACACCATGTTTAATATTATTTTAAATGTTAAACGGATTAACGTAAATCTGCAGGTTTTATAAATTACAAGAAACTCTTTACATTAAGTTGGTGTACGGACAGGCCACGGTAATTAGAGAATAGAAGTTTTGGAACAGAATTTAATTAATTTAGAATTAACTAATTAAAAATGGAACCCAATATTTTGTTTACAGCTCGGTACGGTTGCTAACTATTATATATAAAAAAATCATGATTGAATCTGATAATATTACGAACCAAATGAGCCCGGACAAATAAAAACTTGCAACCGGAGAATGGCCGTATCTAGTTTAATTAACACGAAGTAATAATTACGAGTATTTTTATTTAAATTTTCTTAAATGATATCACTTTATATATTTTTTAATCCTTAAAATTGCCCTCCCCAAGTCCATGTCTACCTCACTCGACCCTTTTCGCACCTCCATCAGAATTAAACTATTGAGGACCATTCAAGCTACGAGGGTCAAATTAATCTTTTGTTGTCACTATTGTTTTGCCATTGGAGAGTTTGTTTGGATTTTGATTAAAAATGTTTTAGACCTGTACATAATGTTTGTTACGCAAAGGGCACAACTTCGAACCATCGGTTGGATGTTTATCAATTTTGTCGGTTATGCTATTGACCAGCTTCAGCTTTTTGTGAGCTATATTTTAGGATGTCACAAACGGCCATGTATTTTGAAAAAATTTTAGCTTTTTTGGCCTACCTCAAGTAACAAAATTTTTTATGTCAGCAAGAAAATTACCTTACAGAAACACAGAACTTTTTTGACCATAAATAACATACATTAAAGAATAGTCACATTACAAGCATTACTTTAATACTTAAAAAGACTAGCTAGATATATCATATAAAAGTTCAATGTCACAATGTTAGTTATCGTACTCTTCCGAAACGGCTTGATCGATTTTTACCAAATTTTTGTATGCGTATTCAGTAGGTCTGAGAATCGGCTTTTATATATTTTCCATACCCCTAAGTGATAAGGCAAAACAACGTTTGCCGGATCAGCCAGTTAAACTTAAACGTAAGATAATAAAATGTTTACAGCCCATTTTAGTTAAACGAATCATACTCGTATTATGATTTATTCGGTATTACTATATATATATTAACAAACAACTCTCTCTATGTATGATTATTTTTACAAGAAACAAATACAACACACTAGTTGGCACACACCCGTGGCTTTGCCCGCATAATAGAAAAAACATTATCAGTAATCCGGAACATAGCTAGAGGGATTCAACGCGACCCGAGACATGAATATTATTTTGCTCACGAGTCATACAATCTGCTTATCATTCCACTCTTTGAGGAAATACAATATACTTACCGATATTTTATACTAGCTGCGCGCCCGGTCGTACCCGCGTTAGTCCGGGATAAAAAGGGGCATGTGTGTTAATCCAAGGTCTAACCTAAATTCATACTAAACAACCGATTTTCAACAAAATCAGTTAATCCGTCTGAGTGTCAAGGAGTAAATAGATTTTGAAGTTATTTGCGCATCCCACAGGGACAAGTAATTTTTTCGGGATAAAAAGTAGCGTATGTGTTAATCCAATTTCTAACCTACTTATTTCTATATCGAATTACATCATAATCGGTTAAGCCGTTTGTGCGTGAAGAAGTAACAAACATACACACACACTCACACACATACTTTCGTATTTATTATAGTAAGATTTCTTTAGGTGTAACATATATTTATTTACCTTTGATATAATGCTTACAGATGGGACTAAGAATTAAATGAGTCATATACGTTAGCACTAAGATATTAATTTTTTGCTTTGTTATTAATTCACACATTAAAACTACTTAAATAAATTTCTAATAATACTAACTCAACATAAAAATCTAGACAATAAAGAGAGAATTTGCCATAAAGTTCTACCATTGTAACGTGCCAAAATTTTCAAGTTAGTGTTTGAGCCAAAGATCTGTGTGAGAGACGACCTGTTCTTCATAATGTGCCGCTTAGTTTTGTGTGTAGTTTTGGTCTAGGAGGCAAATTAATTATGATCTGAAAAATTTACTAAAACATAAGAATACATATGTAAAACATGACTAAAACTAAACTTAAAAAGACCAGGGATATAGGAAAAGGTGCCCAAAATGCTAGCAGCATTGCCCCGATGGATGGCAATGCTTAGTTTCTGTTTAGTTTCGGTCTTATTATAGGTGTAAACTCTATATAACGACACTGAAGAGACTGTGCATTTTATGGCATTAGTCGTTGAATGGAGAAAACGTATTATTGAATGGAATACAAGCTTAACCAACTAAAGCCAATTGATTTCGACGCTTTAGAGAGTTTGTCGTTAAATCGAGTGACGTTACATGGAGTTTACATTACTTTGTTTCACCGAATTTGTTTTGAAAGTATTAACCCTGCGGTGGTACTTGCGTAATCTGGGATAAATAAGTTTGATGTGTATGCATAAAATATCCCTATACCTTCGTTCGACCAGATCTGATCTTTGACTACTAATGTATATATTGGTTGTATTATTATTTGGAAGTTAAGAGCGGAAGGTTATCTTGATATGGGCATGTCATGCGAAGAGAGGAGAATCATGTGACTAGGACAAGTATGAATAGGGTTGTACAAGGTAGTAGAAGTAGAGGATGACCTATGAAGATTTGGATGAATTGTGTGAAAGAGGATATGAAAGAAAAAGGAGTGAATGTAGATATGACGGCTGACAGAAGAGTGTGGAACCAAAAAAACAGGCTTTGCCGACCCCACATAGTGGGAACAGGTGAAGGCAAAGAAGAAGAAGAGTATAATATTGTTTTTTCATCTATTATTAGTGCAGTATATTTAGCGTAATTCGTGTATACGCGGTGCTAATTATATCCGATAAATAAATACATTTCGTTTAGCAGAGATAAGGTAACAATAGGCGGGAAAAGGTACAAAAAAAATATAATTACAATAATGTTATGTTCAAACTAAAGATACTCGTATAAGTTATGGAAATATGGATATTTACTGGAATATTCGTTCATATTTCGCTAATACTGGATATTGCATGTTGAAAAATGTTGTTATTTGGAACTTTCCCCTTATACATATCCCGGCTGTCTCATTGACAGCCAATTATTCCAGACTAGTCATGCTCTACCTTAGGCCAGTGTGTCGCTAAATTGTGAGGTTACGTGCTCTACTGGTCGAATGCCAATTTGTTCCCCAAGTCTGAAAAAACCACCCAAGACTTCTGACCGCCATTGATAATTGTAACTTTTGTATCACTGAGAATAAAGGTCATTCTTACTGTCAGTGGCATCGATTGCAAATAGCTTTTATGAAATTTTCTAGCTGTACTGTGTAAGAAAATGTGTCATCCAAACGACTATTAATTGCAGTTTTCGGTTCTCAAAAAATGACCTCGATCGCTGATTTAGGTGTTTCCAGATCTCCATTATTGTCCACCAAACTCCAAAGACGAGAATAAGGATCATCATCAAATACTAGAATAGCTCATATAATAACTCATATCACTCATAACAGTATTTCAAATCCATTCTAGTCGAACTAATCCGAAGCGAAATGCATAAAGAGGACGTTAGCCACATACCCGGCTGCTTTCTATCACTGAAGAGGTTTTAACGGTGGCACAGCTGCCTAGGGATTTTCATATGTATGACCCTAATGAGTGAGTGGAAAGAGGATAGAGAAGCCTTTGCCCAGCAGTGGGACGGAACCGGCTAAAAATAAATAAATAAATAAATAATGACCCTAATACTTCATTTATAAGTTTCTGATTCAACGCCCGTATAAATAATCATTTAGTAAATTAAATTAAAAATAGCGAGTACTATAAAATTATTTGTAATTTATTGTGTCAATAACTTTCTGATTATTGTTGGTTCTTGCTACAATAACAAACAGTCATACACATATTATGAAAAAAAATATCGTTAAATTAATTTACTTATTATTAATAATTAATATTAATAATATTTATAATTAATAAATTGAAGGTGGTTGCAAAAATTGTTGGTGGTTGAAATTAATATTATTTATAATTAATAAATTGAAGGTGGTTGCTAATCAGGCGAGCACTACATAATGCTCTACCTCACATTGTTTTTCTTCATCCTAAGCACGAGCACATTGCCGGGGATCGAATCCACAACCTACGGGACATAAAGCAACCGCAAGCCCGACTGAGCTATCGTCGCTTTAAACCTTGGAAAAGTGATAATTATAAAGAGAAAGCTGCTACAGAATTTGAGGCTATGAAGGAACGGAAAGAGCCGCAAGCAGCGATGTATTAAAGCTATACATTACTTTAATGTGATATTCCAACAGTTTATGTCGGGATTGCAGCGCACTGAAGCGTTAATGTGGGATAAAAGAGGGATATGATCGTTAAGATTTTACTGAAATATTGGCTTTCTAAAATATGAATGGCCGTGTTAGAATATTAAAAGCATTTGAAAACAGTCGTATATAGTCGTGCCAATAGAGAAAAGATAGTTCAGTATGGGGCTAACCAGCCGTGTGTGTGTGAATAAAAAAAAAAAATAATAATAATTCGCTTAACTAGCGATTGTAAAGGCGCTATAGTGGTGATTTTAGCAGCGTCATTCATATTTGGGCAAAACGCTTTCGGCAGTGGATTTTTCACAAAATAAATTCATAATATAATTCAACAATTAACAAAATTGAAATTATGTGCTCTAAAGATTTAAGATAATATCATACCTACAAAAAAGTAAGATTTGTTGTACCTTTATCTTAATATCTTAATTACTTTCAGAAGCACGACATTTTTTAACCGACTTCAAAAAGGAGGAGGTTATATATTCGACGTGTATGTATTTTTTTTTTTTTATGTATGTTCACCGATTTCTCAGCCATTTGTGGATCGATTCTCAAAATTATTTTTTTAATTGAAAGAGTATGGTTCTGAATTGGTCCCATTGTCACCAAAACTGGTTCTGATGATGGACTCCTAGGGAAATCGAAGAAAAACCTAAAAAGTTAGGTTATTTTTACGCATGAAGAGAGATTCACGCTCGTTTGGCTGTACTGATATCCATGAAATTTGAGAAGAAAATAGGTAAGACTATGCTATATACACATACGCTACTTTTTATCCCGAAAATAAATACTATTCCCGTGGGATGCACCAAATAACATATAAATCTTTTTAACTTCTTCACGCTCGAACGGCTGTACTGACATTGATGAAATTTGGAATGAAGATAGGTTAGACTATGTGTTTACACATAGGCTACTTTTTATCCCGAAAATAATTATTGTTCCCGTGGGATGCACCAAATAACACATGACACACTGATTTCGCTAAAATTTGATATAGGGGGTAGACTAGACCTTGTATAACACGAAGGTTACTTTTTATCTTAAAAGTCATTGCTATTGCCGTGGGAAGCCCAAATAACTCGATAACCTATTTTACTTCTTTGCGCTCATACGGCAATACAGATTTCGCTCATAAAATTAGCAGCCTGGCTAACAAAAGTAATCTGACGCGAACATCGAGGCTAAGCAACGGCCCATCCGGCCAGTCTTTGGATGGGTAACCATGCACAAGACTTCCATAAAAAAATGTGATATTTTCATCTGGGCGTTACTGTGCTTCGGATAACACGTTAATTTGTTGGGCCTGGACCACTACTCTTAGTACAAGCAGGGGTCAAACTAAATCAGGGGCTTGAAAAACTCTCGACGCCAGAGCTTGGCCACTTGGGTCATACTTAGTGGAAGAAGGAACTGTAAAATTTGATATATTAAAAGACAAGACCCTCGAACGGATAAGGAAAATATTTACGCGCTCGCTTCGCTAGGAGTTATCCCGCTTCGTTCGAATTTCCCCCAGGATGTTCTGGGCTTATGACACTCCAAATATTATATAATTTGTGCTGCTTTGGACTTCAAACGGTTCGAACAAATACGGTGAAAATTTTCGCGCCCGCTTCGCTCGCGTATAGCTCGCTTCGCTCGCATCCAGCTCGATTTGCTCCCAATTGGTTGGTTGCCTGACACACGCCAAATTTTTTCATCGTGAAGTTTATTTGGCTCTCCATAGCTAAAACTTAAACAAAATATCATTACCAACCACTTAAAATGTAAAAATAAAATTGTTTTAAAAAACAAACAACCGACTTCAAAAACACAACAAAAAAGGGAAAAATAATTTTAAGCCTAAATCAAATCAAGAATATAAAAATAGAATAGGAGAGTTTATTTCATGTACTTATAAAAAACTATTTGCAATTTTTACTAATCCTGTATTCTTGAAGTCGGTGCCATCTAATAAGAACATATTAATGTTTGTTAAAAAAAACTATTTTCAATTGTATTTCTTTGCTGGCACCGACTCCAAGAATACAGGATTAGTAAAAATTGCAAATAGTTTTTTATAAGTACATGAAATAAACTCTCCTATTCTATTTATATATTCTTGATTTGATTTAGGCTTAAAATTATTTTTCCCTTTTTTGTTGTGTTTTTGAAGTCGGTTGTTTGTTTTTTAAAACAATTTTATAAATTTAAAAAATGTGAGCCAGATGTGAAACATTGTCATTATTTTGTAAAAGTAATATGCAAAAAAGAACATATTGTGATAAGGACTAAATATGACATAATGATAAAATAAAATATTAGGTTCTTTTCTAGATAACGATGACTATTTATTTTCATGAAATACAAAAATTTACGAATTTATTCCAAATCGTGACTACTTAATTCGTCACAGTCGATTGCGCATGGCGACGCGTTGCCACATCGTACACACTACTGCATATAGACTGTATATATACACATATACGGCATGCGACGCCTCGCCAGAAATCAGTTTTACGTGCAGCTATAGATGTTTCACATAAAAAAAAAAACTAAAAGTCAAGTAAGTCACCATGCAGTATACATAGAGCTGTTATAGCTGAATGAATGAATGAAGAATGCTCTAGGTGGTCTAAGATCCGAGCCTACATCGGTCTTCACCGACGTGATAATTGAATAAAATTAATTTCAAAATAAATTTAGCATCTTAGAAAATATATTAAAAATGGGTTGCCCAAAAAAATCCTAGACAGAATATTTTAAAAAATGATTTATTATAAAATTTTGAAAATTTTAAAAAGAACTACTGGGTTGCCAAGTGTAAACAGGTACGTCGAAATCAGCTACTTTCAACCGATTCGATAATAGATAAAAAATATATCAACATAAGCGCTGTTTTATTGCGATCAGTAGTTCGTCCAGGTAAAAGATAGGCAACCCTACGGCAGCACGTTTTTTGTTCTATACTTCAACTCAGGATATTACTTTTTTTATTATATTGATTTTGCAAAATTTTATAAAAAAAAACTGTCCAGGGTTTCTTTAGGCAACCCAATTTAATATATTTTCTAATTTACTAAATTTATAATGAAATAAAGTATATTTAATTATCACGTCAGTGAAGGTCGATATAGGCTCGGATCTTCTACTAAGTAAGAGTCATTACACCAAAATCACGGCTAACCCATAATAGAGCAATGCGTGACGTAGCTAATCAGTCACACGTATCAAGCCGACGCAGCAAAAGTCCCTGGGGCAATCTGTTGCGTCCCTGTCCCGATGATTGATGTGTGTTTAACGTGCAGGCAGACAATGAGGGCAAATGTCGTAAATTATAGCCTTGATGGCATGGGGGTTAGAAAATTACGTAATGGGGAATATGCAGCGAACTAGAATAAATAGAATAGTAACTTGTTCGGTAAAATGGTTCCACTGTCCATGCGTAAAATACCGCGGTGGGCGGGGCAAAACAGCTACCCGTGCGCCCGCGTGGCGTCACATGGTGTGGCGGTGACCAACCGCGTGCGAGCTTTGTGTGTGTGTTTCGTTGGGATAGCAGTATAATTGTGTGCGTAGATGGATCCAAATTCTAAGCGGCAATTGTACAGAGTTACTCTTCTGTTTATTCTAGTTCGCTGGGAAATCATTTTATAGTAGTAAAAAAACACAACGCTCCGAAGTGATTTAAGGCGGGAAGCGGGAGGCGGAAGGCGTGCCGAGTCGTCAGTCAAGCCAGAGGCCCATGGGCGGCTTGAAAACTCTTGACCCCAGGGCTTGGCCAGTTAGCTCGTATGAAGTAGATGCATAGCAATTGAAACTGATTTGATGTGATATTAATATGTCTGGGTTCTCGAATTTGGCAGAGCTTTACAGTGAAGGATCAGGAATGTGACTGAGCGTTTAGTAAATTGTATTTCGTAAATTTTTTAATCGCGACCTTTTTGCATCCAAATTTATTTTGCATATGTTTATTTTATATTAGGACACATTTCACACACGGCTGGTTAGACCCAAACTAAACCATTCATAGTTTGTATTGTGGTCGCTAACACAACTGATATACTACACATACATACATAAATACTTTAGATCAGTACATATTTAACACCCAGACCGACAGCCAACAAATTAATTCATCACAAAGATGTTAGCCGCGCCGGAAATATAACCCGGGACCCTCAAGTTAGCAGTCCGACATGGTAACCACTACGTCAACGAGGTCGTCATGACACATAGGCTACTTTTCATCCAGGATAAAAATGAGCCCACGTGTTACATAAGTCTGTTGAGACGCTTGAGCGTCTTAGAGCAAAACAAATAACTCAAAAAAACACAACACATAATTAACAATATTTACATAACTTATTGACTCAGGCGTTACTTTGCGGAAATCCATTGTAAATAGAAGACAAAATTAAATATTTCTCTTTGACTCTTGACTTGTCGTTCGAAGAGTCAGCATCTCCTGATGATGCCTTGTGGTTAGGCGAAACACGTGTAGAGTTAAGAATTGCCGAATTGTGATAGGTAACGTTAATCGTAGTTAATTTTTCCAATACTTGTCTTAATTTGGATTTCGTATCACAGCGGAAGTACACTAAATATTTAATTTTGTCTTCTATTAACAATATTTACACCATAACAAAACTTAACCTTAAATTAACAAGTAACTAATGAAACCGAAGCATGATACTCGTAGCATTTCTCGGAAAAGTTACCTTCAACATTAGCAAATAACCTCAGTTTGTGGAAAATTTGATTCATGAATTCCTGCGTGCTTGGTTGATTATCGTTTCCTAGAGAAGCTAAAAATAATTACATCGAACCCTTTTCTTTTCATAGAGTCACGGTCAGTACATATATTATGTTTAAATGTGTTTAATAGGTGCACGTAAGCCGATAAAATGTCGAAGATCAAATTTATTAATTTATTTTATGAAGAAATTTGCCATTTTTAAATGCATTATAATTTTAACGATATTAAATTGTCAGACCAATATATTATTAAATTTCGTTACAAGTGCAAAATGTAGGCTTTTTTTACACATTACAGATTGTAAAACTTTGGTCTAGGGTGGAACATACCAATAATTACTTTATATAATATTGGTTTTAATCATTTTGGCATGGACATACTTTTTTATGTGACATTATATATTATTGACATTTTATTTTGTATATGTATAGTATTTTTTATTTTATTTTTTTTGATTATGTATGATTTAATTGAATGTTGTTGTTTTATGTTATGTTTTAGTTCATTTAAATTGGTGTGTTGTATATTATTATTAGTGTAACGGTGCTAATTTGACAAATAAATAAATAGTCTGGAACAACTGGCCCTCGAGGAGGCAGCTGGAATAATTTGGTGAGGCGACGTTTGACCAGCTTTAGGTGCTGTGTGTAATTTTTTTTTCTACCATTGTTTTTAGATTTTATAAATAATTTAAATTTATCAAACTGTTAATTAGAAAAATGCAAATTCAGTAATAAATTACTTATTAAAAATTATACTAAGATAAGTATAATATATATAATATACAAAGTTTGGGTACTGTTGATTGTCAATATCTCAACTCCTAATATCGATTGAATAAAGCAACATTATTAGTTTGGGCATACAATACAATAGTTGGAATGTTTGCTAAAGTAATTGCAAGCTCGCTTTTGTGTCTATTCTGTAATAGCTTATAATGGAGTTTGTTTTGTTATTTTGAGTAATAGGTTTCGATATTTAGTCGATTTTAGGTTATTTCAGTCGTATTTTATTGTTGTTCACGCTATTTTGAGAGTTTTTGATTAATATACGTTGAAGAATAAACGTGGAATCACAATACAGGGTTTCTAATAACTAAAGCAATATTTCATTGGGTGAATTTAAATAAACACGTTTCGGTCTACAACATTTAAAAAATAAAGTACTATTTCATACATTTTAACTTGTCCACTACTTTTTATGAAATTTTAATGCAATTAAAGCCAAATATGATGATGACAATAAATGTTAATTTTTCTATCTCTAAAAAGAGCTAGTACGCATATCCAACGTTTTTGAAGTAAGTGTGACCGTTGTGTTTCATGCAAACATATAATATGCCTTACGATAACAGTTTATAAAGTCAAAATAAATAATGTTTAAAGCAGTTTCAGCAATATGGTTTAATCCTAATTGTTATACTATTTATCTCGATCAAACTGGACAGCATGACTTTATTCGTAAAAAACTTTATTACCACAAAACATTATGTAGCGGCCGGAAGGCTTATTTTAAAGTGATTATCCATCAGGGAATTTGTTTTTCCATTCGCAAAATATGACCACGCCAACCGGATTTAACGATCACTTTGTTTCGCATTAAAACCATTTCGAAATAACCAACCGAAATCCATTTCGGAAAAACATATTGCTTATCTTATATCCAAAATTATTTACAAAATAAATCTGCTACATATACGCAGAAGTTCTAAAATCAATATGAAGCGGTAAGCAAACATACGAGCGTATCAATCATAAATGTTTTTTGCAAAGGAAACATAACGCATCCATCATTTTTATGCCATTTGCGTTGAACATGGTATAAAAGTGGTGAGACAGAAGTAAAAAGAAAACATGCAAAATATCTTATATTAAGACTGGTCTTAGCTGTTAATAGAAGATGTAATCTTTCTGCTAATATTCAGTACATGTGCAAGGTTATTCCATCATCGGCCGAATAAAACACCAAAGCGGCTTCATTATACTATGGAGCAGCCAAAGGCGCGTAATAAACAGTTTGCTAGAGGCAAACTATCTTCATGGTGCAAACCGCGAAGATGTGGAAATCATTGCCAAACTCCTGTTCCTAAAAAACTATAATCAAGCGGTGTTCAAACCAAGAATGAACTGAAAGTTTATGGAGCGGCCGGGGACGCGTTTTTTCAATCACACAATATCACAATATTAATTACCATACGATGAATGGTGATCAAGTGCTTCAATTCATTGTAAAAAATGCATTTTTGTCGTTGTAATTCGCACGAGCTGATTTGGTATTAATTTAGTGGGACGAATGGTCAATCTTATCAAATGAGTAAATGTATAAAATATTGTTATTTTATTTCATATATTAAAAATGATTTTTTATTTATATGTGCATGTTTGAGTGGGGGATTTAATTTGTGACGCTGTCTTGTAAATTTTTTTTTAAACTTACAACAAAACTGACCACTAACGATTGTATTTTTGACAAGTAAAAAAACAATGCAATTAATAACCATTCTATGCTTTCAACAATTTTTATTTTCAGTTCTTAAAATAATTTACGATCGACAGCACAGGCGAGTCACGAGTGTCCAATAATTATGAACAATCTGAAAACGTTGACTCCCGGGATTTTCAGAACATTAATACGTCACAAAATAATATTTTATTCACAATCAGACATTCATTATTTACAAATTGAGAGAAAGTTCTCGAAACCGGGGCGACAGATCGTCATATGCTAGCATAATATAAACAGGCTCATATTTTTTAATCATTACAGCATCACTGACAAGTAAGGCGCGTAACTTCATAAGCTAGTGAGGCTCTACCCTGTGGTGGAGCATGCTTAGTCTAGAAATACTGGCTCTCAAGTACGCTACCGGAACACACCGTTTGGTGCTTGGCAGCAGATTTTTAAGAACTTAAGGGTGGCTCCTAAATAGGTGAGCATTAGAAAATCCTCCATAATTTGGCTTACTATGACCAAAAACTTAAGCTCATGGGCGTAAACCTACGACTTTCGGCAAGTAAAGGGGCCACTTGCCCGACTAAGCTGTCATCGCTTTAAAATTTATTTTAATACGAAATAAAGTGAAGATTTATAATAAGTTTTTATGTGTGACTGTGTCTTACAATGTTGACATTACAACTTCTTTTCAGAGAACTGTGCCAAAAGGCACTAAGACCTTATTACCTAAGACTTAGTTGTCCGCCCGACTGTCTGTCACAAAGCTCTCATATATCTTCAATATCTCATGAACCGCGATAGCTACGCATTTTAAATATAAACTGTAAAATAAAATTAATTTTTATTGCCACAATAAGAGCAAATGTTAAAATAGCTAAGTATTTAAAAAAATTACCGATGCCGATTGCCGCAATTAAAACAAATGTTAATAATAAGCGGACAAAATATTAGCCAATTACAAAAAACGTAAGTTTCTTTAGCAATTTTCTTTTCGTACTTCCACGGCATCTGACAGCCTCTAGAAATATGCAAAGAATAATATTATATTTCATCTTATCTGTCACAAGCATTCCTTACACCATAATTCGAAGGTAAGCACATATTTATTTTCACAATACATACAAATCCACTCCGAGCTCGGCCTTCGAACCTGATGTCAGAACGAGGAAGTCTGTGTACCATCCATCATACGTGACACAGAGAAAGCAAAGTAGGACAAGTGTGACAAAGTAGGACGTATCACAAGCTTTGAATAGAAAAAAGAGTACCTATAGCAGGGAATGCTAGAATAGTACTAACTCGAGCGCGTTTAGAGCTTATGGGATTATAATAATATATTGCGACGTAGACGTGATGACGTCATCGCCGTGTTCGGACTTGGAATTAATAGAAGTTTTTCGAATATAATGTAAAATGGCTGAATTGCGTAATCTGTGGAAACTCCGCCACTCGTCTGCGATACCCAGGTTCGAGCCCAAATAAGTGGAGTCTTTTTGCAATAAAAAGAACTTTCTAGAAGAAGAGAGATCGAATGGAAAAGAAAGTACGGAACGGAAGATGAGTGAGCGGGAGGAAGATAAAATTTAAAATTATTTATTTATTCTATTTCCTATCCCCGTACCCGCTTTGCTTATATAGTTGATATTATAACCAAAAACATTTAATTTAAAATACTAAGCATTGATAAGTATCCTTATATGCTTAAATTCCTCCCTTGAAGATAAACCTACAAATTTGGCCATTACTGAGCGTCAAAGTTTAAAAGTTTGAGACTCTCTCACTCCCACGTGTTACATTGAAAATGTAATATTTTTTTCAATATATATCGGACTTTACTAATGCAAATAAAACATCTTGAGCATCAAAAAACTCTATGTTCAGCAGCGGGATTGCTTTTCTTTTTAACTTTTACTGTGTACACAAACCAGTAAAGTTCACTAATAATGGACACTTAATTTTAGAGTAGGATGGTACTACGAGTACAAAGCACTTACCTGAAGCACAGTAACTTGAGTACATTAGTATCAAAATAGAATTACTCGTGTGGGCAGGTCACATTAACTTGCTAACAAATATTATATTGAACTGGGAACTCTACCGAGCATAGGATATTGTCGTAGGTACATGCATATTATTACCAGCCTTACTACTCTATACTGGGTAATGGGGTACTAATGCTTGCTTACAAATAAAGTTTAGGCCAACAAGAGAAAAAAAATATAAATTCTATACAACGCTGTTTAAATGCTATGCGACTTAGGCCTTTACGTCATTAGTTACATGTGATACATTTTGCTAGTCCGTGAGTTTTTTTTTGATTTCGATAACGAATAGTTAAAATATTTGCTTAACTTCTCTGAAGAGAAATAATATTATATTTTAATATTTTAACTATTCGTTAATATTTTAATATTTACTAGCTGACCCAACAAACGTTGTTTTGCCTTATAAATTATATCTAAATAGATAGTAGCCGATTCTCAGACCTACTGAATACGCATGTAAAACTTGCTAAAAATCGGTCAAGCCGTTTCGGAGGAGTAGGGTAACTAACATTGTGACATGGAAATTTTATATATTAGAAGATGTTTATCAATAATTATTCCCCTAAAAGTATAAAAGCGAAAGTTTGTGTGTAAGTGTGTTTGTTTGTTGCTTCTCACGTTAAATCAGCTGGACCGATTTTGATGAAACTTGGTACGGAGATAGCTTTGACACTGGATTAATACATAGGCTATATTTTATCCCGGATTATCAAGGGTCCACGGTGAGGCGCAGCTAGTATTTCAATATACAGTACGGGTGCAATTAAATAACCTACAAGCGGTATGTACGTGCCTGCAAAGGAGTCCATCGAAACTAGAAAAAAAATGAAAATGTTCTAAAAGAAAAATAAGTTTGGAAAGCCTCTGCTTTTAAATATCTATGTTAGGTTACTGTAACTTTGTACATATGTGCTAGTCTTGCTACACTAGAATATGGGACTCCTAAGTATAATAGAATATTATACTCATAGTTGCAAAAAACCTAATTAAAAATATAGTTAGGCTACACTGTGGTTCTATTATTTTATTCTCTAGGATTTTCATTTATTTTACATGTTTATCGTTCTACTCGTACTATATTTGTGATTCATTATATAAATGTGTTTGAAAGGGTACATACGAGTATATAAGTTATTGAATTAGTGTCTTAAATAACTACCTAACTAATGAAATAAGCTATCTTTTATAATAAAAAATAAGTAAACATGTTCAAATTTTTTTTAATGTAACATAGCGACAGGTTTTGGTTTGGAACAAACATAATGAATGTTAAATGTTTAAAAAACATATTTATGATGCAATTGTATCACTAAAAAAACATTTAAAAATTATAAACCTAAAACCTAAGTTGTATAAATATTGCAAATTTGTTGTTTAAAGAATAACCACAACCAAGCTTATGAGATCGACTAGAACAGTTTGAATACATACTTCAGTCTGTTTGTCTTTTTTTTGGGACGGAAAAACATGAGCGAATCAGCGGGTAAAGCTAGTGTAACCTAATTACGCCCCCAACTAAGTAGTTTCTACCCGTATCTCTCATGTACTCTTGTACCATGTTACTTCCGATGTACTCCAATGTCTATGAAAATCGAGTTACTGCCTGGCTAAACGATACACTTGGTAACGGATATTATATTGAACGGGCAGCAGTTTACTGAGTACTTAGTAGCCAAATAGGTATTGTATATTTTTTGTCTGATACCTAAGCTCATAATATTAATATAGATTAGGGTAAAATAGATAAGCTGCAATAAACAAAATGGCTCAATCATTGTTTTCAAAAAACATGATAATCAATAATGATTCATCAGCCGGATGTCGGAGGATCTGTGGGCTAAACGCACCACCCAGTGGGTACCACAGAGCGTCCGATGTCGCGGCAGGCCCAGACGGAGTTGGTGGGACGAACTGGATAAACACTGCAAAAAATGGCAAGAAATAGCAATAGATCGTGATAAATGGAAAGAGGGTAGAGAGGCCTTTGCTCTTCAATGGGACAAAACAGGCTCATAATAATAATAATAATCAATAATGATTCAAGAGATAGAAGTGTATGAAAAATAACTGCAAAATGCAATAAATAGAAATGTCTAGTTCTTAAAAAAGTGCCTCCAAGCTTTGATTTGAAACTCTAAACACTAAATATTCACGATTTACTCTTGCTTTTGCTTGTAAACTGCAGCGAAAAAAGCTTAAATGAGATTTTTGCGTTGACATTGATCCTTCACACATTTTTATTAAAAGCAGTATATACCTGCTAATATGTATCTATTTTTTACCCTTGATAGGTTTGCGTTTGACAGCATGCCTAATGTAAAACAACGCTGTAGTATGCGATTACCTAGAAGATACCTTTACTCTAATACTGAAAAACCCCGGATGATACCTCTCAGGAAACAGCGACTCAGGTTGACAGTTCCAAAGCTTCGCAGTCCTCACAATAAAGGTAGACGCAAAGCGTTTTGTACGAAAGTTTGGAACTTCAACTCTGTATCGGTGTCACTTCACTGGGTCTCTGTTCATTCTGTAGTAAAACTGAAATGGTATGGAATTAAATTATGAAGGTCAAAAGCACACTCCCCGAAATGTATCCGATATGATACAATAAGCCCATTTTGATGACCCCGTCGGCGTAATGGTTGCCATGCCAGACTGCCAATCAGAAGGTTCCAGGTTCGATTCTCACGGCCAACATCTGTGCTAAAGTAAATTTGTTGGCTGTTGGTTTGGATATTAAAAATAAAGTATTTAGTGTGCATATCAGTTGTGTAAGCAACCATAATACAAACTAGAAATGGTCCAATATGGGGCTAACCAGCCGCGTGTGAAATGTAAAAAAAAAGTTGACAAAGAATTTTAGCACTGGCAACCTTTAAGCAAATTAACCTTTTTTACGCCGCTGCAGTGTCTTCCACTATCGTAAGTGAGTATGAAAGTTTAAGTATAACATTAGGCTGTGGCCGTACCGAGCCACTCCCAATCGCTCGGTGTCTCAGTAAGTTTTCAGGACACGTCGCCTCGTTACCTCTGGGTGTTCTCACATTAGCGAGACCGCAGTCCAATCGTGACATTAGGGAGTTACAGGGCTGCTTACAGTGTGCGATACGATTATACGATTTGTGTACAGTAATACCCCGGACTTACGCGATAGGTGGGACCGAGCGCTATCCGCGTAAGTCGAATTCGCGTATGTCGGGGTACAATTTTGCATATACAATACCTATAAAGTCATACAAAGTATGTTTAATTTGGACCGGAGACTATAATTTAGGAAATATAAAACAATAATTTAGGAAATAAATTTTAATTTAATTCTAGATAATATGACAAACTATATTAATAAAATGTATAAACACAGTCTGAAGTGCGCGGCTTTCAAACAAAAAACGTTAAAATAGACGAGAAAATTAAATCGCGTAACTCCGAATTCGCGTAAGTCGAGGTAGCGTAAGTCGGGGTATTACTGTATATACTTCATTCGATGTTATCATTTTTAGTTAATTATAATATTTAATTAGTTATATTAGGTTCTTATATTTGTTGTTTTGATACGTATAATTAATTTGTTATTATAATACTTTAAATTTTACTCCAACAGTATTTATTGATGACGGTCGTCTTAGATTCAAAATTCTACTAATATTATAAATGCGAAAGTTAATGTGTGTGTTTGTTACGCTTCACGCTCAAACAACTGAGCTGATTTTGTTGAAATTTGATGTGAAGAAAGGTTAGACTTTGGATTAACACACAGGCTACTTTTTATCCCGGATCAACTTCTTTGTGTCTTGGATAATCGCGACGCGCATTCAAATAACTAACCTTGTTACTCAATTACTAAACACAAATTTACACATGTATGCTATAGTAAAAATAAATTTTAATGAATTAAAAAAAAAGATTTGTAGATAATAAATGCAGGTACTATGAAGCATTCTACTCACGGCTGGTTAGCCTCATGCTAAACCATTTATACGAGTAGTTTGTATTATGATTACTAACACAACTGATATTACATATACATGAATACTTTATAACGATACATATTTAACACCCAGACCGACAACCAACAAATTAAATTCATCACAAAGACGTTGGCCGTGCCGGGAATCATTCCCGTGACTCTCTGGTTGGCAGTTGGCTTGGTAACCATTAAGCCATCAGAGATAGTCGTTGGAGATTTACATAATAATATATTCATCAAAATTATTCTTAAAAAAATCGTGTCATAATTTCTAAGTGAAAGTACTCAGCGATGTTCGATACCGAGTGTCATTAGCCCAAAGGGCAAGTTCCTTTCCGGCGCGTTAATATTCTTTAGCTGAGGTGTCGTTTGCTACGATATTTATTTTATAGGCTTCGCTAAAGCTTTTTGTGGATTCTCTTCTTCCTTTTTACATGAGCAATAACTGAAATATCAATAACTGAAACAAAGTTTAAATTTTAAGGTGTTGTTTCGTCACACCATTATAATATGATCAAAGGCTAACTTTGATAATTTATAATAATTAATATTCGAGCCGTGATAAAAAGTACGGGATAAAAAGTAACCTTTGTGATTATTTTGACGGATACCATGCCATGCCGGACTGCCAGTCAGAAGGTTATAGGTTCGATTCCCGCCAAGAACAATATTTTTGTGATGAATTAGATTTTAAGATGGCTGTCGGTCTGGGTGTTAAAAATGTATTTAAATTAAGTATTTATTTATGTATATTAGTTATCTAAGCAACCATAATACAAACTATAAGTGGTTTAGTATGGAGCTAACCAACCGTGTGTAAAAAAATCAGTGTCAAAAACAATTTCATAACTAATTTCATCATATTTCGAAATCGGTTAATCTGTAGTAGTTGAAAATACCGTGAAGAAACTTTCACATTCATTATATCAGTTGGGCCTAACAAAGTATTGGTAAATGACTTAATATTTATAAATTAACAACTTACAGGTTTGCGTTTGACTGCAGCTTCCCTTGTGTTAAGCAATACTTTGGTCTACGATGTTACACGCTTACCTAGAAAATACCTATTAACTCTAGATTTAAAGACCTTTAGTAGTACTTCATAGAAAACAGAGACTCAGGAAGAGAATTTAGAGTTTTGCAGTTCTCACAAGTAAGGTGGAAGCGAATCCGCTTGCTATGCTTTGGGATTTCAACTATATACCTTTATCTCTTCGCTTAGTTTCTACTCGTTCTACATATCATCAAACGTTATTCAAGCGTAACATATATTGAAAAAAAAAACTTCGTAGAGGTTAGTATGTACGTTTAGTATTGGGTTAACAACAGCGAACTAGAATAAACGGAAGAGTAACTCCATACAATTGCCGCTTAGAATTTGAATCCATCTACGCACACAATTATATTCCTATCCCAACGCAACACACATACACAAAGCTCGCACGCGATTGGTTGCATCAAGGTCACGCCACCGATACTGGCCGTGCGGGTAACTCTTTGCCCCGCCCACCGCGGTATTTTACGTGTTGACGGTGGAATCATTTTATCGGCCAAGTTACTATTCTATTTATTCTAGTTCGCTGGTTAACAAGCTTCCTGTATAGACCAGATAAACTTATCTCAATATATTATTACTGGTCATTTATCTCTGTACCAACCTGTCCAAACATAACTTAGGTCCTAGGTGATCGATTTATTATCAACTCAGTAAGTTTAGCTACGAAATGGATCTCAGCTATGTAGCCACTTCCTACGTTTTGTAGTTCGAAGTCCGTAGTTTATAGTTGTACTAGCTGCGCTCAATCCGGGATAAATGTAGCCTATGTGTTAATCCAAGATTTAACAAATCGTCATAGTAAATCTCATCAAAATCGGTTCACCCGTTAGAGCGTGAATGAGTAACATAGATTTTGAAGTTAGTTGCGTATCCCACGGGAACTACGATTGTTTTCTATGGATGAAAAGCCTATATGTTAATCCAAGGCCTACCCTACATTCACACCAAATTTAATCAAAATTGCTTTAGCCGTTTGTGCGTGAAGAAATAATAAACTACGCACACATTCACACAAACTTTCCCATTTATAATATTAGTAGGATACGTTGTTTTGGTATAAAGTAGCTACATATTATTTAGGTCAGAGTTTAGCTGACTCATGGGTTACGTACAATGTTGGTTAAATGCTTAACCTTAATGTGTAACAAAAAATATATGATGGTTACAGTTAATATACGAAAGTTTGTGAGATGTTAGAACATATCATTTAAAACCCGGATCAACGCAGGAAAATCTGTAGGCCATACAATTAACATTCATTAACTTTTTAACAGTCAACAATAAACATCAATTAACTAGTAACAATTTAAAATACATTTTCTTGGAATAAAAAAACGTTTGAGAGAAAAAAACTTGTAATAAAACGCAGATAATAAATCACAATTATAATACGATTATGAGCAGTACTAGATAAAGTAGCTTTGAAAAAAATATAATAATATCTATCAAAATTCATACCCAAACGTGACCAACAAAATAAACATAAAACAGCCCAAATTAATTAAAAACAAAAATTAATTAATTCGTTAGTTCTACACTTTAATGGAATTATACAGCAGTATTAACAATCGTAACTTTTAGATACGTTACTAAAGTCGCAAAATGTACAAACATAAAGTAATTTTAATCAAACCTCTATAAAATGTTAATAAACCTTTTAAGTACCTACATAAATGAAAAGCATTTGATAATTGTTAATAGAAAATTAAAATAAGAACATTCTAAGCCTGCAGATCTCTGAAAACAGAAAACTTTTTACAATCCTATGATTAAAGTGACTTTCGGAAGTGACTAAAGGACAACAAATAAATAAAGGATAAGTATGATACATACGTAACAAGTAAATTTCGACAGAATAATCTCAAATATAAAACATTCAAATTTATTTAATTTTAAAACAACACTCGAATAGATTTCCTCTTGACGCATCCAACAATAAAGGGGCTAATCATAATGTTATAATTTGCTGAGCAAAAATAATCACAAGGAAAACATACATCCTTAGCAACAAAAATTCAAATAATTATGATGATTATATTAAATATGAAAAAGAAAACGAACTCGAATAAGATACCACGAAATATTTTTTTGATACTTTTCAAACTCATCACTAACATTAAACATATTTTTTTATTTTTCCTTGTAAATGGCCAAGGAAACCATGACGCTTCCAAGAATTATTAAAGTACTAGCTGACTCGGCAAACGTTGTTTTGCCTCACTTAGGGGTATGAAAAATAGATAGTGTAAGTAGCTTATATGACACGTTCGTAGATTTACCATAGCAGCGCCATCTATTGATTACTTACTCAACCCAGTCTAAAGGTATCGACATCTGTTAGAATCATTTGGAGTTAACAGATAATTTCGATTGTCAAATATACAGACAGTAATTAGCAATAAATTAAAATTGCGACTATAATTTGAGATTTAAACTATCCTATCTCTCAAGTTGGATCGAACTGCACATGGTGTGCGAATTTTATTACGAGTATAATCGGTTAAGTGGTTTAGGAGCCCATTGAGGACAAACATTTTGACACGAGATTTATGTATATTAAGATTTGAATACGACATTACGCCATTCAGCACCAAAAACGAACGTTCAATCTTGGTGTAATCCTCTCAGACACGTTACAACTGAAACTATGTCATATCGCATCCGGTCGAGCACTTACAACAGATGCCCTAACAAGCACAGCTGAGCACTATATACTCTGTTAACAGTACATTAAGTGCGGTTAAAATTATTCAGCTAATATATGAAGATCATACATTGTAAATGCTTGTGTTAAGTTTTATATAGGGTAAGTACTTTAGTGTATATAAAAGCTAGCGGAGTGTTATGATTGCTGCCTTGCGACGCAGGTTATCAATAAACCTACAGCGAGGCGCAATGATCCAGCAACGCACGGCTCAAAAGCTTAAAATAATAATAAGTATATTTTTGTTTTGTTTTATGTAATCCGTGCTCATACCCAGGAAGCAATAAACATATCTTTATCTCTTTTCTTTTTAATAAAAACATTAATATAATTGAAAAAAGCTGAATATGTGTTTGTCAAGTATGAGTTTCATTAGCATTTAAATTCATTATTAAGTCAAAGTTTTCATCAACTAACTAGTGACAGGAATCGTTTAAATTTTAGAAAAGACTTATATATTTTCTAAAATTTTATACATGTGTTACGAGTATATTTTGTCAGTAAGCAAATGTCTGTAAGTCATGATCAGTAAGTAAAATAAAGATATATTCAAATAATTATATTAAATCTCAATAACGTCTTGACCCTTCGCTTAAACATATCCAAAAGGCTAGCAGCTTTTTGCGCTGTATGGTGAGTAACATTTTCTAACCCGCTTGTAAGTACACGTTAGTTAGCAGGGTGGGTTCTAATCAGTGGGTTTCTCTCCCTTAAACTGCATAAAATCATCACCTTTGAGATGATCTGATGCATTCATCGAAGCTAAGCAACAATGGATGCGGACGGTGTTTGGATAGGTGATATGCACAAGGCTGTCTGTCGTTCTTAAAGTGGCATTTTCATCTGGGCGCTACCTCGGGTCAGATAACGCGTTAAATTGTAGGTCTAGTCTTAGTGCAAGCAGTTGTTAAGCCAAGTAAGAGGCCTTAGCGTGGCTTGAAAAATTCTCGACATCAGAGCTTGGCCATTTAGCTAATACGAAGATAAAGAAAAAGAAAGGTACTAAGCAAATCAATAATAACAGAATGAGTCAACTTGTCCTTTATAGACTAAACTGACGTTTCCCATAAAGTGAGATGAAATTCAAACGCATATTAAAGCAGTTAAATATATAAACGTGGTAAAGAACTTAGATTCAACTTACAAAGCTTTATAACTGTTTCAAATTCATTGCTGCTGCACAAGCCAGTACATATACGTAGAAAAGTGGAACTGGGATTACTCTAATGCTTGTTTCATTTTACTCGACTCTTGAGGCCTTTTGTTAACTTTTAATGTAGGTAAATAAGTGTTGTGAAAAGTAGTTTTGCAGATGTGACCTGCAGAGAAAAAGACGACTGTTTTACTGGAAAGCTTTTTAGTGCAAACAATTTTGTCTGGAACTGAAAGGGTTGGGTCTTGTTTTGTTTTTGTGCGAATTTGTTTTTATTTTATTTTGTTTGGTCTTTGTTAGTATTACTAAAAGGTGTTTGTGTTTAGTTTTGTGAAGTTAACAGATTTGACACTTAAGATGAAGTTCGGTATTTTTGTTTTTTTAATTGTTTTATCCGATAAACTATTTAATAAATGTGATTTTTCGTGTGTTTTACCCATTGAGGTACATATAACATCATTGGTTTTACCGGTGTACCTACACATTTTATTTCATCACTTATAAATATTATGTTATAAAGAATAAATAAGTACGTGAGTTAAAAGACAAATTGACAGTGACATTTTTGTACTGTCACTGAAAACAATTTTCTTCCGATGTCAGATAATAAGACGACTAAAACTTTAATATACTAATGTGAAGCTTTCCCATTTATACATAGCATAAGCACCTTATACGAAACTACAACTGGAACTAAGCAGCTATTTTCAAGAAGAGAAAGATACAGGTCATATTCTACTACCCTGCCCAAGTGCAGGTTAGTGGATGACACGTGTCTTCGCATTTTGTGGTCCTAAGAGCATGTGGGTTTCATCACGATGTTTTCCTGCGCCGTACGAGCTAGTACAAATTCTATTATATAACTTGAAAAAAAAACAAGTTTTAAGTGTAGGGCTGGATTCGATCCGGGGTAACGCAGACTGTAGTCTAACGCTATCCCGACGAGTCACACTTGTTCCTACTTATCAAATTTGAGTAACTTAATAATCTACTTTTTATGACAACACTCAGTAAATTTGATGTCGAAATCTCACGAAATTGTTGCACGTTTTCCGAGATAAGATTAAAACATGTTCTCTGAAAACAGGCGCGTAATCTTGCTTGTTATTAGTTTCTTATAAAGTTGCTGACTATGAGGTTTCGTAGCATTTGATACTGTGTCAGGCGTTTGTTAGTCTTGGATAAAATGGTTAGTTGAAAACTGAATGTGGCAAATATCTATTTCAATATGTTTATGAGGCTAATTAAAAGAGATACATGTTTTAAATCTTTACGGCATTGACAAGGGTGGTAGGGCATTTACTAGTGCTCGTCTGGCGGGCAACCACCCTCAAGCTGTAAAATCTGTCGCCAAACACCTAACAGTGTGTTCCGGCAGCTTCCTTGAGAGCCAGGTATTCCAGACTAGGCATGCTCCATCTCAAGCTGGAGTATCGCTTACATACTCGCGTGGGTACGCGCCCTGCTGGACAAATACCTAGCTGTATTAAATAAAAAATTGGGCAAAATCTTGGATTTACAGTTATTTCATCATAAATTATAAGCGGCAAAAAATATCGAAAGTCTAAGAATGTGTTTATTTTATTTTTGTGCCAATCAGACTTACGAGTCAGAAATAAAACTGGCTTAAAAAATCTAAAATTTATGTTTTTAACAATTTTTTTTGTATTGATAAATGTGATTGATGTCAAAATCTGTATAAATATTCTTAGAGTTGTTCTTTAGATGGTATGTAAGCTACTTTTTCTATGTATAAAAACGTTTTTATAGCGTGTTTTTTTTCGTTTTCGCTTCGATAAGCCATAAACTTACTTACTGTAAAAAGCCAAAGATGTATTACTCGTACTTCTTCTTATTTAGTGGCAGTTCCAGTGATAAAACATATTTATTTTCTTTTTATCACAACGTCAAGTGTTTGTCACCAATTGGTTTAATCGAAAATCGGAAAAGTGTCAAAGAACTGAAAGGCGTACAGAAGAAGGCACTCAGTCGGAGCCTGTTCGAGCATTTTTTATTAACCGATCCGATTTTATCGTAAAATAAAATGTATGTAAGTAAACTGTATGAAATGTCAAATCCAACATCTGATATTGGAAGAACAGGTACATGTTTTATACATTTCACTTGCCCCAATATCGTATCGGTGTCTCTTACCGATCGGATAGTGTGAAAACGCTCTTACACGTGCTGAACTGTCAGAGGCTAAGGAAGGTTTAAGAAAGGGTTCATCTTATTAATATATAATTGATCAAAACAGTAGATTTAAAAGCTATTTGTGATGAATACAAGTAGAATATTATAGTACATTTTCTGGCGAGACAAGAAATGCGTTCAGCAAAGAGACATTTGTGTAAGTAAATCATTTCAAACCAGTTAGTTCAAAATACGAGTACTAAAGTATGTAGGTAATTTAGCCACTACAAAAATTACACAGATATTTATGCTTAGAAATAGTGCGGTTTGAATTAAAAACATGATAATCTTTTTGAAAATTATTTGTATTTTTGCTAAAAACCATTGCGTGTCAAAGGCAAACATTTTTTCGATAAATATTTTAGAAAGTGTTTCTAAAGCAAGCTTTTAAAGTACCTTTGCCATTGTTTCAGAGAACCCTTTCAGTTGAGCCAAAACTCGGTATTTCATTTCTTCAATTCAGAAGATCATATTTCTATCTTCTGTATGCATCATCAGAACAAATATTTACACCATTTTTGTTTATAGTCACCAAAGATACACAAGTATACCAAATTTGAATAAAGTGTAATTAATTTCGGCAGAAGATTCCACCCGAACAAAATTAAATATGCATACATTGCAATTTATATAAAAGCACATAAAAAAGAAACATTTTATATCATAAAGTATATAGATACCAATCTCATGTAGACGCAGCATTAAAACTAAATCCACCTATCATATGAGAGTACATGCAACACTAATACAACAAGCAAGGATTAATCCGCTAAGATTTACAACACAGAGTCGGACTAAGTCATTCGAAACACGAAATTACACTATAACTACTAACCGCAATACTGTTACATTCTACTCCACAACGAACTCAGACGAGAATTTATCTAGCCCGATTTAATTAAAGGTGAGAGAACAGGTCTGGATTTAGGTTTAAGTCGGTGGGGAATATATTTTTGTTATTTTTTTTGTTACAATTTTTTGAGTGTTGATGTATCAGTTGAGTGTGCAGTGGCTTTATGTCTCGCAGGTTATGTTATCGCAGTTTGAAATGCGATCATGAAATTAAGATTTTGGTGAAAAAATAAGGCACTGCGCTCCAAAATACGCATCATAGACGTTGGCCTTAAGGCAAGCGAATTAAAGTGGCACTGGGCTAGGCACATCAGCCCAGAGCCACTTCAGTTCAGGTGTCGGAGGATCTATGGGCTAAGCGCATCACCCAGTGGGTGATTAATAGATTTTAAATAAGGCTATAAAAAAGAGAGTGAGAGCGTAGCTTAGAAAAGGAAGCGTAGCTTTTTTTATACAATAAATTAGCGCTTGACCCCTAGTAACCTGATGGTTGGATGTAAACGGTTTTGTATCTGTGTGTGAGAGAGAGGAAGACAGAGATGATTCCCAAATAGTCGCTAACATATCATTCACCCGCCTAAGTCCATCCCTTCCTCTATATAATTAGAAGCAATGGTGAAACTGAAGCCGCTTCGAAATTAAACCAAGCTGCAACGGGATGATGGTAACGATGACATGTAGCTACGTGCCTTCCACTTTATGAAAGCCTCTTGCTTATATTAAATTCCTGAGGAGATCAAGAATCACGTGGGAAAATTAAATCCTTTCTTGCTTTGGGCTTAAGACTAAGAGCGCAAGCGAGGGTTTTATCACCTTTGCGCACGGAATATTGCAAATTGCACTTTGATTTGAAAGTTTTTTTACACATTACAGCTGATCAGAAGGGCCGTGACCACACGAGTCCACGACTCTGGTAGAGCTTGCTTAGTCTGAAAAGTAGCACTATTTATATTAAAGGTTTTAAATTGAAGTGGTCTTGCAATTTAATTACATGTGCTAAAGAGACGGTAAAATGTTAAGGAACTGAATTAGAACAGCAATCCACCTACTTGGGATTTACGAAAATCTTAATATTATAAAAGACATAAGATAATAGCATATTAAGTGAGTGCACACAGTATGAAGTTATGACTAAACTTCATAAATTAGTTACCAAGGCATATTTAAACGTAGCGATAGGAATTAATAATAGGTTATATATATTTTTAAACAAATATCAAATAAGCAACTACTAATGTTTTAATTTTTTTGCTTAGATTAAAAAAAAACTTATAAAGTTCTTTTTAAGAATTCAAAGAAAGTATTCTTTAATAGTCAGGCTTAAGTTTACGTCTGATATTGTATTTTTTTCCAAGTGTATTTTTTCTAATCCCTCTTTCTATCAAATCGACATCTTTCATAGCATAAATACATTTTACGAGGCACTTTATTCAAAATTCGAAAACTGTTCAATTTCAGTAAGTGCGTAAGTATATTTCAAGTTTTCTAAATCTTTATTATGTCGACAAAGAAGATGCCTTTTTTGTGACTGACTTTTTAAAATAAAATATAAATTGAAATAACACATAAGTGATTTCAAAATAAGTATTAAAACTCTTACTTTCTTTTATACCACATATTCGGCTTAAAATAAAATGTGAGCAATTTTCACATTCAACAACAATGCAAAAAAAAACATTTTTACATTTAATCCAGTAGATACCTACTTAACAAAAGGGCCTATGCGAAAATAATATTTTACAATTCGTTGTTTAAAAATGAACTCGCATATTTTTGTTTTTATCTACTTAGCTAAACCTAGCTTAAGCCTAAAGTAGAGTCATAAAACGTAGGTTTAGAATAATTCCAGATAAGACAGCATAAGTACGATTCGCATCTCAAACGCAGCATGTTACCAACAAGCGTTTAATTTTAATGAGCTTTAAAAGGGTCTACCTCAACTTAATTAGTTAGACCTTATCTAACGATACCACAGTATAAAGCTGCAGTGGGATAACTTAAGTAAATTTCTAATGAATAAGCGTAAGTTGCGAACGAAACTCTTGCGTGTAGCTTTGTGATAGGTCAAATTAAACATTTAATTTACGATTTTCAGTTCACATTATGCATTATTATCTTGAGAGATAGTTTACTCGTGGTTAGATTAATAAAAATTTTATGTGTTTTTTTTTGTCTTTTAATGATGAAAAATACGATGTATATTCAACTTCAAAGATGAAGGCTTAGTTAAAACTAAAAACTCGTACTTATAATTACTACAAAAACGAAAACATTTCATAAATTAAGTAACGAGTAACTAAAGGATTTTCTATATTTAAAATTTTTGATACTTTTTAAATGTTTTAGTTTTTAATTTTCTCATGCTGACTACATACTCGTATAAATGTATTTTATTTTTTCTCTGTGATCAACATACTAGGTACATACAAAAATGTGATACAAAAAAGCGTTGGTGAATTTCTTACTGATGAAACTTTTCTGTGCTAAAGTCCTGCATAATGTTAATTTAGCATTACCTTTATGAGGCTGTGGCTTTCAGGCCGCAGTTTGGTGGGCACGTGACTTTTTAACGCCGCCGTACTTTTGTATTAGGGGGATTGGACGAAGAAACGGTAAACAAACAAGATCTTGCCTACTTACAAGTATTTTGGAACTTTTATATTGTTGGAAGGGGATTAAGAGCTAATTTTAAGAAAAGTGACTTTCCGAAAGGCGTTGGAATTAAAATTGGCCTTTGAGTTTCTTAAAAGGAAAGTAAAGGATTGTTTAAAAAAGTAAAACCGCTTGTTTTGTTCTGGATTTTTTGCGATAAGCTTAAAAACAGTAATATAATATCTTTGTCTTATTATTTTAGATTTATCTTTAAGAGCATAAAACTGTTTATTAAGATGTGAATTGATGTAATATTGTGCGATTAAATAAGTAAATTGAATTCCAGGGATAACCAAACATTCCAGTTAACAAAATATTATGAGCTATTTAAACCGTGGAAAGTTTCAAAACTGAACTAAACTGGAGACTAAAGTAAACATACATAAATTACGCTAAAGCCTTTAAAACGTGGAGGGTTGTAGACAGATCAAAGAGCTTGCCCCAGCACGAGAGTGGCTCTGTAGCACTTTCGCTTTGCAAAAACAACGCAGGCTCTTCGTCTATTTTGCCTAGATGAAACAAAGGTTAGGGATGCGTGGAAGGTTTTTGAGGTACAATCCGGTTTTATGTTTCAAGTCAAGAATGGATGTTACATATTTTTTTACTTAGGTACTGAAGGAACTTTTTTTTTTTAGTAATGTGCCTTTTTCATATAGATATTTTCTATATATTCCTTACATGTATACTAAAATATATTTCAATATTTAAATGTTTGTATTTATTTACTTATTTTGTAAAACCATATTTTTTATTTATTGTTATATATAATATTAGTTAATGGCAGTTTATTACATGAAGTATATAACCGCATCGATCAAAACAAATAGGAAAAAATGCGATTGTAAGCAATTGTTAAGCCAAAACATTATTCTTGGCTAGCGTGGTGGATTATGGCCTTTATCTCTCTCCTCGTGAAAGAAGGCCCTGAGTCCCAGCAGTGGGAATGCATAGTGTGTTGCTATTTCTACTATTATATTCTAATTTTACTCTAAATAACTTAACTATCAGCCAAGATGCAATGAAAGAAGAAGAAAGTAAGAAATTTGTTTATTTACAAAATACATAGGCATGAGCCTATGTATTATAGCGTAAAAAATATGTATGAACATATTTTTTTATACATTGTGAATTTTACACATAGTTTGTTTAACAAAAGGATTTAATAGTTTATATACATTTATTTTTTATTAAATATACAATGAGAATGTGACTCATTGTAATGAAATATACAATATATAATGAGTGAGCATTGTTGCATGAGTTCTAGTATTATCTAGAAGAAACCGGATATCTTCTGTGTAGAAGACCGCGGAAATTGACGACCTCGTTGGCGTAAAGGTTACCATGCCAATATGCTAATCAGAAGGTTCCAGGTTCGATTCCCGGCCCAGTCAACATCTTTGTGCTTAACTAAATTTGTTGGCTGTGGGTCTGGGTGTTAAATATATATTTGTATATAATATGTATGTATGTATGTATATGTAGTATATCAGCTGTGTTAGCAACCATAATACGAGCTAGAAATGGTTCAGTATGGGGCTAACCAGCCGTGTGTGAATGTGTCCTAATAAAAAAAATAAAAAAATTAAATAGTTATTCGCAAAATTCCCCCCCTCCCCCTAGCAACCGGCACGGCTTGTACTGTTCCATGTCAGACAGGCTAAGTATGCGTTCTTAGGTTTCAGGCATTTATTTTGTGCTATGAGACCCAGGTTTAGTGTTAGTTTAGTGTTAGGATATCTAGTTTATAAATCTTCTAATATACAAAACTTCCATGTCACAATGTTAGTAACCGTACTCCTCCGAATTGACTTCACCGATATTTACCAAATTTTATATGCATATTCAGTAGGTCTTAGAATCGGCTTCTATCATTTTTTTGTAAACCTAAGTGATAAGGGTTGTTCACTCTTTTTTTGACGAAATTTTTGTTAAATAGTGTGGCATTACAAAATACATACAACCCTAAATTTTGACATTTTTATCACCCACTTCTATTTTTTCATGGCCATTTTATTAGTAAATAATAATTTTAACTGATCAATTACAAACACTATAATTGATCAGTTATCGAGTACCGTTATTTAACTGTAGGTACTTAAGGCAAAACAATGTTTGCCGGGTCAGCTAGTATGTATAAGGCTAACCCTAATATTATTCTAGCGAGAATTATAGACTCAAAGGAGTAACAAGCAGTGGCCCACGGTCTTACCCACGTTAATCCGGGATAAAAAGTAGCATATAAGTTAATCCAGCTTTTAAGTTATCTCCATGCCAAATAATCATCATCATCCGTTTGAGCGTGAAGAAATAACAAACATTACAAAAACACAAACTATTCATAAAAAGTACAATTTAAGGTTTTGGGTGCTCAAGATTTTCGTAGTAGAGGTTTTCGTACTTTAACTCTTTATTCGGGAGATAATATGTACAAATCAATATAAAAATAGTACAATAGAGACACTTAAACAATAACACATAAAGGAGTAAAAAGTGTAAAATTGATGAGATTAGATAGTATTTCTTTATAATAGAAAAACATTTATAAGTACTTTTTATTTATCAATCCCAAATACCTACGCATTCCGAGCTCATTAGCCGTAAATCCCTACAAACGTTCGACAAAATAATTTAAACCAAATCACCCAAATTCCTATTCGTTACACGAAATCCAGAACGCACAAATCCGCGTTCAGCAAACCCGATAATATGAAATATATTTAAAGGGATTTCAATTTCGTTTTCGCTGGCATTAATCTAGATATAACATAAAATATCCCTCGAATCGTTTAGACTGTCACAACGAAAGTAACGCAGGTAAGGTAAATACGAAGGTAATCTGCCTGTAGAACCTTCTCAATGAGTAAATTTGTATTTTAATCTGAAGGGAGAAGAGAAGGGAAGAGAAATGGGTAAAAAGTCAGTAAGGGCTTAAATGTGTCAATCGAAAACGTGTCTTAATTTGTGATTTTCTTAATTGTTTTTGGGTTTTAATTTATAATTAATTTAATTATTATTATTATTATTGGAAGCCTGCCTTAAATATTTATTTCGTTTCAATTTCATTATTAAACTTAATACATAATAATATAAATTATTTATTCAGGTTTCAAGGACCCATATTAATTCTAAATTAGGTACATTGCATTTTACATTTTATGATTCAAATAAATTTCATAAATTATTATTAATTTGTTTTAATTTATTTTTGTGAATTAATTTCAGCCATTAATAAAATAAAATGTTAATCAAGGCCCTAAAAATTTGAATTTTTCATATCTGCCCCTGGGGTGACGGAAAGAACCAAAAAGTTTCGTCTATGCCCCTGATAGTGATAATGTCCCCATTTCGGACCTTATTTACTTGCATAATGGTTTATCTGTCCCCCTGTCGAGATAAATATACCATTTTAATTCTTGCCTGTCCGCAAGAAAAATATATACATATACTAGCTGACCCGGCAAACGTTGTTTTGCCTCACTTAGGGGTATGAAAAATAGATAGTGTAGCTTATATGACACGTTCGTAGATTTACCATAGCAGCGCCATCTATTGATTACTTACTCAACCCAGTCGAAAGGTATCGACATCTGTTAGAATCATTTGGAGTTAACAGATAATTGTGACTGTCAAATAAAAACAGACAATAATTACCAATAAATTAAAATTGCGGCTATAATTTGAGATTTAAACTATCCTAGTATCTCTCAAGTTGGATCGAACTGCACGTGGTGTGCGAATTTTATTATAATCGGTTAAGTGGTTTAGGAGTCCATTGAGGATAAACATTGTGACACGAGATTTATACATATTAAGATAATGTAGGTTTACCGTTAGTAGTGAGTGACGTTGATTCAGTTCAAAATTGAAAATATTTAGTAACTTTTGGTTTTTGATACGCGAACCCGACTAGCACTTGGCCAATTTTCATATATCTACGCAGTTTTGGCAGGCAAGAAAATTGATGTACTGTATTTATATTTTTATTAAAACTTTGTTTTGGAGCGTGCGGTTACTGTTCCATCTCTTTTCGTCGCGTCTGTTTTAATCGAGAAAAAGTGAGATAGCAAATATTCGGGGTCTCAGGTTACTCATTCGGGGATTATGGAGGGTATTTGTGTAACTTTATGCTCCTTTCTATCTGTTTATGTTGTCCTGATGACATCGTTAAGAGCCCCCATTGCGGTACTCCAGTTAGTATTTGTCCAAATGGGACGTTAAGTCGATGTTTTAAATACTTATAAGTAGTATTATTCTGTTAAAGTGTGTTAAGTAGAGTAAGTGTAAACACCAAAATTACATATACAGGTAATACCTGAAATGATTAGATCGGAAAATATGTTAAACTAAAGGCATTAACTGTTAATTTCTCTGAAACTAGCGATCCGCCCCAGCCCAGTAAATGATTTTCTAGAAGATAATTTAGAAACTGGACTAGATCAAGAAGTTTTTTTATTATATTCGCTATGTGCTAATTGTTGCTTGTTCTACCCACATATTATTTGTATTTAAAGTCTATAAAAATAATCTTAAACCAATTTGAAACATAACAATTTGACCCTTCACACCAGATCTTACGGTTCCAAATTTCTTAACCAAAATAATTTTGGTATACAATTTGCTAAGAAAGACGTAGAATAGAATAAATAAAGAAGGGGACATTGATTGAATCTTTATAAATACGTGAGTGACGGATTTTAATCACCACTTTCCATTGAATGCCTCTACCTTCTCATACCGTTCATGCGTAAAAGAAAATTACGTCTCTAAAGCCCGTCTAAAAGCCTTTTGAATTATTTAAATCGGATCGTTAAGGAATGGTTCAGCCGCACCATACAAATTTGAGCGCAGCGCCTAGCAGTGGAATTTTTACGAAAAAAAATACATATACAACAAATAATACATATCAACAGTTAACAATATTAAAATTTTATAAGCTCTAACGAATCTACAGACAAAAAATGTTTAAATTTCTTTATGACATTCAGAAGCACAACATTTTAAAAAATTACTCTTTATTCTGTACCAATATAAAATACTCGTAGATAGAAAATAAAAACTTTATTGAACATGAAAAAACATGAAATTAAAAAAAAAAGAAAATATTATAAAGGGGAAAAGTTTGATTGTTTGTTTGACACGAATAGGCTCCGAAACTACTGGGCCGATTTGAAAAATTCTTTCACTGTTAGGAAGTTATATTATCCCCGAGTAATATTGTTGTTTCTCACTTCAACTTAGATTATTTTAGAAACTGTGCGAAGCCGGGACGCGTTGCTAGTCCGTAATCGTGTTTTGGAACACTAACATTTTTAATACTGAATTAATGATAATAAAACTGAAAAAACCATAACGCTATCATATATACGTAGAATTTTAAAGGTTTTTTCAAAATATCTTATTCTGCTCCCATAGCGCCTTAACACACAGTCAAGATGTTATTTCACAAAACAAAATAAGCACGTTAAAAAAATAAACAAAATCACGTTTTCTATTTTAATAGAAATGTCACCAAGATTTCATTTCTTTTATCACAAAAAAATAATTGATTTCAATTATGTAAGAAAGAAAATCATAATGGTTTCCTCTTTACCAAAGCTAAGTTATAATTAAAAAACATTTTCCCATTTGATAAATTGTATTTCGTTTCACGCTTTTAATATAAAGCGTCGACCACTTTTCCCTTTCAGAGTTAAAAACACAGAATACTCGCCAACACAAAAGGAAAACTTACTCAATCAAAAACTGATGATTTTTTTTTTTGATGAAACTGATGAAAAAAAGGTTTATTCCAAGTTCGTGTTTAAATATATTTTATTTGCACGAAGTTCTCAATTATTTAACAGATTCAAAAAAAATTAAATAGCTCATTAACGTATTCTATCAGATAAAAATTAAGTTCTCATATGAGTTTTGTTTTAAATTTTATAATTATAAAATCTTAGTTATAGACTTCGATTTCTACCAAATATAGTAAAATCCTTTTAATATTATCTTTATAAATGCAAAAGTTTGATTGAAACAAAAATGTGGATTACCACATGGGCTATTTAATATCCCGATTTAATACGGATACAACCACGAATTGCAGCTAGTAAACACATAAAATAATATTAGGTAAATTAAAAATATTCAAAGTTTAGCTTCTGAGTATTTCTCCTCACACTATTAAACTCTACTCACGTACGCAAGTATCAATTCTATATGATGAGACTACGAACATACGATATTACATATCAATAAAGTATCAAGATACTTTGAGTGAAGTATTAATTTGGAATGTATTGAGTACCAATTATATTAAGAGCTCCACTTGTATTTAATTAACGATCAATGTTCTCACATTCACAAATTAAGAGGCATACGACCTCTTTAGCGTAAAGGTTACCATGCCGGACTGCCATCAGAGGGTTCTGGGTTCGATTCCCGGCACATCCAACATCCCGGTATGGCAGTCGGTCTGAGTGTTAAATATACACATATTTAATATATAGAACTTATGTATGTACGAGTATGTACATTGGATGGAGGTTTTGTAGTATATAAAGAGTTGTGTTAGCTACCATAATACAAACTAGAAATGGTTTAGTATGGGGCTTACCATTCGTTTATTTATTTACTTTTAAGGCATACTACTCTGGATTTTTCCAATTGTTAAGTATACTAAATAAATTTACACGGCGAAGAGACACAGATTCACTGTCGAAGTTCCGAGGTTTCGCACAAAGCGTTTTGCTTCTACCTTCATTGTGAGAACCGCGAAGCTTTGGAACTCTCTTACTGAGTCTCTTTTTCCCGAGAAGTACAATTTGGGGGTCTTCAAATCTAGAGTAAAAAGGTTCCCTCTAGGCAAGCGTGATACATAAAGCGTCGACCACTCGTCGGTCACATCGATCACAGTCAAGCAAGCTGCGGTCAAACGTAAGCCTATTCATCAATAAAAAAAATATGTACCTTTTAGATATTACAAATGTGATTATGTGTTCAACTAGAGCGTCTTTGCTAATAATCTGTTCCAATGCCAAGCCACCTATCTCCGTTGTCTCAGCGCCGACGTAATAACCGATTCTTGAAGCCCCCTTAGCTTAATGAGCACCGTTAATAGTTGTTTACGTTCCATGGGATACTCGTAAATTTTAATGGTAAAGGAATTTAATATTGGAGGTATTATGGGACGCGTTAAAGGGCTTAGTTAAACGCTGAAGTAGGTGGATAAATAATGTGAAGGCTACATACGTACATATCTATATTGGTTTCGGTATGCTACCTTGATGAAAACGTATGAAGTCAAACGAATGTCAACTGTATTACTAAACAAATAAGGCTTAAATTCCTCAACCTCAAATAAGACCACACTCTTACTTGTGGTCTTATTTTCCTTGTTTTTTTTTTAGAGACATCTCCTTATATCTAGTACATTTTTGATCGAAAGTTTTTAACCAACTTCATATATAAGACATTATTTAACAAATATATAAAAAATATATTTATTTGACAGTACATAATAATAATAACGAAGCTTCTGGTCTCGTGCTAGACATTAGACTAAGTTACGAGGCCAGATACCTCTCCCAAAGTTTCAGTAAGTTTATTACGCCACTATTTAATTTACATAAGACGATGTACATATATAATCTCTACCAAGCTATCAAGTTATTTGATTAATATGTTTTATAATGTCAAAAACGCGGGTGTTGCGAGGTGGTAGAAACATTTGCTTTTCAATCAGATGGCCACGGATGGTTCGATCCCAGCCCTGCACTAATGTTTTGTTTTTTAAGTAAAGTGTGGATTTGCACTCGCTTTACGGTGAAAGAAACATCGAGTGGAAATCGACATGATTGAGGATCACAATATCCTAAGATGCCAACCCGTACTTTGCTAGCGTGGTGGATTATGGCCTATATCTCTCTCCTCGTGTGAGACGACCCCGAGTCTCAGCAATGGGAACGTATAGTGGGCTGCTTATGCTGTATGCTTATAATGCCAAAAAATATAAATATCTAAACAATATATTAGTATCTAGTGTTCGATACAAAATGAGTGGACTGTATGAAAGTTTTGACTCTCACAAGGAAATATGCGAAACATGGATTAGGACCACGTACCTTTTATCCACGACGCAACTCCCTGGGACATCTCCTTGCGCCTGGCAGCTTGATGGGTAACAATTATTACTATTCACTGTACACGGCACAGAAAAATCCAAACGTGATGCGACGCGCGACACTAATTTAGAAACATTCGCGAGTGAAAAATATTATTGTTAATAAGATTACGGTGCGTGCGGGTTAACTCCCATACGCTTCCAGAGCGACTGCCTTGGTCCGCGACGCGCGGACTGCAGGATTCTGTAGTACTACCCTCATTTTGCATTTAATCCTCTATGGGTATCGAGCTACTAGTTGAATTCATACGTTAATTAGAAACAATTTGGAAAAAATAAATTACATAATTTCGAAACTGTTGATGATGTTTAATAAAGGGAGTAATAACAATAATAAATGTTTAATAAAAGGATTAATATTGTCAGATGATATTTAAGGGTAAATGAAAATATTACATTCACATTCATAATATTTGTATTCTATTTAAGGGTGTTTGTTTGTTTGGAAAACCTTAATAGATTTGACGACAGTGATCTATGTGACTTATGATCTGGACCACGTAAAAAAATATGAAAATCGTGTGAACAATACCTTTATTTAAAGCCCAACAAAATAATTTTACGTTGAAGTAAATCTAAAACAAATAATGATTATTTTTACCTGTTCAAAATCATTCCAAATAAATCAAATCACTTTGATATTTTAGCACTAACCGGTAGCCACTTAGTAATAATTACAAAGCTTTATATGTCAATTATAGTCGCCTGTATTCGATGTTTGCAAATTTGCAAAATTACTGTATATTCATTCCATGATTTTAATCATTTTATTATTTCAAATATGTTCGTAACAGTAAGTAAGCATGATGCATCATCATTATGAAGCCAAATTGAAATATTTGTTTGTAAATAATACAAGGACAACGGTAAAATATGAATGAATAAAATATTGATAATTAAAACTTTTCGCTATTTAATCATATTGATCCAAATTCCGTTAACTGGCCAAGCTCTGGTGTCGAGAGTTTTCAAGCCGCCTGAAGGCCTCTGACTTGGCTTAACGACTGCTTGTACTAAGACTATCAGCCGGGACCTACAATTTAATGTGTCATCCAATCCACAGTAGTACTTATATGAAAACGCAACTTTCAAAAATACAGTCTTGTTCATGGTTACCCATCCACACACTGTCCACATCGACCATCAGAAAACTTTAATCTATGTAACACTTAATTTGAATAATAAGTAGTTTGAATGAGGGCTTTTGTGACATTTTTTATATATAAGATACGATCTTATACATAATAAATGTCACAAAACCCTTCATTTGCGAGTCCGACTCTTTTTATTACTACCTAATTAATCCAATTATAAAATTATTATATTTTATATATAAAAAATGTCAAAAAACCCTTCATTTGCGACTGAATCTAAAAATATCAAAAATGAGGTTTGTTGTAAGGGTATATAAACAACCTTTAGCAACAAACCTCATTTTTTCCATTATAACAATTTATAATAAGAGCCCAAACAGCAAACTAGATTTTTGCCATATATATTTTTTAATTTTTTGGGTTTAGTATATTCGGTTTCTAGCAGAATAACAGAAATGCATTATTTGTAAAAATAACAACTCTCTAGCTCTTCATGAGATACAGTCTGTTGACAGACGGACAGCAGTTTCAACGGACAGGGTCTCTTTAGAACTATTTGAATGTTCCATATTCAAATGGTTCTATGGTTCTTCACAAAAATAAAAAAATATAATATACGAACAAAAACAAAATCCAAACGCTGACTACAACACTTTTAAATAACGACAAACGCTGACTACAACACTTTTAGATAACGACACCACGTAAGCTCAAGCGCAAACTTCCACGTACCGTTGCAATGTAGACCTCTAATTTAGAGCCCATACGCTCGCTTTCCTTGTGGTCTCACAAGTACCTTGTACAAGTTGTTGAAGCCGCAAAGCTGTAAGCGGACCGGTCAACTAGTGCAGTCTGCCAAATCTGTCCCAGTGAGGGGTATCAAGGCTATAAGGTATGTACTACATTAGTTAGACCTTTACCTACAAGGAAGCTATTTTATTTTTACTCCTTATATTGATAGTTCATAGTTCATTTATTGGTAATAAGGAATATTACATGTCAGAAATTTAAAATATGTAAATACACTATCTTAAATACCTAGCTCATTATATAATAACAAAATTATTAAATAATAAAAATGTCAATTGAATACGTAATATCATAAAAATACAAAAAATGTCAATCAATTACTTAATATTAGTTACAAATTCTTCATAAGAATAAAACGCTCTATTAATGAGCCACCGTTTCAATTTCATTTTCATTATAAGCATAAGCAGCTCACTATACGTTCCCACTGCTGGGACTCAGGGCCTTCTTTTACAATGATAGATATGTAGGCCAGCAAGCCATGCCGGGAATCGAACTTGGAACCCTTAGTTGGCAGCTCGGAATAGTAACCTTTACGCCAAAGATATCGTTTGTCCCTATTTATTATTTTATTTTTTATTTTATGTAGACCTATATTAATTTTAATACATGTAATATGCTTCGGATTTTAGACTAACTCCATTAAAGTGATTATTTAGCCTTTGTGCGCATCTCTTAACAACAAAGCATCGTAGTCAAATGTGAAACTTTGTTCAGAATCCACTTTGCGGCTTTTTCTAGAATGTTGCAAAGCTTAACTAGTAACAGCATGTTGCAGTTAACGTTAGCTTACAGTAGCAGGAAAGATAATTTTATCCTCTTGATAAACGAGACGCCCGTGATGATTAAGAAGAGTTAATACTATCATTATGCAATGATGGTATTAACTCTTCTTAATCATTAAATAGTTTATTAGATATCGTTTTAAGTCGATTTATTTTATCTATCTTCAGTGAGTATTTAAGTGTATACATTAACCCACTGCAGGACAGTGCAGGGCAAAGGCGTATCGTGCCTCTACTTTTCCCGTGCAATGGCCCCCAGTCTAGCTTTTGTGTATCGAAGTCATTCTGTCATATCATTTTGGGAGTTAGGACGTCTCCTATTTTGTGATCCAATTGATGGTCCAATTTTTTGTAAAATAGACATTTTTTATCCAAATATAAAAAACTGCAGAATATAAAATTTGTTTTAAGATCTAAGGCTAACTCAACAAGATTTGTTTTTCTTATCAGTAACATTAAGCGGTCATGAATATAAATAAAGAGATATCTTTGCACTGAATGGGGCCACAGTCGATTGTAGCATACTTGATGCTAGGCGTTACTGTGGTCTACGATGTAACACGCTTGACTAGAATGAACTAGGGAGATAAAATAGTCTTTCTTCTCATATGCCAGGGAAAAATTTAGGTATTCGTTTGAGCTTGGAAATTGAGACATAGCTGCACTTGCAAATTGAGATTTTCTGGACGTCCGCAGCGGGGTTGAAATGTGTTTATTTTGTCGACTATTTCGCTAATAGGATTACGGCAGTATTTTGTTGTGTTGCAGTGAACTATGTTGAACATAGTAGCTATGAGTTGAAAAAGTTTTAAGTTTGTCCAGAATGGGTTTCATGGGTACATGTGAATTTGCATATAAATGAAATTACATACGAGTAACTTTGTGCTGTTTGTGTGTGCATTTGTCAGTCTAATATTATAAAAATAAATGTTATGTTTGTCCGTATGTGTAAGATGTTTCTGGAAAAACTATACATGCTCATAACACAGTCAATAATACATATAGGACAGTTTTAACAAATATCTGTCTTTTATATATATTTTAGTGCATTGTTTTACTGTTCATTTTTAAACTGTAACCTGCGGCGCAGTAATGAGACCCGCGGGGCCGATTTATTCAGTAAATGTGATTGCAAATATTAATGAATTGCGTGACTGTCCAGAATGTGCCAGTGCACTTTGTGGGAACCAATCGGTGAACAGGCTTTAATCGGGTTCTCTGAAAAATGAGATCGTTTGACTGAAACTTATAGGGTTGGTTATTATACTTTGGATACGAATGCTTAAAATTCTACTGTTATTGGCGGCATATGTTTTTTTTATTTATTTTTCTGTAAATATATTAATATATTATACATAATAGCATTTTTCTGGTACCATAATCAATAGATTCTTTTCATTTTTCTGATTTCAACAAATTTCGACAATATTAGTAACATTTTTACTATTTAAATATTAAACAGCCAGTGTTGAGTAATATAACTTTTAGTAAACTTTTAGTAAACATCTTCTATTAAGGTGGCTTCTCACTACGCGTGCTACTACGCGTCGCGCCGCTCCACGCGCAAGAACACGCCACGCGACACGCCGCGCCACCCGTTTGTGCGGCGCGTCGCGGCGCGTGCCTTCTGGCTTTACACCTCAGTTTGATTCAGTCTGTTTAGCGCAGCGCACTATGTCTTGTAAGTCGAATTGCCACCTCCAGCCATGGAGCAATGCCACTGAAGAAGAAGGCATGGCTGTTGCATCAGCCGTTTTTGTCTTATTTTGTGGATATCGTTTACTTAATAAAATTAACAAAAAGAAGAAGAGGAGACGCTGGTGGATGTACCCGCCGCGCCGCGCCGCGCGCGCCCGCGCCGACACGCGCGATCCCGCGCCGCGCCTTTGAAGTTACCGACTTTTAGCGGATAGGTCGCGCCACGCCGCGCCTGCCCGCGCCAAGCTCTTCACACTGCGCGAGGCGCGTGCCGGCGCGGCGTGGCGCGGGTCAACACGCGCAGTGAGAAGCCGGCTTTAGTGTATCCCATCACCGAAAGACATCAATCTTCGTGGAACACGCAAAATTTCAATTTCTATATAAAATTCAGATAAGTTTGCATCATTTTTCAAACAACTTTTAGAATTTCATATAGAGTGCATGTCATAGAATAGATAGCATCCTAGAGACACTTTAGGTAGTGTGATTTATTTACTTTGATACGCCTGTCGATAGCTCATCTGACTGCATTTGGTATTAATATTATTCTTGCTGTATTATGACGAAATCTTCACGATGGAAAGTAGAAAATAAAAACTACCATTTACATCTAAATATCTTTAGAGTATTGCCAACGATTAGTTTTGGAAATAAAATTTTAGTAGATGAAATTATAATCATAGAATTGCTACATATTTTAAAATATTGAATTTCGTTTTTGAAATGTGTATGGTAATCATGTAAATAATTCGTATATCAACCACCGTATCAACTATTTATCTATAAAATATATTTGTTACATATGCGGTCTGTAAAACACACTACACATATTAGAACGTTATTTATCGCGCGTTGTGAAAGGGAGCTAGACGGACAAAAATCTTACGAAAAGTTGTCACGACACTTTTTGCGCACGGTATGGCAACGTCGCATCTCCAAAATTAGTTCAGAAGTCAAATACGGCTATCAATGACAGTATTCACTAATTGACAACAGCGCCATTCGTTTCAGGTGGAGTTGCGATTGAGCCTACTGATTAGGTTAATATTAAATTATATTTGTTTATAATAAAACATATTATTATAAGTTTAAAAAAATACAATTCACTAATTAATCGAAAAGAACTTCGTTCCATCCGGGCGTCCCAAGGCACACCTCTCAAGTTTTTTTTATTAATAATACTGTCACTTACTTGTATGTGTTTCGAATTAATCATGTTGAAAGGTACGTACGTATCCACTATCTTTCTATATTCTATGACACACATTCTTCGGCTGAATTTACATGCTCGCTTGAGTCGAAAGCATTTTTATTATGACTAAGACTGTTTATACTCTCAAGCTAGCTTATGTTTATTTATAGAAATAGCTAACCTTTCTGAAAGTTCTGCATTGCTCGTGTAAAATTTTATTACATTTTGCATTCGGGTACTGACGCAATCATATTAGAGAAATAGTTTACTCAAAATTATTTCCGACCTCGTCGTAAAATAGTTGATTACCATTTTCATGGAATATTTTCTCAACGAGAACTTTGTTTCTAAATAAATAAAATAGCGCCTGTAGCTCGACCGTCTAAGGTGATCTGACGCGATCATCGAAGTTGCAACAAGCATTCGATACGGAGAGTGTTTGAATGGGTGACCATGTACAAGGCTTTCTTTTTTAAAGTGTCATTTTCATCTGGGTGCTACCGTGGGTCGGATGACACGTTAATTTGTTAAGTTTGTAGGCTGTTAGTTTTAGTTGTAGGTTTAGTTTTGACCTTCGGGTGGCTTGAAAACTCTCGACACCAGAGCTTGGCCGCTTAGCTCATCTTCGTATGAGAAAAATAAATAAAATAATGTTCTTATCACAAAACTATGCTGCAAATACTATGTACCTATTTGAAAGCTTTTCCTTAGCAAGAGCTCTGTTGCAGAAGTCTGTCTTCCTCAATCATTTAATTATTTGATTTGATTTATGGTTATAAACTCAGCAATAACAACTAATAATAACATAAAAGTGTTAATTTACTCGGAATTGTGCTAACTATTTATTCACGCTTAAGCAGCTTTACCAATTATGTATAATAATATTAGTCGTCAGGCGACAGCTTTTACACTTAGCTAACGCGACGGCTACTTTTAATCCGGATAATGACGCTATACGGCCTAATGGAGGTGACGCCGCGGATCGTAGCTAATGTTGGAACTAAGATAAAAAGTTATTAATATAATTATATCTAAAGATAAAATTAGTATGAAAATATATCGTAGACATTTGATTCATATAAAGTCAACTGCTTGATGACTTTTTTATGCATTTAGCAGCTAGACATTTGATAAGTGGGGCGCGTTACCACAACAGTTAGCGGCACTCTGACATAAGGTGAAGCATGTGTGATCTACACCTCAGAAGGGACAGTAAATTAAACGATTCACTACACGTTTTACTTATTTATTCACAATCACTGAAATCACAGACAAAATAATATAAATGATCACAGTACTGACCCCAACCTTCTCGTTTTGACGGTAGACGACTGAGCGTGTTCTTCAAGATGGCCGACCGAAGAGAGGCATCGAATATGTCAACCTCAAATGACAGTGACAGCAGTAAATGAATGATGGTGACACTTGTAATTTAAACGGAAAGTTTGTAAATAATTAATAATTGTTATTGTGAAGGGGTAAGTGTGTACACATGCATAGTCTAGAATAACTAACTGGCTCTCAAGGCGGATGCCGAAACTCCGGTATCTGCTTGGTGACAGATTATTCAAATTGAGGGTATTTGCTAGCCAGGCGAGTACTAGAAAATACCCTACCTCCAAGCAATGGTTTCATCATGATGTTTTCCTTCACCGAAAGGCTCAAGCTCATTGGCGGGGATCGAACCTATGACTATACGGGACGTAAAGCGGTAGTAAAGAAAGAAAGAAAGAAAGAGAGAAAGAAAGAAAGAAGGAAAGAAAGAAAGAATCATTGTGTCACGTCAATTTGTGACACGAACAACTAATACACAAGAAACATAAAAAAAATAAAGACATCATTCACGTGGCACAAAACCGAGTAGTAGTAGTACACTCGACTGAGCAGTCAATGCTTCAAATTATTCTGAGAGCAAAAGTTCTTGGGACTGCAAATGTGAACTAGCATCAATATGGTACGTAAGCCACTCTTCAAGGTCGTTTTTTCCCAAGAATTCCGTGTGAAAGTGGCGCGACGTTTCCCATATTTCACCGCACGAGATAGATTGTGACGCGGTGTCATCCATTTATAACGTTACTCTTAGAAGAAATAGCACTGGATGTACCTCAAGCCTTCACTCTATAAAGGAGTCGTACAAAACTATAAAACATCAAAGCATTTCATGTATGAAAAATAAAAAAATGTGTAACTCTATAATGTTTCCTTGCAAAAGATGACCTTAAGTTCTAGCAAAGGGAGTTTATCGGGTATTTTGTATGCATATGCTATTCAGCAGTAATATCTTATATATAAAATTCCGTACTCCTCCGAAACGGCTTGACCGATTTTTTAACAAATTTTAAATGCATGTTCAGTAGGTCTAAGACTCGGCTACTATCTATTTTTTAAGACAAAACAACGTTTGCCGGGTCAGCTAGTATTTTTATAGAAATTTATTGAGGCTTTAGGATAAAAATTAATCAAGCTGTGGTCAAATGTGAGCGTTTTTTACACGTTATACATATATTGATCACGACTCCAAGATAATATCTTCTCTTCTGAAGATATATATATAATTATATATATTTATCCTTATAGTTTTATTACGTTTCTTGGCAATGCCACATCTAGGTAATAAAGTATTTATAACGTAACTCCACTTAGCGGATTGATGGCTCGTCTCTGTCTGGAAGGGAGGTTATCTAGAGTTTCCAGGTTTGTTTAAGTGCTTGTTTGCGTAATGGTCACTATGCCGGACTGCCACCCAGAGGGTCCTGGACTCAATTCCCGGCACGGCCGACATTTATGTGATATATGAAATTTGTTGGTCTGGGTGTTATATATCTCCGTTATATATTTTAATTTGTTATTTATGTGTAGTTTTAAATTTGCTTAATTATGAGAAAATATTGTTGTGGAAACGGCATTTATGTACCTAAGTCAATAAGAAAATAATAATCTCCATTAAAACTTCCGACATTTTCTTTGATTAAAAATGTCATTTGAGCAGGAATCCTTACAATATAATGAAGTAGCGTGAAACGTTCAGAGCCAGCAGGGCTAGCACGGGACGAAGACTAATAGTCTTTCCACCTGTCAATGGAATAAATAATCCTTTCCACTTTACATGGCTTGGTAATAAGAAAAAGTGATAAAATGTTTGCATTTGAGGTTTATTGTGGACATTTTATTTCGCTAAGCCGCGCTATATAGCATGGAGACTCAGACTTTTTACCGGTGTGTACGTGACAAGTGAAAGTGAGGGGGGAAGAAATTATTTCTCCCCTGGTGGATAAATTGTCCATTACCCTTGCTAACCGCGCTGGCGTAATTATTTAGAATTTGAGCCGCTTTTCCTTATTCTCGTTTCGCCTGATGACGACTTCTATGAACGGGGAAAACATAATTCATCAAATTTATTTTAAGGGTTTCGTACCCATAATGATCGAAGGGGCTCTATTTCTACGGACAGCGGGTCCGTATGTCTGTCACTAAATATTGTCTCATGAATTACTGTGATAGACAGTTACTTTTTTTACATAGGACAGTTATTTTTTTACAGCTGATGTATAAATTGCTGTTCACCATAACCGCAAATAAAATAAACATAATACAATTAATATGAAATGTTGCCACCTTCTTGGTTGAATTCTTCTTCTTCTTCTTCTTCTTCGTATGAGCCAAGTGGCCAAGCTCTGGTTTCGAGAATCTTCAAGCTGCCCGCAGGCCATTTGATTTTAACTTTACTTTATTTTCTAATTGGCGGCAAAATGGTGATTGTCTCCAAGCTTCAATTGTTTCATCTCATTTCTTCTTCCACTTAAGCCACAGAACCACTAGCAGTATCTATGAGTGAGTTACATCACAGAATACCTTACCAGTACGCTCCATTGCCGCCAGCGTTCGATAAAGTGGCCATCTCCGAACTGAAATAAGGATTCTTAGCAGCGCCAATTCGGTTTCATTCCTCGGATCAATTCAATTAAGTGTCGAAGGGCAAAATCTAAGCACCTCTCTCCTTACAACGCGCGGTGCGATGGAATTGATTGCGACGCAAGATTACATTGATATAGGTACATTAATTTATAATTTATAACGTTTTTCAAATTGTTTTAATTAAATTTCTTTGCCATATATTTATATATTGTTAAAAACAATGACTACTGAGTAAAAAAATGTACAAATAAATGCAGCCGACGTTCGAATTAGTTGGATTGGAGACAAACGCGCCAAACGTGCCGGAAAAAAAATAAGTTTCGAATTCTTGTGACGCGGGTAAGTCTCTGCGTCATCTAAGGTGGAACACACTTGCCCAAAAGAAACCGGTTCACTCGGGCTTTGAAAACTGCCAGATAATATTTTTTGGAAAACAGCACGATTGGCAATGAATACCATCCGGTTTGCACAATGAAGGCAAAGCGCCTTTAGTGCGCATCTTTGGTATCTCCACAGTAAAACGATACCGCCTTGATGTTTCCCTGCTCGTCCGATGGTGGAGGGGGACTGGAGAAATTAAGTGATGTAATTCCGTCGCACATTCTCTGAAATAAATATATAATATACCGAAATAAACCGAAAAGTTGGCTACGCTACGACGGTGTTCGAGGCTCTAAACGTCCCAATCCGCCTCTTGACTTCAACTCATACGGCGTCTTCGGCTCTGGTTAGTGATAGGAACTTGCTCCTGCAACCCTTAATATGGTTCCTTATGCCAATGCACCAAAACAAATGAAAGTTTCCAAATATTTTGACTGCTTTCCTGGTGTAGGCTTGCTTAGACTGCTAAATGCTAGGTCCGGGGTTCGACACCCACAGCGAGAGTTTTTGAATGGGAAATTAGAACGTTTGCCTTAAGTTTGGATGTGTTTGCATGGCTTGTGTTTGTAATATGCCACAACGTAGATAAGTAAAGCACATCAGGAAGCTGTGTATCAATATGAGCCGATTCAGTTTAATAAAAAAGTGTATGTGTGCCCTTACACGGGCAAAAACTTCGGTGATCTATTAGTAAAACAACTAACAATACCAATGCTATTTCCATTTATCGCGTCGACGGTAAGGTAAGGTCTCTCTAAAGGGCAGGTAATAAGAAGATTTGATTTCTGTTCATGTGCATTGACTGTAAGAAATTTGTGAATCTTGTTTATGTTAATGCTACGGGTGATTGGCAAAAATGCATTAACATGTATTGAATACTGTTTTTTTTTCTTTTGTTAGTGTCCACAAATTAATTGATATAATATCAGGCTAAAATTTATTTGAAGATTAAATTTTTCTAAGTATTCGGTAAACTATTTAGACTATCTCGCTCTTATATTTTGTTGAAATTTTAATTTATTTGCTTTTTTTAAAAGTTATTAGGTATAATGGGAATTCATTTATTGACTTTGGCAGAATATATATTAAAAGTGACCGAAGCTCAGTGGAAAAACGTGTTTTTCAATCTAATGTCTTCTGATTCGGTCCTGGACCTACACTGATAACTTTATTTTGGTAATATGCACTCGCTTAGCGGTGAATACTCACAGTTTCGATATATAATAGTTCAGTTTATTTGGTTTGTCCAAGAGCCACATTTGTCACGTTAAAAAATCAAGTGGTCGTTTACCTGAAACAAAAGGAGACAATTTTGATTAAAATTTTAAATGTACCTGTCTTACGTCAGAGTAATCCATGAGACTTAAGATACAAATATAAATATTACTCATTTCACACACGGCTGGTTAGCTCCATACTGAACAATTTCTAGTTTGTATCATGGTGGCTAAGACTACTGGTATACTACATATACGTACATAAGTACTTTATATCGGTACATATTTAACACCCCGACCTAACAGGCAACAATTTTAGTTCATCGTAAATGGGATTGTTGGCCGTGCCGGCAATCGAACTCGGGACCCTTTAGTTAGCAGTCCGCCACATTAACCATTATGCCTACGAGGTAGTCCGAATCGAAACTTATTATCCAATTCTTGTCATCTTGTCATCTATTTAAGCATAAATCGTAGTGTAAATATAATAAAAAATGCTAAATAAATACTGATTAGTATGAATAAAAAATAACGCCGCTACAAACGGCACTAAAATCCAAACGTAAACGGACAGATAAAAGTATTTGCTATTCACTTTGTATTTATTCCTGAAACTCAGTTTATACTCGTAGTTAAATGTTTATACAATTTTCCATAGACAACAAAACTAAAACACTTTAATTTAAAATCAACTCTCTCAAATAAACATTGTCAGTATTTATTTGCTTGAAACTCGAGCAACGTACCATTTTAATTCTTTGAAAGATAGAGTGAGCGCTACATTTTAATTAGATATTCTTCGTATTGTCTATTTTATAAGAGAAGCTCATGCTGCAATTTCTTAGAACTGCAGTATTTTTTATTTTTTATTTCGTATTTCGGCTAACTAAAGTGAGTTGACGCGACAATCGAGGTTAAACAACAGTCGATGCGGACAGTCTTCAATGGATGACCATGCACAAGACGGTCTTTTAAAATAGTGTGAGTATAAAACGATTCACGGAAAATTTCCAGTAGTAAACATACACACATAAACAGGTAAAAAGTTACCGTATTGACTGTTGCTTAACTTCGTACAGCACTCGTGAAATTCGCTTTTTTCGCTATTGAGCTATTTTACTGCCATTTCAGAAATATCACGAAGTTTCTACAAAGGCTTGCACCAAAATGAAACGGAAATTTCGTTTAAAATACAAGTCAGTGAATACGCTTCGACACGTCCTATATTTAAAACTGTAATCATCCAGTATAAATTATGGTATTAAAATTTTGTCATATTTGCAGATTCAATACCAGCGGTAACGCATACGTATATTGCATTTCGTAATTAAAGCTCGGTAAGCATAGGCATACCATAAGCCTAAGCAAGCCCACTATAGGTTCCCACTACTGGGACTTTGAGCCTACTCTCACAAAAAGAGATTTATAGGCCATAATCCATCACGATGGCCAAGTGCGGGCTGGTGGATAAGCTTAATAAACTATACTAAAAAATAAATTTAGTCAGTCATACAGACGACACTTTTTGTAAGCAGCATTGATTTATACTAAAAACAAAACAGAAAATTAGTTGTAGGAAAAAACTTGGTCAATTTCTGTTTTATATAGGCACTACTAAAATACAACAACCATAACCATTTTGTTTAAGCTTTGTAAATATTTTTATAAACAAAATTAAATGATTGATTGATTGATAACGCTCTTCTACGTCAAAATTAACTTTAAAATCAAGAATAGATCTGTTTTCTCACAGTACATCTAGTTATGAATATTCAAACTAACTCATTACTTCAACGTTTCCTAATTAAAGACTTTCAAGAGTAAAAAATACATTTTGTCATATTCAATTATTTGGTTTTAGAAAAATATATATACCATATACCTATATATGCATGAATGCTATAGTAAAAATAACAAAGCAAATAGTTTTAGTAAGGAAAATAATATATTTATAAACAGTTATACTACATCATCCTACTAATATTATAAAGGCGAAAGTTTGTATGTATGGATGTATGGATGTGTGGATGTATGGATGTATGTTTGTTACTCTTTCACGTAAAAACTACTGAATGGATTTGAATGAAACTTTACCACAATATAGCTTATACATCAGAATAACACATAGGCTACAATTTTTGAGGTTTTTAATGTGAGGTCGTAAAAAAAACCCTTTTTTTGCGCTTACATTGCAAACGCTGACTGAATCCTACAAGATAGATCAAAACAATTTACTACAGTATTGTACAACTTAAAAAAGTCTACAAAAAAGTCCGTGATGGTACATGTTTATCTCTTAGGAATAACCCACAATAACCATTTTTTATCCTTTACTTTGTACGAGAAATAATGGCTTATTTACGAAGCAATTTTAAGCAATACACTATTAATCCTTATCAAAATAAATTATTTCATCAATAAGAACAGTTTGTATTGATAATATTTGGTCTTTGAATGATTAAAATTGGACGTTTGGTTTTGAAGTTATGGTGAAATTAAAATATTACGATTTCTGCTGCACGGCCCGTTGCGAAGAGGGCGTGTGCGGGGGAGGGGTGTTTAGATGTATGAGTAAGGTACCCACGCGGCTCAGTCGCGAGGTTGGCTCCCATCGCAGCGGTCGTGCGCAAAGTCTAATAATTTTCGGGTTTTTTTTTTTGATTTTGTTCTTTTAACTACACATACGCAAAAGTTCTTCTCAGAGCTAAACTGTTGTCTAATATATAATAAATACTAGCTGACCCGGCAAACTAGGTTTTGCATCACTTAAGGGTATGAAAAATAGATAGTGTAGCTTATATGACACGTTCGTAGATTTACCATAGCAGTGCCATCTATTGATTACTGACTCAACCCAGTCGAAAGGTATCGACATCAGTTAGAATCATTTGGAGTTAACAGATAATTGTGACTGTCAAATAATAACAGACAATAATTAGCAATAAATTAAAATTGCGACTATAATTTGAGATTTAAACTATCCTATCTCTCAAGTTGGATCGAACTGCACATGGTGTGCGAATTTTATTATAATCGGTTAAGTGGTTTAGGAGTCCATTGAGGACAAACATTGTGACACGAGATTTATATAAATTAAGATAAGATTATTAATATTATATGTATGTTTTTTATTATTCTTTATTGTACACTACGTCCTTCTTTAGTCGTTTATAAATTCCTTTCCATCCAAAGGTTGCCTGGATGAGATCGCTTTAAGCGATAAGGCCGCCAATTGTGGTACACTAATTTTAAGTTAATTGTCTTTACTGTGCCTTTTTTATTTATGTGGCCAATAAAGAATTATAAAATTTCCATGACTTAATGTTAGTTACCGTACTCCTCCGAAACGGCTTGACCGATTTTTACCAAATTTCATATGCGTATTCAGTAGGTCTGAGAATCTTCTACTATATATTTTTAAGGCAAAACAACGTTTGCCGGGTCAGCTAGTATATACATATACTGTTACACTATAGTAAAAATAACATAACAAGTAAGTAGTTTTAATAAGTATAACAAAATAATAAAAAGAATGAAACAGAGTTTTTTTTTCCTAAATAGCTCTGTCCTGTTTCTACACATAGACAAAAACTACCATCTTTCTTTAAACGAGATAATCGTATTATAGAAACAAAAAGATCCATTCCATTTCTCTATTTTTTAATCTTCTCACTTTTCATTTGGCATAACGAATTCTCTTGTCTCTGCTTCCTTAAGATAAACAAGGGATGACGGCGAAGGAAACACTAAATACCTGACTCCGAGTCTACGTCTCAGGAATTCTCGTGAATTTGGCTCGAGTTAAAGACCCCACAGACTGAGCGATAGTTTTATTCAAGTCAAGTAGATTCAACTGAGAGATATTGCATCTTGAAGTAGAATTTCATGGACCTCATTAAAAACGAAGCGCTGAAATTCGGGAAACCCTCGCCTTATTATGCCAAATACAAGTTTATTGTTCTTCTTTTTCTTCGTATGAGCTAAGTTTTCAAGCCGCCCGAAGGCCTCTGACTTGGCTTAACGACTGCTTGTACTAAGACTAACAGCTGGGAACTACAATTTAATGTATCAACCGACCCACGGTAGCGCCCACATGAAAATACTACTATAAAACGACAGTCTTGTGCATGGTCGCTCATCCAAACACCGTCCGCATCGATCTTTGTTTAGCTTCGATGATCGTGTCAGATCACCTTAGCTAGCCGAGCTACAGGCGCTACGTTTATGGTGTAATAGAAAACAATATATTCAGTAGTAACTATTACTTTGTCTATGGTATTAGTGTTGCCAAGCTACGTCATATACAGTGGAAAATAACAAACATTTTCCCTGTGTAATATTTGTTCAGAAGTACAAGTGTTCCAATATCTAGTATTGTATTGGAACTAGTAATGTACCGAAAGCTGACGCAAATTAATTTCAAATACATAGTTCACTCGTATAATTCTAACTTTGGAATGGAACACCACTGTTCTAAGTTCTGTACCAGCTGACACCGTGTCTAAAGTTCTCAAAATTACTGTAGTAATATCTTCAATAATATCTACAATTGTAACGGTGTTATTGCAAGGATAATGGCAAGAAAAGGGGTTTTTTCCATCATTAAAACAAGAGCCTCTGATTCAAAAAATATATCCTAATAATAATATAAGCGCAAAGGTTTTTACGGATGTTTGTTATTTTTACACATAAAAACTACTAGGTTTTTAAGAAAGTTCACAATGATATACATAGTTTATACATCAGAATAAAACATAAGCTATATTTTTTAGGATGTTGTGTTAATTGTCCAGTTTATGTATTATAAAATAATTTAACGAAATATGGCTGAAGATGATTATTTAAATTTTTCACATGTAACCTTATGACATTTTACATAACTGGCAGCCAACGGCATAAAGCTTAACTCATAGTATGTTTTTTAACCTTATGTTAATTACAAGCTCTTGGTTTCGTCAAGCAATACAATACGAAAAAAACAATTTATACTCTGTATGTAAGTAGAATCATAAAAATAAAACTTATTTAATATGATAATCAAATAACATTAGGTTTTTTTTAAAGTAGAATGTCTACAATGATTGTACATGACTAGTCTACATAATTATCAGTATTCTTGATATTTGTTTTTAAAAATGTCGCAACGTTTGCCAGGTCAACTCGGTCAGAGTAACTTAAAAAAAAATATTCAAGGACAATAATAATCGGCCGCAAAAAACAAACAACCAATTCGTCGAGTTGAAACAATACCAGACAGACAAATAAAAATGTTTCTTTTTTGTATGTTACAAACTGATTTAAATTTAGAACGTCCATAATCAACGGATTTATTGGCACATCAATTTAATATTTTGTACTTTTAAAACCCCTACACGATTGGCAACGGTCGATCCTTTTATTAAGCCTGTCCGTTGTTTACTGAACTCACATTTCTACGATTAAGCACTTTTATGTATTTGACTAACATTAATTGTATCGGATTTGTGTATTGGAAAAAGCCTTTGATCTATTTTGTATCGCATTGGTTTTATGAAACCTTTATATTCTTAGTATTCGACATATAATCGTTCTCTTTTATTAGTTAAGGCAAATACAAATATTGAGATTACTTGCCAGCATTATATTTTCATGTTAAAACAATAGGTAAAACAATCAACTGAGACTCGTTCTCATCAGTCCCAAATTATTCAACTGGCCCTCTTAAAGTTTTCCTACTGGAATTCATACGCCATAAACAAGATTATAGTAATATTGAAAGAAGCTCACGAAGTGCCTCCTTCAAGCCAAGCAAGCGAGACGGCTGAGTGCTCAAATACCGAAGCCATTTCCTGATTTATTTAAAAAAAATTGAAAAAAGAAAACGTTCCTTTTTCAAACTTGATTTAAGCCGCACGAACTCTTACTTCCGTATAATTAAAAAATTCTGACGCCCACTAACGAGCCGCCTTACCCTACTCTATTTGATAGTGGACTTTTGAGTTCCTTTTTTGAAATGAACTTTTTAATTTTTTTCGTTTTTCCCGAGTAAAGACTCGTTTTCGAGTGCCGCGGGCAGATATGGATTGAGACGAGGGTAAAATGTACGTTTATTTTGATCCGCGTTTGCGAATTAAATTAGGGGACAATGAAATTAAATTTATCGTTTTCGGTTGTGGTTTTTTCGTGACCTTTTTGAGAGAGTTATTTTCTCTAAACATTTTCGTTTGTCATTTTGTCCCGTATTATTTTAGCGAAAAAACAAACGCAAAACGTGTTATCTCTTTATATTTTTTGGTAAATAAAATGAGTTATTTGTAACAATATACGGGCTAGGTGATTAATTATTAAGACTGATGTAAACATCAAGTACTATCAAATTAAATTGGTTATTTAGTTAGTTATACCTTATATCTACGATAATAATTATATAATATCACATTTAAAGCTTTGTTGGGTAGATAATTACAGGCTCAAAATAACGTCTCTGAAGTTATTCACGCGTTCAAACTTGTGAAATTGTTTTAGTCGACCGAATACGCGTCCATTTCAAAGGGCTTAGCAAAAAATCATTAGAATGTAAAAACTCGTCGAGGCCTAATTTCGGGATCGTGTCGTGAACAGATTATCCGGGATTCGCTACTCCCTTGGGAGACCATTGTGCTGCCGACCAAGAGTTTTTGACAGATCGTACCTACAGGCCCAGTAAGTAACTTGAACGTATATATCGTACCTATGTTTATATTGTACATACTCAAGTTATGACAGAACATTTTTTTCCGTCTGAAATCTCTGAAAACAAAAACGAGCTACTTGTAAAATTGGCAAAGAACTGTCACATCTCTTTGTTTAAGTTTTTTTGAATGCGCAAACTGCATTTTAGTTACTGTCTTTGTAAAAGTTCTGTTCATAGGCAAACTATATCATTATACACATATCTTTTTGCTTTATCAAACATATGACCAATGATAAAAAACACAGATAACAAGTCAAAAACCAATCGAACACTGTTATATAGTTTTTCGTTATCAAAAAATCTAGGCTTTGTGCTAGTCCTATAATATGTGTTTTACTCTTTACATTGAGGCAGTTGACCATCAGCGCGCATAACCATACGAATTAGCGACACTCTGACCTAAGGTGGAGCATGCATAGTCTGGAATAACTGGCTCTCAAAGAAGCTGTAGGAACACACTGCTTGGTGCCTCATGACGAGTTTTTTCAACTTGAGGGAGGTTGCCTAGGTAGGCGAGCATTAAAAAAATACCCTTATCATCATCATTTTCAGCCCTCTATCGCCCACTACTGAGCATAAGCCTGGCCTCCCTTCGTGTACGCCATTCGTCTCGATCTTGTGCTACCCTCATCCATGTCCTGCCCACGATGTTTCGTATGTCGTCGACCCAACGCGGGAGTGGTCGACAGACACTTCTCCTGCCTGACATTGGTCTCCAGTCCGTTAAGGCCTTACTTAGTCCATCTGCCATCGCTCTGCCTAGCAAATATGCCCTACCACACTGCAAATCTATCTTTTATGGTTTGCGTATTTATCTTATAATGTGAACCAAAATATAGATCCACCTTTTGTCTAATAAGTTTACCTTACTAGTTGCATAGTGACGCGTGGCAAAGTGTATGGAGAAACGAATGATTTTCCGAATTTCCCAAAAGTCATACCACATATTTTTACAAGCAGTATTAAGACGTAAGTATTAAGCCACGGTTAGAAGGTTTAGCATTAGGTACCAGTGTAAGTAAGCATTATGACGTTGTTACTAGAGAATACCCTCGTGCTTAGAATCCTCTCCAGGACTGCGTTTCGATAAGCAGCTTAGCTCAGAATTAGCATACTGATGCACTTTCAAGCTTATAGAGGAGTGAATTTGAAAATAATCTCCATTCGAGTTACGAAACTTTTGTCTGTGTTTCACCGTTCCTCCGTTTTGAGAATCGAAAACTTTTTGTAGATAATCCAATTTTCAGCTCTTAATCAAAGTTAAAAAAACTGATATATCTATTTAAGATGTGTATAGAATTATAAGCATACACGTGAATAAAGGTTTCCATACCATCATCTTACCTATTTTTAATGTTAATACATTATTAAATTTGCTGTGAATGTTAAGAGGGTCTACCAAATGTCGATACAAAGATCGAGTAAAAAAAATGATATAAAGTTACGTTTTTTCTATGGAAGCCTCCCTTAAATATTTATTTTATCTATAACTTTAAGTTTCTAACTGTTGCCTTTACTGATATATAGCAAAAACATACAAAAAACACGTTTATAGTATGAAGACCCAACTTTATATTTTTATCTTCAGTATTTGTTGTTATACTGGCGCAAGAAATATATTACTTGTGTAAACTTCTGTTTTGTAGCTATCACGGTTTTTGAGATACGTCTTGGCGACAGACAGACAAGAGGTGGAGTCTTATTAAAAGGATCCTGTTTTTATTTTTAGTAACGGAACCCAAAAAAAATATCATCTAAAATAACTCCTTAGCTTAGTTACTTCTTTAGTTAGCTATAATTCGTATTTAATCAAAAATCTTTAGTAAGACAAAATCATGACCAAAGTAAATTATTATAAATGTTACAGTAATCCTGCCTATTATATTTTAAGTCCGCCAATAAAATTCATTACGCACATAAAGTCTCCGAAACAAAAGCTGGGGCATCAAGTCGAGCCAGTAAAATAAAATCGATGGCACCCCGATTGGTATAAACCAAGGGAATTGCCTACTAAATCTTATTCCAGAACCGATGTTACTCTTGCTTTACTTACCTACGCACTGCCACTTAACTTGTTAGCTTACTGCCATCCTATAAATTTCATACCAGTGCTTGGTTTGAGCTGAGAGAGAGGCTCTCTTCTTTTGTTATAATACTCGTAAGTTGACAGCCCTAAATATTGGTCAACGAGTGAGTGCAAATAAATGCGCAAATAGTTGTTCATAATACAGAAATAATAAAATAAATAAAATAAATAATAAATCTTTATTCAACTTAGTTTACAGCCGTTCTTATTAACCATTAATACTAACACTAATAATTATTCTTCTTGTTAAAAGCTGATTTAAATTCGGGTCAGCTGTTGCCGAACTAGGCTTTCCAGCCTGTGTTACAGCATACAGACTCCCTAGTTATGTACAATTATTGATACTGGCAGTTAGCTTACATAAGTTCAGAATATTGAATAAAGTTGTATACAAAAATTAAAAAAATTAAATTAAAATATAAAAATTAAGATTTGGATTGTATGTAATATATGTTCCTCAGGTGTGTAGATGTTTGTGTGGTGTGTGTAGTCGCATGTGTGTCTCAGAGGCATCATTGCAAGCAGCAGTCCACCGGCTGGGCTTGCAAGATACCTCCAGTGTGTGAGTGTTTGTGTGTGTTTTAGTGTATGATCGCTTGTGTGCATGTAAACGAGGGTGTGTAGAGATAAATAAATAGTATACAGTACGCTTAGTTATGTAAATAAATCATGTTGTCATCAATAATCATTTGAAAAACTGACTGAAAAAGATGTTGGTCACAATATGTACTCACGTGAAAAGCTATTGTAGTACAGTTAATAACTGCTCTGTTTGCTGATAGTCCAGTGTCTTGAGCCAGTTAGAAATTTTGTGCTTTACTTCAAATTTGGTCAAAGGATAGATATTAAGAATTTTATTTAATTTGTTGTAAAGAAATGGTCCAAGAAAGATTATGAATCTGCCTATGAAGGCGGTGTTAAGTTTGTTGGGCATTTTGCAAATATCATTATTTCGACGTTTTAATTGAGTCTCACTATCATAAAATAATAGCGTATGCTGTTTTAATATGATATTTTCAATAAATAATTGCCGTACACTTAAGACATTGCATTCTCTGTAGAGAAGGGTAGTGTCATAAAGAATGGGGTGACCAGTACCAACTTTTAAAACAGCCCGTTGTGCTCTTTCAATGGGCAACAAATTAGTTTTTGGAACCCCTCCCCACGAAGAAATGCAATACGTTAGAACTGATTGGCCAAGCCCCAAGTATATTTGTCTTACGGTTTCTAAGGAAGCAACTGCTTTTAATTTTTTAAATAAATAAATAAGTTTACGAATGCGTCCGCTTATTTTGTGTATATGATATTTGAAATTTAGATTGTTATCAATGTAGATACCTAGATATTTTATAGAATTAGTTTGCTGTAGAGAGAAATACAGAACTTTATCAGTCCTTAATAACATAATTATGTTAAAGGCAAGTCATACTACAATAATGATTTAATACTTAAAAACATTAGTTAGATTAAATTGAATAAACTTACAAATTTCATTAACTGGTGCTTGAAGAAGGCGCTTTGCAGATAAAAACTTTCTCATTCTCACTTTTTTTAAGTAGCTGTAGTATGTTGAGTGCTTTTTTATTATACATTATGACACTTTTCACACACGGCTGGTTAGCCCTATACAAAACCATATATAGTCTGTATTATGGTTGCTAACACGACTGATATACTACATAGACATACATAAATACATACCGATACATATTTAACACCCAGACTGACAGCCACCAAATTTTATAACAAAGATGTTGGCTATGCCGGGAATCGAACTCGGGACCCTCTAGTTGGTAGTTTGGCATGGTAACCATTACGCCAACGAGGTTTTCAACTACTACTATTATACTTTAAAGCGTTATGGATTAAAATAAATAAACATTTATAATAACAGGTTTCAAGGACCGTACAAAATTTTGTACAATAGCACTGCACCAGAAATACCAAAAGTAGATAAGAGTGTGATTCCGAAAGCAATTTATTATGAGTTTCAGCAGCTACTAAGTTTTGCTGCTGCATATACCCGTTTTATATGCAGTTGCATACACTACTTTATCTTCACTAATGCAATTAATCAAAAAACAAGATTAAAAATTCACGCGTACCATTAAAATCTAACCAATGAGAGCGCAGCTGCGCGCGCAGGGCCAATCAGGAGCGAGCGAGCAATGTTATAATGAGATTTTACGATATCAATGTGGATATTATACCATCATGCTCAAATTGAGTGTTTTGTTGTCTGCGCAATAACAGTAGTCATTATAAGTCAAGTATTGGAAACATAAGTAGAATGTTACTACATTAGTGTAGATAAATTAATTTACATGCCTAATCATTATTTAGAACATCCTAACCATATCTATCTACTTACAGCATCATACTTAAGCTCCCAAAAATTTCAGCAACTATCAAATTACTATCCCCATGCAAACATTCCTTAAACTTAATTTAGGGTACCGCGGGATGTGCGGTGTAAACTTTGCAACAAACGTCTGAAGGCTCGTGGCCTAAGTTAACGGAAAGTAAGCTTTCACTTTAGAGTTTCTCGAGTAACTTTACGAGGAAAGTGACAAAATTACGAGTACGCTCAGTGTGCTGGACTGGATTCAGGGAACTGATTTAAAAAAAGTGGACGAAATTTTTTGAAAAAACTGGTTGACGATTTTGTTTTTTTATTATTTTAAAAATAAGCATAAGATAAAAGAAAAAATGAAATATTTAGTGTAAATTAAATGTAATTAAACTAACGCTTTAATCTGAAACCAAATTAAGATAAGCAAAGGAAACATCAAAACATTTTTAAAAAATTGGTGGGTTCCACCGACAGACTACCACACTACACTCAACTCATACCAACATTTTTTTATATTTTGAAGCTTTATATGCTTATCTTAATTTTGTTCCAGGTCACAGCGGAAGTACATTAAATGTTTTATTTGTTCTACTATCTACGAGTAAAATGTATTTTCAAAAAGTAAACGCCTTAGTAAATAGGTTAGATAAACAAAAGGATTTTAAATATAAAAAAATAGTTTTTTTAAAGCCGTTTTTTTTTCTATACATTTTAGCGAAAAATGATTTGACCTGTTTTGTATAGAATTTAATTTCCTACAAGACACCCAAAAGAGAAAATAAAAAAACCGGAACCCCGCATGCGCCAGTTCAAGATATCAAGCACATTTTTTAGGAATTTTTTGTTTAACAAATAATCATTTTAGACATATTTACTAAAAAAAAAAATTGGAATCAGTCTAATATATATGTAGTATATCAGTTGAGTTAGCAACCATAATACAAACTAGAAATGTTTTTATGTATGAAAAGTCCAGAAATATTTGTTTGTATGGGGCTAACGAGTGTGAAATGTGTCCTAATAAAAAAATAAATAATAAAAATTAATAATCGTTACGCTTATCCTTAAAATTATTATAATTGTATTAAGAGATATTATTTTTAACATTCTGTCAAACGTTATTCTGTCACAGGCTAAACTGTATCATCAACTTTTTACTGTATACGTAAGTGATGGAAATGATAAAACGCCATGGCCAAGTTTGGGAGCAAAGTTAGCTAAGTATTTCCGCCTCACATCGTTTTAAACTTGATATTTTAAGGATTTTAAGAGGAGTGTATTTCTTAGAGTAATGGCGAAAGTTTTAAAAAAAAATGGTTGCCTGTAAAGTCGGTTTTACGGGCGAAGATTTTACGTGACAACGTCTGCCGCGTGCTGCGCGCGCGGCAGACCGATCATAGTTGAGTGGGAGAGAGACGCAAGGCATTCGGCGGGCCTCTCTCTCGTTCGGTGACTCATCGTAACGTTACCGACTTTTTCATAAGTGACTCCCAGCCGCAACCTAATTTAAGACGTTGTCACATCAAAACCATGAACATCGTCTATCTTCAAACTGGCAAACTGAGTTTAGTCTTCGTAGCGTAAAAGTGTTTTAATTCACTTATTAACATATTAGTGGAGTGCCTGGAGCATTCAAAACAGTAAAACCTCGGACTAGAGTTATAGTGAATGAATTAATATGATTGATATGTGATATTGTTTTTATATTTTATATTCTCTATCGTATGAGCTAAGTGTCCATGCTTTAGTGTCAAGAGTTTTCAAGCCGCCCGAAGGCCTCTGACTTGGCTTAACGATTGCTTGTACTAGACTAACAGCCGGGACCTACAATTTAACGTGTTATTTGACCCACGGTAGCACGGCCCAGATGAAACTGCCCCTTTTAAAACGACAGTCTTGTGCTTGGTCACCCATCCAAACACTGTCCGCATCGACCGTTGCTTAGCTTTAATAATCGCGTCGGATCACCTTAGCTAGCTGAGCTACGAGCGCTACAAATGCTGGATGTTGATAATTTAGAACATAGTTGACTTAATATAGTTATAGTTATTAAACAAACGCTGAAACTATGGCTTTAAATAGTATGTGGCATAATGCTTGCAGAACAAAAATGCTTTGCGATACCACTGAACTAAAATAGGCAGTAAGGGTTTTATCCAAAATTTCTCTCGTATACCTTACAAAACGCTTACATTCCTCGTCATCATCATCATCAGCGCAGGGTTTTATGCCTACAATATTATTTTTGGTTTCAATCAATCTTAATGTTTAGTTTAAACAAAATCTTAAAGTCCACGGGTTCGATTCAGATTTGATGGCGTTTAATTTTTTGTCGTTACGTCTGTAGTTCTTCCGACATTAGATTACAGAGCATATTGCTTACGCGAATTACTGAGTTTTTTTAGTGATAAATTTAAATAATTTGGTGCCGTCATGATCTGGACAAATATTATGATATAAACTTGACCACCAAAGCTGAAGACCAGACTATCTGGAAAGAGGGAAGAGAGGCCCAACAATGGGACACATCAGGCTAAAAATAATTATAGCTAGCATCCCGTCCTAAGTTCGCAAGGGCTCTAAAATAATCTGAGTAGCAAAGAGAAACAAAATATAGCCTATAATACTCGGAGATAATAAAAGCTCCCAACGGTGAAAGAATTTCTCAAATCGGTCCAGTAGTTTCGGGGCCTATTTGCGTCAAACAAACAATCAAACTTTTCCTACTTATAATCTTCTTATATATAAAATTTCCGTGTCACAGTGTTTGTTACAGTACTCCTCCGAAACGGCTTGACCGATTTTTACCAAATTTTATATGCGTATTCAGTAGGTCTGAGAATAGGCTACTGTATATTTAGAAATAATTATTAAGGCAAAACAACTTTTGCCGGGTCAGCTAGTATTGTTATAGAAGAACTTACCATGAGCAAAAGCACTCTTACTGTCTTTTCTCGTCCTTACGCACATTAACTGGGCCAATCGCGATAAGCAAAACAATAGATGGTGTTTAGATATATGGCGGAGGGTCTGCGTTATCTTTTATAATAGAAGTTAGCTCTAATCCGTGTGATATCTCTACTTAACTTGCTACAGAGTTTATGGGGTGTAAGATGATGGATCAGTTAAGGGTTTCCCTAACTGGCGTCATTACATAATTATTACAAGTACCTGTCATAGTTTAAAATAAGAAAAAAAAAATGACAAATCTTGTTTCACTACGAAATACAGTTTCATATAGTATAGTGACGCTGGAAGATAAATTATTTAATGAGGTGTTCCTACAAAAAATGTTTTATTTTGCATTGTGTAGTTAAAGATGTGGATAATTTTTGGTACGATATATTGAACTTTTTTTATTTAACGTTAAGATGAAATCTTAATATATATAAATCTCGTGTCACAATGTTTGTCCTCAATGGACTCCTAAACCACTTAACCGTGAGGCAAAACAACGTTTACCGGGTCAGCTAGTAGTATATATAAATTAGATAGAATTCGTGTAAAATAGTTTCAAAGACGTTAACATTAAGACATTAGACATTAACTTCCGTTTCGTTCGAACAAATTAAAAATAAATGTATTCTACAATCTTTACTTAAAATAAATCTAAAAAAAAAAACTAAGACGTGGTTTTGTAATTTCCCCTAGTAAAGTGAAAACAATTTACTATCTCCGCACCCCCTTGACCAACCGACAGGCGGAATAAATAGGGATGATTAATACGCTCTTGTTCTGAATTGCAAACTTGCAACGTATCCTATTTCACGTACGAAATATCCTTCCGGTTTCCGACAACTCTGCGCATGGACACAAATGGTGTCTAATCAAACAAAGTCGCGCTGAGCTATTGTTCCAATTCTACGCTTGAATTTGTTCGAATAATTTTGCTAAAACATATATGTATTTTTTACTCGATGCGTCAAAATATTCGAGTTATTTTTGAGGAATGTTGTGGAATGAAGCTGAATAAATTTTTGGGAACATTCTGGACGATCACCAATACAATTATTCTGCTGTTTGTTAAATTCAGATTCAAATTTTTATTCGCTTAATTAAACAACCTACGCTGCGGCCATAGTTGAGATATTTTTATAAAAGAGCTAATCATATAAATACCTTTGCTATCAAATAATTACATATGTTTCTATACAAAGTATTTATGTATGTATATGTCGCATCTCAGTTGTGTTAGCAACCATAATACAAACTAGGTTTACTATTGGGCTAACCAGACGTGTGTGAAATGTGAAAATTTTATTTTCATAAAAAAAAAAGGTTTGGATTTGGTTTTGATTTGATCTTATTATTACTTATTTTAATCTCACAAATTGAATCACACAAACATCAATATTGAATCGATTTACGGAATTCCTTTTCCACATCCCTAGCATGCGTTTAAACGGTCCATATAAATTAGAATAATCGCGTCGAGGGAGAGAACAAAAATTCTTGCCTTTAATCCACGAGGTCCGTGCATTCCGATCGTGCTTGCCTCTGATCCCAGATATTTAGGCCACTAACAAAATGTTACGAATCTGACAAACCGCATTATTAACAGAGGGAGCTTCAATTTTTATGCGGTATATGGGAAGATACTTTATTTTATAATTTACAATATTTTCAGTTACATTAATATTTACAGTTGAGGCAAAAAAACTAGTTAAAATTTTTATTATTATGGTTAATGGAACGTGACGTTATTTAAACAGTATAACTGACGTTATCAAACTAGATATCAGAGCAGGCCATCACAAATAATAGGATTTTGTTGAGAATGATAAAGCATAAATAGGTATATTAATAAACTTTATCAAAATAAAAATAATAACAGTAGCGCCTGTAGCTCTGCTAGCTAAGGTGATCTGACGTGATCATCACGGTTAAGCAACGGTCGATGCGGACAGTCTTTGGATGGATGACATTGCACAAGACTGGCTTTAAAAAAAAATGGTATATCTGGGTGCTACCGTGGGTCAGATGACACGTTAAATTGTATGTCTCAGCTGTAAATTTTAGTACAAGCAGTCGTTAAGCCTTGTCAGAGGCTTTTGGGCGGCTTGAATACTCGCGTCACCAGAGCTTAGCAACTAAGCTCATACGAAGAAGAAGACTTCAAAAATTTACTTAATTCGCTTTAATTGTTTTTATGTAGCTCAAGCTGAACGAGCTTAGTTTAAAAAAATGGTGTAGTTTTATAAGAACAATAAAATAATTACGTCAAAAGAACTACGTAGTTTTCAGATGCCACACTATTCACTAGAGACGTTCTAACATCGGAATCCCAAGTACAGCAGATTGGCCCTATTTGTTTATAGAGATATAATAATCGGGACAATAGTGGTAGGGACCGAATAGTTTAAGCTATTTGCGGCTAGGCCTGAGACGACGGTCTTTGTATTAGCTATGATTTTGTGAATATTGTTTAATAATGCAGAACTGGGTATCTTATGGCCCGATACATTGATATTAGCTTTAAATTATAGATACTTTGATGATTTAATGTCGATTTGTAGTCCTGAAATCTGAAGAGAATAAAGACTGTATTGCAAAATCAAAGGATACTGTTTAAGCTATTTACTATTGTTTCACTTGTAATGCACATTCAGAAAAAAAACATTCTAATGATATTACGTACTAAGCTAATAAATAGTATTACTTTAACATAAAGTACTAATTACGTCAAGTCTCTAAGAACGTGTCCATTAGCACATTTCTTAATGTCTCTATTAAGTCGAGTAAACTTTGTTAATACTTCGGTATTCTATCGGTTGCATTTCGGCAAGTGTGCGATTACATGAAGTAATTCCCCCCGCCCCCTTTCACTATCGGACGAGCAGGGATACGCCAAGGCGGCATCGGTTTAGTTGAGGTGCCTAAGGCACGCACTAAGCGTTATGCCTCCACCTTTGTTGTCCGAACCGCCAAACTTTGGAACTCCTTGCCGAATTCCCTGTTCCCCAATGACTACAATCTAGTGATTTTCAAGGCGAGAGTGAACCGGTTCCTTCTAGGTAAGCGCGTTTCACCGTAGACCTCAATGTCACTTACCATCAGGTGAATTGTGGTCAAGCGCTATTTAGAGTAAAAAAAAAAATCTATTTTCAGCATTACAACTTGGATTTTGCTATCACTTGTGCTCCACATGAGTCAGTGACATGACGACACAAGGAGCAGCATGCCTTGTCTAGAATGACTGGCTCTCTAGGTGTTTATTATCATATTTTCAACTCAAAGGAGGAAGCTAGTGAGGCGAATACCAGAGTTAGTTTCCAAATTTCTTTATTATTCATAATGATTACATTTAATATAATTAAGCTAGTGTACATAACATATTATTAACCTAGCAAAATTAAGCAATAACATTCGGATACACTTTAGGTGGCTACTGATAAGTTAACCCCTTTAAAAAGTATTTAATTTGTAGATGTAGAATACCAGAGAAAAAGCTCTAACATAGTAAAAACAATGGAATAACTAAGAAAACAAATTAGTTTTACTCTTTCTGGGGTTAAATAAATAAAGCAAAAACAATTCATGGAATGGTAGGAAATCTGAATTATGTACTTTATATCCGCTGTAGAGAGGGAGGAAATACACTACATATTTCAGAGTTCATTTGTTCAATGAAGTATTTCACATTTCCGCAAAGTACGAGTTACGCCCCTTTGAATGATCCAATAATAATAATTATATTTTTTACTAATTATTGTGAGGTTTTCGACAAGCAGTGCGTACACAATTAAGCGACACTCTAGTTTAAGATAGAGCGTGCCTACGATGGAGTATGCCTAGTTTGGACTAACTCGCTCTCAAGGAAGCTGCGAAACACACTGGTTGGTGCCTGGTGGCATTTTTATTTTTATTTTAGGGTGGTTGCTACTCACGCTAGTTTTGGAAAATGTTCTACCACCATGCTATAGACTCTTCGCGATGTTTTACTTCACCGAAAGTTTCAGATCATTGGTTGGGATCGAACCCATGAACTGTAGAGCGTAAGGCGGCAGCATGCTTGAAGAGCTAACATCGCTTCAAAATGCTTCTTTGAATAAACCTAAAAAAATACTAACAGCCACGTTTTTACACCAAAAATGTTTTCTGTGAAAATAGACTTACAGAAAAGGATTCGCTTACGAGTAGGTACAAAAATCAATTCGTATCCCGAAGTAGATACCTAAATCATATAATAATATTGCGCGTAAACCTCATAGTTATTACGGTCATAAAATTAGTGTTCCTCTACTATAGGTAAATTGCGGATCCTTCAGATTTTTATTTTCTCTGCGTCCATTTTATTGGTTCCGCACACTATCCGTCTTCAATTTCGGGCGCGGTTTATGATGGTCGTGAAGATGTTGTGGACGGTTTTGTTTTTAAACAGGTCTTCGATCGATTGTGATAAAGGCCAATATTATAAATACATTGGGCTTATTTTTAGCATTCCGTACCCAATGGGTACCAACGGGACCTGACTTTACTGTGAATCTGTCTGTTCGTTACTCACAAGACTGCATCTTATACACTGTGTTAGCTAGAGAATTTAATATCATAGAAGATGTATTTCTGTTGCCACTATAACAACAAATACTAAATTAAAAATAGAATAAAAATGTAAGGTATTTTGCATTTTTTTCTTGATCTTTATAACGAAGATTATTAGACGCTTTAAATATTCACAAAATATTTAGTTATAGCTATAGCATAGACTAATAAATATAATAGACACTCAACCTCTTCTTGAAAATCGTACGGCGCTACGTGTATCACATGTTATATGCACATCTATTCGTATTTTTTTGAAACGACTTCACTCGGATCACGCAATCTACTATCGAAATACCATTATGCGACTGCAGCGCGTTGCGGAATTTGGCGGCAGCTGCACGCTCGATTTGCAGCGCCATCTAGGTTTCATTGGTAATTATAGCAAACTTTCGCGTCACGCTTTATTGTATGTGAATCAGCAATCCCTTCTAGTATTCTGCTCCCTGGTTATAGGCGCCAGTGAACTAGAATATCTTAGTTATATAAGATAAACCTGTAGCCCCACAGCACAGGATCGAAAGATACTACACAATAACGCATCACACAATGTACATAATTCTTCCACTCATAGCATAATTATTGTACGTACACAACCCCAAAGGAAATAAATAAATATATTTTGTATTTGTATTGTATAGTAAACACATTTTAAGAATAAATACTTGATTAAAATAAATTAGATATTTAACGTGGGCTAATATAACAAAGCTTGGCCACTTAGCTCAAACAAAATTATTTTTTTACTAAATAAAATAATAGAACCACATTTCCATTGTATAAAGTCATCAAGCAATAACGATACATCCGGCCAAAGCCTTTACAAAATGCACTCCATTTTCAGACCACACAATGAAGGTTAATTAAATATTAAAACAGCTTAAAAGTGAAGCACAATGTCCGATAATAGCATGAGGGTAAAATGATGACATGTTTATTAATTCAACTATAATGCTTTTGCAGGCCTTTCACTATACAAGGTACCACTTAACGGTAAACTTTTCAATGATGGCTTAAGTATATCCAGAAGAAACCGATTTTATTAATTAATTTACTTTTACTTTTATTATATAAAATAAAATAGTAATATTACTTTTCAAAATAAATTTTAATATTAAAATAAGACCACAAAAGAAACGAAAATAATTTAGAAGACCATTCCGGACAGAACCTGACGGAAAGGTATCCATAACACTCGTGGCATTGCCGCGTTGTATAGCTATGGATAGTCTTTGCGCCAGGTACAATCCACCCAAGTTCAGGTATAAAATCTTAGCATCAGAACCCCAACAATTTATTTAAAAAATAAATAACAACATTTTATTAAATAGTAGCATATTAGTACGCTTCCTTAGAGAGAGTTTGTACCTTTGGCCGTGGAAGCTCTGGGTTGTTGGAACAGTAAAGAATTTTGTCTTTTAGTACAATTATAACACTTCAAGTGATTTTACATAGCCGGAGTCAAACGCACAAATCGAAATGTAGTTAAGAAAGCGTACGGCAGATTTGGACGAGTCAAAGTCCGCAAATAATTATAAAATTCGCTTCATTTGGCGTATTTGGCGCGTTTTCTTCTGTAAAATGATAAGGTTACCTTTTAAGTTTCTTTCCATTTATACATTTTTTTGCGTTTGGAAAATCGTGAAAATACCAGCTGCGCCATACATATTTCGTCACTGATCAATGACCCTTTTGCGTGGGTCAGTAGATTTTTATTTGTGGTGCGGAATTTTCAAAATGTTTTTTAAAACAAGTGTTATTTCTCCAAACATACTCGTAGTTATCAAATAACATAAATTAAGTAATACAGACAAACCCGCGGTATTTAGTCCATATATAGCAACGATACATTAACCCATGGTCTATTTAATTTTGAGCCACCAATGCCTTACTAACGACGCTATTGTGCCTTAGAGAATACTCAATGATGAAGCCATATGCAATTGAATTGCACAAGTACGTATATTATGCAGGTATAATAATATTGTCTTCTAAAGTTTCAGAAAAAAATGTACAAATTCGAGTAACGTCAAATTTTAATCGAAATAATTTAATGAGGCGCATATCAAATATTGAATTAACAGTTTTACCGGCACTAATATATTTTTAATAAATATGTGCACAGCTAATTAAAATATAGTTTAGTAAACGTCAACACCTTAAGAATATTCATATTCATTTTTGTATAAAGCAGAGTTAACATTAAAAAAACATCATTAAAATTATGGAATATAATATATTTTTTTTCTGATTCATTAGTCCCATTGTTACCAAAGTTAGTATAAAAATTGTGGTAGTTTTTATACGATCATTAAGCTAATTTTCATAAGATTTTTTCAAGAGTTTATTCAATGTCATTATGCCATAAAAATTCGTTTAAGCACAAGAAAACAAAATTAAATATATCGTAAAATCCAATGTTGGTTACATTTTAATACAAAATAATAAATATATATTTTTTTAATTTCACTCTCCTATCGAATCGTAACCGTAACATCTATCTACTTACTTGATGTGCAGGCTCCTTTCCGCAACTAGAAGTCCTTCGGCTTCCACTGTGCGTAGGGTTAAAATTAAAATAACATCTATCTAAAACATGCACTAATCAAACCCAAATCCGTCAAAGTAAACCGCATTAAAATTGGACTATAAATCTTGGAGATAAATGGCAACATTGGTACTTATATGAAACAAACAAACACCCTCTCACACCATACGCATAATGTAGCTTTATATTCACGGATAAATACTAAAAATGTACAGATACATAGAGATACATATTTAGCACATTACCCGTGAGGTTTTTTGAAGCAATTACAACTCAGTGAAGGAAAACATCTTTACTCGGTGATAGAAAACATTGTGAGGAAACCATATCGTGATCATAAAGTACGAGTATTTTCTTAGGCTCACCTGGCTAGCAACCATCCCCAAGCTAAAAAATCTGTCGTTTAACACTTAATGGTCTGGTGTTCCGGTAGCCTCATTAAGAGCCAGTAATTCCTGACTAGGCATGCTCCATCTTAGGCCCGAGTGTCGCTTACTCTTGTAATTACTTGCCCTGCTTATCATATAGCTGTACTATGTAAAATAAGGTTATCGTATCTTAATACAGTAACTGTAATGCACTGCTACTTCAATAACAATATCAAAGTGTCTCAATGAAAAAAAGCGAGAGTGGCTCGGTGGTAATAATGTCGGGTTTTCAATCAGACGGCCCTGGTTCTATCCTGGCCCTACACCAAAGACTTGTTTTTCAAATTATGTGTGGATTGGCACTCGCTTTACAGTGAAGGAAAACATCGTGAGGAAACCGGCATGTTTGAGGACCACAATGTCCGAAAACGTGTGTCATCCGCCAACCCGCACTTGGCCAGCGTGGTGGATTATGGCCTATATCTCTCTCCTCCTGAGAGAAGGCCCCGAGTCCCAGCAGTGGGAACGTATATAGTGGGCTGCTTATGCCTATGCCTCAATGAACCCTCTTATGTAGCAATAAGCCGGTACGGCATTGTTCCTAACAAATATTGGAATGTATGTCAATTACCTACTAGTTCAGGGCGAGTGTAATAATGTGCATACATCAAGACAATAACATTATTCAAATACGAGTATAAGCAAACGGAATCGCCTGAACGAATCAACGCTTGACTAAATTACTGGGGGCATTGCCATTCAACGTGATAATGCTGCCAACACCAGCAAAGACAAAATCAGCTGTAATTAGTTCGTAAAAGCTGTTACTCGTACACAAAGTTTCACGAACTGTGAAAAAAAAAATTGAGTAGCACAATTTTTTGCGAACTTTCTTGATTCGAGGAATTCAAATTGTTTTTCAGCGTCCTTAAAATATTCTGCATTGGTTGTTTGTCATCCAATTCTCACGCGTCAATTGGGCTATGTTTTTTACTAGAATTTCAGTTAAAACGTATTCTTTTCATTGGAAAATAAATCAAAAACCTACGATTCAAAACAAACGCGACGAGCAGTATGTTAAAAAATGTAAAAAAAAATAGTTTAGACCAAACTAACCTGAATAAAATAAATGCTGCCTTGTATTTTACATCAGCTAAAAAAAGGACAGTCAGTCAGTCTTGGACAGTCTACAAGGTGGCATTTTGGTTCAGTTAACCAGCGTGTGATATGTGTCTTAGTATTGATTTGTTTATTTATTATCATATGGTGTCGCTATTTTGTATTTGAATTTTATCATATGTTTTACTTGCAAATCCCAACTACTAAAAAGCAGTGGTGTGTGTTGCTTAGCTACATGAAGTGACTTTTTGCACAAATTAATATGTGTTTTGGTTTATATCTTGAAAAAAATTAAAAATATAACACCATTTTATATTAAAAAAAAACAATTAAACTTATTTGCTGGATAGTTAAACAAACGATAACTTGGTTACTAGAAAATCGAGCCTTAGTTAACAAAAAACATTTGATAAGCATCATATGTAAGTAGGTTTAGTTTATTCTTTTTTAGTTTATTTTTGCATATGTTTGGTACACCTCCTATTATTTATCTGTATTTTTCATACAAAGGTTGCCTGGAAGAAATTGCTACAAGTGATAAGACCACCTATTGTGCAACAAAATTGCTGGATCTGATTTTTTTCTTTTTGCTTATTGTTTTTGGTGTACAATAAATGATTCTTGTATTGTATTGTATACGAACAATACGTGATGTGTATTCGTGCTATGCCAATTTATGGGTAGTAGATACACTGAACTGACACTGTGAGGTTTCATGCCAGTCCCCCGGCGCCTTTTGAAACCGACATTTGGCTCCCGAAGCGGTCGTGCTGTGACTACAACACGGATTTTCATATCCAACTACGCTTGGTCATACCTATGTATGTACATTGTGCATAGTAGGTTTACTCGAGACCAGTTATCAATGTTATTTTCTTTGCTTTTTTTCTTCTGCCTGTTATTGGCGATGCTATGAGCAGAACTATTGCAGAGTGGCTGCAAAGTTATTAATGATCGGAATATAATTTTACTAATATTGTCATGGACTTTATTATGCATCAGAATCTTAATATAGTAACGCTTAGAGCATGTGGTAGGTACGTTAGTTTTTCTTTAAAAAAAAAATCTGTTATCTTTAATAGAGGTATGTCCGTATTAAGAGACGTACTCGTACCAAATGATGTAATAATTAAAATCATATGAATATGCAAATGTATTTTTACATAATATGTCAGGTTTAACACTATATTTATATTTTTTTCTTCCTTGCCTTATCCCACTAGGTGGGGTCGGCACAGCAAATTTTTCTAATCCACTCTCCTCTATCAGCCGTCGTTTCTACACTCACTCCTTTCTCTCTCATGTCCTCATTCACACACTCCATCCATGACTATTTCGTTCGGCCTCTTGCTCTTCTTCCTTGCACTACCATTTCCATGCATCTCCTACTAACATGCATCTCATTTCTACGCAGCACATGCCCATACCACGCTATAGTGTTATTTATATAAAACTATATTTATATAAAATTTGCAGTTAAATATACCTCACTAATAAGTAAAGATATTGATATAAATGATGAACAAATGGTACAAGTACTTATTTTTCGTAATAAATACTGCTGAATGTTTAGGTAAATCTTAATAATATAACTTTACTACAAAAATAAAATACTTAAATTTGGTAGGTTTACAAAAATGTATAAAACCTTGTACTAGCCCAAGTGTAAAATGCCACAGTCCCTGTCAAATTTCCCAGGCTATATTGAGATGCAGCCAGAGTTCCCGTTGGTGCTGCAAATTGCTTCAGTGCCGTAACGCCACTTAGATAAACTGGTCACGGATTGGTTACGTAGCGGTTACCATTGACAATTCTCTGGATACGATACGTATCGGTGCATTGATTTAGTGCATCAATAAAAGTGAATAGAGAAGTGAAGACAATAGATACTCATCTATTGTCTTCACTTCTCTATTCACTCTATTCTACTGCTATTATACTAAAGCGATGACTTAGTGACTTGAGAAATAAGGAAGAAAATAATTTGTTCGAAAAATTAGAATTATTTGAAAAAAAAAACAAATTCATGTCTGGTTGATAGCAAAATTGGTGTACCATATGTAGGGTTGTTCTTTTAAACATATTAAACGACTTAAGGTTTAAAACGATAAACCTGTAAGTAAATTCAAAATTTTACCCATGCCATCATCTTAACCTTAACATCTTAGAATTAATAACACATAGGTACTTATCTAAATAATTAATAATGTACAAGTATATTTAATTAGCTTTAAGTTTTATCATAGACTATTATTACACGCCGGTAGGCAGAATATGGTGAACTTTTTTTCTTTGACCTGTCTGTAATTATACGACATATTTAACTGATTATAAAACAAAACAAATTGGAAAAGAGAGGAAATCGATTACATACATACGTCTGCAAAAAATAACCAACGCAGGCAAAAACAAAAACCAAAATAAGCAACAAAACATTTTTAACGAAATTTCAAACTACTAAGATAAACAACCTGCCATCAACTACAATGTAGTAAAAACGCCATAACATAATAATAATACTCGTAAATTTACACACACAAATTTGCGTACCAACGAGAATTGCCAATTTGCCTCTCGAACTTCGAAACTTACGAAAAGTGTGTTTCGAAAAAAATCTTTACACATCTGTGCTATACACAGAGTGTTGTATAAATTTGATATTATTTTCTATTCATATCATTCCTTATTCTACTTTGTTACATTTTGAGTTTTTGTTGAAACGAAATTACATGCGATAATTTCGTTTCATTGCTAAATTATTGTATTTTTTTTTGTAATTATGTGCATAACATAAATAAGAGACAACTGGTCCATTTGAATTGATCAGCAATGAAAATAACTTTACCAAATATTATGCAATAAAATATTTCTAATATTAGTTCTTTCTGTATTCTGAGATTAGAACATACAGGGTGGACGGACGGAAATGAGATGCTTTGGGACTTTTTTGTAGTATTACGGATTCCTAAAAAGACATTAACACACACTTCGGCCAGAAAACACCCTGTATAAAACATACGTATATCGCCGATCCATTCTCCAAACTCGGTATATTTTATATCTGACGGCTCATTTATTACGGAGCTTCGATTTATTTGCGTATAGAAAATTGGCAGCTTTTATTCGAGTTTTGATATTCGAATATTTTTCGACATTCGATTTTAGATTTAAATTTCGTGTTGAAATGAACTGGGCGACCGTTTGTTGGTTTAACTGTTACAACAAAATTACCAGTTGTTTTGCCAATCCGTTGTCAACATGTGTTAGTTTTATAGAGATAGAAAGCTCTCAAAGCTAAATAAAATGGCATTTATATTTTGAATCTATAATATCTCTCGCTCCCAGTGAGGGAAGGCCTCAATTGTCAATAGTGAAATCATAGAGTGGACTGCTTATGCTAGGTATATACCATATATACCATAGGATTCTTGCATAGGTACTACTACTAGGTAATAATAGTATATATCCTAAGTAATAATAGTCAGGAGAGATATATACATATCCTAAGTAGAAGTACGTTAAAATCTCATGGTCAACCCTCAAAATATTTTTAACATAATGTTTCCAATGTTCTGTAAAACTAGTCCATCAGACACTTAGCTTATTAAGTTTTAAACCTCACGATGGAAAATGTACCCCCTTAACACATTAATTTACTAGCGCTAGAAGTCGGTATTTTTATTAATTAATTATAAATTATTTAGACAGTAAGTCCATTATTACGAATTTTATGAATTATTTTTCCTACTAATATTATAAGTGCGAAATTTTGTGTGTAAGTGCTTATGTTTGTAACTTCTTCACGCCCAAACGCCTAAACCGATTTTACTTAAATTTGTTATAAAAATAGGTTATACCTTGGATTAACACATAGGCTACTTTTTATCCCGAAATCAATTTTGGTTCCTTTGATACGCAAATAACTACAAAAATATGTTACTCCTTCACACTCCAACGATTTTGTTAATTTTTTATGAAGATAGGTAGGACCTTAGATTAACTCATAAGCTACTTTTTATCTTGGATTAACTTATTTTGTTCTGGATTGACGTGGACCGCGGGGCACTGCAGATAGTATTTACATAAAGACTTAAATGTTTAAAGTTTCGTTACGTGTGTAGCTAAACTTCAATCCTATTAATTAACTACTTATTCCATGTCGGCAAAGTGTAAGTCCATCTAAACGCTGAACAGCGCTAAAACCACAGATTATACGACAGTTCTAGGCGAACTTCGCACAATCGCATCGAATGTAGTCGTAGAACATTCTAGAACATTGGAGAACATTCTAGAACAATCGTGTTCGACAAGAGCACCTGCATTTGAGAGCTAGGTCTAAACTTCTTCTATGAACACAGAATTCGATAGTAGAATATAAATTGGGGTGTCATACGTGCTATTCAAAAATTAAGCTCGCTGTGGAATCTACTAGAAACTTATTATCGAGTTAAGTAACTACTCGTATGTTTAATAATTGGCCTAGTGAGACTTGGGCTTTTTCAAGAATGGCATATAAAATATGTATATAAAAAAAAAACAAAATAACACATAAAATATTATTAATCCTTATTTTTTTACGAGAAACAATATCCACATCTTTTATTAATAATGCGATCGAAAAAAAGTAATCAAATATCACATTCGTAGCATGATAGCCTCCTTAAAGTATCATTCCTTTTTTTAGTATTTTTTGTTCTAGAGGTAATAGAATTATATCATGTGTAAAAATTAAAATCCATTCAACTGTCTTAATATCCATCAAGATTTATTAGATACATCCTGGTGATAAACAGACAGCGAAGGCTTAGTATAAATATAAATAGACGGGCTATAAAATAATCTAAGTTGCAAACAAAAGAGAAATAAAATATAGCCTATGTTACTCAGGTGTAATGTAGCTTCCCAATGGTGAAAGAGTTTTTCAAATCGGGCCAGTAGTTTCGGAGCCTTTTCTCATCAAACAAACAAAAAATCAAACTTTTCCTCTTAATATATTGGCATGGAAGTATTTATATAATAATTGTTTTGGACTTACAAAAAAGTTTTGTAAAAATGAAAACCCTAAAAATAAAAACACTATAAATTATAACATATAAATACTTCAAGCTGGAATAGATGCATGTTAATAAAATAATAGTAAAAAAAAACACACGTTTTATAGAAAACCGTAATTTTATCAAATTAGTGTATTGTTACCTTATCGGTCCTCAATAAATCTACAAAGTTTGAACGAAATCTGGCCATTTAAAGTGGGTCAAAATCACGCCCAAAGAAGTCGGTTACAAACAAACATACAGGTGAAGCTAATAGAAAGCGTGTAAAAACTGAACAGTTCAAAGTTTGATTTAGTACGCTTCTCTCAATTTTAGTTAGCACACGAACAAGCCTAATTTCTTGAAGTCGAGCTCTTTCGAAGTTGTTTGAAGGACTCCGTTTACAGAAAATCGAGTTATTTCCATTTGGAAACTTCTGTACATTTATTAAAACTGATGAAGCTCGCATTACAATTCTATGTTACTCATTAGGTCAACATAAATAACATGGGTATGGATAAGAATCGTACGAATATGTTGATTTTTTCCTATATTCAGACGTTTGAATTACAAAATAAACCTGTTAAAAAAATTAAGTTAAGTAAAAAGCGAGCGTGGCTCGGTGGTAATAACGTCTGTTTTTCTATCAGACGGCCCCTGGTTCGATCCCAGCCCTACACCAATGACTTGTTTTTCAAGTTATGTGTGGATTTGCACTCCCTTTACGGTGAAGGAAAACATCGTGAGGAAACCGGCATGTTTGAGGATCACAATATCGGAAGACGTGTGTCATCCGCCAACCCGCATTTGGCCAGCGTGGTGGATTAAGGACTTTATCTCACTCCTAGTGAGAGAAGGCCCCGAGTCTCATCAGTGGGAACGTATAGTGGGCTGCTTATGCTTATGCTAAGTTAAGTAACAAAAATTAAGTTTTTTGATCCCGTTTTATTTTTATATTGATATAGATATATCTGATTGATACTAAAATAAGTATAAATATTCTTAGAGAGGTTCTTTAGACGGCCTTTAATTTATTTTATCGAAACTTTTTTCCATATACGATTTATAGCGAAAAAACGGTAAAATCAAAAATATTCGGCCCTTATCTTCGCCTTAACAATGTTTCCCTTTGTAAGTAAAAGTAAATAAATTAAATAAAAATATACCTTTGGTAAATAAAAAAAAAATTACTAAACCTCACTTACCTTTATATAGCAAGTAGAAGGTCAATTGCCAGCCCATTCATTGTCTGTTCAAATCCAATCCAGTAACCAACCTACACAGATTTGGTGCCGTCATTTTCAACCTTTACCCCGTTATATCTAACCAACCATCCACCCGTACTTTACCCACTGCTACTATCTAACAGCCTGTCCACTGCAGCCCCTGACAAATGATACGTAAACTGAAAGGGCGGAGATAAAATCGGTTATCGTTAAAATAAAAGTTAATCGATTCGACCGGAGCGTGTTACTTTTGCTACGATGGGTCAGTAGGGGTTGTCTGTATATGTATAGATATAGAGATAGAGTTAGATAGCAATATGTATAGTTATCTAACTGACTCAACGTAGAGATGTATAAAATAAATGCAGTTTGGAAACGCTGTACGTTAGTATAATTATATCTATAATACAAAACTGATGAGCATATTTTGAATCCCTAACGCACAAACGACGGGTCTTAGAAGTGTGTTGTATCTTTGTGTGTGTGTGTGTGTGTGTGTGTGTGTGTGTGTGTGTGTGTGTCTGTGTGTGTGTGTGTGTGTGTATGTGTATATGTCTGTTTGCTCTCAAACGGATGAATCAATTTTGACAAAGTTTTTTTGTCCGATAGGTGAGTATATAAGGTTTAGTTACATCAAATTACATCTAGTAATAGATTTCACTAGTTACTGGCATAATAATTGGAAGTTTTATCGGACTATCAATTTAAATTCTGTTTTTGCAGTTTTCATGAGTGTGCGTTAAAATTTTATATTACTTACAGGATACCAATAAAAAAAATACTACAAATAATACAATGAGTTGTATTATTTGTAGTATTGTGTCTATTTCTTTACTGGTGAGTGGTCTATTTCTTAATTATAATTATTAAAATGTACAATTATTTGAATAAGATCTATTATTATTACTCGATTTTATCATAAATACTAATCGAATAATCACACAACAATATGTCAACCCTTAATAATTCGACCCAATCTCATGTCGACAAAGAGCACGTATGTCAGTGAAGGATCTAACACCGCCCGTCTTCACCATTCGACATTTATACTCGTCACTTGAGAGGTAATCGATTATTCGACGCTATCGATTGTGATTTCGCTCGTTCTATTCGATTCCGATTAAATTCCGGAGCGGGGTAGTGTGAATTTCGATTCGCTAGTGTCGTATACTTTTTTCAGTCTGTGCCTTCTTCTTTAATGATATGTTTGCTATCTGCAATGTGTATTCATGAACAAAATTAATAGAGGTGCTTTAGTTACTGGTAATATAAAAAATATGTAGATGCCTATAATAACTTGTACTTTATATCATCTTTTAACGACATACTCTTCTTTAATTTTGTTCTATGGCATTGAATCTAATTTACAACTAACTTTAATCCAAGTTTAACTTGTTCATAGACCATTTTTTCAGGCTTTCAGAAAGTATCTGGATCCTAAATCCCTCAGGCCAACCCTTGAGATCCCTTACACAGATCATATTAAAATTAATCGTTAACTCTAGTTGGGGTAACTAAGTTTACGATAGTTTAAAATTTGTTATTGTATTAAAGCGTGCGGATGACCTTTGCCCAACAGTGGAACATTAAAGGTTAGTTAAAAATCTTTATTATATAACGTGATCAACTTGTTTTAATATTTTATAATTTAATAGCCGTTTTTATTCATGAGAGCACTATAATGTGCTTTTATCAAATTAGTGATAAAACTTTTAGTTTCAGAATAGATGCGAATAGTTAGAGCATTAAAATTTGAATATCAGAAAATTTTGACCGAACGAGCGATACACCTTTGATTCTACTGACCTACATCTGTCTTAGTGTATGTTTAGAATGAATACCAAAGCGACGTCTCACGACATGTAGGTATCTCATAATAATAAGTACAATAAACTAATGTCGGTATAAATAAAACATTAAAAAACCCCAATATTTTTTTTGCGGCGGTATCCTGTGTCAATTTCCATCAAACATAGCAAGAACACTCTCAACTCACACACCTTTCAAACAAAAAATTAATCGCCTGTAATTCGGCTAGAAGGTGATTCGTTTGGAAGCTACCACAGACAAACACACAATACACATTAGATTGATTCAAAATATATTATTTTTTCAAGCTCAATTTTCAAGATATAAAGCTCATTTTCAGGAGGTTTTTATTTGTCTAACAAAGAAGCTTTTTAGACATATTTAACACTCTGAAGATAAAAATGAGGCTCCTTAAGATTACTTACGTTTTCATTGTTAATATATTTTACTAGCAGTAAATCTGTTACAGTTACTATTTTAATATATTTTTTTTCAAACTGTAGTGCTGCCTACATCAAAATATAAAGATTTTTTGTCAAAGTTATCCTTTTTATAATTAGTTTAAGCAAATATGGAACGTACAGAATCGTATTTTTTTCTTAAAATGTACTCGTATAGGTACGTTTGTTAAATTTAATAGAAATGGAAAAACAATTGCTATAGTGCGTTGTATTTAATAGCGTAGAATATTTTACGAGTATTTCAATTCATAAGTTTAATTTATCTAATAGTCTTTTAAGTATTTAAGGAATTCATTTATTCAACAAAAATACACAAAATATGTTTTGAAATGTTGACGGATAACTAATTACTACAAACTCAATATTACTTAAAGTAAATCTAATGTTAAATTAATTAAATTAAATGTATATCTAATCTAAAAAACCAGTGCCAGTGGGAAGAGTACCTAAAATGCCAACCGAGTTGCCTCTTTGCCAGTATTTAAATAATGATTGTAGTGTGACTTGCTTTTAACATACTTGTATGTTATTTATGGCCTATATAACTCGTATGTTATTTTGTGTTTCTGTGGTTAGTAAGATATTAAAATGTGTCAGTTAGGATCTAAATTATCTCCATAAAGATATAACATCGAAATCAGTACAGTGTAAGAGAAACAAATTTTCCCTCTAACATATGTACACTTTTGTGTTTATAATATTAGTGAGAAGCGGGATGTAAAATGTTCACATAATAATATTCCCATGTGTCTGAACAAGACAAAAGTGTAATTTTGATCGAAAAAAATTGCCTCTAGCGTTTAATAAATACTTATAAATCTCCTTTAATCTGTAAAAAAGCTGTCCCGAAGGAAAAATGGAGGTTTCTAAAATTGACCAACGAAATACGACGTTTTAGCACGAAACGCTTTTACACAATGATTTAACAATTCCATGAGAGCTCTTAAATCGTGGTACTGGCATCGTTTAAGTATTCATTAACTTCGATTAATATGTTTACTTCAGTTGTTATGTCCCATACTGTGCTACTCGCATAAATCCGGGACAAAATTATTTTTGTAATTCCTAGTTTTAAACTATACTAGCTGACCCGGCAAACGTTGTTTAACCTCACTTAGGGGTATGAAAAATAGATAGTGTAGCTTATATGACACGTTCGTAGATTTACCATAGCAGCGCCATCTATTGATTACTTACTCAACCCAGTCGAAAGGTATCGACATCTGTTAGAATCATTTGGAGTTAACAGATAATTGTGACTGTTAAATAATAACAGACAATAATTAGCAATAAATTAAAATTGCGACTATAATTTGAGATATAAACTATCCTATCTCTCAAGTTGGATCGAACTGCATATGGTGTGCGAATTTTATTATAATCGGTTAAGTGGTTTAGGAGTCCATTGAGGACAAACATTGTGACACGAGATTTATATATATTAAGATTAATGCTAAGTTTAATCAAAATCCGTACAGCTGTTTGAACGAAAATATGCACTTACAAACAAATTTCCGCTTACAAAATATTACTAGTGGCACTTCGTAGTATTACCCGCATTAATGTGGCATAAAAAGCCTGTGTGCTATCTACATTATAAGGTATCTCCAATACCAAATATATCCGAATCGGTTGAGCCGTTTGAGCCGGTTAGCCTAATACTAACCATTTCTAGTTTGTAATTTGACTTGTAAGTTTGGTGTTATCAATAAATGATTTGTATTTGTAATATGGTTTCTAACACAACTGATATACGAGTATGTACATACATCAATATTTATATAGTGGCATGGGATTTCGGATTGAGTTACTACTAGCCTAAGTACTTATTTTTTTATCTGCTACCAATCACGAGGAAAATAAATTTATCTAAAAAAATTCAAGTTAAAATCCAACTTGAAAGACATCTGTAGGTTTCACATTCAGAAAGTCAGGACGACGGACCGCTAAAAGCCTTCCAAAATATTTGGCCTTTTTTCGTCATCTTGATACGCCAGAAATGCCGTTCCTAAAAAAAGGCCAGACATTGTGAATCACAGGCAAAAAATATTGCCCTATCAGATTGATGGGCCGAAATGTTTAGGCTGTCGTCAGTTGTCTTCTTATCTATCATTTTACTCGGCTGCTTGCATACAAAAAGACAAGTTTACTGGAAACGCCGGACAAAAGAGTGTTATGATAAATTATTTTGCTCGACGTGTCATGGTGTTGGTCAACTGTCATGTATTTACTTCCCAGTAGTGGTTTGTCAACGGGCTCACAAAAAATTTATATCACTGTTTGGTGTATGTGAATTACAAAACCAGGGACTCGTTAACTTGTTTGTAACAACGAAGCGAACTTAAGGATCCCTAAAAAGGTAGTAAGATCCCTAATAAGGGGGCTCTCATACAACAATGGTACGGAACCCTTCATGCGCGAGTCCAACTCGCACTTGGCTATTTTTGTTTTTCATTTGTGTATCTATATAATGTCAAAAGTATTACAAAAAGAAACGTAAACCTAATAGATAGATAGATTAAGAGTGTTCATTGGCGATTGGAGAAAAACTCGTAATTTACCATTTTTCACGTGTCGTTCTATCCTAGCTGAGTAGATCTGATCCTACCGTATGTTTTTCTGCCATTTCCGACCACTCTTGAGAAATTCTTCTACCACTTCGGGAATAAATGAAACGATGGAAATGTTTACTTTCTATGGGCAATATTAGTTTCTTTTCATTGATGGGAAAGCCATCGAGGGGGATGAAGGGACCATTCTATTTGGCCGTAGCGAGAAAAGGAAACGATTTTCGTAATGCACATATGTATGTGTATAAGTAGTTTACTTGTTGTGTTAAGTGAAAAGAATAACGAAGTTCTTTTTTTGGATTTTTAAGTTACGTGAGAAAGGGAGTTATGTTTTACTCGTGTTCTTTTGTCAGGTGTCCAGAAAAAAATGCTTCGACTTGTCCAATTATTTTTATGGATAAGTTATTTATCGTTTTAGGCAAGTAAGTTATTAACTTGCTTTAACCGATTAAATAGCTACCTATTATTTTTTGTACCCATATCAAGTTGTTTCGACTTGTAATCAACAAGTCGAAACAACAAGTTTGAATTATTTTGATTGGTTGAAATTATAACTTTTCTTAACAGATTTAATAGTAACCTATTATTTTATTATTCAGTGTACCTATTGACTTGTACATAAATATCTCTTTTTAGTGATTAATAGTTTTTTTATATAGAATACATAGATTATTAACAGAATAAATGATTAAATTTGAAATAATATGGTTGAAATAGTGTCCAGTTAGTTTGTAGCCTTTATGTTAAGCTTAAAATGGTGAAGAAACTCTTAATTCATAATTCATTTATTCAATAAAAAATACAAAAAAATATTTTTTTAATTTCATATATTCACATCACAAAGGCACCGTCAATCGCACAACTATGTTGGTAGCACTGTCCTCATAAAAGTGTATTTTTTGTTATAAAATTTAATAATATTTCCTTTTATGCGACTTAACTAGACCATTTTAAGTTTACGTTAAGTGATAACTATGCATTAATTTTAGTACGAATGGTGTAAAATCTGAGAAGAATTTAGTATGACGCTCGTATAGCCTCAACCGCGGATCGTAGCTAGTATAACAAAATAAGTACGAAGTTCTAGTAAGGTAAAATATACACTTATGTATGTAAGTACTCCTCTCCAAATACCTAGATAACAAGGGTCTATAACGGCTTGATCGAAAAATTACTTCCTATTATTCTTGCCAAGTAAGTCAAACCTTTTGTTCTATTTCAAACCATTAGGAAGCTATTATCTTTGCTACAATTTCAGCAGTTTACGAATTGAAATCGTTTACACTTTTGAAGAAGATTTTACTAGATATGCCACGCTTCTACACCTTCAAGAAAGAGTTGCTTAGAAACAAATACAAAATAAAGATGTACTTAAAACATTCTTTGCATTTAAATTTTGAATATATAATAACCGTTTTTATATGAGATTACATTCAAAGTGTCAATTATACCCAAACAAAGAATTAAATTTTACTCAATACTTTTTTCGAGTAACTTATTAAAATCTTAATACTAAAATTGTATTCATCTTAAGAGTGCATCGATGCAAAAGTAGTTTTAAACCATCTTAGTAAAAAGAAGGAGGTTTTCCATCCAACTGTGTGTCTTTTTATGTTTGTTACTACATAGACCGTCAATCAAGAATTCATTTAGATTTTTTTTTATTTATTGGTAAGCTCTCCAACGTCCCGCATATTTGTATCACAATTGGTTCAGTATTTCTTTAGTTGATGTTCAGAAGATTTTTTTTATTATTCACTTATTTCACTAAATGAACTAGATATTACAAACATAAGAGTCATGCAAATAAATTTTGGATACTTAAAAATTTATTAAATTTTCATTTTTTTAGGCTAAATACACTTATCAAATCAATGCTTCAACTTAAAAAAACAGAGAAACTTATCTGACATGTCAGATCTGTCTGTGCAAAATAGTTTCAGTTAAAAAAGCGTTATTAAGAAAAATATAACAATTCTTAAATCCCACATAAATGCCATATCTAGTGTATATTTAATCTAGGTTCGAACCCTTCAACCGAATCGAGAATCAATGACAGCTGGATTGTCCAAAACTTTTGTAATATCGTCACGAAATGTTCTGCTAAGAACATCCCAATGGTTAAAGTTGAGTCAGACAGTAAAGTTGGAGAGCTAATGGCTAACCGATATGTATCTGAAGTGTGTGACGAATTGCGGGTGGATATAATACTTCACGTGTAGACATATTAAGTTAATTTTAAATATATAGTTATATAAGGAAAAAAATTAGATTAAGTGCAAGTCAGACTTAACCACGAAGGGTTCCGTACCATTATATAAAAAACTGAATAATTCACGCATTTTGATTTTAATTTCGTTTTAGTAGTTATTATAGCATCCATTTGTAAGGTTTCTCTTTTTCTCATTCGATTTAATTTACTCGATTTAGTCCTTTATTCGATTATTAGTTTTAAGCGCGGCAATACTGTTATTATTTTAATGTCATTTTTTGTAATAATTTTCGTGTAAATTTTTTTTTTCAATTTTCAACATAGCTAAGAACACTCTCAACTTAGACACGAACAAAAAAGACTAAAACAAAATCGTTTCAGCCGTTTCAGAGGTACGATGACGCAGCCAGAATCAAACATACTGAGAAAGCGACAGAGAGTGAAAGAGATAGAGACATCAAACTAAACACTCCGTCGTTTCTGCGTCGGGTCTGCTAATAAAACATTAGGTTGTTCTTGTGACAAAAGATTCAAAGCTACCTGTCAATGCAGAACAAATAGTCAGCGCTTAGAATTAGAATTATGATAATGGCCTTACAAACGACAAGAGAATAAGTCACCGTATCCCGTCTTACATCTAACACAAAGCGAGTGACATAATGAGTGTTTGTAATCTCTTAAGTTTTATCTCGAGTGAATAGCGTTTCTCCAGACAGTATAAATTGTTAATGGTCTCAAACATGGACGTACCTACCCAGCGGTTAAATAGGGGAGGCCAAATTTTTTTTATTTTTTTTTTGGGTACGGATCTCTAGTAATTACGAGTATCTATAGATACATTGTTGTTGTATCAACTAACTGTGCTTTGCGATGATACTCGCACGTAATCTACTTAAGTGTATTATATTAAATAGTTCAGATCAAAAGTATAAATAACTCACGATATCTTTTTAAACTTATAGTGGGCTCGAGGCTTTCTCTCACGAGGAGAGAGATAAAGGCTATTTATTATCCACCACGCTGGCCACTTGCGGGTCTGGCGGGTGACATACGTCTTCGGATATTATTGATATTATGTATGAGGAAACTGAGAAAAATATAACATGACGGTTTACTCACGATGTTTTCATTCACTGTAAAGCGAGTGTGTGGCCATGGTCTCTAAATGTAAGCTACTAACAGACGTTTCCTCACCGAGCTACAATTGGCTAATAATATGTGTGGGGCAAACGCCCCATCTTGCCCCACTAAAGATGCGCCTAAGGTCTCAAAATGTAAGCTACAGTCAGACGTTTCCCCACCGAGTTACAATTGCCATATGTGTAGGGTAAACGCCTCATCTTGCCCCACTGAAAAAGACCGCCTACGGTCTCAAAATGTAAGCTACAGACGTTTCCCCACCGAGAGCTACACTTACTTTATCATGTGTGTGAGGCAAACGCCCCATCTTGCCCCACTGAAGATGCGGCCATGATCTCTAAATGTTAGCTACAAACAGACATTTCCCCACCAAACTACATTGTCCTCATAATGTGTGTGGGGCAAATACCCCATCTTGCCCTACTGAAGATGCGCCATGGTCTCTAAATGTAAACTACAAACATACGTTTCCTCACCGAGCTACACTTGCCTCATAATATGTGTGGGGCAAGTACCCCATCTTGCCCCACTGAAAATGCGGCCATGATCTCTATATGTAAGCTACAGTCAGACGTTTCCCCACCAAGCTACACTTGCCTTATAAAATGTGTGGGGCAAACGCCCCATCTTGCCCCACTAAAGATGCGCCTAAGGTCTCAAAATGTAAGCTACAGTCGTTTAACCACCGAGATTTACTTGCCTTATAATATGAGTGGGGCAAATGCCCCATCTTGCCCCACTGAAAATGCGGCCATGGCCTCTAAATGTTAGCTACAGACAAATGGATGGTTTCAGCGTGTCAGCGCGGGTTTGAATTATTTAATAGACGGTTTGGAATTGAGAGCGATTTGTTTATCCGCCTCAAATGGGCTTAAAATGCTTGAATTTTATATGAAATGTATTTTTTGAAGTTTTGAATTTTTTAGCTTTTATTTTGAGTTTTCGTGACTAATATTTAAAATGCAAAAACCACTTCACATACTAGCAAACAATGGTTAGCTTTTATTTTGTTTATTATTATCACACACAGAATACATATTACAATTAAATATTTTACCTAAAAAACTTGAGTTTATCAAAGGTAAAAAGTTCTCACTACTTTATACATATAACAAATAAAAGACACGTTTTAAAAAAAACATTGGGATTGTCGTTTGTTTAAAAATCATCATTGAACTAGTTGAATTGAATGATGAACATAAATTCATCCACCTACGATCTATCTATCCACCATTTTTACGGTTCAAACTTGTTTAGTAAACGAAAAACTATACGGTGTTAGTTCATTTTGTAACTTCTTTTTTTTTGTCGTATGAGCTAAGTAGCCATGCTCTGGTGTTGAGAGTTTTCAAGCCTCCTGAAGACCTCTGACATGGCTTAACTGCCATCTACTTGTACTAATACTAACAGGCAGGACCTAAAATTTAACGTGTCATCCGTCCCATGGTTGTATAACTAAAAAATGGTTCAATCTGAATCGACTTTAATATACGAGTTAACAAGCTTACTCGTTGAGAACATATCTAATCAAATAAGTTCAATTAATTTAATAAATATTTGAACACTCTTGAATAGCCTTTAACAAATTCAGCCTTGAACAAAAGAGGCCCGTTGACGTCAAACAATCAAAATTCAGATCAAAACACAAACAGAGTCTGACCTAGACTAGACTAATTCATTAGTCCATGTCAATGCCAAGCGTCGATGCCGCAACATCGCGACCGAATTCCGGCAACCTTGACATCTGAACTCCGAATGAAATCGGTATGAAAACGGTATTAAATATTTATGTGTGACATCCGATGCAGAGATACCGCGAGGGAGCGCGGCTGTGATAAAAATAGTAGCGGTGACGCAGTAACCCCTAGGGTGACCTTTATTAGTGACATTTTACACGGGACATCAATTATGCTTTCATTAATTTGTATTTTTATTTCTCTTTACCGTTACAGATTTGACCAGCAGGACGCATAACCTTTTTTTTCTAATTCATGAACTAAAAAAAAAGGTTTAGTCTAAGGTAGAACATGCCTAGTCTGGAAAAACTGGCTCTCAAGAAGGCTACCGGAACACATCATTAGGTTCTTAGTGACAGATTTATCAACTTGTGGGTGGTTGCCTTTCAGACGAGCACTAGAAAATGCCTCCTACCATACTATAGTTTCCTCACAATGTTTTTCTTCACCTAAAACTCGAGCTCATTGGCGGAGATTGACCCATGACCTTCACGACGTGAAGCAGCCGCACGCCAGACTGGGTTGTCATCGTTTATTTACCTGATACACGGCTGTGTGTTGAGACTACGTGTTATGTTTGAAATTCAAGTGATAATTTAGACATTATTATTATTTGCTTGCACGAAACAAACGGTCATACTTACTTAAAGTAAGTTTGACCGTTTGTTTCGTGTAAATATATAATATGCCTTACGATAACAGTTTGCAAAGTACAATATGATTATTATTATCGTAAGCAATGCACGATGGAATTAATCTTCACTTATTAGTACTACTAGGCTACAATAATTTATGTTCGACCAGATAATTTCGTGCATCAAACAATATATCAATTTGTCTAAGAGTAGCCCAGTTGAACTTTTAGATATCCATTGCTTACAAGAAAAGGTTTTGAAAATGCTCTGAACTTGGTATTTTACATCATACACAAAGGTATTTAATGTCAAAAAAAACAAAGTATATTGCTTCTAAACTTAACTACGAGGTTACTCTGAGAGAAACCGCACGTCTAATTTTTGATCCTAGAAACTATCTAGTTAATATAACAAAGTTAAGTTAACAAACAACTTAAACCAGCAAACGTGTCTTGGTAAAACAAAACGGTTGGTAACCCTATCCACGTGGCTATAACTTTGATGTATTGCATTTTATTGACGGGAGCAACTGGCAAGGTAGTAAAATATACCTCTTCCGATTTCACCATGAATAAATCGTTGTTTCAGGTTGATAGAACAAAGAACCATCGTCACGCACTTCCACAAGTGTTTGTTTACTTTTCTCTCCCTCTCTTTATAGTAAACTTTATCACCAAACAAGGGCACTTACTTAGCATTGTGTCTGTGGTTGTCAGAATAATAAAGCTGAACAAACAATACCATGTCAAACCACAGTAAATTTTAACGTTATAAGTGAGGTGATACACGATGGTTTAAAAGAATGTTTTGATGAAGATAAGAATAAAGTAAGAAAGTAAGAAAAAAAAAGAGTAGAATGTCATAAGAATACGTGATCAAAAAAAACAATAAAAAAAAAATTGTATATGTGTAAACTAATTCATACCATATTCATGGTATATAATAATTATATTTTAATTTTATATTTTTTTTAAAGTGAATGTAAAATTACCTATAACGTGAATTTTAAGACGATTCATATCATGTTTGGTTTCAATATTCTTGTAATTATTTCTGGACTGGTTCGACCGACACCTTATCACAGCACTTAGTTCTTTAGAATAGCTAATTAACCCATTAACCAATCACTTATCAAACATATCCTGAGACATCCATAAGCTTTCCTAGGACAGCTAAACCCACTTAAACACCCAAAAAAAAAATATCTGAGACATCCATAAAAACTTTAAGTCCATGTCGCAATATGCCGCGTCACAGCCTATTAATATTAAAACTAAGAATCTTCTCAAATATCCAGAAGGCAAAAGCTGAAACCGCGTCCAGTTTGTACTGTGACTCCAAGGTTCCATTACTTAAATTGTGTACTGTTTGTATTCAGGCGTAATATTTCTGTTTCAATTTGAAATATTCTGTTTACATTCCATTTTCATTTCACTTATAGCAATACTCAGAGTTGACTTTTGAACCGGGTCGGGTATCATATTTGCGGTCGCGCTTTTATGTAAGTTTAGGTTTCAGACTTAATATATTGTTATGAACCCAAACAGTAAAGCTAAACATAAGTTATGAGATAGATGACAAAACTAAATATTTAGTGTACTTCCGCTGTGATCCAAAATCCAACTTAAGACAAGTAAAGGCAAGTTGACTTGTCGTTCGAAGAGTCAGCATCCCCTGATAATGCCTTGTGGTTAGGCGAAACACGTGTAGAGTTAAGAATTTCCGAATTGTGATAGGTAACGTTAATCTTAATTAATCTTAGTTAATTGATCTTAGTTAATTAATCTTAGTTAATTAAGCTTGGTTAATTGATCTTAGTTGATTTTTCCTTTGCTTGTCTTAAGTTGGATTTTGGATCACAGCGGAAGTACACTAAATATTTAATTTTGTCATCTATTTACAATGGATTTCCGCAAAGTAACGCCTGAGTCAATAAGTTAAGTTATGAGATGTTTTAAAGCTTTCCAAATAAAGGTTTTCTTTCTATTCTTTACTAGCAGAGGAACCTTTTTTGGTAATTTAACACAATTTATTTGCATAGATCTTTTACTTAAACATGTACATATGTACATACATAATTATTTGTAATAGTACGGACAAGAAAGCCTGGCCGTAAAAAAGAGACATAAAATTTGTTTCCTTTCCAAAAATCAATAGATCCGAAAGAGTCCTTTTAGATAACATGTTATATCCAAGGTCGCAGCATTTCAAATAACATATTATTTAATATTAATTTCTGATCACTAATAGTTTAAGACTACTCATATCTTTTTTAAATATTCACATGGTATTTTTAGTGCTCGTTTGGATAGCAACCACCCTTAAGATAAAACATCTGTCTCCTAGCACCTAACAGTGTGTTCTAACATCCTTTTTGAGGGCCAGTGATTCCAGACTAGAGCATGCTCCACCTTAACCCAGAGTGTCACTAATTCGTGTGATTATGTTCTCTGCTGGTCAAATGTCTAGCTGTAATGGGTCAAAGAAAAGTTGTCGTCGAAACGTCAAAAGTGTCAACACGTACTCCAACATAAATAAAGTGAAAATATAGGATAAGCCTTATAATCTAGCGATTGTCTGTGTTATAACGTAAAGTGAAATATAAACAGTGATTTCTAGATAATTATCTAAAAAAAAAAAAAACGTTTTATGTGCAAAAAGTGCAAATATACATCACGGCTCCATAGCCATTGACAAGTTGCGGTAGAACTACCCTACATCCTACCTTGTACACATTTGTTGCGAGGCATTCCGATTTGTTTACATTAATTTGTAATAAAATACCGTATTCACCATGGAAGAAATAACGCAAATTGTAAAGAATATAAAAGAAGATATAAAACAGGACATTAACGGTATGGCAGATAGTATAATAAAACGTATTAACAGCAAAATAGAAGAAAAATTTGATTTACTGGAAATTCGAAATTTAGAAATCACAAAGAAAATAGATTATCAAGAATCGCGAATAGATGAGATTGAAAAGGAAATAAGAAGAAAAAATGTTGTACTATTTGGAGTTAAAGAAGATACAGGTAACAATAACTACAAATGTTTGGAAAATAAAGTGATCAAAATTTTGAAGGATTTTATAAACATTGAATGTCAATCCCAAGAAATATCACATATAAGAAGATTAGGAAAGAAAACAACCGAAAAAGTCAGACCAATTTTAATATAATTTAAATGTATGGCTGCAAAAATCGAAATTTTGAAGAGAAGAAGGGCTCTGGAGAATACTAACTACTACATAATGGAAGATTACTCTCCAAAAGTGTTGTCCAAGAGAAAAGAATTGAGAGATGAGCTAGCAAAACTTAAAGAGGAAGGAAAGAATGTGGCGTTGAGGTACGACAAGATTGTGATTTTAGAAAAAGATTTCCAAGCTAACAAAAGAAAACTGTCACAATCTCCTGAGCAAAATAACAAGAAACAAAACCTCCGTAAAAAACAGTCAAAGCAGCCAATAGGTTCTTCCAACAACCTAAATTTGTATGTATCACGCTCATCTCGACAAAATATGTCACCGTCGACGGCAACCCAAGCTCATACCACATAATATACATAAAAACCAACCAACATAAAACAATGTGCAGAAACCTCCTCCAAGACGGCTGGTCCCCGCGGAGGAGTAGACCAATACCTCTCAGACAAGCAACAAACAAACAATTTATTTAATATAATATATTATAGGAGTAAAAAACGTGGTTCATAACAATTTTACAAAAAAATAATATAATATACTGATACTTCTATTGTCTGGGAGAGGCCTTCGCCGCTAAGGCGACTATTACTTGGCATATTAGAATGTAATAAATCGATATTATAATATTAAATTTAACTACTGTTATCTAACAACTTAAAATCAAAGTTTTCTAACAAATCTTGTAAATTTGCATATATACAAAATATTAATTTAATTGTCTTCTTAATCTGTAATCTTTTAGATGTGAGAATAATTGTGTCTAGTATTATATAATGTACCTACTTAATTACTCAGAAAATTCAATAGATGTAAGTATCGATTGTTGTATGAGAAATATTGAAGTAGTAGAAATAAAGGCTAATTTTTTTATTTTTTTTTTTAATGGGTCAAAGAACAACAAATCTTTAAAAAAACTAAGGCAAAAATGCAGATTAACATCGAAAACATGAAACACCCATTCACAAACTATTATCGCTATCACAATCTGAGTGGGAATTACAGCAGTCCCATTAAACTGTGTAGTGCTGCCGTTCGAATCAAAATCTAATTGGCAATCAGTTTGCCAGATTAGTACACTCGTAAAGTAAACGAAGCGTTGATGCATGAATTTCACGGATTTCGGAATTTTTGTCAGTTATTTTCATATTAGGACACATTCACACACGGCTGGTTAGCCCCGTACTGAACCATTTCTAGCTCGTATTATGGTTGCTAACACAGCTGATATACTATATATACATACATACATATTATATATAAATACATATTTAACACCCAGACCCACAGCCAACAAATTTACTTTGTGCTTAAGCACAAAGATGTTGACCGGGCCGGGAATCGAACCCGGAACCTTCTGATTAGCAGACCGGCATGGTAAGCTTTACGCCAACGAGGTCGTCAATTTACATTTAGTTTAAGCAAAACATCATGATATGACACACCCTTAGTAGTATTCAGAAAGAAATTACACGCTCTTTTATTCCCAAATAATTGGTTTGTTATATTCAGATATAAATGATATTAAAGTTCATATACGTCTAAAATGTATTAAACTAAACATAAAAAAAGATCTGAAGATCTAGACTACATCTACGCTAAAATATATATACGAAGCGTAGCACCGTAGCAATGGCGTAGCATTTTCGTAGCACGGCTACGATGAGCTTTGTGTAGCATTATCAAATTCTTAAAGTAAGTAAAACATTTGAAAGTTCTTTTCCTTCTTACACTCATCTGGTTTTGCAAGTAGCGTTACTCGGTGGTAATGACGTCTACTTTTCAATCAGACGGCCCCTGGTTCGATCCCGACCCTACACCAATGACTTGTTTTTTAAGTTATGTATGTGTGTTCCGCACAGATTTTGTTGAGGAAACCGGCATGTTTGAGGACCACAATATCCAAAAACGTGTGTCATCTGCCAACCCGCGCTTGGCTAGCGTAGTGGATTATGGCCTATCTCTCTCCTCATGAGAGAAGGCCCCGAATCCCATCAGTAGGAACGTATAGTGGGCTGCTTATGATGAGTATTATTGTAAGTTTTTTGTATTTATATGGCTAAACCTGTATCTTAACCTTATCTGTAAGTAAATAAAAAAAAATTAACCTGACCTCTGAATAGAGTTCTTTTGAAATCGTAGACGTAAATATAATTTAGTAAAACCATTAGGTACAAGTTAACGAAGAAATATCATTCATCTTACTTCAAAGCAAATTAACATCGTGCCGACATTGTCTGAAAAAATCCTTTTGTAAGGCGCCCAGATAACGAGCATTCTATCAGCGGAACGGAAACAATGATGAAGTCGGAAAGAGAAAAAAGATATAATCAGCCGTGAGATAGAAGAGATCGATAACTTTGGATAGGTATTCAGTGTAATCAAAGAGCAAAGATCTGGACTAATCCAGGATTGAATATCTTCTTATTTAATGTGTCGAAGAGAACATTCAGCGACCGTAACAGAGGCAGAGGTTGATAATATTATATTCCGCCAAAACACGTTTTAGATATAAGGCTGTTTTGTTTTCGTTTTGAGGGAAATACACTCACACACTTTTTTTCTAGTGTAAAATGTAAAAAATGAGTCATTCCATCATATAGGTAGGTAGGTAGATATACCTACATGTCATTTAATATATGTGAGTCATGCCATCACACAGTCATATACTGTTTGTAAAGTAGGGAAGGTATTGTAAGGTAGGGAAAAACATTATTAATTTTATTGACATTATAGATGTTAGCACGTTTAGTTTTTCTTACAGTTTTTGAAACGATAATACTTTAAAAAGTTACAATATTCGTTTGCTTACATCAATTATTCTTTACAACAAAATATTTTCTTATAAATGTCACTGTGTAAGTCTATATATACTGTGTGTATATGTGTCTGTTTGTGTGTATTTTTTTGTCTGTAGCATCGCAGTTCCATTTTTTTTTGTTTAAAGGTATACTAGTCGAGAGTGTTCTTAGCTATTTGATAAAAATGAACCTACAATAGCCGCCACCACAAAAAGACGTATATTTTTTTTAATTCAACTTTAGTATGAGTATGAAATAACAAAGCTTGGTAAGTTCAACACATACGAGTATAGGTACTGTGATAAATTTTATATGTTTAGTCTGAAGTTTTTTAAATTTTTGAATTAGACTTGTTATAAAGACTCCATAGGGGGAGTAGAACTTCAAATCACATTTTCTTTAATGCTAAAATAACTTCCACGCCAAGAAACAAAACTTGCTTCGTCCATAAATTAAAGCAAATGTTGAATTCCAAACAATAAACTGTCAAGAACATGCACCTAAAAGTTTTGTTTCGTGCCGCAAAAACGGGAACAACTTTGGCGAAAATAAACCAAAAATCCGGTCGAAACTTCGGAACACATTTTTTCGTTTATTTCTCATCAACCTGAATATTTGTCTTTTTTGATGGATTAAGTATTAGAGACTTTTTGTGTCTTCTTTGCGATAAAATCCAATTGGTTTATTGGTTTCAAGCCAAATGTAGATTTTTGAATGGACAGCGGCAACGTTTTAATAATAATTTTATAGAGCTTCCAAATTCTTCTTCTTCGTATGAACTAAGTGGCCAAGCTATGGTATCGAGAATTTTTAGGGCGCCTTAAGGCCTGTGGCTCGGCTTAGAGCTTTAATAATTTATCAACATCTGATATTTTTCTTTAAAAGGAACATTAAAATAGTAAATGCAAAAGATTAACAATTTTAAATAAATAGCAATATGATTTTAACCACACTTTTGCCCATAGTTTTAAGTTCCATACTAAACAAACCATTTCTAATTTGCAAAAAAGCACAATTTTATTTTGGTGATTTTTTCATTTCCCATTTTATTTTGGCGATTTTTTTCATTTCCCAGTTAACCCCACTGAACCATTTCTAGTTCGTATTATGGTTGCTAACACAACTGATATAATACATATACATACATACATATTTTATATAGATACATATTTAACACCCAGACCGGCAGCCAACAAATTTAGCTCAGCACTAAGATGTTGGAAGTGCCGGGAATCGAACCCGGAACCTTCTGATTGGCAGTCCGTGTAGTAACCATTACGTCAACGAGGTCATCCAAAGCATAGGTGAAATTTCATTAACAAATTGCGCTACATTCCGTACAGTTCAACTTCAAACAAGCAGACAGTGTGACAGATAAGCCTTCAAAGGCTGCATTTCCATTATGCGCTTCAATATCAAGCTCAGAATTTCTAAGATATCAGATATTAATGTCTGTAATGGATAGTAAACGGTTAATGGTAAACGAAAAGCGGAACACTTTTAATTTGGATAATTTGATATGTTGTTGACATATGTATTTTTTTTATATTATATAGGTAACTGCTGACGCGGCAAACGTTGTTTTGCCTCACTTAGGGGTATGAAAAATAGTTAGTGTAGCTTATATGACACGTTCGTAGAATTACCATTAAATTAATTAGCATTTTATTTAAAAATTTTAATTAGCAATAAATTAAAATTTCGACTATAATTTGAGATTTAAACTATCCTATCTCTCAAGTTGGATCGAACTGCACATGGTGTGCGAATTTTATTATAATCGGTAATATAAGTGGTTTAGGAGTCCATTGAGGACAAACATTGTCACACGAGATTTATATACATATATTAAGATATTAAAAAAATATTCTGTCTTTTCAAATTGCAAAAGCATACACAAAACAATAGATAATCCAATGCCAAATTCTATAGCAAAAAGACTAACATTTTGATGTACAGATAAGCGATGCAAGTTTTAAAGAAAATTTTTCTACTGCAATTCCTTTCCAGCTTTCTTTTTATTAAAAGGAGACGAAATGAAAAGAGGTTTTTGCGAATGCATTCAAAGTCGAAGTAAAAGGATCGGGATTGCAAAGTAGCTCAGCTCTTATCACATTGTGGGTACAGGGTCCGAAAGTTCGTAATGCACTCCAAACTTTGAATGAGATATACTATTATTATTGTAAGCTTTCTAAGATAGTTTAATATTTAGTTTTAATCTGGTTTTATCAAAAAGTCCGAGAAATCGTCGCTGGGTAATATAAAAAATAGGTTTTAACGCGAGTAGTTAAAATAATATATTTTTTATTGGTTCTTGCGATTTATTTATTCTAAGTAAATTACATCTATTACGTGACAATACACCAAATGCAAGGTTATTTAAATAAAAGCCATTACAAATTACATCAAACTAAACCTAAATCCATAAGCCAGACGGGTTGACAATGATGATAATGATATTATAATCGTATTTAATATGCGTGTGAATGTGAAAAATAATAAACAAACAGATGTTGCATCTTCTAAATGCATTCTAAAATGCATGGTTAAACTTTTGATTTCTCATGAGTAGTTTTATTTTATTGCAGTAAAGAAGCAATGCCTACAAATCCCAACCCGACAAATCCTCACCCCAAAGTCGCATTATTGAGTTTAGCTCGACCACCAGTCCTTTTCTAAAGCTCGGTGTACAAAACTTATTGCCGGATACTGTATTTACTGCACACATATCGTGTCGGTTATCCGAAAAAGGATTGGGCGGGCTTTAGAGAAATTACGTCGGCGTCGATCAGGGGCGGATTCAGGGTCGGGGTTCTAAATTTTATTTTAAAACAAACAACTAAGCATTGTAATCCGACGTGACTATGCTGCTAGCGTTTTGGCCACCTTTTCCTCTACTCCTATTTTTTTAGGTTAAGTTTTAGTTAGTAATGTTTTATGTTTGTATTTTTATGTATTCAATAAATATATTTTACCTGTTAAACAAACTAAAAATAAATGAGTTATTATTAACAAGCTGCACCTCGCGGTCCTGTCCGCGTTAGTCCGGGATAAAAAATAGCCTATAATTATGTTAATCTAAGACCTAAACCATACCAAGTTTCATCGCAATCGGTTCAGCAGTTGGAGTGTGAAGTAACAAACAAACACACTTACACAAAAACTTTCTCATTTATAATATTAGGAGGATGTTTGTGTCCAATAAAGGATTTTCCATCTATCTTCATATGAGTTTGACGACTATTATATTTGATGACTAATATACTTGACTACTATACTGTTATAAAGTTGAAATTGTTTCATATGTCATTTTTAAATATCTTCGGTTATTTTTATTTAAATAAAAGAAGAATGAGAATGTTCTATGTACGTATTTACTAGATAAATAGTTATACTTGGTTAATATAATTTCAGAGACAGCGCTATCTAACCTTAATCCGCCCCTGAGCGTTGCGAGTAAAACTGTTCGATTTTTTCAGCTGAAAAATTGCACTGATTGTTGCTAGATTGTATCGGTGAACTAGGATAGGCTTGCGCAGCTCTGGCTTTAGGATTTTGACTGTTTTGATTGTTTTGAACAAACTAACATTGTTTACTCGTGGAAAATACAAAGTTGTTATGAATTCTAGGTGCTAGTACTTTTGCCTCGGACAAACAAACATTCACACTTATACAATGTGGGAAAAGAGCTTACTGAAGGATTATTTCTTGGTCCATAGATGCTAAGGGCTTACACACAATACATGTATACCCACGCAAGAAACGATCACAATGTTTTCTTACTCTCTGCTTTGCCGATTGCTTTTTATGTTGCTTTGGCATCAAGTCCGGAATATCTAAGAGAAATGTCACATTTGGTAGCCGTAGTCACATCCATCATCATGGTCTTAAGCCTTCCCTATCTCTGCTGGGCTAAGCCTTTTTTTTTATGTACCAGCTGCATCGATTCTGTGCAGACCTCGTCCAAGCTGCACCTGTGCATTTGACGACGTCAACCCATTTTGCTACTAGATAACCCACACCATACTTATCAGTTAGTTTTATTGTATAATGATAAGAATTTCTAAATTTTAATTTACATAAATTTGCTTCTTAAACTCAAATTGTAACTGAACTACATTACCGGGAATTTTATTGATATTTTTTTTTCAAGCTTAAATTGTAAAAAAAATTATAAACATAATATGACTATCGCGTAGTACTTCAGTCAATGTATGTCTTCTTCGTGAGCCGTCTCTCCAGCGTCTACCTTGTGCTCTTCCACCGCAACACCCTCTTGCTCGTCGTTGTATTGTCGAGAGTGAATCTGCCAATTACAGATAGGACAATCGACTCGACCAATCACAACGGGTAGATTATGGCGCGCTTCGCTTGCGCCAATCGCTTGCGTCAATAGCGCGCATCGCTTGCGTCAATCGTGCGCCTCTCTTATGCCCACCGATAATTTAACAAAATATCAATAGATGGCGCTGCACGATATTTGAACATTATGTAGGTTGCAGTTAGTTGAATTAAATATCAGCTTAGATATTATTTTATTGTAAATAAAATGTTTGAATCAGCGATATAGGCATCCGAAATCATGACACATAATATTCCTAGTACTGGTAACTTTTTGCTATTAGAGTACCTACTCAATTCATTGTTTTTTTACCAAAGCAAAATGTAATACTACTCGTACTTCTTTTAACAGAGTGGTATTAAATGAAGAGACAATAAATTGTCCATCAATTTCAATATTAAAGCGCAAACTTCTGAAGCTGGCAGCTTTATTAATTTCATCAAAGAACAACGAACAATTTCCTGAATACAATAGAATAATAATGTTAACGTCAACGTTTAATTACCTGCCAAATAAGAGGTACATTCATAACGCTTTTTAGAACTCAGTGTGACACAGTTTCAGAGAGATCACTGCCTTTGTGAGCACGTAGTGCTTACGCTATAGTAGTCAGGGAGACTAAGGACTATTTTAATTACAAGTTCACGATAATTATTTTTTTTAATTTTTAGTATTTGTTGTTATAGTGGCACGGGAAATACATAACTTGTGAAAATTTCAGCTTTCTAGCTATTACTTTTCTATCCATATCAAATATGTATGTATGTATATGTAGTATATAAGTTGTGTTAGCAACCATAATACGAACTAGAAATGGTTTAGTATGGGGTTAATTAGCCGTGTGTGCAATGTGTCCTAGTATTTATTTATAAATTTCTTTCTTTATTACGGTTTCTGAGATACAGCCTGAAGAAAGAAAGACAGACAGACATCGGAAGCTTAGACGTACTAATAGGGGCTCTATTACTATTTATATGTTTTTATTTTTTAGGTACGGAACCCTAAAAATATAGAATTGAGATATAAAAACATCTGTTTGTGTCAATGATTTAAGTAGAAGTAATCGTATATACTATGTCACACATTTTAATTTTAAGACGTATGGATTTTGTGGGATTTGTATTAAATATGAGAATAATGAAAGAACGTGATAAAATATGGAAAAATGAGAATACAGGCATTTTTGTTACTTAAACTTACTTGCATGCTACGGTTTTTCTATCTGAACTTAATAAATTGAATTTGTGGCATCCTTTCAGAATCAGATTATTTATCTGATATTTTTATTACTCCATACAGATTGGTATTTGACCAGTACGGCATGTAACCACACAAGTAAAGACACTCTGGCCTAAGGTAGAGCTTGTCTAGTCTGGAAGAGCTGGCTCTCAAAGAGATGCTTGGCGACAAAAAACAATCGTAAAAAATCTAGTCATTGTCTCGTGAACTATATGGCGAACTATGTCATTGTCTACGCCTTCACAGCCTGTGACTTCATTTTTCAAAGTGACTTTGATTCAATCTATTTACCAGAGGGTACGTAACAATACCCTAGTTCTTTCTGTTTCGAACTCTGAATTTTCAATTCTTTGCTTTCTAATCTCGACTTGACACGGTCGTGCCTTTACTATTTTGTGTTTCGTCTACGTATAAATTACTGTTGGATTCGCGTACAATTTTAATATAGGTAATTTGATTTTGTAGCTAGCAATTTAGTAATCAGACAGATGCGAATTCTTAAAATTAAAAAACAGGTCTCTTTGGTGTAGAATAGCTAAAGAAATATAAAATCAGAATCTAATTTTACTGAATGATAATAAGGGGTAAGTTATTTTACTGTTAAAAAGCGAGTGTGGCTCGGTGGTAATAACGTCTGCTTTTCAATCAAACGGCCCCTGGTTCGATCCCGGCCCTACACCAATGACTTGTTTTTTTTCAAGTTATGTGTGGATTTGCACTCGATCTACGGTAAAGGATAACATTGTGAGGAAACCGGCATGTTTGATGACCACAATATCCAAAGACGTGTGTCATCCGCCAACCCGCACTTGGCCAGCTTCGTGGATTATGGCCTATATCTCTCCTCGTGAGAGAAGGCCTTGAGTCCCAGCTGTGGGAACGTATAGTGGGCTCCTTATGCTTATTATGCTATTTTACTGTTTTACAGCTAGACACACAAGTTAGCAACTCTGGCCAAAAGTGGAGCATGTTTTGTCTGGAATAACTGGCTTTCAAGGAGGCTGGCGGAACATACTATTAGGTGGTTGGTGACAGACTTTTCAACTTGAGACTAACCAGACGATCACAAAAAATGCTCGACCACCATGCCTATGGTTTTCTTACGATGAAGTTTTCTTACGTACACCAAAAGCTCAAGCTCATGGGCATGAAACTCACGACCCACGATTTATCATTTTCATTCTACTCATGTAAATTCATTTCGTGGACACTTATGGCACGTTTGATCCGAAGGCTCAAAGTCACTCAGCGAGTTATGGAAATAACTATGCTCGGTGTTTCTTACTGTATCTTATCCGGAACGAAGTAACTTTACAGAGAAATTTAGCGACGATGCGTAGAGTTATATCAATGCATAAGCAAGCTATTGGACCGACATATCTACCGAAGAACCGATGACCGCTATGGTAGACGAGTTCTAGAGTGAAGACCGCGACTCAGCAAACGTTAGAGTAGGATGACCTACAACCAGGTGGAACAATGATCTGAGGAAAGTAGCGGATAGTGGATGGCGAATAAAAGCACAGGATAGAACCAAGTGGCCTGTCTTGGGAGCAGTCCAGCAGAGAACGAGCATAGGCTGATGCATAAGCATTAGCATTACTATACGTTCCCACTGCTAGGACTCAGAGCCTTCTCTAACTAAGAGAGAGATATAGGCCATAATCCACCACGCTGGCCAAGTTGGCGGATGACACAAGTCTTCGGATATTGTGGTCCTCAAACAAGTCGGTTTCTTCACGATGTTTTCCTTCACACTAAAGCGAGTGCAACTCCACACATAACTTGAAAAACGAGTCATTGGTGTAGGGCCGGGATCGAGCCAGCGGCCGTCTGATTGAAAAGCAGACGTTATTACCACCGAGCCACTCTCGCTTTTTTTATTGAGGCACCTTGATATTATTATTGGCCACACTGGCTTTTAAAAGACTGATAATGATGATGATGAAGTAAATTAAATTTGCAAAGTGAACTTAGTAAATATGTAACATTTGTATATAGTAAATAAACAAAAAAAAACAATCTAATCAACTGTAGAGAGTCCATAAAGCGTTACTAATTGCTGTTAGGCTACCTAACACAAAATGATGCGTAAACTACCCAAAAAGGCCTAAACTTTATTTCAAACATAGATCAAGAAACGGCGCAAATCGGTTCTAAAACTCACAGCTAACTTTCCATATAAAAATTAACACTATAAATCTACTGTGAATCGACAGCCTTTTTATCAAGCTTTATATAACTGGAAAGCTATACAGTTACAAACAAGAAGCAAAAGGTAAAGGAAAGACAATAGCCTCGCAGATAATAGATTTTATCGATTTTTAAGCCCAACAACGAGTAAAGGTGTGTTCTTCGCCTTTAGATATCGGTGTAGCCTATTGTGGGAATGTTGTTTAAAGTTCCGTTGATATTTTATAAAGCAAAACTTTTGAGTTTTCAAAATGAGATATTATAATTATTAACCTTATGACTACTTTTGTTTTATACGAAAATAGATCTAAGATGGTGGCCGCCACAAAATGGTGGATGAGATATGGGTATCAAGTAAATAAATAAATATTAGGACAAATTTCACACACGGCTGGTTAACCCCATACTGAACCATTTCTAGTTCGTATTATGGTTGTTAACACAACTGATATACTACATACACAAACATACATATTTTATATATAGATACATATTTAACACCCAGACCGTCAGCCAACAAATTTAGTTCAACACAAAGATGTTGGCCACGCCGGGAATCGAACCCGGAACCTTCTGATTAGCAGTCCGGCATGGTACCCTTTAGGCTAACGAGGTCGTCAAAGTGAACGGGCATGATTAGTAGAATAAATACATTGTGATGATTTAACGAACTAATATGGCCACCACAGAACGTTAAGGCAGGGGTTTCCTAAATTATTAACTTACACTCGTAGTTCGTATTTGTAGGATATAAGTTTGTATAGATGTTCGTAGAAGTCGTTAGGAGAAACTACTAAAGATAATGCCAAAACCGTACTTTCCCTGATGAGATCAATCTACTTATTCGTAATCACTAAATTGAGCCAACGGAGCACAAACTCTTAGCATCTTTAGTGATCGACGATTCACTTACATCTAATGAATACATCTGAATCTTTAGAGAATTTCTCTCAAGACATCGTCATTATTTGACGACCTCGTTGGTGTAATGGTTACCATGCCGGACTGCCAATCGGAAGGTTTCGGGTTCGATTCCCGGCACGGCCAACATTTTTGTGCTGAACTAAATTCTGCACAAAAATGTTGGCCGTGCCGGCTGTCTGTCTGGGTGTTGAATATGTATCAATATAAAATATGTTTGTAATGTATATGTAGTATATCAGTTGTGTTAGCAACCATAATACGAACTAGAAATGCTTCAGTATAGGGTTAACCAGCCGTGTGTGAAATATGTAAAAAAATAATGGCAACGGAATTAATCGACCAATTTGGACGAAATTATCCATGGTTTAAGGTAAAATAAATAAAAAATTACAACTAATTTTAACTGAAATCATGGAAAATTTCGTCCAAATTGGTTATCGTTTCCGTCCTACTTTTAGATTAGCTAAAATGATTGGAACTGTATTTCTTATGCATAAGTACGTAATCATATAATTATGTTTAGATACTTCGGTTATGAGTACGGATTTAATAATAATAGTAATTATTTTGAGCTTTCGGTGTAGGAAAATATCGTGTGGTAGACTGGTTAACTAGCACCCTCATGTTGAAAAATCAGACGATAAGAATCTAACAGTGTGTTGAAGCAGCTTTCTTGAGAGTCAGTTATTCCATACCAGGCATACTCCACCTTAGAGTGTCGCTAACTAATGTGGTTAAACGTCAATGCTTAGGTGAAAAAGGTAAAAAAAGTCAAATTTATTACCGAATAAACAGTGTACAAATCTTAATAGTAGGTACCAAATACGCGAAAAAAGAATAGCGATGTACCATACATAAATAATAATCCATATGTAAATGTGTTACAATTAATTCCTAACTAGAAATATTTATTACTATTACTAATATTATGTAATTATTTTTTTTATCAATTTTCCATACCTAAGTAGGTCAAAACATGGCGAACCCTTATTTTATACGCTTAATGGTTTTGTATATATGTTTGTGATTTGATTTGATGTAAAGTGTTATAGTTATATAATTAAATAAAAGGATGTAATAATGACAACGAATACTATTTTCATTTTAGGAAACCATCCAACAATATCCATCGACTTGTCGCCCTGAAACTTAATTCCGTCCTACGGTCCTTATCAATTTTGACTGGGCCATAATGCAAATGAAAAAAGGAGCAACTTAATCTTAAACAGGGGCTCAAGTATCTAATTGAATAATTTCGTTAAGAGAATGGAATTGCCGTGGGGCGAAGGGATGTCTAGGCAAACCCTTTTAAGGGCATTAAGTAATTCGTCGCGACCCTTTGCCATTCTACCAGAAGACCTTAATGATATGGGATGAAAATACGGTGGCGGTAGTTTCATAGGTTCATGGTTTTTAAAAGATTTCACTGGAAGGTTTTTATAGTTTCATGGATTTCAATAGATTTCACTGGAAGATTTTTATTTTGGGCGCTGTCATGGATTGGATGGCACGCTAAAATTCTAGATCCAATAGTATTAAAGTAATGTGGGAGACCATAAAAAGGTATTGACTGTGACTACTACACAATTTAAATAAGAAAAAAACTAAATCCAAATCGGTATATCCGTTCAAGAGTTATGATGCCACAGACAAACAAACACACACACATAAACACGTCAAACGAGTTCTGGCGTATTATAGATTTCTTAAGTAGCGAGTAAAATATTTGTGTCACCGAACAACTAAAAAGCGTACTATTTTTATTTTTATAAGTTTTATATAGAAGACGAATTACTCCAGCCAATAAAAATAAGTTAAGGTATGAGTGGAAAGTTTTATTTATTTCTCGGTTTTACTATCTTTTGTAGTTTTATTGCTGAAATAGCAACTGCTTTTATGTTTGGCGTAAAAACAGGTTCTAAAGCGTTGCAGTGAATAGTAAATACAGTGTTAACAGCTACGACTGTGTTTATCGGATTGTCACTGCTTTCTTTGTTGTGATACCTTACGATCTGGGAAAAAAGTACCTCTGTATTGAATAATTCATTTTGTTTTAAATATCTAGGAAATGTATCATACAATACAAGTATAGTAATCTCTGCTAGAATGCGAATATTTTTTAGTTTATTTTAGTAATAAAATATTTATATAATTCTCAGAGACTATTGGGCTATCTGTCTACCCAAGAATATAAATACTGATATAAAAATATATGTATATATTTTTTAAGCAAACTGACGCAAATAAATATATTGCATATATGAATACTAACCATATTTTTTTAACTTGCAAAATGTAAACATTATTTATTAACAATATTTATTAAATAAACAAAACAAAATCACAGATAATAAAAATGAGATCACAAACACCATAAATAATTTAGAACACTAGATGGCCAAAAATTGACATTAATTTACATTACACGCTCATAAAAAATACATCAGTTTCTCAACAATTATAATTCAAACTGAATATAATGTGTAGATCACTAAACGCTTACCTTAACTAAAATTAATAATTGTATTGCCTATCATAGACACTATAATTTTTTCAGTAAAAAAAAACACAGAATTTATTCTTCAGTTTTACCCCTAAATGGTCTAAACATACTTTTATCTCGCTCAATTGCGGCAAAAAACCGTAAAACCAAAATGACCACAACCAATCTCTACCATTTAACTGACCAGTGTGCAAGTGCACAATTTATGGTTAATATCAACAATCTGACAAGCGACAAACTCACAATAAAACTGCATTGTTGCCTCACCCTACTCGTACTACCATGCAACACAAACACGGCAAAAACTTTAACCCGGGTTACAAGGTCTACGACAAAACCAGTTTTTAACCGTTATTTTGAAATATTTGTCTATAATTCTGGCAATTTTAGGGTCTCGCATCGAATGGATCCCTAACATCCTGGAAAAAACTTTAATTTGGGGTACAAGGTCTACTACAAAACTAGCGGAAATAAAGTTTTTGACCAATACTTTGTAAATATTTGTCCATAATTCTGGAGATTTTTAGGGTCTCGCAGTGAAGGGTCTCTAACATCCTGAAAAAAACTAACTACGGTCTACGACAAAACTAGTGGATCTACAGTTTTAAGTAATACTTTGTAAATATTTGTCCATAGTTCTGGTATTTTTAGGGTCTCGCACTGAAAGAATCCCACAAATATACCATAACCGATACTTTGAAATATTTGTCTATAATTCTGGCAATTTTAGGGACTCGCATCGAAAGGGAAATATCCTGAAAAAAAAATAACCAGGGTTATAAGATCTACGACAAAACTGGCGGAAATAAAGTTTTTAACCAATACTTTGAAAGAATTGTTCATAAAGCTAATTTTTAGGGTCTCGTAACCAAAGGTAACACATCCTATTTCTAAGATACCGCTTTGTCTGTCTATCCGTCACCAGGCTGTATCTCATGACTCGTGACAGCTAGGCAGTTAACATTTCCGCAGATAATGTATTTATGTTGCCTCTAAAACAAAACATACGCAATAAAATAAATATTCAAACAAAAAAAACGTACATCATATTAGAAAATACGGGATTTTTTCACACTTTTTTCAGGTCAAAATAGGTAGTTTTTCAAATAGGTCTGGCAACACTAACTACAATGTCGATGTACATAAAGTTTGGATCCCGGCTCAGCTCGGCCGATATTTTGCCTAACTTTGCCTGCATAGCCCGGGGATGAGTTGAAAGAGTGCATCTGGTTTTGTAAAGCGTTTACAGTCGAGTTTCGGAATGTTATAAGTGGTTTGCTTCAGCCTATGGAGTGTGGAGTTTTGTACTCGTATTTTACTAGCCTGCAACTTTTTCCGCAAAGAAATTTTTGGTAGAAATAATATTCTAGTACGATTTTAATTATTATTTTACTTTGTTTCTGCATTATGTTTTGATGTCATATAATATATTTGCATACATATTTAAATAGTATGCAAATATGCAGCGTGAAGTTATTCCTCCTTTCGACAAAGTTGCAGAAAATTAGGACAGTTTTGACCGCTAAGGCGACATCACGGTGGTTTTTCACTTTGACGAACAGAAAATAATAATAATAATCTTAATAGTAGTAGTGTATTCCCAACTTTTAATATAGCTTAGAAATTATATAATTTCAAACATAACACCGTTAACATTTATAATCTTCATTGCCGTTATTCAAAACTTCGTGCGATTTGTTAAAAACATCATAATTTAGTCCAAATCATTTCTTTGACTTTATTTTCATGCACATCTCTTAAGATAAACCGCGTCTAAGGGTAAAACGAAGGGAGTTTTATATTACACTTGTTATTAAATAAATTGTCTTTAAGTGTTATCAATATTATAAGTTTGTAAACGAGTTATGTCATTTGTCCATCTAAATAATCTCACTAGATGCGCTAATTCTATTTATTATCCTATTATAAGCATAATTTTCCTAAATTGATTTCAATAAAGGAATATTCTAATAACTCGTGCTTTTCTATCTAAAGTGAAAAGAGTTAAATTTAAAATTTCATTCAACCCAAAATAATTCACAAGCGTTACAAGGTAACCGAAACAGTATAAAGTCGCAAGTAGGTCAGACATTTTGTCCCCAACATGAAACTTCACGTGACGAACGGAAGAAGGAAATCACGGAACTACTGTAATCGATAGCTAACAAAGAAACTTAGTATTTTTTGTGAAAAGTTGTGAAGCCAACTTTCATGTATATAAATAATCATCATCACACCCTAGTCTAGCCTCTCTCAAAGCCCCTATACAGCTGCTATTCTTTTAATTTAATTATATTAATTATTTTTGAATGAAATACTGACGAGTCCATATTGTTGATAGTTATGATTATGTTTATATAATGTAATAATTATTTAACAATATGATAATAAAGACATTCTATTTTATTCAATTTTATTCTAGTCAATTTCGGCTTCGGACACCAAATTCTGTTAAAAAATAATTCAAAAATCAAGGCACCAATCGTGCAGTTTCATATGACTTTGGTATCCTATCTTAGCTTTTAAAATACAAACACAAATTTAAAACACAAAGTTATGATTATTGTTAGAATAATTTAGAAGTTAGTTAGAAGCGGTATCTTTTTTTATACTATGATGGGTTTGCGCTTGATCAGAATTCACCTGATGGTAAGCGACATTGTGATCTTAGGTGGAACGCGCTTGCCCAGAAGAAACCGGTTCACTCGTGCCTTGAAAACCGCAAGATTATAGTTTTTTAGAACAGGGCATTTGGCAAGGAGTTCCACACATTGGCAGTACGTACAATGAAGGTGGAGGCAAAATGCTTAGTGCGCATTTCTCTTCTTCATTTCATTTCTATAAATACAAGAATTGTGTGATATTGCACTTGAAAATAAATACATTATTAATTCGTATTAGCTTTGCTGTTCAACGTGGTAATGCTGACAGCATATTGGTCACGCTGCATTTGTCCCCTCTACTTTTTCCAATGCTAATCCAAATTTCTAACTTCTTATAGAGTAGTTAATTGTAATAAAGTAAAAAAAAGAAAATATATTGAACATATTATATTGATTAATGAAAGAGTGATCTTAACTAGAACTGGCAATCGGAGGTCCGAGCGAAACAGATTTCCGAAGGGCGAACTTGAAAATCTTGAAAATCAAATGTATCATATCATTGGATTTATTGTGGTAATACTCAATACTAGGTACTTGCAAAGCAATCATATACAGTATTGTGGGTGTATTTCATGTGTATGCGATTGTCTATCGCTTCAAGAGCAAGAGAAAATCTTAGTGAAAAGGAATTTTATTTCTAATAAAATATGGTTACAAACAAACTAAAACTTATGAAATGGAGTGTGAGCATATGTTTAAGCGATTCTTTTATTCAGTAGCATAGACCATTTACGGGACATTAGACAGGATATAATTATCTGGTCACTATACCATGTCATGTATCTCTACGACCATCCTATTAACCTACATAAACGGGACAAAAACACATAAATATCACATCAAAATATTAACAAATAATATCTTCTCATAAACACGCCTCATTTTACGCTATTATTGCTGAAAATATTCCCATTAATACGCTGATTCACTTAATCATAATAGACCGGTCATAATCACTGAGTCAAAAGTAACAGGCGCAATCTTCCCATCTCCCTACTTGCCGCTGACGCGAGGGAAATAACCGTAAAAGATTACGTCTAATACCTCAACAGACCGACAACTGGGAAGATTTAAGGCTTTGACGCTACATCGAGAATTTGTTATTACGGCGTAACTCGTAAATATACAGAAAGCTTTACAAGTGGTCGAATATTCTGTGGCAGGCTTTAAATCCAGTTTCCAAGGAGCACAAAGGTTTTTTTCTTAGTTTGTAATTGAAATAAAATAGAAAAAACCATGAGTAAAAAATTACTACGCTAGATACTATCGAGTGCTAAAAGTACTTTTTAAAGCCAGCTGTATTGTATTCAATAAATCAACTTTGGTATTTGAAAAATCGTTAATAAAACGACATTGCATAAAAAAGAAACAAATAGATATAATTAATATACAGGGTTATCAGGAAAGGGTATGGTAAGCCGAAAATCCCTAAAAGTACTCGTTATAAAGAATGTGTTCTGAAAGTTTCAGAGGGAAACCAGCAAATTTTTGTTTCCATACAAAAGTTGAAAATTATTTTTTATAAAAAAAATAGCACAACCCTAAATTACTACGATCACCCATTCATTCAAAACAATCAAAGAAACAAGATGGCCTCTCGGCTACACGTTAACTCTGCGCGTGGCATCTGTGCGCCTAGTAGATTCATTCACATTTTTCGTTCTGTACCTACGCGCCGCCTCGGACTGGCGCGCGCCGAAATCAAGACACGTTTATTTTACCTATTTTACTTTTGGCAAGAAGACAATCGGGTGCCAGGGCTAAATTATTGAATTACAAAACTGGTTTTACCTTATTTAAAACAAAATATTTAGGCAATAATAATTTACACACCACAAATCAAATTAATTTCTGTATCTGTGCGATGAATAAATAAATGATAGGAGGAACATACCTGCCCAAGTTTCATAGTAGCGGTTCAAAGTGGGTCCCTTGCACCTCAATACAGAGCGCAGCACGGCGTCGAACGGCACCTGTGGCGCGGGCTAACATGTCCGGCGACGCTCGCAATTGATCAAATGTTGCGCTTATTCGAGCTCGCATGTCTTCTTGTGTACTGCAATCGTCTGCGTAAACTTTATTTTTGACGTAGCCCCACAAGAAGAAGTCAAGGGGCGTGAGGTCGGGCGAGCGGGCTGGCCAAGCTACGGGTCCACCTCGGCCAATCCACAGCGGGAAGCGTTCGTCAAGGTGAGCCCAGCAAGAGCGGGCGTAGTGAGCTGGCGCGCCGTCGTGCTGGAATATGACATTCCTGTACTCAGACAGCGGCAGCTCGTCTAGCGCGTCCTCTAGCTCTGTCTGCAGCAGCTCCAGATACTGAGCAGCACCCATACTGCTGGGAAGAAATATTGGGCCAATAAGGCGCGACCCAATCATCCCAGCCCACACATTAATCCGCCACTTGAACTGGAATGCATCTTCCTTCGATACATGAGGATTCTCGTGCGCCCAGTAGTGTTCGTTATGGATGTTGCCAATCCCGCCCCTGGTAAAGGAGGATTCATCCGACCACAATATTTTGCTGCCGAAATGTTCGTCCTCACTGACTTGGGCCAAGTACCACTCACAGAAAGTAATTCGCTGAGGGTAATCTGGCGCCACAAGTTCCTGTGTAGGCTGGAAGTGGTACGGATACTGGTCGTCATTGTGAACGATAGCCCACGCTGCGCTCTGACTTAAATTAAAAGCTAGACCGGCTTGGGTAGTGCTGCGCCTCGGGTCCTCTCTGAAGTATTCCAGCACTTGCTCTTCCAAATCAGTTCGGCTCCGACTAGCCGGAACTGGCCGCCCTTCAGATTGCGATGAACGCACGCTCCCCGTCGAATAAAGACGGCTCGTCAAACTACGAAAACAATTGTATGACGGTAGGGGCAAGTTGGGATACCGTTCCGCGTACAGTTCTCGCGCACTCGTAAGAACACCGTCACATTTACCTACGCACATTATCATGTGATAATACTCTGCATTCGAGTACATCACCATTCTCACTCACAACAATAACACACAAAACGAACTAAATAACAAGTAACAACAAATAAACTAAGTAACAAAACAATACAACTAACAGAAACAAAACAAAAATATCCGGGAGCTTTCAAAATTCGTAATCCGCACGAACTGATAGCTAATAGCAGACTAACAAGTTGAAAAAATAAAATGTATTAAATATAAAACCGAATAAAGAAAGCAGTGGAGTAATAATGATGATTAATTTTGATAACATTTGGTATGCGAGAAATTGACCCGAGCCTAAACCGCAGTATTTACTTTTTATTAGTTTTAAACTAAATAATATTCTGAATCCGCATTTTAAAAACCTATAAATGAAATTAATATTTTTTTTTAAAAACAACTGTAGAAGTTTTTTTTTATATTTTTCTTTTACGGAAATTGCAAAAATATGTCAATTCTGCTGAAAATATACAGTGTTTCCCAGCTAAATTGCAGTAAAAACATACTAAGTACATAAGAATTATTTGATTTCTCCGGCGAAATTGCAGTATTTTCACATATTTTGCAACAATTTAAGTGGTAAGTTTATCTAGGAGAATAAATAAAAAAACCTATTAAAGTGCAGTATTATTTGCCTCCATACAAGTTGATTTTACTGCAAATGTAGTTTTTATTTGTATCCCTAATTAAAGTGCAGTATTAGTTCAGTACATTTGCTATTACTGCATTTTAACTTGTGTAGATTTTTTTGAACCTGTGAAAAACCAAATAGAATGAAGGTAAAAAAAGATTTGAAACGTATTAGGGTTTAATTTTTATACTGCTCTATGTAAGATGTTTCCATAAACTATTTTAGTATTATAAGTAGCATTTAAATTTAATAGTGGTTTTAATTAGTGGAGAAGCATAATTTTTATATTAAATTTAAAGGTAGTTTTCTTTCACTGTAAATAAAGAACTTCAGTATCTTATTTAAAAAATCTATTAAACAGCAGTTTTTTTATATTAATACTGCACTTTAGTAAGTAAAATTAAAGGTATACTTTTAAAAGTGTAGTAATAGTAGAATTTAATACATTTTAACTAGTTTTTTATATTTTTTTTGTTTTTTACTACTTGTAGTAAGAGAGACCAAAAAAACTTAATGGTTATAATTATTGTATTTTAAAACAAAAATAATGTAACAACACAAACAGTAATTCGTTTTTCCTATTACTGCACTTTATGTTTGGGAGGGCAGCATTAGTATCCTTTAAAACCGCGGGCAACACCGGGGAGCGCAGCTAGTATACTATATCGGTAAGTGGCGGCATATTATAATATTTTTAACCAAATAAAAAAAAAACATTGTTAACTTATCGATTTCGATTTACCTACTATAAAATATTTTATTATTTAATGATGATTGTGTCAATATTACCATTAATATACCATTTGACAACAATCAGCCTTTATCCGAATAAAAAAGTACTAAATAATAAATTAACATTTTACCTAGTTCCGCAAACAATAAATTATTAGCGACTCCATTGCGCCCTGCGTCTTGTGTTTTAAGTTTTCTATGATAGCTACCGATTCTTTTGATATCGCATTGCCGCCACGGCGCAAAGGAGCCGACAAAAGAGAAGCCGCGCGAGCGCGGGCGTTCGTAGATACAGTACAGCAACTTACATGAAACTTTAATAAATTCACGGAAATTAATTTAATCACTAAAATAGGTGATCGGTACCTACCTAACTGGTTGTCATTATGTTACTAACGAAACAAAACATGTTTTATAACGAAAAACAAAAGACTGAAGAAAATAATGTTATTAAAAACAATACAAGCATTAATAAACAAAAATTGAAAAGTTTTATGTATCTTACTTTCAACACATAAATTCCTGATTATTCGTTAAAACTAGCAAAATAAATATTATTTTTTTATTATAACAATTTATTTGGTTGGTATTTTCATATCCTACTACTGTATGTGTGCTTTACTTTCTTCAGCCGTTTCTCTCACGGTACAACATATTTAGTTTTGTTACCTTAGTTACGTATGACAAGAAGTTAGGCTACTGCTTTCATTTCTGTACAGTCAGATTCTATTGATATCTATCGCATTGCCGCCATGACACAAAGGAACCGACATAAGAGACGCCGCGCGCGCGGTCTTTTTGTAGTGATTTTTTTTGTTTTGTTTCGCGAAAGTTTGTAGGCAACTGGCCGCGATACCAGGGTTCCATAAGTTTTAAGTAGTAATAAAAGACTCCTCAGCTAAGCGAGCAGACGACAATTCTCATAATTTATTTTACGTGCTCGAGCGAAATACCAGGACTTCATAACTTACGAGATAGTTGTAAAAAATAAAGGCGAGTACACAATTTATTTGTACATGTTAGAATTAACATTAACTAGGTTAACAATTTTCATCAAACGAGTTGATGGCCTATTCAGTGAAAATCAACAATTTTATTAATGAGTACCGATTGTTAAAATTCTAAATTAAATTTCAAGTAAGTTGTTTGCCTCTTACACTTTATCTTAGTCATACTACGATAAGCTGTACTAATTTGAAATTGTAATTTCTGTTACTAAGCACGTTCTATCCTAGACCGTAATGATTGCTTACCATCAGGCGAATTACGGCCAAGTGCAAACCCATTCCTTGTAAAAAAAATATTATCATGTCTGTGTCATTATTTAATTATTTAGTTTAAGCATCAACATCTAATGCTTGCTTGCTTTCCGTTTGAGTAAATTTATTTTATCCAAAATGTTGTAACTCGTAATTATGTTACGTGAGTTATCTGACTCCAGTGTGTAGTCGGCTTAAAACCGTCCGGCAGGATTGTCCTATGTTTGTCTCCTTCTTTTCTGTCTGTCCCTCTCTCTCTCTAAAGTTTGTTGACTTATTGTTCATTGATAAATGCGCGAGCGCGGGCGTTCGTAGATACAGATCGCGCGGCGAAAGTTTGGCTATGACCTTCGGGTGGAGGGGATTACTGCGCATGGGTACTGTCACGCACACAATACTTTTCCTTTTTTATGTACCAGGTTGGATATTTGAGTGGGAGTGGTTCAAAATTCATGTACAGTGCTAATGCTAGAAAATAATACGAAATATATTAAACTTCTTCATTTATTAAAACTATTTAAAATTATTATTCTTAAACATTTTATACAAAATGTTTATTTCCTTTTAAAACAATGTTTTTAGTACGCATTTTAAAATCAATTTTAAATATTACCAAAAAAAAACTTAACTGACAAACTTAAACAAAAAAACTCAACAAATAATAACAATCGACAACAATAAACAATTAACGAAAACAGCAATTCACTTGTGATCGTGATAGTACAACAGGAGTGCGCGGGACGTCGTATCGGTGCGAGAGGCAGGGAACGATTGGAGCGCCAATCAGAGCACCGCGTGCTATCCCACCCACACACCCACCCCGCACCCCGCTAACCGCGTTGTTCATTGATAAATGCGCGAGCGCGGGCGTTCGTAGATACAGTACAGCAACTTACATGAAACTTTAATAAATTCACGGAAATTAATTTAATCACTAAAATAGGAGATCGGTACCTACCTAACTGGTTGTCATTACGTTACTAACGAAACAAAACATGTGTTATAACGAAAAACAAAAGACTGAAGAAAATAATGTTATTAAAAACAATACAAGCATTAATAAACAAAAATTGAAAAGTACTACTACTGTATGTGTGCCTTACTCTCTTCAGCCGTACCACATATTTAGTTTTGTTACCTTAGTTACGTATGCCAAGAAGTTAGGCTACTGCTTTCATTTCTGTACGGTCACAATTAGCTGTGCGCGGGTGATTGACCGGAACATTAGGGGCGCAAATGGCGTTTTTTTGTGAAAACTTTAGAAGGCTTTATTTCAAAAACTAAGAGGCTTTTCGGGAAACTGCTTGAACAAAAGATGTTCAGAATGATGTGTACTTTAGCGTGTTTTCGGCTTACCATACCCTTTCCTGATAACCCTGTATAATAATACAGTACAGAATTAATAAAAGTAAAAGTATATTAAAAATAAAATAAATAATAAACTAATTTTGTTAAATTAATTTTTAAGAATTTTATGCCGAAATAAAAATTACTAAAAATATTATTAATAATCAAAAGAAGAGCTAGCTGTATTTTGTTATTTCAACTTGCTTTTTTCTGCGCACTTAGCAAAATTAATAAACGCCTGCGTTATAAAAGAGCGTGGAGTCTAAAAACTCAGTAAAACCGCTACAAACTTGCTAAAGAAATGTTTCAAATGCATAGAAATGGGGTCGACATCGTCGCGTAATTGAATAATTTCGTTAGCTAAATGAAACTGAGCTCTCAGACAATTTCACCTCGGCTGAGATGCATAAAGAAATTTACAGCCGCAACTGACTTCCGAACAAGGATTTGTGCGCACTGGATATGAGTTTTCTCTACGTCTAGTCTTATATCTTTTTGTCTCTTTTAACTCTTTACAGCTAGGCATTTGAACCGTGAAACCAACCGTGCACCTCGTTAATTCGGAATTAAAAGTAGCGTATGCGTTAATCCAGAATCTTAAACTATCTCCACGCCGCATTTTATGAAAATCGGTTCAGCTGTTTAAGGGTCAACATGTAACAAACACACACTTTTGAATTTATGATATTATAAGTAGGTGATGAAATTATGTATACTCATGTAATTAATTTCAATAATGTCTTGCATAAAAAAATAAGCTGTCAAAAGTAGAGCTTTGCAAACAGGATGAAAAAAGAAAAATATAAAGATTCAATTTTCAAGATTTCAACCACTTCCTTCTTCATGGAAAGAAAACTACTCTCTCTGAAGAGACAAGCCACGCGAGAAAGCGACACTCCGGTCTAGATTAGAATATGCCTGGTCTATAATCAGAAGCTCTCAAGAAGGTTGCCGGAACACTCTATTAGGTGCGTGGTGACAAATTTTTTCAGCTTGAGGGTGGTTACTGGCCAGGCACCATTTTGTGGTCCACCATCACATGGTTTTCCTTCACCGAAAACATGATCATGTGAGTTGTTTGTGTTTGTCTTTTTGTGCAAACCATTGTTTCCATCTATCTCCGAATCAAATAGTAAAACGAGTGATCGAAGCTCCATATTAGACACGACTTAATGAAGTTACGACTAAGAAGAAGAGAAGATCTCCGAAACTATTCGTCCGATATTGATGCAGACTTCAAAAATGTGGGCTTGGGATAAATTAGCGCATGTTTTTTTAGTAGTTGTTACAGTGACCACTTACGCAATGTTGTTGCACTAAACAGTTACTAAAATTACTTATATTATGTCACAAAGTCAAAGGTTTAAATTTTAAGTTTAAAATGTAATGATATCCAAACATAATATACCTACTAAATTAATGATTTTTCACATCTGTTTTAGTTAAAAAGCCATCGTATTGTATTAACCAGAATAAAACTCAATTATGTTTTCACTAATCAAAACATGTTTTCATTAACCAAAATGCTAGTACAATAACGAACCCACAAATACCGCATTCACTGTAATTAACAACAATCATATAATACCATTTGTGTCACGATTACTATTAACGGAAAACTTCACAATAATTTTGTCCAAACTTATGTAAATTAAGCTAATAGGGTTGTTTCCTACTCGTTCGTTTTAGTAAAATGACAAAATGTACACATACATACACTTACGTACACTTTGCATACGATACGCAATTTCTAAACGGTGACGTCATAGTGCACTTAAAAGTTAAAGCTGTTTTTAATTTTTCCAAAGTTACTCGTATCCATGTGGATGAAAGAAGATAGTGAATGAAGAAATGACAGCCCATAGAGTAAAATGGATGAATAAAATATTCAACTTCATTCGACTTCGACTTCACCTTTTGAAATGCAAAAACATCAATACAAAATAAAATTGACCAAGTGCGAGTTGAGTTCGCGTGAAGGGTTCCGTACTATAGTTGTATAGGAGCCCCACTTAAATATTATTTTGTTAAATATGTTATAATTTATTTTTAATACATTAATTTAAAATGTGTTATGTGTGTGAATATACTATAGAGGGTCTACCAAATATCGTTATAAAGATCGAGTAAAAACTACTTAAAAATTACGTTTGTTGTATGGGAGCTCCGCTCAAATATTTATTTTATTTAATTTTTAGTTAGTTATCTCAAAAAATATAAACTATTTCATAATAAAATCCAATTAATCGTAGCTTAAAATCAGTGGCTTTGATTACAAATAATAATTAATCATCTAGTGGCAGAATAATATTATAGTGTCAAAGCCACCTGTTAATTAATATCTAGTTAATTGAGACGATTGTTTTAGGTATAGTTATGAATATAATTCGGAGGAAATTGCATAATTTTATTACTAGAGTCAAAACTAAGTACATGAAAGAAGCTAAATTATTTACGCATATTAGATTTGTAATCGAAATTTGTACAAACCCAACAATAAAAAGAAAAGAACAAGAAAAATAAAACACACTACATTTTATTATATTTTAATTTAAGGCTAGCACATCGTCCAAGCTGATACTGCGTGTCAGAGTTCCTAAAATGCTGGCAGCATTGCCCCGTTGAAAATTTAAACAAGCTTAGTAATGAAAATGAGAGTGTATCTTTCTATTATATACTAGCTGACCCGGCAAACGTTGTTTTGCCTTACTTAGGGGTATGAAAAATAGATAGTGTAGCTTATATGACACGTTCGTAGATTTACCATAGCAGCGCCGTCTATTGATTACTTACTCAACCCAGTCGAAAGGTATCGACATCTGTTAGAATCATTTGGAGTTAACAGATAATTGTGACTGTCAAATAATAACAGACAATAATTAGCAATAAATTAAAATTGCGACTATAATTTGAGATTTAAACTATCCTATCTCTCAAGTTGGATCGAACTGCACATGGTGTGCGAATTTTATTATAATCGGTTAAGTGGTTTAGGAGTCCATTGAGGACAAACATTGTGACATGAGATTTATATATATCAAGATATAAAAAAACTGGTTCCAAAAAATATATTAGCTTTGTCAAACCAGTTTTAATTCCAATTCATAAACCGAATACTAAAACCGAGTACTAAAATGAGCATGCATATTTTGAATGTAGTTTTTTAGACGGCCTTTAAGCTATACTTTCAATATTTTTTACCAAATATATATGATTTACATTAAAACAAACTGTCATATCAAGATGTTGCCCTTATTCAAAATTCAAATTCGAAAGCTTTATTTACAAGTAACAAACATCATCTTAATATACATTCCTATGCTAGACACAAACGAGTACAATAAACGTAAATCAACACGTGTATAGTAAATTAGTAAACTGTAACAAAGGCAGTATAAATAATAATTAATTTGTCCCACGGCGTCTGTTTGCTGTTTGTGGTGTAAATAACCTTTGATCATTCAGAGATTCGATTGAAGGAATTCCCACCTTTGGTGAAAATTCTCAGTTTTAGATTCTGGGTTACTAAGAACATAAAATTAGAAGAATCATATAATAAATAAAAAATATAGTTAAGTAAACACGATCATTTGATAAAATTGTTTTAAAAAACAAAGAACCGACTTCAAAACACAACTAAAAAGGGAAAAATAATTTTAAGCCTACATCAAATCAAGAATAGTTATATAAGTAGAATCGAAGAGTTTGTTTCATGTACTTATAAAAAACTATTTTAAATTTTTATGAATCCTGTATTCTTGGAGTCGGTGCCAGCAAAGAAAGACAATTGAAAATAGTTTTTTTAACAAACATTAAATTGTTCTTCTTAGATGGCACCGACTTCAAGAAAACAGGATAAATAAAAATTTAAAATAGTTTTTTATAAGTACATGAAACAAACTCTTCGATTCTACTTATATAACTATTCTTGATTTGATGTAGGCTTAAAATTATTTTTCCCTTTTTAGTTGTGTTTTGAAGTCGGTTCTTTGTTTTTTAAAACAATTTTATTTTTACATTTTTAGTGGTTAGTCATGATATTTTTTAAGTTTTAGCTATAGAGAGCCAAATAAACTTCACGATCAAAAAACCTCTGGCGTATACCAGGCAGGCAACCAATTGCGAGCAAATTGAGCTGTATGCTAGCGAAGCGAGCGCGAAAATATTCACCGTATTTGTTCGAACCGTTTGAGCATAAAGAAGTCCAAAGCAGCACAAATTATATAATGTTTGTTGTGTCAAAACGTAATAGAACCAATTGCTAGCGAAGCGAGCCGGATGCGAGCGAAGCGAGCTATGCGAGAGCGAAGCGAGCGCGAAAATTTTCACCGTATTTGTTCGAACCGTTTGAGCATAAAGAAGTCCAAAGCAGCACAAATTACATAATGTTTGTTGTGTCAAAATGTAATAGAACCAATTGCGAGCGAAGCGAGCCGGATGCGAGCGAAGCGAGCGCGAAAATGTTCACTGTATTTGTTCGAACCGTTTGAGCATAAAGAAGTCCAAAGCAGAACAAATTACATAATGTTTGTTGTGTCAAAACGTAATAGAACCAATTGCGAGCGAAGCGAGCCGGATGCGAGCGAAGCGAGCTATGCGCGAGCGAAGCGAGCGCGAAAATTTTCACCGTATTTGTTCGAACCGTTTGAGTATAAAGAAGTCCAAAGCAGCACAAATTACATAATGTTTGTTGTGTCAAAACGTACTAGAACCAATTGCGAGCGAAGCGAGTTATGCGCGAGCGAAGCGAGCGCGAAAATTTTCACCGTATTTGTTCGAACCGTTTGAGCATAAAGAAGTCCAAAGCAGCACAAATTACATAATGTTTGTTGTGTTAAAACGTAATAGAACCAATTGCGAGCGAAGCGAGCCGGATGCGAGCGAAGCGAGCGCGAAAATTTTCACCGTAATTGTTCGAACCGTTTGAGCATAAAGAAGTCCAAAGCACCACAAATTACATAATGTTTGTTGTGTCAAAACGTAATAGAACCAATTGCGAGCGAAGCGAGTCGGATGCGAGCGAAGCGAGCTATGCGCGAGCGAAGCGAGCGCGAAAATTTTCACCGTATTTGTTCGAACCGTTTGAGTATAAAGAAGTCCAAAGCAGCACAAATTACATAATGTTTGTTGTGTCAAAACGCACTAGAACTAATTGCGAGCGAAGCGAGCTATGCGCGAGCGAAGCGAGCGCGAAAATTTTCACCGTATTTGTTCGAACCGCTTGAGCTTGAAGAAGTCCAAAGCAGCACAAATTACATAATGTTTGTTGTGTCAAAACTTACTAGAACCAACAGCGAGCGAAGCGAGCGCGAAAATTTTCACCGTATTTGTTCGAACCGCTTGAGCTTGAAGAAGTCCAAAGCAGCACAAATTACATAATGTTTGTTGTGTCAAAACTTACTAGAACCAACAGCGAGCGAAGCGAGCCGGATGCGAGCGAAATGAGCCGGATGCGAGTGAAGCGAGCCGGATGCGAGCGATCCGAACTATGCGCGAGCGAAGCGAGCGCGAAAATTTTCACCGTATTTGTTTAAACCGTTTGAGCATAAAGAAGTCCAAAACAGCACAAATAACATGTTTGTTGTGTCAAAACGTACTAGGACCAAGGGCGAGCGAAGCGAGCTGGATGCGAGCGTATCGAGCAATGCGCGAGCGAAGCGAGCGCGAAAATTTTCACCGTATTTGTTCAAACCATTTGAGCATAAAGAAGTCCAAAGCAGCACAAATTATATAATATTTGGAGTGTCATAAGCCCAAAACATCCTGGGGGAAAGTCGAACGAAGTGGGAAACGAAGTCCTAGCGAAGCGAGCCCGTAAAATTTTTTTGTTATCCGTTCGAGTGTCTAGTCTATTAATATATTATCAAATTTTACATGAGTGAAATCTGTATTGCCGTATGAGCGCGAAGAAGTGAAATAGGTTATCGAGTTATTTGGGTATCCCAAGGGAATAGCAATGACTTTTAAGATAAAAAGTAAACTTCGTGTTATACAAGGTCTAGTCTACCCCCATATCAAATTTAAGCGAAATCAGTGTGTCATGTGTTATTTGGTGCATCCTACGGGAACAGTAATTATTTTCGGGATAAAAAGTAGCCAATGTGTTAACACATAGTCTAACCTATCTTCATCTCAAATTTCATCAACATCAGTACAGCCGTTCGGGCGTGAAGAAGTTATAAAGATTTATGTGTTATTTGGTGCATCCCACGGGAACAGTAATTATATTCGGGATAAAAAGTAGCCTATGTGTTAACACATAGTCTTACCTATTTTCATCTTAAATTTCAATAATATCAGTACAGCCGAACGAGCGTGAATCTCTCTTCGGGCGTAAACATAACCTAACTTTTTAGGTTTTCCTTCGATTTCCCTAGGAATCCATCATCAGATCCTATTTTGGTGACAATGGGACCAATTCAGAACCATACCCTTTCAATTAAAAAAAGAATTTTGAGAATCGATCCACAAATGGCTGAGAAATCGGTGAACATACATAAAAAAAAAAAAAAATACATACACGTCGAATATATAACCTCCTCCTTTTTGAAGTCGGTTAAAAATACCAGCAAACAGACTAGCTAAGTACAAAAACAAGGAATGTTTAACAAACTGCCACATAAAATTATTGAATTATTTTAGTTATCAAATTCAAAAAGACGCTAAAACAATTCTTTAAAATTATTCCATTTTATTCTAAAAAAAGAATTCAAGAATATGCAATTTAAAATACTAATAACATAACATACTCAATTATTTATACTATTAACATTTTAGTCTATATTGTAACAATAATTAAGTTTAGTTATAATATCACTCTGTGTTTCTGAAACTCAATGTAAATGACTTGCCAAATGCGATGAGATGTTGCCAATAAATGATTTTATTTTTCAAAAACTTTTTTATGTTAAACAGGTTTACATTAAGCCTGATATTAAGCTTTATAATGTTACTTACTTTCTAGTACGCTTGCCCAGAAAGGATTTATTTATTCTAAACATTCTGGAGATTTTCAAATGGAATTTCTCAGGATACAGCGACTCGAGAAGAGAATCCCAAAGCTGAACAAACCTCGCAATGAAAATCAAGGCGAAACATTTTCGGAAGAGAGGGAAAATAAATCAGTTGATGCACCCTATTTTGGGTTAACGATAAAGTTTTAAGCTGTAATTAAAATAAGAAACAAAAATTGTTGTTCAAACTCTATCTTTTAGTTAAGACGTATTAAAAAGATTTTACATCAGTTACCTCTGAATCTGTATAGCCGCGTAGGTTGATGATCGATGGTTAGGTCTTTGTAAATAAAAGTATTTGTTCTTCGAAATCAAATGAATCTTTTATTCTGTGAAATCTTTTTAAACGTAACGTTTCCAGAAATAAATATATTCTAGCAGAAATACATAAAAACAATTAACAATACATAGAGGTTGTCTGCAGTAGATCGCTTTATCGCTCTAGCGATAAAGCCGCTAGCGATAAGTGACACACTATTTTTATTTTTAGTCTTTATTTAGATTTAGTAAATAACTGTTGTGTCCAATAAAGAATTATCTGAATACCTACCAATTCTAACAAAGCGCTATCTATTATCAGATCTCTTCCAGTCACTCTAGGCTGTATAATTTGATCGCGGTAAGTCTCTCTGTCAAATTACTGAAGACGAAACTGGCAAATTGGAACGAGTCGGCAACTCAACGTATACGATCCTACAGGACCAGAGTAAGGGGCGGGAAGGGGTGTTATGACCCCTTTTTTGTAGCGCCTGTAGCTCGGTAAACTAAGGTGATCTGACGCGAACGAGGTTAAGCATCGTTCGATGCGGCCAGTCTTTGGATGGGTGACCATGCTCAAGACGTTGAGACATGAAGACAGGTTGTATATTCCCAAGACGCGGCTCGTAAAGACCCAAAGACATGGTGTATATACGAAAATTAAGATTTATAATAAATTGCCACAGCCTATAACTAAATTAAAATATATCGAATTTAAATGTAAACTTAAATCATTCTTCACATGTAATGCGTTTTATAAATTAGACGAATATATCTGGACATGAAGCTCACAGAGGGATATTTTCAGTTTAAGTTATAATTTAAAAAAAATCTAAATTTGGCGTTTATCACACTTTCGCGAACATTAAAATTATATTAGCATTAAGACATATCACATATCAACTGTAAATGACGTACCAAAAATAATGAATGTTATCTTGGTAATAAAACATCTGAATCTGAATCTGAGAGTGTCATTTAAAAAGTGGCATTTGCATCTGGCCTGTACCGTAGGTCAAATTACACGATAACCCTGCAGCCTGGGTGAAAGAATAAGGCTGCGGTATTGCCCCTGCCTGTCGTAAGAGCCGACTAAAAGGGGCATCAGACTCGAGGGTGTTCGAAGATGGGGTTCCGACACCCGCTCCATCGAGTCCGGGGTGAACGACGACGGCGTCGAGTGACCGTCACCGTCGCGAGAAGGGCCACAGCGCAGTGCAAGGAGGTCTCCGGAGTGTTTCCCGGAAGAACCCGGAGACCTCCGTTAAGCACAGAGGCAGGTCACCGGGGGGGTTTTAGTGGGTACAAATCCCACATAACCTGGCTGCGCCCCATCGTAGCCAGGTATCTTGTAGAAGATTTCCCCTCGTCAACAAAAAAAAAAAAAAGGTCGAATGACACGTTGAATTGTTAGTCCCTACTGTTAGTCTTAGTACAAGCATTTGTTTAGCCAAGTTAGAGGCCTTCCGACAACTACCACGCCTACTCGTCCTATCTTTCCTTAAAAGAAATACACTGAATACGGCCATGTCGGAAAGAACTGGTATTTTCAGTCTAAAGAGATTTCAGGGAATTTCTTTCCCTCTTTATAGTTGGCTTTCACACTACCCTGATAAATCTTATTGTATTGGTTCTGAATTCAAGGAATCTCTGAATGACAGAACTGAAATAAGCTTCCGTTAGAAAATTTCAATCGGTATTTACTTGAGGTACCTAAACTAATAATAACATACTAACATAATAATAAATAATGACATACTTACGTATGTTATTATTTACAGGTCCGTGATTTTAGGGCTCAGATTGTCTCAACTGCATATGAAGGTTGCAGCTGTATCTTCGTGTCTTCGAAGTTGGGACCGTCTTATTTGTCCTATCCAGGTAGTAAAACGTCTCATAGTGTGGACAGGTACCAGCAGGGTTTATAAGGTGAATTATTGTGTATATGCGTAGCATGTTTCTCTAATACACAAGCTTTCATGCTTAGTTTGGAGATGCAGGCTCATCTATAGCTGATTTGTACCATCACTGCATGTACCATTATATTTCATCTATCTATGAAATATGTTAACACTTTATTTAAGAAATATTTGTTACAAACTATATGTGGGTAGAAACTATATAGGTATTTTCGCGTAGAAAACGGTCACACTTACTTCAGAGAGATCTCGTCGGCGGCGGTCCGTGTAGCACTCGCCCCTGAAGATGGTGCTCGGAAAGCACCGAAACTGTTGGACACATTCCAACTTTTAATAATAAGTAAGTGTGACCGTTTTCTACGCGAAAATATTAAGATGCCTTGAACAGTTTACAATGTTTATATAGGTATTAACTGTTCAAAATAAGAATTTGATATGTTTGATTGTGTGAAAGATAAGAATGACAACGTCGAAGACAATGGCGTTGGCGTAATGGTTACAATGCCGTATTGCCAACCAGAGGGTCCCGGGTTTGATTTCCGGCACGGCCAAAATCTTTTTGAGGAACTAAATTTGTTAACAGTTGGCCTGAGTGTGAAATATGCATCGACACACAGAATTTATAGACATATGTATATGTAGAAAATTAGTTGGGTTAGCAACTATAATACTTACTATAAACGGCTTTGTATGGGGCTAACCAACTGTGTGTGAAATGTGTTCTAATATTTATTTATTAAGAAAAGGTGTGAAAGATGATGCTGGCAAACTACTAGTAAATATTTTAAGTGTTGTGAAAAGTCATAGATTTTGCCACTTTCTTCTCAACCACTGGAAGCTAATTTTAGTAAGCGTTACTCGCTAAAAACATCCCTGTTCTTCAAATAAAATGTAAATCAACCAACTGAAAAGAATATAAACATATCACCCACGGTCATCTAACATCAGAGAGGCTTTGAAACCGACATGTCTCATATTTATTTTTAGACTGGAAATTTCAAAAGTTGCCCTTCAGCCCAACACATAGGTACTTTAATTAAAAGCTCCCGTTTACAGAGGTCTTGTATTTACATAAGTATCTGAATAAAACTTTCAAGGTTGTACCTTAAAGGGATGGAAAGAGCCATCAACGCCGCAAAAGGGATTCGGTATTTGGACACCAACTGTCTTGTTTTTACAGTAAGGACAACCCGGATAGTCGTAAATACTTACGTAATAATCGTAGTGAGTGCTAACTACGATATTCCTAAATAAGCATGATTATTTTGGCAGGTGTCGATAAATAACTTAAGGACTCAGGCGTTACTTTGCGGAAATCTATTGTAAATAGAAGACAAAATTTCAATTATATTTATTTACAGCACTTAAAATATATTATATTTATTTACCAAACAGTTTAAAAGATTAAAAACTAATAAAAATTGAAGAAAAAAAAAACACTCACAAAATTAATTTAATAGGCCACTCCGGATAGAACCTGACGGAAAGGTACCCATAACGCTCGTGACAAAATTAAATATTTAGTGTACTTCAAGTCGAGAGTGAGACTCACTCTCGACTTGTCGTTCGAAGAGTCAGCATCTCCTGATGATGCCTTGTGGTTAGGCGAAACACGTGTAGAGTTAAGGATTTCCGAATTGTAATAGGTAACGTTAATCTTAATTAATCTTAGTTAATTTTTCCTTTACTTGACTTAATTTGGATTTTGGATCACAGCGGAAGTACACTAAATATTTAATTTTGTCTTCTATTTAGGTGTCGATAAAGGTCAGATTATTATTAAAGCTTGTCTAGTGACAGCAAAGACCTCCGTACTCTCCTTTCATTTGTCTCTATCTAGCGCTATTATGGACCAATCCTCCAGGAGTTTGTCAAGCTCGTCCCTCCATCGCTTCCTTGGTCTGCCGCGAGGTACTATACAGGCCATCTTCTATTGGATGGCAATTTTTGCCCACAGATCATCCGGCATGCCGCAGAAGTGAACCGCCCAATCCCACTTTAAATTAAAAATATCAGATAACGCTTATTTTAAATTAATGTCTTTAGAATACGAAACTTCCCTCAAACTATGTTTATGGGGCGTTTTTTCACACATTTTGATAAAATGAAAACGTTCACACCCGTCGACCAATAGGAACTTACTATTTCAAAGGAAGTTGAAATTCATATAAATATCGACACACTCATTTACATTAAAAATATCAAAATCAGTTCAACCTTTTGCGAGCTACGATGCCAGCATATATGCGAACAAACTTATGACACCGTTTCGCGTAGGAGTTTGATAAAAAAGAGCTGCACGAAAATACCTCCTAATGAGAAATGACTTTATATATACTTGAATATATTCTTTCTAGATATTAGATTCTTAATGATTGAGTAAGAAACCATACTGTCTTAATCTTGTATAAAACCTTCACAATTTAGAGGGCGTAAAAACTTTGTAGCCGTTTATATAGGACTGTCAATTTTAGACCAGGTTCTTGAGTTTACTGGAGCTTATGTTTTAATTAAATACTTAGATTACTTCGAAATAACAACATTTTTGATTAACTACATAAATAGGCAAGTTTTTCACTAATCACATTATTACTATCGCTAGTACGAGTATATTTTGTAATTATGCGCTGGGATCATTTTCAGCGATAAAGGTTTATTAGTTTGTAAGCATGCTAAGTCCGATATATATTGCCTCGAATGAATCCATTCGTATAATTCTGATCGAACTTCTCTTAGGTAAGTTCGTTTGTCCATTAAATATTATACATTCCATTTATATACAAATATTATTTTATCCATAAATATATACAACTTTTACGTGTGAATTTTAAGCTAATTGAAATTGAAATTTGAAACTAAAATATGGGCTCGATTAGCATACGAAGCAACAAAATTCCATATGAGTACCATATTATTATTAGTTTAATTTGTTTTTGTTTGGCCGTTGTAAAGATAGAACAAACAAAAAAATACTTACCAACAGAATTACTACCTGTTTATCAAGGTTTCATTATTTAAATGTAATAATACACGCACTGTGGTGGAAGTCATTTGACCTGATTCGTACACCATGTTACCGGTTCTGTGCCTTTTCCCACATTTTCGTGGTTACTACGAGTACGAGTAAAATTGCGTTTATAGCTTGATTCCACTGAACTTTGCGTGACCTATGCTACTTTTAAATTCTTGAACTTTAGCTCTAGATCCCTTAAACTTTGCCTTTTCCAAAGAACCTTGAGTACGTCCTAAGTAAACGTGAACACTTAGAAAAAGTGAAAACAAACGTTCTCCATTTTATGTGGCGTTTAAAGGTTTCTTTTGATTTGTTCCGAAAACGGACTCAAATTTCTTTTATGCGAGTTTTGTATTACCACGCGCGTGAGGTTTCAGTTTGTTTTTTTTAAATTGTTAAGTATATAATAAATTGATTGGTATGTTTTAAATTGATCTAGTTACTAAATATATTATATGTAAGGAGCACAATATTTAAAAAAATATTTTGTTAATCGATTAAAGTTGAATATCGCAATAAGACACAAGGTTAGTAGACTAATATTTTTTTTTTACTCCTTACAGCTAGGCATTTGACCAACAGGGCGCGTTTCTACTCGAGGTAGCGACTCTTTGGCCTGAGATGGAGCATACCTAGGCTGGAATAAATGGCTCTCTAGCAAGCTGTTGGATCTCACTGTTTAGATACTTGGCGACAAAATTTCAATTTGGTTACCAGCCAGGAGCCACATGGACGAGAGTAGCTAGAGAGAGAGGAAAATGGAAGTGTTTGGAGGAGGCTTTTGTCGCAAGACAAGCTGGAAATATAAGCGTGTAAATGGTTCGTTGTAAGTTAATCAAGTAAAATCATCATTAAAAGCTTTTTTTACCACTAGAAAATCTCCTACCACCATGAAAATAAAGAGTTGCAGGCAGATTAGGGAACGATTTTACGGTTTTTTTTTTGTACTCAGTACAATGCAATCATGAAGAGTCTAGCGTAACTCTGAAAACCTTTTATACGATCTACCCATATAATCAACAAAAGAAAAGAAGGAAAACGCTAGGTGCTAAATCAATCCATTTTGGACAAAACGTATTTTGCTGAAAAAAGCGTATTTTCCCATCCGGGTGTTATCCATTTTTCCCTGTACATCTTGTGGAAACAGGGAAAATCTTTAAATTAGAACACATTTTCCGTCACAGAGAGCGTTCGCGCGTGCACTTAAATTGCTTCCGTAAAAATAAGTAATTGACATAAGAATGTACCTTTTTGTGGAGATGCTGAAGCTTTCTTTGGTTTGTTGATATTTCGTCAACTTCAGGTTTCCGATATTGAATTTTGATGCTACACCTGCAATAGAAGGGAAACGTGCTATTTTATATATATGACACAATTTATCTGACTAATAATGCGAAAGTACGCGTATGTGTGTGTATGTTTGTTACTTCTTCACGCTCAAACGGCTAAACCGATTATAACGAAGTTGTAGTGTGAAGATAGGTTAGACCTTGGATTAACATATAGGCTTATTTTATCCCAAAAACAAATGTGGTTCCCGTGGGATATGCAAATAAATCAAAATCTATGTTACTCTTTCACTCTTTAACGACTAGACCGATTTAGATGAGATTTACTATGAAGATAGGCTAGATCTTAGATTAACGCATAGGCTATTTAGACCCGAATTATCTTCTTTTTATCCTGGATTAACGTGGGTAACACCGCGGGGACCAACTAGTTACTAAATAAGTGTATTGTTGCTAGGTGTCAATAAACGTTTCGACGCTTAAGATTTTCTAGTATTTCTGGGATCAACACTTTCATAAAAAAACATGATAAATAAAAAGATTGAGACCAGACTAGGCATACTCTAACGAGCAGTGTCAAGAGCCAGCGTCGACCCTTGAGGTTATTAATATTTGGATTCCAATAATATTCTAGGAGATGTATGGAAATGAAAGTGCAAGTAAGAAGGGCAAGTAGGCGACCAAAGAAGACATGTATAGAGTGTGTGAATGAGAGAGAAAGGAGTGAGTGTAGAGACAACGGCTGATAGAGGAGAGTGGAAGAGGAAAATTTGCTGCGCGGACCCCACCTAGTGGAATAAGGTAAGGAAGAAGAAGAAGATAAGGCAAGGAAGAAGAAGACGACAACTTAGACAAAACAGTGTGACGATCGAAAGAAAAAAAATCGCAATCTCACACATATACAGATGCCAACGTCAGTCATCCATCCAAACTTGCTTGATTGCTTGACAGCATAAACTAGATTGAACATCAATGATTAAAATTACTTGCGCAAAGTGTATCGAGCACTTCCTGGGAAGTCGATAAAGTGTCCTTGAAATAGACCTTCAGAGCCTTCCCATTAAATAGATAGTCAGTGGAAAAAAGCGCAAAATACTTTTTCCACTATTGAAAAGCTGGACCTAGCCTGTTCGTAGGAAATTGTGTAGGTCAAATAGGGTAGCCGTTCTTTGTTGAAATAATTTCGTGGTATTTTACTTCGAAACTAAGATTAGTGTTTTATAAACAAATACGAATAAAAGCATACAAGAACAATAGCAATTGAATGTGGTTTATAATATTTAATTAATCAAAAGATTATTCTCTTTCACTAAACAGAATTCTATCTGAATACTTTTTTTATGTAAGATTAGTGGCTAGCCTCAGGTATAGAGTTAAACTAACAACCTTATTGGTCGTCGACTGAATGATGTATTTTGATAATTTTAAATACTATTGAGTAATATTTTGTACCATCGATGTTTTTGCAATTAACGACCTCGTTGGCGTAATGGTTACCATGCCCAAATTGCTAACTAGAGGGTCACAGGTTCGATTTCCGTTTGTGGGCTGTCAGTCTGGGTGTTAAATATGTATCGATATAAAATATTACTATATCAGTTGTGTTAGCAACCACAGTACAAACTAGAAATGGTTTAGTATGGGGCTAAAAATCAGTGTAAAAATGAAATGGGCATTTTTTTACACATTATAATGTGTAAAAAAATGCCCATTTCATTTCATTGTTACTTATTTCTTACTACTTAGTTGACAATGGTGGCAATTCAGCGGCACACACGACCAAACTAAATTTAAAGAAGCCCCGTCTCTTTTCATCTTAGGTGGCCAGAAAGAGACGACACGTTCCGCACCATAGTCAAACCAACTAAAATCACGTCAAATGTAGAAAATATAGGCGACTTTAGTCCGCACTCACTTGTATCACCTCTAAAACTACCTACATTTTCCATATTTGACGTGATTTTAGTTGTTTTGTCTGTGGTTCAGAACGCGCTGTCTCTTTCTGGCCGCCTAAGATGAAAAGAGACGGGGCTTCTTTAAATTTAGTTTTGTCGTGTATGCCGCTGAATCGCCACCATTGTTCGTTTAATTTGTTTTTTTATTTATTAAGGTTGTCTAATATTTATATTTATTACGTCTAGAAAGTTTTATCTAGTTCTGTCTTAAATACATTAGTAGATGAATTACTCGAGTTATTCCTTTAGACATTATTAATACTTTCTATTGTAGCACCTTTGACTCAGATATATTTTTCACATCATTATTCATCTAGACATACAAATAAATAAACAGTGTACAAATCCTACCAAATACAAATACACTTCATCTGTCTGCGGCATCTCTGATACTGGATGAAAGAGTATAAATTGAAAATTTAGAAAACATCTAAGTTTTTTTTTTATTGGTGGCATCCATCTTGGATTTGAAATTTATTTTATGGTGTGTTCTTTTTATTAGTCCTAAGTCCAAAGATTGAGAGTTTTGAAAAAAATGTGATACGCCATTTTGGACCAATTTTATCAAACATAGCAAATACACATTTCTAAATTAACTAAACCCAAATCAGATCATCCTTTCGGGAGAACAATGTCAAAGACAGAAATACACACACACACACACACACACTTCTTAAAGTTATAAGTAAAACTTGCTGCGCCCCGCAGTGTTACCCGCGTTTATCCGTTATAAAAAGTGACCTATGTGTTAGTCCTAGGTCTAATCTGTCGTCATAGTAAATTAAATGAAACTCGCTCGGCCCATCCATTTGAGCATAAAGAAGTAACAAATATGAATGAATATTTACTCACTCACATATAAACTCTTTCATCTATAATATTAGAAGGATATACTTAGTTTTCACTAAGTATATTCTTCTAGAGAGGAGATGCATATCACTAGGAGACGTATAGAAATGGTAGTGCAAGGAAGAAGAGCAAGTGGCCTAAGTGGGATAAGGTAAAGAAGAAGAAGATACTTAGTTTTCACAGAAAATATTGTTTTCGCGATGCGTCATTAATGTGAGCCTGCGTTGTAAGGTGGCACATTGTCACGTAAAAATTATTCGTCACATTTCCAGTAACTGAGAGCGTCATTAATAATAGTCGTACTAAACCTGTGTACATTATACCTAGGTGTAGTTATTATTATGGACACAAAAGTGATGTGGCGGGTAATTCAAATAAAAAATAATATGGCCACGATTCGAATTAAATTAAAAATGTTTGTTAATTTTACTAATACTTACAAATTTGCTTTCTGATTTTCACTATAAAACTTATCACCGACTTCTGTTGGTTTGCTGGCCGATTTAAATACTAGTTCAGCTGTTAGTTTTAGGACAAGCAGTTGTCTAAGTCTAAGGCATTTAATGGCCCTTGAGGCATGTAAATTTTCAACTCCAAAACTTGAACAGTGACAGCTCTTAAATAAAAAAAACTTATGATTTTGCCCTCAAATCAATCATCAAACAAAAGCTAAACACACACATCTCAAGCAATGCTCTACAGATTCTACAATCGAATCACGCTTAAACTATCCAAATAGCCCAAACCACAATCGTCCCTAGTCGTCATGTCTCATACAACATCATGATTCATTGTCACCCTACGACAGGATAGGAGCATTCTATTCAGAACGTAACAATACAACTAAGAAAGCGTCCCGTTGACACGACGTGACTTTCCTTCGTGGAAAAATCACATACATTCATATCTTGTGTGCTCTTTTTTAACACGAAATTTGAATTCGGAAATTTATGCTTCTATTGTTTCGTAGAAGTTTCTGTCTATAACGGTGCTTTTGAAATTGTTGTAATAATATCGTCATTATTTGATTAAAATTCTTAATACGGTTTGATTGTTAATTGTTATTTTGTCGTGTACATCAACCTACGGTGTGTCGTATTAATATTTATTAAAAACAAGGGACAAAACACTGAATATACTGTCAACATTATATTCGTATCATCATCATCATCATCATCATCAGCCTGTCTGCGTCCACTGCTGGACATAGGCCTCTCCCAAGGCACGCCACGCGACCCTATCCTGGGCATCTCGTCTTCATCCACTACCTGCTTTTTTCCGTAGAAATATTATATAGTATTCGATATTTTTTATCTTCGTTTAAAAAATATGAATTACAACATTTGCTTCAGTTTTAAACCAAATTAGATAATTATTTTTTAATAATTCATTGTGTAAAAATACATAACCAATATGGATGCAAAACGATTAATTATAATAATGAAAAAATAATAATGTATAAGGGGGACGAGAACTGTGTCAGTTTTAAAGTCATACTTTCACATTCTAGCGGGGGAGGCCTATGCCCAAGCGGCAACTTTTGCTTAAAAATGTGTAAAAAATATGTTATTTTAAAAATATGTACTTAAGCATTAGAATAAAGGCTTTTTACTTTTACTTTACTTTCACATTCATAATCGACCCCACTTTTATGCCATCTATTTAATCCAACCCAAGTTTTATAGGCAATGAGGCTGCACCAAAATATACCTTGTTTTATTAATATTATCTTAACATTAAAGAACCATCTACTTAGTAATCATCTACATCTACGCTAATCACATGATTTAAAGAAGCGCTTGGTCGACGCTACTCGTGACCAAAATGCCGGCCTCTACTTTGCACAGCGAATTAGCGTTGCTATACAAAGAGGCAACTCGGCTGGCATTTTAGGTACTCTTCCCACTGGCACTGGTTTTTTTAGATTAGATATACTTTTAATTTAATTAATTTTAGATTAGATTTAACATTAAGTAATTTCAGTATTTTAATTTATTTGTAAGAAAATTGTTACCAATATTGTTTATGTATACTGTAAAATAAAGTTATTAATCCTCTAAATTGTAAACAATCAAGAACGAACCAAACAATCTCCTACGGAGGTGTGTATAATGAAGAGTAAATAACGACAAAAACTTCTTCACCGCCGCGCTGTTTATATGAAATAAACTAGTTCTTTTATGTGCGTTATTGAATGGTTTGTTTACTACTTTTTCTTGGAAATAGTTATGATAATCTAGGTCAGAACAGACTTGGCGTGTACTTCATAAACTCTGTAGCAAATGTAAGGGCATGATGGAAATGACACATTCGGAATAAGATAGCATCTCTGTGGAACGAAACTTAGTATCCCCCGGAGATTTCTGAGGAAACTGAACGTGTATTTTTCCACCAATAAGATTATAACGTTAAGGGAATAAAACTTTCTATAATAGTATAGAAAGTTTTTATTAAGGAGCGCCGGTGGCTTGGCTTACTAAGGTGATATAACGCGATCATCGAGGTTAAGCCACAGTCGATCCGGACAGTCTTTAGATGGATGACCACGCACAAGAAAAAAGACAGCTTTTTAAAATGGTATTTTTATCTGTGTGCTACTGTGGTTTGGATGACAAGTTAATATGTAGGTCTTGGCTGTAAGTATTAGTATAAGTAGTTGATAAGTCAAGTCAGAGGATTAAATAATTACAAGACAGATTACTACTAACAAGACAGAAGAGAGTTTAACTAATTTACTAAAACTTAGAGATGTAGTACAAAATAGTTTAATAATGGTTTATAAGTATTTTGACCATTTTTTTATTCCATTGTTCGCGGCAACTTGGTAACTTAAGAATAAGATCTTCTTAAATTTGTCACGTGCGAATACCGGGATCATAGTTAAGTCCAGCTCAGTTTATTTTATCCGATATAGGTAGGTACAAAAGCACATCTAATAATGTCAATTTACAAAAGTAAATTTGTGTTTTTTTTTTACAAATAACTTAAATCTAAATAAATAACCCGCCCCTAAATAGTTCCCGGTACAAAGGTGCCCATCAGAATTGCAGCGTTCCCGCGCTGAATGGCAATCGCTATCCTTTGTACCAGGAAAGATCCGGCGCGGGAGTCAATCAAATGTCATTTACAATATTAAAATATCAATTTCATAACAACATCCGTACCAAAATATGTATAAGCTACATATGTCGCGCTTATCCAATTAAGTATACATATTATTAACCCTATGTTATTCTGTGAGATATATCATCATATTTGCTGCCTAAACCTGTTTTCGCCGATGGTGATAATCTGGATTGTAACCAGCTCATTTTACACATCAGTGCGCCTATTCTGAAACGGCCGGCGTTTCACATAATTACTAGTTTATGTGAAAACTCATCCAATAGGTTTAATTAATTCCAATATCGTTGACGCAATGGCTGCCATACCGGGCTGCCAATCAGATGGTCTTGGGTTCGATTCCCGACACGGCCAACATCTTAGTGATGAACCAATCCGTTAGGGAGCCACAATGCTACAGACAGACACACACACATACATACACACACACTTGCCATCCGGCCTCTTCTTGTTCGTACAGTATTTTTTTTTATTATTAGTTTAATTCGTGCAAATATATAATATGCCATACGATAACAGTTTATAAAGTACCCCATTTTTATTGTTGAGGGTTAAGAAAGAAGCCATATCATAACAACCTTACGTCAAGAAAAATAATAAGTCGCATGAGAGACATGCGGAAACAAACACTCGTATGAAGATCCATCGAGATTGAGAGCTATTGTCCCAAGCAATGTTTGGAGAGCTATCGGAAAATATATCTCTCAGGTATGTATCTATTTGAGTAATTCCCTTGCATGATAAAATGGAAGCTGTTTTGAGCTTGAATACTTAGATTTTTTATTCCTGTAAAGTGTTGTTATATATAAAATATTGTATCTCATTTTTAATTCTTAGTAAAGAAGTTATTTTATTACTAAAAATTAACTAAAAATGTCTAAAAGAATCGTCTTAATTAATTTTTAACAAGTCATTCACGGTGATATAAAATAAACTTGGTTCCTGTAGAGCTCCCTAACTGTTATTATAATTATGTACAATTCCATTTGTTCATAATAATAATAACATTCCCTAAAATTTATTATTATTATACATTTTATAAAATTACTATTCAAGGGGGGCGCCCATACAACAAACGCGAGCCTAACTCGCACTTGGCAAATTATTTATCGTGGACATATGTATGTTTTGATAGCATGATCCCATATACATTTTATCGAAATTTGTTCATATTATCAAATTTTGTAGGTAATTTTTTTTTAAACATTATAAACTGTTCACGTAAGTCATCTTAATTCTCACATTTCACTTCACATTCTTATTTTCGCGTAGAAAACGGTCACACTTACTTATTCTTAAAAGTTGGAATGAGTCCACCAATGAGATGGTGCTCGGAAAGCACCGAAACTGTTGGACTCATTCAATTTTTAATAATAAGTAAGTGTGACCGTTTTCTACGCGAAAACATTTTTTTTTGTTTCACTTTTTATAGCAGCAATAACACCTTTTCTCTTTTCGTCAATAAATGAATCTGGCGACAAACACGACCTTATTATATTTTACACCATGATTGTTCTCGTTATAATTTATCTTCCGGAAAACAACTAATTGTGACGATGAAAAAGGCCATTTCATCTAAATTAAACGTGAAAATGATGATTGTCTTTCCATTTCCGTCTTTGTAAATAATTCTGGAACAAATTATGAAACGGAGGTACATGTTGCTTGTTCAGGGAAAAATTAATAAGATGGCCAATATTTATTTTGATATCTGCCGGTATTTTTTTTAAAAGATTAATAGGCTCATGTTGACCGCATCTTGTCTGATGTTAGTCTTTACTGTAGGTTAAGATGTATCACACTTGCCTAGAAGCAACTTATTTACTCTAGATTTGAAACTTCTCAGGAAAAAGAAACGTCGTATTCATGATATAAGTTGATTTAAACATCAGAATTTTTGAGGTGTATGTGTGTATGAACAAATGAATGTCAATAGGTATAGGAATCTAAAATGGGCTGCTTATGCCTATACATATATTGTAAACAAATAATTTTTTGAATGAAGACTTACGTTTACGAGTTTAGCTTATTTATATAATTGGTTTTTGGTGTAAATAAGATTAGAGTTCGTTCTTTTCAAAATCAAATCTTATCAACATTAATCATTTTGTCCTGCCGTCGTACTTCGACCAAACACGGCAAAGTCGCTGGTCAAACACTGAAAAATTAGCTGGGATTAGAGATGTGAAATACCAATAAATAATATTTATATCACTTCATTTCTTATTCAATGAATAACCTCTTTTTCCGCTTACTATTTTCATGTGACGCTGACCATTGTGCTGTACCGTAAACGCGTCACCCACAGCGTTGTTAAACTGTGGCAGCGATCTGAATGCGCCTAAATAATTATTTGTATACTATGTACGTAGGTCACAGGCTACAAGCCAACTTGGCACGGATACTTCGCGAAGTTCAATGACTTTAAAATAATATCTATAGAGCGAGAATTGTACATGGAAATATCATAAATACGGGGAAATTTTAGTGATACATTTTTGATCTTTTTTTACTCGTTTTGAGAATTGCACTGCCTTGTTTTTACTTTTTTATGAACTACGAGGAAGTTGATAAGCTCCTTTGTCAAAACTTCTAAGCTGATAAAGGTTTTTTATCTAGTGTTGTATTTTACTTCAGATAACTTAACGATTAATTATTATTTATTAAAACAAATTTACTTACCAATTATATAAAATCAATATATAAATAGGCTATAATGTTCTGTAACTACTTCATATTGTTTGATGTGAATTATTTCATAGATCTCACATACTCCTATAACACAAGACCTTATGCAGTCTTAGTATGGTTAGTAGTGATACCTACATAAGCAGCCTATAATATTCCTGAACAAACCTTTTTATATGATGAAAATAGGTTTGTGCAGGTAGATCTACAATGGAGCGCATTTTTTATAATCTTGATAATAATAAACAATCATCATTTTCCAATAATTAATTAACACTAATACCATTAAAATTCTATGTTGCTTTGTATGTTGTTTAACTAGAAAAGCATAAAACTTAAAAAAAAATTTTGCTCTACAACAAGGTCCTAAGTTACTTTGTAATAAAGTTTTAAGTGAGCTTATTTAAATAAACTCAGCCTAAAGCATTACTAATATTTGTTATTTATTCCCTTTATCTGTAGATTAAGAACTCCTAAAGGACCAACTTCTCAACTCAAACATTTGTTTTCGTAATCAAAACAGTCAGATTAATTAGATTACAGAATCCTTTCTGAATAGATATGAGCCATGCAAACATCGTCGTTGGATATCGTTTGTTTTTCGATTGTGTTTTTTTTTGCATTCATTTCATGCACATAATAAACCACTTCTTTGTTTTTCACTTTCATGTTTTGATTTGTTTACTTAATTCATTAAAAACTATTATTATTTGTGTCTTTTGGATTCAAATATACTACTGTCTAAGTTATTCAAAAAATAAAATGATGTTTCAAGTTTTTGTAATTGTGTTATTAGTCAGTTTATAAAAATACGTTTGCTATGTAATTTGTTAATAGAGCGGGAACTACTACGGTTTGCTAAACAGATTTCAAGGAGACCAAGCCTCGGTTTCTCCTATAACCTACTACTTAATTATTAAGATTATAACCAAGTTAAAGTCAACGTGTATATGTACAGTTATAAGAAAACTTCAAAAAATAGATCTTTATTTAACCTAAATTATCGATAGATAACAAAGTAATAGCAAAAGTAATTAAATTGAGTATAATGTTGAATCTTCTGAACCAATCCCAGAAACTGATAATGCCTGAATATATCACCCAAAACTGATATTAAATGTCAAATGTACTAACAATAATACACATTATTTTTATAGCTTAATAGATTCTTACGAATTTGTGCCGCGATCCATGAGAAAGTTATCTGAATCCAAGCTGAGGATTTGTGCCAAAAAGAAATGAAGAACACATTTCCTACAATATTTTTATGTGAAACAGCAAATTGAGGATACTGTTCCATTTTTCCATTTTCAGTTTTAAGTATGTTTTTTTTTTCTAGTTATATGAAAAACCTGGTAAACTTTTGATTTGATATGATTTTTTTTTAAGTTTTTATATGTTTTAATTTATTAATCGCATTTCTTTAAATCGCTGTTATTTTATTAGTTAAATTTTGTACCAAGTACATTTTGGAAGTAAAATACAATACATTTAATAATTAATGTATGTACTTATTATAACAAACGTAAAACGTTTCACAAATCTGATTTAAGTAGGTAACCTATAAATTGTAGCAGAATACAAAATATGTTCAATAATATAGAATAGAAAAGAATAATTTTATTCATCATAACATATCCTATTAGAAATACAATTAATATCAACAACGAGATACAGTACGGACTTGTCAATAACAATGTACAATGCAAACGAATTAATAAAACAACAACAATAAAATTAAATAAAAATTGTTTAAAAATCAAAATGTCAGCTGTAAAGGGGCTTCGTCATAGATTAAAAATAATGTTTAAATGTATGTATAGTAAAAATGTATCGATATTTTTTTTAAGCATCGGTCAGTTCATCCCTACCCTATCACAATTAACTCTGGAAACGGAAGGGCCTTAATTATAATCGGGTCAAACCACTTCAAAGAAACAAGGTTTTGAGATTTGATGACCGCCTAGGACGTGACGTCTCCCTTTTTTACAAGATTCCGTAAATCACATTTGCTTTGGATAAGATTAAAAGCAGAGACGGATTTCAGGATTTATTTCTTTATTTGGCAGATACGCAAGATAGGCAAAATTTGGTAAATTAGGAGAAAGACTCGACTAAACCATACTATGAAAAGTTATAGTTAGATTTACTAGTAAAGGTAGGTACTAGTGTAGGGCCATGCTTAATAATATCTAATACACTAGCTGACCCGGCAAACGTTGTTTTGCCTCACTTAGGGGTATGAAAAATAGATAGAGTAGCTTATATGACACGTTCGTAGATTTACCATAGCAGCGCCATCTATTGATTACTTACTCAACCCAGTCGAAAGGTATCGACATCTGTTAGAATCATTTGGAGTTAACAGATAATTGTGACTGTCAAATAATAGCAGATAATATTTAGCAATAAATTAAAATTGCGACTATAATTTGATATTTAAACTATCCTATCTCTCAAGTTGGATCAAACTGCACATGGTGTGCGAATTTTATTATAATCGGTTAAGTGGTTTAGGAATCCATTGAGGACTAACATTGTGACACGAGATTTTTTATATATTAAGATTTCAATACTTATTCTGACCTTGTACACTTAACATCAAATACAACAACCTTTAGCTGACAGCTAATTAAAAGCCAGCTGATTAAAATGCTCATAAAAAAATATGAGCATTGACAAATCAAATCATCGGCAAAAAAATAATTGAACTGATTAAAATGCTCATAATTTTTTAATTGTTAAATTACTGGTAGTTTAGTTTTAATAGTACTTATTGTTTTGAGATCATGTTTTTGATGACAGAATCATATAAAAGAAATAATTAAAACGAACGCCAAACGCCTGAGTCAATGGGTGAAATAAAACTCGGTAATTCTTGACATAGTCCATTGAAATGTTACATTTTTTAGGCCTTACCTTGCGTTTTTAGAGGACTCAATTTTATTTTTTTGATGTGTAGAGGGGGTAATTGTAAAGCTAAAATAAAGTTTGTGGGGTCGCCACCCTTGTCCCACGACCGCCATCTTGAAAATAGTGGTTGAAACTGTTTATACGATATATCTCTTAAACTATTTATCTGATAAAAAGACATTGCAAAATTACTAATTAAAAGAATTTAATAACAAAAAAAAAACTGATGACCCCCCCTACACATCAAAAAAATTAAATTGCGTCCTCTAAGAAACGCAACCCCAAATGTAACTTTACAATGGACTAACATTATAAACTTGGCAGTTATACAGCTTACGTAAAATAAGAGTGAAGGTTATTCCCTTCACTCTTATTCATTACGGAAAATCTTTTTTTTTGGTAAATTCAAAAACTCCCTTCCCAACTGATTCGGTTTCACAGTGCAGCCCTAGAAAGAAAATTACGTCGGCAGCCGGCAGAGTAATAAGAACAAAACACAACTCAAGTAATTGCGCCAAAAGTGGTGCGGAAAAAAACTTTATCCAATGGTTATCTAAAACGAACGCGCGCAGAAATAGGTTTCGTTCCAAAAAGTTCTCAGTTTCTGGGGCAGGCTTAATTTACGTGGTCGTACGTTTAACTTGCAGCCAAGAGGCACAGACACTACGGATCCTAGTCTACTAGCCGTAGGTAGAAAAAATAAATTGTAGAAACAAGAGACTTTTTCGTATTACCTGAAACATTTATAGGTACTGTTTACAATATTTAAAAAGGTGCGAATAACAGAGCGAATAACAGAGACCTTACGTTTCATAGATACACCGACACTATAAACCATTCGACCAAGTCTTTTTGTTTAACTTTAGTATATTTTTATTTTTAGTAATATTTATCAAACATGAATAAATAAATAAAATCTTTATTTACATAATAACAATCATATAAAATACTAAACTAAAAACTTAACCTAGAAAAGTCCAGAAATTTTATCAATAATATTAATATGTATGAATGTGAATTAACTTGTAAAATATTTTTTACCAATAAAGATGATTTCTAAACTTAACAAACTGCGGGTTTATTCAAACTAAAATTACATAATTATTTTTTTTTTTGTAAAATCTACCGAATTGGCAGAGCAAATTTGATTGTTTTAGCACCAAACTACCCAATTGTGTGTTGTCTTAGTAAATACGCCTTTTTGATTTAAAAAATTAAATTTTAAGTATGATTATAATATATTTAAGAAATACATTCATTCATTGAATCGATACCTTTTCCACCCTTAACATGAATTGCAGTCACACGTAAAATAGCATCACCCAACACAGCTCTGCATTTCCCCTTCCTCTCAACCACTATACCTAGATAGTGGAAAGATTAACTCGTACATTACATTCCCGATGCAGCCTAACAAAATTTGTATCCCGGACGTTTTCGCCAATTTAATCCGAGGCTCGTGGATGGCGACAAAAAGCCCATTATCCCAGTTCTCCTCTTATCTTGTTAACGGAACCTTCCTTTTAACTTTAGAGATAACTTATCCGGTCAAAACGGGTTATCGGCATAATCGATAGCATAAGAAACTGTTTTAGTTATCTCAAACATCTATGTACCATATCTTACTATCAACCTACACATAAGTAAAGGATCTTAGTAAGTATTTACTATACTCTGTGTGGATTGTTTATTATGTGCATAAAAACTGTAATAAATATTAAGAAACTATACAATATTAGGCTATATTAAAACTTACTGTAGATCTGTCACACTAAAATTAAAATCCTAAAATTTACAAGTTAGGGGCTTCTAAATTTTAGGTACTACTATTTACAAATGATAGAAAGGGGTAACAAAAGGAGAATTTATAATAATTAATCGAATAATAATTTTAAATATTAGTTTTTAAATCTAAGCCAGGCCTGTGTCACTCCGCGTCTAGGTGTTAAAAACATACCTACGGGCGGCGGCCACTACGGAGTGGCCAATCTAGTAGGCTGCCACAAGCGAACGAAAACACACGCGTGCGCGCTATATGTTCGACCACGTTCAACTTCATTATTTGCGAAGTACTAGTTATTATTCTGTGTTATTTGATTGATTCATTATATAGTTGCAAGATGGACACAAAACGAAAAAAAAACAAAAAAATACTGTGCAGTATTTAATTGTTTAAATACGGATCGTGATCGAAATTTAACTTTTTTTTGGTTACCTAAAGACGCTGACAGGTAAGGGTAAAATCTATTTTGACTGGATTACATTATGTTCCTATATGAAATGAAATTAATTCAAACCACAAACCGTTTTTCCCCGTACTATTCCAATATCCTAAAACTACAATAAAAAAGATATTTTAGTCGTTTCATATGAGTTGCATTTCATTTGTCGTACATTTACGAACTTAGACTAAGAGCCCAACGCAAAATATTTTCGGTGATACTATAGATGATACCTATGGAATTCTATTCGCGCTAGATGGCATATGAAGTAGTTTCTCGAAGTAAGCAACTTCGTGGCTCTTTCAATACCACAGAATAATAACTAGTACTACGTATAACCATGTACAACGTATTATGAACCGTAGCATAGTGAATTAAGGCCCATATTCCTTTGAAAAGAAATTGGTAGGTACAAAACTCATCACGTGCTCGACTGGACCGCGAGCTAAATTAAATCATATTGTTTATCAGATTGAGTTCATATTTCTTTGAAAACCATTGCGAAGTGAAGCTTCTGTACAAAGTACAAGTTATTATTCTGTGTCTAAGCCAAAGTCAACCAAAGAGGCAATGCGGCAAGCCTGATGGGCACGTTTGGGCGGATGGCTTAATTATTATTTTTTTAGTTTGCTAAATTTTCGTTTTTTCTATGCTTTGTATATTATTCTTAAGTCCTGTAAAATATAATAAAATAAAAAAAAAAGTCAAAATTATTTAGCATGCAAAATATTACGTCATAGAGTATTTAATTAATATTTAAAAAGATCTTATTTAATAACTAAATATTTACCAATCTGAACATTTGACAAATGCTGTCTCATCTCTACGATTGAATAAATCCGAACAGTTTCTGTCAATATAATGGACCGTTTCGAAGTATCAGTCAATGTCACTGAACCGTTCATAGGAATATTATATTAATGGTGAAGGTATTATAATATTTATTACGTTGTGAACGCAAGACAGATTTTTGAAATTAATGCCTTAAAATAGACTAATATTCTAAATTGCTGAAATTGACTAAAAATATACCATAAGCTAAGAATTATTTTTACTCAGACTTAATTGTTTCAGAGAATCAAGCTTTTTCTGAGGCCGAATTCCAAAAGTTTAATTTCAGATTTGTGTCTCTCAGAATAGTTGGAAATTCCAGTTCATGAGTAAAAAAAAATAGTTTCAGAAAAAAAAACGTCAACAATACAAACTAAATTACTTACCTATTTATATTTAATATAAATGTCTAAACTTAATAAATAGTTGACCAAAAATACAGGCTACTTTATTATTATCGTCTGATACTCGTATCTGTAATGATTTACTCCGCCAAAAAATATAGCTAACTATTATTACACAAAACTATGAAGTGACGACTGCATCAATTATTATCGTGCTGTAAAAATAAAATATTTAAATCGCTGGTACGTACAGTCTAGAGATGCTGTACAGAAACGTCAGTGTTTGATTACAAGTCTGAGACAATGACAGTCATCCATCGAAAGGGCTTTGTCTCCACATAAAAGAGAATGGCAGTACCTACGCGTTTCGGGACAGAAATGATGCCTATAGCTAACAGACCAGGCCACACGACGGAGGTTGAGACACAAGAAGGCTCTGCTAGGACTGAGGAATCGAAGCTTTTTTAAATGCAAAAAATAGAATAATAATAATAGAGTAATCCATTCTCGCAAGGCATTTTCGGAAATGATAAAGTTGCGATTTTCTCATTTTCATTAGCGTTACGAACCGTTCCCTATAAAACGCGATTAAGTTAAAATTCGTTCGATAGTTTTATTTACTGAAAAACAGTTTATAAGTGTTCTGCTTCTAAATGAAAAATAGATAATTAAAATAAATCTCGAGAATCGTTTTAGAGCTTCGATATTGTATTTTTTTTCACATTTCACACACGGCTTGTTAACCCCATACTGAACCATTTCTAGTTCGTATTAAGGTTGCTAACACAGCTGATATACTACATATACATCTCGTACATATTTTATATACATAGATACATATTTAACACCCAGACCGACAGCCAACAAATTTAGTTCAGCACAAAGATGTTGGCTGTTACCGGGAATCGAACCCAAAACCTTCTAATTGGCAGTCCGGCATGGTAACCATACGCCAACGAGGTCATCAAATTAGCATTTTTAATTTTATATGAAACTAGCTGACCCGGCAAACGTTGTTTTGTCTTAATAATTATTTCTAAATATACAGTAGCCGATTCTCAGACCTACTGAATAGGCATATAAAATTTAGAAAAAATCGGTCAAGCCGTTTCGGAGGAGTACGGTAACAAACACTGTGACACGGAAATTTTATATATAAGATTATTTCTTTAAAAATTTGCTGCCCTGGGACAGGCGCTTTGCTCAAAAACTTATGGTGCAGTTGAACTCTGTACAATAGCACATTAAGTTATCTATTACTTCCAGTAATATACATATATACATATAATAACAAAAACGTTGTTTCTGGGCAAAATATCTCACGTGTCACGTAGCATGGGATGAAAATTCGCAGTGTCGGATAGGAAGTAGGCCGGTCGAACTATGGCGGCATATTGAAGCGATGCTTCGACATGTTAATGAAATTCTGTCGCCCTAAATACTGACAGGGATACAACGCGCGCAAATTAAAGTTTAGAACGAATACAGTGTCAAATATTATTAAATATCCGTAAGAAAATGTCACGTTACGGTAACTAAAGAAGAACCTTGTTATGGCGGTTCAGTATTCCAAACTTCATAGGACAAATGAATGGTCTCTCACCAGGATATAATCATCTCATACCCAGATAAAAATGCCACCTTTTAAAAGACAGTCTTATGCAAGGTTACCCATGCAAAGACTGTCCGCGTCAAACGTTGCTTAACCTCAATGATCGCGTCAGACCACCTTAGTTAGCCGAGCGTATTGGAGTCAGTATGTTTCGTCTCTTAATATGACTAGTTAGCATTGTACCACTAAATTCACGTGAATAAAATACGGACTGTAATTGGTTAATTAATATGTTGCTCGATTATTTCCGGACGCTGTTTCACGCTCGTTGTTTTGTGTTGAACACGTTTGCGGCAGTTTGTTGTAGCCCATTTCAGTGGTCATTTACGAATAAAACATGTTGTATATTCTTGTTAGATAAAATAATCCTTGCTATTGTTTCGGAAAGGACTTATAACGGTGTTTCAATTGCCTCCTTGAAAGCCAATAGTTCCATACTAGGCATGCTTTAGCCAGAGTATAGCAAATAGTTTTATGTTAAATATAATATAATATCCACTATTACCTGAGAGACTACAGCAGCTGCTACGGAGAAGGCTTTAGTCTGCATTTGGGTATCTTTAAAACAATATTTAAGATGTAAATATTTGTTAAGAAAATAAGTCTTGTAAAAAAGGAAATACAGAAATATTTTTCACCTAAGAGTAAATACGCCATGTACACACTCTCAAAAACCTAATTGTATAATATAGAATGAAAATGAGACAACAAAGCCTCACAAATCTTCTTTAACGGTTCGCGAGCAAATCCGCGTGAAACAGCTCTCCTACGCACAAACACCAGCATTAAGTTCCATTCCCGTTAAATCAGAAGAGATCTGGCCAACGTATAAACCTCTTAAAAATTTCCACAGGCTTAGGTACGTTCTTTCTTCATTTTCCTTTGAAAGAGGAACGACGCCGTCTTTTTGACGCCAAAGCGTGTTTTCGTCTTTAGTCAAGATTTTTAAGCATTGTTCAACATGCTCTACAGCTGTACAGAATCCAGATTTTTTTCTTTTTTTTATGGCCTTGATACGTCCCTTTCCTTTGTTTGAAGGAGTTGAAATACGAAGAGGTAAACAATGTGAAATTAAGGCAGGAAACCGAGAGAAAAGTAAAGCGAAACAATCAAAAGATGCACGCAAATAGCAGAAATATTATGTTGTTATTTATTTTTTCCGTCACGAAACGAATGGCAAAGCAATTATGATCATGTTTGTAAATGCTTCCTCTTGTCAGATTTAGCCATGGTAACGTGGAATTTGAGGGAAAGTAAATACGAAACACGGCTAAAGAAATAACATTAATTTACTTGGCTGTATTATCTTTGTATTTGCGTTCTACTATTTATTGAAAATAGCGTGTTTATTTACGCTTCCAAATCATAGATTAAAAATGTAGAACGAAGGTCAAATATTACACACATTTCGTTACGACTAAAACGCCGAAAACAAAAATAAACTACTCTTTTCAAACCAACCACAAAAATCCTGAAAGTCCGTGTCCAAAGCACTCATATAAATTACGAACACAATACCATTTTTGCTGACATATTTTTGCACAAAAGATAACCGCGGGAAAGCCTACAAAAATCCTGTACAAAATGCCGGCAAAACAAAATATCAGTTAATAATAGGGGTAAAAAGTAAGATAATCTGAATTTCCATTAACATATTGTATAATTTAAAATATTAACGTACCGCGCAAATTGAAGAAACAAGCTGCGAACGAAAATCATATTTAAAACTTGTTCGTTCATAAACTTAGACGAAACTATTTGTAACTAACGCAAAACCTTCGTTCATTATTTATTATCTTTTTTTGTTGTGACTGTCTGTATGAATTTAATTGTAATTTTCATATTATTTTTACATGTTTTTATGGACTTGATATTTTGATAATGGTATCTTTATGGTTTCTTTTTTTTTAAATAAATAAATATATTATTTATCATTATCAGCCGATGATATCTGATTACAGTACACATACCACACTTCTTGTACGCTATATACCTCTACAATCAGCATAATATTAAGACATTGAAAATAAAATTTTATTTTTTCAAGTGCTGAATTTTTAGTTTTTCCCACTAACTGCGTTACCTGTATAAAATTTGTAAGTTATTCGAAGATAATGAAAATAAATTTTTACTCTACTACGCGCAAAAGTATGAAAGAATTGAAACGATAACAGCACAAACAGCCGTGCGGCCGCCTTACGTTCCGTAGGCCGTAGATTAGATTACCGCCAATAAGCTCGAGCTTTCGACGAATAAAAACATCAGTATGAAACCATAGCATGGTAGTAGAGTATTTTCTAGTGCTAAAAATAGTAATAGTAATTAATAAGTAATTTTTCTAGTGTTAAAAAAGTTGTCATGCACAACAGTGTGTTTGGACTGCCTCCTTGCAGAATATCATCATATAGGACCAAAGTACGAGTATCCACAATAAAATAGGAAATAATCGTTTTTTTATATATTATCAAACTTGTTATGTACTCAGATGTGCTTCAGTAGATCCGATGTTTTTTTAATGATGAATAGCTTACGTTTTACCGCAGCCTGTCTGATGTTAAAGCTTGACTGTGGTCTAAGATGTAACACGCTTGACTAAAAGGAACCTATTTGAAGACCCCCAAATTGTACTTCTCGGGAAAATGAGAAATTTTAAATCCTGTCTATTTGACTTACGAGGTACAGATGTTTTTACACCATTTTAATAGGCAAAAGTCGCCTTCAATCTGCAAATAAATTCAAATTTATACTAAAACCAAATATTTCCGATAAAAAAGTTTTATTTTATAAGCCCATCGCTGTTTATTTATTGTTTCTTTTTCCCGCCAAATAAACAAACACAAGGAAGCGATCGTTTACAAACTCCTTTCCGTTTCCTTCGACCGACTCCCGGCCTAAGGGAAGTACTATAAGCTTCAACCATCATGGGATTAATATTACTTTACTAAATTGATGAATTGTATTACCTATATGTATAAGGAAGGATGTGATTTTTTTTTAAGATTTTCTCTCTACCTTGGAATCTGATTACTGGTGTGTTTTATGATATGTGATTAATATTATAATACCAAAACCTTGTGCGTGTGTAAGTATTTTTAACCATGCTCAATAAAGAAGCAGAAAATATGTGTATTATTTTGTCACTCTATTTAATTCAAATCAATAAACTTATTTAAAAAAAAAAAATGGTTGCCTGTAAAGTCGGTTTTACGGGCGAAGATTTTACGTGACAACGTCTGCCGCGTGCTGCGCGCGCGGCAGACCGATCATAGTTGAGTGGGAGAGAGACGCAAGGCATTCGGCGGGCCTCTCTCTCGTTCGGTGACTCATCGTAACGTTACCGGGCGTTACACTTTTTCATAAGTGACTCCCAGCCGCAACCTAATTTAAGACGTTGTCACGTCAAAAGTAGTCTAGAGACTAGTCTTTATAAATGTATAGGACAACATTAATAGTTGTTAGCCGAAAAAAGTGAAATGTACGTTCAATTTGTTTCACCACCTATATTTCTTCCTCTTCGTATGAGCTAAGTGGCCAAGCTCTGGTGTCAAGAGTTTTCAAGCCGCCCGAAGGCCTCTGACTTGGCTTAAAGACTGCTGACTAACAGTCGGTACCTACAATTTAACGTGTCATCCGACCCACGGTACCACCCAGATGAAAATGCCACTGAAAATGACTGTCTTGTGCAAACTCCATCCAAACACCGTCAGCATCGACCTTTGCTTAGTTTCGATGATCGCGTCAGACCACCTTAGCTAGCTGAGCTAAAGGCGCTACAACGTATACTAATAAAGATATAACTGCTGACTCTACTTGTCCGTAACTTAAATCCATCCAAAGGTTGCCTGGCAGAAATCGCTTTAGGCGATAAGGCCGCCTAATGTACTACCTCTGTTATTCTTTTTCTTGTTATAAACTGTTTTTTTTTTTTATTTTGGTGTGCAATAATGTCATATTGTATTGTATTGTATTGTATATAGATATAAAATATGAAAACCATACAGCTCATGGTAGACCCCACGAAGTTCCCAGTTTGTTTGCTTCCCTTCCTTAACTTGTTGAAACGGGAACTTTCTCTAATGACTACGGGTAATGAGAGAATCGTGGCAGAAAACATGTTTTCAGGAAACCTGGATGGATGCGGTGGAATCAGTGTGGTAACACTGTTTTGCAACTGGTTGCAACATTAACTAGCGCTTGTAGCTCAGCTTACTAAGGTGACCTGATACGATCAACGAAGTTAAGCAACTGTCGATGCGAACAGTCTTTGGATGGGTGCCATGCACAAAGCTGTCGTGTGCCATGCACAAAGTGGCATTTTCATCTGGGCGCTACCGTGGGTCGGATGACGCGTTGAATTGTAGGTTGTTAATCCAGCTATAAATCTTAGACCCGCAGTCGTTAAGCCACGTCAGAGACCTTCGGTTGGCTTTAAAACTCTCCGACACCAGAGCTTAGCCACATAGCTAATACGAAGAAGAAGAACAGGCATTCGCTTAATCCTTAACCTAATTTAGCCACTTTAAACAAATCTTAATTAAAAACAAAAATATACTCGTACATGTAATCAAAAATTCGTCTTACAAATATCGAAAACAAATAGAGATTCATTTAAATGAAAAATACTTTAAAAGGCAAAGTATACCCTCATCGCATACAAAATCAATACGGTCAGATTTTTGCAATGTTTGCTAATTGCAAATCTACCCTCATCTGCCATAGAGTGTAATCGAGCCGAGATTCAGATTGGCTCAAGAGCTCTCCAATTTCCAGTGCATCTGGCTGAACACACTGATAGTTGATAGCCGACTCCAAGTTACGGCTAGCCAATCTACCAGAGCTTACTAAACCACTACATTTAAGTGCAAGTTGATCTCGGCATACCTATTTCACAGACTTGTTAATTTAGTAACATAAATGAATATAATAATTTCAAAAAGCTGCAGTGATATTTTTGACTTTATTTAATTGAAAGAATATTTTTTCCGCTATTTTTTTGCCAAAACTGCATACATAATACTACTTTGGCCACCTATTGGCCACCACTAAGGCGCAAATTTCATTCGCGCCTTAGTGGTGAATAGCAGCCGTATCTTGTTGCCCTCTCGCTCGCCCACGCGCGCACCGCTTACACCTCGCTTACTATAAGTAAATATTTTCGGTGGCGCGCGCGCAGTCGGCCGGAGTCATCGACACTGGGATGTTGTCCGTCGGAGCTCGGTCGGCGCGCTCAGCGGAGCACGCGTATTCAGCTCGCTATTCAAATGTAGGCCACTACATCACTCCCCGCCGTGTTAAAGAGCGAAGCGTACTGGTGGTTTCGATTCTCTTCCAGATCTAGTCGTGTAGGAAGCTCCTTGCGCCACGAGGCTAGGTTCCTCGTGATCGTTGACGTAAAACGCAGGTTTCAATCTGTCTATACTTATGTTGTCATTTCGATTCGGTAGCTCGATCTTGTAAAATTTTTCGTGGCGCTCGAGCACTCGAAATGGTCCGTAGTACGCGGGCGTTAGCGGCGGCCTGTGTGCGTCGTTCCTGACGAATACATGCGTACTGGCTGGCAGCTCGCGGTGAATGAACGTAGCTCGGGATGCGTTCGATTTCCTTTGGGCTTGAGCTTTCTTGATAGCTTCACTGAGGTGCTGCATGAAGAATGACGGTGAGTTTTCAAGCTTGACGGGTTCACCGCAGAACTCTCCAGGTAACCTTAACGTCTGGCCGTAGAGGAGTTCAGCTGCGCTGTAGTTAATGTCTTCTTTAATAGCCGCTCGTAAGCCGAGCAACACAGTAGGTAGCTCGTGCACCCACGAGCCGGTGTTCAATCTCGCGGTTATGGACGTCTTCAACGTTCGGTGCCAGCGCTCAATCATACCGTTTGCCTGCGGGTGATAGGCTGTAGTCCGGCAACGCTCGATACCTAAACGCTGCGTCAGTCTTCTGAATAACTCAGACTCGAATTGTACGCCTCTGTCTGTGGTTATCCTGTGTGGCGCTCCGAATCTCGAGATCCATCCGGTATAAAAAGTTTCTGCGACTTTCTCCGCTGTTATCTCTGGTATGGGGTAAGCTTCAGGCCACTTAGTCGCTCGGTCAATCATAGTGAGTAAGTACCGATAACCTTCAGTACTAGTCGGCAGCGGCCCCACTATGTCTAGATGAACGTGGCGGAGGCGATCTGTTGCTTCGTATATTCCGACAGGCGCTTGTGTGTGTCGCTGAATCTTGGCGCGCTGGCATTGCGAACATGCTCTTGTCCAATCGTTAACATCCTTGTTCATAGAAGGCCAGAAAAATCGTGCGGTGACTAACTTCCGCGTACTTCTGTTGCCTGGATGACTGAGGTTGTGGATTGATGCGTGCGCGAGTTTTCTAAATTCTTCAGTCAGGAACGGTCGAGCCATGCCGGTGGACATCTCGCAGAAAATCTTCGTATTAGTTCCGGGCACGAAAACTTGTCTAAGATCGTGTTTTCTTTCTTTCAGAGCCCGAGCCAGTGTACTGTCGTTTGTTTGGCTCGCCCCTAGCGCGGAATAGTCGATCAGTGACGGCGTTGCGATGGCTTCAACAGACGATCTCGATAGTGCGTCTGCAACGGTATTGAGTTTTCCGGATAAGTGCTGAATGTTCGAAGTGAACTGGCCGATGAATTCGAGGTATCTTGTTCGCATTGGTGTCTCGTTCTTGCTATCTGCTGTTAGTGCGTTGAGCAGAGGTTTATGGTCGGTGTATATAATTAGATCCCCTCCTTCGAACATCCGCCGGAAATATCGCACTGCCAGGTACATTGATAATAGCTCCCGGTCATAGGTGCTGTACTTTCTTTGTGCATCGTTGAACTTCTTGGAGAAGAACCCGAGGGGTATCCATACTCCTCCTATGTTCTGCTGTAGTACAGCGCCTGCGCAGTTTTCTGATGCATCGGTCATGAGCGCGAAAGGTGCTTGCGCAGATGGAAACGCCAGGCGCGTCGCGTTGGCGACGTCCTTCTTGCATTGATGAAAAGCTTCCCTTGTTTCGTTATCCCATGCAATTTTTCTTGTATCATTCTTCTTTGTATTGTGCAGATATTCGTTCAATTTTCTTTGATGTTCTGCTGCTCGAGGTATGCACGGCCTGTAGAAGTTGATCATTCCCAGAAATCGGCGCAGGTCATTGATCGTTTCAGGCAAGGGGTAAGATTGAATAGCTTGAATCTTCTCGTCGGTGGGAGTAATGCCGTCGGCCGTAATATTGTAGCCCAAGAAATTTATTTTATCCTGGCCAAAAACACATTTTGCAACGTTGATTTGCAATCCATTTTCATTCAGGCGCTTGAAAACTTCTTTCAGCTCCCGGCGGTGTGTTTCTTCGTCTTTCGATGCTAATAAAATGTCGTCGACAAAAGCAAACACTGGTAGCCCCCTCATAACGTTATCGATGTGGCGTTGAAATGTCTGTCCGGCGTTGCGCAACCCGAAGCACATTCTTGTGAACTCGTATAATCCAAATGGTGTTATAACGGCCGTTTTCTTGACATCTTCTTCTCGATTTTTAACCAAGTAGTACGCTTTCTTTAAATCGATTTTCGAGAATATTTTCTTGTCTTGCAGATTGTATGTGAAATCGTGCAGGCGCGGAATGGGGTAACGGTCGGGAACAGTGATTGCATTTAACCGCCGGTAGTCTCCGCATGCTCTATATGTTCCGTCCTTTTTCAACACCATATGGAGTGGGCTTGCCCAGGGGCTGTTCGAGGGTCTGCATATTCCTTGATTCAGCATTTCTTGGAACTCTTCTTTGGCCACTTTGTATTTGTGAGGAGGAAGGGGTCGTGCTTTTGCAAATACAGGAGTTCCCGTAGTTTCGATGTGATGCTCCACAGTGCTTTGAGTAATGTTCGAAATAGTCGGTTTGGTTATGTTCGGGTACTCAGCGAGTAAGTCGTGATATGGAATGCTGTCGTCGATGGTGCGAATGCTGCCTTCGGTTGACTGAGTTAGAGATCCCCGCACAAACATGTTTGTTTCTCGGTCGATGAGTCTTCTTCCGCGTAGGTCGACCAGAAGCCCGTGGTGGTGCAGAAAATCAGCCCCAATTATCGGTCGACTGACGTCAGCAATCACGAACTTCCAGGTGTATGGTCGTCTCATTCCCAGGTTGAGTGTAACGGCGCGCTCGCCGTACACGGGAATCAGAGTCTTGTTGGCTGCGTAGAGGTAGTTTTCCGGAGTACGGTCCCGCTTGTCTGATGGACGAGCTGGTAAGACCGACACGTGGGCGCCGGTGTCGATGAGGAAACGGAGCAGTGATGTCAAATCTTTTATGAAAAGGCGGTACATGGTAAATTCTTCGACCGCGACTCCCGCCGTAGTTACAGCCGTTTCTGGTTTCCCGACATCTGGTGTGCTCCATTGCTCCTTGGGATGTTAAAACTGCATGGGCTGCGGCACCTGAACGCCGCACGGCCGAATCTACGATGATAGTAGCATAACTCGTCGGTTGTGTTGTCGTTGCGGCGATCCGAAGCTGAGTTGGAGCGTGATCGAGTTCTACCACGATAAGATTGCCGTCTGGAGTTCGTTGTAAAATCTCGTAGCGCTGCGACTTCCTTCGCTAAATCTTCGATCATGGCGATGACATCATGACTTGGTGGTGCTGATGGTGCTTGTTGTGACGTTGAAGCGCGTGCCTGACAGGAGCAGACGCTGCTCACCTCTCTAGATTGCTCGTGCATCTTGTCCGCCATAGCTGCTAATGCATCCAACTTAGTTTCTGAACTAACAGATAAAACAGCTCTTGTTGATTTTGGCAGATGTCCCATCCAAAGAATGCGAAGTGTTTCGTCTTCTATTTTGTTTCGCGCCAAGTCTCTCATTCGTCGTAATAGTTGAGTCGGCCGCTGGTCACCAAGGTCAATCTCGTTCAATAGCTTCCTTAATTGTACATCTTCTGATTCTTCGTACACCGATATTAGGCGTTGCTTAACTTCGTCGTACTTCCCGTTGCTTGGAGGGCTTAATATGATGTCGCTAATCTGCTCTACGTCAGCTTTGTCGAGCTGCGCGACGACGAGACCAAATTTATTCCCGTCGCCTAACTTCTGGCCCGCTGTCACGACTTCAAAATGCGCGAACCATAGGCGAGGTTTATCGCGCCAAAATTGAGGAATTCTAGATTTAACTCCGATCGTCTCAAGCTCTTGCGCCTTGTCCTCAGCCATAAGGAAGAAGGGTTCTGAACGGGCTCGGTTGCGATAGTCTTCAGTATTGGAGGTGCTGTGCTCTTGCTCGGGGTCACCAGTTTGGCCACCTATTGGCTAATGTTAGTAGGATAAATGAAACAGCAGTTACAGGAACCATGTTTATTGAACATCACTACGTTTATATAATTCAAATTTCATTCGCGCCTTAGTGGTGAATAGCAGCCGTATCTTGTTGCCCTCTCGCTCGCCCACGCGCGCACCGCTTACACCTCGCTTACTATAAGTAAATATTTTCGGTGGCGCGCGCGCAGTCGGCCGGAGTCATCGACACTGGGATGTTGTCCGTCGGAGCTCGGTCGGCGCGCTCAGCGGAGCACGCGTATTCAGCTCGCTATTCAAATGTAGGCCACTACACTACTATATTACTACTACTATATATACTACTATATTAACAAGCTTTCTTATGACAACGTACACAGCTATTATTATGTTAATTAATTTAATTATTTATTTAATTAACAATTTAGGTATTACAGTAAACGTCAATTACAATAAATAATCAACTTAAAATCCACTAGGGCTGTAGAGAAGCTATACAGATACACAAATAAGTAATAATTATCATTATCATCATAGGGCTTGATCTAATTGAAAAAAGATCAGTTAAGCAGCGTCCATGGATGAGCACCTTTGCCGAACCTTTGCCCTTTCTGGGAGATGCATCCGCGACCGCGACTGCTTGCATGGAAATATAAAATTAATTTGTTAGCTCTAGTAGTATTAAATTCTAAGTCGTTCTTATGTTTACGTGCTCGTTTTTGAGCCCAATCATATGTATATGCACACATACTCGTAAAGCAGAACAGAAATACAAATGGTCGGCCTGTTATAAACCTATATTACAGAGCGCTCTGTGTAAAGGCAAAATGGGCGAATTACAAGATGATTATGCAACGTAGCAATATATTGATTTATCATAAAGTAATATTTCAGTTGTATTACTTTTCTTAATTTTTTATCTTCAATCGTATGGAGTATAATAAGTACGAGTATTTATAAGATGTTTTACATAAGAAGTAATATTCTATTTTATAGTATTGTAAGTTAAATTTATACGAATTCTCACCGTCATAAATTCTGCCACAGTCACAGAGACAGATATCTGTCTATCTTAACAGATGTTTAATTTAAACCTACTACTGCGAACGAAACTTATTATAAGAATTTAATTATAGAAATACATCTAAACGTTCCATTCAAGGCGTATTTTTTTTTAATTACACACGGTATCAGTAACTGAAAAATTGATGAGCTAGAAAGTAGATATGCCAAAGGCATAGACAAACTATACATATATAGACAAACTATGTATATTATAATAATTATATCTATGCTACAGGTTATTCGATATGCCGCGGCCTTTACTCTGAGCTCCTCATTCAGCTACCAGCAAACTCTACAGCGATTCCATTCTCAAACTAGAAGTAAACTTCCAAGTTCATTCATTAATTTAATCCGTTTCCTAGGCAGAGAGCTGATATTTTAGCCGGTAATTGGAGTAATTCATCAATGTGTACGTTTGTTTGTTTTAGGAAGTATTTACTATAGATATGTATAGCTTATTCGAATGCTGCGCTGTAAGTTAGAATACCTACTTTGGTGTAGATCAAGTTTCTATAAATTTATAAAAAAATTTGATTCGCAAACTAAAAATGCTTTTAACCAGTATTACTACTGTTCAGCGGGGTAATGTTGCCAGCATTTTGTACGCACTAGCATCAGACATGGTCAAATTATAGCTTAATTTTTTTTTATTTGTTGAATGTTTCTCTAGCTTTTACAGCCTTTTTATACAAAAACATTAACATTTTTAATTGTCATATAGCTAATTTACGGACGTACGATACGTCAGTTGTGAAATTTGTATGGTGTTATAAACAAATTAATTAACTATGTGACAAATACGTACCTCTCATTGATTTTTATTACATTAATCTCATAATACGCGCTTTAAGTTTTATACAAAACTTGTTCAAAAAAACCCTGCAAGGTATCCGAATTAAAAAGTTCCGCGATTTCTTGTACTATAACTTCTTGGAATCCGACTAAGAATAATTAGAAAAAAAGGATCTCGAAATGATCAAGTATTTAACCAAGAAAATGAAAGAGTAAGTATAAAATGTTTTAGTTACACTAGACGAATGGAAGCTTGGTTTATAACAAACTTTATCTGACAAGAAACTTAAGTTATTTTTGAATATAATATTTATACTGTTATATATTTTAATATTTCATAAACTTACTAGTAGTTACACCATTTAAATACAATACAGAGAAGTCACAATTACTAAGAGATAACCTTAGCTGTTAGGTAAGTATTCATTCAAACAAGTATAAATTCAAATAAAAAAATATGACAGCCATCTTAAATTTGTAAACCTATCTTAATATATATAAATCTCGTGTCACAATGTTTGTCCTCAATGGACTCCAAAACCACTTTACCGATTATAATAAAATTAGCACACCATGTGCAGTTCGATCCAACTTGAGAGATAGGATAGTTTAAATCTCAAATTATAGTCGCAATTTTAATTAATTGCTAATTATTGTCTGTTATTATTTGACAGTCACAATTATCTGTTAACTCCAAATGATTCTAACAGATGTCGATACCTTTCGACTGGGTTGAGTAAGTAATCAATAGATGGCGCTGCTATGGTAAAACTACGAACGTGTCATATAAGCTACACTATCTATTTTTCATACCCCTAAGTGAGGCAAAACAACGTTTGCTGGATCAGCTAGTTTTTTAGATCTTTCTACTCGTTAGATTTTTCATCTTGAGGAAGTTGCTATGAGTTACCCGTCATTTTCAAGCGGCGACCATTTTTTTTTTTTATTGACTTGCATTATACCAATCAAAGCTAGACAAAACGCTATCTCGAGATCAAGCTCACACGCTCGTAAGACCGAAAGGTGGCCGAGTCGTAATTGGCGCACGCCCCAATAATTTAATTCTCTTATCAGCAAGATGGTATCACTCTCCTGGGCTTCCAGTGACGAACAAGATTGCGGGTGATTTTCTTTTTGTGGCGTCCGCTATACGTGTCTGTGAATACGTCTAGATTTATTTTTAAAGCCGACAAAAATTATCAGAGTGTTATAAGCCTATGGTCACATACATATTTATAATAATAATAATAATAAAATCTTAATTGTCAGACACAAAGTCCATTAGGTAAAATTTTATAAACGGTTTTCAAAAAAAATTTAAAGAATTAAAATAAATATTTAAAAATAACAGAGCATACATTTCTCTTGACAACATAACAGCAAAAATAAATTAATGTATATGAAAAAACTTAAGGTATTATTGTTGTAATCCATTGTTTCATAAATGGGCTATTGTATTTATTACTAATGATTTGAAGAATAAATTTAGTAATCTGTACCATGGTATCCTCCCAAGAGGATCGGATTCTTTTGGAGAATCTGATTTTATTAAATTTTTTTGTTTGTTTGAAAGGTGCGTTAGTAGGAAATGTTCTTAGCTATGTTTGACGGAAATCGGCCCAAGGTGGCAGCAACATCAAAATACCTTTAAATATTTTTTATATTAAATTAAATACTAAATCATATTTCAGGAAATCTTTAATATACATAAATCAAATGAAAGCGCTTGACTAGAAGATTATGCATTTTGATACATTTAAAATTCAAGATGGCTGCTAACAAACAATTATCAACACGGGGCTTTTTTAATTTTATACCTGTGTGGCGTCTGCGAAACGTACATAGTTTTAATTTTTATTTAGTTTTTTTAACTTAATGGGCTTGTGCTTAACCGCAACTCGCCCAATGGTAAGCTTGATTTTAGATTTGAAGTCTCTCATAGTTTTTAGGAAATAGACAATATTGTTACATGGAGGTTCGTTACAAAAATAACTATTTTTTCATCTATGCAGAGTAAAAGTAGGTATAAACACTTAATTTTTGTATTTTTTCCATATCAAAAATACAATAAGTACCTACTTTACTTAGTTCCTTACAAGTCGACCTTTTAGATTGATACGTTCAAGATGTTTAAAACTCTGGTATATTTAAACAAAAGGACAAAAATAAGTATATTTAACTTATGTGTCCGATTACTTTAACATTGGTCTAAAATCTTTCACTAACTGACTCCAAATAAAAGCAAAAAAAGCTTTCTTACCGAACGCCAAAATCTTTCTTCTTAAAATCAAAATTTAATTTAGTAAATACTCGTATATGAACTTACTTAATAAAACACACCTATATATCTCACATGAGAGATTATTTCACCGTGGAATATGGTATGGCACTCGGTGATTATGTTTGAAACGATGCTCATCAAAGTTGAAATTGACTTTTGATCAGATCGGATTTAATCTTGTAACGGCAGGAGTTCAGTTTTAATGTCAATGTATATACTCGTAGCTACGATAAATTTGCTTATGGTTAGAAACGATAGCTTTAAAATACTATTATTACGCATGAAAAACGTGGTTAGGCACGTGATATATTGCATTGCTGGAAAAGTAGGCAAGGCAAGAATAAAGCTTACTCGTTTATTAAATAAATTCAACGTATTTTTTTTTTAAATAGAAAGACTATGACAAAAATGGTTGTTTATTTCCCATGAGAACTGATGACTGAACTAAGACTAGCAGTCAGGACCTACAATTTAACATCCTATCTGACTGAAATGAAAGAGCCTAGCTGTAAGGCACTTTCATTTCGGGCGGCTTGGAAAATCTCGATACCGGAGCTTGGCCTCTTAGCTCATACGAATAAGAAGAAATTAAATAGATAGATTTAAAAAAGATATACATATTTATAGTTCACTATTTTGTACATATGTCTCTACATATAAAACCGTCAATGTGGTTGACCTTTCAAACTACTGACACCTCACCAATTAATATAAAATCGATAGCTGTTTGTCACGAAAGGTTTTACTACAGTAAACTGTCGCGTATCACATTGGACACTGACACGTACTATCCTACTAGTATTATAAACTCTTGACACCAGAGCTTGGCCACTCAGCTCATACGAAGAAGAAGATGAAGACTTTACTTATATGTGAAGATCCTAAAATGTCAAAACCCTAATTAAAAGGTCCGTACAAATATTTATACACCGTGCACATTGTTAAATAGAAAATTACACAAAAACAAAGGCATTTTTAAAATACCGCAGCTTACTTGTTTTTGCTTTCATTTAATTAGGAGGGCAAGGGCCCCAGGTCCCATGGTCAGTTGTGTTTGCTCACATAACAATTTCTTTCTAACCTTTGTACAGGGTGTAAAAGGATTGTTAAGCTGACAGTTTTTTAAACATTATTGTTTACGAATAACCGTGTGTTTGTGTGTAAATTCTCATCTCATCTCATTTTCTCACAAAAAGATATTTTTAGACGAAGTAATATTAAAAAAAAAAACTTAATCTGACGTATGTCACTGCTTTTGCGGTCCTTAAAATTTTATTACTCGTACCTATTTACTCGTATTTAGCACTAACAATAAATGACGAACCAAAAATAATAAATAATATTATGAAGAAGAAAAAGAGCAAGAGGCCGCCCGAAAAAGACATGGATGGAGTGTGTGAATGAGGACATGAGAGAGAAAGGATTGAGTCTGGAGATGACGCCTGATAAAAGAGAGTGGAAGAAGAAGATTTGGTGTGCCGACCCTACCTATGTAAGTGGGATAAAGTTAGGAAGAACAAGAAGAAGAAGATTATGATTAATAAAGTATCTGAAATCTAAACACCATCCGTCTCGGCTTTTCACAGGCTATATCTGTAATTTAAGTGTAATATACTATGTGACAAAATGATATTCCAAAATACATAGTTAAAATTAATCTAGAAGTTTCGGTTAAAATATTTAATTGTAATGTTTTTAACAAAGATGTACAAAAGACAAAAACTCCGAACTTTTGTCTGTATTATAACGGCATAGATAATGTATTTTTGGTATAGATTTCCCTGGTGTTCCTGAATCCTGTTCCGTAAAAAACTAAAACTTCTGAAAAACTGATAAGACTTTTTATCGTATAATATGTACATATATAAAACGTATTTGATGTCCAAGTTGCCTTAAACTCATCGCGTTTAGGTCAAGGTGCGCTTGGACATAAAAATATATCCTTAAAATCCTGTCTGTAGGTACACACATACCTCCCAATGCAAATTGTACCCTTCTCACAAACCAAGAAACGTAAGGGAAAGAAGTGAACGCCCCGTGGAATTCTATTTACTTTGGCACGACAGTGGTCGAGCGAAAATATATAAGATGTAACGTGTTTTTAGAGATGTAAGTGTGAGTTTTTGGCCGAATATAAAGAACAGGCTTAATGGCGAAAACGTATACTGATAGATAGATATTAGATATGTTCAAATATAATAAAAAACTAGTTCAAAGCAGAACTCAGAACTAGACCCGAAAAGATTTAAATTTTAAGAATTTCGTATATTAATTTTTTCTTAAAAAATATTCAATATACAGCGCAGTATGCTTTAATACAACATACTCGTAACTATGAATGCCAATTTAAAATTACAATCATATTTCAAGAAAGTCCGGGTAAAAAGAAAAATACCTTTGCAAAATCACTCACTTTCTTAACCAAAATAGCGTCTGTATCATTTAACGGGGTTTCCATTAGTTTTTTTCACATACCTTTCATCCACGACGCCACTCCCTGGAATAACTCCTCGCGTCTGGCGGCAGCTTGGTGGGTAACAATCGTCATCGTAGCCTAAGCTCTTTGTATAAAGTTCATAACAGTATTCACTTACACTGCACAGTAAAAATCCAAATGAAGCGACGCGCGACACTATTGTACTACGGCGCGGTGATGGTACGTGCGTATTAACTCCCATACGCTTTCAGAGCGACTGCCTTGGTCCGCGACGCGCGGACTGCAGGATTCTGTAGTACTACCCTAATTTCGCATTTATTCCTTTATGAGTATCGTACAATACTCGTATCATATTTATGCATAAAATACGAAAAATAATAACAAATTTTATGGTCATGTAACAGATAAACTCACATATTGATGTGGATGGCATAAACGACAATGGAATAAAGCAATTAACACACGACGCAAATACGTGTATGTATCACAGGGCCGTAAGAATTATCGTATACGTTTAGTGTGTTGGTTGATCAGATATGTAAATATGTAAGTTTTTATACGCATATAAAATATTATCGTATCTACGTCGTGTGTTAATTGCTCAAAGTCGACAAATTGATAATGATAAAGAAGTGCCACGGGATAAATCGCATCCCTACCTTCGAAGATACTTCGAACCCGTAGCACCTACTCTGTAACTTTTTCCCTCTGTCCGCTCGAGGCATTAGATTCCCGATACTTTACTTTAAAAGAAAGAATCCAACGGATTCCAGCGGACTTTGCTGGTTGAAACTTTATCAGACACGTTGCTTTTATTGTTTTTCCCAGCTTTAACAAGTCACGCTTTCCGAAGACATGAAAACTATGAGAGTTTGGAATAGCATCTGTTTCAAAATGTTACCAGTGTATGTTTTATGTGAAGCGTTTGGTACGCGTTTTATAGGTTCGTTAGGGTTCCGTGAATTCAAAATTAAGCTTTTAAGTAAAGTTAGCGTGGTATAGGCATGTGATGCGAAGCGAGGAGGATATTTTGTATTTGTATTTGTTCCATTGTTTCCGGTGACATAACATTTCAAAGTGACCTGCACAGTTTTGTGAAACACCGAGTTATAAATAAATAAATAACGACTTGCTTACATCGTCACTGATTACTATATATAATAAAAATATATTTTACGATAGGCATTAACCTATATTGTACTTGGTAAATGGTACGCACAAATTAATCAAATTACTGAATAATTGTATTCCCAAGAATCAATGCTTTTGTAAAGAAAATCTAAAAGTTTTACACTTTTTTGCAGTTGATAACGCCTTTATTACACCTTCGCATTCGCACGCAGCAGCGAGTCTTTGCGAAATAATTGCTGTAGCGAAACATCTGCGGATCGTTAGTACACTGCAGTTTTTTCGCAAGGAAATGTCATAGTCATTTCATGTTTTCGGCTTCAATGTTGCGAAATTCTGTCCTCTCTGATAAAACGCGTGGTAACGCTATGCGATGTGAAACTGCGCTAGCGAAACAGCTCTGTCTGTGTAACGGCCATTTCGCAGTTACTTGCCAAACAATACCGACAAGGGCGCAACTATTTCATCTAGCTATATAGAAGAGCGAGACATAACACATACGAAACGTTGCCATACAAGTGATACGAATGAGTAGGTGTACTAAAGGTGTAAATTTGCGTTTAGGTACAGCATGTCCGATTGAAAAAAGTATTCTGTATAAACTGTAGTCTACTATAAGTGATGCTTCCTAATTAGGTATAGGATACCTACTCGTAATAATTAGTAATTCTTCCTGAGTCTCTTTTTCCCGAGAAATACAATTTGGGGGTCTTCAAATCCAGAGTAAATAGGTTCCTTCTAGGCAAGCGTGTTACATCTTAGACCACTGTCAAGCTTAACATCAGGCTAGCTGCGGCCAAACGTAAGCCTATTCATCAATAAAAAATAAAAAAAGTAAGCATGCCACATAGGCTAAATAGGTATCCTATACCTAATTAGTGAATATGACCGGGAAAACCCTCTAACAGACCAATAAATCACCGATCTAAACAACTTTTGCTCTAACACGACTATTCCATACTTACTTCTTACTTTATCATCGTAGAACACGTCTGTGACCAAGTATGTGAAGTTATTTTAAAGTTTGATTAAGAACCTTAACTTTGCAGTCAGCAGTCACTTAGTGTGTTCTGCTCCGTAAGGCGAATAAGCATTTTCATACTTTGTAAAGCGAATAAGTGACTTTGCTTAGTAAATACTTGAGTGAAAATGCATTGGAATAAATTTCGGGCAATGTGAAAAGTTACGAGGATTGCATAGAATTTGAATTAACTATAGAAGTAAAAACTGATTGTGGCGCGGTGGCAAAAACGTTAGCTTTTCAATCAGACGGCCTTTGGTTCGATTCCGGCCCTACACCAATGACTTGTTTTCATTTGCACTCGCTTTACGGTGAAGGAAAACATCATGACGAGCCCGACATGTTTGAGGACTGTAATATTTGAAAATGTGTGTCATCCGCCAACCCGTAATTGGCCAGCGTGGTATATTATGGCCTATATCTCTCTCCTAGTGAAAGAAGGCCCTGAGTCTCAGTAGTGGGATATAGACGTATAGTGGGCTGCTTATGCTATAGAAGTAATCTAACAAATATAAATTAAAACTTTTGAAAACCCTCTGAATAACGTCTCGCCCTGGCCATATTAATTTGAAATGTCCTTTTGTAAATTTCATGTTTATATAAATAAAAATAAATATTAGAACACATTTCACACACAGCTGGTTAGCCCCTAAGCCCCATACTCAACCATTTCTAGTTTGTATTATGGTTTCTAAGACAACTGATTATAACTATTTTATATCGATACATATTTGACACCCAGACCGGCTGCCAACATATTTTGTTCGCAACAAAGATGTTGGCCGTGCCAGCAATTGAACTCGGGAGTCCCTGCTTAGCAGTCCAGCATGGTAACCAACGAGGTCATATTTTTTTTAGTCGTCAGTATTTTACACGTTCCGTCAAATTTGTAACGCTCCGTTGTTCTCGTTCCGTCATTTATAAAGCTCCTAAATCCTAAAGGAGCTTTACAAATGAATACAATGACACATAAATAAAATGCATTCACAATGTGTCTAAAATACGAGTACTTTATTATTATTATTTTTTACTCATAATGGGCTTGCGCTTGATCGCAGTTCACCTGATGGTAAGCGAAATTGCGATCTAAGGTGGAGCAGGCTTGCCCAGAAGAAACCGGTTCACTCTTGCTTTGAAAACTGCTAGATTGTAGTTATCGGGGAACAGGGAATTTATTCAAGATTCAAGTTGTATCAACGAGTAGCATGCGTGTAGTATGCGTACCTTCATTTCAAGTTTAGTTTGTTTCCTTTTTAGACTATAATTATGGTGAAAATAATCGATCTTTATCTAAAGGGTATAAACAAGATAAACCATTTATTGATAATTGTACAATTATAAGTCAAAAATTAAAAAAGGCAAAGAATATAAATTAAAAAATGTCAATATGATATACAAATAAAATGTAATACATGTCACATGGAATAATGTCAATATTAATACCTAATAAAAAAATTATAATATTTAACAATTACATGTCATGACATGATTCACATAACATTTTTTCCGATATTAAAAAATTCGTCCATAGAATAAAAAGTTTCCTGAACGAGCCAGTTCTTGAGCTTATTCTTGAAAATGCTATCATTACATGCATTTGTAATATCTTTTGGCAAACAGTGATATACAAATTATATCATTGTCTGTGTCAATTTTGTGAAGCTGAATAAACACACACATACACACACATATAATATATAAACAGTAAAGCAGGTATACAAAAGCACACGTGTGGTTTCAATCGATTCAGCAAACATTGCTCCTATCGTTTCAAGGCTCTCGAGCGTACTAATCTTTGCCGATCTAAACTAGGATTGATTGTATAGGATTAAGATGATGAAATACTTTTTACCCGACTACGCAAAGAGGGAGCTATGTTTATCGGCATGTGTGAATTTGTTTATGTGTGTGAGTGTGTATATTAGTTTATACATATATGTTTTCTACGTATAATAATCTTCTTCTTCATCGTATGAGCTAAGTCAAGCTCTGGTGTAGAGTTTTCAAGCCGCCCGAGAGCCTCTGACTTGGTTTAACGACTGCATGTACTTAGACTGACTGCTTGAAGAGCCGGGACCTACAATTTAACGTGTCATCCGACACACGGATGCGCCCAGAAGAAAATGCCACTTGAAAAACGACAGTCTTGTGCTTAGCTTCGATAATCGTGACAGATCACCTTAGCCAGTTGATCTCCAGGCTACACAATTTAAAAAAAGTTACCGCGTATTCTAATTTGACAAATGGTTGGTACCATTTAGAGCATCTTTAAATGTATGAAAATATAAATGAATATAAAAACACGCCTCGTCAGGAACGAGCAAAGTTGTTTTTCGTGTATACATGTACTTACAAAAAAAACCAAAGAAGATTTGTGATAAAGTACCCAGTGAATTGCCCACCTTACATTTATCTCAGAGGACATATACCTCACTTAATCTAGCTCATTATAATTAGTACTACAATCCATTTCACATGCTAAGCTACCTAGGCCGTATGAAGTATGCAGTAGTGGCGTATACAAAAATATAAGGCAAAATATAAAATTGTATTAGTATTAATATATCATTTAGATTATTTATAATGTAAAAAAATTCAACGGGGCAATACTGCCAGCATTTTAGGAACTCTGTAACGCAATGCTGGCTTGGATGGTGTGCTTACCTTAATTTAAATTATAGAATTATTTAATATTTCTTGTTCTTTTCTTTTTATCCTTTCAAGAAAACTAAGATAAATATATAAATACGAATATCGGAAGTCTCATTAAAAATTTAAAAAAGAAAATATTGTATTTCAACGTATTTTTTTAAAATTGTACTTAACGCTACTAGCAACGTCACAACCCAGGTCGCAGCAATTCAATGGGGCTGTATAGTGGAAGAAGACAACGGTGTAAAAAAAAAAACATACATATACATATATGTATACATGACATCGGTAAGCAAACACTACCTGTCCAGGGCCACTTTTGTAAGCCCCGAGGGAGGCCAAAAGCAATCCTATGGAAATCGAATCGCTGAATTTGAAAAGCTCAAAACGTGATCCATGTCAGCCCACTGACGCGACGATGCGGGTAGTTTTCAAATTTTATTGCGTGAATCGGAACGTATGACGCTCTCTTTTTGTCTTACGCTTCTGTTTTGTTTCGTAGACTGAATTTTGGTTTCTCTATGAACTTGAATGACGCAATCTTTCGTGTAATTTAACGAATAAAAACTCCTTTTACATAAAAAGGCTTTACACAGTCTTTTAGTAACAAATAACTTTGCTTCTAATAAGCGGTTTATTACGAACCCATTTACGAAAAAAGTATTGTTTCAGCAAAAAAAGGCGACCGCACACAAACTATAAGCCCGGTCAATGTAAATCGAAGGCAAACACCATTAAAATACGGCACACGCACCACCCAATTCAGCCAATAAAATCTTTTAAGTCAATGTTTATCCACTAACAAAAAACAAGCGGAATCTCGCTGACTTTAACGTTTAACGTTCCCGCTAAATAGAAAAGGGTTCGTATCGTATGTTACGCAATATCAATACTCAGCAGTATTATGGCCGTATTTACAATACGAGAACCGCAATATTTGCAGTGTTAGGACGCAGAGTAAAGATGTGTCAGTAAACAAGGTTTTTGACAAGGTTCGGATATATCTGTCGAACCTATAGCCGCTATTATAGACGAGTTCTAGAATGGAGACCATGTCTCGGCAAACGTAGTGTAGGACGCCCTACAACCAGGTGAAGCGGGAGAAGGTAGTGGTACCACAAAATACCACTTACCCTATTCTCTGCGGCCGTAGTGGCAGGTGACGGGGCCACAGACCTGACCCGTCACGGGGGACCTGGGACGTCGGACCGGGGTTGTCCGGCGTCCATTGCACTTATGGTCCCCGAGGTGGTTGCGGTGCACCATGTGCACTGCAAGGGAACTCATCCCCTGAGGAGGAGCCTCGCAGGCTAGTCGTGGTGGGCGAGGTGGAGGGTTAATGTGAGAAGTGGAACCTCACCCCGCCATTTCCGGTGAGGAGGTCATCGTGAGGTTTTAGTCGGTAGTGATGCCCTTCTGGCATCGAGCCCGACATACTCCACCCACCTCCCCGGGTGTGGTGGGCATGCGTAAACGCATTTCCTCACGTAAAAAAAAAAAGGTTAAGCGATGATCTGAAGATAGCGGTAGTGGATGGCGAATAGAGACACAGAATCGGGCCTAGTGACGTGCCTTGGAAGAATTCTATGTCCAGCAGTGTACGTGCATAGGCTGATGATGATGATGGTTAAATGAAAGGTTAGGATTGTCATAAGTTATGTTAATTCACATTTCAGGACTCTGATAACTTGAAAGTGAAAATAAGGTTAACACTAGCTTAATTAAGCAATAACATACTATTTATTATAATACAATAATTATTCACAAAACAAAAACCTTACAAATAGTAGATTAAATCTAAGTCAGTGTCCGCGGGTAAGGTGCCTAAGATGCTGGCGGCATTACCTTAAAATTTATTTATAAACTATACATTCATACTTTTTTTAAATTTTTAAAATGGGCTTGCGCTTGATCACAATTCACCCGATGGTAACCGATATTATGATCTAAAGTGGAGCGCGCTTACAAAGAAAAAACTGGTTCACTATTAGTCTGAAAATCATCTTTTAAATAAAATTGTCGGGTAACAGGGCGTATATCATACCATCACAGCTGTTCCTAATTTTAAAAAATACTACCAGGATATAAATCAATGCAGCCTTCTGACCTACGACGAAACTGTGGCAAAAAGAGATTTCGCTATCATAAAATTATATTGTTAACATGCTACAGAATATCAACATAGTATGTACATAAGCTACAAGCGTAAGAGTGTTTGCTTTCTTTGAAAGGTTTGTTTTGCCGAAACGTGAAGTTGAGTTTCGTAATGAAATGTTAACGTTTCTTTTGTACTTGGCTCTTATTATTTTATTACGAGAATATTATTTTAGTAGAATTGTTAGGGCCTGAACAAACTTCAGATGGATGTTAGGTAACCTGGGCTCTGTTTTTAAGAACAGAAAGTGACTTTTGTATGTTCAGGCGAAGTTTAATGAAATACCCAGACTTTTGCATGCGAAAATAAAATTATACTTTTAATAATTATAATATGGTATTTAGATGAAAGGACAACAATTTTGTTATTTCTACAGCTTAAGCGATTACATGGGTGAAATCTTAAGTTTTACAATTATCATTATTAATGTTAAATTCCAGCTATAACTACTTATTTAATGTAATGGTTCACAAAATAGAAAACAATCAAAACAATGACCAAATTAAAATAATTTACCCGGATCTAGACTAAATCGTTTTCCTAATTATGTATACGTGAGTACGAATAAAAAATATTTTGAATATTTGAATTTTAAATTTTTGACAACATGAGCATAAAAGTATTAGAAAGAAACAGTATAAAAATATGGTTAGTAACAATTAGGTTACATTAAGAAATTGCATTTTTATTTAGTTAATAAATCCGTTCATCCGAGGTGAAAATCCCCAGGTGCTTTATGTATATATAGTAAGTATAGTTCATGTACAATAATTCGTTTTTTTTAAATTTGGCGTAACAGACAATGTTTTTTTTTTCTGACATACCACTACCATCCACATTTTCTGTTTTTTGCGAACTGCTGTTTTTTGGCGAAATCTCATACGAAAGCAATTATAATCGATGTTTATTAGGTGACCCCCAGGCGCTAGCATTACCCTGCATACTCGTATCAAAGGCAAAAGATAATATTTGTACCAATACAAAGCAAAAAGAAACACACATCAAAGCGTCCCAATTACACCCGAACGTTTGAAACTGGAGCGAAGTTATATGAACAGTTTTGTTGTACTAAAAGCATACCAAGTTTGCAAATATTAAGCTTGATACACAATCACAAAGACCTACTATTTTCTCGAAAGAGCTTTCGAGTAAGACTCCTAGATCTACAATTGTAATAAGGCAGAGTTATGAAAAAAAATTAAGAAAATTATTTGTTCTTCTTTTTAAGAGCTAAGTGGCGAAGTTCTAACTCCGAGAGTTTTTAAGCTGCCTAGAGACCTCAAACGTGACTTGACGACTGCTTGTACGAGGACTAACAGCCGAGACCTGCATTAAAAAGTCATTATCATCAAAAATATTACACTGTTTAAATTACAGTCTTGTACATGGTCACCTATCATCCTCTACAAGACTGTGCTTATCGAAAACTTAACCTCGATAATAGCGCCAGATCACGTTAATAAGCCGAGCTACAGGCACTACCATTTTAAATGTTTTAACTTCCATTGGATTTTTTAAGCGCTTTAGAAATCTTTGCCGTTTGTCATAATAAACAAAATACTATTCTGTTAGTGCCAAGAATGGAAAGAATAAGTTGGAAAGAAAAGAAAACTAATAAAGAGGTACTCTGCCTAGTACAAGAACCAAGAACCATAATAAATACAATAGACAACAGAAGAGGAAAGATGGTTGGCCACCTTGTACGACATGACAATTTCATTAAAAATATCGTAGAAGGAAAGATAGAAGCCAGGAGAGGAAGAGGAAGACCTAGAAGATCGTATTTAGACCAAATTAAGGAGAAGGCGAAAGTCATGTCGTATAGGAAGGTCAAGGATTTGGCCGAAGACAGAACTACCTGGAAAAAACTCCACAGACAAGAGCCCAGCTCTTAAATATTGAATGAATAAGTTAGTGCCAAATCGGGGCACCTAACATACGAGTTGTTTTTAGATAGTTATTTGGTCACATGACCAGTTTCCTTGATACCTGTCACTTGTCTATTTATTTCTGCAAGCTTTTACCTAACAGTCGAGTTTTACTCCCATGCAAAGCGAAGCAAAACGAGAAAGTAACGAGAACTAAATGATACGAGTACCACAAACGCTTGCTTACTCGACAGACTTTTCGAAAGTGTAACCCCGACTTTACTGTAGCGAATTTCAATACAATTTTCATACAAATGCGTTTTTAATTCAGTAGTTTCAGAACCTAGATCTGTTATACTTATTGTTATTTTCTTCCTTTCCCTTCTCTTGAATTCGGTTCTTTGTGAATCGTGAATGTTGAAATTTTGCGCGTGAATAAATTTCTTTATTATTATCGAGGTTAGTGACTTCTAGTGGTGAATATTTTTGTTTGTAGTTTAGTTTCGTATATTTTAGCAATCAAGTTTGATTGTGTATTTATTTTTTGTTACTTTTAGCCCCTTACGGCAATCTAGTTTTGAACATTACAACGCGTTCGTTTGCATTACAATTTACATTACTAAAATTTGCGTAACATTAATTAAATATGAATACTACGTAAATGTTTACATTATTTTTTCATAATTAAAGAGTTTTCCGAGAGAAAAACATAGATTGATACTTTGACGTAAGATTGGCTACATCAACTTCTACAAAACATAAGTAGTAAGTACAAACTATTAGGATTGGTATGTTGCTTTTCAAAATGGCGTCTCTAAATTGTACACAAAAATAATGTATTTTTTATTCGAGTCATGTCAAAAAATAAATTGACTTTACTATTATTTCATTTTTATGAATATTATTATTGGACTATTAGCTGACGCTTAATTTCGTAGAATCAACATTAAGATTATCTTTTAATTAAAGTTAACAAGAACCTACCTGTAATTTGATAGCTCTGATAGCATTAAGCACCTACAGTGCTTATTAATATTTTAAGGTCAAAGTGATCTATAAAATAATTTGCATGTTTCTGAAAACTAATTATTGCTCTAAATTAAATATTTTGTAAAAACCAAGATGGATGGAGATTTTAGGTACTTAAGTTAATAATCTAATATATAAACTTTCCATGCCACAATGTTAGTTACCGTATTCCTCCGAAACTTGATCTTGGCTTGACCGATTTTTACCAAATTTTATATGCGTATTCAGTAGGTCTGAGAATCGGCTACCATCTATTTCCCATACCCCTGAGTAATAAGGCAAAATAACGTTTGCCGGGTCAGCTAGTAATATATATAAAACAGTATGTAAAGGTATACCTGAGCATTTATCCTACACGTAAGCTATGTCTAAAATACATTTAATCCAAATCTTTTAAGTTTCTTTTTGGTTTCTTCTTGTCTCTTTCTAGTCACTTATGACGAAAAGAGACAGAGCTACTTTAAATATAGTTAAGTCGTGTGTACGCCAGAATCGCCACCATTATGGTTTAGATCAAATCTTTATTTGGCACCGCATATGTCGATAAATATAAAAAGGAAAGCCATTCTCCAAATCCGCACGACATCAATTTTATTTATCCCCATCTTGGCCTCACGCAAAATAGAGCACAGCTTTCACGCATTTCCTAAAAATCCTATCAAAAACATACGATCCCATTCAGGGTTACTAGCAGATAATAATAAAAATCATTGGACAAAAATCATCCAAAAAAGTAGCTATAGCGCCTGTAGCTTGGTTAACTAAGTTGTCTCGATCATCGATGTGAAGAGCAACGGACGTTGCCGACAGTATTTGGATGAATGACGCACAAGACTGTAATTTAGAAAGTGGCATTTTTATCTGGGCGCTACCGTGGGATGGTTGACATGTTAAATTGTCGGTTCCGACTCTTAGTCTTTGTCCAAGCTATCGTCAAGCCAAGTCAGAGGCCTTCGGGTGGCTTGAAAACTCTCAACGCTAGAGCTTGGCCACTAAACCACTAAGCTCATACCAAAAAAAAGAAGAAGACCCTCGAAAGGCACATATTGTCTGGTTAAGACGGATAACAGAAAAACTTGGATAGGTTTTTTGAACGAAGGTGTTTTAATAATCCACTCAATCAATCCTATCTTGCATTCTGATCCCTGATAATACTATAAACTAAAATGCCGTTAACTTAATCAAATTGTTGAGTACTTAACGGCATTTAATAATAATAATATTTTTTCTATTTGCAAGAAGTATTAAAAATAGCTTACATCGAGTTACTTAGAAAAATTAAAAATTACATCTTAAACTAATTGTTATTGAAAATGCTAACTCGGGGGACGCTGTACTCCACGTACGTGCGTTATAGTAATTAAAGCACGGCAGAATAATCATGGGGTATTGACAATGATGACGGGTAAGCCTGTATTCGTTTCGCTTAGGCCTGCCGCAAGATAAATGGACCAAGGCAGATTTCCTTGCATCTCTTCAACTGTGGATTCATTTTTCTAAATGTCATGCTCAGTGCTACGCGACTGAATTGAAAGGAAAAAGAAAGCCTTTTTGCCGAGATTCCGAATACACAGCTCTTTACTTTCAAGAACACTATGTCTACTTAGTGATTCAGATAAGAGCAAAGAAACATTTAAAATGACTTGTAAAAGAGGAGGTTTTGAGTTCGACTGTACATAATATGTATGTTTTAGGGTAGGATAAAAGTGTATTACCAAATCTCCACTGTCTGTCAGTCTATCTGCCAACAGGCCGTATCTCAGAAACCATGATAGGTAAAAAGCCGAAATTTACCGTACCGCTACTTCAAGAAACACTAAAATAATTACATATTAAAGGAGTAAATACGTATTAAAGGGGGCCCCATACAAAACTAATTTTTGCTTTATACCATTACCGGTACAGGTGCACGCTTAAAATTTTCACAAAAAATATAAAGATGTATGTATAATATACCTTTTCAAATAAATATTTACTCCCATACAACAAACAAGGTTATTGTATTTTTTAAGATAATGGTACGGAACCCTTCTAACGCGAGTCCGACTTGCAATTGGTGATTTTTTAATTTGTGTGTTTTACCTCATGTTTTTTATCTTTTACTCCTCAATTATGAACGATTTTGAAAATGTTTAGAACTCTATTGGAAAGAATAAACTTCAAATCAGTACAGTATTTTTTTAAATTAAAGTTGGTATACCAAATTTGATTACTCGTATTATGTTATAATATGTTAGCTATTGATGCTATTAAAACTCGAAATACTGTGATCAGTATACACCTTGTGAATGCAGTTTTTGTATGACTTCTTATTTCGGCCAATTTTTATACTTCACAAAGCTTTGTTTTTAATAATTATGTCAAATATCTAAATAACCAATGGAAAAAAAAGAAGAGGCAAAAAAACACTTCAAATTTCGAACTCGTTCATTACAGAACACATTACAACAAAAGTGAAATCCCATTCCGAGCCACTTAAAACCAACAATCCTGGAGCAATCGTTTCTACTCCACATTGTTTAGCCGAGAAAACTCATTAAGATTGTGTAAACAACAACTTCGATCTGTTTTGTAATTGTAACTGATAGATAAGACTTTAATACGATGAGTGTTCGAGTTAGATTAAATTACATTTGGGGTGTCTAAGAAGGCAGTAATTGGTTCAGTCAGGCGTGTGTAATGACGCCGGTATACGTTCTCCGACTCATGGTGACTCGAACGACTTTGGGCCGTGATTAATTTTGGCTTCAGAGATAAGTAAGTTGCGTGGCTTTTATATATTTGAAACGATGACCTCAGATGACCTATATATGTACACGACGTTGGGAGAACATCGACGAAATCTTAGAAAAAATTGTGAAAGAACGAGCAAAGACTGAAGTTTGACGTTAATTACTCTTGATATAAAATTTGTAGACACAAAAAAAAACAAAACGTATCTTTTAGCTTTCATAAGGTGGCAATAAAATAAATTGACATTGATTACATTATGTCACTAAAACACTCCACTTTAAAGTAGGTCTAAATTTTTATGAGTTTTTGAAACTTTTCTAATTTACACTTAACTTTTATGAAGATGAACTTACAATGGTGCTTTAAGCTTTATTCCTACATACTTTAAATGACACGGCTGATTTATGTGTTTATGGCACAATCAGAAATGTATCACAGATCGTCAGTACAGCGACCGTTAAGCCATATTGCAGTGATTTTTGACTTTTAATACCATACCTCAACCATTTAGTTTTTAGGGTTACATACCCGAAGGGTACCAACGGGATCCTATAACTGAGACTTGTCCGTCCATCTGTTATCAGGCTGTATCTCATGAATTTCGATAACTATAAAATTGTTTTTTTTATAGTTGATGTATTTCTTATGCCGCTACATCAAAAACTAAAATTAGAATAAAGTTAATGTGTAAGCAAGGCGCCCTTACAATTACAAGCGTGCTTATTTTGCATTTTTGTCTCGATCTTAATAACAACTGGCCGACGTTTGAAATATTCACAGAATACTAATACATTTATACCTATTTACTTTAAAAGAATTGAGTATATTGAAATAAAATAAATATATTTAAAAGGAGTTGTTTTTTTCTATAAGATTATCGCGTTTTTTCCGTTTTTTATAAGGAATGGTATTGAACCCTTCGTGCGTGAGTCGGACTCTCACTTCTTTATGAATAAAAGAAGAAGTTATGACGATTTTAGGATAAGGCATTTGCGAAAATCACATTAGGAGGACTCATGGGTACGGTTAATTTTTTTTGTTTTTTTTTGTTTGCCCTAGATAATAATATTGCCGACATTATCATGTCAACACAAAAGCCGTGCCTATAAAATTACACGCTTCCTCGCGTGCCTATCGGAGTAAAAATAATTAATCAGGTTCCGCGTCGCGCGCGCTGAACCGAGCCTCCAATAATTATATTAGACAGCCGATACCTGAGCTAAGCTGCTTAAGATACCTATTTACATATCTCAGCGGGATGAAATTGAAATACTGGCGTTTGAGAAAATTAAATTCAAGCAACTAAAAATTATGCTTCTTTATTTTTTCATTTGAGACGACAAGGGCAATCTTGTTCAGCATTATTCAAATTCAAATGTATTGTTATTGTTCTATAAACTTAAGGCTAAATACACCATTACTAAATCCTATTCGGTAGTAGTAGGCCAAACTGCACTCCAGCAGGTGTCCTGTACAAAGCTTCTCGGGTTTTATCTCGATAGTGGGCTAACGTGGGAGACGCACATACACGAAGTGTGCGGGAAGCTGTCGAGCTCATGCTTCGCGCTTCGGCGGCTCGCGAGCACCGCCACCCGCAGCGTCGTGCGCTCCTGCTACTTCGCGACTGTCCATAGTGTAATCACGTACGGGTTAGAGTTGTGGGGCAGCGCTGCCGATAGAGATAGAGTTTTTCGCATGCAGAAACGCGCCATACGTGCCATTTGCGGGGTTCAGAGCGACGTCTCCTGCGTTGAACTCTTTCGAGACCTTGATATATTGCCTCTACCATGTGAATTCATATATCAAGTTGCACTTTTCACACACACGCACCTTGAATTATTTCAACGCAGGGGTGCTAATAAAACGTGGGATCTACGTAGCAACGTGAAGAAGATGCAACTGAAAACGCCGGTTCATCGACTTGTGAAATTGGAGAGGTCCGTTTACGTGTTGGGGCCCGCGATCTACAACCGCGTACCTGCGACTGTCCGGGATGCACCTTCCACCGCCAGCTTTAAGACTAGACTCAGGGTTTGGCTATTAGATAAAACTTTGTACAATATAAATGATTATCTAAATTTGAAAATTGACATTTAAATTGACAATTTGACATTTGATTCATATCATATACTTTTGTATTGATATTATATTAGATACTAGAATTAGTAGTGAAAATTGACATTATGATTAATATCATATACTATTGTAATGATATTATAGTACTAGAATATAATTGAAAATTGACATGGATACATATCATATACTTTTGTAATGATATCATATTATTTGACTTGTAACTTTGGTGTTATCAATAAATGATTTGTATTTGTATTTGTATTTGTACTAGATATTTCCATTATTTTATGTTATTAGGCATTTAGGTGACCAGCATAACGCGAAACAAATGACTTACCGATATTCTAGGATAGCTGAGATCTAGGAGATCTAAGATGATAGGCTCTCAAAGAGACAATGTTAGGATCTTGACGTTATATTTTTTTAATTTGTGGGAAGTTGCTAGTCAAGTGAGCACTAGAAAATGTCCTACCACCGTACAAAATGTACAGTTTTATCGTCATACAGTATATATATATATAGATAAATTTTATAACGAAAAGTCTCTAAATGTTTTAGTATAGGGCTAACACGGCTGGTTAGCTCCATAGTAAACCATTTTTAGTTAATATTATGGTTGCAAATAAATAAATGTACAAATGTTTGACAAAAAAATACACTTATTTCTATATCAGTAATTATCTTTCTTTTGATAAGTGAATTAGTGTCATAATTTCACCAAGGAACTGGATGATCTTCTTCTTCCTTACCTTATCCCACTTAGGTGGGGTTGGCACAGAATTGGAAGATAAAGAATTAGATGACATAGATGCAAAAGTAATAAAAATTAAATCAACGTATTTTGGATATAACATATTTTCTTTCACAATATGGAAACTAACCTTTATTTATCTACCGTGGTGAAGAATTAACTGTCCATTTTTACCCAAATTTACTCAGATTTGAAGCGGAATAAGATAGAAAATGGAAGGGACACATAGAGCCTCAAATAAAATCGCCGATGGCTACGAGCTTATTTGCTTTTGAAGGATAAAAGGCTTTTTAGGTAGGTTTCACACTCACCGCCTGCGGGCTTTCTCGGGAAAGGTGTCCGTCAAATATTAGCGTAGCACAAATTATTCATCTGCCTAAGTAAATGGAAAACCAGCAAAAATTTGACTCGGGATTAAATATTGGTGGGAACTTGCGAGTAAATATTAATTTCAAATGAAATAGGGAGAGTAAAGGAAAATAATTGTTTGTCGAGTAAAGAAAGAGAGAGTTTAAAGATACAGAGTTTCTTTTTAGTTGATAAATATCAGATGTACTCGTACCTACGACAACTATTTATCATGACTATACAGCTACAAATGAGTTTTAAAAAATGTAAATTTATAATTGAACCTGAATACTTAAAAGTTTAATTAGTAAAAATCTAAGTATTGAAGCAAAACTGTATAAAATACCTTGTATTTGGTCGAAAAAGAGGGATAAAAGAGTTACACACACAAAATAAAATAGCAACATATTAGAGATCAACATTAATTTGACATTAAAATTTACTTCTTGCAGAAAAGTAAAAATTATGGAGACTGTCGATGCAGACTATATTTGAATATTATACGAGTAAAAAGTTTTATGCTTTTTAGATTTTGTTTATTTTTTATTTACTTAATTCCGTTTTTATTAAGTTCGTAATCAAAATGTTTAAGTTCTTGTAATAAAAAAATGGTAAATATATAGTAGCTAACGTGTATTAACGTGTATTTGTATGATTCCAAATACCAATAAATAATAATTAACTTTCAGGTTTCCTATAACAATAAACCTATTCCTATTATAGTAAACACAAACAATCCTATATTAACACCGTTAAGCACTAACAGAACAAAGATTGTAGGTCTCCGGAACTCCAGGTAGTTTCATGTTAGCTCAATTCTAGTAATCTAGACAAACTGTGCTTTATTATATACTCAGTGATTGACATTTATTTATAGTAAAAATGTATTATAAAATGATATATTTAAAGTTTTTTGATCAATTATTCTAAATTCTCATTTTGTTTCCCTCTTTTTATTATTCTTAAATAGTTGTATATTATTTAGGGATTATAGTGTTGTTTTTTATATTAATACTAGCTGACCCGGCAAACGTTGTTTTGCCTTAAAATTTTAAGGGTGAACAACCCTTATCACTTAGGGGTAAAAACATTACACAGTAGCCGATTCTCATACCTACTAAATACGCATATGAAATTTGGTAAAGATCAGTCAAGCCGTTTCGGAGGAGTACGGTAACAAACACTGTGACACGGAAATTTTATATATAAGATTTTATGTATAAAATTTCCATGTCACAATTTGTTAGTTACCGTACTCATCCGAAACGGCATGACCGATTTTTACCAAATTTTATATGCGTATTCAGTAGGTCTGATGAATTGGCTACTGTTTATTTTGCATACCCCTAAGTCAAAAAAAAACAGCTAGTTTAGTTATAGATTAAATGTATGTATTCGTAGCTTCATTAGTTAAAAAGATATATTATCGAAATTCATGTTATTTTTTTTTATTCAAGTAGATAAATTAAATTTATTATAAATTACTTAATTCTAACTAAATAACCCGCCCCTAATAGTTCCCGGTGCAAAGGTGCCCATCAGACTAACAGCGTTCCCGCGCTGTATGGCAATCGCTCAAGTAGATTAGTTTTTTTTTTAATAAAAAACGGTTTCTTCTCATTAGAGTATCGTGAAGCATGAATGTAGATATAATGAAACATATACGCAAAGTACCGACGTTAAGAAAATTGCTGTTTAAAATGTAGACTCACTCACAAACTCCGCAATGTTTCTACATCACTACAATGTGTCTCTAGAATCACAAAGTAAGTTAATCTAATTCAGCCATCGCTGGGGTCCGCCTAAACAGTTGCTTGAACTTTCCAAAATTACAACTTTATTTTGATTTAGTTCCCAACTGTACGTACGAGATGTGGTGAAATGTCTAAAGTTTGGTGACTGTCGTCAAATTATGTGGTGTGCTGCGGAGGAATCGTATATTTTGGGGAACATACTAAGAAGTTATGTTTGTGAGGGCAGGAGTTATACGTAATCGTAGTGTTACACTTGGTACGAAGGCTGTTTAGATTCTGATCTGGGCTCTGTCTGATACAGTGGTAGGTGAATAACTTTTAGTCTAATATCACACTAGATAACTTTTAGTATTATATTTCAAAGGGTATTAGGTAATCTGTCATAATGTACACTTTTGTAAATTTTTCTTCTTCTTCTTCGTTTCATCATCATCATCAGCCCGTCTGCGTCTACTGCTGGACATAGGCCACTCCCAAGGTACGCCACTTGGCCCTATCCCTTCTTCGTATGAGCCAGAAAAATCTGTCACCAAACGTCAACTTTATTTAATTAACTTTAGAATAATATATAAAGAAAAACCATTGCTATTTTGTCTAGTATTTAATATTTTGGAATATTTACCTAATGCAACTCATAAGTCTAATTTATCTTACTAGTCATTAAAGTATTTAAGTAAAACATGTAGTGTGACTTACCTTAAAATACTCAATATGAAAAAATACCATACATTTTGTAAGCGACTTTGTAAAAATGACGTCGTAATCGTGATGGTTTGGTCCTCTTACACGCTCTAACGCCTAAACCGATTCGGATTAAGAATTGGTAGCTTATACACGTACCTTGGATTGATACATAATGCTCTTTATCACGGATTAATGCGCAGCTAGTATATATAATTATTTATTACAACCCAGTCATGACGACCTCGTTGGCGTAAAGGTTACCATGCCGGTCTGCTAATCAGAAGGTTCCGGGTTCGATTCCCGGCCCGGTCAACATCTTTGTGCTTAACTAAATTAGTTGGCTGCGGGTCTGGGTGTTAAATATGTATTTATATATAATATGAATGTATATGTAGTATATCAGTTGTGTTAGCAACCATAATACGAGCTAGAAATGGTTCAGTATGGGGCTAACTAGCCGTGTGTGAATGTGTCCTAATTTTTATTATTATTATTATATAGTTAAGAGAGGTCATAGATAAAATAAGACAAAAAATTATTTTGCACCATGCACTAGATGGCGTAGGTGGCTCTATTTAATCTGGTTCATTTTAGCTTACGACTAAAATCAAACTAAATTTAGTTCGAAAACAAAACCGAATAGCTTTTGACTAATTTTGCACTAAACTACAAAATTTAGTGCGACTAATTTTAGTTTAATGCGGATGTCACCGAATTGCCACCACTGACTTTTAAAAAATATCGCATCAGAACTTAACTCTTTTTTATAAAGTCTTCTAAAATAAACGCACCACGCAAGAGTAATTTACAATAATGGAAACATTAAACATATTCTCGTCTTACAATTTTCATTATCCAAATGAGGAAATTTCCAAAGGAGTGAATTAATTAAATAATTAATCAGTTGGCATTAGCAGGTGAAATTTTGCGTCGCGTGTTGTGACAATCAACAGACATACAGGCATTATTAATTACCGTTTGTTTGTCTCCATCTTGATTTGTAAATGTCACGAGTTTGTGTTAAGGTTTATTGAGACGTTTTGTGAAGGGTACAAACACAATTTGACTTGACGTATAATTTAATAATTTATCAATAAATGGTTTATCTTATCTTGTTTATCAAGGGTAGGTACCAATCTAGTGGCACTTTTTTACATTAAAATGGACTTGCGCTTGATCACAATTCATCTGATGGCAAACGACATTATGATCTAAGGTGGAGCGCGCTTACCCAGTAAGAACCGGTTCACTCTTGCTTTGAAAACCACCAGATTGTAGCACTCAGGGAACAGGGAACTTGGCAAAAAATTTCACACCTTCGCAGTTCGCCTTATGAAGGTGGGCGCTGTGAAACATACTTTACTTAATTTTTTTATAGAATCCGATGTATCTATGTATCGATTTGATACTATATATAGTTAGTATATATACAATCTATGATTAACATTTAGAAAAGTCTTATGGATAAAGTCCTGTATCTATCACCTTCAGAGAGAAGATCCCGATTTCCAGCTGTGGGAATGTCTAGTAGGTAGTTACAATATTAATATTAATGTATGCAATGTTTTCTTAAAATCGTGCAAGACACTAAACTTGTTTGTAATAAACTGTTTTTTGTTTTTATTTTAGCATTTTATCTTCTAATTCTGTGACGCGATTGACTGCTACGAAACATAGATTATAATACATTTAAATTATTGTGTTATTTACATTTCTTAGGTGCTTTTTCAGAAAAAGACCTTTACAAATTTAACATTTCATTTTAGCGCTTTCTAAAAAACAAAGACGCAAAGTATACACAAGTATGTTCTTAAATGTACTGAAGTATACTTCAGTTAGGTGACTATGATAACAGTTAAATAAGCAAAATGAACATCATACTGTAAGTCACATATCCAAACATTTATGATACATCATAGTCAAATAAAAAACAAGTGTGGCTCGGTGTTGAAAACGTCTGCTTTTTAATCAGACGGCACCTGGTTCGATCCCGACCCTACACCAATGATTTATTTTTCAAGTTTCGTGTGGATTTTCACTCGCTTTACGCTGAAGGAAAACATCGTGAGGAAACGGACACGTTTGAGGACTGCAATATCCGATAACGTGTGTCATCCGCCTATCCACATTTGGCCAGTGGGTGGAATATGGCCTATATATCTCTCCTTGTGAGAGAAGGCCCGAGTCGCAGCAGTGGGAACGTATAGTGGGCTGCTTATGCTTATTATGTATAGGCAAATACTACAACACAAGCACAACATGCAGGCTGTAGTCAAACGCAAACGTACGTCAATAAAAAAAAAGAAAAGAATTATCCCTAAAACAATATCAGCTTTGCAAATAGAATGAGAGATTGCCCTCAACTACGAATATATCATCAGAATAAATCTCGGCATTTCCCTTGATCTCATAAAATGAACCTCGCGGTAAAACCGCCGTAATTCCATCAGCCAAAGATAAGCAAGACAAATTAAGATTAATTTCGTGTTTGCTTCATTCATTCTCTCATTCATTCACTTCTGGTGGATTATTCGTACCAAACAAAGAGAACTTCAATATAAAGAATAAATTAACTGTATAAAACACTTGAGTATGAAGACAGTGAGAAAGGAACTATACTTACTCTATTTAAGTGGATTAATCTACTTGATTACTCATCTACGAGATCTACGTAAATATATGCGTCTGTAAAAAGCGATTTTAGCTCGGTGGGAAAACGTCTTCTTTTCAACCTGACGCCCCAGGTTCAATCACAGCCCCTATACCAATGACTGGTTTTTGAAGCTATGCGTGGATTTGCGCTTGCTTTACGGTGAAGGAAATCTTTGCAAGGAAACTGACACAGTTGAGGACCACAGTATCTTTGGATATCGGATATTCGGATGAAACACAAAATCCAAATAAATTGTGGTCCTCTGCCATCCCGTACTTGACCAGTTTGGTTTGATTATGGCATTATACTCTCATATCGTGAGAGCAGACTTCAAGTCCCATCTGTATCAGTACAGGAACGTATAGTGGGCTGTTTATGCTAATGTACTAGGCGTCTGAAATACTATCTTAGGCACTTTTTTACCAACGACTACAATTTAAAGACATTATATGAAATTAAACGTCGCGTTAAGTGGAGGCGTCAGATTTAGAATACTGGCTTATTTAATATCTAGAATTGAGCATTGCTATATTCAACGTGACAATGCTGCCAACATTCTGGGCACTTTCCCTCTAGAAACGGCTTATGAGATAATAGATCAAGCTTTGTACATAACTTTTTTAATTATATAAACAATTGAATTAGTGTCGCAAAATTAATAAATTATGTTATATCATATTATTATTTTTTGGTATAATTTCATCTTTATTAATATTGTAAATTCTGTGTTTAAATAAAGTTATTTTATGTTTATGTTTATCTTTTCTGATATAATATGTAAATAGTAATAGATATGAAATGTATTCGGTCAGTCACGATATTGCGCAAAAGGCAAGCTTGTATCAGTAGATACACATTTAATCAAGTTCTGGCCATGCGAGCACTAGGAAATTTCCACCGCGCAAAAAACTACTAAGGTTTTAAGCCTTAGATAATGGTCTATTATTTCCTAAATGGAAGGTACTCATTACATGTTTTTAGAACTCAAGCGAGAGCGACAATTTCCCTTTACGAAGAATGTAAAACGTTAATATCATGCTTATAAGTATACTGTTTTTTTAATGAAAATAACGATCAAGTAACAATGTACATTATCAATTTAAGATGGCTGACGGCAAAAATTCTCAATTATGTAAATATTCTCACGAAACTCGCCGAATTTTTCGCGCAAAATTCATACCTTTAAACGACTTTTTTACGTCAACGTTATTTTTTCTTAGCGCCTCTATTGTTTGTTTTTCGGTTTGATTAAAACATTGTTTAGAGTTATTTTTCGTTTTCAATTTAACGGTGGGTTTCTTTATTATTTCTGAGTTATTTACATTGCAAAACATATATTTTAAACGAGGGACTTTTGATTGTTAATTGAATACACTTATTATTTTACTAAATCACAAAAATAATACTCCCTTTATAATGAAACAAGTTACTTATTGGATAGATTATTCCTGTACTCATTTAAATATAGGAAATATTGATACAGTACTGAGAAATTAAAAATCATTTATTTCTGACTTTCATATAGTTAAATAAACGCAGCTTTAACATAAGTACCTATAAATGTTTCTAGCCATTTCATAAATTAAATTATAATAAATAGCCTACATTTATGTTACATCATTGAAATGTAAAAGCTTACTTTACGTAGTTCATTAAACTTACCTGAATTATTTTCAGAAGCAAACAATTTACGCCCTTCACATTAACCACTCAAGGTCACTTTTAATGTAAAATACCTTAATAAAACATTAAATTTAGAATCTACCATTAACTTTACACTTTTTTATTTATAATGTCACAACCACTTATTTTAAATTAACACTAATATTTATACGCACTACAGAAAGATCATACAATATTTATAATTTTATAATTGGAACACACACTTACACGTCAGTTTCGAATTTCGATTACGTGTTTGATTTTTCCCGAACAAGCGACACGTGCTCTCGGCTCTCGCGTCAGCGACAAACTGGTTTCAGTCGAGGTTTCCCGACCTCGGCTAACGCTATCTCTTTCGCACTCACCATCCTCCTTAGGACTTAACCCTTAAATGGACGTTTTTGTTTCACGTTTTAAATAATATATTTGTGCAAGACATGTACTTATTGGATTATACTGTCTAGGAAAAAATAGTAAAAAAATCTAAACATTTACTATTTTTTTTTTGCAATAATGTGAGTGTTGTATATAAACTACATTGCGCAAAATAAAAAAAATGAAGGTCAATTTTATCTGTGATTTTTAGTATGTTGTTTAAAAACAACATTGTCCATTTAAGGGTTAAAGGAATTTGCAATTAAAAATCGTTAATAAACACCATTAGTTGATGGCACAGAGGTTTTTTCTGGTGTCTGGAGTTGGCAATGAAGCTTGCCCCGGTTTTTCCTTGTCTGCTTAATTTTGTTGAGGAAAACAAAATGTTGGAGCGAGAAATTGATAGAACGGTAATTAAGACAATTACGTTGTTTATTAGCGACAATAAAGTGGAGAAAATTGAGCGTTTTTGTGTAAATGATGTGAGAATAATAATGAAAGCTTTTGTATTCACAAGAAGCATTTTAATGTTCAAATTAATTTGACATGTTACACTCTTACTTTGAATTGCGTAATAACTCTTATAAGCTAAACTCAACAATTTGAAAAACGATTGTCAAATCAAAAAGGATTCAACCACAAAGTTTTCTATATTTTGCAGATTATAAATTAGTATTATCTATGAGATCTTCACAGCAAAACCTTTACTCTTCAAAATTACTAATTGAGCTCAGTGTTTGAATTTGTAAATTCAGCTAGATTATTCAATCCATGTGGCCTGTACGCCCAGGCCTCGACCTCGATCACTTAATTTATTAAAGTAAATAAAAGATAACGTAAGGACAAATTAACTAGAATTTTCAAATAAAAAACAATGAGATTTTTTCCACGTAAAGCGTACTATAACACAATCACAATATCGCTACCATTAGGTGAATAATGTTGCTCTATGTAAAACAACACTTCACGTTTTACTGTCACTTGGTTAACCCTTAAATGGACGATTTTTGTTTCACGTTTTAAAAAATAAATTTGTGTTATAGGCATGTATTAAAAATAAAATAAATAAGAGAATAAAATTGTAATATTGTAATAATTTTAATATTGTATTACTGTCTAGGAAAAATAAGTATAATAAGTAATAAATTTAGACATTAATTTACTATACTTTTTTTTGCAATAATGTGAGTGTTGTTTATAAACTACATTGTGCAAAATAAAAATAAAAATATGAAGGTCAATTTTAAGTGTGATTTTTAGTATGTTGTTTAAAAACAACATTGTCCATTTAAGGGTTAAGAGACGCTTCTTTGTCTCTAGGTTTGCAAAATACACAAAATCTATGTAAAGTCATACATTTCGGCGAGTCATTTCACCATTCTTTACCGTACCCAATATAAACATTCAAATCTAGCCGACCCGTAGCAGCATCTACGAAACGCTACGGTTCGTAGCAAATTCGTAGCCTCGTAGAGGCTCGTAGCACCGACCCATAATCCCTATTGTGTCACTTCCGAATGACTGCCAAACCGAAATCGAGGAAAAACCAGGGCAAAAAGTAAAACACATTCAGAAAATGATATTCGAAACTAGATCTTATTCTCACGGTATAAGGCTCGCCACTAATTCATTCGCGATAGTTTTCGTAGTATAAGGCACTAGTTTTTACCCGCTACTTTGATCAGGGTTTTCTGGCTTGTTTTATTGGGAAGTAGAAAAAATTCCAAAAGGCTCGCTGTATAAAAAGATGGCGAATCTAGTTTTTAAATCTGGAGGTGGATTTTTTTAAGCGTAGATAAAACATCAATACAATTTAACTTCGTTTATATCAGATTATTGATAAAGTGACTAGCCACCTACAAAGTCTTCACTACTATAGATTGTTCTCGAATTTAGCACCAACATATTCTAATGTTTACTGAAATTCTCAATATAAAAAAGGATAGTTTTATATTCTTGCATTCTTTTCGATATTGTTTCGGAATCTAAGAGTGAAAATAGTCCAGGAGCATGAACATGATTTTTTTAAATATGGGATGTAATAATGTATCATTATTGTTAGTAACCATAATTATATAAAGCTGGGTTAAGTTACATAATATGTAAGAATATAAAGCGGGAGGTCAGTGTGGTATTAACATAAAATACTCAGTTTTTAATACAAAATAGCTGCTACTACATTTAAAAAATAGATAAATTAAAAAAAAATACTTGCATCTCATATTTTTATGCTTACATGATATTATATTGAAACCTTATCACCTAACACTTACATATTCGAAATGCGAATAAAGCATGTTTTTATCTCAAACTCAAACCTAGGTAGACCGGATCTGAAGAACCATTTGGAATGAATTTTGCTATGAATATTGGCAATTAAGACCCTGGCTAAACACATGGGTTTCTGTTATCACGGATTACATGAGAAACGCTGTGGGCCGTTGCTTGTGTAATTCATCAATAAGAAGAACAAAAGCACGCGGTAATTCCCCAATGACTATAATCTAGCGATTTTCAAGGCGAGAGTGAACCAGTTCCTTCTAGGTAAGCGCGCTTCATCGTAGACCTCAATGTCACTTACCATGAGGTGAATTGTGGTCAAGCGCTGACTTATTTAGAGTTAAATAAATATTTTTATTATATCGACTGGTAATTATTGTATCCTGTACCTCCTGGACTATGAGTAGGTAATTTATGATAAGCACGTACTCACGTCACCTACGTGTGGCGTGCGTAAGTTTTCAGAAGCGTCGCGTTATACAGGGACGGAGTAAGATCTATTTGGGGTTACAAGAAAATGTAGCAGATTTTTTTCAGGGCGGCTTGAGTACATCCAAACAAACAGTTTTTTACCTGTCATTTTTAGAAATTCAAATATTTTCTAATAATTATAATTCTTCTTTTGTATTCAAACGTATTTTATCATTCAAAGTATGGTACAAATTCATTTTACATATTACACTCTTACTTTGTGAATTGCGTATAACAACTCTTAACTTAACTTAACTCTAAGCTTAACTCAACCATTTTAAAAACGATTGTATTCAAGTAGTATATTTTCCTCATGTGTTTATTTATCTGTTCTCTTGTATATAGGATGTATAAAAAGGTTAACCATATTTACGTAGGTTACTTGTAACCCTGCAAGCTACAAATTTACATTATTTATTTTATAGAATTTTTTATTAAGAAATATTAACTGTTACATACGAATTTTAATACATCCGTTTATTTGACACGCAACTATTATAAAAACTACAGTAAATAGTATAATTTTAAAGCTTTATGTAAATTATTATGTATATTCAAAACTCATTAAATTTAGTTTTTTATTCCAGTCAGCCAATGATGCGTCGGTGAGGTCGTGCCTATATTTTTAAAGGATTAAAAAAAATATGCTATTTTGATCCCATAGCTTCTTAATACAACCCTGGATTAGAAGTAACACATCACGCACTACATGCAAAAATATAGATCGTAGTTATTATATTATTTCACGTAAGTGCGCACACGTTTTGCTTTTTTTACATACAAAAATATATGGTAAGTAAATAATAATATGTCTCTAGTTAAATGGAGTGGGCAGAATCTATGGACAAGAGGCAGACAAAATATGGTACGGAAATATTGTGTTTACCTCTAATAGATAGTAGCTGAAACCCGTGGTAGTCCTCACATTTTATTAGTGTTGATGATTATGAAAATAAGTACATATATGTTCATTCTTGAAATACCAACTATAGGAAAGACAAACTATAGTATCTATCTAGGTCGAAACCCAGTAGATTTTTTATACAAATACTAGCTGTCCCGGCAAACGTTGTTATGCCTTAATAAATAAAATTAAAAAAAAAAAACTAAATATACAGTAGCCGATTCTCAGACCTACTGAATACACATATAAAATTTGGTAAAAATCAGTCAAGCCGTTTCGGAGGAGTACGGTAACAAACACTGTGACACGGAAATTTTATATAAGAAGATTATGCTGGATGTACATGTAAGTATTTAGTCGGTTGTCGTATAATTGTAATTCTAATTTGAAGTGGGGCTGATGAAACATGCACTAACATCCCGCTAGGGGCGTATTGTGCATTCCCCTTTTACCAGCCTACCCAAGTCAACCAAGTTCCTTGAAATAATGGAGCACAGCTATGGGTCGCTGGTATACCTGTTCCACTCCTGTTTCTTATAATGAAAGCTTCAATTTTTTTTTTCAAATTACAGCTAGGCTTTTGACGCGTAACCACACGAGTCAGCGTCAGTCTGGCCTAACATGGAGCATGTCTAGTTTAGTTATCTGGCTCTCAACAGTAGCAACAACATTAGGTGTTTGGCGGCAGGTTTTTGAACTTGATCATCTAAAGCCCATATGAGACTGTGCGATAGTTAGCAGTAACTCTGTATACATTGTATTTATTTATAAACACGCACTTATGAAAATATTCTTTCATACTTTTCCAAACCATTATTTACATGTGCATGTACTGTATTACATGTGTATGTATGTACGAAATCAAGCTCCACAATTCCTTACTCCTTCATGAAATAAAGCGCTATGTTACATTCCTGAATTGTAACGATTTACAATCTACTTTCCACCTAACAAAAATGTAATGAACTCTATCTGGCTAGACATAAGGATTATTATCGTAAATATTGACTGTTTTTCCTAGTAGGTAGATCTGTAACCCTATGGATAAAGTAAAAATATTCCAATGTCGAATACAGATTGCGGCTCCGAAGCAATCCCTTATAAATATATTAAAAGAAGAATTATGAAAGCCTGGAGAACCAATATGTTTGCCTAAAAGGCCCATAGGGTGAATGGTTCCAAAGAAATTGTCCCGTTTAATCGTTGCGCAAAGTTTTGGGCCTCTTTTGGGTACACTTCGGTTGCCTCTTGGGTACTTCTTGTGGGGTATTGATGAAGTTTGCTTGTAGATTTTCTGCTCCGGATCGAATAACCTTCGGGTATTGGATTCGGTACACAATTTAAATGAATTAACGATAACTCATTTCTTTGAGAAGTTAGGAAGGCTGAACATTTTAGCTCGTACTCGGAATTTCACGGTCCTGACTCGTAGGTACTTTGAAATGGCGGCAGTTTAGTAAAACTTTTGTAAACATTTGCTAATATTTTGCCTTTCTCTCTTTTGGATGTAAAAGGAGCAAACTTTTGAAGTTCTTTTTTCTGTGACGGGGCAACAAAACCCCGTGAGCTACTGGATGGATATCAAGCTAACCTATTTGCGTATGGCAGTTCCTCTACCTTTAGATAACAAACTCATTGCGTCACCAAGTTATGCTTCTCATTAATTTCACTGAGAAACCATTCTTACAAAATCCAATCTCCAACGACCCTTAACTTAATACTAAAACAACTACCAAAAAGGCCCACAATACCACTCGATACAGTTTCCGCCCGTAACCAAAAGCGTGGAGGTAGAATGGATGCAATGTTATCTTCATATTATCGTCGCAGATGGGCACAAGAGGCCCGGGAGCCTGGCTGAAGGGCCCTCGAGTCTCTCGAACGAACCTCCTCAAGATCCGTTAGGTCCTCAGCCTTTACGATTAATTGAGAGCCGGGCCAAATCTAAATTGCCTATCGACCTCTTCCACATATGTAAGGTTTGGTTACATAGTTTACCCTTTCAAAACTGGCGGTTGGAATTCGTTTGCACATCGGATTTGGCGTGTATGGAATAGTATTGCGTGCCTGTTATTGCAAGTCGAGAAGCTGGTTTGATTTGGTTTTGGGTTGAAATTGATCGTCAGTTGATTTTGGTGATCTATAGATACAATTACTATATTAATTGATTGTAATTGTGATACTCGATTGTTTTAATGAAAATATAAGACTTAAGCGTTCATAAATATAAAAAAAAATATAGATCATCAAACTAAAATTACAAAAACTGTAGATACAAATACCTAGTGAGAGTCATAATAAAAACAAATAACCAGATTTAATATTATGTTACTTTTTATGAGATAGAGTAGGCATTTAATAAAAAAAGCCTTATAACCTTATACGCCTATAATATCACAAATAAAGTTTTATATGCCTTCATACATACATTTTATACATTATAACATTACATTATCTAAGAAAATCCAAGCTCATTTCACTACTAAATACTAAAATTGAATCGCTAGATGCCTAGATTTTTTCTTGCTTGGATCGAATGAAGCATTCTGGATAAGCAAATATAAAGATAAAGTTAACACCAACTACACCTATGTTAGACACATCCAAGCCAGCACAAGGTAAATGTTATTCTACCGGGGAATTTCTAACGCTTCCCTGAATAGGTAAATACTACAGATGCTTAGTTCTATTGAATGCTTAAAGCAGTACTTCGGCGCTTGGTGAAGAACACAATGCACAGACGAGTGTGCACGGCAATATTAAGTTTAATTATAAACTACGTAACTTTCCTATGCTTAGCTCATATCTAGCATAAGCAATGCTTGCTTAATAAATAATAAGACGAATTTCATTAAAATAATGGTTTGATATATACTCAAGTCAACTAACTTTCAGGTACCTATGATATGTGAATAGTCACATTACCTACTTAGGGTATATCAAATAACACTGCTAAAACAATAATAATAATAAATTTATCTTGCACACAAAAACTTAAAAATAGGTTACTTTACTTTAAGCTTTATTTAAATTCTATATTTAGTACAGTCAATCGGGGTACTTTTGACAGATCATCACCATATTTTTTTAACTCCTACATAAGTTAGATAAGGGACAGAAAGGTTTACATAACCTGTTTGTAATTATCTTGTGTATATATCGTCGGACCCGTAATTTGCATCATGAGTTTAACTGAGCATAAAACAAAACTTTTACAAGACATATGGCCAGTCAATAAAATTTTAGGCTTATGACACATACCTAACAGAACCGAATAGGTAGATTGAGGCCAGAATAATCGCGTACAGCCGTAAAATTCAATATAATGTGTTGAACCACAGTCTAGTGGCAACTTTCAGGCGGGTCTATCGCTGTTTCATGCAATGGATAAACTTTACCTATATCTTTCAAGTGTGGATGGTTATCTAGCACTAGGCGATTGTAATGTACCGAAGTAACTTGTAGTCAATAATTTAATATTAAGAATGACTATTTTTTATATCTATACTAGCTGACACGGCAAACGTTGTTTTGCCTTAATAATTATTTCTAAATATACAGTAGCCGATTCTCAGACCTACTGAATACGCATATAAAATTTGGAAAAAATCGGTCAAGCCGTTTCGGAGGAGTACGGTAACAAACACTGTGACACGGAAATTTTATATATAAGATTAAGTCATAATTAACTAACTTTTCATGGAGGTAGGTACCTCCATGAAAATGCCCGCCAATAGTTCTGTGTTTTTATTATTATGTAGCAAAGGTACAAATAGCACCATCAATATCAATTCAATTTTGACATATCTTTACTTATTTTTAATTTTTGTTTACTCTCAATGGGCTTGCGCTTCATCGTAATTCACCTGATGGTAAGCGATATTGCGATCTAAGGTGGAGCGCGCTTGCCCAGAAGAAACCGGTTCACTCTTGCCTTGAAATCCTAGATTATAGTTATCGGGAAACAGGGAGTTTGGCAAAGAATTCCACATCTTGGCGGTACGCACAATGAAGGTGGAGGCAAACTGCTAAGTACTTAGGCACCTCCAAAGTATAACGATGCCGCCTTGGTGTTTCCCTACTCGTATACCGATGGTTATCCGTATTGTCCTAATAATACAAAACAGTTACATACTAGTGTATATGGGATCTAGTACGTAGCAAACATGCAATAACATATACTATTTTCGATTTTAAAATACACAGAACCAGACAAACATTTGATATTGTGGTAAAACCACAAGACTTCTGAGATTAAATTGTGTTTCTGAATTCACATAACAAATAGTAAACATTTATATCATTAATTTAAAATATAAATGAGTACCAATTGCAGTAACAAACGGGTTAGGTTAGGTGTCTATTATAGATACTAATATAATACAATACAACAATTGAGAGTGGTGACAGTTGCCAGTGTCTGAAATACCGGACTTGAGGATCGTGACTATTACAATATGATATTGTAGCAATTTATTTGTAGAGATCAATATGCATATGACATTATCCCAAAGGGCAAGCTAAATGGAAAACAAACTCGTAAATCGTTTCAAACTTCAATGACTTTACTTTGACTACGTACCTACGTTTTATTTATCTCCATTACTCCAAATAAACCGAAGAAGGCAACAAGGGAGAGCGTGTCATCTCATCACACGTAAGCCATTTGATTGCTCTCTCTCAAAGTGTCGTAAAATTTATCACCTCACGTAGGTATGTAAGAAACGTGAAACATTTGGTGAGACTGCTAAACCCCATCGAAGATCTGAATATACTCGTAAGATTCTAAATTGTTGAGGTAAAGCTTTTTAAAATGATTGTTTCTTTCCCTTGCGGTTTTAAAAAGATATGCTTTGTTTCATGTTCTTTATTTCAATTTTTATGCCATGAAAAAAGCTACACTAGTTTCAGGAACCTTAATTAATTGGAATAGAAAAAACTCGAAATATTAAATCACTAATTCATAATTTTTTTACTAAATCCTGTCATGTAATGTGAAATTCATATACTATTTATTTTTCTTCTCGTTTTCTACTCTATTTTAATGGAATTAATTGTAAACACATAAATATTATAGAATTTTCTTTTCTACTTTTACAATTTTTCATATTTTAAAATTATTCATAAACATCTTTCTACTATATAAATAATGAGAGTTCATATAAAATTAATCAAACTAAAGTATCTGTAGATAAATAACTAGTGAAGTACTAATTTGTATAAGGATTTACCCTCTATTACTTACCCTAGAGATCGATATGAAAACAAGTCAAATACACTTTATGTTCCAGCGGAACGGATAGATCCACGGTCTTTTTTCAAGAACTAATATTGCACAAACCATAAAATTATACTTATACTATTACAGCAAGAAACACGATTAAAATTTTAATTTCATCTGACAGGATCTCTCGCTGTTCCAAAATTAATAAGACAATTGAAATTCCAAACTCAGGTAGCGACATCGCCACGTACCTACAGTAACAACTGAACTTTGTATCTCAACTCCAGATCGCGTTTAATTGATCCTCGTAATAGAAGGTTTCAACTTTAAACAACCTTCTTGTAATCTTCGAAATTATGATGCGAAATTTCAACGGGTTCACTAGACCGTTACGCTTAAATTTTCAACACTTTTTAAGCTCCATAAAGTCTTGAGTTTGAGAGTTTATTTTTATTATAATAGGCCTGCTTTTGCCTGCGTTGCTAAGTTTTATCATTGCTAATTCGAATTAATGTCTATCAGAAGACTGAGCAGTTTCTGATCGTTAGGTATTAAATTTATTGTTCATTATATAAGATATTTTGCAAGTGTAATTGCGTTTGTAGATCAGTCTACAATGATAAAAATCTGCGAAATTTATATAAAGGCGAAAACGAAGGCAAAATCTTGATTTTACCGTTTTTTCACTATAAATAGTAAACACTGACAAAAATCAAAAATTAGCTTAAAGGTCGTCTAAAGGATCTTTCTAAAAATATTTTAACTTATTCTGGTGCCAATCAAACTTAATATATTAAAAAAAAACTTAATTTTAGTTTATTTTGAACCAGATTTAATTCATAAGTCCAAATAAGTATAAATATTCTTAGCGTTATTCTTTGGACGGCCTTTGCTATTTTTTTGATATTTTAAACTGTAACTGTCAATAATGTTAACGATTTATAGCGAAAAAACCTTTTTGATCTGAAAAATCTATAAAAACAAGATTTTGCTCTTACTATCGCCTTACGTACTTTGTTTTATAATTACCCGTTTCTCTACATTACTAGCTGACCCAGCAAACATTGTTTTGCCTTTAGTTACAAACACTATAAATGATTAAATTATATTTATCGAGCGGGATGAAAACTTATTCCATTACTAAAATGGCCATAAAAAATAGGAATTTGTGAGAAAAAAATAAAACAAATAGTTTTGTATGTATTTTTAACGCTATATTATAAAAAAATAAAAACATAAAATTTCGTCAAAATAGGGGTTATCTATCACATGACCTATCACTTAGGGGTATAAAAAATAGATAATGGTGGCAATTCAGCGGCACACACGACTAAACTAAATTTAAAGAAGCCCCGTCTCTTTTCATCTTTAGTGAACAGAAAGAGACAGCACGATTTGAACCATACACAAAACAACTAAAATCAAGTCAAATATGAAAAATGTAGGCAATTTTAGAGCACGCCCAATTGTATCACCTCTAAAACTACCTACATTTTCCACATTTGACGTGGTTTTAGTTGTATTATCTATGGTTTAGATCGTGCCGTCTCTTACTGGCCACTTAAAATGAAAAGAGACGGGGCTTCTTTAAATTTAGTTTAGTCGTGTGTACGGCAGAATCGCCACCAGTATTAGCCAATTCTCAGAACTACTGAATACGGATATAAAATTTGGTGAAAATCGGTCAAGCCGTTTCGGAGGAGTACAGTAACTAACATTGTGACAAGGAAATTTTATATATTAGAAGATTATAGAAGAAGATATGCTTGCGTGTGACCACAAATCACTTTATGTTAAGTGATATTGGCTCTAGGATGGAGGGTTGTTGCTTAAAAGAAACCAGCTCACTCTCGCCTTGAAAGTAGTTCAGTTGGAACAGAGATTCCGATAGTTCCACACAACAGAGTTCCATAGTTGATTTCAAAACAAAATTTGCCTTCATAAAGTACAGAACTTGCATAATTTCCCGTACATAGTAGATGGCTTGCATTGTAGTTCAAAGTGGAGTGTTAGATATTAATTCCAATTGTGATGCATGGAAGTTTATAGCCGTTACATCAAACAATGTAATGTTTAGGTAACTAAGCCTCTGTGTAGAGTTATAAAAGCATAACATATTGTTTCTCTTTCTGCTATTCTATTGCTGATGATAGTACCTACATACATAACCATAAGGCTGCTTATGCACTACATGTTCTCACTGCTGGGATTCAGGGCCTTCTTTCACTAAGAAAGAGTTATAAGCCATAATACACCATGGCCAAGTGCAAGATTGCACATGACACATGTCTTTGGATATTACAGTCCTCAAACGTGGCGCTTTCCTCACGATATTCACGACGAACCAGAGGCCGTCGATAGAAAAGAAAGGCTGACGTTTTCACCACCAACCCACAACCGCTTTTTGTTTTATTTTTAAAAATGATGCTAGTAAACCAACTTATTCAAAATGATAAGTGATGTACTTTGATTCTAAAGCACTAAGATGAACCAGATTATATCATGACATACACAGATAACAGAAAACAGTGCCTGTAGGTCGGCTATCCCAGGATAAGCAACATTTGATGCAGACAGTGTTTGGATGGGTGACCATGCACAAAACTGTCATTTTAAAAGTGGCATTTTCATCTGGCGATACCGTGGGTCAGATGACACGTTAAATTGTAGGTCCCGGCTGTTAGTCTCAGTACAAGCAGTCATCAAACCAAGTCACAGGTATTCCGACGGCTTGAAAACTATTGAAACCAGAGCTGGGCCACTTAACTCAAATGAAGAAGAAGAACAGACATCAAAGTCTAGGAAGGTTTTAAACACTATATTCAACACTGAACTTATTAGGTTTTCAGCATTATTAAAATAAACATAATCTTATGTAAAATGTGACTATATTTGAACTGTAGTAATACTTTATCAATTAGTTTCATAAAGCAATATATCTAACAGGCAAATCAAGACCCATATTTCTATAGAACAGTCCATTCAATCCTGTAGTAGGGGAGAAGTACCGTCTTAACGCTTCCCGGATCTCAGCAACAGTAATCGCTGGTACACCTTCAAACCCAGACTTTATGTACACAGCATTGTTCAAAGCTCCAGGGTTACAAAAGTAACCTCCTTCAAACTTGCTAAATGGATCTCCAGGCTTCTTCTTAGCATCTTGGCGAATTAAATAAACAGCATCGACTAAATCTGCTACAGTTTCATATGCAATAAACCCTAGTACCTCCAAAGCTGATATAGTTATCTTAAATTCTTTATTCGGGTTTATCCATCGTTCTAACTTCACATATCCTCGATTTAAACTACTTGTACTTCGAAAGGAACTACATCTAGCCTTATGATAGTTCTCATACTTTTCAAAAGTCATAGTTTCTGTTATTTTAAATGCTCTGATCTTTCTCAGGTAATCTATGGCATCAAATTTAATCAGATCAATTTCTCTTGTCTCATCCAGTTCTCTAATCACATCTATGTGTGTCCTTTTCTTCTTAACCGAAGGATCATCATCTTCCAACATCATAATCTTTTCGTTCGGTATAACTGATATTCTTTTGTCAATTTGTTCGAGCCTAAGTTGGTAATCGTACAGGCGTTTCATTTTGAGAATATTCTTTCGCATTTGGAAGATAATTTCGTAATTAGTGATGAACCTGCTACCTCGGGTAACGGAGATGCTGTGAGCTTCTTGTACGAGGGACTTCAGCTGTTGTAGGACGATGTTTTCAACTAAAACCACAGTGGCTGCGTTGGGATTGGGATTGTCGCCAAATCCATGCATCATGTTAGATATCTCCTTCTGGAAGTTAGTACTTTCACTTGTAGCGTCGATGGTGAAGTACGAAGCCATTTTTATGTTCTACTCAGACGAAAAATTCATGAAAACTCACATCGGAATAAAAAAGCTAGTTTTGATTTAAATGTTTTGCCGTGGTGATTTTGAATTTCACGAATCATGTACACCGCAGACCAAAGGAATCATGATATGTCATGAAGTGAAACGTCAAACTCTGCCAAAACGTTTACTGAATGACGTTAACAAATATTTGTGTCTTTGACGCTGACATATATTTCGGTTCAATTTACTTTTCGTTTTGATTTTGAGAGTAGTCAGCTGTTCCTCGATCATACAAAAACAAACAAGCCAAAAAAGGGGTTTTACATATTTTTAATATTACTTCTGTGACCGTGACCTTACAGATTGTTGCATAAACGCGAAGTACCAGTAATTTAACTGTTTGTTTAACAGTTATTGTGCAAAATTATGAGTCTGAGAACAATGTTATTCAATCAACATCAAACATTTCTATTTTTGCGCCAAATACGTTATTTGTCCTGTTGGTCATGTGGTAAAAACGCTAATAATTTGGTTTCAAACCTATTTTGCCCAAATTGTAAGATGCTACAGAGCCCAACTAAGGATAAGAACTATTTTAACATCATGGGAGTCCAAGAAACGTATGATCTCGACGAGAGCGATTTGGCGAAGAAATTCAAAGATTTGCAGAAATTTCTACATCCAGACAAGTTTGCCAATAGGTCAGTAATATTATTTCTAAGTTGCACCAATTTTCACCAACCAGCAATCAGTTCCAGTTATACATATATTTATGGTGAGTTATTTTGTTTGTTTCTATACAAACAAAATAACTCACCATAAAAAAAAAACACTTATAAATCGAAATACCTTCATAAAATACCTACACGGCTTTATTGTCATAAGTTAGATATATTTATTCCTTTTAATGCTTACAACTTGGTATTATTAGTGATACTTTTATCTGTTTTTCAGAGAAAAACAGGAGCAAGAAATATCAGAAATGTATTCTTCATTAGTAAATGAAGCATACAAAACATTGTTGGAACCCATGGCGAGAGGTAATTTAGTTCTTTATTTAACTCTATTTAGTTCAAGCTACAACACTTGAAAAGCCTTGCTGTAAGCAAATGATTCGGGTGGTGTTTAAAATATGTACCAGCTATGGTATTTAACATTGAAACCTAGTCTATGACTACCATATTATTATGCTTTCCACACATGAAAAAATAATGAACAGCATAAGCAGCCCACTATATGTTCCACTGCTGGGAATTGGGGCACTCTCACTAGGAGAGAGATATAGGCCATAATCAACCCCTACATTAGCCTAGTAAGGGTTAAAAAATAATTTAAAAAATAATCATAATATAAATACTAATCATTATCATCAACTTTTATGCATCCACTGCTGGTCTTATACTGTAATTTGGTGAATTTTTTACTGCTTTTACAACAAATAGTGTAAATAAAATTTTTTATGGGGATTCGCATACAATAAACATATTTTTTTCGTTTTTTTTTTTGCTATATTTAAATAAAGGTAATATGTATACACCTAAAATTTTCACAGAATATTTATATATTCATCATATTACCTTCCAAAATAAATAATTAAATATTAAAATATGGATACTGCCCCATACAAAAATGATACGGAACCCTTCATGCACAAGTCCGACTTGCATTTGGCCAATTATTTCTAGTTCTCTTTTGAGATATGCATACATTCCACATTTTTGTTGTCCACTTCTCTCTAATACCTAAGATTAAGATCTTAGATTACTTATAAGAAAATCTACATAACCAAATGCTAACAAAATCTAAATAACTGTTTCAGGTATCTACATGCTAAGCCTAAGAGGAAAACAGTTACCAGAAAACACTGAAGCTGACCAAAAATTCCTCATGAAGATCATGGAGAAAAACGAGGAAGTAGAAAGTGCAGATAGTGAACCAGAAATTATGAGGCTTAACAAAGAAAATAAGGAAATAATTAAGGACCTTCAAAAGAAGTTATCTCTGGCATTCTTTGATGGTGATTTAGACCAAGTGACAAAGTTGCTAACTCGAATGAAATATTATACAAGCATAGATTCACAAATTCAAGCTCTTATTAGGAGTAAAGGAATAATTCGGTAAACTCTTGATGAAGTTCAATTAAAATTGTTGACCATAATATTTGATTAGATTAGAAAATAGACACTGTTATGACGCTTATAAATATGTTTTATGGAAATCAAATATTTTATTGATGTTTAATATATAGCAGAAAAACTACTTGAGGTTTTCATTTAGAAAATTTTCATATTTGAAATATGGCAAAGAATGGTATGGATTTACATCTTTTCTGAGCTATAGTTTTTGTATTGATTTGTACCTATTATCTGACCACCAAAAAAAATCTATCTATCTAAGCAAATTTTATGCTATTTTTGTCAATCAGGAAAACTGAACCGTAACTGTTCTACATCAACCTTTCTTGGACTTAAACTGCAAAGCTTTGGAACTCATTGCCCGAGTGTTGCTTTCCATAGCAGTACTATCTGGAGTTTTGAAATCTAAACTCTAGGGTCTTTAGGTTACCTTATGAGTAGATGTGTTACATTGCATACCCCAGCGCATCCTTTAGGCAGACTAAGGTAAAACTAAATATACTTAGTCTTTCAAATTACAGAAAAAAGCATAATAAAGCTCAACAGCTGATACACATTTACGCTTCATCTTAGACTGCAATATCACTTAACATCAGGTGAGTTGTGGTTAAGCGCAGGCCTATTAAGAGTAAAAAAAACATTAACGACATAATTATATTATCTGTGAGTTACATGGTTTATCCAACAATCAATTTTAACACTGAACTTGAAATTGAAGTATCTAATTGCTTTCTAATTAAAAGTAAGTTAAAAGTAACGGTAACAGAAATAACAAATGTATATGTAATTTGTCTGAATATGATTAATGATGGTCCAGAAATCACCCGTAATAATTACTTTGCGTTCAATTGAAAGGAAACTCATAAACGTATTTGATACTTGGTATGAGAAAACACACATGAGAATTAACATTTTCAAAATATTCCTAGGTAAACATTTAATTTACTTTCATAAGATATATAAAGTTTTGTGTATTATAATTAAGAATATTAATTAATTATAGTTAAAGCGAATTTATTGAATTTGGATTAGATTAAGTAAATGCCTATAAATTAAAATCTTACGAAAAAGGAGTTTTTGGATGAACGTCAGAATATAAACGCAAGAATTTTTAAGAACAAAATATCAAAATACAAAATCGCACTACAAAACTTAATAATATGAAATCAAGTTCAAGTAACGAGGTACAGTGATGTGCTAAAGTCACTTAGCACTTGCAACTTTTCAACTTTATCACCAAGACGTTAAAGTTTAACTTCGTTTATCGATATATGTTCGCGACTGTATTTAAGTAAACTTTTTATTACTGTGGGCACCAGTTTTAAAGAACGCTTCGAAGATACCGGTATGCTTGGGGAGTTGTACTCGTAAATGTTGAAGATGAAATATTTTAATTTTGACCCTGTGACTGTGTTGATTTTGCTTCTAGTCAGTGGTAAGTACGAAACCAAAAAATATACTGTATATTGTTAACTTAGTTATTAGAGAAAATTGTAATTTCATTCTCGTGCTTTTAACTTTCTAACTTTCTTTCTCTTCCTGAGTCTCTTTTTCCTGAGAAATAAAATGTGGTCTTCAAATCTTGATTCTATCTAAATAGGTCCCTTCTAGGCAAGCATGTTACACCTTAGAACAAAGTCAAGTATTTTTTTTATATTAGGACACATTTCACACACGGCTGGTTAGCCCCATACTGAACCATTTCTAGTTGGTATTATGGTGTCTTACACAACTGATATACTACATATACATACATACGTCCATATTTTACATAGATACGCAGCAGGTCAAACATGAGCATATTCATCATTGAAAAACAAAACACGCGTGAATAATGTACTGATTTTTCTCTATATTTCCACAGCAAACGCCCAGTTCTACCTGTCCCGTATAATCCAAGGGTCTCCGACCACTATTGACCGGTACCCCATAGTGGCCCAGCTACTCCTCGACGCGTGGGACACCCAGCAGTTCACACAACACTGCGCTGGAGTCATTCTAACAGCGCGCCATGTTATATCGACTGCTCATTGCTTTCAGTATAATGAAAATACTGGTAGAGAGTAAGTAGAATGGCTTCTTCATGGGGTCTGGTGTCTAGAGTTACGAAGTACTAGTTATTTATTCTGTGTCATCGTCAAACGTGTCATCTTATCCATGGTAGCGCCCTGAGGAAAATGCAATTTTACTAAAGATAATTTTGTGCGTGGTCACCAATCCTAAGACTGTCCACATCGACCGTTGCTTAACCTCGATGATCGCGATCACCTCAGTTAGCCGAGATACAGGCGCTACATGCTATTATGGCAAATTAGTTCTTATTTATGGCGTTATTACATTTACCTACCTATAGTTTTCAACGAATAATCCTCCATTCGTTATAAAAATAAATTACAGAATTTCTCCCCTTAGCGAGCGGCAGTAGAATTTTCACGAAATAAATTCATAACAACTAACAATATTTCAATTATAAGCTCTAACAATTCTTGATAATACATTACATGCAAAAGATTTATTTTAATTTCTTTATTACTTTAAGTGGCATAATATTTTTAAATATAAAACGACTACTTATTTTTCAAAAAATAAAAATAACTAATGAATTCCACGTAATCATGTTTTGGAACTCTAACGATTCTTAACACTGAATTAAACAATAAAACTGTAGCCCTTTCATTTACGCTGGATTTTATAGGATTTTACAAAATAAAACGCTGTTTTGCTCCCATAGCGCCTTGAGCATGTAGAAGAGATGCCTACTCTCAGCAGTGGAAGAAGACCGACTGTGGATGATGATGAATTTATTTCTAATGCTACAAAAAACTGCTACTTCAATAATGCTATTTTTCGTTTCAGCTACTCAAAACCTGAATACTGGAAAATCCGCGTCGGCTCAACTTACCGAACTCACGGTGGCTCCGTCTACAATGTAAAGTCCATCATCCAACACCCAGAGTTCGATAACAGCTACTACAATAATGATATAGCAGTTCTAGTTATAGCAAACCGGTTATCGTTTAGTAGCAATGTGAGACAGGGAACGTTGATAAAGCAAGGAGTGGAGATCAAGCCTAATTCTGTAGCTATGCTTGTTGGATGGGGAGTGACGGAGGTAAGTTGTTTTAGTTACCTCTGAGTTTAACCTCTTTGAACTGTTTGCCCCGCAGGGATTCCGACACGGCTTTCGCTATTATGATTCGGCTTGACGGCTTGTCACAATCGGTTATCGGTTTTATTTACATATGTATTTAATTGTAGTCCAACGCTGAGAATCGTTTATCATGCTTATTTAATGTGTATGAATAAGCAGCATACATTCTCACTGCTGAGTCTCGAGCCCTTCTTTCACGAGTAGAGAAATATAGGCCATAATCCACCATGCTAGCCAAGTACGGGTTGATACACGACTTCGGATATTGTGGTCCTCAAAGATGTCGGTTTCCTCACGATGTTTTCCTTCACCGTAATAATAATAATAATTAATTGGTGGCCGGGATCGTACCGCTGATTGGCCGCCTGATTGAAAGGTAGAATTTTTCCAACCACCGAGCCACACTCGCTTTTCTTTTTATGTGTTAATTATAAGACAGTATATTAATAACTGTGAGAGGCCTATGTCCAGCAGTGGACGAGCATAGCCTGATGATGATGATGATATTAATAACTGACGAAAATATATTAAAAAATAATTAAACAAAAAAAATGTATTTTTTACAAATTTCTAGAATTCGTTGATTCTTGACCAACAGTAGGTTTTGCGATAGTTTAGGTATAGTAAACCTGTATATGGGGGGAATATGCCCTGTACTTTAGATCAGGTAAACCGAATATATGTAAATTATAATAATAAATATAAGTCAGTGTTATTGTTGTTGCTGAACCGACAGCTGGATGTCCTAGATTCCCATCATTATCACCATCAGCCGTACTTTAGAACTGTAGGTAAAGCTAGTTTCATAAATGAGACTACTCTTATCTCAAAACAACGCTATCGTCATTTTAGAACTCAATATTTAGAATTTAAAAACTAGCACAAATGCGTGCTAACACAAATCGTGACATCCGTTTACGCTATACTTATTTAAACCTACTTGTAACATACAAAATTAGTACCTAGCTACTTATCTTGGTTAGTTACTTATTTAGTTACCTACATAACTAGCCTATCTGTTAAACTAATATCTAAAGTGCCTCTTTATCTAATTGCATTTGTAAATGAGTTATTAGGTATGTAGTGATTCTATCCAACCAAATGTTTACTTGTCTCGTTTCAGATGAATAGTCCTCAGCCAGATCAACTTCAACAAACATCAATATATACAATAGATCAAGGAGTCTGTAAGCAACGATACAGTACAATACAAGCTATAATTTCAAATTCAATGATATGTGCCGGGAAACTAGACGTCGGTGGAGCCGATGGATGTTTTGGCGACTCCGGTGGCCCCCTTATTTACAAAGGATTAGTTGCGGGCCTCGTTTCTTTCGGATATTCTTGTGGGCATCCTTTTTATCCCGGTGTTTATACAAAAATCTCTCATTTCACTGACTGGGTAGTAAAAACTATTATTTCTAATAAATAAAAACTTTAGACCCGGCTTTTATTTTATTATTTTACCTTTTGGCAACATCGCTGCTATTGATATTTGATGAGATGTCAATGTCAAGTTAATTTCTATAGTGAATATTGATTTGACAGTTGGCGAAATTACGGTCATACCGTAGAGGCCATAGACAAAAGATTTGACAGTCCTGACATTTCTAAAATACAGAATTTTCAGACGGTTTTTATCGATTCTCCGTTAAAAATTGTTTGATTACAGTGATCTCTGTTCTATATCAGCTAATTATAATTCCACAATAATGGGCCAGAAGGGTGTTGTTAACTTTGTAAAAGACTTTTATTACGATCCCTTCAAGTGGTAAGTATACATAACCTATCTTTAAAATGTGGTAACTGAGGCCTTGTATGTGTGATCCTTCGATTTGTAATGAGAAATTGTGTAATTGTTGCGTAGCTCATTGCTACCAAAATTTCGTATTCAATGTTTGAAAAGAAAGTCATTATTGCTATTACTTCCTACATACTTTGACCATTTGTGAATGGTATGTAAATAAAAAACTATATTAGGTAACTTTGTCTCTTAAAAGTACTAACTTTGTTTTAAATACATTTATTTGTGTACTCAGCTGAGTATCTTGGAGTTTCTTAGTACATGCTGACCCAAAAAGCTTGTAGACTAGGCTGCTTTTTTGTCAGTTGGCATCAATTTTATTACTTATTATCCATAATGTTATGAACATAAAATTTGATCTAGCTGTTCTTGTTACTAGCACAGCCTTGTTTTATAGAAAAATTTAGACAATACTTGAAAAAGTCTTTATTTATTAGGTTATCGGCATATCAAAGTAATATTAAATTAATTATTCAATAATATTCATAAACTGCAACCACAATGATGGTATATCCTAACATGTAGGGCCTATCGAGCATAAAACAATATGCCATTAACACCAGTCATTATTACCACTTTCCATTTTATATTAACAGCTGTTTTGGAAATAAGCATAAATAAGGGCATGAACATAAAAAATAAACAACAGTATGACAAACCTATACACCTACAAAACCGATGTTGTTACACATGTTTTGGTCTCACTAGAGGCAAATAATCTGCTTCCAAAAAAAATAAAACATAAATATAGCTTAACATGTAAGCCAAGCATTGCAGTCTCCTGCAAGGTTTAAACACAAACATCAAACCGCTATCCTACAAAGTGACTTTAATAATGAAACAAAATTACCCCACCTCCGCAAGCAAATGTAGTGAAAAAATCCATCTGCTTTGGAAACATAATGAATACATTTCCATGTTAGATCTAGCAAAACTGTAAATCTAGAAAAACTGTCTGGTTTACCCATATTTTATTTTCATCTTTGATGTCTAGTGTTACAAAATACTCAAACAAGGCATATGAGACCCAGACAATAAATAACTAGAGTGTAAATTATTATTTATCAGTGCATTTTATGCTATTATAGAGAGTGGTCGTTAAATAGAGAGAATGTATTATTGTATTGAATACAAGCTAAACCAACAAAAGCCAATTGATTTCATCACTTTAGAGAGTTAGATGTTTTTTTTTATATGCTTAATAGGCTTGCCCTTGACCACAATTCACCTGATGTTAAGTGATATTGCAGTCTAAGATAAAGCGCGCTTGCCTAGAAGAAACCAGTTCACTCTCACATTATTCACTTTGTTAAATCGAGTGATGTTACATGGAGTTTACACTGTATCTAAAATTGTGTATATAACTATATACCTACCATGTACAATATTTATATACCATGTATAATATGTAATTAACAAGCACATAATCACACATTGTTATCTCAAATAAGTGGTGCAAATCAAGGCCAAAGAATAATCATAGGCATTTTATTCAGTTTTTCCTTAAGTAGTAGTTAATAAACCAATATAAAACTTCAACTTAATTATCTAGCCTCTTAGCAATAATATGAGTTAAAATGGTTAATATGTTTCTTATTTAATTTGTAGATTAAATTTAGATAAGCTTATAAAGCTGCATACAGACATTAACATTATAATAGTTATAAAATATATTTTTTGATTTTTAATGTTTTTGATAATATTGATGGTATAATGTTTTTAGGAATCAATTTGTCTTTGTAATTAAAATCAAAGAAAAATATAATATGAGTAAAAAGTAACTATGTAGTGTAATCAACATTATTAGTGTACATATTATTAAATCTAATAAATCAGTTTTTTTATTGAATATTCTTTTTTTAAAGATTCATACATGATGTGTAATGTTAGCTTTTAATGTGTGAATGTACAAAAGTACACACTGCCACACAGTAGTAGCTTGTTTTGACAAAATGAAGTATATTTTTACTACCAGTAACCATGTATAAGATAACAGAATAATGAAATAAATGTTCAAGGCACCATTAAACTTTGCCATTTAGTTACTGTTTTACCACAGGCTTAAAATTGTGACCTCAGTTACTCGTTTGATAACCCAGCTGACACATATTATCGCAAATACAATTTGGCGTCTGTGTCATCTGTATGAATGGCCCCTTACAAATTGATAACAGTTTTTTTCTCTCTTTCCACAGGTCACTCGTGAAGAGCGTCGGTTTTTTTGCAGTCGGCGTCGCTATCGCGAGCGAATGCACGGGTCTCGAAATCATGCCGGCATTACCACAATAAAACAAAGAATATTATTAAAAAAAACTTTCGTTAAGTTACTCCTAAGTCAAACAAGATGTTAAAATTAAATTATCTATTGTTATGTTTACTATCGGGAGTGTTATGTGAACGGCGGCCGAATTTTGTCGTCGTTTTAACCGACGATCAAGATGTCGTTTTAGATGGAATGGTAATTGTTTAGTGGTTTGTTTGTGATAAGAAAATAAATGGATTGCTAGTGAGTTGTTGTTTCAATTTGTTTTTTCAGAGACCAATGAAGAATGTGCAACGGTTTATTGGACAGGAGGGAGTCACTTTTACTAATTCTGTAAGTTTGCTTTTTGTTCTTGCAAGAAATGTTGCGTTTTATGATGTGCTTAGGCTACTGATGATGATGATTACTAGTGATTTCTGGCCCGACCTTACCACATAAATACATTACCTGGTCGTTAGTAAAAAAAAACATCCTGAAATAAGAGTGTGGCGTCTCTGTCGCACTTCATCGCCCGCATCAGAGCGCTTATCCTGAATCGCGCAAACGGTATTTACAACGCGCGTACGACTGGTCCAAGCTATTATACAATGCATGACCGTGGGACGGCCGTCTCCGGACACAACATCTGTCCGGGGGGATATCCCTTTGCTAAATGGAGGCAGACCGTCGTCGCTCCATAAGATATATATTCAGTTGTAGTAAGTACCTACCTATATTTATGTAGGTAACTGATTGGTAATTCAGGTGCACATTAAGTATTGTAAAAGTATTATAACATACCTAGGTACTCTTCCTATGAGGCAAGTGGTCAAGCTCTGGAGTCGAGTCTCCAAGTCGCCGTCCTAAGGCCTCTCACATGACCTAAGGACTGCTTAGGCTAAGATATCATCTATCAGTCAAGACCTACAATATAACGTGTTATCCGACCCACGATAGCGCCCAGATGTAAATGCTGTTGAGTCTTAATCCTTATCGAAATACTGTCCGTATTTTCCATTGTGATCGTGTCATAACACTTAAGTTTACATAGCCACAATTGTTTATGTACTTAGTTACTAACTGATTATAGATAGCGTTAAACATAGTACTTGAGTGCTGAGGAATTACTGGCCTTTCCATACTATGGTTGCCTGAAAGAGATTATTTTCCGGCTAAAAAAGAAGAGAGAATAAAGAGATTATTTCAAGGCTGCCCTCCGTTTGCAGCAGTATCAAAAGCTTTTACTTCGTTTATTATATTTTGTGTCTGCCTAAAAAAGAGATTTTTACCTACTACCTCTATAAAAATCATAACTCGCGTCTAAAAAATAACGTTTGTAAGTTCGCTTACTCTTTATCACACTAATTTGGTTAACTATGTGAGAGAGGACATGTGATGCGTAGAAAGGAGATGCATATCACTAGGAGATGTATAGTGGTAAATGGTAGTGCAAGGAAGAAGAGCAAGAGGCCGCCCGAAAAATTCATGGATGGTGTGTGTGAATGAGGACATGAGAAAGAAAGGATTGAGTGTGGAGATGACGTCTGATAGAAGAGTGTGGAAGAAGAAAATTTGCTGTGCCGATCCCACCTAAGTGGAATAAGGTAAGGAAGAAGAAGTGGGAGGACATGAACTTTCAAATGTTTTCTTTATTGACTCGACTTTTATCTTATTTTATGACGAATTCATTAGATGCAAGACAACAAAATTGCCGAATTGTCACCCACTAATCTGCATATTTTATGACAAACAGGACATGCACAATTTTATTGCATAACGACAATCGTTGTTTTAGCTTGATAAATATGACCTGTAGAGGACAAACTATTTTTGTACGGAATGCAGTTAGCTCTTTATTTTTATCTACACAATCAGTAAAAATCAACTAGTTATACCTCTATAACGTTTTTAAGGTTTCATAAGTATCTATCTGTTGCTCTTAATAGGAATGATAACACAGCATAAGTTTATTATTATGATTTATCGAATGCGGTATGGCTACAAAAATATTTTTTCTGGTCTGTCACGATATTTCGATAATCATAATATGTTCGATAACCGTAAGACCGACTGAACGTTAGTTCGAATTTACTTTTGTGCGAAATAACTTTATATCGAAAAACGCTGCTGCGAATAAACCGTTGTTTGAAGGAACGTTTGTTCGAATACAGTAAAGACTGACAGTTGTCTTTATACAAACAGTCGTTAAGCCAAGTCAGAGGTCAAATTAATTCATATAAAATCAACAATTAACAATCTTGTTTAAATTGCGAACTATAACGATAGGCCGTAGCTGTATAATTTTTGATATACAAGGGGCTTCACATCGGTGTGACAATACTTATACGAGGGGGGGTCAAAAAGTTCGCGGAATGGAGGGGTTAGCGGGGAGTGGGGAAACTGCCGCTGATAGTTCCTAATAAAGGACTCTTTATGAGTATATATGCCAAGTTTGAACCGAATTCGGTCAATAACCTGTCAGCTACCATCGATCAAACAAGTGAATCCGGAAAAAAACTTGGAACATGGAGAACATCGAGTTTCGTGCCGTCATAAAGTTCCTCACTAAACAGAGAAAACCACCTCAAACAATTTTACAAAAATTGTTATCGGTTTACGGGGACTCTTGCCCTGGGAAAACCATGGTATACAAGTAGAATAGTATTTTCAAGCAAGGTGGTGAGTCTCTTGAAGACGACCCCCTCTCAGGAAGGCCAATTGAGACCACCGCTTCAAACATCGTTGAAAATGTGGAGAAACTTATACTGGAGGATACTCGATTGAAGAAGAAACAACTTGCAGAAATGGTTGGAGTATCACCTAAATCAATTTTAAATATCCTACTCGACCATCTTGGGATGTAAAAAGTTATCGCAAGATGGGTGCCAAGAATGCTCAGACCACCACAGCAACAACTGCGCGTCGAGTTCAAAGGAGTTTTTAGACCTCTGCAGCGCCGTCCAGGTACAAGTTTATGCAAAACTTGTTATTGTAGATGAAACTTGGGTTCATCCTTATGAGCCTGAGTTGAAACAAGAGTCTATGCAGTGGCATAATAAGGGTCAGCCACCCCCTAAGAAATACAGGGCAAAATCGGCTGGAAAAATCATGGCAACGGTTTTTTGGAGGTATAGACGGTATTTTATTGATCGATTATAAAAATAAAGGTGTTTCTATAATGGGAGAGTACTAAGCTGATCTACTAACACAATTAAAAACAGCCATCAAAGAAAAAAGACGGGGAAAGTTGACAAAAGGTGTGCTGCTTTTGCGTGATAACGTACCGGTACACAAGAGCCGCGTTGCGATAGCTGCCCTTCATCACTGTGGCTTCGAAATGTTAAACCATCTTCCCTACAGTCTAGATTTAGCCCCCTGTGATTATTATTTACTTCCCAAATTAAAAAAAGAGCTTCGGGGGAAGAAATTTTCCAATGATGAAGAGGTCAAGTCTGCGATTTCGGCCAATTTTGAGAACATAGACAATACATTTTTTTTCGACGGTATAAATAAGTTAATAGAGAGATCTGAAAAGTGAATTCGAGTTAGGGTGGAATATATTGAAAAATAAAAATAACATAGTATTTTATTTCATCCCCCTTCCCCGCCATTCCGCGAACTTTTTGACCTCCCCTCGTACTACGCATACCTAGACATATTTAGGGTTCCGTTCACAAGGTTTTATTATTCTAAGTATCATAGATTTCAAGTAATCGCAAGTTGAACTTCAACGAAAACTTCAAGAGTTTCAACCCTACAGATTATCATAGAACATAGACCTTGACTTACACAGACTAACTAAGTAATGTCTGGAAGTACCACAATATTACTATTATTTCAATTGTTAGACGTCAGATGAAACATCAGATTGTCAAAAAGTCCTATTGAGGGTTACAGCAATTACCCTCCAAAAGGTTACTGAAGGTTAAATTTTATTTATTTCCGTACTCAAATCTGCATCGGTGGCTTAGTGGTCTGTGCCCCAGACTGCAAAGCGCAAGGTCCCGGGTTCGATTCAGGTAGAGAGACAGATTTTCGAATAGTGATCATCGATATCCATGCACGCTGCCATACCGCCGTATGTATCTTCTCGCCATACTCCACAGTATACCACCTCTCCGATTTGCTGTCCAAGCCGCGCCAGCTTCCTCACAGGCCTGTACGTCCACAACCACGGCACTCAGAACAACAGCATCGCCGGCGGGTGCAACGGCCTTCGCTGGCAGGAGCGTCACGAGACAAACTCCTTCGCTAACATACTGAAGAATAATGGATACAGCACTTTCTATGCGGGCAAATATTTGAATCAGGTAAAAGTATATTTATTTTTTATAAAAAAAAAATATATTCAATTATAGCGTTCTACAGAAGCATTTTAGCTACGACGGGACGAGCGTAATGTTGCTCTACTTCGCAGGATTTAAAATATGGAACGAGTGTTAAATCGAATACTCGTTAAAGCTTATATTATAAACACACACGATATATCAGCTAAAACGATTTTTTTACGAACAAGAAATAAAGAAAATGTAAATAAAATCAAGTAGAGCAATATTGAGAGTGTTCTACATAAGCATGAAATGTATTTTCTTGATTATTTTATTAGGACACATTTCATACATGGCTGGTTAGCCCTATACTAAACCATTTCTAGTTTGCATTATGGTTGCTAACACAACTGATAGGTATATTACATATACATACATAAATACGTTATATCGATACATTTTGACACCCAGATCGACAGCTAACAAATTTATTTCTTAACACAAAAATGTTGACCCTGCCGGGAATCGAACTCCGGGACCTTCTGGTTGGCAGTACGGCATGGTTAAACGAGGTCGTCATAATAAGTGCGTAGTGATAGTGATGAGTCAATTACCTGATAAAATTTGTATTTTTGACCACTCAAATAGCGCGTAGCCATTGTTGACATCTCTTTCTCTCTCCCTGCTTTCCAGTATGGAGTGAAAGAGCGAGGTGGTCCCGAGAGAGTGCCTCCTGGATGGTCGGAGTGGCGCGGTCTCGTCGGCAACTCGGTCTACTACGACTATACCATATCCAACAACGGAGTACCGACACATTCTACCACCGAGTACCTTACTGATGTTATTGTGAGTATCTACATTTTTAACGTATGATACCGTATGAACGAACGGCTTGCGCTTGACCTAAAATAATGAAGAAATAAAGTTATGGTGTTGGAAGGAGCGCCTAGAAGAAACCGGTATTATTCCTTTTTCATATGTACTCGTATGACCTAATCCGAAAAGCCTAATTAATTAATTAGATAACTATAATCTAGCGGTTTTTAAGGCAATAGTGAACCGGTTTGTTCTGGGCAAGCGCGTTCCACCTTAGATCGCAATTTCGCTTACCACCAAGTGAATTGCGATCAAGCGCAAGTCCATTATGAGTAAAAAAAAAGCTTAGGTTTCGAAAGTTTTCAAGGCGCCCAAGGACATGGCATAACGACTACTTAAATTAAGAGTTCTAATTTGAAGTGGGGGTGATGAGACCTGTACTGACATCCCGTTAGGGGCGTATTGTGCATTCCCCTCTTACCAGCCTACCCAAGCCAACCGAGCTCCTTGAACGAACGAAGCACAGCTCTGAGTCGCTGGCATACCTGTTACACCCTGTTGCGTCACATGGGCTGTTTGTCTGAGGATTAGCAATGGAACTTTCAAATTAAGAGTTGTAGTAATCTACAATTTTGATCGATGCCGGTGAAACTGTCGACGTCGATGAGTCAACCGACCGACGGTAGGCCCCAAATTTGTTGTGTGTGTGTGTTTTTATTTATGTAATTATTTTATTTTTTTTAGTTCTAATTAATAATCATCAATACTTTAATATATTATATTTAAAACATTCAAAGATAAGTACTTAATTTTAATTCTATATAAAATCAAAGTTGCCTTAGATAGTGGGTATACATACATACATTTTATTTACTTTGTTCATAGTCATATTATCGGGTTTACATTGCTTATCTGTCAAGTTCAAACATATATACTTTTATTTATTTACTCAAATACTTAGCTACTCAGGTTCTAGGTACCTATTTACTTCAGTTCGTCAACGTGAGATTAGCTCCAGTAAGTAGATGGTTATTTTTATTTATTTATTGTATGTCTATCATGATTATGATGTTGTTGACGGGAAATGACGTGGTATAGCAGTTTGAGCGCAACTAGCTAGAGCGAATTTACGCAAAAAAGCAAAAAAAAAAAGCAGTGGATAGAGACAAGATGCCCAGGATAGGATTTCGAGGCGTGACTTGGGAGAGGCCTATGTCCAGCAGTGGAAGCATACTACATACGGGCTTATGATCAATATTTTACATATACTAAAATAATTCCTAAGATCAAGAATAAACGTGTAACCCTACTAATATTATAAATGCGAAAGTTTGCGTGTAAGTGTGTATGTTTGTTACTTCTTCACGCTCAAACTGCTGAACTGATTTCGATGGAATTTGTAGGTAGTAACACATAGGCTACTTTTAATGCCGGATTAACACAGGTAACACATGGCGAGTTTTTTTTTTATAATTAATACATTTGCGATTCACGACGCGATCTCTAAAACTCTCTTTTAAAACCACAGTTACCTTCCTTCTAGAGAGACCTAGCAGTGTCCTACATCGAGAATCAAACAGAAGCACAACCGTTCTTGATGGTAGTAGCGCCCCCCGCCCCGCACCAGCCGTTCACCCCCCGCGCCCCGCCATCAAGGGTTGTTCAGCAATGTTAGCGCCGTGAGACATCCTAATTTCAACCTTGCTGTTAAAGTGAGTAAGGGTGTTTTTCCTGTAAACTTTTTACGACACTACATATATGCCTTAACCAATGATAAAATCCCAGTTGATGGCCGATGTAAGCAATATCTTATATTAGCACTGTTTGCCGCTGCGAGACAGGGTAGCAAAGGACGGAGCTATAATCTATTCGTGCGGTAGAGCAGGACGGACTAAAGAGTTCAAACGGAGTGTCGGTGTTTTAATTTTAGCATGTTCGTTATAAATTATGTAATTCCTGATTATGTAATTAAGGGACTATTTAAAAAAAACAAGCTTTCAGAAAGATTACTTTATTTACTCATATATAAAATAAGTGCCCAGCTCTGAAACAGTTAGTGATTGATCATTTACTTGTTTCGGAGGTAGGGGGTAGGGTAAGTAAGGGTAAGGCTAACTGGAACATAATCATGGGCCCTAGCACTTTAGACCGCCGAATTGAATGTGATTTTTTAGTAATCAAATTACGCGCTGCCTGCAAATAATTAGTAGTGCATTGCTCAAGCAATGCACTACTAATTATGCTGTATTCACAAATACTTGTAAATGTTCTCTCTTCTTCCTTGTTTAATTAACTAGTCTTAGTTATGTACACAAACGTTTTTTTTCGTTTGTTTCGTTTTTATTTATGTGCCTATGTTTATTTATGTACGTATGTTTCGTTAGAAACTTAAATCGATTTAAAATAATGATTTGAGTCGGCCATAAATAAGTTATAAGTTCATATCTATTTTTAACCGACTTCAAAAAGGAGGAGGTTATATATTCGACGTGTATGTATTTTTTTTTTTTTTTATGTATGTTCACCGATTTCTCAGCCATTTGTGGATCGATTCTCAAAATTCTTTTTTAAATTGAAAGAGTATGGTTCTAATTGGTCCCATTGTCACCAAAATAGGATCTGATGATGGATTCCTAGGGAAATCGAAGGAAAACCTAAAAAGTTAGGTTATGTTTACGCCCGAAGAGAGATTCACGCTCGTTCGGCTGTACTGATATTCTTGAAATTTAAGATGAAAATAGGTAAGACTATGTGTTAACACATAGGCTACTTTTTATCCCGAATATAATTACTGTTCCCGTGGGATGCACCAAATAACACATAAATCTTTATAACTTCTTCACGCCCGAACGGCTGTACTGATGTTGATGAAATTTGAGATGAAGATAGGTTAGACTATGTGTTAACACATTGGCTACTTTTTATCCCGAAAATAATTACTGTTCCCGTGGGATGCACCAAATAACACATGACACACTGATTTCGCTTAAATTTGATATGGGGGTAGACTAGACCTTGTATAACACGAAGGTTACTTTTTATCTTAAAAGTCATTGCTATTCCCTTGGGATACCCAAATAACTCGATAACCTATTTCACTTCTTCGCGCTCATACGGCAATACAGATTTCACTCATGTAAAATTTGATAATATATTAATAGACTAGACACTCGAACGGATAAAAAAAATATTTACGGGCTCGCTTCGCTAGGAGTTATCCCACTTCGTTCGACTTTCCCCCAGGATGTTTTGGGCTTATGACACTCCAAATATTATATAATTTGTGCTGCTTTGGACTTCTTTATGCTCAAATGGTTTGAACAAATACGGTGAAAATGTTCGCGCTCGCTTCGCTCGCGCATTGCCCGATACGCTCGCATCCAGCTCGCTTCGCTCGCCCTTGGTCCTAGTACGTTTTGACACAACAAACATTATGTTATTTGTGCTGCTTTGGACTTCTTTATGCTCAAACGGTTTAAAGAAATACGGTGAAAATTTTCGCGCTCGCTTCGCTCGCGCATAGTTCGGATCACTCGCATCCGGCTCGCTTCACTCGCTGTTGGTTCTAGTAAGTTTTGACACAACAAACATTATGTAATTTGTGCTGCTTTGGACTTCTTCAAGCTCAAGCGGTTCGAACAAATACGGTGAAAATTTTCGCGCTCGCTTCGCTCGCGCATAGCTCGCTTCGCTCGCGCATAGCTCGCTTCGCTCGCAATTACTTTTAGTACGTTTTGACACAACAAACATTATGTAATTTGTGCTGCTTTGGACTTCTTTATACTCAAACGGTTCGAACAAATACGGTGAAAATTTTCGCGCTCGCTTCGCTCGCGCATAGCTCGCTTCGCTCGCATCCGGCTCGCTTCGCTCGCAATTGGTTCTATTACGTTTTGACACAACAAACATTATGTAATTTGTGCTACTTTGGACTTCTTTATGCTCAAACGGTTCGAACAAATACGGTGAAAATTTTCGCGCTCGCTTCGCTCGCATCCGGCTCGCTTCGCTCGCAATTGGTTCTATTACGTTTTGACACAACAAACATTATGTAATTTGTGCTGCTTTGGACTTCTTTATGCTCAAACGGTTCGAACAAATACGGTGAAAATTTTCGCGCTCGCTTCGCTCGCAATTGGTTCTATTACGTTTTGACACAACAAACATTATGTAATTTGTGCTGCTTTGGACTTCTTTATGCTCAACCGGTTCGAACAAATACGGTGAAAATTTTCGCGCTCGCTTCGCTCGCGCATAGCTCGCTTCGCTCGCATCCGGCTCGCTTCGCTCGCAATTGGTTCTATTACGTTTTGACAGAACAAACATTATGTAATTTGTGCTGCTTTGGACTTCTTTATGCTCAAACGGTTCGAACAAATACGGTGAATATTTTCGCGCTCGCTTCGCTAGCATACAGCTCATTTTGCTCGCAATTGGTTGCCTGCCTGGTATACGCCAGAGGTTTTTTGATCGTGAAGTTTATTTGGCTCTCTATAGCTAAAACTTAAAAAATATCATGACTAACCACTAAAAATGTAAAAATAAAATTGTTTTAAAAAACAAAGAACCGACTTCAAAACACAACTAAAAAGGGAAAAATAATTTTAAGCCTACATCAAATCAAAAATAGTTATATAAGTAGAATCGAAGAGTTTATTTCATGTACTTATAAAAAACTATTTTAAATTTTTATTAATCCTGTTTTCTTGAAGTCGGTGCCATCTAAGAAGAACAATTTAATGTTTGTTAAAAAAACTATTTTCAATTGTCTTTCTTTGCTGGCACCGACTCCAAGAATACAGGATTCATAAAAATTTAAAATAGTTTTTTATAAGTACATGAAATAAACTCTTCGATTCTACTTATATAACTATTTTTGATTTGATGTAGGCTTAAAATTATTTTTCCCTTTTTAGTTGTGTTTTGAAGTCGGTTCTTTGTTTTTTAAAACAATTTTATACCCTAAGTCTTTTTACACAAAAAAGACTTCATACCATTAAATTAGTATTATTCCACTTTACCCCACCAGTGGGGCGGCTTGGTGGGGCAAAGTGGAATAATTCTAATTGGAAACTCAACATCTTGGCGTAAGGCAAGGCAAACGAAATATCCGTAACGTTTTCGTTTTGACGTTCTATTAAAAGTGCTTTAACGAACGAGTTTTATGACTTCTTACATTTTAAACAAATACAAATCATTTATTGATAACACCAAAGTTACAAGTCAAATAATATGATATCATTGCAAAAGTATATGATATGTATCCATGTCAATTTTCAATTATATTCTAGTACTATAATATCATTACAATAGTATATGATATTAATCATAATGTCAATTTTCACTACTAATTCTAGTATCTAATATAATATCAATACAAAAGTATATGATATGAATCAAATGTCAATTTTCAAATTTGGATAATCATTTATAAACTATTTTTCCCCTTTGCCAGGACAAACACTGGCTAATGCGCATGCCCCCGAGCCCTCTCCCCGAGACATCGCTCCCCGGGTTGGACCACGTGTACAGGTCTCGCTGGGAAGCCTTGCTGGCTGTGGATGAGATGGTCGCAGATATTGTGGGCGCTTTGGAAAATGCAGCATTGATGGAAAACACGTACCTGATTTATACGTCGGATAACGGGTATCATATTGGTGAGTTGATTTATAGTTTATAGTTTACTCGCTGACCCGGCAAACGTTGTTTTGCCTCACTTAGGGGTACAGCGCCATCTATTGATTACTTACTCAACCCAGTCGAAAGGTATCGACATCTGTTAGAATAATTTGGAGTTAACAGATTATTGTGACTGTCAAATAATAACACACAATAATTAGCTATAAATTAAAATTGCGATAAAAATAAATCTCTCAAGTTGGATCGAACTGCACATGGTGTGCAAATTTTATTATAATCGGTTAAGTGGTTTAGGAGTCCATTGAGGACAAACATTGTGACACGAGATTTATTTAATATATTAAGATTTATTATCTTGCAACACATGTATGAAATAAGGCTATGTTACATGTACCCTGTTGTAATAGAGCTTTGCTCCGAGGCAAACTAGACAGTGTCTTTACAATATTAGTGACTATTACAATACTATTTATGACTAAATATTATTGGCTACTATGCAGTATAACATATTATATATTTATTATCACAGCTATTTTACTTTGAAACAATAATTTATTTATAACATTTTTTGATAAGTATTTGTTGAAATTTATGTTTAACTTGGTTTCTTTTTTAACCATGAATGTGATGAATTCAGGAATGTGATTATATTAGAATGACATATTGTTGATTTAATTGTTATAGAAATTTTAACCTCTCAACAGGTTAGTCGAGGCGTGCGGATGCCTTACGTAGGTTGTGGGTTAAACCCCGCCAATAAGCTTGAGCTTTTGGTGAAGGAAAACATCGTGAGGCAACTATAGCATGGTGGTAGAGCATTCTCTAAAGCTGGCCTAGCTAGCAACCGCATCCAAATAGAAAAATCTCTCACCAAGCACGTTCTGTTCCGGCAGCCTCCTTGAGAGCTAGACATTCAAGACTAGGCATGCTCCACTATAGGCCAAAGTGTCGCTGGCTCATGTGCTTATGCGTCCTGCTAGACAAAAGTCTTCTGTAATTTGTAAAAAAAATATTAGGAATTTTGATATGAAAACATCCCATTTAATTTTTTCAAATCCTGTGAGTTAATCAAAGCATCAATTCTCTTATATAATATCTTGGCATTTTTTGTGTACTAACTCCAAAATATCTTGTTTTTCCAGGTCAATTCTCCCAAGTATACGATAAGCGTCAACCATACGAGACCGACATAAAAGTCCCGCTTCTCATTAAAGGGCCAAAAATCCCCAAAAACTCGACAAATCCCCAACCCGTTTTAAACATTGACATTGCCCCTACAATACTTGAACTAGCGGGGGTTGAAGTCCCGAAAAAGATGGACGGTAGGGGGATTAAATGGGGAAACGGAAAGGGAGTCCAGAGGGGAGAGGGAATTGTGCAAAGGAATATGTTGGTGGAATATTATGGGGAAGCCAGCGACAGTACAGTGGACGACCACTGTCCGTGGAAGTTTGATAAGACATTGTCTGTATGTATTTTTATATTTACCTGATAAGTGTGCCTTTTTTTTTTTTTTTATGCTTAATAGGCTTGCGCTTGACCACAACTCACCTGATGTTAAGTAATATTGCAGTCTAAGATGAAACGCGCTTGCCTAGAAGAAACCGGTTCACTCTCGCCTTGAAGACAGTCAGGTTGTAGTTCAGTGGGAACAGGGATTCCGGCAAGGAGTTCCACAGTTTGGCCGTCCGTACTATAAACGTGGAAGCAAATCGCTTAGTACGCATTTTCGGCATTTCCACTGTATATCGGTGTCTCCTAGCAGTCTCCCTGCTCGTTCGGTAATGGAAAGGGGCCGGGGGAATTAAGTCATGTAATTCCGACGCACACTCACCGAAATGCAACCGGTAGAATACCGACAGACTCGCAACCGTGCGGCGGTGCTCCAAACTTTGAAGTTTCGCACTGCACAGGGAGTCATTACCTATAACTTTCTTGGCCTTCTTCTCAATTGCCTCCAACGCCTGAAGCTGGTATTTAGCAGAGCCATCCCAAAGGTGCGAACAATACTCCATACACGACCGAACTTGTGCTTGGTATAGAGTGAGCAGCTGTTCCGGTGTGAAGTACTGTCTAACCTTTGAGAGGATGCCCAGTTTTTTGGCCGCAATTTGAGCCTTGGACTCAATGTACGAGCCAAAGTTGAGGGTTGGAGTTAAGGTTACGCCAAGAAGTTCGAGGTTGTCGGCAATCGGTACAGTTACATTTCGGAAAGTGGGGGTCAAATCGAAAGGCCTCTTTTTAGCGGAAAAAAGACACGCCTGTGTTTTTGACGCATTAAACTTCACCAAATTGGCATCGCCCCAGTCGGAGACTGCCTTAAGGGCCAAGTTTAAGCGATCAATCATGGACTCTATGTGCGTCTGGATTTCAGCCGCACTGGCTCTAGCGGTGGACATATAGCTCTCTACAACAGTGCTGTCATCTGCATACCCAAAGATACCGGGTTTTAGCAGGTCGTTTATGTGCAGCAGAAATAACGTTGCAGAGAGAACCGACCCCTGAGGGACTCCGGCGTTAACCGCCATTAGATCAGACGAGCAGCCATCAATGACCACTCGAATTGATCTGCCCCTCAGGAAATCCGATATCCACACACAGAAACCAGCTGGCAAGCCGAACGCTGGAAGCTTACTAATAAGGCCGTCATGCCAAACCCTGTCGAAGGCCTTGGTAATATCGAGAGAAACCGCGAGGGCTTCTCCGTATTTCTCGATAGCCTCACTCCAGATGTGTGTGGCGTACACTAGAAGATCCCCAGTAGACCGATTCTGGCGAAAGCCATATTGTCGATCACTGAGGAGGTCATTATATTCTAGGTACGCCAGGAGCCTGCCGTTCAGGACACGTTCCATGCTCTTACAGAGTATGGAGGTGACCGAAATGGGCCTGTAGTTGGCAGGGTCAGCACGACTACCTTTTTTAGGCACAGGCTGCACGTTAGCCAGCTTCCACGAACTTGGCACTTGGCCAGACTTCAGAGAGAGCCGAAACAAGCGTGTCAGAACAGGAGACAGTTCAGGCGCACAAGACCTCAAAACAATAGCTGGGATACCATCCGGGCCACTAGCTTTATTCACGTCCAGACAGCGCAGTATTTTCCGTACCTCTGTTTGGCGAATGTGTATGTCGGGCATTGCAACCGAACTACCAGGTGATGGTGGAGGCAACGTACTACCAGCGTCCAAACGTGAATTTTCTGCAAACAGAGAGGCAAACAAATTGGCCTTCTCTTCAGCAGCGTGAGCCAGTGTACCATCAGGTTTCAGCAAAGGAGGCAGTGAGGGGCGGTAGAAGTTCCCTTCAACCGATTTCGCCAGGGACCAGAACGCTTTGCTACCCGCGGGGTATGAAGCAAGTCTGTTCCCTATTCGGCTTATGTGGTCGAAGCGAGCCCTCTGCAAGACCTTCTTGCAGGACTTGGCTGCTCTATTAAATGCCTTCTTCTTCTGGCGTATGTCTCTTGTTTTGCGGTGTCGAGCGTCAACCCAGGCAAGATACGCTTCATGCTTTTGCGTCTCAGCGCGCTTGCATTGAGGACCGAACCATGGGCGAGCTTTGCCTTGAAACTAATTCAAAACCTAGGGGAGGCTTTAGAAGCAACTTTCTTCCAACAAGTTTTAAAAAATCGCTAAAAAGTGTTAAAAAGCCATCTCTTTTCATATTAGGTGGCTTGTAAGTAAGCATGTTACGTCGTTGTTTAACACCCCCAGGCAAGCTGTGGTCAAACGCACCCATCAGTTGTAAGAAAAATCTGTAAAAAAATCGAATCTGTTCATCGAATTCTGTTATGCATGATGGCCAGACCATGGTGGCTACAGTCCACGTTTGACCACCATGCCTAGCTAAATTCGATAGACGAAATATTCGACTGATAGTTGCGTTTTTCTTAATTATTATTATAATTAAAAGTCTGCCGAGTTCCATTGTTGGGTAAAGGCCTCCCTACCCTTTTTCCATTTGTCCCTGTATAGCGCTATTATAGACCAATCCTCCAGATGTTTGTCAAGCTCGTCCCTCCATCGTACTAGGTATTTGGTTTTTCTTAATCAGTAAAAAAATCGTTTAACCGTTTAAGCATGTAGAAGAATAGAACGAGAGAAGCTACGACTTTAAATTTTCCATAATGTAAACAATTTCATTATTTCAGGAATGTTATCCCCAATACGACTGCAAATGCCAAGATTCGAGGAACAACACATACGCCTGCATTAGACATATCGAGGAACGGATCAACAGGAAATACTGCATGTTTGCTGACCAAGAAGTAAGTAGAAAAGAAAATTTGTTTGGTAAATAATAAAAGTTGGAAGATCGACTTCAGTTTAAAACATACCGAACCAATAGTGTTAAAATAAAGGACAATTCGAAAAGTATATCCTATCAAATTAAAAAAAAAAGACAAAATCGGTTCATAAATAACGGACTATGAGGTAACAAACACAAATAATAAAACATGCAGACACATTGTATTTATTTTTAATCGAATAAAAACGAATAGTTACATGCAAAACATAAATAAGGATACTCGTTTTATCGCATAGTATACTATGCGATAAAATAATGGTATATATGTATCCATATAAAGAACAAACCAGTTTTTAGAACAAACTTTTCCTAGACCAAACCTGTAACATCCTAAGTGATATGACAAACCGGTAGAAACTTGACTAAACTGATCCATCCTATTGATGATAGACAAAACTAGCTATACTAAAATAAACTTTTTAAATTTGATTCTTAATTTTTTTTTTTTATATGTGTAACTGTTATCTAACATCTATCCCAGCAATAAGCTTTATAGTGTAATAATATATAATAAATAAATATTAGGAAACATTTCACACACGGCTGGTTAGCCCCATACTGAACCATTTCTAATTTGTATGGTGTTAGCAACACAACTGATATACTACATTTATGTACATACATACATATATTATACAGATACATATTTAACACCCAGGCCGACAGCCAACAAATTAAGTTCGGCACAAAGATGTTGGCCGTGCCGGGAATCGAACCCGGATCCTTCTGATTGGCAGTCCGGCATGGTAACCATTACGCCAACAAAGTCGTCAAAGAGTGTAGAGACCGATTCAAATAATTGTGTACGCCAGGACAAAAAATAACATTGCACATGTTTTAAATAGACATAATAACCGTTTTTTTTTCTTAACAGTCATAGATATATAACTAAGTATGAGATATCTAATAGTTCTTTGATAAATTTCAGAACTTTGCAGAAATGTACGACCTCGCCAAAGATCCATACGAGTTGACCAACATAATCAACGAAGTTATGCCCGCGGTCAAGCACTGGTATAAACTTACCCTGATACAAATGATGGCATGCTCTGGGGCCCAGAACTGTGACAACCCTTTGGGGGTTGAACAAGATTCTCCTTCTTCTTTTGTGTCTTCTAGCGAAGAAGAGTTACCCATTAACGTCAAGAATAAGAAGGGAATTAAGGTTAAAAAAAGGAAATGCACATTTTGGTAGAAATTACTAAACATATAGGTTGTCACTTATAGGGGATTCTAATAAGTATTCTCAGTCATTAAAGCAATGTTTTAGGAAAAATTTTGTTTTTATTTTAATAAATAGCTCATAGACCTTCTAAAGAATATTTATACCAATTTTGTTAACAATCAAAGTAATGTTTGAATTTGAGAAAAAAAATTCACTATTATCAGGCCTGTGTCACTCCGCGTGTAGGTATTAAAAACATACCTACGAGCGGCGGCCACTACGCAAGGGCCAATCTATTAGGATGCCACAAGCCAACGAAAACACACGTGCGCGCTATATGTTCGACCACGTTCAACTTAATTATTTGATTGATTCATTATATAATTGCAAAATGGACACAAAACGAAAAAAAGTAAAAATATACTGTGCAGTATTTAATTGTTTAAATACGGATCGTGATCGAAATTTAACTTTTTTTTGGTTACCTAAAGATGCTGACAGGTAGGTAAGGGTAAAATCTATTTTGACTGGATTACATTATGTTCCTATATGAAATGAAATTAATTCAAACTACAAACCGTTTCTCCCCGTACTATTCCAATATCCTAAAAGTACAATAAAAAGTGTCGAAGTAAGCAACCCTAGTCCGCGGCTCTTTCAATACGTATAACCATGTACAACTTATTATGAACCGTAGCATAGTGAATTAAGGCCCATATTCCTTCGAAAAGAAATTGGTAGGTATGTAAATGAACACGTACTCGACTGGACCGCGAGCTAAATTAAATCATATTGTTTATCAGATTGAGTTCATATTTCTTTGAAAACTATTGTGAAATGAAGCTTCTGTACGTAGTACTAGTTATTATTCTGTGCTATTATTTAAATAACACTTTTGAGCTATTTTTTCTAATATGGATATAACTGATTTAATTACGAAAAATGTTATAAATATTATAAGGTTGTTCTTGAAACGGTCTATAAGTTACTTTTACAATAACTTTAACCGTTTATCATTTATAACGATAAATCTGTAAATTCAATCAAAAGTCCGTAGTTATGACTTAACAAAGACACCAAATTATATGTTTCTAGTGTTAATTAATAATAAGGGTTTTTTAAAGATGGCACCAAAATAATTAAAAGCTATAAAATAAGTTTAGTGCAGGTTTAGTAAACTTAGTGTAATCAAATACGTTTTTCAGGTTAAATATACACGTAATAATATATCGGGAGAACGTATTTTACAGTTAGTTTTCTTTACGGAATACATATGTATATTACTAGAAAGCACTTTGAATGAATAGTCATAGTAGAAATAAAATTACATATTCTGCGGAATCCATATACCTACATTCCATAAATTTGCTGACACTGTACTTCATGGTTTAACGTGAAATAAATAAAGTATTTTCAAAATTAGATTAGGATTTTTATTAACTTCCTTTACCCCTACACTTGATGATATTCAGTAGCCTGTCGTATCTTCAACTGTTCATCTAAATCTATGCCTAATAATGGTACCATGATAGCAGAAGTAAATAAATTAACTTGATAATTTCATCAGTTTTCTTACTCTTAAAGTATATATACCGCGAGCAGTACTTACGGCACGAGACTAGTTAAGTGTAAGTGCTGGTCGCCATGATAATAACTAAAAAAAAATAATAATGTTTAATTTTATAATATTTGTTTTGTTTAATATATTTTGGTATTGATCTGTAATAAACAATTTTGAATTTGAAGTGTTCCCAGATTTTTTTTACATCTTACAGCTCGGTATAGAAGTTAGCGACACTCTGATCTAAGGTGGAACATGCGTAGTCTGGAATAAATTCCTCTTAAGGAGGTTGCCGGAACATACTATTAGGAGTTTGGCGACAGATTTTTCAACTTGAGCCAGTCAAGCGAACACTACAAAATTCCCTACCACTAGACCATGGTTTCTTCACGATCTTCATTAGCTCGAGATCATTGGCGGGGATAGAACCCACTACCTTCGGACGTGAGGCGGCCGCACGCCGGACGCAGCTACCATCGCTTCAAAAAATGTACAGTAAAGAGGATAACATAACTACAAATTTATGTATGGAAAATTTTAATTTCCAAACTGTATTTTGCGTTTCTACACATGTACTTATATCTACCCACTAACTGCACTGAAAAGAAAAGTCACAGTTGAATAGAGATGAGATGTAAGTAAAAAGAAGACCACCACATACCATAATAAAATTATTTGAATATCAAACTAATTTAAAGTAAGGAAGAAAACCGCCAGCAACATTAAATTTTTTTAATACAACATCAATCAATAAACATTACATCCTAAAAAATAACAATATCAAAAACATCACAGTAGAAAAATGGCAACTTAAAACGGTAAGTACACTTTTTATTAGACTGGTTACCTGTAACAAAATAACAAATGTTAATAAAATTAGCCTTTATATGGGACTATCAATGTAAACTCCATTTTTTATTTAAAACTATATAACTTACATATTTTTTTATTTAAAACTACATTACTTACATAATGGCTGTGTCAACTGCCGGGCATATGCCTCTCACAAGGTACGGCATGCATTTAAATGCCGTACCATGGGACCTCTCCCAAGGTCTCTGCCCGGCAGTTGACACCGACGGGCAGATGATGATAGGTTTAGGTTTAAAGACATTTATTCTCACAAAAGATATTAAATTATCACTTACATGAGAACATATTTACATAAATATTATTTGTATCATTCGTCGCCACTATAAAATTACTAGGCAATTGAAATTTACATAAACAGCTTGCCCGTCCAACGCATTCATATAAGTGAGCTATCCGTTATTACGTGCTGGTAAAGTCGACTTTTGAATGCGGTGAACGGGCTTAAATTTTTTAGAGCTGAGGGTAGTTTATTATAACTCTGCGCGCCTGCAAACGTTATCATTGTTTTGCCGTAGTTGGTGCGAGCCTTCGGCAAAACAAGATAGCTTGATGACATAGATAAACTCACAATAAATTTGTTTTTCAAGTGACAGCTGCGAGCTGCGGCCTGCTGTGTATGCTGAAGTAGTCTGTGAGCCGCGCCTGGCACTGCAGCTCGTCCTTGTACACCAGCGGGCACGGGAAGTACTTCTGCAACATGTTACATTACAATGTATTACATTAACATACATTATGTTACATTACAATGTATTACATTAACATACATTATGTGACATTACAATGTATTATATTAACATACATTATGTTACATTACAATGTATTACATTAACATACATTATGTTACATTACAATGTATTATATTAACATACATTATGTTACATTACAATGTATTACATTAACATACATTATGTTACATGCCCAGTTACAACTACTACAATTTAGTACCTTCCTTGTACTATGGTTTTTAACACAACTGCTATACTTTATATATGTACATACATAAATACTTTATAAAGATACATAATCTAAATCAAAAGCCGGTCTGCTAATCAGAAGGTTCCGGGTTCGATTCCCGGCCCGGTCAACATCTTTGTGCTTAACTAAATTTGTTGGCTGTGGGTCTGGGTGTTAAATATGTATGTATGTATATGTAGTATATCAGTTGTGTTAGCAACCATAATACGAGCTAGAAATGGTTCAGTATGGGGCTAACCAGCCGTGTGTAAAAAAAAAAATTAACAACCAGACCGGCAGCCAACAAATTTATTTCCCGATCGAACTCGAACCCCAAACCTTCTGATTGGCAGTCCGGCATGGTAACCATTACGCCAACAAGATCGTCAAATTTACCTGAACAGCCTTGACTCCTCCCGAGATATCGACAGTGGGCACCACCTGTTTAGGTTTCAGGAACTTTATGAACCGGATCAACTCAGAGAAGCTCGAATGCTCGCTGTATGGGATGCCTGCAAAGACAAAACACAATCTATAAAGAAAACATTTTTCTCCGCGACAGAACGGATACTGGTGTATGTGTATAGTGTAGGAAAGTTATGAATATTAGGGACTCTGGCTCACACGGCTGATTAACCCCATACTGAACCATTTCTAGTTTGTGTTATGGTGGCTAACACAGCTGATATACTACACATACATAATATATATTTTATATAGATACATCTTAACACCCAGACCCACAACCAACAAATTTAGTTAAGCACAAAGATGTTGGCCGAGCCGAGAATCGTACCCGGAACCTTCTTTTAGAACCGGATTAGCAGTCCGGCATGGTAACCATTGCGCCAACGAGGTCGTCAAGTCGAGATTTGAGTGTTTATGCAAACCAATGTTGCTATTTACCTTCAAAAAATCTCTTTTTCCGTTGTTTCCAGAGACGGGTATGGATTTTATTTGCATGTGTTTTTGTTTTTAGATTGGTGTTACGGTATCAACTCACCAGAGAACGCTACAGCAAACATTTTGGTTCAGCCAATGTTGCAATGTACCTCCGATTTTACTGCATTACTCAACGATCTTCTTTTTAAGTAGCTCTCAATGAGGCTGTCGGAACGCTAAGGTACTAACTACTGCTACCCAGCACATTGCGAATAATCTTCTCTTTCACGATGTAAATGTTTGTATTTACCGTGTATGGTGACCAAGTCCTTCTCGACGCTGGAGTTCTTGCCATTCTCCCAGCCGCTGGGTTTGAACGCTACCACTTCACTGAACGCGCCTTGCAAGCTGTCCAGGTAGCTGCGTAATTTCTGCAACAGTATTGTTCTTTTGTTATTGTATTTGACGACCTCGTTGGCGTAATGGTTACCATGCCGGACTGCCAATAGAGGCTCCCGGGTTCGATTGCCGGCACGACCGACATCTTTGTGCTAAATTGTAACTAAATTTGTTGGGTGTTAATATGTTTCCATATAAAATATGACCTATACCTAGGCCATAATGCCATAACCACGCTGACTAAGCGCGGGTTGGCGGACGGTCAGATGGCATGCTTAGCTGTCAAAATATAAAAACCCAAGTACTTTCTATAAGTCGAACATCAAGGAGACGCCAAAAAATTTGAGTTAGCGAGTTTTCAACTTAGTACAACTTCTGTTGTACTAATTAATGTGTATTGCAGTAGAACCAAACTACTTCTGACAGTATTTAAGTTGAAAACAAATGACTTGCTTAGCTAAATTTCAAAGGACATCAAAATTGAATTATTATATATAATGTTTTCTAAGAAACAATAGTGTAATCACATTGTCGGCAAATTTTTAAAGTCGTTAACTTATTTTGGTTCGAACAATAGAGGTAATAAATTCCAAATGATCAAGTTGTAAAATAAAACGTTGCTATGTTTGAGATGCAGAGGTCAAATTTATTTTTTCGCGTTGTAGAGTGAAACCATGTACCAAAATGGCTTGGAGGGACTCTGTGATTATTTCGACTAACAGAGGGTCAAGATTTCAAGTAATGGAGGTTTTGGTGTTTGAAGGGAAGGGAACAAAACATTTGTTCGACATTTGGAGGTTTTTGACTAATCGAGGTTCGACTTAACGAGGATCTACTGTAGTAGTGCGAAAAGAGGCTGATGATGATGATGATGATGAAGATGATGATGATGATGATGGTAGAGCCAGTACCTCGTGCGTGAGGTCCCGCATGGGCACGACGTGCAGCTGGCACGCGTGCGGCGGGTCGCGGCTGCACGCGCGCCCCTCCACCACCTGCAGCACGCGCTCCTTCTCCGGGCACGCCCACACGCCGCACCCCACGCGCCGCGACATGCCCAGGAAGAACTTCTCTTTGCCTGGAATGAGGATCATCATCATCATCTAAACAACAACCTAATGACTCAATTTTCTGCGGAATTTGCGGCAAAGTTGAGTAGTGGTGGCCATATACCATACTTCCTATCGTCCATTCGGCATGACGCTACCGATTGGATCAGTTAGAACTGACCGTGTGTGGGAGTGGATCGGCATTATTTGACATAATGCCGATCCACTCCCACACACGGTCAGTTCTAACTATAAATAACCTATTGACTCAGATGTCATTTTATTTAATTATTATTCAACACAAACGGAATACATACTATTGAAATATTTTACCTATAAAACCTGGGTATATCCAGGGTATTGTATTGGTAGTGCTGTTCTGCTCTCGCGCACCGTCTCTGTGTGCTGTGTCTATGTTACTTTGCGGAAATCCATAGTAGATGGAAGAAAATCAAAATCGTATCAATGAAACCCAAGCCCAAGCCCAACCAAGCATGTCTACGGATTTTATCGTTCTCGGATCATTTGGGTATCCTCAAGATATTTGCAGATGGGATCATTCGGAAGGATATCTTATTTATTCTAAAAATATTTTTCTAAATAGATTAATTAATGACAGAATGATGAGGTACCAAACACATAGAAAAAAAAACAAACAGACAACGTTTAGACTAACTGAGAACCTCTGCTTTTTTCGTAGTCTGAAAAAAAGTGTTTTAATTATAACGTACCGATGGTATAAGTCCCACACACAATAAGCACAGATGAAAATTTCTTGCCGGCGTTTTCTAGCGCCAATTTCTTTTGCCGCAAAATGTAGAGAGCCATTTCTAAACTTTGATCTTGCGTCGGGAAATCGTAGCGAGGATTACAGTATCTGGAAATCGAGAATATGTAAAATTAATTAACCTTAAAGCGTAGTACATTATAAGGAACATTTCAGTACATTTGGAGAATAGAGTTTTTTTTTCTACGACCTCGACGCGAAATATTATCATACATTTTGTCGCCTATCTACGATCTTTTATGTGGAACATCTTATTTTTCAGCAAAAATACAACATTCTTCGAGCGGTTTTTTAATCTCTTATCAGCGCTTGACAACAATACATCTGATGGTAAGTGATAGTGATATTGTGTGCTACCGTGGACGCGCTTACCTAGAAGAAACTGATTCACTTGAAATCGCAAAATTATATTTATTGTGGAACAGGCAATTCGGCAAGGAAAGTTTTTTAAGCAAAGTTAAAACTAAACCGATGCCGCCTAGGCTTTTTTCCTGCTTGTCCGGTAATGAAAGGGAGCCATTTTATGTTGAATTATATCTAAGGCGACCTTATAAGGTACTATGGTCACTTCTTGAAACTTAATACTGGTTTTGCTTCGTAAACACATACGCCAAAACTTATTAAGTTGTTGAAAGTATTAAAATTGTAGTTGTAGTATGCAACTCATGTACGCGTCGGCGTCAAACATACGCCAAAACTTATTAAGTTGTTGAAAGTATTAAAATTGTAGTTGTAGTATGCAACTCATGTACGCGTCGGCGTCAAAGAACATTAGTGCGAAAGAACACTAGCGGTTGAGTCAGGCGTCAGTGCACGTGCGGGTGAGTCACGGCGCCCCACCACTATATAAGGCCTGCACTCGGCGGCCGGAGGGGCCGGGGCTTTCTTGTCCGGTGTCGCTGTAGAGGCCCCTCAGGCCAACAGCATTGTCATTATCAAAAAAAAAGGCCGGAGGGACAGTCGCATACGGACCGCCGAGCTAGCAACACGTCTCCACAGAGTGATCCAAGCAGTATAGTGTAACGTAACTATGGTCTATATACTATGTGTTTGATCTATACCTATATATGTGTATATACCTGTTTATCTTATATATAAAATTTCCGTGTCACAGTGTTTGTTACCGTACTCCTCCGAAACGGCTTGACCGATTTTTTCCAAATTTTATATGCGTATTCAGTAGGTCTGAGAATCGGCTACTGTATATTTAGTTTTTTTTTTTTTTTTATTAAGGCAAAACAACGTTTGCCGGGTCAGCTAGTATCTATATATGTCTGTAAGGTGATATAAGTGCACCCGGACAATGGGAGCACTCTACAGTAGTAAAAATAAAAATTGTAGTATTAAGTAACACTTACGTCGTATCCAAATAAACAGTATGTATGTCCTTATTCCAAAAGACAGGGTAGGACTCCATCGCTGGACAGGCTCGGAAGTCGCCCGTGTGTAGTAGCGTCTTCCCGTTCGGCAGCGTGAAGATTAGCATCAGTGCGCCTGGACAACTGGACAAGGAAACACATGGTAAGGAGCAATCACTTAATGATAATGATATTATAGTACTAGAATATAATTGAAAATTGACATGGATACATATCATATACTTTTGTAATGATATCATATTATTTGACTTGTAACTTTGGTGTTATCAATAAATGATTTGTATTTGTATTAAGTCAAAGTTCTTTATTGATAAATTTAAATTTACACGTTAAAAAAAACACATATTAAATAATTTAATATTTTTGTATAAAATAATAATAATGACCAAATTAATTTAGTAAGCTGTACAAAGTTCTTAGGTATCCAAATTGATGAACATTTAAATTGGAAAGAACACTGTGAAATGATACGAGAAAAGATTCTCAGATTTGTATTTGCACTCAAAAGGCTTAGACAAGTGGCATCTGAAAAAGCAGCATTAAGTGCCTATCATGGGTATGTGTCATCGGTGCTAAATTATGGGATCATTATATATGGTAACTCTGTAAACATTGATAAGGTATTTAAAATTCAGAAGAAATGCATAAGAGCTATCTGTGGCATAAATTCAAATAAGGTATCATGTAGACCACTATTTCAAAAACTCAAAATCTTACCACTGCCTTGTATGTACATTAAAGAAATGTGTATATTTGTAGTTAATAATAAACATAGTTGCTTCGAAACCTCAAATAGAAGGAAAATTGACGCATCATATAGAACAGACAAACTTGCATTTCCAAATTTTAGGCTACAACTAAGTAAACAAAATGTATACTGCATGGCTATTAGTATCTATAATAAACTACCCGAGGCACTCAAGAAGCTACCATTTCGTGCATTTAAAAAAGAATTAAATGACTATTTATTAAAAAAATGTTATTATGATTTGGATAATTATATGAAATGTAAAAGCTAATTGTATTTAAAATTTAAAATTTGAAATTAAAATTTAACTGATATACATTATTATATGATTCGTTTCATAATAACATTTTATAAAACAATTGATAACTATTTGTAAATACTATAACTTTGACATTATAAAAAACCTTGACATATTATTATTATTGACATTATTATTATTATTGACATTATTATTATTTTTTTTTTTTCACTGCACGAGCTCACCTGGGACGAGCGAGCGGTCGTCGACCGGTTGAACGACCCAGGTATCGCTGGATAGACCAAGTGGAGGAAGACCTGCGCAATCTTCAGGTCACACAGTGGCAGGAGAAGGCACAGGACCGAGAACAGTGGCGTCTATTAGTATCGGAGGCCAAGATCCGATTCGGGTCGACGTGCCAACCCAGTTAGCTAGTTTTTTTTTGTTAGATGTTGTATTTACATTTTTTTATTTTTTTTTATTTTTGATATTGTATACTTATAATCTTTTGACATTTCTTTTAAATATCATTGCTTAGCTGTAAAATAATAGTGGAGTACAATTAACTTATAAATTACCTAACTAATTAATTGACCTTTTGCACACCGCATATGCGGTAGCCTACAAGGGACATTTTATATTATTTTCCATGTTTTTATATTACCTGTGGCTACGCAAATAAAATTATTTCATTTCATTTCATTTCATTTAATATTATACTGAATTTTACTATTAATAATAGTTAATAAACCTTATATACATAGTTATATACGGTTTGTACAACCGTCAATTTTGATTTTTTAAAAAACCTCGAAACTGTAGAATGTTTGTTCAATAAGCCAGCTCTTTGGCCTGTTTTTAAAACTGCCTATGCTAGAGACAGGGTTTGGTAATCGGTTAATTACATCAGGTCTAACTAAACGGCTCGAAGTTACAAATCACGATTTCTGAACTGGAATTCAGCTTAGAATTCTGCAGTAGTATTCAAATACAAATCATTTATGGATACCACTAAAGTTAGTATCTAAGTCAATTTGGTGTAAATGCCTCTCGCGATTCAGCGAGGAAATGCTGCCAGCCTAATTGGTACGCTTGGGCGAGGGGTTTTGACATAATCTTTATAGACCTATGTCTTTAAAGATTTTGTCAAAACCCCTTAATTATAACTTAATTTTATTATTTTGGACAATTATTTTTGACATTATTTTTGATACAATTGATAATAACTAATTTGTTTCTGGTATTTCATCAATGCGATGCAAACCCCATCGAAGCGATGACAGTTCAGTGAGAAGCGCAGTCGCCTTATGTCCCACAGGGCGTGGGTGGTCGTGAGCTAGAACTTTTGGTGAAGGAAAACATCGTGTGTAGAGCATAGTCATAGACTAATAAATATAATAGACGCTCAAACCTCTTGTTGAAAATCGTACTACGTTTATCATTCGATGATACACGCAGCGCCATCTATTAGTTTTTTCTTGAAACGAATTCACTTGAGTCACGCAATATACTATTCGACTGCTGCGCGTAGCGATGCGCGACTGAATAATTCCAGTCGAATTGTTCGACTTTATAAATCATTCGACTCATTCGAATGATCTCCGAAAATTAGTAACTTACACGATACCCACTCAAAATTAGCCGGACAGAATGAATACTACATTAGTTACTACTTGAGCCGACTCCACTCCAACGATTGATTCATATTTCATTAATTTGAAACTAACAAGTAACATTGACAAGATTCGCTAACAATCGAGTCAAAACGCAATTAGTAACTAATTAGTAGTCATCATTCGATTATTAACAATAGTATATTACTAATATTCAAGTCGAACGTGTATATTAGTAGTTGTAGATAATTCGACTGGTCAGATTATTCGCAGTGGCACATCTCTATAGCTTGCGGGATTTGGCGGTAGCTAGGCTGCACGCTCGATTTGCAGCGCCATCTAGGCTTCATCGGTATTTAATGCAAACTTCCGCGCAACACTTTATTGTATGGGAATCAGCAATCCTCTCTAGTATTCTGATCCCTAGTATAGCAAAGAGTTTCTATATACTACAGATATGAATAATAATCTCACTGGTTAGCGTCCACAGCAGCTACTTCGATGCCCTCAATCCTCAACACTTCGTCCACGTTGAGCACGCGGATGTTCTTCGGGTTTACACCTAGTCGTGATATGCACAGATCCGCTGAAATAAAATTATTTTTTTTACTTTTTTAATACCGATATGTTTGCGTTTAACCACAGCTTGCCTGGTGTTAAGCAACACTATAGTCTACGATAATATATATTATTTGATAATTATTTTTTTTTGGACACATTTCACACACAGCTATTTAACCCCACACTGAATAATTTCTAGTTCGTATTATGGTTGCTAACACAACTGATATACTACATATAATTATTTTATATAGATACATATTTAACACCCAGACCCACAGCCAACAAATTTAGTTCAGCAGAAAGATGTTGGCCGTGCCGGGAATCGAACCCGGAAGCATCTGATTGGCAATCCGGAATGGTAACCATTACGCCAACGAGGTCGTCGTATATCATATTAATTTTACTTTTATATTTACAACGATATGTTTGCGTTTGACCACAGCTTGCGTGGTGTTAAGCAACACTAGTCTACGACGTTACATGCTTATGTAGAAAATATCTATTAACTACCTAGATTTTATGACTTCGCGATGGTACTTCTCAGGAAACAGAGGCTCAGGTTTTTCTTTCGAGAGAATTCCAAAGTTTTGCAGAATAATTAAATAATTTGACCAGTCTTATTCACATGAGCTAAGTGGCCATGCTCTGGTGTCAAGATTTTTCAACAGGTAAGTTTACTTTTTCAGTAATCCGTTTAATTAAAGCGAACAAGCGAAAATTAAAACACCGACACCCGTTGAACTTTTTAGTCCATCTTCCTTCTTCTTGGTTTTAAAATAATATTGTTCTCACTCACCAGTAATTTTAGAGCAAAATAATACTTTGCTAAAACTCTTTTTCAGTCCAGAGTAATGATCGGAATGGAAATGTGTTAGGAAATAATGCTTCACGTTTGGTATATCTCCGTAGGAAAACGCGTCCACAGCAAAATGGGTTCCTGTAATAATTATTAAATCTCATTAATTCTTCTACTTCTATAAGAACAGTAGCCAAAAGTTCTTGTTCTTCTTATTCTTCATATGAGCTAAGTAGGAAAGCTCATGTATCAAGTGTTTTTAAACCACCCGAAGGCCTCTGACTTGGCATAACGACTATTTGTACCAAGCCGGGAACTACTATTTAACGTGTCATCCGACTCACGGCACCGCCCAGGTAAAAAGGCCACTTTTGAAATAGCATTCTTGTGCATGCTTATCTAAAGGCTGTTGCCAACCGTTGCTTAACTTCTATGACCTGAGCTACAGGCGCTACAGTTTTTGTGTCGAGTCTTCAAGCTATTCCCTACTAAAACTAAAACTTACAATCGGGATTCAAAGTGTCATTCCAACCACAGTAGAGCCATGCCACCTTGACTATATTTTATAGCTAGCATAAGCAGCCCACTATACGTTCCCACTGCTCGAACTCGGGGCCTTCTCTCACGAGGAGAGAGATATAAGCCATAATCCACCACACTGACCAAGTGCGGGTTGGCGGATGACACACGTCTTAGGATATTGTGGTCCTCAAACATGTCGGTTTCCTCACGATGTTTTCCTTCACCGTAAAGCGAGTGCAAATCCTCACATAACTTGGAAACAAGTCTTTGGTGTGGGGCCGGGATCGAACTAGGGGCCGTCTGATTGAAAAGCAGATGTTTTTACCACCGAGTAGCACTCGCTTTTAAAATCATTTAGGGAATATTTATGAAACAACTAATGCTTTGTTTCAGTATTCCCTAAACGTTTTCTATCTTGGTAAAGTTGTAATCCAAATCTAAATTAATTTACAAGTTTAAAGATGGTTACCTGCAACGATTTTATGATGAGGTATATTTCGCGGCGACAATGATGTTCTGTTGGACTTAGATTTGACCGGCAAATTGAAATGCAATGTTTCCACGTGTTTCCTCGGTGTATGGGCGCTCAAACTTTCATTGCGGATCCTAGGAGATGGAGGCGCGTCGGAATTAGAGGCTTTGATATCCTGGCGGCGAGGCAACGCTACATCCTTCTTTGAAGGCAATCTGGCAGACTTAGGCAACTCATTGAGATCCCGCCGAGGAGACTTGGTTATCTCCAACTCTTTTCTAGGCCTCTTCAGGCGGTCGCATTTCGTCGCCTCGATTACGCCCGAATTCTTACTCATTTCCTTCGACACATTGTTTGTTGCAGTAACAAGTTGCTTGCCTTTACAGCCGACTCGAAAAAAACTTTCGATGGCCGCCTGCTTCAGTTTAACACTTTTAGTAATTCCATTTTGTCCCGCGAATTTCGCCTTATTATTTTCACTTTTGTGAGTTAAATTCCGTTTCACGAATTTGTAATTTGGTGGTTGAACAATGACATGCGAAATCTTCTCGATGGGGTCAGATTTCAAAATTAGAACTTTAGAGTTTTCAATGCTGTCGTTTAATGACAGTTTCTGCTTTTTAATTTCTAAGCTGACTGCTACTGCGGGCCTTTTTTGTGGACTTAAAGAGGTTTCATTCATGTTTTCGTCTACTTCTGTTTCTGTAGATACTTGAGAGTTTTCTATCACTTCACAATCTATGTTAGTGTTATTATCATTTGTATGAGAGACTGAAATTTTTTTGATCAGACAATTTCTAGTTTTTACATCTACATTGTTATCTTTTACTCCGAAAGATACATTTATAGTAGATTTGTTACATCGGTCATCATAGTATGTGACTGTTGATTCACTTTTTAAATCATCATTAAGGTCAGTAGCAGAAGAAATCGATATAAGTGATAGAATACTTGAATTCTCTTTGTTAACTTTTTTAACATTATCAGCCTTATCTGTATTTTTGTGTTTTGTATTGTTAACGAAGAAAAATTCTAAGGAGTCTTGAGTTTTTGTTTTGTCAGAGTTTAAATCTTCTAAGCATGTTAATCCTAGACTAATATCATCTGTGTTTATTTCTTTATTCACATTTGGGTTTAGCAATTCATTATTTTCTCTGGCTGGAATAGATCTTAACAAGTTGTCTGAGGCTACCGTTCTTGGCACAATAATTTGAGATTTTTGTACTGCAGTGAATGGAGAACTTTGTAAGTTTTCCTTATTCCACTTTGACTGAAACAATGTAAGTAGATTTAACAAAAAAATTATACTCTATTATATGCCCCACTGATCAAATGCTTAGCTATATTGTGTATAAATAAAATAAATACTATGAATAAAATAAAAAAGTATTTTTTTTTAAACTTGTTTACAAATTATCATGATATGGGTTGTCCTATGCTTATAATGTGCTGTAAAAAAGTGAACTATATGTAAATAACTAGTTTTAATATATGTGGTATAAAGTAATTAATTTTAAGTAATCTTAGTGATGCCCTATTAACTGAGCAAAGGTTGCACATTTATTTTTTAGCAATAATTGTGTTGCTCATATTTGAATTTGAATTTAAGATAAGACCTTAATTTTCTTTTGAGCAAACAGACCATCTGACGCAACAGGGGTGGAACAGGTATGCCAGCGACCCAGGGCTGTGCTCTGTTATTTCAAGGAGATTTAATAGCATGTGAATTAGTGATTATATAAATCAAAAAGGCTCAAAATACTGCTGAAATACCACAGCTCACTTGTATTTCTATATTAATGTATATATTAATATTCTATATAATAATATTCTATATTTATGTAAAACATATAAATCACCTATTTTTAGGGCTTCATACCCAAAACATACCAACTGGACTCTATTACTAAGACTTTGCTGCCATTTCATAAACTGCAATAGCTAGGGAGTAGAAATTATAGCAAAATTAGTAATAAAACAAGATTGTAAGAGGCCTCCCATACAATGGAATTTAAAAAAAAACACAATGACTGTTGATATTTACATAACATTTAGGTAGTTATATTAATTAACTTTATTAAAAATAAATTTTCCATCCATCCGTCCATTACCTTATTTGCTAGTTTCTTACAGCTTACAGCTAATCTATTCGTTTTCTTCAATGACAGAGAACAGCGACTCACAACTGAGTTCTGCAAAGAAAATAAATGTATGTAAAAAACTATTTTTACTATATTTTGGTTTGAGATTATGATTATGTGAAACAGAGCCTTAGTTCAAAATATCCAAAGAAAGTATATATCATAGTTCCTTAACTATCATGTCTCAAAGTTCTCAGCTTCGTAAAAACTAAAAGATAAACACGGTGACGATCAATAGTTTCCTAAATATTTTTTCGGAAATAAATACGTAAATTGAATTATATCGAACTAATTTATAATTTAATCGAACTTTATTAGTTAATTTTATGTACTTATTTAGCAATATTAAATAGTAAGTACCTGTGTCAAGGAGAGGTCTCGCTGTTTTCTTATACTTCTTGGATTTAAAATAGATGGAACGTAGTTATTAATATCATCATTCATTTTCTCTCTTCATAGTAAATATTCTCAAAATATTCTTTGCTTTGCCTCAGCGATAGTAAGACGAAGTTTGTCAACTAGTCTAGAGTCAGTGTTGCCAACTCAACACAGATTTTCTCTTTCTACGGCTGTCAACAATTTTAACTAACATTAGGACCGTTTAAAAATAAGTGAATTTGCCACTTACCGGGCAAAGGCGTCTAAGGTGCCAAAAACTCCAAAATATTTCTTCCTTATCATCTTCATATCTGTACAAATCTGTTTAAATGACAAATATTTTTGATCATATTTTAGCTGTAGTGACACTGTTTTCATGATTCTAAAAACATATTGAAGCCATCTGTATAAATCTGTGGTCCCGACATGTAGATTAAGTACACAGATCATTTTTATAATTAAGTATGACTGACACAAAACTAAGCTAAAAAATAATATAACCATAGAGTAAACCTAATCCAAGGAACAATAATAACATGCACTCTTTAGCCTATGACCATTGATAAAAAAAACCAATGACGGATTGGTTAGTAAGTGCCTCAAGATTAATTAAATTTTAATTTTAATTTAATGATATATTTAAGTGTCTTTCCATTTACGAATCACAAATAAAACGTTCCTGATCTAGAGTTGCTGTGAGTAAATTTATTAGTCACATTTACTGTTATGTTAGGTTAGAAAATGCAATTTATGCTGACTGTCCCTCTTATTTCCAATATCTACAATAATAACGCTTGATTAAAATAGGGGCTGAAAGTGGCTTTTGTTTTTAAATGCTTGGAACTCTATAACATCTACTTTTTGTTACTTTACGACTTATTTACGCTTCATCGATTTTAATCGATAAATGGAAATCGAGTCAATTTTATCTGTTTAAATTCCCTAAAATGAATTCTTAAAATATGAAATATATTTATAATAATTCCCTACGTATCCCTACCCTGTAAAAAATATATCATGTTTACTTCACATCATATTTAATCAAAGTTTGAGCATATTTTGTTTAATATATTTACCCACTCATACTATCTACATCTTATGTAGTTCTATTTCTCGGTTTCAAAAATACTCCACTATTCCAAAGAACATTTCATAATTTGAGTTCATATCTAGGCAGTAAATATACTTCAACTTATTTCAATATTTCTTGATTCCTGTGAGAAATAATTATATTTATAGTGTTTAATAACTTAATATATAAAAGTCTAATAATTTCAAGAATGCAGTAACAAATTTTTCAATATTGTGTTCATGATATATCTGCCTTATGTATGAATGTACGGCATTGTTATTATCCTTTATAGAATGTAAATATATATGTATGATATTGTATTTATATGAATTACATCCCTAACACGACAGAGAAGGTGGGAAACAAAGATTTTCCGAACATCATAAGGTGTCAACACGGTGATATCAGCTCCTGTACATAAGTTGAAGGGAAATGGCTGGGCTGAGAAGGGCTCGCAACCAAGCTAACTCGGTGGTGGTCCCACGTCAGAACTCGGTCTCTGAAAATGCGCGGCCTCGCCAGTATCTCAGCCCCGAAGCTTTAGCTGCTATGAACAAAGAGCAACTACGCAATGAATGCAGAAAACGAGGACAAAAAACAACCGGCAACAAAGCTGAACTGGTATACTGTTTGGGCTGAACTTTGTGTTGCTTGTTCTTTTTTATTTTCGCCGGCAGTGATGTAGTTCGAAATTTATTTTTATTAATTTATAATATGTATTGCAATATTATTATTTTATTGTAGCTGTTGTGTGCACTTACAGTTGAAAGAGGCTTATACTAAGTTTGAGGCAATCTTTTAAGGCCATGGACATTTTGTTGCATTATCATACTATTTGAGTCAGTGTTCTATTGTTGAACTGATATATAAGTGTTTTTTTGGGTTTATTTGAAGTTTTATAGTAAACAAATTAATGGAAACATTGGCAAGTACTTACAAATGAGTTATTGTTTCAAATTATTATTTTGACAAACATATTATTTAATATTTGGATAAATAATCTCTATCCAAGGGTATTTAATAAATAAATCCTTTTGTTTAAATTACAGCTTCAAATGTTTTGTCATTCTATTACTTTTCTGTGCTATAGTTGCATCAGCTATGATTCATCACAGATGATTTAGCAATTTAGATGTTGTATGATGAAATCAAATAAATTACAATGATGACATTCCTCCTGATGAAAATCATTTATTGTTTTACGATATAAATTAATCAATTTCATGTTGAAATTATCATGTGAGATGTGCATACAGTATTTTACTCCTCTTTCTGAATTCCAGCACCTAAACCTCTTCAAATGTGACTGTGGCATGTATAGTATTCACTTTTACAAAATTGATCTTTAAATATTCTCCAAAAAACGTTAAACTATATATTTTCATTAACATAATTTTAATCTCTATTTTTTCAATTCAAAACACCAGCCAATGTAATTCTTGTTTCCAATTAATCTGCAAAACATACCAATACTCATATATCACTATCTTCAAAGCTGTGTGATACCTATAAATATAACAAACTGATTGAAGCAGGTCAATATGCTATGTCAGACGTTCACCAGACACTTTGAAAGATTACCTATCAGTTGAGTTTTATACCAAAACAACACAAACATATTTCTTACTAGAAATGTCTCTGGCATATTATTAAAAAAACTGAATCTAAGTGGAAGTGGCAAAATGTATTTTCATTTGATTAGCTGAATCTATAGTTCTTTATTGGCGGTAGAGAAAATTTTCCCAGCAATGGAACTAAACAGGCTTCTAATAATTATAAATATTATTTGTAATGAAAGGTTGTTTGCTACTGAGATGCTACTGCTCACACATGTTTACTAGAATATAGGATCTAACTATTTTTTCTGTCAAATGGTGTACATATTTAATTTACTATATAAATAAAATTATTTATACTAGAATATAGGATGTGTTACCACCATACCAATTTTTTAAAGTTATTTTTTCCAAGTCAAGTTTTAAAACTTGTCTTGGAAAAAATAGTTAAAATAGAGTTTTTTATTTGGAGCAATCTTTCTCCTTAATGACACGCATTTGCCACATCTAGAGAACATCTCAGATGGGAGCAATGTAGGTAACTGTGTAGTGTCCATTCTGGTTTATTTATAACTCTTTGATGTTCGCCACTGTATTTTGTCGCCAATGTCCCTGTTTTTGATTAGGGAAAAATGTTACACATCTGTAATGTACCTTTATAAAAAGGTATAGGTATAATATGCTACATAATATTTAAAACAAAGTAATTCAAATCTAAACATTTTAAACTCATTACTACTTTTGTAATACACAACAAGTAAGTTTATCAATTTTGTTTTGATTAGCTAATTTTACTTACCAATTTTCCGGTCGATACTGATAAGAGTTTCGTAAATGCCAGTCATTGTAAAAATATTATATTTATGTTACTATTAAAAATACATTTCAACTTTACTTCATTTCTTTTCCTAAGAGTTAAGTAGCTAAGCTCTAAAAATTAAATTAGGTTACAAAAGTCCTCCCAGGACTTTCTAAACATATTTTTTTCCTAATGCCTATATGCTTTAAATATAACAGCTGCTATATTCTAAAACACTAATCTAAACATCTAAAAGCTAGTTGCTAACCCACTTCCGTTGTAAACTGTCGGCGACCCATTTTCATCAATTAACTTTTAACAACGGCTCCACAGTTTCATATACTAGTTACCATTACATTAAATGTTCTTTATAATAAATGTACTTTCATGATTCACTCAAAGATTTTCTTGTGTAGTGTAGTGTAGACTATATAACTGTTATATTATTCTGTTAATTTGTTATGAAAGAAATAAAAAATAATAATAAAAAGTGAAAAGTTATGATTTAGGAAATTAAAATTAGTACTCTTAATTTTCTATGGTCATTTTATGTTTGTTATTTATTGAGAGTCACTCTGTAACTAGAATATGAATAAAGATTTCATTACCATATTAAGATTTTGGATTCTATAAGCTAGACTAGAGGTATCCAGGGGTCTTCAAAAGTAGAGTTAATAGGTATCTTCTAAGCAAGCGTGCCACACCGTAGACTGCAGCGCAGCTTAACATCAGACTAGCTGTAGTCAAAAGCAAACCTGTTTAGGATAAAAAAAGACAGAAGCTTATAGTTATGCCATTTTCGTTTAAATAAATATATTTCTGTGAATTATGGGAATTAGAAACAGATACGAAACGAATAAGGCTTCGTTACCAATTCATTAGCCCGCGTCTTAATTTGAAATATACGTATGCTTGTGAATAAATATACGGTCATACAAGTGTAGTTTCAGGCCTAAACAGATATAACAAAGAAAAAATAACAAACCCGATCAGTCGTTTAAAATTCTAAACAGATTGGGTCAGTGGTGTTGCGCACGCGCATTCATTCGCTCAATCACGCCACCGCGCATTAATTCCGGATTATATAGCTAGCTATAGCGACAATCGAAAATAAACCTTGTCTAATACGCAATTCAGGTTGAAATCATAAAACATTTCCAAAAATCGTATTGTAAAATGCTCTGTAAATGTTAGACGTTTTGAATTTATTCAAATAGACACAGATACAATATACAAACTACTATTTCATTACGGTCTCAAAGACTTTAAAATATATATTTAAAACAATATACTTTTAAATCAAATAAAAAAATCTCAATAATAGATAATACAAAGACTGTTGTCATCCTTTACTAAGTGAAAAAATTGTAACGAACGCTACATACTATTGAAAATAGAGTTTAAATTAGAGTGTATGTGAAAATTGGAGGGGAGCCATGATTGAATAAAGAGTCTCCTGTCAAATACGCTGTCAGCTGTTCATAGTAAATAATGTTACATACATAGACAATATAGATAAAATAAGAAAATTTCTTTTAGTTTAAATCTATCCATAATACGATAATATAGAAAACTTCATTAATCTGTATATTTATAAATTGTAATATATATAAATAACTATAAATTAAATTCATAGTAATATAACTTAACCTAGTTACATAAGGCAAATTACAGAGGCTTTTATTAACATAGGCAGTTTTTATTTAGGTACCTATTTAATACGCGATGACGTAGACATTTGAATAACAACTTATTTTTCTATTCAGCAGTTTCTAATGCGCAAATAACTAATCTCTACATTACTATACTAATTTTGGTGCAAAACAAGTCTGATGCCAACTATAATATTTATTTGTTTGTATATTTATTTAATATCTTTAACATTAGCTAAGAGGTAACACCTACTTTAAATTAAAGTCTAGCTGTTTAATAAAATTGACTGTAGTACAGAAAAAGTGAAAGTAAATTAAATGTAAAAGTGAAAGTGTAATGCAGTAAAATTTTCATTATACATTGCGGTACAATTATTTTTAATAACAAACACATATTGAACAAAGGTGTAAGTGTGAAAAATTATAACACAGACGTAACAAATCAGTTATTGACTTCGATCAGTTTACCAAAGAGTCCTAAACAGAATTACCTAAACAGGTCCGACTACAAAAAGTGCTGTAACTCGTGATCAACAATGGTTCCTCGGTTACGCTCATTTTGACGGCACCAGACGATAGTGAAACGAGAGAGTGTACTCTGAAAGTGAAATTTATGTCTTTCTGTGACATCACAAGTCGTTTCACCGTAACACCAAACCAGTTGCCAACCCACTCGGCCAATGATTACACGTAACTGTTAATAGTCGTGAATTTAAATATACGAACAGTTGTTGAACTGTTGCCGATTGTTTCTTTCTGATGTTTGTAATTAGTGCGCTGAGGCATCTAGTTTTTATGTGAGTCTTTTAATTTCGTAGTTTTATTGCTACTGAGCTTGTGCGTGTTTTTGTAGTAAAAAAATGACTGGCTCCAAATCGTCTTCATAAAATCATTAAAAAAAACATCTGTGTGTAATCTTTAAAACACCTAAAACTGTAAACATATGCACGATCATTGACAAAATAAGACATTCCTTTTTATGTTTAATAGGAATTATTAAATAGTGTAAATTAAATGCTAATAAGATAAGTGCAAATAACCTTGAAGTAAATACATTTTATTTGTTTTAGGTACATATTTTTCTTATTTTCACACATGCGCAAATTACTATGTAAATACAATTTTAAGAATAACCTTGTAGTAGAATATGTTATCATTCTTAGTAATATTATTTTTACGTATAAAATGTTATCCAGTTTATCGGCTGATTCGCTTAGTTCTAAATGATATTGCTAAAGAAATAAAGCATTGATTTGCTTTATTATCCGTAAGATTAGTAGGACACATGTTTTGTTTTATCTTTTTGTGTCAGCGGGATTTAGTAAATTCAAATAATCTATTTTAATAAGATTTAAATGGTTCTATGCTCAGAATACAGAAAGTACTTTCTGTATTCTGAGGTTCTATGTAAGGTTCGATATTTATTCATGTAACGTTGATTTTTCCGATTTTGCGCAGTTTGTTCGGTCACCGTCATTGTCTGCCTTAGTTCCGGACTGGTTGTTCTTGTACTGGTCGGTAAAAAAACTTTCTTCCCATCAACCATATCATACTCATGTCATCATTCACACAGTTCATCCAAGTTTTGTATGCCTATTGCTACAGCGTACGACCTCGTAAGTCCCGCGGTCGCTCACTATAAATTTTCCCTAAAAAGATAATAACGACGAGCGTGTAGCATTTCGAAATACTACTATGTCATTTTTGGTCTCTTATCTCCCGGATGTTATACATTGTACAGCAGTCGTAAAGCCATAAAGAGTCGTGGGCTAGAAATCTCCTGTCACTGGTGCTTTTAGCTCCAGACACCACAATTCAATCAGCACAAAGTATGCTTCCTACTCAGACTATTCTAAACTCCAGAATAGTCTGAGACTTCCTAGTACTTATCAGTCAGTGTGATAAGAATGTAAACTGTTGATTGTTGACAGAGTTTTGATCTTACGTGTAACACGTTTGTATAGGTACGTAGTACTTCACATGGGTATTCCTATTAATGTATTAGGTATATTTGGCGAACAAATTACAATGTGAGGACGGTATATATTTGATAATGTCTGTGTCATATTCACGTATGGCTTATGACTAGACGAATATAGTAAGGAATATTTTTTTGTAATTGATCGCATTGTTAAGATAATCGTCAGATCGTTTGTAAAGATAAAAGAGCCGTATTTGCCTGTATTTAATGTTCGCGTACTCGTTTATATTTTTATCGAATACAGCAAACACAGAATAGCGAACTGATCATTTGTCATAGTTCAGGCAATTTATTTAGATTTGTTCCCAAGGAGGTACTAATTACTTAACGAGAAGTTTGCTGTTTGTTTCCGTGATTTAGATAACACGTTAAATACTAGTAGTTCTCTACTGTACTCACGGTCTAAAGCATTTTTTCCAACATTCGCTCGTCCGTACAAGAGACTTCATGTCCTTTTAATTTTTACTAATGCTGGGAATTAATCGTGTCAATAAAATCGGTCCTTACTGTTAGATTACCCTATGGGCTTCTTCTTTGTCGTTTTTTTCATTCCTGAGAATCTATCCCGCATAATTTATTTATTGAGGGAGTTCTTTTAAATAATTACAGCGTGGTCTTCTTCGTCGTGTCGATGATACTCATTTAAACTGAATACTAAACTTACTACTACTTACTTTTTTTTTTCAAGTACACCTTGGTGCCAACCTTCTACGGAAGACACATGTCCTCGTATTTTGTGGTCCTGAAACATGTCTGTTTCCTCACGAAATTTTTCTTCAACGTAAAGCGAGTGCAAATCTACACATAACTTGTTAAACAAGTCATTGGTGTAAGGCCTGGTCTGAACCAGGGTTGTGAGATTGAAAGCCTTAAGTTTTCACACCGAGCCTAACTCGCTTTTTATATCGCCTTTAGGCTTACCTATACCAAAAGTAAACACCAGACGCTACGCCGAGAATTAGGTGTTTTCTGTTCAAGTGGCTTGGCTACTTGACACGGCTTAGGCACTTGGCTTACGAAAAGAAAGTGGAAAGATGACAGATTTTTAAAACGCCCAAAGGAAAAAATCACGTTCTGTACCTACTTCCTACGAAGCCTACTAATATTATAAATGCGTAAGCTTGTTGGTGAGTGTGTATGTTTGTTACTTTGTCACGCTCGAACGGCTGAATAGATTTCGACGAAATTTAGTATAGAGATAGTTTTGACCGTGTATCAACTATTAAAACATAGGTTACGTTATCTTTAATCGTTACGCACATGTCACATGACACTAGTATGTCTTAATTAGTAATAGCTGCGCCTCAAGTTACTTACGTTAATTTGGGATTAAAAGTTACTACTTTTATACCTTCATACCAAATTTCACCACAATTGATTCAGCCGTTTGAGAGAAGTAAGAAACATACACACAACTCTTTGCCTTTACAATATTAATGGGATTTAACAACTTGTTGCCCTATTAAAGCTTTACACATAAAGTAGGTACCTTGTAGTAGTATAATTTGACACTATACCGAATAATCGAATAATGGAGAATCGATTAGGTCACACGTACCAATAGTTAGAGTACACGTAATGACCACGTGTGAGGTTATAACTTGAAATTATTTACGTGTTTTGTGTACGTAGTATCTTTGGGCTCATGGAATTGCGTTATTTTTAACTATAGATGCAATACAATTCTTCTTTTGGCTTATACTTCAATCAACGTATTGTCTAGCTAGTTACGTTTTAGATTAGTAATTTTAAAATAATGTCGAGTAAATAATGTATTACTTGCAATAAACTCGATATTTTAATTGTATGATACATCCTTATTACAAATACAAATCATTTATCGATAACACCAAAATTACAAGTCAAATAATATGATATCATTACAAAAGTATATGATATGTATCAATGTCAATTTTCAATTCTAATTCTAATAATATAATATTAAAGTCAGTTAAAAAGACTTGGGTCTTTTTGGCTGACTAAACAGTCTAAAAGTTAAAACACTTACGCATTGTCAATGAATGGAGTGTGTGTAAAAAATATAGCACATTGACCGCTAATCTTGGGTAAAACTAATATCACACATTACTCGAGTGTTGTGAACTTCATCTGGTGTTAAAGTTCACGACTTATCAATAAATGCTATAAACATATTTTTTTATTTATTTATTAAAATAGATGTAAATGTTTCGGGTCTCCACGGCAAATCCAACGGCTGATCGCATTTGCTTTATTTAGATTTACATTCTATATTTTTACATGTTATATGAAAGACAGAGAGCAGAGTTTTTTTTTTAGTTTTTTCTGACTACTTTTTAGACAAAAATGTGTTGATAGATTTTATTGCGTAGAGATAGCAAACCTTCTTAGAGGAGTCCAAACTCTAATGGGTTTATCTTGTTTAATTTACCCAGCTCCAGGAAGTGGGCTAAGAGTATAGGTAAGAGTTTGTCCACGCAAAGACTAATCGTATTTTTTTTAGGATTCGTATTCTTTACGGGAGCAATGCTCCTGTGAATCCATGTTTATACGCTTCACAAGTCAGGAAAAATAACAAACACATCTTTTAAAAATCATCAATCGTGAATATTTTATGAAACGTGAAAAAACACGATTGACTACATTACAAAGTACACTGACATACAAGATTCTACACGACTTTGAATGACTGACTTACATTGCAAGTATGACTTCTTCTTCGTATGAGCTAAGTGGCCAAGCTCTGGTGTCGAGAGTATTCAAGCCGCCCGAAGGCCTCTGACTTGGCTTAACGACTGCTTGTACTAAGACAAGCAATCGGGACCTACAATTTAACGTGTCATCCGACCCACGGTAGCAGCCAAATAAAAATGGCACTTGAAAAAATACAGTCTTGTGCATCGGCCGTTGCTTAGTTTCGATGATCGCGTGAAATCACTTCAGCTAGCCGAGCTACAGGCGCTGCAAGTTAGACTTACATTGAACCGTGACTTATATTCCTAGTTCAATTAAAGCTTCTAAAATTTACAGTACCACTTATTGTCGACATAATAATCTACCTACTCTATTAAAACCAACAGTAAAAGAACAGTTACATGTCTAATTCTTGTGTGCAATGTTCGTGTAAAGATTTTAAATGCGAGTAAAATTGCCATCCGCTAGCATGCTAATATCTCGGTAAAATGTGAAACTATAGAATGTAAATTGTTTCGATTGCGGGAATTAAATGCAGGCGTACGGAACATTACATTTAAATAATAAGGACTGCTTCTACATATGCAGTTTTCATTCTTATGAATTTCGTACAATAGGATTTATAAATAAACAAACTTTTGAGTAGAACACCGGAATTTTAGTAAGTCATAAATTTTACTCAGATGTTTTTTTACCAGAAATAAAAATAATAATTAAATTCTGGGTGAATCTGGCAATGCCACGAGCGTTATGGGTACCTTTTCGTCAGGTTCTATCCGGAGTGGCCTATTAAATTAATTTTATGAGTGTTTTTTTTATTAGTTTTTAATCTTTTAAACTGTATACTAAACATTTTAAAAATAGTGATGAATTATATTTATGAGTTTAAACATTATTTAAACAATTAAATTCTCTAGTTTACTACTCGTATTAGTTTGTCTTTAGTAATCAATTTAGTAATTCTTAATGAATGAATTGAAACAAAAACATATTGAAATTATTTTCCAAATTGGCCTCAATTGAATAACATATTTTGGTCTACAACAGGCTTTGCAGAAAGAACAAAAAATATCATACCTACATACTCGTACATACATACCTATTTGTTTTTTTTTTGCGAAGGGAACTAACCTTTTTTCTGGTTAAGAAAGTAAGAAGGTTGGACTGCACGTCCTTTTAGTTGGATGATAGATAAAATAGATGAAAGTGTGTTTAGAGCATGCACAGTGCACCTAGTTTGCAGCACCGTTTTATTTGTCCGCTTATTATTAACACGCATAATAACACGTGTGGAATTGAATCTTGTGATGTTAGCATTCCATTGTTTTCATACTTAATGTCACGTAATCAGAACGTATAACGTAAGCGCGACACGATAATCAAATAGACATGATTTTCTCTAAAAAATAAACATAGCTCTTTATTCATACGTCTATGTACATATAAATGAATTTATATAAATACTGGATTTACGTCAAATTGGCCAAGTTTTGACTAATAATAATATCACGTTACTCTTCAATTAAAACTTAAATAACAATATATAACAACTTAAATAATAACAAACTTAGTTATACTATAATCTAGCGGTTTTCAAGGCAAGAGTGAACTGGTTTCTTCTGGGCAAGCGTGCTCCACATTAGATCTCAATATCGCTTACCATTAGGTGAATTGTGATCATGCGCAAGCCTATTAAATGTATAAAAAAGAGCTTCTACGTGTTGACTTCGGCCCCACGTACCCTTTCAAAATCTCCGAGACTTTTATTTGTCTCGTGATATGGACAGATAAACATAATAACTAAATATTATCGCCAGAATACGAGACAATAATCGCAAGCATGCTAATTATGTACGAGTAAACTTTTAAAGAAAACTGTGACTACAAAGTCGTTGCTCACGTTATCAAAATTTCCTATTTTTCTGCAATTTTTCGACACACCTATGAGATTTAGGAAATTGTAAATTGTCCCAAAAAAAAACTAATAATAATTTAATCATCCAGAGCATCTGTTCTCCAATTTCATAAGAATGGTTTTCTATTAGAAACAATTTAAAGTGAGCCTATGAAAGTAATGGAATTTCCACCGTAATTCTAGTTTCCGTAACACAGTTTTTAGCCAGGGCTACCTCTATACTATTATGACATGTAAAAAAATTATGGTGTCAATAAACATTTACTATTTGATTTGAATCTGCTATAAAATGCACATTAAACGGGGTCAAATGTATCCCAAGTTCAAGATTTGCTGGCGTAAAAGTTGCGGCTTAATTCTCTAGAAATGTTAAAATCTTCTTTAATACCTTTGTTATAAAGTTGCATTTTGTTTGCAGCTAGCCCGGCTCGGGTACTACAAGCTGGCGGCTGCAGCTCAGTCTGACGCAGAGCAGAACGGCTCGCGCCCTCAGAACGGGCTGAAGCACCCTCACACGAGGGAGATGACCAGGTACACTTCTTCGCTTTTACGTCGTATTAGACCAAAACGATAAAAAAAAACTAATGTGGCTCGACGGAAATACGCTTTTCATTCGGAAGACGCTTTTCATTTTTTTTTTGTTTGTTCCGCCAGTTCTCCCTGAACACTTAGTCAAGGATTTTGTTTGGGTTGAACAATTGCTTGCGCATTTAATATATTTGTATTTGCTTTTGAATTACCACTAGTTCGGTCCCGACCACTGCACCAATGAATAGCTTTTCAACTTATGTGTGAATTTTACATTAGCTTTACGATGAAGGAAAACATCGTGAGGAAACTGACATGTTTGAGGACCACAGTATCCGAAGACGTATGTCATCTGCCAACCCACAATTTGGCTAGCGTGGATTATGGCCCATATCTATCTCTTAGCGAGAGAGATCCAGCTGTGAGAACTTATTGTGGGCTGCTTATGCAAAAAGCAAACAGCATTTATTAAAAAACCTCAAATTGTCAACAATTATAGTACAGACAGAACCCTTCATGCGCGAGCCTGACTCGCACTTGGACAATTAATAAAACAAATGAAACGTCTGAACGCGGGCAAACAATTCTGTATAAATGGTGACGTTTACGTACGCGATACCAAAATAGGATGGCCTGATGCAGACGCGTATTCCAACACAAAGACTTTGTTTGTCCATCGATTCCCCGTACAAGGGACAAAGACTTGCAGCGCAGTTGCTTTAAGATGTTATAATAACATACTGAGTTATCAAGAAAATGCAAGTTAAAACTGGCCATGTAAACACATTTACCATTTCAACAAGTTTCACTGATATAACTCGATTCAATAAAGAAAACCATTGAAAATACGCTTACTCTTGCTCGCACCTAATCAGGTTATGCAAACTTTAAAATGTTTTCTTTGATAGGATTTATTCCTGTACAAATAAGAATAGAATACCTATATTTTTATTGTACAAACCTCTCTCCCTTAAAAGCCTCCTTGGGAGCTAGTAATTTCAGTCAATGCATGCACTATCTTATGCCAGAGTGTCGTTAACTCTGGTTACACGCCCTGCCGGTCAAATGCGAACTCAAAAAGAACGGGATGATACAAGATTGACGTGTCTGTGTGCTTGTCTGTCTATAGCATCGTATGTCCCGAATTAAGGCTTAATTAGTAGAATACATACATTATGAATTATGATATAATTCAAATACAAGGCCGCTATCGCAAAATTTTTGAGTCGCAAGATATTGGCGATTCAGCGGCACACACGACTAAACTAAATTTAAAGAAACCCCGTCTCTTTTCATCTTAGTTGGCCAGAAAGAGACGGCACGTTCTGAACCACACACAAAACAACTAAAATCACGTCAAATATGAAAAATGTAAGAGATTTTAGAGCGCACCCAATTATATCAGCTCTAAATCTGACGTGTTTGACGTGATTTTAGATGGTTTGTCTATGGTTTAGATCGTACCATCTCTTTTTGGTCATTTATGACGAAAAGAGACAGAGCTACTTTAAATTTAGTTTAGTCGTGTGTGAGGCTGAATCGACACCATTGTGTCAGGTGTGCTAGTTTTATTTAAACTGGTTGTGTCTGTGTGCGTGTCTGTTTGTGGCATCGTAGGTTCTGATTCGAGGCTTTATTAGTAGAATGTATACATTATGAATTATGATATATTTCAAATACAAGATCAAATACAAGGCCGCCATCGCAAAATTTTGAATCGGTGGTTTTCTAAATTTTTAATTTACACTTGTGATATATTCGACTTCCCTACACTGCCCGCATTAGTAAACCAGTGCCTTGGGTGAAATCGTAATAGCATTCGACATAGCTTCTTCATTCTATGTCTTACCGACCGTACTTTCACTGTAATTATACGACTTTGTAACATACGTCCATCCTATTGTTAGAAAGAACACATTATAATAATGGCGTCGTGTGGTTCATAAATCATAAATACAAAAATGTTCGTAGCTTCGTAACATAACGGGTAATCCATCATCGTTTAGAGATGTTGTGCTCATAATAACGTATTTATGTCATATTGTAGCTCTATTACATTTTTATTATGTTCCGCCTGTACTACCTGTGACCATAATTGTCAGAGACATTGTTGGCGCAAGGAGTTGGTGGACTTCCACACCAACTGGAAGGAACTGGCCCAGGACAGAAAGCGTGAGGATCATTAAAGGAGACCTTTGCCCAACAGTGGGACAATATAGGTTAGATAAAAAAAATGTTAGACCAAACATTTTGCTTACGCAGTTTACTTTTTATTGGAATGGTCGGTAAATGACTCTATTACATCAAACACATTACTTTAATTTCTTTAAGGCGATTGAATGGGAAAGATCTTGAATGAACAGTTTAATCGCCATCATAACAGGTTAAAGTCTAAAGACTTTAACCTAAAAAAGAACTCGTCTAAAACAGCCCTAAAATATTTATGCAAATTCTAATACAAATCAAACTTATGAATTAGAAAAAAATAGTTTATAAATGTAATTTAAGATTATTTTTTTTTGTATTGATAATTCTGTTTTATATATGATTCTTAGGGGTTTTCTGCGGTCCATAAGTATTCTTTTAAATAATTTTAATGGTTTATGTTTTATTACCATAAAATAAATATTTTGCCCTTGCCATCGCTTTTTGAATTTCAAATTCATAAATTTGAATCAAATTGGTATAAATATTCTAATGGTGCGTTGCTGAAACGATATCTTAATGACTTTAACCCCCTACGATTTATAAAGTAAACCCATCTTACATCTAGAGTTTTGAAACATTCGGCTCTTGTACTAAACCGAGTGTTTTTATTTACATGTTCCAGTCGACAGAGCAAAAGCCAAAACATGGACACAGATAACCTGGTATTGTGGCGGCGGCCGTTCACTACCCTCGAGTACTTCTTCAGAGAACTCTTTATCCTTATAACCACAGGGTTACAAAGGTACGTTGGCTACTACTCATTTTACCGGCGAATCACTATATGGGGTAATTCATCCCACTTCCCAAGTTCACACTTATATTATAAAGGCGAATATTAATAAGTTAGTGTGCCTCTTCACGCTCGAACGGCTGGACCAATTTTCATAAAATTTGGTAAGGATATAGTTTGCATCCTGGATTTAAATAAACACACCGATTTATCCCAGATTAACGCGAGTATACTGGGGCGCAACTAGTATAAAATATTTTCTAAATTTTTTGAACTTCAGAAGAAAAGTCAAAGCCCGAACTCGTTTTTACACGACTGCCGCCGGCTCTCACTAAAATGGAGGAAGTTTGTTAGGGCGCTATTAACTGGCAATTTAACTTATATTTTACAAAACTGTAATACTTAATTATAACAATGTTTACATTTGTTATCCAGAAAACTATGAGTGCTAAGTTGTGCTTGTGTCTGAACCACGGTGTAAAATAGTGATCGCTTTATCTACCGTTCGCAGAACTAATAAAAATACTGATATGTTCCTACATAATAGCAATTTCATTTTTATGTTGCAGGTTATTAGCATACAAATTACTCGCACTGTCGGTAGTCTTATTAATAGGTGGCACAGTTGTCTCTTACTACATAGCGGGTCCACATCAACCATTTGTACAGGTGAGATATTGTTTTGACATTTACTTAGTTCTTCTATCAGACCTTTACTAACAACATGAAGGAAGGGTTTTGTACATTCCCCCTTACCAGCCTATCCAAGCTCCTTGAAGTAATGCATGGGCTTGAGTCGTAGGCATATATTCTATTATGGGGTTGGTCATACCCACACTGACAACCCGCAGGAGGAATTTTGTGCTTTTCTTCCTACCAGTCTACCCAAGTCATCTGAGCTCTTTGAAGTAACGGAGCACGGGCTTGAGTCGTTGGCATATTCTTATGCTATTATGGAGGTGGTCAGACTTGCATTTACAACCCGCAGGAGGCGTTTTGTACCTTCCCCCTTACCAGCCAATCTAAGCCATCCGAACTCCTGGAAGTAATCCACGTGCTTGAGTCGTTGGCATATTCTTATTCTATGACGGGAGCAGTCAGACCTGCACTGACAACCCGGCATATCTCCCTACCAGCCTACCCAACCCAACCGAGCTTTTTGAAGTAACGGAGCATGGTCTTTGGTTGTTGGCATACATGTTCCATCTGTCACAATTGTCAGGTGTGCTAGTTTCATACAGTTGTCTGAGTTCAATTGAGATTTCATATTTTACATAGTTCATAATCATAATCAAAATCAAAGTTATTTTGTAGTGCTCGCCTAGCTAGTAACCACATTCAGAGTTCAAAAATCTGGCAAAGCACCTAACAGAGTGTTCCGGCAGCCTTCTTAAGAGCTAGTTATTTCAGGAATGCTTCATTACAATGAATCATTTGACAAGATGCTGAGTGATATTGCTTGCAACTTCTTCTTATTCGTGACGCTCTTGTCAGAGCGGTCGTGATCGTCATGGAGGGTCACTAAAGGGGGCGGATATAATTTGCCTCACAACATCTCGCCATCTTTGATTGCTTGCAACAAACAACTCTTATTCTCTAACTCTTCATCTTAGGTTGTAGTGTCGCTAACTCGTGTGGTTACGCGCCCTGCGGGTCAAATGCATAGCCTGTAAAGAGTAAAAAAAAAAAAATGGTTGCCTGTAAAGTCGGTTTTACGGGCGAAGATTTTACGTGACAACGTCTGCCGCGTGCTGCGCGCGCGGCAGACCGATCATAGTTGAGTGGGAGAGAGACGCAAGGCATTCGGCGGGCCTCTCTCTCGTTCGGTGACTCATCGTAACGTTACCGGGCGTTACACTTTTTCATAAGTGACTCCCAGCCGCAACCTAATTTAAGACGTTGTCACGTCAAAAAGTAAATGTATGATCATAATTTGTATTATGTTCCCAGTTGGCAGTGTCGTGTATGGCGTGGTGGGGCTGGTGGGTGGTGCTGGGGGTCTGCAGCAGCGTGGGTCTCGGCACGGGGCTGCACACGTTCCTGCTGTACCTGGGGCCTCACATCGCGCGCGTCACTCTGGCTGCCTACGAGTGCGGCGCGCTCAATTTCCCCGAACCCCCCTACCCCAACGAGTGAGTACACATGTGTCAATTAAAAAATTTAAACTCCCCGACAATGACTTCATAAACATAATGATCATAATCATGTTTATTGGTAAACAATATTTTACTGGACAATTTATACATAATTAATAAAATACTAGCTGTTCCGGCTTGGTGATAAAAAAGTTAAAATGTATGGTTGTATGTATTTTAAATGCCACACTATAAAAAAAATAAAAACAACAATATTCTATATACTCTCCTATAATTAAGGGTGAACATCCCTTATCGCTTAGGGGTATGGAAAATAGAAAGTAGCCAATTCGCAGAATTACTGAATAGGTAGGTTTTATAAAATTTGATAAAAATCGGTCAAACCGTTTCGGAGGATTACGGTAACTAACATTGTGACATAGAAATGTTTTATATATAAGAAGATTAGATTAGTACAAAAATATAAAAAATATACTTGTGTACATTTCAGTTCAGAGTTCTGAAATGATTCAATAAGTCATCTGAATTAAACAATATAAAAACAATGTCAAAATTAAAGTATCTTATTTTATATTTTTTACAAAGTTATCTATATCATAGAGAGTTTCCTCGATAAGCCAGCGTTTAAGTCGAGCTTTAAAGCTACCTAAACTTGTTGCCTCGGTTACAATAGCAAGTAAGCTTCTTGAAGTGATTACGCGATGACAGCTCGGTCGGACGTCCGGCGTGTGTGTTGTTTGTATTATTCAAAGCTCATCAAAACACAAAGTGGTAATTGATCGTTAAATCCGTTTCAATGAGACATAAATTAAGATTATGCTCGTTTTTGTTTCTTAAAGAAATGACTTGGTTCTCTACTTTATTGATTCCAATCACGACATACAAGAAATAGGAACGAATCTACATATTTTAACGAGCAATGGATTTTTGTTTTTATATACTGTGTATTTTCCTATTGAAATCATTTGAGATATTACACTTGTATATAAGCCTTTATGCAAGATATTAAAAGATGATGTTTTAATTGTTTCCATCTCTTTCTTTCCAGTATAATATGTCCAGCAGAGATCGACCCGAACAATACAGTTTCAATATGGAACATCATGTCCAAAGTTCGAGTAGAGTCAATGATGTGGGGCCTAGGAACGGCCCTTGGTGAACTCCCTCCTTACTTCATGGCGAGAGCGGCCAGACTCTCTGGAGGAAGCGTGTCAGAGTTACAAGAGAGTTCAGACTCGAAAACTGGCAGGTAATTTGAATCTTAGCTCTACATAATAAAATTCAGAATCTTGTAATTTAATGTGGAAGTCAATGATGTGGGGCCTAGAAATAGCCTTGGTGAATCCATCTTACTCTAAGGTAGGGGGAAGCCGGGGAAAAAGTATTGAGATGCAAAAGAGTTGAGATACGAGGATTGGCAGGTAATTTGAATCGTAGCACTACATGATAAAGTAAAACTATTGTAGCTATTTAGTTGAATAAATAAAATGTTATTTAATGTAGAAGTCAAAGATGTGGCCTAGGAACGGCCCTTAGTAAAGTCCTTACTTTTAGAGTTCAGACACGAACATTGATAATTCGAATCTTAATGAACATTATAAACGTCAGATTCATTTAATGAATGTTCTGTTCAACACCTGGGTCCTAGAAAAATTGTGCTCTGTATTAATATAGCGAGCTGTAATATTTATTGTGTAATAAAATTTTGTGATATAAAAAAAGTTAATGATAAAAACAAACAGGGGCTTTATAAATTAACAATTCTAATGTCTATCTCTTCAAAGTGAATTAGATCGTCAACAAGTCTATAATGACGTCAGATGATATGATAAAAGATCAAGCACACAAATTTAATTTTAAATTCTATTTCAGAGCAAAGATAATGGTACAAAAGCTAGTCCAGCGCGTAGGTTTTGCCGGTATCCTGGCTTGCGCATCGGTCCCCAACCCACTATTCGACCTGGCCGGCCTTACTTGCGGACACTTCTTGGTTCCATTCTGGACGTTCTTCGGCGCCACTGTGCTGGGGAAGGCGGTCATCAAGATGCATATACAGAAGATGTTCGTCATCATTGCCTTCAATGAAACTTTGGTTGGGTAAGTATACATACATACATAAGCAGCCCGTTCCCACTGCTGGGACTCGGGGCCTTCTTTCACGAGGAGAGAAATATATGCCATAATCCACCAAGCTGGCCAAGTGCGGGTTGGCGGCTGACACACGTCTTCGTATGTTGTGGTCCTCAAACATTCCGTTTTCCTCACGATGTTTTCCTTCACCGTAAAGCGAGTGCAAATCCACACATAACTTGTAAAGCAAGTCATTGGTGTAGGGCCGGGATCGAACCAGGGACCGTCTGATTGAAAAGCAGACGTTATTACCACCGAGTCACACTCGCTTTTTAAGTAAGTATAACGACTTAGTAATCTGAACTTTTGACTGACTTCAAATGAAATTCATATTCAAATTGGCTGTATAAACAACATGAGTAGATAGATAGATAGATAAATTCTTTATTTTCACACACTTATACACTTACGTTGATGTTAGACAATCTGTAATAGTATAATAAGAGAAAATCAACATATTTTAGTACCACGAGCCCAGGGCTTGTATATTTCGCGGAAGGAACAGCTTCCGGAATCTGAATAAAAGCCATTCACAATCGATGCCACTGACAATAAGAATGACTTCTATTCTCAATGACGGTCAGAGGTCAGGTCAGTGCTGCGCCCACTATGATGTACTTGCCCAAGAGAACTCTCCTAGTGAATAAATTCTACAGAGGAGTCACGACTCAGTAATGATAAATCCCATAAAAATATTTAATCATCTACCCAATTTGATTAAACAAGAAAGCATAAATGTATTTAAGAGGAAATTATCAATATTATTGACTGAAAATTGTTATTATAAATTAAAAGAATTTTATACCTTTAAATTTACCTGATATATTATTGTTTTTTTATTTGATGTTATTAACTTTTTTTAATTAATCTAATGTATCACAATGTATAACGTCCGAGTATGTAATGTTTTTAAGAAACCAGACAGATATATTTTGCACGCCCTAGTGGTAGGTTTCAGTTAGGACATTTAAATTAATTGTACAACATGAACACTCTGAAACTGCAATAAATTATTTGACTTTGACTTTGATGACCATGACTTAGAATGAGGAAACTTAACTAAAACTTTTCTTTTACAGACAAGTTCTATCCTGGGTCGAGAGAATACCGTACATCGGTCCAAAACTCGAAGCGCCACTGTTAGAATTCCTTCGAAACCAAAAAAAGAAACTTCACAAACACGATTCCGCAATCGTTGAGAATCAAGGCTCAGTGTTGTCAAGTGTTTTAGAAAAGTTTGTGCTAGCGATGGTGGTGTATTTCGTAGTGTCGATAGTGAATGCGCTCGCGCAGAATTACAGCAAGAGAAGCGGGAAAAAGAAGGGCAAGAAACGGGATTAGGAGACGGTGATGATGAGCGATTGGGCGGATACAGGTAAGTGAATGAAGATAATATCGAATGTGGTTTATTTTTTTGTTGTTAAACAAAGTCAGTAGCTCTAGTGGTGGCTTGATAGTTTTCAGAATCAGTGTTCAGCTACAAAAAAAAAACAGAGATGGACAAGCAAGATCGCTTGTGCTCTCTGTTTCTTTATGCATATAAATGTTATCTCTCTGTTTTTATATGTTGGTTTTTTCCCCTTTTAGAGTGTATAATGTTTAATGCGTAAATTAAGAGAGAAGTTTTTTAGATGAAAACAAGGGGTTCTTAGTTGGTCCTTGATGATGAAATTATCTGTATCTTCGAACGAATTGAAGATGATTGTTTACCTATTATACTAAGTCGACTTGTATTTTTTTTTTTTTTTTTTTAATATTCAAATGTTGTCAATTGTTTAGCCCCCCCCCCTCCTTCGAAAACACATCCCCCGGGCCGCTAGCGTGGGCACAGCCCAACATCTAATTTTTTGTATGAATTTGAATATTCAACGTTCAAGTTTCGTGTGGAATTCGGTTCTGTGACTACAGTAACACTTTATCTATTGCTGTAACGTCCTGGCCCTGAAATACTTAACCGACTTTTGTTAAAGGTTTTCGTGTAATTAGATTTAATATTATTTTGATATAACATTATTTGTCTTTTGTTTTCAGCGCACAGTTCAGCAAATGCGCGTCCCGATCGCTCCCGCTTGCGTCGCAACGGTGAAAGTTAAAACTTACTCAGTGTCCCGAGAACTGTGTGAATATACACACATAACAGAGTTACTACTGATTGACTAACAACGTTTTAAAAGGCTTTTTTTTAAACAAAATATTAATTTATGGATTTACGACGGTTTGTCTCCGTTTAGTAAAGGGATATCCCTTCAGAGAGATGTTTTGTTCAGAGACGTCCGTCCGACGGTCATGCATTGTAGCTAGTACCAGTTTTAAGCGCGTTTTAAACATCGGTTGCGCAATTCAGAAACGAGCGCTCTGATTGGTAGCGCACGGTGATGTTATGGCAGTGGCGCCACAAATTCATTAAAAGTATTTTAGACAGTTTCAAAAGTATCTGCAAAGAAAAGATAAAGGTTACAAAAAGATCTTAAAATATTACCCTAAATAATAATTAAAAGTCTATTTAAGAAGTTGTTAGTCAGTAAGAAGTCGTCCTAAACACCATACAAACAATAATTTATATATATGAGAAAAGATATGATAGATATATGTAGCAAGGCTAATTCTAATATTGAAGATCTTTGCTGTAAAAACGCTATTCTAACCTTATATTGGATATGAAATCTATAAGCAATAAATTAAATTGTAGTAATACCTTCTATACAAAATTCATTGTAAAACTTGCCTTATCTGTAACCACTTAAATTAAACAGTCATTTAGTTTGTTCTGGACAAAATTATCAAGAATAATTTTATTTTGTCAACTATACTAGACTTACAAAAATTTCTGTAGTTCATATATTGATCTTCCTTCTATTTACTCTCTATATTATTAGTAAGATTAATAACGCAGCTATAGACCGACTGTTGAAGTCTTGCCTTTACCAAATTGTACATAAAAATATGAAATCTACACTACACTAAGTACTTATTTATAAACTTTATAGTTCAAAATCTTTGCTTAATGCGAATATATATATGTAATAGACAAGCTAACTGGGTCTAAAATACGTTTATTGGTATTTACTGAACATTTTTCGTAATATAACTTTCATAATTTCCATCTCAAAAATCGCAAAAATATATGAGAGAAATTTTAATAACGAATACTTAGTGTCGGGTACGTTTTATATGAGTAGAATAAAGAAATAGAGTAAAATTTTAACTTTCACTGTAACAAAAGTGAAAGGTGTAAGCGTAACTGTAATGTATGTAACAAGTAACAAACAATGTAACTTACGTAGCAAGTTTGTAAACGAAATAACTTAAACCAGCCATAATTCAACCAATTTGTGTAAAGTATTAAAAAGTAAGGCATAATACCAAAAAAATCATTGCGATATAAAGATTTAAAATAGCTTTTGCTAAAAGTGTGTTTATAAGTCACACAATTGGTTAAATTATGGTAGTTTTTGTGTGAATTTTACATAAGTAGAGCAAAAATCAAAATAGTAACTAAACCACATTGCACAGCCAAGGTGCTTAATACAATATAATGGCATTAATAGATTTTAAGATCGATGGACTGACTAAAAAGATAATGGATTAAGTAAATTTAAAAGATACCATTCTATCTATTCTGTCGATCTTCAATCTCTCTCTTATTATTAAGTAGTATTGGATTTGTTTGTTCAGCTAAAGTCGATTATTATATTAATTATACGGATTGATGGTTTGCACTGCAAATGCCATATAAATAAAAACTTAAGAACCCCTATAATGGGTCGGTTTACTTATTATGAAGTACTTCTTTGCCAGTTAATCTGCCGTCAAGCATTAGTGCTTAAACACTACTAAGTCCCGATTTCAAGGGCAATGTGTCTGTAATTACTGGGCAATGAGATTAACATCACAGATTGAAAATACAGAAGTTCAGTTCAGTGAGGCGTTGTATTTTAAAACTGGGTGCCACTGTTATTGGAATAGGCCTTATAGATATCCTACCCCTTTTTTAAAGTCTCCTAAAAAGAAATAAGGTTGATGTCCTCTCTATTTTATAAACAACTGAGCAAGGGAAAGCGAACCTTCAAATAAACAAAAAAAAATACGTTTCTTGAAATAAAGTTATGAAAAAAGTTATTTTACCCTTAAGATTCAGTGGGGGACAGCAAAAAAATACCCATTGCTAAATAGTTACTTTACTATTTTACATAAATAAAATTTGCATTCTCTATAGACACGACTGAAACCAATATGCTTGCGACAGGTTTGTCTTGTCTTGAAAAAAAAAATCGTGTTCCATTTTATTTACTGTTAGCAATCGTCGAAGTTCATCAACGGTTGATACAGGGCGATCTTGGCACTATCCATTATTCACACAAAAATAAACTATTATCTAAATCAAATATACCAATGTAAAGAAGAAACGAAGCGTTTTGTTTATTTAGTTTGGAAATGTGTCTCAAATAATCATGTGACCCTTCTCGATATTCTATTTCAAAACAAAACATGCGAAAATAACTTTATGAGTGATATATAATAGGAAATTACGCAATAAATAGATATATGTATCTGTATATCTGAAAATAATATTTAATTATGCATATAAATCGATATAATTATTGAATGCTTTAGGATTGTTCAAAATTGTGTTGGTATAAGAATACCATTTTGCGTTTAATATTTACTTTTTATTGTACTATTGTCATGTGATGGTATATTCCAAAAAAACTATTATTGATAGTGTATTTCTTTGGTGCTGTTCCTATTTCTTTGTACATCTCCCATTATTTTAAAAATAATGTCACATTCTTTACCTAGTCTGTGAAAAAAATATTTATTTACTTTTTACATCTTATCTGGTATCTATTACAGATTTAGAATAGTAATTATATGTGGCCAATTTGATTTGATTTTACTTAAATACTATTGTAATGTAATAAATAAATTTAACTTGTTGGTATGAAATTTCATAACAATCACATTTTAGTCAAACCATGTCAAATGTTTGACATGTCACGTGTCACATTTTAATTGAATTTATTATTTGAAGTATGTCAAATTAAATTGGTCATTGAGGGTTAAAGATAGAAAGACATTTAATTCGTAAGTAGCGTGATTAGATGTGTGGAATTTTAAATAAGAATATAAAGTCCAGTATTATAAGAATGTGGGTGGTCAGTTATATCTTTATATAGGTCACACTAATAAAACAGACATAAAAAATAAAAGAAACATCTTTATTTGAGCAATAACAGAGAAAATAATTCTCTTCCCATGTCTTCAAAAAGAGGATTTATAACAAAATATATATATTGTATACTCACATTATTGTATTTTAGTATGCTTTTCACTTTTTTAACATTCCACAAGTGTGTGTAAGTGTATTAGGTGCAAATTTATATTTTTTAGTAATTTACGCAGTGATCTATTAAAATTAATTGGTCAGTGCCAAAAAGTAGATAATACATTAAATAATGTGTTTAGTTTTAATTGCACTCGAGTGAAGCCTCATGGATATTTACCAAGGACTATGCACAAGTTGGATATTAATCAAAACTTTTATACTTTTAATAAATACAAAGTGATCTGTGAGGTTTAAACACTTTAGCTACCATTAGGGCACCTAAATATTAAAAAGAATTATAGTAATACATATTGGACTTAATTAAGTGTGATTTAATTAATTTACACGTATGAAAGCTAGGATTGTTTCAGTATGTTTTTTTTGTTAACGTTTGGTATTTATTTATTTGAATTATTCACATCCTTATGATATTTGTAAAGATTTTATTAGAATAATTATTCGTAGCATGTACAGTCATGTGGAGTGGTACGTTTAGTACAAAATATTGCTTGTAAGTTTGAGGTTCATAATGTAAGAGCAATAAATATAAATGTTCAGAATTTTATCATTTTTATTTTCGTAACGTTACCTTGTTTACCGACATTTACATGAAGAATAAGCAGTTAAGTACTAAATATATGTGCTAAACCACATTAAATTCGAAACAAATAAAATTAAATGGTACTGTGACGAACGAAGTTGGTTAAAAATGTCTGGGCGGGGAGAGCAGCGGCATTGCGCGAAGCGGTCCTGCATCCCTGCCCCCGTCGTGAGATGGGACACCGTGAGGTTTTAGTCGGTAGTGACGGCCCCTCTATTTCCTCACGATAAAAGGCAACTAACTACAACGTCATGGCGTTTTCTTATGAATACAAGTCTAATCTCGTTTTCCCTCTTGATATGACTATTTCTCGCCTTGCCACTTGACTCAGGGTGCATAAATTTCTCGCTGCAGTAATGCAATAATATTTATCACTGTCTATCATTCGAATAGTCGAACGTACTGCCGTGTATAGATACACGGCAGTGCTAGAAAGAGACCAGCCCAACCAGTGTACCAAATTTGGCTAAATTAATAATTTGTTTAAGTCTATATATTTAAAAATAACCTAAGTGACAATGACAGCCAATTAATATTGACATTGATTGAATTTGATCTTAGTCTGCAGCTGCAGTGTTTTGATTAAAATTAGGTTATTTTTTAAACAGGTTTAAATCACAATTTTTTTATACTTTCTTCACAATTTCGAGCTATATTTGAAGAAAAATTGTCGCAATGCTGCGACGTTTAACTTCAACAATCGTTCAAACCCGTGGCATTAAAAACACAGTCAATATCAAATGGGTTAGGCCGGATTACGTGCCTTCATACAAACCTGAAAAATCTGGTGATTTGGAGGGTCTTCCAAAAATTCCTCTGGATGCTATTGGAAGAGACTACGCTTTAACGGAAGAAATCAAAGAGTAAGGATCTGCAGCTCTCGTGTCATTTACAGAAACCCCAAAAGAAATTAAAATTACATAAAATTTGAAAGAACTAGTGTTTCACTGATATGTACTATGTTTGTTTAATTCAGAATAACATCTTGAATGCATGTTTTAAAATTCCTTACATTATTTTCCAGTGCTCCAGAATCTGTGAAAAAGATATTCTCTGTGGCTCACCTGGGACAGAAAGAAAGGGGTATTCTTGTTAGAAAGGACCTAGTAGAAAGAGTCCAAAGGCACAAATATGACTCATCCACTGCTGAATCTAAGAGTATGTACCATGGCTTACCATTTCACTTCTGAGGAAAATGGGTTTGACAATTTATATGTTTTAACCTACCAGTGTATTTGGCACATCAGAATCAGAATGGCATTATCAAAATTTGGGTTATTTTAACCATGTTTACTTGATTCAATAATAAACACCTGTACCTGAAAAGATATTTATTTTGTAAGTCCGATATATGTAATTTTTGGAAATCAGCTCTGAATGTGATTGTCACTGCTCAGTTCATTATCTCATAATGCCCGAGAGATAACAAAGTATTTCTCACCCATATTTTTATTTGTATGATAGTTGCTGGTATTACTGGTCATATCAGATGTCTGCAAGATACAATGGAGAAGTTCCCAAGGAATAAAAAAATGAAGGTTAGATACATTTTAGTCATAGCTGTTTCTCATTATTTTGTTTCAGTTTTAAATACTGTTGCTTAATTTTTTTTCCTGGCTATTGAAGAGAGTAATGTTTATCAAGGGTGTTTGAGGATTCTTTGTATTGTTCTTCAACCTAATCAGCTGGATGATTTTATTAGACATTGTCTCATATAAAGGCTTGTATATCATATATGGGACATAGTATACAATTTAATTTAAGAGTTCTCAAAAAAAGTAATGGATAGTTTTAATATTATCTCTTTAGTATAGGAGAATAATTTGCTACTGTTAAATAACAGTGTATATTATATTTGTTTTATGTGTTTGTTTACTTTATAAATTATATTCTTGTTCTAAACATATTTCTTGCAACCCACGAAACTTGCACAGAGGTTCAATGCTCGATTAATACAAGTCAAATCATAGGTCTAGCTTTCATTTTGTGTTGTTTAATTTCACCACATAAAGCGCTTTGAAATATCTGTAATTATTATAGAGACAGTGAAAACATATTCACAAACTTTAGAAACGTAATATTAGAATTAAAGTGTGAACTCCATGTAACTTGTCACTCGATTTAATGTCAAACTCTCTACTAAAGCGTCGAAATCAATTGGCTTTAGTTGGTTTAGCTTGTATTCCATACAATGATACATTCTCTCTATTTAACAACCACTCTATAACGCCATATAATGCACAGTACCTTCAGTGTCGTTAGATAGTTTACACTGTATTATATTTTGTGTTACCCAACCCAACTGAGGGCAGAAATAGGCTGATTTTGATGATAGACATATTTAGATGCAGTATGGCAAATTAGTACCTGACCTTGTGCATCGGTTTCCCTTCACAGATAGTGTGTCAAGAGCTCATAGACAGAAGAAAGAAATGGCTGAAGTTCCTCCGCCAGTATGACTATAAGAAGTTTGAATGGCTGTTGGAAAAACTAAACATTGAGTACAAAGGACATCCAGAGTAAGTTTCAGGTCTATTTTTCTTTCATAAGGAGTCTTCTTCTTTCTTAGTGTTGAGAGTTTTCATGTCACGCAAAGGCCTCTTACTTGGCTCATGACTGCTTGTACTAAAACAGCTGGGACCTACAATTGAACATGTCATCAGACTTACGGTAGTGCCCAGATGAATATGTCACTTCTTAAAAGACAGTCTTGCACATGGTCATCTAAAGACAGTCCAAGCACCCAGGTGAAAATGCCGCTTCTTAAAAGACAGTCATCTGCACATGGTCATCTAAAGACTATCCGCATCGGCCGTGCTTAACCTCGTTGATTGCATCAGATCACCTTAGCAGAGCTATAGGCTCTACTGTATGAAATAATAATAATGATATAATTAATTATATAGTTAGTAGTAGTTTTGTAAACATTACAAAGACTAGTGTTAAAAATCAATTTTCAGCCCAACCCAAATAAAAAAAGAAATTATTATTATATATAAAAATAACTTTTTTTATTACAAAACATTTCTACTCCCTATTACATCAAATATGCACTGTCCCTTGGGTGTTGTTAAGTAGAGTTTACCCTGTATTCATTTTTTGCAGTTTTTATCCCTTTCTTTTGACTTTCCTCCCTGACTTTTGACAATTTATTTCGTTTAAGTTATCTAACAGAAATCACATTTCTTTTTAGATCTTACAACAAACTTTCGCGAAAGGAATCTCTCCGCAAGCTCACCGAAATGCATTGCGAGGAGTTGCGAAACAAAAAACTATCTGACTACCGAAACCTACTCGAAAGTCAACAAGGACCTTTTCTACGGCAAAAACTAGATGCTCTTAAATTCATACGAAGTGAGCAAATAGAATTAGAACTACCTATAACTGTGACAGAACAAGATATTAAGAAGGTAGAGCAACAGTTAGAAGAATGGACAGTTAAAGATGAAATTAAGCAACAAGCCATGAAAAAGAAGAAAAGTATATTATTAGATTCAGAATAGTGTTTTATGGAAATAAAGTTAAGATTTAGAATGACTTTGATGGTGAGTTTTATTTTATTAATTTAACAATAAATAAGGTACATTTAAGTTTTAAGAACATTTTTAGGCATTCAAAGCTATCAAGGTCGAACTACATTTTTAAATAAAATTACATAATTATTACAAAAACATTTTATTCATTACATAAAATCTTAAAACTAGATTTTAATATAAAAAATGTAAAAGCGTAATATCAAAATCAGTCGAATTTGGACGGATATTTTACATAAATGCTTCAATTTTAATGTTAGCCTTGATTAAAAATAATATTTAAGAATAAAGGAAGACTTAGAACTAAAATATACACTTGATAATGGCAGCTAACCTTAGGCTAAATAACATGGACAAAATCTTGAAAACCTTTATTGTAATTTATAAGTGATAGGTAATTTCAATAACTTTAACAGTTTAAAAATTAAAACGATTTTGTCAATGTTCATTGCCGTAAGTAGGGTTTCACAATAGGTTGTTGTCAAATTTAGCAATTTTAATAATATATAATATTTTTTGTTATTCTGGCTTTCACCTCTGTTTTAATGTTACCAAACAGGTGAAAGGACAAACCGGTATCAGTAAACCCCACATTTATTGACCCGAGAAAGATTAAATTGATCAGATCTAAGTTGGCACATCTCATTACAAAGAAACTATTTTAAAACTAATATTATATGTGATATTGGTGGCGATTCAGCGGCACACACGACTTAACTAAATTTAAAGAAGCCCCGTCTCTTTTCATCTTAGGAGGCCAGAATGAGACGGCACGTTCTGAACCACACACAAAACAACTAAAATCTGAAAAATATGAAAAATGTAAGCGATTTTAGAGCGCACCCAATTGTATCAGCTCTAAACCTGACGTGTTTGACGTGATTTTGTCTATGGTTTAGATCGTACCATCTCTTTTTGGTCATTTATGACATAAAGAGACAGAGCTACTTTAAATTTAGTTTAGTCGTGTGTGCCGCTGAATCGCCACCAATATTAAACAATTCTGGCAAGAATTAAAACAAGTTGTGAAAAAATCTTTGAATAAATCTCTAGCTCAAAGAAAAACATATGCATATTTTATGTATTCTCGTATTGATTAAGTCACAAGAAATTCCAAAATCTGTGGAACAAGCAGGCAAACGCCAAGGCGGCATCGGTTTACGGTTGAGGTGCCCAAGGTACGCACAAACGTTTGCCTTCACCTTGGTTGTCCGAACCGCCAAACTTTGGAATTCCTTGCCGAATTCCCTGTTCCCCAATGACTACAATCTAGCGATTTTCAAGGCGAGAGTGAACCGGTTCCTTCTAGGTAAGCGTGATCCACCGTAGACATCAATATCACTTACCATCAGGTGAATTGTGGTCAAGCGCTGACCTATTCAGAGTAAAAAAAAAATGAAATAGAACAATTTTCTGACAAATCACATAAATGGTTATTAGAAATTGGCACCATAAATTCTTGAAATTGGCAAGTGATGACGTCACAGTGTCGTGGTGTGCGGCGCCCGCGCATAAGCCGTTGGTATGAAGCCGGAGCGGCGCGACTTGGGCGCGTGTGCCCACAGCCAGCCTTCTACAGTTTGCTGCGTCAGGTCGGCGTATACCCATTCGCCACGTTTCACCGAGAGATCGTCTGGGGCTTGCGCCTAGAATAAAATATATAAATAAATATTACGACACATTTCAGACACGGCTGGTTAGCCCCATACTAAACCATTTCTAGTTAGTATTATGGTTGCTGACACAACTGATATACTACATAACAAACATACATACTTTATATAGATTTTTGAAGTTGGTTAAGGAGGAGGAGGAGGAGGTTATATATTGGACTGTATGTTTTTAGGGTTCCGTACCTTAAAGGTAAAAACGGGACCCTATTACTAAGACACCACTGTCTGTCTGCCTGCCTCCAGGCTGTATCTCAGAAACCGAAAGAAATAGACAACTAGAAAAGCTGAAACTTTCACAAGAAATGGTTTTCCCGTGCCGCTATAACAACAAATACTAAAAATAAAAATGGTTGCCTGTAAAGTCGGTTTTACGGGCGAAGATTTTACGTGACAACGTCTGCCGCGTGCTGCGCGCGCGGCAGACCGATCATAGTTGAGTGGGAGAGAGACGCAAGGCATTCGGCGGGCCTCTCTCTCGTTCGGTGACTCATCGTAACGTTACCGGGCGTTACACTTTTTCATAAGTGACTCCCAGCCGCAACCTAATTTAAGACGTTGTCACGTCAAAAATATTAACATTACCCCATACAAAAACGTGTTTTTTTTTTCCTATTATATCAATAACGGTAGCTGCTAGACACTTAAAATTTCCACAAAATATATAAATGTATATTAGCTATCAAATTAATAAAAATTCAGTAATAATAAATATTTAAGGGGGGCGGGCTTCCATACAACAATGGTACGGAACCCTTCATGCGCGAGCCCAATTCGCACTTTGCCAATTATTTTTGTATGTTCACCGATTTTTCAGACATTTGTGAACCGATTCTCAAAATATTTTTTTTTTATCTAAAATTTGCTTAGACTTTAGATTAAAAAAACAGGCTCTTTGTTATCCCGGATTAACGCCGATATAGCCGCGGTAGTATCTTATTCTTAATCTATGATGGGGGCGATCAGACCTGCACTGTGAACCCGCAGGAGACATATTGTGCATTTCCCCCTACCAGCCTACCCAAGCCATCCAAGCTCCTTAAAGTAATGAAGCACGGTCTTGGGTCGCTGGCATACCTGTACCTACCTTATAATCATAGAGCATGACTAGCTCGGTCCCGTGGTAGCGGCCGTCCGGATCCTGCGTGTTTGTTGAGTTGTTCAAGCTGTTGTTGTTGTTGGATAACAACGTGTTGTTGATGCTGGTCGGTTGTTGCGGCAACACCGGCTGGCTCGTGTCTTGTTGGGTGGCTGGAGAATAGAATATTATTGCAAAATTGACATTGGTACATATCATAATATGCTTTTGTAATGATATCATATTATTTGCCTTGGTAACTTTGGAGATAGAGCTGTGTAAACATAACTGTAATTTTGAAGAGCGTGCAATGGAGCTGCACAATTTTTCCGTATATCCATTGCGTTATAGAACGAGCAGAGACAGAGCGAATAGACGTCGATTGCGTGTTGGAATAAAAGATTTCTACAAAACGACGCTTCGACTTTTTTTCGAGTGTTATCTTTTTTATTTTTTTACGCTTAATAGTAATAATAGGCTTGCGCTTGACCACAACTCACCTGATGTTAAGTGATATTGCAGTCTAAGATGAAGCGCGCTTGCCTAGAAGAAACCGGTTCACTCTCGCCTTGAAATATTTATTGAAGACAGTAAGGTTGTAGTTCAGTGGGAACAGGGATTCCCGCAAGGAGTTCCACAGTTTGGCCGTCTTTACTATAAACGTGGAAGCGAATCGCTTAGTACGCATTTTCGGCATTTCCACTGTATAACGGTGTCTCCTAGCAGTCGATTAGATGTTTTGTGAAGTTGCAGCGTTCTTGCCTAATAAAACACTAGCCTTGAAAACAATTTAGCTGGTTGTACTGTAGAGTACTGTACTTTTAACTTACATTAGAGATGACTAGAGCAAGCAAAGGTGTCTATATTCTAAGTGTAACACTTACGTTGGACAACAGCTGGGTAGACGAAGCCAGACGGTATAAAGCCTTCTTGCCCGTCACTCCTCACAATCCAATACCAGTCTGGATCTTCTCTATTTAGGACTGAAAATTGCAAAAAAAAACATTTAAATTAATTGATTAACTTATTACATACAGTGTAAACTCTATATAACGACACTGAAGGGACTGTGGAATTTGTGGCGTTATAGAGAGTAATCGTTAAATGAAGAGAAAGGATCATTATATGGAATACAAGCTAAGCCAATTGATTTCGACGCTTTAGAGTTTGTCGTTAAATCGAGTGACGTCACATGGAGTTTACACTGTATTTTGCCTAAGTACGGAACCCGATTCGCAATTGTCCAATTATTACTATTCACCTCAACTTAATTGACTTTTGTCAACATAGTGACGAGACTAAACCATTGCTGTTATAACCTATTGACTCGGGCGTTACTTTGTGGAAATCCATTGTAAATAGAAGACAAAATTAAATATTTAGTGTACTTCCGCTGTGATCTGAAAACCAAATTAAGATAAGCAAAGGAAAAAAAATATAATTTTTCCTTTGCTTATCTTAATTTGGTTTCAGATCACATACACTAAATATTTAATTTTGTCTTCCATTGCAGTTATGAGTTAACTCATTGATTCAGGTTCTTGTGGTTAACTCCATCTTTAGTCACTTAAACGAACCTGTAACAAATTCGCCACGTTCCACATCCACATCGTTTTCATCGCGAGCTGTGAACGTATAGAGCACCACGTATCTGCCAGACGGGTCCTTGCTGAAGGGACATGCTTCCCCTTCACTGCCTAGAGAGGATGTGCCGTCGTTAGTGACACCGTCTGACACTGATAACCTGGAAATAAAGGTGAGAGTGAGGATAAGTATTTTTTTTTAATAGGACACATTTCACACACGGCTGTTTAACCCTATACTGAACCATTTCTAGTTCGTATTACAGTTGCTAACACAACTGATATACTGAGGATAAGTTTTTTTTTTTTTTTTTTATAGGACACTTTCACACACGGCTGGTTAACCCTACACTGAACCATTTCTAGTTCGTATTATAGTTGCTAACACAACTGATATACTACATATACGTACATACATATTTTATATAGATACATATTTAACACACAGACCCACAGCCAACAAATTTAGTTAAGCACAAAGATGTTGGCCGGGCCGGGACTCGAACCCGGAACCTTTTGAGTGGCAGTCCGGCATGGTAACCTTTACGCCAACGAGGTCGTCAAAATGCAAGGATATTGAGCAGGTTTTTTTTTATACGAATATGTAAAAAATTATAATAATAACATGTCATAGATAATAACGTACGTCCAATATCTTATATATAAAATTTCCGTGTCACAGTGTTTGTTACCATACTCCTCCGAAACGGCTTGACCGTTTTTTTCCAAATTTTATATGCGTATTCAGAAGGTCTGAGATTCGGCTACTGTATATTTAGATTTTATTTTTTTAATAAGGTAAAAAAACGTTTGCCGGGTCAGCTAGTAAGATTATATATTTTATAAAGTATTAGGTAGGTTTAGTATTAGCAGGGATCAGGATTCAGGAGCAAAGCTAGCCAGTGCCTCTTGCACTTCTTGTAACATAGCCTTATGTCATACATGTGTTGCAGGATAATAAATAAACTATCAACTAAACTACTAGAGAGGATTGCTGATTCCCATACAAAGTTTGCCATAAATACAAATGAAACCTAGATGGCGAGCAAATCGAGCGTGCAGCCTAGCTTCCGCCTAATTCCGCAATACACTGCAGCATAGTGATATGATGATAGTAGATTGCGTGACCCGAGTGAAGTCGTTTCAAGAAAACACTAATAGATGGCGCTACGTGTATCGAATGATACATATAGTACGATTTTCAACAAGAGATTGAGCGTCTCTTATATTTATTAGTTTATGGTATTAAGTAAATGTAGAAAACCCCCGACAACATTTTGTAGGCATATCCATATTATTTTTTTTCCTCTGAATAGGTCAGCGCTTGACCACAATTCTTGGTAAGTGATATTGAGGTTGAAGGCTACGGTGGATCGCGCTTACCTAGAAGATTCCTTCTTCTAGGTAAGCGCGATCCGGTTCACTCTCGCTTGAAAATCGCTAGATTGTAGCCATTGTGGAACAGGGAATTCGACAAGGAATTCCAAAGTTTGGCGGTTCGGACAACAAAGGTGGAGGCAAAACGCTTTGTGCGTGTCTTGGGCACCTCAACCGTAAACCGATGCCGCCTTGGCGTTTCCCTGCTCGACCGATAGTGGAAGGGGCGGGGAGAATTATATCATGTAATTCAGTCGCACACTCGCCGAAATGCAACCGAAATAATGAGGGAGTCGTGAAAAAATACGTCATCTCCCATTATGTGGCAGCGACCATCTAGGTCAGTCTAATTTGTATCAAACATAGTTAAGAAAAACTTCTGACATCATTCTGTGTTTGGGACTATCTTGGATTTTAGATGAATCATAATGTCTTTATATGTTGTATATCTTGTTTAACTGAGGCCTGAGGCAGTTTTGAAAAATATGCCCTCTGCCATTTTTTGGCAGCGGCCATCTAGGAATGAATTTCACTATAGCTAAGAATATTCTCAACTTACACACCTGATAACTAAGTTAAAATAACTCACTTAAAACCAGCATCTTTTAGGCACAAATGAAGTTGATAAATGTTGTTTGTATTTTTGTATTATTCATAATAAATCATTTTTCTTTCTTTTGGAACTACGAAACCAGATACATAGACAAGCCAAACTGTAACAGCATGTCTTTTTTGCGATTTGCGTAAAATATGAATGTTACTGTATTAAAACTTTCGTAAGGCATATTTGAATAACGTTTGTATAACCGGCTATCACTTACGTTTATTTTGTCGGTATTAGCCCAACATGTTTCAGCACAATCAGTGTGCCATTCTCAAGGGCAGGAACACAGCCAACGTACGCCCGCGATGACGGCTGCGCCTGAACTATATCGGGCTAATGCCGACAAAATAAACGTAAGTGATAGCCAGTTATACAAACATTAATATAAATGTTACTCACTGAGAAACATCCCTATGCGCCAATTCAGCGGGTGACCGGCTCCGTGGTAGTTTTTTCTTCAAGTCATGATGCTCGCACGGCGCACAGTACGAGTGTGGTATGAACCCCTCCCGGCGTGAGTCTGCCAGTATCACATACACCCAGTCGTTCTCTCTATAGAGCACATTCACTATCTGACCGCGTTTCACCTGGAAACATATTTATATCATTAGTTTTATTTACTGGGGAATTTGTAACACAAACATTATATGTACATATAAATGCACTCATTAATAGTAAAAAAATAATTCAATCCTTAATATTTAGAATTGGTGCCTGGAAGATATTTTTATTTGTTCTGTTATTTCTATCTGCAATCAGTTATAATTACTATAAACAGATTCAGTCTGAGTGAGTGTCGTTGTAAAGTGTGCACCCATCAGGTACACATCTCCTTATTCATGCCAAAAGTGCTCATAGATTACTCAGTGGCTACCAATTGTCTCTTAAGTCTTTTTTGAAATGTTGGCATTTGCAGTTTAAGATCAAGTGGATTTGGATGTATAGCTAGGCGAGACTTGTATGTGTCCATATGTATCCTGATTTCTTGGCTGACTGTTGCTACTTCCAAGTGGTTCGTGTATTTCTACATTTGTGGTATACTGACACCACACTGATAGTCCTTAGAAAGATATAGCTTTTTATTGATAAGGTTGCTAGTTAAAGCACTAGCTTTAAGTTCTTGAAGTGTTTTCTGTAATTTATTTATGGTCAGTATTTTAATATGCAACTGTATAGGGTGCTGTTAGTTAGAAGACCTGCACTGCATCACAACTTTGATGAATTCAAAAGATGCTGATGATGGTTTTACATACAAATAGTTAAAAGTTTTAGTTTGTTATGCAATTAACATGCTTTGATGTCACATTTATGACATATTAGAAAAAAAACACAATATATAAAGCTAAAGCTATCTTTTAAATGTCCTACAAAATACATAAATATAGTTCTGTGAATAGTGATGATTTGTCACTGTGAAATCACATGAGCAATCAGATTAAGTTACTGAGGAGATATGAATGCAACACAATTTTATATTTTCACAAACTTATTTAGTAAATTGATTACTTATCAACCCACCTCTAACTCATCATCAACACATGGAGCAAAGTCATGTAGCACCACCATCTTGGAATCTGGACTGAGTCCATGTTCCTTCTCTATTCCAACTCGCACTAATGTCTCTATGCTGGCTGAGCCAGTAATCCTTCCCATGCCAGGGCTAAGCCCCGAGCCTGGACGAGATAGCTCTTTATCTGAGTCACCACTGTTTGCTGAAAAATGAATATATAATAATAAGACATATTTCACACAAGGCTAGTTATTTGGCTGTGCCGGGAATTGAACAAGGAGTTTTAACAGAAAACATTGGAATTGAACAGGGGTTGGTAGTTTGGCATGGTAATTGTTATGCCAACAAGATTGTCTTAGTTATATTGAGCACGTGCAAACCTCACCTAACTGCTGCATATCTTAACACTAGAGTACACGCGCGGGCTACATATGTAGCCCAGGGTATTGTTTTGGTTCATAACTGCGTGAAATCGCGTGCTTCAACTTTGAGTCTCTAGCTAAGCTCCAATTGGTTGTTGCTTGACGCATTCAGTGTGGCGTGAGTGATCTACGCTGGTGCACGTGTGAGAAATAACGATTTAAAGTTGTTGGGCTACGTATGTAGCCCATGCGTGCACTGGCGTAACTTCTTAGGAGCGGAATATTTTTTAATTTGATGTGAGTATTTATCTATTTTTACTCATTTTTGTATTGTATATTATGTTTATAGCCTGTAAACTTACTGTTTGTTGATATTTTTCGATATTATTTGATAGGTTCGGGAAATGGATGAAAATGTGTTGAGATGGCTAGAAGAGGAGTTAGATCAGGATGATTTGATTGAAAGTGAACAGGAAGAGGATTTGAGAGAAGAAGAAAATATAGTTCATTCTCCACACTCCACTGATACCGAGCAAAGATCAGATTGACGAAAATAGTGAGAATGCTGAACGAAACAATAATGAAAATAGTGAGAATGCTGAACGAAACAATAATGAAAATAGTGAGAATGCTGAACAAAACAAACAAAGTGTGGAGTGGATGTTGTGGATAGGATGTGTCGTCAATATGACGTTTCTAGAAATAGTAGGCGTTAGCCACTCACATAATTTTTTAATTATTTGAATATTGCCGGTATAAACGGCCTAGTTATTCACCGTTGAATATAAAGAGAATATTAAGACAAATGGAATAATTATCCGACGCATTTTTCTTCAGTGTTTGGGGTTTGAGCTTGGAAACCATTAATTTCAGAACGTTTTCATCAGAATAATGTTCCAAGAAGCACCAAAACAAAAGCAAAATTATTGCTTAATGAGTCAGAAGTTCCTCAACAAGAAAATGTACCGATTCGTGGGGGGATGCACGCTGTGCGTTTTGTAGCAGAATGCGCAATCGCAGCACAAGGAAAACTTACTCAAATTGCTACAATTGTATATGTAATGATCACAAATTTTTAATTTGTCCTTTGTGTAATGAAAATTAATAAAAAAGTTTTTAAAAATAATGTAAAAATTAAACCAAAAGTTGATTGATCTGAAATTAGTAAAAAATATGTGATTTTTTGAGAAGTCTGAAATTTTGTTAATATTTTAAGTTTAAGAAAGAGAAGGTATTTTTTTTTAGTTAAGTTTACTTAATAAATGTCATTTATAATAATAAATGTGTTTTGTTTAAAAATAAAACTATTATTTTTCAGTATATTTGAATTTGAAATGGGCTACAAGTGAAGCCCACGCGAGCACTCATGAACGTTTTAGGGGCGCGTGTACCCTAGTGTTAAATATAGAATGCAAGGTGTGGTCAAAGTTAATATAATCAAAAGTACAAGCAATGCCCTGCATTGTTGTAGGCATGATAGTATGTAGTATGTGCTGTGATGTTAAATGAATATTTCAGGCACGCTTATGTACCTATTTGATTGGCAGACAAACTTCTTCTTATACTCATTTAATTTTGTAACATTTTTTTTAGAAATGAATATGACAAGCCCTTTGGCTTGTCATATTACTAAGAATGGATCCATTTTCCTTGCGTAAGACAATGACTACTTAAATGATGGAATTTATCCACAAATATAAATACATTACGAATGATAAACTATTTAAATTAAATGTAAAACGGCTTTCAAACTAGAGAGATCAAGTCAAACGAGTAACTGTAATGGGGTGGTTAGAACAGCAGTTTCTCGTGAAAATTACATTTTCACCTCGTGTATGATTTTCCCACGGTCAAGAGGAACTAATACATGCTGCAAGGCAGGTAAAACAAGCTATAATTACTTGTTTGGTAATATTTATCACTATATAGAAAGTTTGAGGTCATTGACTTGAGAAGTTCGGAAGATGATACTCACATTTCTTCTTTTTCCCCCTTCTTATTCTAACTGGACATAGGAATGCCATATTGTTTGGATTAAACTTAATACATCACTTCTTAAATATTATGCCCATTTAGCACAAACTCAGTATTCTTTGACGAAATTGAAACGAAAACTTTTCTGGATCAACTCGAGTCTCAACATGTCAAAAAGTTCACAAAACAGCTTTTGACGTTTCGTTTCTGCAAAGTTACATTTTGACGGCCACGCTTAGGTTAGGACAACTCGTAAATATAAAACAAAACGCATTCTATCAAACTTTTTTCTGATTATGTGTTCAATCCACCGGTTCAAACCATTGAAAGTTGGAGAAAGTTAGGTGCAATAATAAGAACTATATTTCACATCGAATTTGGCGGAAGTATAGTACTGAATTCATATACTTAGATATGATTAGGTTATCAGGTTTACAAATAATAATCACAAATAGTTTGGCACAATTTTATTCTTGGTCCTTGTTTTAACATTTTCCGAAGCATTATTAACAAGGGATAAACATTTCTTACTTAAAATTAAATGAATAATTTAACCAAACTTAATACATTTGCATATTTAACCTTATTAGATTACCTATAAATCCTAGTAAAAAAATTACATGTACTCTTACCATCATCCTACGTTTTAATTAAAGAAATAACTAATATACATACCCTCCGAACAATCCGATATTAACAATACACATTTCAAAGCTCTTTTCTTTTATGCTTATTTTAAATTACATATAAATTAGCTGTTAAGAAAGCAATTAAAGATTATTTTACTTAAATTTCTGATACATTGTACTATTAATAAGTAAGTTGGTAGTATACTTAAGTTACAGACCTATGTGTCTTAGGTTTGGATCACTTAAATACCTTATTTTTTGCAACAGTTTTCGTAATTATATCATCATAATAAATGCCTATTTATTTTTAATTATTCGTTTATTTACAAATGTTGGGTGTCGGTCAAAGAATGCCACTGTTCGTGTCTATGATCAGGGAATTTTATACAATCCATCCAGTGTTTCAATCTCCGGCCTTTACTAGTTGCGCCTAGAACTAAACTTCCAAGAAAATCATTAGGTTTGCCATAGTCTTTGTCCCAAAACGTCAAAGTTAAATTTTGTCGGGAAAGTTCGGTGGGCCGTGTCTCGAAAATGAATTCTTCATTCCATACTGGGTTCAAGTTTCGCCATTTTATTGAGGTTTTGTGCTTTTTGTGATACGGGTCGGGGTCCAAATGCCTGGAATAGAGCGATCACATACTTTATTAATATTTTGAAAATAAATGTTTGCTTATTCAACTAGTTCCTTCGTAAGTTAAAGTATGTACATATATTTGTCTCCTCCTCGATTAGTATTCTTCATTACCGAGGGACGTGGCTCTCTCTCAGAATTTGCAGGTTCAGATATTTACTCCATCATTATTACTCCATCATGCTCATATTAGAGCATAAAGGAGCAAATTATAGATTTAAAAGGTCTGGTGTGATTTGAAGGAAACTGTCTACATCTAATATCTGAACCAGCATAAAATCAGCAGCATATTTGCATCGTGGCAGGGTATTTTTTTAATACTCGCTTGGCTAGCAATCAACCTCAAGTTGAAAAATCTGTCGCCAAGCACCTAACAGTGTGTTCTAGTAGCTTCCTTAAGAGCCAGTTATTAGACTAGCCATGCTCTACCATAATATGCTAAAGTATCGCTCTCTTGTGTGGTTACGCGCCCTGTTGGTCAAATACCTAGCTTAAGGATAAAAAAATGAAACTCACAATTTCACGAAAGGATCTGAATATCCATTGCTATCCTGTGGTGGTAACTCAGCAGCCCTACACACTGTGACCACCAACGCCCGTTTCTTCGTGTTGTAACAGAGAGCCAGCAACACTCTCGGGCCTGTGGGCTCACAGCCAGAAGACCCGGAGAGTGCCAGACGAAGTTGTGACGGTGCTTTGGCACATTCTCGTAAAGATACCGTTGCTGATCCCATTTCATCGCACCCGTACCTGTAATTAGTTAAAGAAGATTTCTCATTTTACACTTAGTTTTTGATGTGAAACATCTATAGCCGCACGTTGAACCGATTTCTGGCGTGGCGACGCATGCCGTCGCTACGCTATAAGATGGTATTAAGTATTTATACAGTCTATATGCAGTAAGTAGTGTGTACGGCGTGGCGACGCGTGCGCCATGCGCAATCAACTGGGAAGAAATAAGTAGTTACGATTCGGAATAAATTCGTAATTTTTTGTATTTCATGAAAATAAACGTTTGAACAATAAATAGTCATCGTTATATGAAAAAAAAAACCTAATATTTTATTTTATCATTATAACATATTTAATTCCTATTACAATATGTTCTTTTCTGCATATTACTTTTACAAAATAATGTCGATGTTTCACATCTGCCAGGACGGCTCAGATTTTTTAGTAAAGTGTGAATAAAAATAGTAACTCACTTGTCGTCATCAAAAAGAACAATGTCCAATGACTTAGTAGCCAAATCGGATTCGGTGATACCAAAAAAATGCAGAGTTTCGTTGAACTCTGGATTTTTCGTTTTGTGCACTGTCTTTGTTCTCAGTCTGTTTGAATAGGTTCCCTCTGAAAATATGACAAAATAATATATCATATTAGCTGGACTAAAATTAAACTGGACGTACATATCCTAAATAAGATAGAGTCAGGAAATATTTGGGTCTGAATAATTTATTAAGGCTACGTGTCCCAAATAAGATATAGTTAAGAAATATTTTAACTATTTAGGTAAAAATAATGGGGATCTGAAAAATTTACTATGGTTTGTAGGTCGTAAGTAAATATAAATAAATAAATAAAATAAAATAGCCTTTATTTCTACTACTTCAATACTTCTCATACAACAATCGATACTTACTTAACTATTGAATTTTCTGAGTAATTAAGTACATTATACTATAATATAATACTAGGTAATACTCAAGTGAGTATAAATAAATAAGTAAAGTAAATATTAATACGAGTAATTAATTACCTCTTGGCAAAACTTCTAATCTACAAAACGGGTCTGACAATCCAGTCATGTCCATGCCAATCAGACCTCTTGCCCTTAGCACGGTCACCGCTAGCGACGACGTTGCATTTTCATACGCCAGCCTTATTTCTAAGGTCCCAAATCCTGAATCAGGAATTGCTGGAGCTCTCTCCACTTGCGTGAATGATTTCAAGTCTTTCCTGCTCCGAAGACTGTAGGCGCTACCTTTGCTGCCAGTTCGTTTTAAAGCGCCCAATGGACGTTGAGTGAGGCTATCAGTTCTATGTAGACTAAGCCCGCTAACGCCATGGGAGAGGATCTCGGTTTCGCTCCATTCGTAATGGGTTTCCTGTAAAGATTAAGAAGTTTTAATTAGGAAAGAGCTGGTCGTTATTTTAATTTTGGGGTGTTATGAGTTAATTTAAAAGTGTCAATAAAAACTGTTTAATGCCCTTAACTTCTGTTCTTCTTATAACGATTTAAGTATTATTCTAAAATTAAAATTTTGACATAAGTTTTTGTAAATTATTCCAAATTGTAAAACATTTAAATTGTAATATCGTGTCACTCGTAGGATTTAGTATACACTAGTTGTGTTCTTTGTAGGATTATTATTTAAATAAAATTATTTGAAATTAAAAATTAAAAAATGTCCTTAACTCGGGTATATAAAAGGTGATCCATCAATATTTTCGCCATTTTGTTATAACTGTTGCGATCAGATGTTAAAGTTCATAAAATACACTTATCTAGGCGGTTCCGTGAGTTGGAAGTGCAGCAATAGTTGAGCAATGTTAGAGAACAATTGGAAACTCTCGACACCAGAGCTTGGTAACTTAGCTATAAGAAAATATTATTATTGTTTTCTCTTAACAACAGCCTTTAAGGGTATTGCTCTGACCTTAATTAATGGCCAATATCAATTTATGGGCAAGATTAATCAATTGTAATAGATGTTTGTCGAAGCCAAGGTAAATAATTCGTATCTACTATTACGAAAATATATCTGCTATTAAGTAAATATTATACGAGGCGACACCTTTAGAATTGTAAAATGGTTTGTAGTCATATTAATTAACTTCACAATATTTTATTTTTCTACGAGTCATGTAAAACAATTCAGGTTAATATGCGAACAACAACCCCTAAAGCAAAATCATGAGTCTGAACCACTAAACATTTTGCCCATGAAACAATTAGAAGGAAATCACCCTACAGCTTCCCTGAGCAGGAGTTGGGGTGGATAGCTACGGTATCCACATTTTCAGCTTTCTTTAAACTTTTCGTGTAGTAAATTTTACGAGCTTCATAAAACCTTATATGGTGCTTAAAATAAATGCGTTCAGGTAAAAGAAACTTTCACCTGTTTGACTTACAGTTATGTCGAACACAACTAGGATTTATTACATAATTATTAAAAAAAAGTATTTTTGTCAAAAACACTAAAATGTATATTTTATAAAGCACTAAGAAAATGAGACCCATTTACATTTTCATTTTTTACTACCAACCCCTATTTTTTATGGCAATATTAGTAATTTAATCATTTTTCATCCCGCTCGATAACTGATCAATTATAGTGTTTTTAACTATACTTAAGGCAAAATAACGTTGGCCGGGTAGTAATACATAAAAATGTAAATTGTACACACTACAGTAGGTAAAATGGATGAATGACTAATTTTTTCGGACAGGACGCGTGGTCACCTTCCAGATAATAGATGACGCACTTCTGACGCATCTCGCGTGACTATCATTGTTACATTGATAGGGATACTTGGATATAATTAGTACAATGGTCAGTTTTCTGGAATCGAATATATTTATATAGCACATCGTTAATAGCTGGACTATGTTTTTAGGGTTCTATGCCTAAAAGGTAAAAACGAGACTCTATTACTAAGCCTCCGTTGTCTGTCTGTCTCCAGGCTGTATCTTGTGAAAGTTTTAGCTTTCTAGCTATAACGGTTTCTGAGATACAGCCTGGAGACAGACAGACAGACAGCGGAGGCTTAGTAATAGGGCCCTGTTTTTACCTTTTAGGCACAGAACCCTAAAAAACGTACGAGTCATAAAAAACTGACATAAAACGTAAACACGCAAACTCCGACATAAAATAGTTAGATAGTTTTGTGTTGCAATAATTTTTATAAAAATTATTGCAACACAAATGAAGAGTAATACAAAAACAGAGAAAAAAAATGCTACAAATGACTAACACAATAAAATGGAAAAAAAAACGTTAGTAACTGAAAAATAAGCTTTAACGCTTGGTAAAAAGATACCAAATATTCACAAAGACTCCGCAAAACCGTAATTACCCTTACAAAGGCAAACAAAATCCTTCACCCAGCGTCGTATTACTTATATTATAATATTACATTAAACCAACATGTTTTCAGGAGAACTGGTAATTTAAGACACAAGTAGGGCGACCCCTGCGGGGCTGACTCGACAATCATCTCGACCCAGTGTTGCCAGATGAACAAGAATTTGCGTACGCTTACAAGATTTTACGAATTTCTATTCGACGGAGTAAAAAAAAGTTTTTGGCTTCATCATTTTCATCATCATCAGCCCGTCAGCGTTCACTGCTGGACATAGGCCTCTCCCAAGGCTCGCCACTTGACCCTATCCCGGTATTAATGGTAATACAATTTATTCTTATAATAATGCCTATAAAACGGCGGGCTATAAGCTAAGAGTAAGAATTCAGATTCTGTTTATTGTCAAAAATGTAATATCTTACAGTTCAACCAAACGTATCATTTAGACTAGTAAAAAATCCAATAGAAAAATAAATTAGAATACTAACGGTATTATAATAAAAAAATGCCTATAGTACGAGTAGGCTAAGTCATACTACGTCCATGTTTAGTCGTTTACTTCTATCCACCTAACGGTTGCCTGGAAGAGATCGCTTTTAAGCTAAGGGCTACCATTTAAATGTTATTGTAAATTTTTTTACATCAATAAATATATATTTGACTAGCTGACCCGGCAAACGTTGTTTTGCCTTAAAAATATATAGTAGAAGATTCTCAGACCTACTGAATACGCATATGAAATTTGGTAAAAATCGGTCAAGCCGTTTCGGAGGAGTACGGTAACTAACATTGTGTCATGGAAATTTTATAATTCTTTATTGGACACATAAATAAAAAAGGCACAGTAAAAGACAATTAACTTAAAATTAGTGTACCACAATTGGCGGCCTTATCGCTTAAAGCGATCTCTTCCAGGCAACCTTTGGATGGAAAGGAATTTATAAACGACTAAAGAAGGACGTAGTGTACAATAAAGAATAATAAAAAACATACATATAATATTAATAATCATATCTTAATCTCGTGTCACAATGTTTGTTCTCAATGGACTCCTAAACCACTTAACCGATTATAATAAAATTCGCACACCATGTGCAGTTCGATCCAATTTGAGAGATAGGATAGTTTAAATCTCAAATTATAGTCGCAATTTTAATTTATTGCTAATATAATTTGTTATAATTAACTGTAAGTAACCTATCTATATAATAATTGAATTATCAATGAAGTAATTCGTAAAAATGAAGTATCTTTTTGTACGTGTAACTCCTAACCAAAAAGAAACCTGGCAATAACTAACCTTAGGCCTATATTACTTAAAGTAGGCGACCATACGTTTTTATCAAATCGCTAGTGCCTTGAAAATTCGCAAAACGGACACAACCGTCAACGACGTCTGCCCTTACGCGTCTGCCCGCGTTCGGGTCGCGCACTTAGTGATGAGCCACTTCTTCCCCACCGCACCTACCCCGCTCCCGCCATATTGCTATGACTCTGCATTTTAAATCTGTGATATCTTCGAAAATATTTATTTAATTTACATGCTGTAAAAAACCATATTGATCTTTATTAAATGAACAATGTATTTAAGATGCTTAATTGGATAAGGATTAATACTGTATTGCTTAAAATCGCTTCGTAAATAAGCCATTATTTCTCGTACAAAGTAAAGGATAAAAAATGGTTATTGTGGGTTATTCCTAAGAGATAAACATATACCATCACGGATTTTTTTGTAGACCTTTTTAAGTTGTACAATACTGTAGTAAATTGCTTTGATCTATCTTGTAGGATTCAGCCAGCGTTTGCAATGTAAGCGCAAAAAATTTGTTTTTTTACGACCTCACATTAAAAACCTCAAAAATTGTAGCCTATGTGTTATTCTGATGTATAAGCTATAGCCTATGTGTTATTCTGATGTATAAGCTATATTGTGGTAAAGTTTCATTCAAATCCATTCAGTTGTTTTTACGTGAAAGAGTAACAAACATACATCCATACATCCATACATCCATACTTACAAACTTTCGCCTTTATAATATTAGTAGGATTTTGAATTTGAAGCGATAAGGCCGCCAATTGTGATACTTTATTCACAGGAAAACATATTTATACAACAGGCACATTATAATTAAATAAATTACAGAAAAAATATTAAAATAATATTTACAACGTTTTATGAAAAGTCTATAATAAAGAAAACCTTGTTATTAAATACTGTCCGTGTTTAAAATGCTTTACATGTACAAAATTTTTGACCAAAAATACGTGAAAATACGGACCCTGTACGAGAAAATCTGACCTGGCAACTGGCAACCCCGTCGGCCTGATTTTGACGTCGTAGCCCTCAGCTCTGTTGGATACGTCGCATAAAAAACATGCGACACGCTGATATAACTGTTGGAAATTGATACTTACATTTATTAACGGCAGTTAATAAGTAACTTAGGTATTTTTTTTTTACCCTCTCCTTTAGAAATCCTCCTTTTGTGTACGATTTTTTTTTTCTGTAATGGAATCTTGAATTTTTGGCGCGGTATAAAAAAATAACTATAATATGATAAAACTATAATTTTGCGTATTCTACTCGTATGCTTACATAAATTAGTTTTTTAATACTATTAAGAATTAAGCTAATTTTAAATACTACTATTAAAGAATTACTTAGTAAAAAATATAACAAAGTAAACATACATTGTTATATTTTTTATTAAGTAATTAAATTTTGTAAAATGTAATAATTAATTAAGCTACTTACATGGTTATATCATATTCTTACATATGCCTACCGGCTCATCAAGTTAATTAACACATAAGATTATTATTTTAGTCCATTTACGTTTTAAGCTTGTCTGTTTTATTAAGGAGAGCTTGTACAGACAGATTAAAACGCGAGTTAAACACAATAGGTAAAATTATTTCATTTTATAATTAATGAGATTGGCCCGAGATAGATAACTTTAGTGCCAACTGGGGGAGGCCTACGCTAATGAGACGATATCAACATTCCAACATTTTATATAATTTAATAATCGCATTGACATTGACTTTGACACATTATAATAATACTTTTGACATCATTATAATTGACATTATAAGTTGATATTAATATAATATTAATTTTAGTATGATAATGGGCATGTTAAAAAAGTTATCATAATAATAATTATAATTAATGTAATGCAGATGAATAAAGGCTTTTTTTACTCTTATTTTACTAATTAATAATGTTCTTCTTCGTATGAGCTAAGTGGCCAAGCTCTGACGAGTTTTGAAGCCACCCGAAAGCCTCTGCTTTGACTTAATGACTGCTTGTACTAAGACTAACAGCCGGGACCTACGATTTAAGGTGTTATCCGACCCACGGTAGTGCCCAGATGAGAATGTCACTTTAAAAACTACAGTCTTGTAGAGGGTCACCCATCCAAACACCGTCCGCAACGACCGTTGCTTAGCTTCGATGATCGCGTCAGATTAACTTAGTTAGCCGAGCTACAGGCGCTAAAATTAATAATTAATGAATACGAGTCATACGTAGGTATGTTTACAAACCATGTTTTATGAGTTCCGTACGTATTATTACTAAGACTTCGCAGCCGATCTGTCCAAGAGAGAATCACGTTGGTATAACCTTAGGTTACGGTACGGTAAAAACCAGTAAAACCTAATACTTAATCATTTAATTTAAGTATATAAGTGGGTATCTACTTCATTAATCCCCCAGTACTAGAATAAAGAATGGACGGAGAAACTTTAAAAATAAAAACAGAAAACTTGCGTCCGGGTCATTAATTAGCCTCTCTTTGTTTGAGTTTGCCTCGGGGAGAGATATTACGCCAGTTTTATTTAGACCTTTTTGTAAGGCTGGTTAAGTATGTATAAGCTCTTAAGCACAGTCCATCCGTCCGTCCGTCCTGCATCTAACTTCTATACAATCCTACTAACCTATACCATAGACAAAATATATTAAAGTTAAATAAAATATTAAATTAATTACTTTATATATTTTGTCTATGCTAATTATAAATGTTAAAGTGTGTATGTGCTCGTATGTTTCTTACTGCTTCACGTTGAAATGGCTTAAAAGATTTTGATGTTATTTGGCATGGGGATAGTTTTAGTTTCTGGATTAAGATATAAGCACATTTTTTATCCCGGATTAGCGCGGGTGTCACTACGGGGCTAGCTATGGTCATAAATATATCAAATTTGGTAAATTTTTGTAATGGTATGTAAATATTTATATTATTTTTGGTATCGTAAAACAATAATTATACTTAGATTTACACTCACATATGAAGTAGAAGTGAAAAAAAAACTCAACCCCATCATGGCTGGAAAAGGTTGCTAAAAAAAGAAAATATTTCTCTCATGGTTTTCATTTTATTAAGTGTCCAAATATTCGCCTGTAAAGTTGTATGCAGTTTGGTTAGTAAGCATTTTCTTTGCACGTAAGATGTATGTAGATGACTATAGATACTTGTAATTTTCCGTATTTATAAAGGGTTTAAACCCTTTATGAAAATAATCCTTTTACGAGAAAAAGTGTTGTCCAATCCATATTATTCTTGGTATAGTAAATATGCTTATTTACATAAGAAGTATGAGTAAAAAAATACCACCCCATCACACTGGAATAGGTCTTAAAAAAAGGAAAAGTTTCTCTCATAGTATTAATTTTTTTGAGTGTTCAAATATTTGCCTCTGGGTAATTTTCATTTTTCATATGGAAAACCTTTTTATTAATCCTTTGAATAGCGAATGTGTTTTCGATACTTTTTAGTTTATTTTAGGTATGGCAGTAATTTTACCGTTTAATTTTACTGTTTCTCCTCCCCTGCATACAAAATAGGTGGCTATCAGTGCACAGTCGCTACTAAGAAGGCTAATAGAGATAGGTTGAGCCATAAATAGACCGTCCCTGACCCCTGCCCCATTGGAAAATTCAATTGTCCGCCTAACACTACATTTTTTCATTATTTTTCAATCGTATAATTAATTCCAGCTGCTAAGTAGTAGTGATATTATTGTAAGTAGTTTCACCTTGAGCTATATATTTGAAATAAATAAATATTAGGACACATTTCACACACGGCTGGTTTACGCCAGACTAAACCATTTCTAGTTTGTATTATGGTTGATAACACAACTGATATACCTACTGCATATACATACAGAAGTACTTTATATCGGTACAAATTTAACACCCAGATCGACAGTCAACAAATTTAGTTCATCACAAATATATTGATCGTGCCGGTAATCGAACCCGGGTCCCACTGATTGGCAGTCCAGCATGGTGACTATTACGCCATGGAGGTCGTCAAAGTGAGCTAAATCGAGCTTTATAATTCAAGAGATAATGTAAAGTAATTCAAACACATAAAATCCTCATCCCTTTGAGAGGACTCATACACTAACGAGTCAACAATTTTATAAGAAAGAATATTCTAAGCATTCCTGGCTGTAAGTAGATATTTCGGTCAGCTCTTTTAATCTTGTTCGGAGATAATATAAAAGCCTTTAAAAACGTTTTAATAAGCAATGTATTTTAAATGTCAACTCTTCTTAGTCTGAGCTTAAAGGCTTTGAAATTAAAAAAAGTATGATATAGGCGGTCTGACCTTTTCGGCATTCGGCACAGTAAATATCTTAATATTGGCCAGAAATAAACAATGCTAATACCATTTCTCGGCCATAAAATCCCTGAAAATAAGATAAATTAATACTTATGAAAATTAGACTAACGCGTAGAAAAGGAGCAAAACTATAACAAATTTCAATCAATCAACAAATTAATATATTAGTTGTGATCAGCCCATGCTCCTCTGTTTTTTGCTGACCAATTTTTTCACTGACAGAACCTACTTCTGTTAGCGAAAAATATTTCTTGCTTACCATTTTATTATTTCACATCGTTTCTTATTGTTCAGCTCCAGGGGATTACCTTTGAACTCAAATTAAAACGCTCCTCCGGGAAATAACATAATATCTTCACATTCTAAACGTTGCTTTTGTAAATGTTACTTTATGTGTTTTGTGCTTATGTGTGGGCAGATTATTAACTGAGTATAAGGAAATAAAGGCTTTTGTGTTTTATATTTTACATAAAGCAAGCTGAGCCCCGCGGTGTTACGCGCGTTAATCCACAATAGAAGTTAATCCGGGATAAAAAGTAGCCTTGCTACTAATTGGCGCCCAACGTGGAGCTTAATAACCATTTAGACACTTCGTCATTAACCACTTAAACAGGACAATAATCCTCAATGCCTATCCTAAATGCGTTTATGTGTTAGTGTGTGAGTTTAGTGTATGTTTGTTACTTCTTCAAGTTCAAACGGCTGAACCGAATTCGATGTAATTTGTAGCTACATATTTAATGTTTTGTAAGCGCCAAGGTGCAAAAACAGTCTTCTTTCAACTGTTACCACTAGGATTATAACTACCCTAGAACCCGGTGACCTCCGTTAAGTACAGAGGCAGGTCACGGGGGGTTTTAGTGGGTACAAATCCCATATAACCTGGCTGCGCCCCATCGTAGCCAGGTATCTTGTTGAAGATTTCCCGCTCGTCAATAATAAAAAAAGGATTATAACTACCCTGGTGTTGTAATAATAAATTACTTTTATGGATAATAAATAATTTTCAAACTAACTGTAAGTACATATTATATTTACACAACCTGTGACCCACGCTGTTCCCTGCGTTAATACGGGTTAAAAGCTTATGTGTTAATCCAGGGTCTTAACTATATCCATAAAACAATTCATCAAAATTGGTTTAGTCGTATGCGCTTTAAGAACTAACAAACATACTATATAATATATACCTGCATATTATATTTACAAAAATAAAGCTTCTCAAAGTGAAGTTCACGTCACGAAGCTTTTAAAATATATAGTACTTGTCGTAAAAGTTTTTTACGAACTAGCAAACCCGGCGAACTCCGTTTCGCCACAAAGTTGAAATTTTCTCTGCATTTTGTTTGCTACATATACCTCACGGAGCCCGAGACCTTTCCAACGAATGCAAAACCGTGGAAATCGGTTTGTGCGTTCTGGAGTTATAGCGTCAGGAAGGAAAACCCAACTTATTTTTATATTATAGCACTAGCTGATATGGTTCTATCTTTTGTAGTTTAGGCAGCGTACGCAAAATAAGTAACTTTTTTTCCAAAATAAAATATAGTGTATGTTACTCTTGGATAATGTAGCTTTCGAATGGTGAAAGAATTTTTAAAATCGGTCCAGTAGTTTTTGAGCCTATTCATTACAACCAAACAAACAAAGTTTTCCTCTTTATAATATTAGTGTAGAAGTGTAGATAGACACAGTATATTAAGGTTTAATATACTTTGTCTATGGTTATAGATAGGCTCATATTTGACCGCAGCTTGGCTGCCAAAAAGCTTTTCTGTGGTCTAAGACGTAACACGCATTTATTGTGTATGATTTTTTAAACTGAAATTTTTACTTACATGTGGTGAGCCGATAGATTTCCTGCTATCAGTATTGCTAGGTTGCCTCGAGAAACTTGGAGGGTGAATGCTATGGGGTGAGCCGGGTTCCGAATCCGTCTTGCCTTCGTTGCTGCTGTTGCCTGCTTCTGGCTGGATAATGAAAGTTACGGTAGTATCTTTAATAGAGATATGGGAAAGATCTTGATTTTACAGTTTTATCGTTACACATCATAATTGGAATAAAAAACTTGGTCAATCAAGAATATTGACTTACTTCAACTTTAAATTTTTTTGACATGAATAATTTTTACATTATTTCTAATTATATTAAAAAATATTTTTTAAAACAATATAAATGTAATTACCCAAATTGCTGTAAATTTCAATGAAATTTATATCAATTTTGGTAAAATTGGTGTAAATTTTTGGTCTTTCTCACTTTCACCGTGAGAATATACGAGTATAATAAATACGATTGTGAGTAATATACGAGTGTAATATTTTTTTTTTCATTTTTATGCTTCTTTTTTGGCATTTGATCTGCGGGGGCGTAACTACACGAGTTAGCGATACTCTGGCCTAGGGTGGAGCATGCCTAGTTTAGAATATTATTATTATTTATTAGGACACATTTCGCACACGGCTGGTTAACCTCATACTGAAACATTTCTAGTTCGTATTATGGTTGCTAACACAACTGTTATACTACATAATATACATACATACATATTTTATATAGATACATATTTAACACCCAGACCAACAGCCAACAAATTTAGTTCAGCACAAAAATGTTGACTGTGCCGGGAATCGAACCCGGAACCTTCAGATTGGCAGTCCGGAATGGTAACCATTACGCCAACGAGGTTGTCGTCGTCGAATATTCAGTTATATGTTGTGTAACTCCATATCGACGGTTAAAAGGCAAACTGCGTTAAGCGACAAATATTTGAGTTTTGAGTTATATACATATTTGGAATCAGCGATTTTTTCTGCGTCATCTGAACCCAGTTTTGTTCAATTCTGAGCACTTTTTTGTCGCTTGAGACCATTGCAAAAATTGGCCTATTTTTGGCTTGCATGGTTTAAAGCGACATGGAATTTGATCATTTTCGACACAAATGTATTTCAGCTGTTTTAAATTGTTCTTAATTTCACAAACATTGGCACTTAAGCACACTGTTTGAAAACATGAAGTCGGGTAAGATAATTGACCTCGAATTAAAATAAACAGTGATGTCGCTTGAAACATTTTTCTTTTCATTCAAATGAAAGCATCGTGTCGCTTAAACTGTTTCATTCAGAGTATGCTTTAGGGCTATTTGGGACTTAAGCTGGTTTGCCGTGATGTGATATCGATGTCAAGAGTCATATGAGCCTGTTATGTAGTCATAATATTTTTCAATATTGGTCGTTTCAAACAAAACAATAAATACATTTTAGAACTTAAAACATTTTTCAACATGTCGAAAAACGGAGCCTTGGAGGATAATCATCTCGAAATCTACTTTGGCAGCGTAAATAGTGTCGGTTCATTCAAAGAAATTTTCTCGCGCACATGTACTAACCTCCAGCGTGTAGCGAGAAACGCCATCTGCACGGGCGCTTCAGTCAGCAGTAATACATCGATGGGGACGGTTGTGTGTACAAGTTTGCTTCGAAGTAAGTATTAAACACACCACACGGAAACAGTATGCTGCTATTCTACTCAAGAAAATATGCTGTGTATATTTTTTTTTATAAAAGCATAACAAGAAACGGATTTAGTTTTACATGGGGGGAAGCTGGAGGAAAAAGAGGTAGCAATGAAGTAGCCACAATTTTACAAAATATTGCTGATGTAGATTCACGTAGTACGATCAAATCCCTGATTTTATACTCAGATTGTCCGGGTCATGTCCGGGTCAAAACAAAAACAAAATTGTGCTCGCAGCTCTTCATAATGCACTCTTGCAAACAGTGCATTTAGAGACTATACAGATGAACTATTTGCTCCCAGGGCATACTGAAATGACGGTAGATAGCATGCATGCTACGATCAGAAATTAAATACGAAACAACATTATATGAGCATTTTTTTATTTAACGTGAGGAAATGCTTTTACGCATGCCCACCACACCCGGGGAGGTGGGTGGGGTGTGTCGGGCTCGATGCCAGAAGAGCATCACTGCCGACTAAAACCTCACGATGGCCTCCTCACCGGAAAGCGGTGTGAGGTTCCAGTCCCCGCATTAACCCACCACCCCGCCCAACTCAGCTAGCCTGCGAGACTCCTTCTCAGGGGATGACTCCCTTTGCAGTGCACCACTTGTGCACCGCAACCGCCTCGGGGACCGTGAGTGCAATGGACGCTGGACAATCCCGGTCCGACGTCTTAGGTACCCCGCAACCGCCGTCACCGGTGGTGACCCCGTCGAGGTCGCGGCAGGTAGGAAGAGCGGCGCATCGTAATACCGACACTTCTCTCCTGCCGCGGCCCCACACTTTCAGCTGTGGTTCCTCCATATCCACACCACAAGCCCGCCTCAGTTGCGAACCCCCCCCCCCCCCGGAACGAGGTTCCGCAACGTACTAGTGCCACTCCATCTAGGGGCCCCACGGGGGGATTATATGGGCGATTAGGATTATATGGCACAGTTTTTCAGCTGGCCAGTCCATCCATACCAAGTGGAGACGCTGACTCACTGTGATTTTAAAAATTATGAAGAAATGTCAGACAAGTATTACAAAGGAAATCTCATAGGAAAGATTAGCAAAATACGGGTAGCGTCATTTAAAAATCTCCGGGCATTATGACAATTAAAAACAGTATGAAGGATGACGCAAGAGCCGAGACAATCCCTATAGTTAGGCCGAAACCAATAAATGGAAAATATAAATCCATGTTGCTAATACTACCACTAAATACAACAAATTGAAAAAACTGTGTGACAATGGTGTGATTCCAAAAATATTCCAGTTGGAATACACCAATCTGCCTTACCGAATTGGAAAAGATAAACGAATATATAACGAAAATTTAAAACTCAAATATCATACCAGGTTAATTGAGGATATAGGATATTAAGATTAAAATAATTGTTTTTTTATATTAAGTGATTAATTAAAACATTATTTTAAAATTATAACACTCATAAATGCTGTTTTAATGCTATCAGTCGTTAATTCAATTCTATTACAGGTTTATTTTTCTTATCGATTGTCATTTGGAATGAGGTTTTATCTGACAAGCTTACAAACATTATTGCATTTTAGCGAACTTAAGTCAATTTGGCTAGTATGTCGATTGTCGCGTGAGTCACTTTTCCTTTGTTGTTTTTAACTCTTTGATACACTCTTGCCAATTTGACTCGTTCTATTTTTGTAATTTTGTAGAGATTAAAGCATTTTACTTCGATCTAAATATGAGGTCACCTGCACTTAAACATTTTTTGCTTTCAACTTATTTTAAATCCTGTGGCGGTTCAGTCAGTTATCCTTATTCCTAAATAATGCATTTGGGATTAAACGACACTTATTTTTCAAAATAATACTCGTTAGACCACGAAACTTTTGCATTAGTAGCGTTTGACTAAATAATAAATACGTTTTTCATCATTCTTTAATCCACCCAGAAATTTCTTGATTATGATTTTTTTTCCGAAATAAAAAACTTTGAATGGCTCTCCTGTAAAGTTCGAAAATTGTCGCTTAACGCAGTTTGCCTTTTAACCGTCGATATATGCACGTGCTAAGACTTTTATAAGAAAATCATGCCAAGCCCTCACCATCGGCATCGTAGGTAAGAAAACTTTTTAATTACTTTTTATCTTTCTTTCACAAAAAATGTGATCAAAGTACGTTTAACGTAAGTTGACGAAGTTGGCTATCTAGGTAGCTTATATCAACAATAAATGAAGTGCGAAACTTTCTCTTCGTAGCCTGAAACTAGCTACGCTGGAGGAATCATAAATAGAATTCTTTGCAATATATATCTACCATACAGGGTTATACGTAGGTAAATAATGTCTTGCACATTAGTTTTAATGTGCTCTAGTACGATTTGCTGTTAGATCCACTGATGCCAAGCGAGCGCGCTCCACCCTAGATCGCAACATCAGGTGAATTTCGAACAAGCGCTCGCCTATCCATCATAAAAAAAAATGCCACTGGCAATAAAAAGGACCTCTACTTTTAGTATCAACTGATACTTGAACGAGTCAGAGGTTAAATTTCTTACCTATTACTAATTTTGTAACTATGGACAATAGAACGGATCTCTCTAAATTTTTCAATTATATACTTTTTGAAACCGCATATTTGATCTCAAAATCTTTCAACCATTCTTTTTTCCATAATCACATTTCTGCCATTATTGTGAATGGTATTTTTTAATCATTTGAGACTGAGATTGGAGGTCATTCTTATAGTCAGGGCATCAATTGTGAATGGCTTTTCTTTCAGACTAGGGGTGCTGATTACGCTTTGTCCGGCGTCCATTGCACTCACGGTCCCCGAGGTGGTTGCGGTGCATACGTGGTGCACTGCAAGGGGAGTCATCCCCTGAGGAGGAGTCGTGCAGGCTAGCCGAGGTGGGCGGGGAGGTGGGTCAATGCGAGGAGCGGAACCTCACCCCGTCCTTTCCGGTGAGGAGGCCATCGTGGGGTTTTAGTCGGTAGTGATGCCTTTCAGGCATCGAGCCCGACATTTTGGGGATTGAGTCGCCCCCGTCCGTGGGAAAATACCCTTTATATGATTCCCCACACGTGGTCCTTGGGTGGTGTAAATCAGGCGACACTCACACTGGTGGTAGGCTTCGGCCGGGGCTAGTGACCACCCACCGGACTAAGTCGCGCCGCCAAGCGGCCTGGCCGTGTTCCGGCGCGTTGTCCGGTGACGCCGTTGGGGGAGTTGGGTCGGGATAGCTGCTTCGTTGATGCATTGAGCCGGTTTTAGACACATGAACGTAGGGACACTGGGTATCTAGTCACGGAGGGTAGCGGGATCCGAGGCACGGTTCTCCGCTGGCCGACCGCAGGTAGTAGGGGACCCAAGTAGTGAGCTAGCTACTCACGAAAGGCTGTCCCGCCAACTAGCGAAAAATCCCGGGGATGCGCCATCGTGCCGGTTAGCGACCGGATGAAAGGGCCCGATGGACATCCCTGGGGGGGCTCGGGCGTCCCCGCAGTCTCCGGACTAGCTCCCCACTGGTGTCTTTTACGTTTCATGTATCTTGGTAAGCATCGCGAAGCCTCGTCCCACTGCCATCTCCCCACCGAACTCACTCACGCAAAAATGAAAGTAAGGAAAAAGAACAGGGTACAACAGCGGACGCACTCCCTTTCGCTCAAAGTGCACCTCTCCAACATACGAGGTTTGCACTGTAATCTCGTTGCGGTCCATCACCACCTTGAGACCGACAAACCTGCTCTCTTATTCCTTACGGAGACGCAGATCAAATGTCCATCTGATACGGCGTACTTGCAATACCCCGGTTACACCCTAGAGCATAATTTCAAGGCTCGGGCAGGGGTTTGCCTGTACGTCCGGGATAACATTTGCTGTCAGCGTCTCCGTAACCTTAAAAATCGCAGTTTCTCTGTCCTGTGGGCGCTTGTAGACACAGGCTTAGAGAAAATTCTCTATGCCTGTGTCTATCGTTCGCACAGCGGTGACCAGGAGACAACCAGGCTCACTGATTATCTCAGTGAGGCAGCGGACACGGCTCAACAAAAGTACCCGACAGCCCAATTAGTGTTACTGGGGGATTTTAATGCACACCATCAGGAGTGGTTATTCCCATACCGGGACACAGACCATGCTGGGAGAGAGACGAGAAAGCTTGCTTTAACGTTAGATCTCACTCAGCTGGTCCAAGGTGCTACTCGGGTACCTGACGTTGAGACGCATACACCTTATTGCTTGGACCTTCTGCTGACAACTGATCCAGACCGGTACTCTGTGGCGATTTCGTCACCCTTGGGTAATTCCGATCATTGTCTGGTGAAATCTGTATCCGTTTATTCCCCATCTGACCCGAGCCCTAAGGGCAGTCGTCGGATGTGGCGATACAAGTCAGCAGATTGGGATGAGATGCGGTCATTTTTTGCATCTTATCCTTGGCAGTCTGTCTGTTTCTCTTCTGGTGATTCACAAGTCAGCGCGGATGCCGTGACGGATGTACTGCGATTGGGTATGGAATATTTCATACCTTACTCAGCAGATGTACCTCTGTCCGACAAGGCTCGCCCTTGGTTTGGGCCTCAATGTGGACGTGCTGAAGCACTGAAACAAGAGGCATACCTTGCCTGGGTCGATGCCCGACACCGCAAGGCTAGGAATATTAGCCAGAAGAAGAAATAATTTAACAAGGCTGCCAAGTCCTGCAAAAGGGTTTTACAGAAGGCTCGCTTCGACCATATTAGCCGTGTAGGGAACAAATTAGCTTCTTACCCCGCGGGTAGTAAAGCATTTTGGTCCCTGGCCAAATCGATCGAAGGGAACTTCTGCCGCCCCTCACTGCCTCCACTGCTGAAGCCGGACGGTTCGCTGGCTCACGCAGCAGTAGAGAAAGCCAACTTATTTGCTTCTCTATTTGCTGAAAATTCACGTCTTGATGCTGGTGGCGCGTCGCCTCCGTCATCTCATGTCTGTGCGTCAGTGATGTCTGACATAAAGATACGCCAGACTGAGGTCCGGAAAGCGCTACGCGATCTAGACGTGAATAAAGCCAGTGGTCCCGACGGTATTCCAGCTTTAGTTCTGAGGACCTGTGCGCCTGAGTTGGCTCCTGTGTTGACACGTCTTTTTCGGCTTTCTCTTGAGACTGGTAAAGTGCCAAGTTCTTGGAAGCTTGCTAATGTGCAGCCCTTGCCTAAAAAAGGTAGTCGCGCCGACCCTGCTAACTACCGGCCCATTTCAGTCACGTCCATACTCTGCAAGAGTATGGAACGTGTCTTGAACCGCAGGCTCCTGGCATACCTAGAAGCGAATGACCTCCTTAGTGACCGACAATATGGCTTTCGCCGGAATCGGTCTACTGGGGATCTTCTAGCGTATGCCACACACATCTGGAGTGAGGCTATTGAGAAGTACGGAGAAGCACTTGCGGTTTCTCTGGATATTTCCAAAGCCTTTGACAGGGTCTGGCACGACGGCCTTATTGGCAAGCTTTCCTCCTACGGCCTGCCTGCTGGATTTCGTGATTGGATATCGGACTTTTTGAGGGACAGATCTATACGGGTGGTCATTGATGGCTGCTCGTCGGATCTAATGGCGATCAATGCCGGTGTCCCTCAAGGGTCGGTGCTCTCTGCGACATTATTTTTTTGCTGCATATTAACGATCTGCTAAGACCCGGTACCTTTGGGTATGCAGATGACAGCACTGTTGTAGAGAGCTACATATCCACTGCACGAGCCAGTGAGGCCGAAATCCGGTCTCATAGGGAAGCTATGGTTGAGCGCTTAAACTTGGCTCTTCAGGCAGTCTCCGAATGGGGCGATGCCAATCTAGTCAAGTTCAATGCCGCCAAAACCCAAGCGTGTCTTTTCACTGCTAAGAGGAGGCCTTTTGACCTGACCCCTTCCTTCCGAGGTGCAACCGTATCGGTTACCGACAGCTTAGAACTCCTTGGCATAACATTGTCTTCAACACTGAATTTTGGCTCCTACATCGAGAATATGGCTCACGTAGCAGCCAAAAAGCTGGGTATCCTCTCGAAGGCGCGAAAGTACTTCACGCAGGAACAGCTGCTTATGTTATATCAAGCACAAGTTCGATCATGCATGGAGTATTGTTCGCACCTTTGGGATGGATCGGCAAAGTACCAGCTTCAGGCGTTGGAGTCAATTGAGCGGCGTGCAAAAAGGCTCATAGGCAAGGACAATCTTTGCAAGGCAAAGTTGCAGAGCCTAGAGCACCGCCGCATTGTTGCCAGTCTGTCGGTCTTCTATCGGTTGCATTTCGGCGAGTGTGCGACTGAATTACATGAAGTAATTCCCCCCGCCCCCTTCCACTATCGGACGAGCAGGGAAACGCCAAGGCGGCATCGGTTTACGGTTGAGGTGCCCAAGGCACGCACAAAGCGTTTTGCCTCCACCTTTGTTGTCCGAACCGCCAAACTTTGGAATTCCTTGCCGAATTCCCTGTTCCCCAATGACTACAATCTAGCGATTTTCAAAGCGAGAGTGAACCGGTTCCTTCTAGGTAAGCGCGATCCACCGTAGACCTCAATATCACTTACCATCAGGTGAATTGTGGTCAAGCGCTGACCTATTCAAAATAAAAAAATAAAAAAAATAAAAAATACTCCATCCACATCCCCGGGTGTGGTTGGCATGCGTGAATGCATTTCCTCACGTTAAAAAAAAGGGGTGCTGATTACGCTAGCGCGGGGTTCATAGCAAATTCTGTTTAGAAGCCCTTGGTTTGTTTTAGTTCTCAAGTTACGGGTATTAAACGGAGGCAACTTTACAATGAAACTGCCAGTAGGATATTACTATAGGTATTACAAGTAAAATGCATAGAATCCCCGAACTAACCCTAAAACGACGCACAAGGCCCGTAGCATTTGCTACTCTTGTGAAATGGCTAATCCGGGATTGTTTGCCGGTCTTCAAAACGTCGAAATTTTACTATGAAACAGGAGATATTTTCTTCGCAAAAAATGCTTGTATTGGCTCACCGAATTAAAGATAATTTAATTATAAGCGAATTAACTTATAAGGTAATTACTGAAAACAACCGTGCAAGCATTCTTGAAAAGAATTGTACAATACTATTTGACACATTTTTATCCGCATCCAGCTCGTTGACACATACTAACCCGTTTCTAGTTTCTATTTCGGTTGCTAACACAATATTGAAATAGTTTTATGTATTTGATAGTACGGAAGACTATCTATAGAATTATGGGTATCTATACGAGTAGATAGTTACGAACTGTATGAGTACATCGCAGTAACAATGCAACTAGAGTCCATTGTATTACGTGTACTCCAAGACTCCCCAAGGCCTTTATTCCAGTTCCAAGATATTCCCTTTCATTGTAAATAAGGGTAATCCTTCAAAGACGCTCAAATCTATTGGCAAACTGCTTGTGGTGTCTTATTTCAAGCAGCTTTTAAGGTTCAGGATTATATCAAATCCTTTCTATTCTAACTACTTATGGCTAAGTAGTTAGAACCGGAAAGCTTTTATATAAACTTGACAAGAACTTCGCAGAATATTTGACTTTACAAATGGTGTCTGAGAGTTAAACAACAAACAAACGTAAACAAACAACATCGATATTATTAGAAGCGCCTTATTGCGTTTTGTGTTTATTTGTAAAGCGGAAAGGTGAAGTCAACAATAATGTATTAATCTTATTAAAGTATCATGTTCAAGATTTTTGTAAATATACGGAATCCTAGTAAATTGATAGAGCAAGCGAAGCGAGAGAAAGCTTTGCGTTGATTGGCCAATTTTCTTTCGTCTGTCTGTATGTATGTATATGTTGGCTCTTACGTGAAGACAGTATTTTTTTATCAATCTTAACTTAGTATACCGGTGTATTACTAATACATTTTTGAGACGTCGTCAATTGCATAGGAGAATTAATCTTCCTTGCGCCCACTTCAGTTTCAACCAATAGTAAAACAGAATAACGGTAATAAAAAAACAATCATACCTGCAAAGTCCTCGCGTCAATATCGTTGTACCGCCCCGTCGCCCGTCGTTCAGGCAGGACGTATTTGGGAAGAGCCTTGTAGAACCAGGCGCCAGATTTCTTCCACATTTCCCGAGTCTCCGCACACAAGTTACACATGTAACCCTCTCTGGAGTATATCGGGGTTCTGTAAATACGAAATTAAGGTAATACTGTTTATATTTGACTGTTTACCCAACTGTTTAGGAAAACGTATAGGATTAGATGAGAAGTAAGGGCATGACCCATCAATCAATCCACCAATCCACCCACCACAGTTATCAAACTATTACAAAGTTATGAGTTCAACTTTATTGTTTCAAAGTTAGTGGTTTAAGATGATAAAGATAAAGCTGGCAGACGCAGGCAGAGACGCGGTGTATGGCATTCCAGCTCACAGAGATACGGATTGATCTCGAGCTTTGTATTTCAAAACTAGGGGTACCATTACTATGATAAATAATGGTACATCGAGTTTGATAATGATACAAAAGCTGGATACAAGTCACTACTCCGTGTTAAAAATAAAAAATAAATTAAAAATAATAATTAAGATTAAGGTCTTAAGTCTAATTAAAGGTGAACAGTATCTACAGTCGTGTCCATTGCAAACATAATATGTTCAATAATACAGTACATTTGGTTTGTACAAAAGTATAGTAATAAAATTGAGTCACTATGGGTTTTATTTATGATAACAAGATCAAATTGTCTAGTTCTAACTGCAGTGACTTTCATAGTTGTGTATAAAAAAAGCGCTTCATCAAACTATACTTTGGGCGACTTATATATATAACATTGCGTTATACTAGGCACGTCAAATTTACATATTACATATATTCATCAACAAAAAACTCTACCTGAGACTCGGTTTCCTGAGAGGTATGATCAGGGGGTCGTCAGAAGTAGAATGAATAGGACTTTACTAGATACATCGTACAACAGACAAGCTGTAGTCAAACGCTAGCGCTACCTATCAAGGGTAAAAAACATGTGCCTAAAGTACTAACTTGGCCGGAGGATTTTGCGTCTCTATAACGCATTTGGAGCACGCGGCATGTCTGCAGATGTTACATGTGCGTAACGGTGATAGGAGTCTGGAAGTGTCACCGCATAGAACACAGGTTCTTGGGGCTGGCCCTTGAGCCGATCGACGCATACCTGTTCACAGAAAAACCATTTGAACCAAAGAGTTTTAATATACAATAGCTGACCCGGCAAACGTTGTTTTGCCTCACTTAGGGGTATGAAAAATAGATAGTGTAGCTTATATGACACGTTCGTAGATTTACCATAGCAGCGCCATCTATTGATTACTTACTCAACCCAGTCGAAAGGTATCGACATCTGTTAGAATCATTTTAATAACAGACAATAATTAGCAATAAATTAAAATTGCGACTATAATTTGAGATTTAAACTATCCTATCTCTCAAGTTGGATCGAACTGCATATGGTGTGCAAATTTTATTATAATCGGTTAAGTGGTTTAAGAGTCCATTGAGGACAAACATTGTGACACGAGGTTTATATATATTAAGACTAGCTGCGCCCCGCCTCAGTGTTACCTACGTTAATCCGGGACAAAAGAAGTTAATCAGGAATAAAAAGTGGCCTATGCCCAAGGTTTAAGCTACCTTCATAGTAAGTTTCATAAAAATCGGTCCAGAAGTTTTAAGGAAATCAGTTTAGGATTTCTCAAATTTATTTATTTATAAGGCACTCAGGCAGATTCAAACATTCATGTAACATCACAACTACAAAGAACAAAAACAAGTCCGCAATCCAAAACAGAGTACACAGTATGATATAGTATGTATAAACTTAATAAGAAGGTAGTTTCAGCTCTGAGATATATATAAAAAAAGTAATCTTAAGTACTAAACAATTTAACAATTTAACCAAACTTAGTCACGTTTTTTTAATTTTACTTTACTATTTCTTAACACTTAATTTTATTTTACTATTTCCTATAAAAAAATATTTTTGTTTTTGTTTTATTCAATAAATATTTATTTAGATTTTTTAATTTTGTACTTTTAATAAATCTAAGCAATATGAATCCGTCCTATATAAACATAATAAATAGCAGCATTTTTTTTTAATATTAGTATTTTAGAGTATTATTGGCTCGCATAGTACTAATATGACTCATAGAGTAGTGAACAACATACATAATTTTTTTTTGCTTCGGGTTTATGTGTTATCATTTTCTCTACCAAACAAAAATATATAAAACTAGGTGCGCCTTAAAACTAATGCGGTGTTACTCGCGTTATTAGTACAATTTTAGAAATTTACAAAAATCTCTACCTTCTATACCTAAACAGAGTAATTAAACGAGGGCAAAAAACTGGAACATAAAAACACGTTTTTCTCTCTTACAAAAGGCACTCCATTAAAACGAAGACAAAAGAAGGTATATCACAAAACTCGATAAAACGTAGCACGTTGCAATCGTGAAGTTCATTTCAAGGACTCTCGTCTCTCAAGATCAGCCTGTAAATTGTAGAAAAAGAATATTTTCTTCGTTTCAAACATTATTGCGACGACTTAGTCTCATTTTGTACATTACTACCGATATAAAAGTACAAATATACGAGTAAGTGCTCATAGATATAGCATAATAATGTGTATAATATAGTACCTATCTAGTATATCTTTTAATCTTATATACAAAATTTCCGTGTCACAGTGTTTGTTACCGTACTCCTCCGAAACGGCTTGACTGATCTTTACCAAATTTTATATGCGAATTCAGTAGGTCTGAGAATCGGCTACTGTATATTTAGAAATTATTATTAAGGCAGAACAACGTTTGCCGGGTCAGCTAGTATTGGTATTGTATTTATTAAGTACTAGCTGATCGTCCCGGCTTTGCACGGGCTACAAAATAATCGGAGTTGCAAAGAGAAACAAAAGAAAAGAAAGAATTGTTCAAATCGGTCAGTTAGTTTCGAAGCCTATTCGCGTCAAACATACAAACAATTAAACTTTTCCTCTTTATAATATTTCTTTCTCTTTCTCTTTATAATTTATAGTATCGATTTATTTTTTTAACCGACTTCAAAAAGGAGGAGGTTATATATTCGACGTGTATGTATTTTTTTTTTTTTTATGTATGTTCACCGATTTCTCAGCCATTTGTGGATCGATTCTCAAAATTCTTTTTTTAATTGAAAGAGTATGGTTCTGAATTGGTCCCATTGTCACCAAAATAGGATCTGATGATGGATTCCTAGGGAAATCGAAGGAAAACCTAAAAAGTTAGGTTATGTTTACGCCCTAAGAGAGATTCACGCTCGTTCGGCTGTACTGATATTCTTGAAATTTAAGATGAAAATAGGTAAGACTATGTGTTAACACATAGGCTACTTTTTATCCCGAATATAATTACTGTTCCCGTGGGATGCACCAAATAACACATAAATCTTTATAACTTCTTCACGCCCGACCGGCTGTACTGATGTTGATGAAATTTGAGATGAAGATAGGTTAGACTATGTGTTAACACATTGGCTACTTTTTATCCCGAAAATAATTACTGTTCCCGTGGGATGCACCAAATAACACATGACACACTGATTTCGCTTAAATTTGATATGGGGGTAGACTAGACCTTGTATAACACGAAGGTTACTTTTTATCTTAAAAGTCATTGCTATTCCCTTGGGATACCCAAATAACTCGATAACCTATTTCACTTCTTCGCGCTCATACGGCAATACAGATTTCACTCATGTAAAATTTGATAATATATTAATAGACTAGACACTCGAACGGATAAAAAAATATTTACGGGCTCGCTTCGCTAGGAGTTATCCCACTTCGTTCGACTTTCCCCCAGGATGTTTTGGGCTTATGACACTCCAAATATTTTATAATTTGTGCTGCTTTGGACTTCTTTATGCTCAAATGGTTTGAACAAATACGGTGAAAATTTTCGCGCTCGCTTCGCTCGCGCATTGCCCGATACGCTCGCATCCAGCTCGCTTCGCTCGCCCTTGGTCCTAGTACGTTTTGACACAACAAACATTATGTTATTTGTGCTGCTTTGGACTTCTTTATGCTCAAACGGTTTAAAGAAATACGGTGAAAATTTTCGCGCTCGCTTCGCTCGCGCATAGTTCGGATCGCTCGCATCCGGCTCGCTTCGCTCGCTGTTGGTTCTAGTAAGTTTTGACACAACAAACATTATGTAATTTGTGCTGCTTTGGACTTCTTCAAGCTCAAGCGGTTCGAACAAATACGGTGAAAATTTTCGCGCTCGCTTCGCTCGCTTCGCTTCGCACAAACATTGTGTAATTTGTGCTGCTTTGGACTTCTTTATACTCAAACGGTTCGAACAAATACGGTGAAAATTTTCGCGCTCGCTTCGCTCGCGCATAGCTCGCTTCGCTCGCATCCGGCTCACTTCGCTCGCAATTGGTTCTGTTACGTTTTGACACAACAAACATTATGTAATTTGTGCTGCTTTGGACTTCTTTATGCTCAAACGGTTCGAACATACGGTGAAAATTTTCGCGCTCGCTTCGCTAGCATCCGGCTCGCTTCGCTCGCAATTGGTTCTATTACGTTTTGACACAACAAACATTATGTAATTTGTGCTGCTTTGGACTTCTTTATGCTCAAACGGTTCGAACAAATACGGTGAAAATTTTCGCGCTCGCTTCGCTCGCAATTTGGTTCTATTACGTTTTGGCACAACAAACATTATGTAATTTGTGCTGCTTTGGACTTCTTTATGCTCAAACGGTTCGAACAAATACGGTGAAAATTTTCGCGCTCGCTTCGCTCGCGCATAGCTCGCTTCGCTCGCGCATAGCTCGCTTCGCTCGCATCCGGCTCGCTTCGCTCGCGATTGGTTCTATTACGTTTTGACACAACAAACATTATGTAATTTGTGCTGCTTTGGACTTCTTTATGCTCAAACGGTTCGAACAAATACGGTGAATATTTTCGCGCTCGCTTCGCTAGCATACAGCTCAATTTGCTCGCAATTGGTTGCCTGCCTGGTATACGCCAGAGGTTTTTTGATCGTGAAGTTTATTTGGCTCTCTATAGCTAAAACTTAAAAAATATCATGACTAACCACTAAAAATGTAAAAATAAAATTGTTTTAAAAAACAAAGAACCGACTTCAAAACACAACTAAAAAGGGAAAAATAATTTTAAGCCTACATCAAATCAAGAATAGTTATATAAGTAGAATCGAAGAGTTTATTTCATGTACTTATAAAAAATTATTTTAAATTTTTATGAATCCTGTATTCTTGGAGTCGGTGCCAGCAAAGAAAATAGTTTTTTTTAACAAACATTAAATTGTTCTTCTTAGATGGCACCGACTTCAATAAAACAGGATTAATAAAAATTTAAAATAGTTTTTTATAAGTACATGAAATAAACTCTCCTATTCTATTTATATATTCTTGATTTTATTTAGGCTTAAAATTATTTTTCCCTTTTTAGTTGTGTTTTTGAAGTCGGTTGTTTGTTTTTTAAAACAATTTTATTTTTACATTTTTAGTGGTTGGTAATGATATTTTGTTTAAGTTTAGCTATGGAGAGCCAAATATACTTCACGATGAAAAAATTTGGCGTGTGCCAGGCAGGCAACCAATTGGGAGCAAATCGAGGTGGATGCGAGCGAAGCGAGCTATACGCGAGCGAAGCGAGCGCGAAAATTTTCACCGTATTTGTTCGAACCGTTTGAGCATAAAGAAGTCCAAAGCAGCACAAATTACATAATGTTTGTTGTGTCAAAACGTACTAGAACCAATCGCGAGCGAAGCGAGCTATGTTCGATCGAAGCGAGCGCGAAAATTTTCACCGTATTTGTTCGAACCGTTTGAACATAAAGAAGTCCAAAGCAGCACAAATTACATAATGTTTGTTGTGTCAAAACGTACTAGAACTAATTGCGAGCGAAGCGAGCTATGCGCGAGCGAAGCGAGCTATGCGCGAGCGAAGCGAGCGCGAAAATTTTCACCGTATTTGTTCGAACCGTTTGAAGTCCAAAGCAGCACAAAATATATAGCCCCTGATTTAGTTTGAACCCTGCTTGTACTAAGAGTAGTCGTCCAGGCCCAACAATTTAACGTGTTATCCGAAGCACAGTAACGCCCAGATGAAAATATCACATTTTTTTATGGAAGTCGTTGTGCATGGTTAGCCATCCAAAGACTGGCCGCATGGGCCGTTGCTTAGCCTCGATGTTCGCGTCAGATTACTTTTGTTAGCCAGGCTGCTAATTTTATGAGCGAAATCTGTATTGCCGTATGAGCGCGAAGAAGTAAAATAGGTTATCGAGTTATTTGGGCTTCCCACGGGAATAGCAATGACTTTTAAGATAAAAAGTAACCTTCGTGTTATACAAGGTCTAGTCTACCCCCTATATCAAATTTTAGCGAAATCAGTGTGTCATATGTTATTTGGTGCATCCCACGGGAACAATAATTATTTTCGGGATCAAAAGTAGCCTATGTGTAAACACATAGTCTAACCTATCTTCATTCCAAATTTCATCAATATCAGTACAACCGTTCGAGCGTGAAGAAGTTAAAAAGATTTATATGTTATTTGGTGCATCCCACGGGAATAGTATTTATTTTCAGGATAAAAAGTAGCATGTGTGTTAACACATAGTCTTACCTATTTTCTTCTCAAATTTCATGAATATCAGTACAGCCAAACGAGCGTGAATCTCTCTTCATGCGTAAAAATAACCTAACTTTTTAGGTTTTTCTTCGATTTCCCTAGGAGTCCATCATCAGAACCAGTTTTGGTGACAATGGGACCAATTCAGAACCATACTCTTTCAATTAAAAAAAGAATTTTGAGAATCGATCCACAAATGGCTGAGAAATCGGTGAACATACATAAAAAAAAAAAAAACATACACGTCGAATATATAACCTCCTCCTTTTTGAAGTCGGTTAATTTATATTAGGACACTTTTCACACGCGGCTGGTTAGCCCTATACTAAACCATTTCAAGTTTGTATCATGGTTGCTAACACAACTGATACTACATATACATAATTTATATAGATACATATTTAACACCACAAAGATGTTGGACGTGCCGGGAATCGATCCCGGAACCTTCTGATTGGCAGTCCGGCATGGTAACCATTATGCCAACGAGGTCATCGTCGTCGTCGTAATCAGAAGCTATATAGCTATAAGCTCTGGTTATTTGTCTCAGTGCTGAAGTACATAGCTATGAATTATTGAAAATTTAAGAAAATATTTCAAGAACCAAGAACCATAATAAATACAATAGACAACAGGAGAGGAAAGATGGTTGGCCACCTTATACGACATGACAATTTCATTCAAAATATCGTAGAAGTAAAGATAGAAGCCAGGAGAGGAAGAGGAAGACCTAGAAGATCATATTTAGACCAAATTAAGGAGAAGGCGAAAGTCATGTCGTATATGGAGGTCAAGGATTTGGCCGAAGACAGAACTACCTGGAAAAAACTCCACAGACAAGAGCCCAGCTCTTAAATATTGAATGAATGAAAAGAAAATATTCTCATCTGAGCTCAGTTTTCTGGAGGCGACAAAAATTTGATTGTGATTCAGCGGCGCGCCTGTGATTGCTGGCCGTATTAATAGCGAGACGTGATTGCAACCATATTAAGGCTTCCCTAATTGAAATCACGAATAGCTGTACCGAGATTGAGAGTATGAAAATGAAAATTTATATTAATATAATACTTACTGAAGCTTAATGTATACCTTCGTACTTATTGCTTCATATTATTCGACGACGAATACGACTTCACGACTGCTACATCTGGCCAATTCTTATGTACGTATGTGAGGCTTGGACCATTAAAGAAGATATCAGCAGGCACATAGAATCATTCGAAATGTGAGCGTATAGACTGATGGAAGAATAGAATGATGGCTATACAGAATATATATATATATGCATGTATATAAATGTGAATGATGGATTCAGAAAGTCACCAATGAGGAAGTTTTGTGACAAAACCGTAAGCTATGCTAATAGCAGACCGTCAAACAGCGTAAAGTTGCATACCACATGCTTCTTATTATGATGGGAAAAGTTGCGGGGAAAGGGCGAGTCGGTTGCACTAGAAAACCATGTTTGAGAAACTTTCGAGAATGGACCGGGATCAGAAGTGCCGCTGAATTGTTTCGTTTGGCAATGGACAAAATAACATATACAAAGCTGATTGGCAACCTTCACTAGTTAGTTAGGCATCATGAGATTAGTACATACTCCGCATCGGCTGTTTAGGTAAGCGTATAGTTTAGAAACCAGTTTCCTAAAAGACTATTTTTATCCCTTTTTAACCGACTTCAAAAAAGGAGGAGGTTATATATTCGACTGTATGTTTTTTTTTTTTTTTTTATGTATGTTCACCGATTTCTCAGCCATTTGTGGATCGATTCTCAAAATTATTTTTTTAATTGAAAGAGTATGGTTCTGAATTGGTCCCATTGTCACCAAAGTAGGATCTGTTGATGTATTCCTAGGGAAATCGAAGGAAACCTAAAAAGTTAGGTTATGTTTACGGCCGAAGAGAGATTCACGCTCGTTCGGCTGTACTGATATTCATGAAATTTGTGATGAAAATAGGTAAGACTATGTGTTAATCCACAGGCTACTTTTTATCCCGAAAAAAATACTGTTCCCGTGGGATGCACAAAATAACATATAAATCTTTTTAACTTCTTCACGCTCGAACGGCTGTACTAACATTGATGAAATTTGGAATAAAGATAGGTTAGACTATGTGTTTACACATAGGCTACTTTTTATCCCGAAAATAATTACTCTTCCCGTGGGATGCACCAAATAACACATGACACACTGATTTCGCTAAAATTTGATATATGGGGTAGACTAGACCTTGTATAACACAAAGGTTACTTTTTATCTTAATTGTTTAAAATTAAGTCTGTTTTAAATTAAGTCATTGCTATTCCCGTGGGATGCCCAAATAACTCGATAACCTATTTTACTTCTTCGCGCTCAAACGGCAATACAGATTTCGCTCATAAAATTAGCAGCCTGGCTAACAAAAGTAATCTGACGCGAACATCGAGGCTAAGCAACGACCCAGCGGCCAGTCTTTGGATGGGGGACCATGCACTAGACTTCCATAAAAAAAATGTGGTATTTTCATCTGGGCGTTAATGTGCTTCGGATAACACGTTAATTTGTTGGTCCTGGACTACTACTCATAGTACAAGCAATGGTCAAACTAAATCAGGGGCTTAAAAACTCTCGACAACAGAGCTTGGCCACTTAGGTCATACTAAGTGGAACAAGGAACTGTAAAATTTTATATATATAAATAGACTAGACCCTCGAATGGATAAGGAATATATTTACGCGCTCGCTTCGCTAGGAGTTATCCCGCTTCGTTTGATTTTCCCCCAGGATGTTTTGGGCGTATGACACTCCAAATATAATATAATTTGTGCTGCTTTGAACTTCTTTATGCTCAAACGGTTCGAACAAATACGGTGAAAGTTTTCGCGCTCGCTTCGCTCGCATCCATCTCGCTTCGCTCGCCATTGGTTCTTGTTCGTTTTGACACAACAAACATTATGTAATTTGTGCTGCTTTGGACTTCTTTATGCTCAAACGGTTCGAACAAATACGGTGAAAATTTTCGCGCTCGCTTCGCTCGCATCCATCTCGCTTCGCTCGCCATTGGTTCTTGTTCGTTTTGACACAACAAACATTATGTAATTTGTGCTGCTTTGGACTTCTTTAGGCTCAAACGGTTCGAACAAATACGGTGAAAATTTTCGCGTTCGCTTCGCTCGCGCATAGCTCGCTCCGCTCGCATCCGGCTCGCTTCGCTCGCCATTGGTTCTTGTACGTTTTGACACAACAAACATTATGTAATTTGTGCTGCTTTGGACTTCTTTATGCTCAAACGGTTCGAACAAATACGGTAAAAATTTTCGCGCTCGCTTCGCTCGCCATTGGTTCTTGTACGTTTTGACACTACAAACATTATGTAATTTGTGCTGCTTTGGACTTCTTTATGCTCAAACGGTTCGAAAAAATACGATAAAAATTTTCGCCTGTTGGCCTGCCTGGCACACGTTAGATTTTTTCATCGTGAAGATTATTTGGCTCTCCATGGCTAAAACTTAAAAAAATAACATTACTAACCACTAAAAATGTAAAAATAAAATTGTTTTAAAAAACAAACAACCGACTTCAAAAACACAACTAAAAAGGGAAAATAATTTTAAGCCTTCATCAAATCAAGAATATAATAAAATTGTTTTAAAAAACAAACAACCGACTTCAAAAACACAACTAAAAAGGGAAAAATAATTTTAAGCCTAAATAAAATCAAGAATATATAAATAGAATAGGAGAGTTTATTTCATGTACTTATAAAAAACTATTTTAAATTTTTATTAATCCTGTTTTATTGAAGTCGGTGCCATCTAAGAAGAACAATTTAATGTTTGTTAAAAAAAACTATTTTCTTTGCTGGCACCGACTCCAAGAATACAGGATTCATAAAAATTTAAAATAATTTTTTATAAGTACATGAAATAAACTCTTCGATTCTACTTATATAACTATTCTTGATTTGATGTAGGCTTAAAATTATTTTTCCCTTTTTAGTTGTGTTTTGAAGTCGGTTCTTTGTTTTTTAAAACAATTTTATTAGTTGTGTTTTGAAGTCGGTTCTTTGTTTTTTAAAACAATTTTATTTTTACATTTTTAGTGGTTAGTCATGATATTTTTTAAGTTTTAGCTATAGAGAGCCAAATAAACTTCACGATCAAAAAACCTCTGGCGTATACCAGGCAGGCAACCAATTGCGAGCAAATTGAGCTGTATGCTAGCGAAGCGAGCGCGAAAATATTCACCGTATTTGTTCGAACCGTTTGAGCATAAAGAAGTCCAAAGCAGCACAAATTACATAATGTTTGTTGTGTCAAAACGTAATAGAACCAATCGCGAGCGAAGCGAGCTATGCGCGAGCGAAGCGAGCGCGAAAATTTTCACCGTATTTGTTCGAACCGTTTGAGCATAAAGAAGTCCAAAGCAGCACAAATTACATAATGTTTGTTGTGCCAAAACGTAATAGAACCAAATTGCGAGCGAAGCGAGCGCGAAAATTTTCACCGTATTTGTTCGAACCGTTTGAGCATAAAGAAGTCCAAAGCAGCACAAATTACATAATGTTTGTTGTGTCAAAACGTAATAGAACCAATTGCGAGCGAAGCGAGCCGGATGCTAGCGAAGCGAGCGCGAAAATTTTCACCGTATGTTCGAACCGTTTGAGCATAAAGAAGTCCAAAGCAGCACAAATTACATAATGTTTGTTGTGTCAAAACGTAACAGAACCAATTGCGAGCGAAGTGAGCCGGATGCGAGCGAAGCGAGCTATGCGCGAGCGAAGCGAGCGCGAAAATTTTCACCGTATTTGTTCGAACCGTTTGAGTATAAAGAAGTCCAAAGCAGCACAAATTACACAATGTTTGTGCGAAGCGAAGCGAGCGAAGCGAGCGCGAAAATTTTCACCGTATTTGTTCGAACCGCTTGAGCTTGAAGAAGTCCAAAGCAGCACAAATTACATAATGTTTGTTGTGTCAAAACTTACTAGAACCAACAGCGAGCGAAGCGAGCCGGATGCGAGCGATCCGAACTATGCGCGAGCGAAGCGAGCGCGAAAATTTTCACCGTATTTCTTTAAACCGTTTGAGCATAAAGAAGTCCAAAGCAGCACAAATAACATAATGTTTGTTGTGTCAAAACGTACTAGGACCAAGGGCGAGCGAAGCGAGCTGGATGCGAGCGTATCGGGCAATGCGCGAGCGAAGCGAGCGCGAAAATTTTCACCGTATTTGTTCAAACCATTTGAGCATAAAGAAGTCCAAAGCAGCACAAATTATAAAATATTTGGAGTGTCATAAGCCCAAAACATCCTGGGGGAAAGTCGAACGAAGTGGGATAACTCCTAGCGAAGCGAGCCCGTAAATATTTTTTTATCCGTTCGAGTGTCTAGTCTATTAATATATTATCAAATTTTACATGAGTGAAATCTGTATTGCCGTATGAGCGCGAAGAAGTGAAATAGGTTATCGAGTTATTTGGGTATCCCAAGGGAATAGCAATGACTTTTAAGATAAAAAGTAACCTTCGTGTTATACAAGGTCTAGTCTACCCCCATATCAAATTTAAGCGAAATCAGTGTGTCATGTGTTATTTGGTGCATCCCACGGGAACAGTAATTATTTTCGGGATAAAAAGTAGCCAATGTGTTAACACATAGTCTAACCTATCTTCATCTCAAATTTCATCAACATCAGTACAGCCGGTCGGGCGTGAAGAAGTTATAAAGATTTATGTGTTATTTGGTGCATCCCACGGGAACAGTAATTATATTCGGGATAAAAAGTAGCCTATGTGTTAACACATAGTCTTACCTATTTTCATCTTAAATTTCAAGAATATCAGTACAGCCGAACGAGCGTGAATCTCTCTTAGGGCGTAAACATAACCTAACTTTTTAGGTTTTCCTTTGATTTCCCTAGGAATCCATCATCAGATCCTATTTTGGTGACAATGGGACCAATTCAGAACCATACTCTTTCAATTAAAAAAAGAATTTTGAGAATCGATCCACAAATGGCTGAGAAATCGGTGAACATACATAAAAAAAAAAAAAAATACATACACGTCGAATATATAACCTCCTCCTTTTTGAAGTCGGTTAAAAATAGAATACAAGATTTTATTTCATGTAAAAAACTATTTTCAATTTTTATTAATCCTGTATTCTTGAAGTCGGTGCCATCTAATAAGAACAAATTAATGTTTGTTAAAAAAAAACATTTTTAATTGTCTTTCTTTGCAGGCACCGACTCCAAGAATACAGGATTAATAAAAATTGAAAATAGTTTTTTACATGAAATAAAATCTTGTATTCTATTTTTATATTCTTGATTTGATGAAGGCTTAAAATTATTTTCCCTTTTTAGTTATGTTTTTGAAGTCGGTTGTTTGTTTTTTAAAACAATTTTATTACACCTACGTATTTGAAAAGAAGTGCGCGTAATAAAACGAGTTAGCGGCACGCTGCCCTAATCTGAAGCATATCTAGTCTGGAATAATTGGCTCTCAAGGAAGCTACTGGAATACAGTTTTTTAACGCTTTTAACAAAATCCTTAGAAACATACATAAATATTTCAATATCTTTGCGTGAGTCTCTGAATCGTATTAAAATGTATTCCTTATAACATGGTTAATATTGGTTATATTAATTATGTTATGGGGAGTGTATTTTAACACTAATGTTACTATTGTCATGTCAGTAATTTTAAGATACATTAATAATAATTTAAATGTTAAATGATTTAAGTATAGTATTAAGTAATTTTAAGTAGTCTTAGCTATGCCCCAAATAACGAAGCACAGGGTGCACATTTTCTGTATATTTTTTTATATTTTTTCTTTTCTTTTTTCTTTTCAGCGCGTAGTGCTCCCTACAGCGTACTAGTTAATCTTAAGGTATCATGTAGACGTAAGAACTTATGTACGTACACTTTCTTATATTACAAATAGCGATGCTCTTTGCAAGGGAAATTTGCAGAGTCTTGAGCATCGCCGCCTGGTGGCCTGCCTTTCAGTATTTAATAGGTAACATTTCGGTGAGTGTGCGACGGAATTGCATGAGTTGATTCCCCCCGCCCCATTCCACTACCGGACGAGTAGGGAAACACCAAAGCGGCATCGTTTCAGGTTCCAAAGGCGCGTAATAAGCGGTTTGCCTCCACCTTCATAGAGCGAACTGCGAAAGTGTGGAACTCTTTGCCTAGTTCCCTGTTCCCTGAGAGCTACAATCTGGCGGTTTTCAAAGCAAGAGTGAACCGGTTTTTTCTGGGTGAGCGCGTTCCACCTTAGATCATAATGTCGCTTGCCATCAGGTGAATTTTGATCAAGCGCAAGCCCATATAATGAAAAACAAAATATATCTTTATCTTTATTTGTGTTGCTAAAAAGACATTTTGAATTTTAATTTGGATCGAAAGCTTATGTTAAGAATGCTGATTAGATCGTTAATAAAAATGTAAATTACCTTCAAGTCTAGCAACCAGTCGGCCAACCCGTTTGGCTTCGACTTCGTCCAGTTTCTCTGCTCGTCTAACCACCGCCGCGATGGCTTCCCGCTCATCCGCACTCAAGGGAGGTTCACTGCGGGCAGCACTCCAGCCCGTTCGTAATCTGTAACGATGAGACATTAATACATTCATTTGTCGACCACGTTGGTATAATGGTCACCAGGCCGCTCTGCCAACCAAAGGATTCGATTTTCGGCATGGCCAACATTTGTGACGAACAAAATTTGTTGGCCGTCGGTCTGGGTGTTAAATATGTATCGATATAAAGTATTTATGTGTGTAGTATCCTGTAATAGCCCCCTGTGATTATTATTTATTTCTTAAATTAAAAAAAGGGCTTTAAAATATTTCCAAATGATGAAGATCAGTCAAGTTTGCGATTTCGGCCAATCTTATTTTATTTTATTTTGGGGTCAAAGCCAATACATTTTTCGACGGTATAAATGAGTTAATAGAGAGATCTGAAAAGTGTATTAGGGGTGAATATATTGGTAAAGAAAAATATCATAGTATTTTATTTCATCCCCCTTCCCATCCATTCCGCAAACTTTTTGACCTCCCCTCGTACTAGCATTATGCATTAGCACATTATATATTACTAGCAGATCACGGCTTTGCAAGCGCTACAAAATAATGTTAAAAAGTTGCAAAGAGAAACAAAATATAGCCTATGTTATGTTAGGGATAACGTTGCTTCCCAACGGTGAAAGAATTTTTCAAATTGGCCCAGTAGTTTCGGAGCCAATTTGCGTCAAACAAACAAAAAATCAAACTTTTTTCTTTATATTTTGGTATAGATATCATTTGTGTTAGCAACCGTAATACAACCTAGAAATGGTTGAGAATGGGGCTAACCAGCCGTGTGTGAAATGTGTCCTAATATTATAAATAAATAATAGTCATCACTAAATTATAACGATCATAACGCTATGTTACGACAATTTCGAATTTAAGGTCTCAGGTATAAAGCTCTGTCAGTATGTAATTTGTTCTCACAGGACATCTAGTTTTGAACATTAGAACTACGAGTAGCTGTTTCAATAAATGCATACTGTGTGTCTATGTGTTTAAATGTATACATAGCTTAAGTTCTGAATGCAATACGGTGTAAAAAAAAACTAAATAATTCTCATAATAATGTACCTACAATTAGGATTAGAATTCACACTAGTGCTGTACTAGTATTCAGTTATAGCATATAGTATATACAAAAAAAAAATTATAACTGAACTGAATAGAAATACACGTAGTATGAAATAATTGTTAAATTCACTAAAAGAATAATCTTTATTTACCAATAAATTATCAGTATCTGTGCTACTTACGAGTTACCAAATCAACAAATTACCCTCGAGTATAAAAAAATGCAGTTTCCTGCGGCATATTTAAAACAAAATTAAAGACTTTTCTTGTTTAACAAAATATCATGATAATAATCCTACACTACTATCACATGTGGTAAAAATTGTTAATTTATTTATTTTTCTATCATTTTGACTTGTAATAATTTATTACTTACCAATAAATCTCTGTATTCTATAACTGTTGTCGCTATTTACCACTCTAGCGAACCTTCCAGAAATCGAAGAGAATTTTCCCTAAGTGTTTTTGGTTCGTAGGTACGTAATCTAATGGGCAAACGTTGTAGGGCCCTTGATCTTGGCCTTCGATTGGTTATGAAAGGCAGCGTGGTACCTGCCTAATGGAATGTATTGGGTTTTATTGCATGTTAACGCCCTTTTATCGGTTTCTGGGATATAAACATATAAACTCGTACATATATATTTTTCTGGTGGAAATATTTTGTGGATGATAAGTATACATTTACGGTCTTATTTATAAAAAGTTATGGAACAGTTAAAGTGTTCTTTAACATCACTATAACAAAAATGACCAAAATCGTTATTAATAGCGCTAAACAGTTCTTTAAGCCTACTGTAAAGTTATAGTGGCCTCTACTATAACCGTACAATAGCGGCGCAATAAGATCCTAACTATCTGTCATCAGCTGATTTCCTGTCATTGGTCATCAAATTTTGTATTAATTGTGACTGTGTAGATTCTTGTTATTTCTTTTGAGTTTTAGTAGTGAGTTTTCGGGATACTTATATTATAGTTAGTACTTATCAAAGGGACGGATCGGAATTGAATAGGAATAGTAAAACTTAATCAATAAGAATAAATTCTACGTGCTGGTGTTACAACTCCTTGGTCATGAATTTATGTACTTTTGAAGTCAGTTTTCAGTAGCGCCCGTAGCTTGTCTAACTTTGGTGATCTCATGCGATCATTGAGGTTAAGCGTCAATGCGGATATATTCTTTGGATGGGTGACCATTGACAGCGCTGTCGTTAAGATCAGCTGTAAGTCGTAGTACAAGCAGCTGGCTTGAAAACTTTCGACACCAGAGCTAGGGCACTTAACTCATCAAAAAGCTATGTTTTTTCTTAAATATGTTAAATATTAAGAACTGTGTTTCTTTATTAAGATGTATAATATAATCTATCAATTCATCTTTATAATAGGCCTAATTAAGAAAATTAAAAGTAAGCAATAAATTCCGAGACTAGAAAATCATTCACCTTATTTTGTTATAAAAAATTTCGTACGAAAGTATTTTGTAAATTAAATGATACTCTATAAACCAGGTAATCAAAAATTTTGGCTGTGTATTAATTAGTACCTTGATTAATTATAACGAGCTTTTAACTTTTTTTTTTTACCTTACTCCCTTCAAAGGAAAATATATATTAGTTATCTTTCCACAAAAACTTTTTTATTTCGGACTTCTTAACATTTGTACCTATGTTAGAAACTTAGTCAATAAAAATATTTACTTATTATGTCTTAAAGCAACAAAAGAACTAGAAAAAAAAACAAAATATAATATATAGATACTTATTTATAATATTTAGATTGAGTTCAGTAAATAAAGAATAAAAAATAAAAAGAATTGCATTATACGGCTAGCTAGACATTTGATAATGAACTATTAAAGCGCTAATTACTAGTCGATTTAAATTTCATTTATAAAAAAAATGGTCTCTCTATCCACTGTTCAGATGACAACTTGTTAGATTTATAAAAATAACTAGCTGACCCGGCAAACGTTGTTTTGCCTCACTTAGGGGTATGAAAAATAGTGTAGCTTATATGTCACGTTCGTAGATTTACCATAGCAGCGCCGCGCCATCTATTGATTACTTACTCAACCCAGTCGAAAGGTATCGACATCTGTTAGAATCATTTGGAGTTAACAGATAATTGTGACTGTCAAATAATAACAGACAATAATTAACAATAAATTAAAATTGCGACTATAATTTGAGATTTAAACTATCCTATCTCTCAAGTTGGATCGAACTGCACATGGTGTGCAAATTTTATTATAATCGGTTGAGTGGTTTAGGAGTCCATTGAGGACAAACATTGTGACACGAGATTTATATATATATAAATAAAAATAAATAAATAATAATAAATAAATAAAACGTTTATTTGTCCAAATAAAATGCAAATATTAATATTATATTAAGATAAGATTAAGATTGGAACGGAAACTACTATAAACATATACTACTTTTATTCAAACACCTGCCTATCAGATTATTTCCCTTCACTCCAATGACTTTCCACACGAAAAAAGCAATTGTACCCATTCTACAGTTGATACATCACTTTCTTTTGTAAGCCTGAGCGATCGACAAATTCCATTTGGGGAATATATACGGGGAAAATCAAATCACATTAGGTGTCCGTCGGTGACAAATCACCCAATACAGTTAACTTGTTTGTTAGTCATTTGATCAGGGCTTGTTTCTTCTAAGCGACCTTTGGAGGATCAAAAACTGTATTTACTACTAGCTGCACCCCATGGTGTAAGCCCACGTTAATCCGGGATAAAAAGTAGCCTATCTTCATAGTAAATCTCATCAAAATCGGTCCAACGTTAGAGCGCGCAGGAGTAAAAAAATGTTGAAGTTATTTGCGCATCCCACGGAAACCACAATAGTTTTCGGAATAACAAGTAGCCTATGTGTTAATCCATGGTCTAACCTATTCTGATACCAAATTTCATGAAAATCGGTTCAGCCGTTTGAGTATGAAGGTGTAAAAACATACAGGCTTACACAAACTTTTACATTTAAACGAGTAATAGGTATTAGTAGACATTATAAAATAGACTAAAGATGTATGTATAGAAACATAGTCATTTCTAAAAATGATGGTGAACATATTTTTGTATGAAATATATGAGTCGCTTAAATTTCGATATTTTAGATATAAATAAGGGATGGCAAATTTAATGTGGCATCCAACCAAAGGAGACCCTTATGACTGGTCACCCATTAAAAACTGACAGCTGTGTCATTCAGACAGAATAATTTAAATGTTATAGCATAAGCAGCCCACTATACGTTCTCACAGCTGGAACTCGGGACCTTTTCTCATGAGGAGAGAGATATAGGTCATAATCCAACATGCTGGCTAAGTACAGATTGGCGGATGACACACTTCTTCGGATTGTGGTCCTCTAACATGTCGGTTTCCTCACGATGTTTCCTTTACCGTAAAAACGGGTGCAAATCCACACAACTTGAAAAATAATTCAGCATAAGCAGACGTTTTTACACGCTTTATATTAGTAGAATGTGTTTTTTAGTTTTTTTAAACTACTATTATTTCAACCATTCACTTCACTTTTTAAAATGTTACGTAGTTATATACTCGTAATAAAGCTACGTAGATAAAATAAGAACAACCTTCTTGGGCATTTTGGTATCTTTTTACCCCAGAGCTGGCGAATTCCCTCACGTCTAGGGAATGCAATCTCGCGCGATCGGGGCTCAATCGAGATCTCTCCAGTTTATTCATAACAATTCCTGAGCTATCAAAAGGCTGAGATCACAGAAAAACGAGATAGAGGTATCAAATCACACCTCAAAAATAAATAAATAAATATCAGGACACATTTCACACACGGCTGGTTAGCCTCATACTAAACCATTTCTTGTTTGTATTATGGTTGCTTAGTCAACTGATATACTACACATACTCGTACATACATACGTAAATGATACATATTTAACACCCAGACCGACAGCCAATAAATTTAGTTCATCACAACGATGTTGACCGTGCCGGGAATCGAACCCGGGATCCTCTGGTTGGCAGTCCGGCATGGTTACTATTACGTCAACGAGGTCGCCAAAAAAGTGATGATACATTTGAGAAAAATTTAACGGTATCCATTCAACGTAGGTATCCATTCATCGTACGTAAGTACTAAGTTGGTATAGTCGTTAGATTTTTTTTATGATTTTTCTGTCTACTATCGATTTACAACTTTGATTGAGTCTGTTTTTATTCAGATAATCCGTCTAGAGCATTGAGTGTAAAAGCAATCGGAAATAATGTTAAACCACAGACTTCCATAAAGCAGACCAACATCCGTCAGTTTGTCTGTATTCATTAGCAGATAGCTTTGTTTGTCGACACACGGGTATGAAGCCTTTGTGGAACATAGGGTTGTTGGACACTGGACGATTAAAATGTTACTATAGATTACTATAAATATTAATATTCTTTATTGTGCAACCCCTCTTTTCTCGTCTTTTCAACTTCTTTCCATCCAAAGGTTGCCTGGAAGAGATTGCTGTTAGCGATAAGGCCGCCGTTTGTGGCATACATTTGTGTTGTTACTTTTTATTTTGTGTTGTACCTTAATTTGCCCAATAAAGAGTTTCTATCTATCTATAGTTTTCTTTGCAATGACCACATTTATTCTACTATGTAATATATCTTTGCATCGTTATACAAACAAATAAATCTGTTTTAATGATTTATGTAGTTAGATAGTTGACATTTTAAGCAACCAACTGACCCAACTGAACTAACTTATATTTTTCAATAATTATTTCCACGACCGTCTGAAAATATCACTGTTTATTAATCTATACAATGTTATACGAGTACATATATGTACCTACTTATCTAAAGTCACTGGAAGGCACTAGCCTCCATGGCACGGGCGCGAATGCGTCAAGTACTTGTACGTGTAAATTTGAATAAAATCTTTTTTTTTTGGGCTTCTAACTTCCCGTCTCTATTAAATTTGAATTTAACATTAATTGGAAGCTCAGTCAGGCGTGCGGCAGCCTCATGTCCCGTAGATCGCGGGTTCGATCCCCGCCAAAGTGTTTGAGCTTTCGCGAAAGGAAACCATCGTGAGGAAATCTTAGATAGATAGATAAACTCTTTATTGGGCAAATTAAAGGTACAAGTCAAAATAAAAAGTAACAACACAAAAGTCTGCCACAAACGGCGGCCTTATCGCTAACAGCGATCTCTTCCAGGCAACCTTTGGATGGAAAAGAGTTGAAAAGGACAATAGCATGGTGGGAGGATAATTTCTAGTGCTCATCATGCTAGTTACCACCATCGAGATAAAGAATCTGTCGCCAAGGACCTAACGGTATGCTCTGGTAGCCTCCTTGAGTGCCAGTTATTCCAGACTAGGCATGTTCCACTTTAGGCCAGAAAGTCGCTAACTCTTGCGATTACGCGCCATGATGGTCAAATGTGTAAAAAAAAATATATCGTAATATATATAAATCTCGTGTCACAATGTTTGTCCTCAATGGACTCCTAAACCACTTAACCGATTATAATAAAATTCGCACACCATGTGCAGTTCGATCCAACTTGAGAGATAGGATAGTTTAAATCTCAAATTATAGTCGCAATTTAAATTTATTTCTAATTATTGACTATTATTATTTGACAGTCACAATTATCTGATATCTCCAAATGATTCTAACAGATGTCGATACCTTTCGACTAGGTTGAGTAAGTAATCAATAGATGGCGCTGCTATGGTAAATCTACGAACGTGTCATATAAGCAACACTATCTATTTTTCATACCCCTAAGTGAGGCAAAACAACGTTTGCCGAGTCAGCTAGTAGGTTATAGAAACCTTTATGTGTGCAGCCACCTTAACGGAAACATTGTGAAAAGGTTGAGTTAATTAAAGGTATTAAATGTATAAAAGCAGGAAAGCTGAGCGCTTATAGAGGATAAGGGCCTTCAAAGAAAACTCACGTGTAAGAGATTATTATAAAGTTTCCAGAATGTTCCGTTCAGTTAGAGAGCGCTTTTATAAGCTTAACCTTGTAGTCAAACCTTGCGAGTCGAATCGAGTTAGTTTAGTTTCTGATTATACATAAAATAAACAAATAAATAAATTAAATATTAGGACACATTTCACACACGGCTGGTTAACCCCATACTGAACCATTTCTAGTTCGTGTTATGGTTGCTAACACAACATCAGTTGTGTCAATACTACATATATATATACAAACATATTTTATATAGATACATATTTAACACCCAGACCCACAGCCAACAAATTTAGTTTAGCACAAAGATGTTGACCGGGCCGGGAATCGAACCCGGAACCTTCTGGATGGCAGTCCGGCATGGTAACCTTTACGCCAATGAGGTCGTGAATGTTTTTTTTAAATCTACTAAATATTATACCTTTTCTATGGGATTAAAAGCTGTTGCCCGCGGCTCCGCCTGCGCGTGGGTCGATTTTTTTGCGAATCAAATTTTCTCTGAATTTTGTTTTGCTACAAACCTCACGGAGCCCGAGACCTTTCCAACGAATGCAAAAGCGGTTCGTGCGTTCTGGAGTCGGCTTTTCCTTTCTGACGCTATAATCAGGAAGGAAAAGCCGACTAATTTTTATATAAAAGATAGATAGATTATAAAAAAAACACAAAACATGTTGACTTGCAATTACAATAATTTTCAATTCCGTCAAATAAATATGGCTATTTAGAACACGAGAATTTTTTTTTTCAGATTTTTTCAAACATAGCCATTATTGTACCATTTTAAATATGTAATTATTATCGTTCAAAGTTTTTTTTATAATTTATTTTTAATTGTATGCTTTGTAAATTGTGAGTAAAAATAAATTTATTTAAAAATAATCAAATTACACATTTTGTAAGAATCTTATTTCTGAATGTATTGTTCGAAAATAATTTCTTTGAAGCTATACAAGTATTGACTATTCTGTGAAAAAATACTCGAACACTCGAATTATATTAGATTCCTATTTACCTCTTGAAGGGCTTTTCCCTGGAAATGGAAACAAGAGTATCAATAATTGACTCTTGACCCGAAAACAATTTGCTATCTCTACCTGTAGATTTGCTATCTCTATCTGTAGATTTGCTATCTTTATCTGTAGGTTTGCTATCTTTATCTGTAGATTTGCTATCTCTATCTGTAGATTTGCTATCTTTATCTGTAGGTTTGCTATCTTTATCTGTAGATTTGCTATCTTTATCTGTAGGTTTGCTATCTCTATCTGTAGATTTGCTATCTTTATCTGTAGGTTTGCTATCTTTATCTGTAGATTTGCTATCTTCATCTGTAGATTTGCTATCTCTATCTGTAGATTTGCTACCTTTATCTGTAGATTTGCTATCTCTATCTGTAGATTTGCTATCTCTATCTGTAGATTTGCTATCTCTATCTGTAGATTTGCTACCTTTATCTGTAGATTTGCTATGTATCTCTAGATGTATTACATATTACAAACACTTAGAAAAATAAAGATACTAAATAAAATATTTCTGGTTGGTCTGGTTCGTTGATCCGGAGTGGCCTTTTAAATTAGTTTTGTGATCAGTTTTTAATTTTACATTTTATTTTAAAATGTATTTTTTTTCTGTATTCTACAACTTGTTTAATCCATTAAAAAGTGTTCTTAATTTAAAAAATAGAACATACTATTTATACATATCAAATAAGTATGCAGACAACTCATATAACTGTCAATTTTGACTTTTAAATTCAAAGTTGATTTTGGTTGAATTTCAAAATGATTCAACTAACTTATTCAAAATAACTTAGAAAAATATTGTTTTTGCAATCTGAAAGAAATATAAACATTGAGGCCAGTATGATATCGCAGAATAAATATTTCCGTTTCATGGAAAATGTCTTTTCAAGTAAATTATATTGACAAGTAAAACCTGTTTACCAAGTTTCGTCAAGATTGGTTCCAAGTATACGTATTATTTGTTCGTATATTTCAGAAAACATAACAAGAATTGTAGTAATTCCGTATTTTGCTACTTGTACCAGAACTAATTCAGTAGCGTAGCTATTACTACGCTCAGTTTGAAGCGCAGCTACGTACGTAGCTGGATTTTCTCAGAATATACAAAGCAACGGTGTAGAAGTAAAGACATTTGTTTTCATAACTATTTTTCCAGAAAGGAGATCAATCCATGTTTAACTCTTTTATCCTCCTTCATCTTTTGTTTTTAGGTTTCCGTACCCAATGGGTACCAGCAGGACCCTGTAACTGTAACTATGCTGTCCGTCCGTCTAACGCGAGGCAATTTCTCATGGACCGCCATAGTTAGGGAAATTAAATATTCACAGGTAATATCTTTCTGTTGCCGCCATAAAAAAAAAAAAATGAATACTATATTATTATAAATATTTTATTTTCCTAAACATTAAACGTGGTTTTGCATCTATCTAGATCTTAATTTTGACAACTGGTAAAATAAAGAAAGCAAGCGTCTGTACGCTTGCTTTATTTACAAAGAGTTACATATTTTTTTAATTTATTTTTTTACTTTAAATTTACTTGCGCTTGATCGCAATTCACCTGATGGTAAGCGATATTGTGATCTTAGGGGGAGCGTGCTTGTTATATACATATATGTATGTTAAGTTACATTATTAAAAAAATATATAAATTTGAGTTATGCTCACACAACAAATTCCTTTTTTGTAGATCAATATCTATCTATCGATCTGGGCATCTATGAGTCACGTCCTTACCACACGAGGTCGGGGGTCAGCCAAGGCTCTATACTGGGTCCACTGCTGTTCATTTTGATGATAAATGATCTGCCTTCCGTGGTAATATACTCCAAATGTCTTCTTTATGCAGATGATCTGAAGCTAATGGCAGAAGTGACTTCTGCCGAGGATTGTATAAACCTTCAAAAAGATGTTGAGGCGGTATGTGATTGGGCTGCAGCAAATTTAATGGAATTCAACCCATCTAAATGCCAGGCCATGACTTTTGGACGAAAGAGGCTACCAATTGAATTTCGCTATACGTTAGGTACTACAGAAATAACTAGATCGACTAAAGTTAAGGACCTGGGCGTCAACTTCGATCAGAAACTGACCTTTAACCAGCATATTGAAATTGTTGCCAAAGAGTCTTTCAGAAGATTAGGTTTTGTCTTGAGAAACGCACGAAACTTTAAAAATACGTATGTTATTACCCTTATTTTTGGTGCCCTGGTTCGTAGTAAGCTGGAAGCTAGTTCGTGTGTTTGGCGCCCTCATGAAAAGTCATACAACCTAGTTCTTGAAAAAATTCAAAAGGCTTTTCTTCGTTTTTTGTACAAGCGCATTTATGGATACTATCCATATATGTACCCTACTGGAATTCTCCTTGGCTGCCTGGGATATAACTCGCTTCAGGTGCGTCGGGATTGTAATCAACTGTTGGTTATGTATAAAGTTCTGCACGGGATGATAGACTCTCCAAATTTACTCCAAGAGTTATCGCGTTTGAATGTTCCTGACCCTGGAACAGCCCCGAGACGAGGCGAGTACCGCCTGCTCGCAGTGCCGCCGTGCCGTACTGCGGCTCGAGGTCATTCTCCTGTACTGCACTCCCTCTCTGCCTTCAATGAACTCCTTACTATGATGACTGAGTGCGATCTGCTTGCGGGTGAATGGAGAAATTTTCAAAGAAAATGTTTGGAATTTTGTGAAAAGAGATTACTATGTAACGATAATTATGAAATAGACGATGGAATAGTGGACTTGTTGTTTGATCTAGGGGAAATCTAATTTGTTATTTGTATAATGTATGTTTTTATTTGTATAATGTATGTTTTTATTTGTATAATGTATATTTTAATCTCTTGACCTTTATTAATTTAGTTAGTAATACTTATTATAATTGGACTATTTTTTTTTTTTATTTAATGTAATGTATTTGACTGTTATTTTGGAATTTAATTTAATGTCATTAATGTAACTTGCTTAGTAATTGGTTTCGGCCGTAAGTAAGGTGAATAAATAAATTATAAAAATTATCGATGATAAGGTAACTTTTATGCGCGAGCCCTACTTGCCCCTTGCTAATTCTTTGTAGTAAACCCGTCATTTGTTTTTACTCAAACAGACCTATACTCGTGTATGAATACTTTTACATAAATAATTTCGATTGGCGATATCTATACTAAACATTAGCTCCGCGATTAGGACTGAGTAAGTCTGTTTATGCAGTTTTATCTCCCCTCGGATTTAGATAGCTGGGCTCGATCTAGGGCTTATGTGTAGGTACAAGTACAACTGACTCGTGTAAAGGGGAAACCATAATATATTTTACCATAGTATTGCGCAGTGGTCAATCGCAAGCCTATGAGTTGTAAAAAAAACAGATAGGAGCACACAAAGCTTGTTAGGTTTAGGGCAAAACAGGACCCTATTACTAAGCTTCCGCTGTCTGTCTGTTGGTCACCATGAAAGCTAACTGTAATTTTTAGAAGCTATGTTTTTACCGTGCCGCTGTAACAACAAATACTAAAAATAAAAATAAAAATGAGAATCGGTCCCCAAATGGTTGAGAAATCTGTGAACATACATAAAAAAAATACATACAGTCGAATATATAACCTCCTCCTTTTTTGAAATCGGTTAAAAATAATTAAAACATCGTGAGGAAACTATAGCATGATAGTCAGGGCATTAGCAACCACCTTCAATTTGAAAAATATGTCGCCAAGCATTTCTAACCAGAACCTCCTTGAGTGCCAGTAATTCCAGACTAGGCTTGCTCCATTTTAGCCCAGAGTATCGCTGACTTGTGTGGATACGCGCCCTGCCAGTCCAATGCCTAGCTGTACAAGATCGCTTGTAGTGATAAGGCCATTTGCAAATCTACTTAAAAGTTTTTATTTCTCTGTTTCGTATCGTCTTTTAATTGTGGTGCAATAAAGAGTTTATCTATCTATCTACCTATAAAGAATGATGAAAACTCTTCGTCACTATCATAAGGTTATTCAAAAAAAAATCAAAAATTCAAAAATATTTATTGGTTTAAAATTGTACATTTACTCTTATTCACTAACCCTCAAACTGGACGCATTCGCGCCCATGTCTTGGAGCCTTCCAGTGACTTAAATAGTTTATGTACATAAATAGTTATACAAATATTCATTAAATATCTCACTCACAACATGAGCATTTTTATGTGCCTCTCTTACGAGTGAATACATCATTTACATGCTTATTGACACTATACATTGATTAAGCTACGTCATAACTCTGGAACATCGGGGTTATGACTTTAGGTACAGGACAGTATACTTATGAGTATGTATAGTTACCTATATGATATATTATTATGGGTTCCCATAGTTGTTAGACTATTGTGTATTATGACAGCTAAATAACGTCTATAAGTAATAAGAATTAAAATTGTAGATAAAATAAAATATTAGAAAGTTCTTTTTATCTTGCACTTTTAATATATACAAGCTAGTGTTCCTTAGGGACTGCCTTGTAACACAAAATGATATTATTTTACACGGCAATTAGAAAGAGATTTTCATGTTAGGTAATCTCTCAAAACAATAAAAACACATATCTTTGAAAATGTATAAAAATTAAGCCCTATTATCCCTCCGCCACGCCATCACTCGTGAACGGCTGGTCGATTTCATTTTTTTTATGTCGTGTTTGTGTTTGTCAAAAGGTTATATTCCATAGCTTAAGAAGTTTTATTCTATAGCTAAGAATATTGTACGTATATCATAAAGCATTAGAATAATAAACACACTTTATTTTATACATCATACCAATTCAAATTAAATAATTATCAAAAAACATTTTTAAGACAGAACAACGTCTTTAGGGTCAGCTTGTTTATTATAAAAACATTTATGTACATATATCGTAATCAAAATAAAATATTGTATTGTTCAAATCTAGTTTTATTCAGGCGTACGTCAGATTTCGAAATTATTTTGTGGACCCTAAAATAACAGACTCGTTTAATTAAAATCTTACATTCCAGACTAATTAATTAATACTCTTTTTACATAACAATAATATTGTATTTGGATTTAATATATTTGTGTACAAATATTCTGAAACCAGTTTAGTTAATAAAGAAGTAAGAAAAACAATATAATTTAGTACCTTAAAAAAGCATCAACATAAAAGTTGTAACGGACGATGCCTCGGGCAATTCATATTCCTAATGACGTCAGAGATTGTTCAAATAATTCTCTCATTTTTATTATGTCTGGATTATAAAAGGGATGTTTTGGTTGACTCGAGGGCCTACCTTCGTTTAGTTCTAGCAGTGATTCTGTTTATATTATAGCTAAATTGTATCTAAGCAATACAGAAAGCGAGTGAGGCTCGGTAGCAAAACGTCACTACCTGGGTCTCTGTTTCCTTAGATGTATCAACCGGGGGCCTTCAAAAGTAGAGTTAATAAGTATCCTCTGAGTAAACGTGCCACACCGTAGACTGCAGTGCAGCTTAACATCAGGCTAGCTGTAGTCAAACGCTAATCTATCAAGGATAAAAAAAGTGCTTTTCAATCTGGCGATCCCTGGTTTTATCCCGTCCCTACACCAATGCCTTGTATTTCAAGTTATCTGTATGGATTTGCACTCGTTTTACGGCTAAGAAGAATTTCGCGCGGAAACTGACATGTTTAAGGAACACAAAACAAAACTATAGGACCTGCACCATGAGTCTGAAAAAAGGCATTCGCAATTGATGCCACTGACAATAAGAAGAACCTCCATTCTTAGTCTCAACTGATACAAAGACACCACTTTCAATGGCGACTCAGAGGTCTGACCTTACTGGTCTGTGGTCTGGCTTCTTACATATTACTTATTCTGTGACAATGGAAATAAAACGGTTCTTCAGAGCAGAGCAATTTTTCAATTAAATACTCTTTGAAACGGCATATTTGTTCTCAAAATCGTTCTACCGTTCTATTTTCCATAGTTACAGAATAAATAATGTGAGAAGTAAGACTTCTGACCACCATTGAGAATGGTGATTTTCGTATCAAAGAAAGAAAAGAAAGCAAGAAAAAAGAAAGAAAAATAGTTTATTGTGCAGACAATTATTTAAACTATACATACATATACAGTAATAAGTTTGTGCACAAAAGGAGCAGGTAAAGTATCAGTTGAGATTATGAATGAAGGTCATTCTTATTGTTAGTGGCATCAATTACGAATGGCTTTTTTCAGACTCATGGTGCTGGGCGACCGCTACGATCCTAAAGAACTCCCCTTATGATTAAATTCTGCGGGGGAGTCATGACCCTCAGTAATGAGGAATATGACCCTTAGTAATAAGGAGTAGGAGGATCTAAGCAATATGAAAGCTACCAACCTAACTCAAAGGGAAAGAGTTCAAATTCGGGATAATGGGAAGGCTTATTCTTAGCTGTGTGTCATAACAGGCTAGCAATAATTGACCAAGTGCGAGTGGGGCTAGCGCATAAAAGGTTCAGTACCATTATTTAAAAAAATGGCAAAACACGTTTGTTGTATGGCCCCCTTAAGTATTGATATTATTTTAGTTTAATAATTTGCTTTAAAAGTTAATACATAATTAAATGAAAATTGTACGCGTCTACATGTAACCGTTATTGATATGAAGCAAAAAATACGTAAAAGTCTCATTATAATATTTAATATTTTCATTTATTTTCAGTGTTTGTTGTTGTATCGACACGGGTAATACAAGACTTGTGAAAATTTCAGCCTACTAGCTAATACGGTTACTGAGAAACAGCCTGGTGACAGACAGACATCGGAGGCTTAGTAATAGGATCACGTTTTTACCTTTTAGGCACTTATCTCTAAACATTTGAAAATGGTCCTTCTTCTGAATCGGTACGCTCTTAACAGAACGGTCGTGGTCATCATGAAGTAGTGTTGAGTAGTGTTAGTAGACAATACACGCCTCACGATGATACTCCATTTCTCTTTGCCAGAGATCATCCTGGCGCCATAGGGTCCTGTTTCCCGTTTAGGTACAGAACTCTAAAAATGATGATGATGACCAGTCTATATGTAGGTCTGCTAACGACGCGGCGGGAAAAGCGGAAATACGGGACTGACAAACTAATATTGATCGTTAATAAAGAAACGGACATATCAAAGCTCAGTCGAGAAAGTCGGTCAACAGAGGCTTCGGCCAAACTTTGATTGGGATCTTATCTCTTCCTTCCTTATTATTGTTTGAGTAGAGCCTACCTACGAGTTTATAAGTAGGTGGGTTGAATTAGTTCCCGTGGGAAGGTTAAATTAGACGCGTGGTCCTACAGTTTATTCCGCTAGTTTAGGTATGTCTTTCGACGTTCCCACATAATACGTAAAACTTGCGAAAAAATACCACGCTTTTATGCAATATCGTTTTGGAGGATTTTTTTTTGCTCTAAATAGGTCAGCGCTTGACCACAAATTCACCTGCTGGTAAGAGAAATTGGGGTCTACGCGAAGCGAGCTTACCTAGAAGGAACCGGTTCACTCTGGCCTTGGAAATCGCAAGAATATAGTCATTGGGGAACAGGGAATTGGGCAAGGAATTCCAAAGTTAGGCTGTTCGGACAAAAAAGGTGGAGGCAAAACGCTTAGTGCGTGCCTTGGGTACCTCAACTGTAAACCGATGCCGCCTTAGCGTTTCCCGACTCGTCCGATAGTGATAGGATAGCCTGAGATACCTAAAGCTGGAGTAGACTGGTATCAAGATGTATCTATCATTTCAGGCACCTTCATTGTAAGAACTGCGAAGCTTTGGAACTCTATTCCTGAGTCTCTTTTTCCTGAGAAGTACAATTTGAGGATCTACAAGTCTAGAGTAAATAGGTTCCTTCTAGGCAAGCGTGTTACACCTTAGAACACAGTGATGTTTAACATCAGGCAAGTTGTGGACAAACGTGTGCCTTCATCATTAAAAAAATATAGTAAAATCCGAAAATCCTTATTCGCAAAATAAAAATAAAAAAGTTCCGTTTTCGTTCCGACTGAACTTCAGTACTACGTTGTCCAATAATTATTCCATTTGCCACGGACAAGAACCAAGTTCCTTAACTAATGACCTAATAATAATATTCTAATCCGAATTTCGCAAACGGATAAAAATATTATAATACGGTCAGTCTCACCGTCGATGAAGGATCAAAAATTTTTTTTTTTACAATTAGGCGCATACTTTGAGCGCATTTTAGGATAAATAGTAAGCTTTAGTTATTTGTCCCAGTACTAATGAAGTTTATAGCTATTAATTTATTTTTGAAGTTTAAAAAAATCTTCTCGTCTGAGCGGTGTGGCTCAGCTCTGGTGTCAAGAGTTTTCAATCCGCCACAGAAACCTCTGTCAAGACTTGATTATAAAATACAACATTGCTCCCGCAAAATATGAATTGATTAAACTTTGCATCCCATTTCATTATTAAAACACAATAACGGATCTAAAACTTTATCTTTTGCCTCTGGCATCATCTATCAAAGTCTCTGAACATTAATTGCATTTAGCGGAAGGAAACCCCTTTTATCTCCCTAGACTTAAATTGCTTGTGAGTAGCTATCTAATGTACTTATTATATTATTAACTTACTGTAAGACTACGGAGATTTATAATGTCATAATAAAGGTTTCCATCGACTTGAAAGTAACTTGCCCTAGATAGCGGCGTCAATTTAGAAGCTGATTATCGCCCAGTTAGTCAATCGTCACCTTATGTCCCGCAGGGCGTGGACTTCGAAGCTAAGAGGGTTGATTGAAAAGTTCGGGCTTCAGCAAGAAATTTAAATAGTTAATGCTACTGCGATAGAATTTTACAATTTGACAACCAGAGAGTAAACTATTCGAATGAGGCCAGTTACATTAAAATTGTTTAAGGATTTATAAATAAAATAAAATAAATAAATATTAGGACACATGTCACACACGGCTGGTTAACCCCATACTGACCCATTTCTAGTTTGTGTTAAGGTGGCTAACACAACTGATATACTACAAATACGTACATATATATTTTATATACGAGTAGATACATATTTAACACCCACAGCCAACAAATTTAGTTAAGCACAAAGATGTTGGCCGGGCCGGGAATCGAACCCGGAACATACTGATTGGCAGTCCGGCATGGTAACCTTTACGCCAACTTCGTAATTACCTAGTTTGAGATTTCGGGGAAGGAAAATATCAACAAACTTACTTAACTATGGAGTAGTAGCTAATCTATGCAGGAGTTAGTTGCGTACATATTCTAGAGATAACAACAAACAAACACTGAAACAGGAAACGGATGTATCTACCCGTAACAGAGATAGTGATGTGCAAGGTTGTAGTGATGTCCTTGCTACTAATTTTAACGTGAACGCCACAAATGGGTTCCGATTTTCCTTGTGATTGCATTTTAGGGTTAATGTACTGCGATGCTCAGTTGTTTTCGGCAAGGCAGAAAGTTTCTTTTTTTAGACGTTAACCCTTTAATTCGCAACGTAGGCTATTCTCAACATTCCAAACAAAAAAATCCTACTAATTTTCTATCTTGTATGACATATTTTGAATTCACTCATGGCAACATAAAAACTAATAGCATTCGAAAGAAAAAACTAAATCTCTTAAAATAGCGCGCTTTTTCTCATTTCGGTGAAAGATAGCGCCGAGACTATCAGCAATGAGCGACACGAAGGTAATTTTAACGGAAAACATATATTTTTACATCATTTTCGATTTGTTTTTGTGATTACTTTTGTCTAAAAATCCTTTTGATGCCGATATAATTATAAAACAGTTCTGTAGACTTACAAACAAAACAGTTAGAACGATATAATCATGTATGTTAACTATTATTAACAGTGCGAAGTATTCGGGGAAGTACTGGTAATTTTCTATGTTGTTCACTATTAACGTTGTCCACTACAATAGGACAGTACATGCGTTTTTTATGTTGTTAGAAAACCACCCTGCCCATTATATAGAAAATGACTAAGCGTTTAATTTATAGCTTTTATGTCTGTGTGTAGGTATGTAATGTATGTAGTGTGTGCTTATGACATTGCGTTTATTTAGCCGAGATGTACATCTTAGCTAAGTACCTAAATTAAGTAACTTACTTGTAGACTGACTTCTTCTTCTCCTTTACCATTTCCCACTAGGTGGGGTCGGCACAGCCTGTTTTTCTCTTCCATGCCACTCTATTAGCCGTCATCTCCACATTCACTCCCTTCTCATTCATATCCTCCTTCACACAATTCATCCACGTCTTCTTTGGTCTACCTCCCCTTCCGCTACTTCTTACAATCATATCCATACTTCTACTAGTCACATGCATCTCCTCTCTACGCATTACATGTCCGTACCACGCTAACCGTCCACTCTTCACTTTCTCTGAAACAGGCGCCACTTTCAAACTTCCTCTAATATACTCATTTCTTACCTTGTCCATTCTTGTTACTCCACACATCCATCGCAACATTCGCATCTCTGCCGCATGCAATCCTCTCTCATGCACTACTTTCGTCGCCCAACACTCGGATCCATACAATACGACAGGTCTAATGATCGTTTTGTAAATTTTCCCCTTCAGTTTAAGCGGAATTCTCCGATCGCAAGTTGTTCCAGAGACCTGTTGCCATTTCATCCAACCAGCGTTTATTCGGCTCGCTATGTCACGATCAATATCGGCGTCATTTTGGAAGAGAGAGTCAAGGTACTTAAAATTGGAGCAGGCTGGCAGGGATACACCATTTGAGGCAATTGGAGTATAACTGGATGACCCACCAAAGTCACAGAACATCTGCTCGGTCTTGGTGCGGCTAATTTTTAGCCCGACTTCCTCCAGTCTCTCCTGCCACTTTACCAGCTTCCTCTGTACCTCTGCCCCTTGTAGACTTGTAGACTGACTCTGAGTCCACAAAAGAGCTAGCCAGTGTCACGACTTTGTTGTCGCACCATTTAACAACCGCAAGTTTGTTGGTGTTACAAACAAGCTGCTGGCTTGCTCCTCTGCCTTTTTTCATAAGGGCCTTGTCAGCAATAAGTTTGTCTTGACACCCTCTCAACGGTTATTTTTTATTGTTCCTAGGCCGAGACCTAGAAAAGTCCGTATTCTTCACGCAGGTGCCGAATCAGCTCGAGCGAAGTGAAAAAATGGTCGAAATATACAATCCCAGGCTTGTCGTGAATGGTTTTGCAAAGGGCCAGTACTACTTTCGCTCTGAGTCCCAAACTATTTTCAAATTCAGTAAAGATTGTGTTTTTGGAAAAAAAGAAACTGTTTTTATAACTACCATGTTGCAAAATCTTATATATAAAATTTCCGTGTCACAGTATTTGTTACCGTACTCCTCCGAAACGGCTTGACCGATTTTTTCCAAATTTTATATGTGTATTCAGTAGGTCTGAGAATCGGCTACTGTATATTTAGTTTTTTTTTTTTTTTATTAAGTCAAAACAACGTTTGCCGGGTCAGCTAGTAATTAGATAAATTTAAGGCTATCGTTGTATTAAGTCGAATGTGATTTTGATTGGTAATAAATATTGTTTTTTATATAAATATTGTTTTTAAGTTACTCCTTGCTAGCCGCGGTGTTGATGAGGTACAACATAGATTTTAACAACTAAATGTTTCTATGTCTAGCAATGTTGAAGCTCACCTACATCGATTTTCTCGAAAACGGTATGTTTCTGAATTATTATTTTATTTTTTTAGGCATCCTTAGTTCTTATTGAAAGCCTATATAAAAACAAAAACTGCAAAACTAATTTTTTTTTTGTCTGTGAATTAAAGCGTTAACTAAACTGAAAATCTACAAGAGGAAAAATAACGTGTGAATAGGTATTGTCGCATTTTTAGTTTTTTATGTCACTGTACCAACGTATGACGTCATTTAAAAGAGATTTTTTCTTACGCTTAATAGGCTTGCGCTTGACCACAACTCACCTGATGTTAAGTGATATTGCAGTCTAAGATGAAACGAGCTTGCCTAGAAGAAACCAGTTCACTCTCGCCTTGAAGACAGTTAGGTTGTAGTTCAGTGGGAACAGGGATTCCGGCAAGGAGTTCCACAGTTTGGCCGTCCGAAAAGAAAGAAGTTCTTTTCTTTTAATGCTTTTTTTTACTCATAATGGGCTTGCACTTGATCGCAATTCTCTTGATTGTAAGCGAAATTGCGATCTAAAGTGGAGCGCGCTTGCCCAGAAGAAATCGGTTTAGATGCAGAACCATTATGAAGCTGAGACTTGTCTATCGCTCAAGGAGGCTGCCAGAACACAGATTTTTCAACTTGAGGGTAAGTGCCTAGCCAGACGAGCATTAGAAAATGTTCTACCACCAAGCTATGGTTTCTTTACGATGTTTTCCTTCACGAAAAGCTCGAGACAGTAGTGGAAACCGAACCTATGACCTGTGAGACGTAAAGCGACTGCACGCCCGACTAAGCGGTAATGGCCTCTTAGAGGTACCTATTTATTTATTTGTTGCAAATAATTTACAGCTTTATACACTAAATACACTAGATACACGGTTATTGAAAGTAGAGCCATTATGAATTACATTAAATTAAAGTACCTGGTTGACCGAGCTTTGCTCGGTATATATATATTTTTTTTAATATGACATTTTCTACAAATTATTCCTAGCTAGATCGATTTATCGCCCCCGAAACCCCCTATATACTAATTTTCATGAAAATCGTTGGAGCCGATTCCGAGATTCCAATTATATATTTATATATATACCAGCTGACCCGGCAAACGTTGTTTTGCCTTAATAAATAAATTTAAAAAAGAAACTAAATATACAGTAGCCGATTCTCAGACCTACTGAATACGCATATAAAATTTGGAAAAAAACGGGCAAGCCGTTTCGGAGGAGTACGGTAACAAACACTGTGACACGGAAATTTTATATATAAGAAGATAAGATATATACAAGAATTGCTCGTTTAAAGGTATAAGATAAAACATAAATCCGCCCATGGCGCAAAACCAATTTTTGATGTTTGATTATATATACCTACTTAAGTATTTTCATTTCCTTTTGAAATAAAACGTTAACATAACTTGAATAAGTAGGTAATTTTCAGATGACATTTGAATATTCATAAAGATGTAACCTTGACGAGAATAATCCCCTAAGATAATCCCTGTTGCCTGGCGGTAGGGATTAACGAAGATTACAGGCTTTCTTTTTCATAAAAAGCAGACATTAAATACATAGCTTAGAAAACTTTGATTAAAGTTTGAAAGGCTCTTTGATTTAAGAAATCGTAAAACCATTTAAATTATCTACTACGTGTAATAATTTTGCCAAATAGAAATATATGTAAAACAAGATATTAATTCTCGAAATGAATACATATTTTATTCCTATACTGTTTTTTCTTATCCGTGTCCTATACCTACTTCGAGTACATTTGTATAGAAATGTATAATACCTACAAATATGAATGAGTAAATTACTATAATACGGCATTAGTATATACAATTATGCATAAAAAGAAATCCCGTATAAATCCCACACAACTTACAGAGTTATCAAAATATAAACAAAACTGTCCTTGGAAAATTTTAAACTCAACTTACTTGGCTCGAAGCGAAAGCTGCCGGTCGTTTGGGCACACATATTTATTTGCTTTACTTTGAAAGTTCATTGCACAAGAATATTTTTAAAAATAGAACTGTTGTTGTTTTTTTAAATTCGCGGGAAAAAGTGGCTTCGCGCGTTCCCGCCTGTTGATGCCAGCCAACTGTTGCTTGGCGCGTGGCGAGCGAGCCGTAATGAATCGATATTATAACAACGTACTTGAAACTCACATAAAATTACGGATGGCGACATCCCTTTATCTCCTCTGAGATAAATATAACTTTGTATGGGTATATAAGCTATGTATGTATACTTTCATGTTGATATTTTTCTGCACATGTACCTAATATCTGTAACCTAGTACAATGAAAATATATGCTGGGCAAGTGTTTGTTTATCAAAAGGGCGATTACTAAGTGTATAGTTACACATAAGTGTGCGTTTTTGTGTGAAATTAAGAAATTTAACATTGTAAGCAGGAAACAATAAAAAAATTACTTAATACAATAACAACAAAAGTTATATTTTTATAATTTTATTCAAAATCTTTTTAAGTAAGTAAAAATGCCTTATGTTTTAGCTACCTAAATTATACATAGGGAAGTATTGATATAATATCTACACATTCATAATACATATAATATTATTTACATAGAATGACCTAAGCAAACTCTTGAAATTTGCCGCGTTGTGAAGTATCCGAACGAAAATCTTAGTTACATTTATGATGCGTGTATCCGAACAAAATGAAACGAACCTATAGTCTGGCAAACGAAACATGAGACTCGATTTTTTTGCAAACTTTTTATATGGCAATGCTATAATAATGGCAACGTCAATATCCAAAACAAGATGGCGTGTTGTTATGATTTAGTTAAACACTAATTACTCAGCGAAAAATTAAAAATATCATCAAAAGTGGAGTTCGGGAGTTGTTGTTCCACATGATCTCAAAGTATCATAAAAAACAACAAGAAAAAGAATTGAAATTCGGCGTAATTTCAACGAAAACAAGATTGTTTACATGTGGTGTTTGATTTCGTAGGTTAGTATGACGCTACTAAGTTGATACTTTGTTTTAATTCGTATTTACTATATATCTTTTTGCATAAAGTTATCTATTTCAAAATTATCTATTATAAAATTATCTATTTTGATTCACATTCTTTTATCATTAGTCAAAACCTTCCCACCTTCCTAATAATGCATTTTGGTTATTTATCATACCATAAAATGTTACATTGTAATTTTAACACAATTTTTTCTTTAACAGGTTTTTCTTAATTTGGATTCTGCCATTGAGCTGATATGAAGTTTGGGTAAACGCAAAATGTTAAGTGAAAATATTGCCTTGTCTGTCTTGCGGTGTTGAATCAGACAAAGTGATTAAAGAGACATTTGGAACCATAACTCCAGAGAAGTGGATGAATAATATGACTGATAATGTTATATACATTGAAAATGAATATGAAAATAAGATCGGGACAGGATCACCGAAAATAATTTGGAAAGTTTCATTATAGTAGGAAACTAATAAATATAAATAAATAAAACTGTGATTCTAGTGACACTGGTGAATCTTTTCAAATTTAAGTCTTAGATTCACATTTTAATTATGACAGTGAATAAAACATTATAGAATACTGCTTTTTTTATTCAGATTGATTGAACAATTTCTAAAGTATTACTTCCTAAAGTACTTAAAGCATTTTTATTCAGACGAAATAAAATAAATAATTTCAAAGTATCAAATTAGTTTATTCCAGGTATTTCATATTAGTTTTGGGGTTGCTATACTCAGATTTTTTAAATTTGCCGCTCTTTTCCAGGGTCATGTTTCGTTGGCCAGACTATATATCTCTTTCTCTTTTAAACTCATAGAGATGGGCTTTGTGTAACTTGTGAATGTTATTTATTTTCGCTAAGTAACTGGTTTATTACACGATTGACGAAATATTATTATCATAATAGTGTTTTGGTGATATTTAATATGATTGTGATAATAGGTAATTTTGAATGCACATCCTGAGATTCTGTGTATAAAATAATTAATGATCGTCATCGAAATTGATTTAGTGAGTTTGTTGGAATTATTGGCCATTAGGACTGTTATTCTATAACAATAAAAATATTACGCATTTTTTTTTATTTTGGTTAAGCCTTTCATAAGATAAAATAAAGTTTAATTAGATAACTTTATTGTAATTAGTAGTTTGGTTTATGGCTAAAATAATATAAAATATATAACTATTCGTTAAGCACACGGCTTAGTTCAGACCACAGTATTGGATTGTCGGAAGATAAATTGATAAAATCTTAAAATATGCTACGTTAGCAGTAGTTAGAGTCACAGTAATTAACAATCATAGGGGTATAAACACTGCAAATATCTATGGCAGTATTTTTTTCTCTGCAAGTAGACTCTCTGCATTCATATATTGTAGAAAAAGCGAAAGTGAATGGAGTGTCAAATATAATATAGAAATGTAAATTTTAATTACCGATTGCCAGTATCGAATAGATAATATTACGCCTAAAATTTAAATATGACATGATCCGATGTCTTTGATTAATTATTGCAAGAGAAATTCAAACATTATCAATATCATACAGTCGTTAACGGAAAAGTTAAAGAGGGGAAACAAATGTGGTATAGTGAAAGGAGATGACGTGATCTAGAGTGAAATAATACTCATAGATGTTTTTGTAAGTCAATACAACTATTAAATAATTAATTATTATGTTATAATAAATATCAACATAATACCTTGCCACTAAAAAAATATTAAAGCTTAATGCAATTAGCTATTTATTTAATATGATGTTTTTTGATGACCTGCATCGCTGACTATTCGAAACCGCTATTTAATAGCAGGCAGCTAATACTCCATTATAGAATAAAGTTATTCTTTGCCCGTCACTATGGTTGTTTTTTTGACGTTTCACTTTTTTCTTTCAGTCATGATGGCGAGCTTGCGAAAGGTGTATGTTTTATTGTAATTAATTTATTTTGTGGTGCCGTGAAGTGAAAACAAGGAGATTTTAATGCCGTACCGCAGGCGATTCTCCCCCAAGATGCCGGATTTCGACGACGACGTCACAGTCGTGGATGTCTACGATTTGGCATCGGACATTGGCAAGGAATGCGAGATAATTATTGAAAAATACGGCCCTGACGCTGTAACAGCGCTCCTACCGAAGGTGATTAACGCGCTGGAACTGCTGGAGAACCTGGCCATAAGGAACGAGAAGGAAAACCAGGCGCTGCAAGAGCTGACGTCGAAGATAGCCCAGCTCGAGAACGATAAGATTGAGAAGGCAGAATACAGACAACGCTTCGAAAAGGTAGGTCTTAGAGGTCACTGCTAAGTAAATTGGTGGTTTGTTATGCGTGTTGCGGTACTAAACGCACGAACGTTCATTATTTCGTCACCTGTATGCATTGGGTGCAGTTACAAAAGAACCTTAGAAGGTGATGGAATGAATCTATTGCGCGACAAAGTTCAAAAAACATTAATTGCGATGTGCTACAGCTGTTTTTCAGTATGTATTGTTGGCCAGTGTAATTGTGTTGTTGTACAGACATGATCAAGTGATGACTAAGTTGATTGTAGTAAATAATGTTTGCTTTTGATAGTTAATGCAATGTTTAGTGATGGATTGTTTTGGCTACATTCTTATCTGATTGGTAAGTTAATGTCTAAATCATATATATCATAATCTAATATTTGAGTTAAGATATAAATATATAGCTATATAAGAGTGGTACTACATTTGGTACATTCAACATTTTGACATCTGCGAAGACAAATCTGTATTTTCTGGTATTGTTATTATTACAAACTCTTTATCTTTGAGCATGATAAAGATAATATGTATTTCCAATCTTCTTTGAGTTTAAGGTATAGGAAAAACAATGTCATTGCCTGATAGTATTCATATTATTAAATATTGTTAAACTTGTTGTTGATTTTATTGTAATAGGTATACCGAGTTGGTGCTATTGCATGTAAATAAAAAGAAATACATCACAATATGTCCTTTTTATAATAAATAAATATTAGGACACATTTGACACATGGCTGGTTAAGTCCATACTGAACCATTTCTAGTTTGTGTTATGGTAGCTAACACAGCTGATATACTACATACACATATATATATATTTTATATAGATACATACTTAACACCCAGACCTAAATTTAACAAATTTAGTTAAGCACGAAGATGTTGGCTGGGCTGGGAGTCGAACCCGGAACCTTCTGATTGGCGGTCCAGCATGGTAACCATTGCGCCAACGAGGTCCTCAATTATTATTAAGATATGTCCATTCTTTAAGGATATATATGTATACATACTAGCTGTGCCTTGCCAGCGGTCTTACACACATTTGACCGAGACATGAAGTAGCATATGTTTTATTCCACAATCTAAATTATCTTCATAACAAATTTCATATATATTGGTCCAGCTCATGGAATATGTAGAAGCAACAAACAAACACGCTTAAATACAAACTTTCGTATTTATAACACTAGTAGGATAAGACATGCTAACTGATTCTTATCACTTCATTTGACTCGTAACTAACAAAGTATTACCTATTCATACAATATTATGTAACAGTAGAACAATAAATGAGTATACAAGCTCATAAATTGATCTAATCATAGGTCTAAAAAGCTTTCACAAGTTTTTTTCTGGTCACAGTCACTGTACTTTTAACTTTCACTATCTAACTAAATTAATTTTGCTATAGCAGTTATTCAATACATGTAATAAAATGGTTTTTATGATGCCTTCAGGTGCTGGTTGAGAATTTTTTATTGCATCTTGCTTTGTTTTTTGCCAAATATTTAATAGGAAGCTTGAAATACATAGAAATAGATTGTTTTGAAGTTGAATATAGCTAGTCAAGTTTGAGGTTATTATCTGAAAGTTTCTTGAGTGGGACTATATTGAGAATAAACCTCCATTTTTTATTTTTATTTTTATGTGAGAAAATGCATTTACGCATGCCCACCTCCCCTGGGGAGGTGGGTGGGGTACGTCAGGCTTGATGCCAGATGGCCATCACTATCGACTAAAACCTCATGATGACCTCCTCACCGGAAAGGGCGGGATGAGGTTCCGCTTCTCGCATTTACCCACCATCTCACCCACCTCGGCTAGGCCGCGGCAGGAAGAAAGAACGGCGCATCGTTATACCGATACTTCTCTCCTGCCGCGGTCCCACACCTTCGACTGCGGTGCCTCCCTATCCACACCGCAAGCCTGCCTCAGTTGCGAAACCCCCCCGAAAACCCCCAGAGCGAGGTTCCGCAACCTACATGTGCCACTCCATCTAGCACTTGCATACTGGGACCCTCTTCGCTTCACCGTGGGTGACCAGGCCACGGTTACTGAGCCCCCCCGACTCGACAATGCGGGGCCCCACGGGGGGGAGGGGGGGAAATCAACCTCCTAGTCAAGATCTGATGACAATAGTTTTCAAGCCATCCAATAGCCTTTGACATAGACGATTGAGATTACTATTAAAAAAACAACATAAGAAACCTAAGCTAGTATGTAGTATACAAGTACGCAATGTAAGTAGTTACATCACACAAATTGAATGATTGGAATTGACCATTTCCTGCCCAGACTAGCTAGTGCACAGTATTATTATAGTTAGTCTTGCTACTTGGTAGTTTGAATAAATTACTTTTGTCGAGTTGTGAACATTTCACATGGGATCTTTTTTAATCAAAATCTTATTAATCCAAGGAACACTATCCTATTGGCCCTCTGCTAAACAAAAAAAATGGGCCAGATGAAGATTATATTGACAATGAGTAGATAATATTAATTAATGATTGGGATTATGAATAGTAAAAATTTGCTAAACGGTCTATCATTGCAATGTCAAATGCCTAAATAATGCTATTTAGATGACTTGTCAAATCTTGCTTGACCACATCCTATTATTGTATAAGGAATTGTCTTTTAATATGCATATTCAAAATATCATCTTTTTCCTATTGGTGGACAACTCCGGGTGTGACTTGGCTTTGTTTTCTATTCTTGTACTATTCCATTTTATGCGATTTTAGGCCAAATTTGTATCTACCATCAAAATATATAACATAACATATTCTAATCAGTTTCTCCTAGCTTTTTAGATCTTCGTCTACACCAGAGATCTATGTTTTTTTTGGTCTATGGTGCCTCTCTGGCATATCTAATTTAAAATATGCATATACTATCTCTTATCACATCTACTAGTTAGTATTACAGTATATGTGTATTGCCAGCCATTATTTGTGTGTAATGCCAGATGTTTATCATTATAATTGATATTACCTATTTGCAGTTGTTTCAAATCATTACAACATATGGTTTTAGAGAAAAAAGTGCTAATTGAGTATATTGAGTTATGTTATAATAATTATTTACATATGTATTGAAAGGTAGATTTCTAATTAATATTTTGTTTGCTAACACAATTGATATACTACATATACAGACATAAATACTTTAAATCCATACATATTTAACACCCAGACCGACAACCAACCAATCTAGTTAATCATAAAGATGTTGGCTGTGCCTGGAATCGAACCCGGGACCCTATAGTTGGCCGTCCGGCATGGAAACCATTACGCCAATGAATGAGGGCGTTATGGGCGTGTGTTGATTGATATTTTGCAAAACGATCAAATACTAATTATTAAATGTTTTGCAAATAATAATAATAATAATAATAATATCTTTATTTGCATAAAACATAGATGATACATATTTAATTTGAACCATTAGTGCTGAACTAGTATCGAACTGTGATTCAGCACCGATGGCCTCTCCCACAGAATATTCACAACTCTGTTTGACACAATTATGACAAAGGATTTGAACAAAAGATAAAAGATGAGAAAAAAAAACAAAAATCATAACTAATGTTACTTAACCTAAGTTTATATAAAAAAAACAGTATAAAGAAAAACATCAAATTATACTTTTACATAATAAAGTGTGCTCTTCGACATCAGTGCATAGCACCAGCTGGGCTTGCATCAATGTCTGCACGCGTGTGTGTGCGAATATTAACATAATTTGTCAGCTAATTATCGAGATAATTATGAGGTCGTGAAATGCTGATATCGATCGAATAATCCCAATATCGCCATAATATTGACGACCTCGTTGGCGTAAAGGTTACCATGCCGGTCTGCTAATCAGAAGGTTCCGGGTTCGATTCCCGGCCCGGTCAACATCTTTGTGCTTAACTAAATTTGTTGGCTGTGGGTCTGGGTGTTAAATATGTATTTATATATAATATGTATGTATGTATGTGTAGTATATCAGTTGTGTTTGCAACCATAATACGAGCTAGAAATGGTTCAGTATGGGGCTAACCAGCCGTGTGTGAAAGTGTCCTAATATTAAAAAAAAATATTATGAACGCGAAAGTATGTATTATGCTTCCGAAATAAGAATAGGACTGTCAAACCGCCATTTGGCTCAGTAATACGCACTAACGTCATTACCAAAGTGTATGGTGTGCCAAAAAATTTGTAAACAAATTATGTTCAGTTTTATGTTTAATGTACGCTTTTTTGTAAGTTGCATAGGATTAATTTCTGCTGTAACTCAGAAACCGTCATAGTTTCAGAAGATATGTATTTTACATGCCGCAAAAGCACCAAATATTAAAAACAATAAAAAAAAATTAAGGCGGGTCTCCATACAATAAACGTGTTTTTTTCGTTTTTTTTTTTGCTGTATATCAATAACAATAGCTTATAGACCACGTATAAATTTCACGGCATATATAAATGTACATTGTACCTTTCCAGTTAAATTATAAAAATTAAATAAAATAGATACTTGAAAGGTGCTCCCATACAACAAACGTAATTTTTAAGCATTTTTTACTCCATCTTTATAACGACTCTCTATACATTCACAGAATATTTAATTATGTATTAACTTAAAAAAAAAATTATAAATAATATTCAAGGGGGGCTCCATACAACAATGGTATGGAACCCTATTCACGACTCGTACTTGGCCATTTTATTATCTCTGGCCCTTATCAGTCTATCACTTACCTAGATGGCAAAGAGAGCAGATCATTGCGAACTCACTGATAGCCTTTCAAGCCTTTCATGCAATACGACATAATGTTACGAGCACATTCCTAAATACAAAACTTACTCGAAGTTGTGCAAACTCAAGGCCAAGTTTCGGCATCTGTAGTTTACTTCACTTTTTTGTGACATTTCACTAAGAAACTTTTATTTTTTTTACACCTGATACAAAAACGACAGGGCGTTATAAGTTGGACGTGTCTCTGTTTGTATGTGGCATCATAGCTCCCGGATGGACCGATCGTTTCTGTTTTGGGCGAAAGGTGTCTTAGTCAAGAGTGTTCTTAGCTATGGAGAGTTCTATGCTATGATATAAATAAATTGGTTTAAGATGGTCGCGCCACAAAATAGCGTTATAAATATTTATTCTTGGGGTCAAACGAAAAGTCTTGACTAGTAAAATACATATACTATGATAAATATCAAATTCAAGGAAGTGTTTATTATTAATAGGTACATAAAACAATTAAAATACTATATACAAACTTAACGATAACAAGAAAAATCAATCAAATAGAGTATTTATTTAAAGCCTTTCTTCATATAATAACGCTTTATTTTTTACTTGTCTCTTTTATAAAGTGTAAATCTACGAAGATCTCTACTATAGAATCAATTTCGATGCATTGCATTGCATCAAAATTGGTTCATTATTTTTCATGGTTTCCCAATTTTCAATGGTTCACTTTGTTGAATGGTTGTTTTGATACAGTTTAGTCACTGAATCAAATAAGCGAGCGTGACTTGGTGGGAAAACGTCTGCTTTTAAATCAGACGGCGCCTGGTTCGATCCCGCCCCTACGCCAATGACTTGTTTTTCAGTCTATGTGTGGATTTGCACTCGTTTTTCGGTGAAGGAAAACATCGTGAAGAAACCGACTTACTTAAGAACCACAATTTCCGCAATATGTGTCATCCATCAACTTGCACTTGGTCTGGTGGATTATGACCTATATCTATCTCCCAATAATAATAATACATTTATTTGACCAGTAAGCACGTACAATATTATGAGAATGATAATACAACCTTATTCAATATGTACGTTCCCATTCTAATTTGATCCCTATGTCCCACACTAGAGAAAACCCTGTGTTGTGGGACATAGTACCTTCACCGCCAAATAATACAAGTTTGCATGAACATAACAAGTGGATACAAAGAAAGATGATGATGGTCATAATTTTATCACTTTGGTAACATAGCAATGAGAGAAGACCGCGAGTACGTAGGTACAGTAGGAACGTTTAGTAAGCTGCTTATGCTTATGCTAGTCATTAAATCAAAACCCATAATTTACGCGCAAAAATTCTACTAATTTACTCAACCAAAGACCGTGCAATCGAGAGCCCTCCTCGGCTAGTTGTGAAAAGTTACTGTAATAGGCTGTAACACCGTGGGTAAATGGTTTGAGCGAGCGTAACATAATTGAAATCTGGTTTAATAAGCATGACTTAATCGCTGCTCTTTGTCCTTTCTACCTGTGAATAGTTTTCTTTAGCTCTATCTGTTCAAGAATATCATTATTATTTTTACAGTTTATAGGTTTGCGTTTCACCACAGCTTGCCTGGTGTTAAACAATACTATAGCCTACGATGTTACACGCTTACCTAGAAAATACCTATTAAGTCTAGATTTGAAGATCCCCAGGTTGTACTTCTCAGGAAACAGAGACTCAGGAACAGAATTCCAAAAATGAGCAGTCAAGGAAGGTCGATGCGAAACGGCTTGTATACTTAAAGATTTGTACTTTTGGATTTCGGCTGTATACCTATGTCTCTTCGCTGAGCTTCTGCTCGTTCTGTAATGGAACGGAGACGGTGGTATAATATTATGCAACTCCGTTGTGCACTCCCCGAAATGTATTCTACTGATAACACACCTACTGACAGACTGGCTTTAGCTGTGAATAATTTTCTCTAGTTCTCATTTTTCAAGAGCATATTTTTTTTACTATTTGATGGTCTGAGAAAGGTAGCGAGTATTGGATGGAATGGCGTAGAGAAAGATGGCGAGCCATGGGAGAAGCTCACGTCCAGCATTGGCTGATGATGATAATGATTTTACTATCTAAATAGTAGGTACTGTGGGACTATTTGACAGCTCTGTTTTTTCCTCATGAGGGTTTACGAGTATCTGTCTTAGATAACAAGTAACCAAGGCAAATCCTGCATCGCTAACACGAAAATACAGGCGGTTTAAGGTTGACCATAATTTGTGAACGAAGGTTTCCTTATCAAACACATTATGTGGTTTTCGAGCTTCCTAATGTTATGCGAGTTCATGAGGCATAATTGTTTTGACCTTGTACTAAGATCGTGTGGTTAAAATTGTGTTAGTAAAAAAATAAATTAATAAATTATAAAGTCTTTATTGTAAAACTGTACAACGATTCGGTTTTTTAAAGACTCATCATAATCAAGTTTAAATTAAAAGTATCGATTATTTAAAGTCTTTTTGTAATAATGGCTCGAAGACAAAGAGCGAAGTCTAGATACACGCAAAACCATCTTAAAAATATGCACAACTATTCGCGGTGTTACCTAATAATCTAGACTGTCTCCATAACAAATTTCATCGAAATCGGATCAGTCGTTCGAGCGTTAAGGAGTAACAGACATTCAGTTTTCAGTTCAGTCATATAATATAATAAAATAAAATAAAAGTAACTTAAGTTTATCTTTTTTTCCTTTTTTCTAAGATTTGCCTGTCAGCCCGTCTTTCTGTTGATCACGAAGATGTAATATTACGAAGCGTTGTAACTAGATAGCTGAAGTTTTCACACATGATTTATTTCTGTTGACACTATAAAAAAATACTAAATTAGAATGAAATATACATTTAAGAGACATCTTCTCGTCTCAAACGCATATACTGGTCTCCGTTGCGTCGTTAGTAATATGAACATAATTATACGCTTCTAAATATTATGTAACACCTGTAGCTCGACTAGCTAAGGTGAGACAGTCGATGCGGACGGTCTTTGGATGGGTGACCACGCACAAGACTCGATTTTCAAGTGGAATTTTCATTTGGGCGCTACCGTGGGTCGGATGACACGTCAAATTGCCAAGTCAGAGGCCTTCGGGCGGCTCGTAAAGTCTCGACACCAGAGCTTGGCCACTTAGCTCATACGAAGAAGAAGAAGAATATGTGACGAGTATGCAAATGAACTATGCAATTGTAGCACACATTATAAAATATTTTACCATCATCTATATACCTACCTATCTTATTCATATATTCCATTCTTTGGCACCTATCCACTGTCTAGCTTACACGTAGTCTGCTCTCTTTGACTAGCGCGACCTTTCACTGCGAATTTTACTGATTGCTTTGACCATCTATTTGTCTTCGGCCCGTCTCCCATTATAAGAAATCCTCTCACGCATTTGATATTAAACCTTACAGCGTGGGGAATAGAGTTTGTTTTTTGATGCTGTCTAGTGCTCTATATGAACTCGCTGTGTATGCTGTCATTTACAGCTACATACTCGTAAGTTATGTTTGACCGTTGTGTTATATGTGATGGAGTAGGAACATAATTTACCGATCAATTACTATAAAATATAGAAGTTGATTAGTAATTAGTAAAATTCGCAGTGAAAGGCCGGGCTACTCAAAGAGAAAAGACAACGTGTAAGCTAGAGAGATAAAGCATTTACTTATAGGAACATTCTTCTTTCTTTTGCTTAATTTAGTTAATAAAATTGTCCTAGATATAAATAAATAAAAAAACTGTTTAAACTGAAAATATATGGTCAAACATTATTTTTTTCTTCTTCTTCCTCGACTGGTCTTAAGTTATTACATTATCTTCCATAGTTCTATAATTATTTATGTATAAAATAATTAAACTTTATAAAATTGGTCAAGAATAACTGATTCTGTAGGTACCTACAATATTTTATGTATGTGTAGGTAACTAGACCAATGCTAGTAACTTTGCTACTTGCGGAGTAGCCATAATAGGTTTCTGGAAGCTTACGGCTTGATTATGGACTTATAAAAATAAAAAGAAAATTCAAAACGGTTATTACTAACCTGTTCAAATTCAACTCAAAATAATTTATTGGCACCAAAAATTACTTATTTCTAACATTAAGCTCAAGTTGCCAAAATAGGCGTTAGCCCGTGCCTTGGCAGCTAGTTCTTCCCAAAACTGTACATCAACCGAATCACTTTTTTCTGTAAAAGCCAATGTAACCCATCGCACGCCAATGTTTTGAACAATTTATGTTAAGCAGATATTTAATTGTGTTACGCAATAGTTTAAATTTCCATAGTATTAGTTTTTAAACGAGCTAGTTCTTATGTTCAAACTTAATGTCATGTGACAAGACTGATCTTTATGCTTGAAATCTAAAATATATTGGCGTAACCTTATGTTTATTTTGTATTTCACTTAAGCCAAAATTGAAATAGCTTTAGACAATGTTTTTTATATCCCGCTTCTTCAGTGATTCGTGGTCTTTATCCTGCATCCCTTGTTTTTATCGTCATTTCAACTCCTTTTTAATCCAAAGGTTGCCTGGAAGAGATCGCGATCGATAGCAATAAAGCTGCCGTTTGTGGCACGATGTAAATAAGTGTTGTTACTTTTTTATATTGACTTGTACCTATAATCTGCCAAATAAAGATATTTTTTATCTATCTATCTATAATCTAACTATCTATATCTTTATTTCAGGAAATAGAAGCTATCGAAGAGCAATGGCGGACGGAGTCAGCGGAGCTGGTGACGGCCGTAGCGAGGCTGCAAGATGAAAACAAACGGCTGCGGCGGACGCTCAATGCTCCTTCGGACGGTAAGCATTCTTTTATTCTCCTGGACTTTTTTATTATAAAATTACACATTCTAGGTTGGGTTTCTTTAGTTTAAGACACAATTCACACACGGCCACCACTAGGTCTAGTCTAGTCAAATATCCGATATAACTAACTACCAGATGTCGTACGCTGGCTATTTTGTGGTTGTCATTGATACCCTAATATGCGAAGCTCGAACCCGCAAATCGATGCCCGGTAAATCCAGACTTTAAATCATGAATATGGATAGAATTTCGTGCGACCTAAATGGCTGGTTTCAAAGTAGAGTTATGGGTTAAAATATAATGGACCTAATTCGTTTTGAGTGATTGATTTGAATTTGTTTTGGAATCAATTAATCAATCAATATTTGAAGCTCTGGTAATGTTTCCAGAGTAACATTTGTTGCTTCATTTCGATATGGTTTAATGAAGTGAAATGTATGGGAGTGACGTTAACTGTCATTGTGCTTAACAAAATTTGTTGGCTGTGGGTCTGGGTGTTAAATTTAATATGTAACTACTATATAAAATATGTAAGCACGTTTTGTGTATATTAGTTGTGTTAGCAACCATAACACGAACTAGAAATGGTTCAGTATGGGGTTAACCAACCGTGTGTGAAATGTGACCTAATATTTATTTATTTTAATTGTTTTCTATATCCATATTTTTTTCTAATTTTCTTGTCGTACAAAATAAATCTCTGCTTACGAAACTTTATTCAGCTTTAATTATATACAGTCTGAAGTAAGTGCTTACTTAATTAAGTAATTTTGTCTCGAGAATTAATTAGAGACTCGCGACAATAAAGGGTCTATTAAATTAACGAGTTCCAATTTGTTGTATTCGCAAAAGGTTGGCTAAAATCTTACTTTGTTATTAACTTGGCTAATGGAGCACTTGGAATGTTTTTAGATGTTTTTCAAGCACTATTTGACTACAACTTTAATATGTTTACTGTCTCTCAAAATCGTGCTTGTATTTTGCCATTGGCTTACAATACAATAGTTCTTATCTTAGAGGACAATATTTAGGTAACGTATGTAACTTTACAGTGTATTTAAATTTGCTCATAAATACCTGGCCGAAATCGTCTCAGGCGATAAGTATTGCAAATGTACCACTGTTTGTTTTCTTCTATCATTTTTATTTTATTTTTAAACTGTTATATTGTATTGCATCGTACCACATATTTTTGTAAGCATAAATAAAATAAATAAATAAATGACACATTTCACACACGGCTGGTTAAGCGCATACTGAACCATTTCTAGTTCGTATTATGGTTGCTAACACAACTGATATACTACATAGACATACATACATATTTTATATAGATAAATATTTAACACCCAGACCGAAAGCCAATAAATTTAGTTCAGCACAAAGATGTTGGCCGTGCCTGGAATCGAACCCGGAACCTTCTGATTGGCAGTCCAGCATGGTAACTATTACATAAACCAACCGCCAACGAGGTCTTCAAGCAGGCTTCTTACTTTCTGAATCTGCAGTACATGCGTTAACATTATCATAATTTCCACAGAATTTGTCAAATAGCTCCCAAGCGCCCACAATAATCTTCCTAAAAGCAAATTCAAATTACTTATTACTTATATATAACACCCAAGAGGAACTGACATTTTATTCATAACCTTGGACACACTTTCGTAACACCTTTAGGCATTTCTATTTATTCGTCATAGTCACGAACACCGTTGTCAAATTAATCGCTGATGGAAATTAGGCATACTTAGGTCACACGTATTTTATAGTACGAAATAGTAATTTGATGTACGAAATGAGTTATATTGTAACCGTGTAAATTGACTTGAAATCTTCCCGATAGAATCTTCGCTATGTTTGCCGTATAAAATAAAAGCGAGTGTGGCCCAATGGTAATAACGTCTGCTTTTTAAACCAATGACTTGTTTTTTAAGTTATGTGTGGATTTGCACTCGCTTTACGGTGAAGGAAACCGGCATGTTTGAGGACCACAATATCCGAAGACGTGTGTCATCCATCCGCCAACCCGTACTTGGCCAGCGTGGTGGATTATGGCCTATATTTCTCTCCTAGTGAGAGAAGACCCCGAGTCCCATCAGTGGGAACGTATAGTGGGCTTATGCTTGGCGTATAAACTAGATTCAAACAATTCCCTGAATCGTGTGAAATATGGGATATTTAAATTAACTTAAGGGTTTTTACATTATAAGGTAGGCAGTGGTGGCGATTCAGCGGCACACACGACTAAACTAAATTTAAAGAAGCCCCGTCTCTTTTCATCTTAGGTGGCCAGAAAGAGACGGCACGTTCTGAACCACACACAAAATAACTAAAATCACGTCAAATATGAAAAATGTAAGCGATTTTAGAGAGCACCCAATTATATCAGCTCTAAATCTGACGTGATTTTAGATGTTTTGTCTATGGTTTAGATCGTACCATCTCTTTTTGGTTAATCATGATAAAAAGAGACAGAGCTACTTTAAATTTAGTTAAGTCGTGTGTGCGGCTGAATCGCCAGCAGTATTCGTCCAACCACACAAGTCAGTGGCACTCTAGCCTAAGGTATGTGGTCTGAATTTCTGGCTCTCAAGGAGGCTGTAGGTACACACTGCTAGGAGTTTGTGTGTGGTACCTAGCCAGGGAAGCACTAGAAAATTCTTTACCACCATGCTACAGATCCCTAATGATATTTTCCTTCACTAAAAGCCCAATCGCGTTGGCGGTATTCAATTTAACGCCTCGCAGGACGCGAAGTGCTGAAAGCCGGACGAAATTTGAAAAAATAAAACAGTTGCATTTTATTGGTGAATTTTACGGTAATCGTACCTATTTAGTAAATTCATTTTGTTTTTCATTCAAATAAATACTTTTTATCAGGACCTGGTGACTAAGTATCGATAAATTGATGATTGAATAATTTATTTTCAGGAAATAATCACAGCATGTTTTAAGTATTACTGTATTAGATAAATGCGAAGGTATTGTACCTATACAGTAGATAAATGTGTCAAGGTCGCCGATAAAATTTAATATCTAGACCGAAAGATAAGTACTATAATACTTAAATAATAGTAATAAAAGTACAATCACTACACAAAAGACCTAAGCTAGGTATTAAATTATTTATGTAATTTACGAGTACCTAATCTATCTGCTATTTGTTTTTAAATAGTTAATTACTACGAACTGTGATTTAAACTGACTGACGTACAAGAAGAGAGGCATATGCTCAGCAGTGGACGAATACAGGCTAACTTGTTGGTTATGATGTGATTAACACTTTTTTGTTTTAACTCTTTGAGAACACTTGAACAACTCTTGCTTTCTTGTTGTTCATATAAATAGAATGTTTGCGTAAGACATAATCGTACCCACGTAAGTTAAGGAAGCTATTTATATTATAGTAATTAAATAATTAAATGTTAACTTATGCCAGTTCTATAGAATATTGTAGACTAAGCAAACAAAGTTTATGTGCAAGTTTACGCGTAACTTAAACAAATATTTAGTTTGAATAGCAAATAACTTCCTTTGGGACTTTGATCGATTCTTAGGAAATGTTAGTGTGTGAGTAATTGAACATGCCTTTTTATAAATTGTGGGAGATGACATAAAGCCTGTTTAAATACAATGAGATCATACTGATTATAGTATAAGAAAATAATAACCTTACTTTCTACATAGTATATAGTTATATCTTATGGTGTCACTCCATTTTGTTCAGACTAAAAAATAGTCTTAGACAGACCAAACATATGCAAATATCTTCTAAATAGATAAAAATAGGAATTAAGTAAACATACAAATATAAATGGATACATAAACACACCTTTTAATTTTATATATGTAAATCTTTTTATTGTTTGTCAAAAATTAGAAATGTTGTATTTGTATAAATTAATGCCATCCCCATTGAACCACATTCACTATGTTTACACTGGATTAAAAGAAGAAAAATCTAATTACTGCAACAATTTAACCAATTACAAACTCAGCCGACGTCGGGGAGGACGAAATAAATAATATTATTACTTTATCACTTGTTCATAAACAGCTTATTCTATAGCAATACAATAAAATAAATCCACACGCAGTATGTTACATTTAATACACCAAATCGATTCGAAGCAAAATCTCTACGGTATCACCCGCGCGATTGAAAATACAGTCGCAGTTATTATTATGGGTTAACATTTGCTTTTTCCATTCTCCTTTGGGAAATACCTCACGCCCATTTTGGCGGTTATAGGTTTGCCGTTTCAACGAGTGTCAGGGTCGCAATAGCGTAGTTTAGTTTGGCTGTTGCAATGTTATTTAACTTGATAATACATATTATGAAAGCAGATATGATTTGTGACATCTAAGAACCCATGAAAAAAAAAAAAACTGAAATCGGTCCAGCCGTTCACGCGTAATAGCGTGATCAAGGGATATAGAGATTCATCTTATATGTATATACAATTTCCACGACACAATGTTAGTTGCCGTACTCCTCAGAAACGGCTTGACCGATTTTTACATGCGTATTCAGTGGGTCTGAGAACCTACTATCTATTTTTCATACCCCTAAGTGATATGGGTTATTCACCCTTAAATTTTTAAGGCAAAACCACGTTTGCCGGGTCAGCTAGATTTTATATACATATATAGAAGATGGTCTGTTGGAGAGGCATACACACCAGTGAGACGATACAGGCTGATGATGATTATTATTTTGTATTCAGTGTATCATGCACGTACGTATCGCTATAATAATAAGCAGTGTATGCCCTAGGCACGAGCGCGCCGCCGTCGCCGGCCCGCGAGCACGACCAGGAGGTGCTCTCCCGGCTGAGCACCACGGCGGAGAAGCAGAGGTCCACCCTGCGGCATCAGGAGATCCAGCTGCAGGAGAAACAGCAAAGGATTGATGGGGTAAGGATTCTAATGCAATACTTATTTTAAACTTTTTCAGCTAGGCATTTGGCCAACACGGTTCGTAACCGAATGAGTCAGTCGCGCTATGGCCTAAGGAACATGCCAAGTCTGGATTATCAGGCTCTCAAGGAAGCCGGCGGAACACACCGTATACCGCTTGGCGACAGATTTTCCAATTTGAAGGTTGTTGCCGCCATGCAACTTATTACTTACAATCGGGTATTTTTTAATGACATTTAAAAATTCTTATTATGTACATTGTACTTCTCGTTATTATTTATTATTACATTGTATTTTTGTGACAATATTTCCGAGCCTATCTATCTTGTATATACTATCAGTATCTTGGCCGTGACGTACTGACTGACTGATGTATAGGAATCGCACAGCTCGAATGTCTGGTATATGAGAAATCCCTAAAACATTCACAAAGCAATAATCTAATAAGTTTACCGCAACGCCTTCCAATAATTTCTGGCATCTATCATATCGCTAGCAAATTGTTCAAGTTGATGTAAAAATCTACCAACCCTGCGTTTTGGCGTTGATTTGGCGATGCTTCCTAATTTCAACCATCCCTAAATCTTTCGTGCATGGAAACCTTTGCTATCAGCCGGTATCCTCCCACTGATGGTATACCTTATATGTATATATTGTTCGCTTTGCGTTCAATCGGTTGATACGATTATGACGAATTAATATGCAGCTAGCTTCTTTTAATCCGGGTGGTGTCTATTGCTCAAAATACTGTTTTAATAAGGCTCAAAATATAACTAAAACAAAGTAAATAGATGACAAAATTAAATATTTAGTGTACTTCCGCTGTGATCCGAAATCCAAATTAAGACAAGTAAAGGAAAAATCAACTAAGATCAATTAACCAAGCTTAATTAACTAAGATTAACTAACTAAGATCAATTAACTAACATTAATTAAGATTAACGTTACCTATCACAATTCGGAAATTCTTAACTCTACACGTGTTTCGCCTAACCACAAGGCATCATCAGGAGATGCTGACTCTTCGAACGACAAGTCGAGATTCGAAGGATTTTCGAATCACAGCGGAAGTACACTAAATATTTAATTTTGTCATCTATTTACAATGGATTTCCGCAAAGTAACGCCTGAGTCAATAAGTTAAAACAAAGTAATTGTAATTTGTGTTGCGGCACACAAATCATATTTAATAATTTAATTAATAAGATCACTTAATTTTTGTGGTCTGCCACTAAAATAAATGTCTTGCTAATTATAAAAAAAAATATTAACTAACTCTTGATACAGTTTAGAAAATAAAAAAAGCTTAAAAGAAAGACGCATAAATTTCAAAGTCTTTATGAAAATAACTTAACATTTTTGCAAAGCCCGACGATGTTCTTATTGTTTCGCAAGAAAGATGTTTCTGAAGAAATATTTAAAGTGAAAAATACTTTTGCCTTGATAATTATTCTAAAGCTTCCTTTGACGCATTCTTTCCTCCTTCAGTTACACTCTCGGATCGATGAAATAATGTTGTAGGAGAAAGGCTGAAACTATTTACTCGTCTGTCTAATCTAGTCACGTTTTGAAGATTTGTATAATTTCATCGGTGTTTGTACTATAATTTACCTTTAGCTTGGCTGCTTACGTAACAAATAGTTATTAGTAAGTTTGTTATAGCAATTAAAGCATTATTTTGCCCATATGTAAAAAAGTACACGCAAGTTACGCTTTGCTTATGCTATGAATGACAATAAGTTTTGGTTTTCTAAAACTTTAGAAATAATAAAGTGTTTTCAAGGTATGACAATGTTGAGTTTGACGGCCAAGCTTTAGTGTCGGGAGATTTTAAGCCACCCAAGAGCCGATATACATAGACTTACAGCTAGAACCTAAGCGTATCATCCGACTTACGGAAGCGCCCATTGCCTTATTGTTATCTTTCAAAAATTAACATCGAATCATGCTGATCATGCTGAGTGTGCTTATGTAAAGTGCCACAAGCATATAAAATAGACGGCCAACCGTTTGATCCTCTTTTCGGAACCTTCAAAATTGCAGTTAATTATATTATCTGCAGAAGCTCTAGACGTAGAACATGTGGTTGTCAGATCTACAAAAATTTTTATCCACCAAATTGTGGATATTAAATATAAATTAAACTTGACAAGTCCTACTTTGAAAGGCTTTTACTTTGTAACAGAAATTGTAAATCCTTACGTTAATCGCTTCCTTAAGTGGTTTCTGTGAAATGCCGTTTTACTGGCTCAGCTTTTAGAGCATGAAATATTATGATTGACTTTTATTGTGGAAAGGGAAGCGTGTCTTTGATATTTTATTTAGAAACTAGCTTCGCACACGGTACCCGCTTTATTTTACCTGAGAGATAAAGTAAAGAAACCTATATTTCTCCCCTGAATTTATATCTATGCGTGTATCTTTGTTACTTCTTCAAGCTCAATCAGTTGAACTATGATATGATTTGATTGAAGTTTGCTGTAGAAGTTTTTTTTACTAGGGAGAGTTAATGAATTTTTGCTTACCTTGAAATAACATATTGGCCATTGTGTAGCCTATATCATCTTTATTATCGCAAGGATGGCATTTTGCGAGGTTGTTATACGGCAAAAGCTCTTGCCAAAGATTGAAATCACCCAAAGCAGTAATTATAGTTTTTTTACAAACAATAATTATGAATATCACGTTTTCTAACGTGTAGAAGTTTAATAATAAAATCGTCAAATTTAGACATCTAGCATCTACATAATATGATGAAAATGAAAAAATTAATATGTCATACATTAAAGCAGTACATTTAAGTTATTTTCCAGTAGGTAGTTTCTATGTTCCACATTCTATACACTCTAGGCGTCAGAAATGGCAAACTTCCCAACCATGTCCTAAGTTATGCATGAACAGGCCTGCTTCTCTAAATCTACGTGCTTTTACTACCCTCGGCGGGGGTGGAAACATGGGATAGCTTAGACATTTAGACAGTGATGTAGGGTATGTGTGAATGAATTTATCTATTGATAAAAGTAAGCTAGTGTATTGTTTAATAGTTTGTTAAATGTCAAACGTGAGATGGTTTAAAAATTATATTCAAGTCCTTTTAATTTGTGCCTGACGCGGTTTTAGATTATGTCATCATGTCAACTTCTTTTGTTTACAGGGCTCACAAAATAAATTTTCCAAATACGATAAAAGTGCAATAAATCTTTCACCAATACTGAAAGAAAAAAAAATAGCTTTTATTTTGTGGCCAGCCCTGAACTCTCAATAAGAAGTCTGCTTCTTACATTTTTCTGTGCGTTTACAAGTCTAACGAGTATTTATGAAACAGATAAATCTCGATCCTTTGTAGCAGACATATAATCAATAACATTATTTCTAACATACTTGCTCAAGGTAAGTATTTCATCGCAATCAGGCACAAATGACATATTATGTTATCAAACTGTGACTCTTCTGTTATTGCTATAACTAACAACTTCGTTTCGCTTTACATTTAGTAATTCTTTCTTTGTGTAGTATGATACACGTGTGTGATCGGTTTCTTCTAGACAAGCGCGCTTCATCCTAGACCGCAATGTCACTTAACATCAGGTCGGTGGTCGAGCGCAAGCTTATTTATTATGCATAAAAAAAAACCGTCATCGGCTCTCTTGAGACCTCAATGGCTCCTCAGCCGTAATCAACAACATAATACCTTGTACTATAATGTACTATTATGAGACGATATTGTTTCTCTTGAAGAATTATTCAAGTAGATATTAAAGATCGACACGAGAATATTAAGCTACTCACGAAACATAACACGTAAATTAGAACCAGACGTGCCTAGCATAATTTATCAAAGCACATAATTAGTATCAAATTTCCCGCACCTTTGTAATTCCAGTACTGTCTCCCGCCTACGCGTCAAACAAACATTATCTCACCTTAGTGCCACGTTAACAGCCGACCTAACCTCTATTTTATACGCAATAAGGCTCAAAATCTATTTATTTTTACGACGTACTAAAGTTTGCGACCTCGTTTAGTGTTTCTTTTATATCGGCGATAACAAAAAGTAGGCACTTTCCTAATCTGGACCTATCATTTGTACTCTGATGGATGGTTTAGGGCATGAAAATCTGTCTGATTTTTAAGGCGGTACGTGAGCAAAGAAATATATTTCGAAAAATCTTTATTAACCGCTTTAAGCCAGGATAAAAAGTAACCTACATGCTAATCCAAGATCTAAACCGTCTCCATGTTAAATTTAATCGAAATCGGAACAAGACGTTAGACAATGAAGAAGTGACAAACATACACTAACAGCTTTCGCCTTTATAATATTAGAAGGATTTATTTTATTTAATGTTAGAAGGATTTTTTATGTATTGATTTGTATTGTTTATTATTGCCCAATAAAACGTAATTTTAAATTAATACTAGCTGACCCGGCAAGCGTTGTTTTGCCTTAAAAATAGATATGCAGTAGCCGATTCTCAGACCTACTGAATACGCATAAAATTTCATAAAATTTGGTAAAAATCGGTCAAGCCGTTTCAGAGGAGTACGGTAACAAACACTGTGACACGGAAATTTTATATATAAGATAATTTTGCATAGTGGTGGAGTATTTTCGAATTTTCGCCTGGCTAGCAACCACCCTCATGTTGTAAAATCTGTCGCCAAGCACCTAGCAGTGTGTTCCGGCTGCCTCCTTGAGAGCCAGTTATTCCAGACTAGATATGCGCCACCTTAGGCCGGAGCGTCGCTAACTAATTTAGTTACGCGCCCTGCTGGTCAAATGTCTAAATATAAAGAGTAAAAAACCTCTTTAGTTATATTAAATTATATTTAGTTAGCTTAATAATAGACTAACATTATGTTTGACTTTGACAACTTTGACTTTGGAACGACCACTTCAAAATTCCAACTTTTTAATTTCTTCATAATTTAATAAGCTTGAGACACATTAAACTCCAATTTAAAAGTAACAGAGACGCCCGTATTAGAGTTTCCAAGTTAAAATACTGCTATTAGCACTTTTCCAGCGGGTTGATTAAATTCATAAACACTGGGGGCTTTTCTTGAAGCTTACTGAAACTGTTTCGCTGTCTCGTGGGGAAAAAATAATTTCGTCAGATCTTTTGTTGTGATAAAGTTAGGGATATAACGTAGGGAAAATGGAAAATAATAATTCAAATGAAAATAATATAGAAATGAAGCATCTTCATTAATTGCCATCCATCGTAGCAATGCTGCTAGAGTTTTGGGCACCTTTTCCTCTACCCCGTGGCCTTTTTAGGTTTAGTTTTAGTTTGTAATGTTGTACATTTGTATTTTTATGTTATTTAAATAAAATAATTTGCTACTTTTGTACAAATCATGTGAGGTGGAATACAAATACAAAATAAGGAACAAGTCTCAATAAAAAAATTATAAAACCTCCGACGGACGTATTGTGGTGGCATGAATTGTTTTTTTCCAAGACTACACACTCCACAGTCTTAGAAAAAAACAATTCTATTGATATTCATCATAGTGTGTGTATTCTACTAGTCAAGCCCTTTCATTTGATACCTATATTTAGGGAGTTCATAGAAAATATCTAACCCGCCATTTTTGTGGCGGCATCCATCTTGGACCGATTTCATAAACACTCGCAACTAACAAATATTTCAAACCAAAAAACTGAATCAAAATAGGTTCGGCAGCTACTATGCTACAGACAGACACGAACACCCATGAATATATATACCGACACGTCAAACTTTTAGCACCCCGTCGTTTTTGCGTCGAGGGTTTTCTAACAGTTATATTGACGACCTCGTTGGCGCAACGGTTACCATGCCGGACTGCTAACCAGAAGGTTCCGGGTTCGATACCCGGCCCGGCCGACATCTTTGTGCTTAACTAAATTTGTTGGTTGTGGGTCTGGGTGTTAAATATGTATCTATATAAGAAAATATAAGAAATATTTAATGAAAGCTTTAGGTACTTATAAACATGTTTGATGAGTTTTTTGATGGTACGTAATATCTAGGGTCTGATGATGGATCAAATACAAATACAAAATATATATGTAAGTATATGTAGTATATCAGTTGTGTTAGCTACCATAACACGAACTAAAAATAGTTCAGTATGGGGTTAACCAGCCGTGTGTGAAATGAGTCTTAATATATATAAAAAAAAAAAAACAAGCAATGGGACTCTATGACACAATATGGTACTTTCATCAACCACAGTAAAAGTAAGCGATAGAGGTAAACTGTAAAGTAATAAATGCTCGGCTCAGCCAACAAACTAAATGTCGATTTGTACTGAAATGGCGTTGACCTAAACTGTAATACGGTCAGTGTCGGTAATTGAACCTAAACATGCCGTTTTCATGAATTCAATAAAGAATCAATAAATTACATCCACTCCAAGCTAGCAAAAAGTATATTTCTATGGAGTACTTAGTAACTATATTGGTTACGTAGTAAGTAGCCGTATTATTTATTTTGGGTTTTAGGGTTTTTGAAAATCACAGTACATCAGTACGGCTATATCAAGTTTTATACTATGTTTATATACTAGCTGACCCGGCAAACGTTGTTTTGCCTCATTTAGGGTATGAAAAATGGATAGTAGACGATTCTCAGACCTACTGAATACGCATATAAAATTTGTTAAAAATCAGTCAAGCTGTTTTGGAGGAGTACGGTAACTGACATTGTGACATGGAAAATTTATATATAAGAATATGTAGATTCTGTTTTGTTACTTTTATCTACAAAAAATAGAAATCTAATCTCATTACTTCTAACTAGATATTGTAAGGACAACTTTTAGTTTTGCGCATTCGGATCTTGTCTACTTCTATTTGTATCTACTAGCTACGCAGGATGAAAAAGTATGGCCTGATTATCCAAGGTTAGTATTTCTTTTATTGAGCTTTCATCGTCATTTAAAGCTGGTTTTCTCCCAATGCTGGGGTTAGGCCTCTATTCTAACATGCCATTAAACTTGTTTTTTTTATTCCCTACAATTAGGGCGTATAACCACACGAGTTAGCTACACTACGCTTGGTGGAGCTTGCCTAGTCTGGAGTATCTGAACTTCAAGGGGGCTGCCAGAACATACTGTTAGGTGCTTGGTGACAGATATTTCAACTTGAGGGTGGTTCCTAGCCAGGCGAGCACTAGAAAAATGCCCTACCACCATGCAAAAAACGACCTCGTTGGCGTAATGGTTACCATGCCGGACTGCCAATCAGAAGGTTCCGGGTTCGATTCCCGGCACGGCCAACATCTTTGTGCTGAACTAAATTTGTTGGCTGTTGGTCTGGGTGTTAAATATGTATCTATATAAAATATGTATGTATATCAGTTGTGTTAGCAACCATAATACGAACTAGAAATGGTTAAGTATGGGGTTAACTAGCCGTGTGTGAAATGTGTCCTAATAATATAAAAAATCTAATTAAGCCTTAATGAAGCGAAAAAAGTACTCTAAATAAAATTTAGTATTGCAAAAATGTTTCGTCTTTGTGTAAGTGAAACTAGTTATTAGGTGATGGGTAAGAGACGTGGCTGTTCTAATGTAATAAATTTCACTGTCTCAAGGACACTACACAGGTTTTCGATTAGCTATTCACGCAAGAATGCATGGGTCATTACTGCTATGATCATGTTATGTAAATTACATATATCATAAATTACAACACGACTTTCGTTTACAGTTTCATCCATAACATTTAGTGGTCAAATTCTATCCTAGTTAGTATTAATCGTGTTCAACAAGAAAAGTAAATATTTTCAATACGTTTTCAATGATTAAAATTGGATCAGAATTTCAAACTAATAACCCGAATTCGTAATATTTTTAATATCTATTTATAGCTAGTTTGGTTTTGTTAAAAGTATGCCGTTGTATAGTAGGTAAGTGCTTAATTAAAACATATCGTTTTTTTGTTAGACTACAGATAGTAAAAAAACACTGAGATCGATGCTTAGGAATCCAGCCTTCCAAAGAAGTATTATATTATATACAAACTAGCTGACCCGGCAAACGTTGTTTCGCCTTAAAAATAGATATGCAGTAGCCGATTCTCAGACCTACTGAATACGCATATAAAATTTGGTAAAAATCGGTCAAGCCGTTTCGGAGGAGTACGGTAACAAACACTGTGACACGGAAATTTTATATATAAGATGATACTAAATGGTTTCCTCCTTATGTATAAGGACAAACTTTTGTAGTATGTTTTAGACGCAATCTTATATTTTATCTCTCCGCTAAGGGCGGACATGAAAAGGCCAAAGAAAATGGAATTATATATCTTATCAAATATCAACCGTTGACGTTTGCCCTTTCTAAGGAGATAAGTTTTTAAATTTCTTTGAATATTTCTGAGATAGGAAAAAAGGCTCTTTTATTTATAGTGCCCGAGGACAGTTAGTTTTATCTTTAAGAAGTCTGATTTAGGTCTATCTGTCAGTTCTATCTCAAAGCATTGCCCTTTATAAAGGTAAGATTTAAATTTATTTGAATACAGTATAAACTCCATATAAAGACACTGAGAAGACTGCATTTTATGGCGTTAGAGAGTGGTCGTTAATTGGAGAGAATTTATCATTGTATGGAATACAAGCTAAACCAACTAAAGTCAATTGATTTCGACGCTTTAGAGAGTTTGTCGTTAAATCGAGTGACGTTACATGGAGTTTACACTGTATTTCTGGAAATACATGATCCTTTATTTTTGTAGTATCCGAGAAAAGGTAGTTATCTTTTAGACATGTTTAGGTCTATCTATTTGCTATATCTCCCAAGCATTCTAGCCAGAACAATAAGCAATCCCGTACGTAAAGAAGTTAAAAAGGCCACAAATGGAGTCCTTTCCGCTAAAAGCTTTCACATGCAAGCGACCTACAAAACTACTAAACCTAGGCATACAAAGGCCATGCTTGTTTAGTATTTTCTAGATGAAAGACTAGCTTTTTTCTGACTTATACTGGAGGCTTGAAAAACGTTTCAATCTGTGAATACACGGTTAGCTTCTTCACTTTTTAGCTTACTTCACGGTTCTAAAGACTATATTCAAACCAGAGAGTTTTGTAAAAGATCTCTATAGGGTAAAGTTTACTATCTTACTTCTTTTTCGCTAAATCCAAAATAATGACATAAACATAAAATAAACTGAAGGCCAACAAGCGTATAGCCATAGCCATATTTAGCCATATTTCCTCAGGTACCTCAGATAAGGTACCTGAGGAAATATGGATCGCCAAGACACAGGCTCACGCCTAGGTTGGGGTCCATGGAGTAAACTCAGCGGCCTTACTCAAAACTAATCAGCTAAATAAACTGAAATGCAAATTATATATGTTATATATTATGCTGTTAAATGTCCATAAACAAACTATATTTGATTTGATATTTTTTTAACAATAGTTGACTTTATTTGTTTTGTTTTTGTTTGTTTTTTTGACACATTCACACACGGCTGGTTAGCCCCATACTGAACCATATCTAGTTCGTATTATGGTTGCTAACACAACTGATATACTACATATACTTACATACATACATATTATATATAAATATATATTTAACACCCAGACCCACAGCCAACAAATTTAGTTAAGCACAAAGATGTTGACCGTGCCGGGAATCGAACCCGGAACCTTCTGATTAGCAGTCCGGCATGGTAACTTTTACGCTAACGAGGTCGTCAACTTTATGCGTCGCACACGTGATCCTCGTCTTGTTTACTCAGAAACCTCACGTAACTAGTATCCACGATCAATCTAGCTTGTTTGTAGAGGCTTTAGCCGAATTGACGGATTTATTTTTGGTGCCCCATTAGGGGTGGGCAATTTGCACCCTTATATTTCACCCTATTCGTGAGGGGGCGAGTGAAAGGTTAGACCGACTTTTAAGAAGGTCGATAGCTAGTAGGTTGTATTTTTCTGTGGCTATTTTGGGAGAAAGTTATAGCAACCCAAAGAAGATTCATAAATATGTATGTATGTGACACCATTGCGAGTTATTTTTAGGTTGTGATTAGTTGGGTTACTTATATGTAATATGACTTACTTTGTTATCAAAGCAGCTTAGCTTAGCAGTATTTATCAGGAAATCGTTCTAGAATAGATCATTACAGCTGTCTGGTTACCTGCACTTAAACTAGAATTTAACTCTTTAAAACTTTATAGATGGAGATCTTGCCAATTGCAAAGTGTTTACTTCCCAATAGAAAGTTAACTAGCATTATAATACGAAGATAATATCTTAAATTGTTTCGGAAGTATCTTTAATTACAATACCCGGCGTGAATGTGAAAACTTTCTCCTTGATCTCTTAATTTCCGTTTATTTTTAACTAATGCTAAAATTTTGCGAACGATTCTCTATGAATATCGATATCAGTACGCATTCAATACAAAAGGAAGTGAATAATTGTATACATTTCAATCATTCATAGATACACAGTTGAAGATTTAACATAGCAAAGAATAGCATATTTCATGAGTATTTATCAAACACGAATTTTAAATCTATCATGCAACCGTCAAATAGTATCAGCAGACATGGCGTACGAGCGAGTATTATTTATATCTATGTAGGAGTTATCTCTTTTATACATCGGCAGAGATGTTCCAATAACAAACGTTTGTATTATTATAGGCATACAACCTTATGTAACAACGTTTTATGACTATCCGTGCCGCCTTTCATATGAAAATCTTGGCCTTTATGAATGTTGATGAAAATGTCGCGTGCTTTTATAGTTTTTTTTATCTCCTACGCAAAAACAACGGGGTCTTATAAGTTTCGTGTGTCTGTCTGTGAAATCGCAGCTTTCGAACAAGTAAACCGATTTTGAATTAGATTCATGTTTGAAAGGAGCGTTATTAGCAAAGTTTTATGAAAATTGGTCCAAGGTGGCGCCACTAAATGGCAGAGTATATTTTTTTTAGCTACTACCTAATTAAGGCTAACAAATTAAAACACTTGACTAGTAGAAGACATTCCAAATCCAAGATGGTCGTCTCCACAAGAAAAGGTACGTCATGCGATTTAAAAAAAAAAATACTCTTGTAACCTTTTGCTGTAAGTACTCGTATTATGGTTTATTAGAAGATACAGTTCAATAGATAGAAGGCCGTCGACAAACAAAAGCATATCAAAAGCGTAAGCGTAGTGCGTATCATAATGTGGCTTGGATACCTAAGTAAATATTTGACTGCGACTGTCTTTGTACAGCGGTCATTAAGCCAACTTAGAGGGGGATTTGAAAACTCTCAACTCTTAAGCTCAGTTCTACTCTCATACAACTAGACAATTAAACTAGGGAGGTCCCGTAGCCCAGGGTACAAACAGTCTAGTAGTAGCGGCGGGCTGGTTTCCGCAGTTACGCCTTTTGCTTACACTTTTCCTGCGTCTAGTATATACAGTCTAAAAGTAATATGCTTGACGCCCTCTACATGTGCAAAGGTCAGAAATAAAAAACAACGGTGCGTTGGTGGAATTAGTCTCACATGCCACATTCCCCAAAGGATCCTTGTCCAAACTTTCATTAGAGTATTTCCACAGAATTTTCCGCTAGCTGTTTACTCGACGTTCGTTTCAGTAACTTGTTTAGAGTTCTCATGGGGACGTGTGGATGAGGCAATAGGTAAGGTTTTTGGACGGAGTTTGTCTCTATTGGAACGGTTTTTTAGGCTGAAACTTCGTAAACTCTATTAATTTATTAATTTATTTTGAACGAAGGAAATTTTGTATTTTTGTTCACAATACATTGAACCAATAATGAAGAAGAGATATGCCACAGAAAATTTATTGATGCATAAGAACAAGTTTCTACTTCGGATTTTGTGGTCCTCTGAGCATGTGGTGCTTTCTCACGATGCTTTTTACAATGAGCGAGTGCAAATAATTGAACAAAAAAAAATATCATCGTTGTAAGGCAATAAGTGTTTAAAACAGGATATCGCGGTATAAAAGTCGAACACTCACCATTGATTTATTAATTAATGATAATCAAAAAAGCTTTCCGGTCATCTTCGGTTAATCAGTGCGTTTTTCCAAATTGTAAGTAGCACGAGCAAAGAAAAAACATAATTTCGAAGTGTATATAGGCTACATTAAACTGGAAACAACACTTAAACATTGTTGGAGAGTAAAATTTAGACCATGACTCGGCCAAGTTCTAAATAATTCTATCTGACACTAACTGACCGGCTAAAGCGGAGCTTAAATAGGTTTTAACTGCCGTTCCTATATCTGTTGGAGTTTCAGCTGAAATTCAATTAGGGTGAAAACTGTGCTCAGGGAAAATAAAATTAGAATGGAAATATTGAACATGTCTAAAGTATGGCTTCGAATATGAATCGTTTTATAACCCGGCTTTGCAATTTTCGCGAAAAAGTATCATGTTAAATGCTACTAATTATTCTCTCTGACTTTTAAAATGGCTCATTATAAGTAATTCTGTGTTAATCCAGGATGGGCGTCGAAAAATTTAATTACATTTTAGTAGACTTAATTTTACTTCTTAAATAAGCTTTTAATAGTGTTACATGTATCAGGTTCATACGGTTGAAAGTTTATATGAAGCATGCACTAATGGAAAATGAGAAACTATCCACCGTAAAAAAAAACCTTAAGACACCTTGTGTTATAGCGTATTGAATTCAATTCTAATGCGATTTAAACGAGTAACATCTATCCTAATATGTGGTAACATTTTGAAAGGGGCGTACCTTTATAGAACTAGATTTCTAAAGTACTTTAGTTCTAGCAAGACATCTCCCACGTCTTGTCTTATCTTACTATGCTAACTACCAATAAAGCAATACGGAGCGGCACACTTACTTTAACCGATAGCAAAATAAAGCTTTATCGCGATATACGTGTCACGATAAATACATACACTAGTGGCATTTCTGACGTGAAATATTCGAGTATTTTTATTTTTGTCACTAGACAAACAACGTGACATTTACTTCGTAGCATCTCATACAGTGTTTAAGAAAATTCCGTAAAAAAAAAGTCTATCAATTGTTCATCCAAACTTTCGGAGACTCTTCAAACTATTTGGTTGGATAGTTTGTTCGTAGTTTTGAGTACTAAGATGGCTATTTTGGACACTTTTCAGTTGACGAGCCAAGTGGAAAAGTTGGCGCAGGTCACTCGAGATCTCAAGAGGAAACACAAGGCGCTAAATAATCAGGTAAACATTATTTTTAAGACAGCTCTGAACATTTTTTTTCTCAATTGTTTGACGTTAACAGTTACTATTAGCTTTTTTTTTCTTTATAGTCTTTAGGGTTTTGCGGTATTAAGGCCACAATTTTGACACAAATGTCACTTTATGTTATGAAGACAAACGCTGATTGAATTGGTCAATAAATAATATGTGTATAATCTTGACATACATATAGTACAAAAGCCATCTATCTGTCAGTCTATTATTATGTCATTGTCACTAGTGGCGTAGTATTGCCAGTTTGTGTATTAATTTTACTTGTGTTGCGCTGTTGTGCTGTGTTGGCTATGGGTGATGAAAACAAATCAAGAGATTATAGACCTAATAAAATATTTGTATTATTATTATTATTTATAAATAGTCGATGTTTAGTCAACGATCAAAATAGTTTAATCATATAGTCATTTTGAATAGAACAAACAAGCAAGACCCTAATAACATAAATCTCGCGATTTTGAAACTGAAATTGAACTTGTTCTTAATAAGTAGATACGAGTATATTACCTTTCAATAAAAAATATATAAAAGTTCGTCATCTCAATTGAACAATGCAATGATTGTGAGCAAAAAGGACGCGTACATTCAAATATATACTTTGTTGAATCGAGTTACACCGCAATTCTACTTGCCATAATTATATTGTAGTCATGCGTGAAACTATTTATGTTAATAAAAAAAATTAACCTTATCATTCGTGTATATTGCAGATGCGCCTAGTGTGCGAGGAGAGATCAGAGCTGACTGCCATAGTGCAATCACAGCAGCGGGATATCGCCGCGCTGCAGCAAGCTGAGGCGCAAAATAAGGTAAAAAATATAATGCTAAATAAAATTCTTCTTTTTCTTTTCTAGAAGAAGTTAATAAAATGTTTAAATGCATTTAAAAAACAAGGTACCTCACGTAAAAATAAGGTTAAGCATCCAAGCGTTCTTGTATTTTGTCGTCGTTTTCTAAATCGGTCGAAGTTTTAATGTTTGTCTGTCCATATCACATTTTATTCCCGTCAATCAAGATTGCGGCCTAGTTGCCGCCAAATTTCGCAAAGCGCTGCAGTCGCATATTTATTTAACGATAGTATATTGCGTAACCGAGTGAAGTCGTTTCAAGAAAATACGAATAGATGACGCTACGTGTATCGAATGATACACGCAGTACGATTTTCAACAAGAGTTTTGTTGGTTTATATTTATTAGTCTCTGTTAATACTTACAGAAATGCGCTGCATGCGGCGCGGCGACCCCCGAGGGTGCGGACGACGAGGACCAAACCTCCAAGCCGACTTACAGCGTGCGCGAACTGCGCGCGATACTCCACGAGAGGAACGAGCTCAAGGCCAAGCTGAGCCGCGCCGAGGAACAGCTGCAGGCGCTGCAGGCGGGCCCGCAGCCGGAGCCGGACAGGTTCTTCCTTGCCTTATCCCACTGTAGAAGGGCAGCCGAAGGGGGGATTTCTGTAGTGTCTCGAGCGCGTCAGATTGAGATATAAGAGATACCTTGAACCCATTTGAGTACCACCTAGAGGGTCTTCAAATCTAGAGTTAATAGGTATTTTCTAGGTAAACGTGTAACATCGTAGGCCATAGTATTGTTTAACACCAGGCAAGCTGTGGTCAAACGCAAACCTATAAGTTATAAAAAAAACCTCCACCAAATACAAGCTTTCCCTGTTGGCGGGGTTTTTCTGTAATAACGACCGAAAAAAAGTTGCCAGACATACTCTAAATTGTCAGATTAAGCTAATGTAATCCTTTAACGTCCTTAAAAGTATATATTTACAAAATCTGACAATATGTAACACATGGGAGTAAGGGTTTTAAACTCTCAAACTTTGACCCTCAGTAACGGCCAATTATAATCTGCCGATTAATACAAACATAAATAGAAAGCATTGCTTAATATTTAAATAATAAATAATTAAATAGACCCCCACCATCGGTGGACAAGATATCTCATACAGTTTATTTCATGTTATAATATCTACTTTATAATCCAATTAGCTACAAACGCACTCGAATAAAAACATTTTTAGCACCGTGGGCTCCTACTACTAAGTGGGGGTCGGCACAGCAAATTTTCTTTTACACTCTCCTCTATCAGCCGTCATTTCTACACTCACTCCCGGATGTTTTTCACACACTCCATTCATGTTTCCTTCTCATTTTCTCATTCATACACTCCATTCATGTTTTCACCTCATTTTCTCATTCACACACTCCATTGATGTCTTCTTCTCATTTTCTCATTCATACACTACATGCATGTTTTCTTCGGTCGACCTCATGCCCAGGTGACTGTCTACTAGTCTACATTACATACAATAAAACAGATAAGAAATAAACGCGAGAGAAGCGAGCTCAAGGCATCCCGTGGCCCCATACTTCACACACATGCAACAAATTGTAAATATTGAATCTTCATGTTCCAGCAACTCAGACACGTCTCCGGTCGCGAGCGGCGGCTGCGACGAAGACGACCCGCCCGTGCAGGGCCCGCTGCCCGCCGAGCCCGACGACGCGCCTTGGAAACGACACAGCGGCATCAGGAAGTTGTGAGTACTTGTCCGTTATCTTGTCGCTTTGATATTGGGGAATTTAGGTTCAGTTTATCACCTTGTATGTTGAAACACCGGCTCCCGGTATAAGATTTATGAGAATTAGATGTGACAATTGACATTTGATTAATATCATATACTATTGTAATGATATTATATTATTAGAATTGAAAATTGACGTGGATACATGTCATATACTTTTGTATTGATATCATATTATTTGACTTGTAACTTTGGTGTTATCAATAAATGATTTGTATTTGTAAACACATTTTCGCCGCAACTGTTGACATACCGGGAGCCGGCGTGGGTAAAACTAAAAAATGGAACATGGACCTTTTTTTTAACAGACAATACAAAATGGGCTAATCTCATTCAACATACGAACGGTTATTACAATTAAATTTGGTGGTATGGTCTGTAACATGTTTTTTTACTTACATACGTATATGGTATTGGGCCAGATTCTAGCAGGACACCTCGTAATACATTTATTGGCTTTCCGTAAAGTTTTCCCACGTACAAATTTTAAATTTATATTAGTTAAAGTACGAGTATGAAAGGTGTCCTTCTAGTATCAGACAAATTCTTACGAATTATTCACGCTTACCAATCGTATGGTAAAAAAGTTACAACGGGATTTCGCGCACGGTATCGTATATACGTAATATCGGTAGTAGGTGCGTAAAACGAAAGCATTACTGTTAATTTAAATATGTCTGTATATGTAGCGGTATGTCATCACAATGCACTGCTGTGTAGCAAGATGGTTATGAGACCTCTACGATCCGTGTGCGAAGGCCCTAAGTTGGAATTGAATTTTTCGCAAGACAAGATTTACTACTGTTTTTTCATATTTATTGCATGATATATATTTTATTACAGAATTTTTAATGCATGTACCAATACATAAAATAATGGACTTTAAATGCATTTTTTTTTACATTTTAATATTGTCTGTGGGAAATGGTGAAATAGCAGCTAATAATTTGCGACTCAACTATTAATTGACTGTTTGAGTATTTTTACGTGCATATGAACTGGATTTTTTTATACATTATCTGATAACCAAACATCAGCTAAACACATACCGAGGGGTTCGTCGTAGTTAAACTAGAATCAAGCTTGTTTTTATTAGTTGAGTCACAAAATAAGGAAATGGAGTGGTGTTGAAAAACAGCAATATGATTTCCAGCATGATTAGCACATATCGCACTAATATTGCCTAGTAATGTAATGATTATCATCTTTAGCCTTTCTAATAATCATTCTTATAAAATCATTAAATGTAATAAATGTAGTAAATTGTGTGGCAAAAAATAAAAAGACCGACAAGACTAGCAGCCCGTCCCAGCTTTGCACGGCAATAAAATTATAAAGTTGATCTTTAAAAAAATCAGAATACATTTTAATACCTGACTTAAAAGTTTTTTATTTCATTTGTTATATTTGCTGAGGAAATTATTAATATCTTAAATGTGTACATATTTGTGTTAACGTTTATTAGGGATCAGACAGATCTTATTTATAAGTTGACTGATACTATAATTGTTAAATATTATCTAGGTCAATGACGATGAAAGGATGACACTCGGAACTTTTAAAATTATAATTACAATGCATAAATGTACATACATTTTATACATTAACTATAATCCCTTCGAACTTGCTTTTCAAAACATTTTAATATTTATATCTTCACTCATTGAGGTCAGACTAAGTAAAAATATTTTGATAAATTAATTTATTTCAGACATATCTTTTATTTTATATTTAAGATTTACTTTATTTTTGAAAAAGTCGTTCATCAAATTTCGGATATTTCTATTATACATATTTACAAAAAAAAAACTCTCCAATCAAAAACCAGAAAAGTATATTTTCTCATATAGTTTTCAAAATAAGCTTGTATGTATTTGTCACATTCAGTTTATATTCACCGCCATCACGCACAATATACTTGTAATTAAATAGATTTGTGCATGAATTACATGGGAAAATAACACCCATTTTCAATACTACACTAGTATACAGCTTTTTATTTGGTTCTGGTACATTTTTCTGTACTTTTTGTTATTAATTTTATTATCCTAACATCGGTCTTAGAGCATGAATGGGTAAAGTGTTATACCGTAAGTTAACATCCGGAATTTTATTTTCAAAATTTTGTTTGTCTTTTTAGGTGTGTAATTGTTTAAAAAATGGGGGAAAATGAGACCAGGGCCGAAAGAGATCACGCACACCAAGATCATCGAAACACTAGTCACGACGCACGGCTATGCATGATTTTTTTGTCCGAAAAAAAAATCACACGTGAACAATCCGCTTAAGCTTTTTTTCCCTAAAAACCTTGTCCTCCCCTTTTATGTTTTATTTGTTTACCCTATTCATGTACCTGTTTTGATTCATTGTATAAAATATTCATGTGTGTCTTTTCTAACGAGGCGTTAAAATGTACGACACATAAATTCATATTAGCACATTTTTTCTTATAAATTGAATTCTCATATATTATGCTGTGATGATAGAAAATGTTTGTTAATCTGGTTTTATCATGTTCTTTGTAAAAGTACTACTTGTTTGATACATGTGCCATTAGAAGCTGTATTTAAAGTAAACTAGACTAACCATTGGCTGAATTAGTAAGCCTTATATAAAAATAAGTTGATATTGTAACTGACTTTACTAATATTTAGAGATTGTTATATTTTTTATAATAAAAGACTAGTCTTTCTTATTGAATTGTGCTTTCACTTCTCTATCAGCTAATATAAATAACAAATGGCTTAAATGTTGGTTATGAGCTTTTTGTGTCTAACAATCCTAACACAGAAAGCTCTTAAATGAAGTGTTGACCTACGCACTTACTTCAAATTTACTGGTAACATAATTTGATGCATATTCTGTTCTAAGGTCACCAAAAAACAAATTCACCCGCCCGGACCAGTTTTATTTGGTTGAGTTATGCATCAAGCCAAAAAAAACTTATTCATATTCAATATAGGGTATTTTAATGTCAGTGGTTTATTTCCTTGTGATATTATTGTCAACTAAATCGAAAAAGTCTAAAATAACTACTCTTCTTCTAGCTAAGGTGCCAAAATACGTAGGTACAACTAAATATAATTGGAAATATTTATTTAGAGGTCTATATTATTAAATATATTTACAGCGAGAGATATTCAATTATTGTCATTATATCGTATTATACTTAACGAAGTCATATTATATAATAACCTCTGGCATATACAGCTCAAAAATAAACAATGAATAATGATTCTCAGCAAACAAAACCTCAGAGTAGCGTGTTCAAAGTTTCACAGTCCTCACTAAGAAAATTTAGGTAGTGATAGAATATTTCCGTAAAATTCAAAAGTTTAAAGTTCATTACAAAACAAACGTGAACTCACAAATAAGAAATACGGAATGATTATACTTGTTTCGTACCTTAGCTAGATGATGTACGAGCATAAATATCACAAGCAAATAGCCCCTGCGTTTTCCGCCATTTTCGTTTATTTCTCCCCCCACCCCTCTTTATGTTCTGTTCCCGCGCGCCAGGTTCTGGCTGGCGCTGTCGTCTCGCTCCGAGGGGCGTCGCTCGCCGCCGCCGCGAATCTCTTTCGGCCCTTGGTACTGATTCACGGCCACTGAGAACGGTAGGTCCTGTGTGTGGATGTGCGTTTATACCTTACTTAAAGTGCTATTGAAACTGTATAAGTTCATACTAGGTTAAGTTTTTTTTTCTTGTGTTTTGCACATAGTGAATAGTCCTATGGGGATGGCGTTGTCACTGTGTGACAGAATCCCTTTAATAAATAAAGAAAAAAAAATACCTTACTTAATGACGATTGCTACGAGACACTGATACATGTCTCTACGAACTGACCCGGCAAACGTTGTTTTGCCTCACTTTAAGGGTATGAAAAATAGATAGTAGCCGATTATCAGACCTACTGAATACGCTAATCCAAGTTGTTAGTATCTGTTGTTTGTGTTAGCTGGTATTATTGTAAATAGAGTTCTTGAAGGAAAAAACAAATGACATGTCTAATATTGTTCTTCTATTTCACGACGATTTTTTGACCTCGTTATTTAGTAAGTTTTGTACTCAATTAAAATAACAACAAAGGTCAAAGATAAACCGTGAAATAGAAGAAATAATTACTAGGTGAAATACTGTTTCCTCCTCGTTTTCCAACTTTTATCATCTCGTCTAATCTGACCTTTATTTTAATGGATTCCGAAAAATGTAAGATTTGGCACTAAAGTCTTCATTTTATATAATGAGTACAATTTGATTTTGGACATATTTTATTTTAATTTACCGATATAAATTCGTCGCTGGAAAGGAATAAACGTACATTCACCCACAAAAGTTCCGTGAACTTAAATACAGGCTATTATGCGTGGCTTTCATTTAGTAGTATAAGTTGTGTTTAACTATAATAACATTTTACTGTTATTTCGTCATATATCTCTTCTATCTTACCATCCCTCATCTAATATGTTAGTCTAAAGTATATGTGTGTGTCTATGTAGAGGTGTTATGGGGCAAAAAGTAAATTCGTAAAAGTTCTTAGAATTAAAATATTTAGTATATTCTTGTATGTATTTTTCTAGTATATAATTTAATAATTTTTGTTAGTATTTATTCAATAATTATTTTGAACCAATCGATATTGAGTAAATTTTACCTTTATATATTCCATATCATACATGCACTTACGATCACGCGCGCACTATCACCGTCGTAGCTCATCACATAGTTACCAGACGTACTAAAACAATGTTTCGGTCCGCAGTTTTCGCAAGCTCTTTGCTGAGTCTGATCTCGCCGTGGGCACATTCTCCCGCCACTCGCTATCCTCCCTCGCCAAGATGTCCGCGGCCGGTGGCGCCGCCTCCGCCCCCGCGTAGGCACTCGGACCCCGAACACACAAACACACACACTCACAAAACAAGACGATACTCCGAAATCAGGAACCCGCAGTCCAAGCTAGACCTCAGACAGGAACTGCAAAACCTCAACCTCAACAAACAAGATTACGACGACTGGCTAGGAAACGATTTCGAAGAGAGAAACGAATTCGAAGACCACGAACAGTTCAAGCATGACGTACCGTTGCAGCGCTCCATATCACTAGACAGAGGGATCGATATATTCAAGTACTTAAAGACGCTGGGCTCTGATTGGTCGGGGAGCGATGTAGGGTCGACGTGGACGGTTAACTCTGACGAAAAGGATAGCCTAATGTTCGAGCAGTACAGAAGCTTTGAGGATATACCAGCTTCTTCCAAAGTGAAAAGTCGGCGAGTATCTGAGTATTCGTTCACTGCTTACGAACGCAACACGGCGCCTTTCGTTCTAAAGGATAGCTATGAGGGCATGGTAATGGCCGGCGGTAGCTTCACACCGCAGATAAAGAAGTTGCAGAGGAGTTTCACCTTCCCAGACAAACTGGAGGACTTTATGGAAGCTATCAAAAGTTCGTCTGAAAATCTGACTGAGATCGGGAGTGTTTCGCCTTGCGTAGGGTCGTCGAGTTCTATAGCCTCGGAGATCAGTGGGAGAGGTGGCTTGCAACGGATGAAATTGTTGCACAGAAACTTGTCTGTACGGAAATCCAATGACTTTAAGGTTACGAAACACAGATCGGTTGACAATGATAGCGATAGACTGGAAATTATAACACCCTTCTATAGGAGTATATCTACTGACGCTAATCGCGTAGAAAGAGAGGAGTCCAAAACTGTGCGCCAGAGAAGGGTAGGTGTGACTGAGATTCCCAGTGGGAGCAAGAGGGAAGTCAATTTGAGAAAGGAGGTTCTTATTAAACGTAACCTGTCTGAATTCAAGAGTTGCGATAACATTTCTGTTAAACGAATAAAGCCGCGTCACGCCTCCGAAGGGGCCTATTTCGGTAGATCTGCGCTTTTAATAGACAGCTACGATGACGTATTGGAAACTGTCGATACTGAAAAAACAAATGAGGTGTCATTTTGCACGTCCTGTTTTGCCGAGCGTAGTGTGCCAGCGATCGTAATAACAGATTATTCGAGTGTTGCCAACGTTGAAAATGTACCCGAAATTTCTTCCAATATAGTAGAAAAAGTAGAAGTAAGATGTGACTGTAGGATTTGTACGGACGTGGAGGAGGAGAGAAGCGGTTTCGCGCGTAAGATACTCGGTAAGCTGTTGATGAAACTTGTCTCCTCTAGGGAATTCGGTAGGAAATTGACATATTCAGATGAGAACAACAATATGGGCGACAGTGAAATGTACACGTGTTTTATTCATATGTTGAAGTTGATGTTGGGGCTGTGGTTGAGGCATTTAGATCACAATACTGATTCGAATACGTGTTAGTGTTTTGATGTTGCAAAAACCCCTAAAGCGATATGAGTTTGAGTTAAACTTCATGCTAAATGCTCCCACTTTGAGTTTAGTTCTGAGCTTAAAAAATATAATTGAAATGTTTGGTTGATTACTGATATTTATTTTGCTTCTACTCAAAGCAAAGATTTCAGACATAAATCATAGTAAAATAAATATTTAGGTTTAAAATCTTTATTCTATTGAAAAAGCAGAAATTAAGACAAGGGTTTGCTATAGATTTTAGAACAGTAATGGTTCACTAAATGTTTCAACGGAATGCTAAATAATCATAAAGTTACAGTTATGAAGCATAAGTTAGATGTCTGTAGTAGATATTTTAATATGATATTTATCCAGTTATTAATGTTATTGTAATATTATTGGCGATGTTTTCGCTTCAATTTAAGTAGTTATACGCTTGTATTGATAGTTATTGTTGATGAGTGTTGCTATATTATAACGTAGTGCCCGAAATGTTGGAAAAATGCAAAATATAAAGAAAAAAAATATGCTTTGAACTCTTTAAGAAGTTGTTCTATTGAAAGCTTCTTGAAATTTTAAATAAGCAAATGTTAGATTCGTTGGCTGAATTTGTCTAAACAATTTTGGATGTGTTGTTCTTAAAGAGTAGTCTAGTAGTGCTTATGATATTAATTATTGGAAATGCTTATTAGGTCTAATGTATAATTGTGTGCTAAAAATCTTACTCATTTTCTTAGTACAGCAGCTACAAGTATATTATGAAGAATACATAAATAATAATTGATCATACATATATCTGAAATTCCTGACCAAATCGAAGCTGTTAAAGTCAAATTTGAAATATAGGTCTTATATAAATACCTTCTAGTTAAGCTATCTAAAAGTTACAAGGACGCCCCGATATTTGGTAGCTTAAAAGTTATAGGGTTTATTATATACTATTGTCATAAGTTATAGGGGTGTAAGACCTGCAATGACATCCCGTTAAGGGCATATTTACCATCAAGGAGTTTGGTTGGCTTGGGAAGGTGCCAAGCTCCTTAAAACATCGTGTGTGTGTGTGTATCATTGGGTCGCTAGCATACCTGTTCCATACCTCTTGCGTCAAATCGTATTCTACTTTGTCTTACCGCTGTGTACTGAAAAAGTTACTTTGAAAGTAGATCTTAAGTAAATCAACTATCTTATGAATTGTCTTATTCAGGCTATGTCAATTTCCTATACGTTTTATGAATGTGAATTAGTACGAATGTGATATGTATTCGAGACTTTGTTGTAAAATTACTAATTGCTTTAAATTTTCTATGATTTCTGGAGTAACTTTCCATTTCAACAGCAGTCTCAAATTGCTGTGTTTACTTTCTTATAAGCACGTAACCCGTTTTATCTTACGCGTGAATTTTCTTACTTGGAAAAACGATGTGAAATAAAGAAACTACATACACTGTTATCGTTTCTAAATAGCCTTGAACTTTATGTGACGGTATGTATAGATGTAAAACATCATTTCAACATGGAAATTGTTTTACGAAAAATCACGTAACGTACAGACCGATTTAAAATAACAGGTTGTTGCTAGTGGATTATTTCGTTCACAAGATTTTGTCGTTTATAGAGTCGACGATTCAATTAAGATTGATCTTGAATTAACTTATTTTATTTATTTACAGTGTAAATTCTATATAACGACACTGAAGGGACTGTGCATTTTATAGCGTTATAGAGAGTGGTCGGTAAATGGTGAGAATGTATCATTGTATGGAATACAAGCTAAACCAAAACTAAAGCCATTTGATTTCGACGCTTTAGAGAGTTTGTTGTTAAATCGAGTGACGTTACATGGAGTTTGCACTGTATTTATTCTACTTGTATCTGTATCTTAGAGTAATCGTAAAAGTTGTAAATTATTCATGTTATTGTTCTATTATTTATTTAGTAAACATAAATATAACATAAACTGAAAGTAAGATAAAAAAAAGTTATAATTTTGAATAGAATATTTCATTTATTAGTATTTAGCGATGTTGTAATGTAATCGTGTAATTTGAATTTACATTAATCCAAATAGGTTAAATGGTTTAGATAGGTCACTTCCAAAATAGTAAAGGCCGCGTTAATAAAGAAAAAAATTGAAAGTTCGCTTCCTTTAGCTCACTCATTGGGCTATGCAGGTACATAGACTTTTAACTGTTTTCTTTGTTGAACAGAGTTAGAATGCTTTAATATAGTGAATAAAATAATGAAAAATCAAGATCAATCTTAGTTTAGTCGTATATTAAATATGATTCACTTGTTTTGTGAGTGGTCCTGTAACTCGAATTTAAACTCTATAATTTGGATTTTATTGATGGGAAATATGGCTCCTACTTGGTCTACTATTTCTAATGCTCGACTCGTTTGCAATGTGTTTTATGAAAGAAGTTTCGCAAAAATCGGTAATTCTTTTATAATCGGGTTTGTGGGAATTTTTCTTTGCGTCACTGCTTCCCGTATAAACCTAAACGACTTCTTCCGTGAAAAACATACAAAGAGTTGATTATATTTTGATATCTTGAAAATCTAGGATATATGTGATCAAAAGTGCTTCATGCTGGTATTTATTTGAACACAAAATTATCGTAAAAATTGAACTGGAAGATTCAACATTACAGCCGTATTTCTCTCAGTAGAATTTCTTCTTCAATTATTATTTTTGAACGTGTGATGATGTTTACTATGTAGCTATGTGATACAATATATACTCTCCAATATATATCTATATACATATACTATGGTTAGAATGTAGATGGTTATTTGGGAATAAAAAATGAATTTAGGTTACTGGTAATTTAAGCGACTTGATGCAAAATACTTGATTTATAAACTTGAAGTTTTGTAATAAATCTTATTTTTTACTGAAGTGGTTTCTAAGAATGACAGTTTTATTGCGTTTTCAGTACAGTCGGCATTTTATTACCAGTAACTTTAAATACAGGGTGGCTAATTGAAAGTTTACCATGCGATCGGCTTTAGGGACCTCTTAACAATTTTCAATTCACAATACAGGTCTTATTCTATGATGAATTTTCAAAAAGTCACCTTGTATAATGTATTTTAATGCGAGTGCCATGTGAGATGTTACGAAAGAACATATCTTCCTGTAGTAGTCTTTTTGTATTTCTCATTAGGATTTTTATACAAGCTTCTTCGAAAATATGATTACATTTGATGCCAAACAAAATTGGACACTTGGATTGGTGATGGCCTAATAAACGATTTATGGTTGGTCTTGTTTTTAATACGCTGACTTATCTGTGTACATTTCTCTTGTATTTATTTTAAGCATAAATAATCTACGAATAATAAAGATACATTTCTACTCTTTAGATCCATTAAATAGTGTTTGACAATAAGTAAGACACGAATTAGATTTCACATTCTTAACAAGATATAGAATAGGTCTTAGAAAAAGATACAGTTTTTGAAAGATTTTCATGAATGTTGAATTAAAATATTGAAATAATAGAATAGACACAATAGAACAGTTGATGACTAGATTATTTAAGATGTATTTCCAATAAACATTTTGAAAATTTCAAACTTGTAACTTATTCATAAAAAAAGATATTTATTATTTATTGAGTTTCAACTGCAAAAAAATTTATACTATGAAAACGACAGCGAAAATAATAAGAGCAAAAATAATTACCGCAGATAAGATTCGAACCAATGTTTGCTGTTTCCACTCATGTCAAATACATTTTGAGGTTGAACATCAATAAGATAATAGTATAATATTCAATCAAACATCTTCTGAAAGACAAATTCCGTGTGACAAAAGTGCCTCACAAATTCACCGTACCACTGTCACTATATTGCCCTATATGTACCGTAGTTTATAATGATGTACTATTTACATAACTTGGTCCAGACATTTGGTAATGCATAGTAAAATAATCTTTAAGTAAGTTATCATTTATTTATAAATCATTTTATATTAAAAAAAAATCTATCGTCCTAAATGAACGAGTGTGTAGATTTACACACACGTTCATTTAGGACGTTTAGGAGTTAGCGCATACAAATATAATATAGGAGTAAGTGTATCCTATACCTTTTAAAAGGAAGACTATTTCTGCAGAGCTTAGAATGTTACCTCTTTTGTTTATCAGAGACAGATCTGTGAAACTGTAAAATACAAAATATTTATGTTATTTCAGTTCAAACGATTAAAAGCTAAATAAAACTGATTAACTTGGTGTGTTGGATTAAAAGTAAAATGCATTACCAAATGTCTGTACCTAGCCTAACGTTATACTGTATTACGCTATTCTATTAAAAAGTTATTGAGAGCCATTTTATTTGCTCGCAACTGTAGTTGATAGGGTTGCTTCATTCCATGTTTTGTTGTTTTTAAGAGTTAACTGTATGAATATAAATGAATTCATGAATTATTTCTAGTCACAATCTTTCAGTGCTAGATAATGTAGACGTAGGTTTTAACTAACATCACATACTTTGTATACTTTGAATGTTTGTTAAATAGGGTTTGAAGGCACTTCTTTTCAGAAAAAATACTATATTAGAACACAAAAATAGAGTTTTTGTTTCTCAAACGTGTGCTTCAATCTTTGTGCATATGTTTAATTTTTTTTTATAGACCTACCGAATCAAAAAATAAAATTTAGCTGTAATTTATGCAAATACAGTGTAAACTCTATATAATGACACTGAAGGGACTGTGCATTTTATAGCGTTATAGAGAGTGGTCGTTAAATGGAGAGCATGCTCTCCATTTGCATTTATCACATTGTATGGAATACAAGCTAAACCAACTAAAGCCAATTAATTGATTTCGATGCTTTGGAGAGTTTGTCGTTAAATCGAGTGACGTTACATGGAGTACACACTGTATTGCAGATGTTACTTCTAATTATAGTTTTTTTGCGTTCAAACTGTTAGCGTCGCTAAGTTTCAAACCTTTTTTTTAACAAATAATTCATAACGGTAAAGAAGAAAAACAAAACACAATCTTCATGGGTTTTTGGGAACACACTAGGCACATCAGTTAGTTTGAAAGTTGCCTACATTGATTTCGAACTAAAACGGACCTCAAAGGTTTTCACGTAGCAATTATAATAATGTTGTAAAGACAATTGGTACCTACCTAATAATATATTATGTAATATTTATAAGTTGACGGTGTCAAAATAATTATATCATCTGTTTATAATGTAAAGAAGTGTTTTATTTTACCTGTATACAATTTGGTTTAGGCTTAAGATGGTTAAAAATTCGTTCTATAAATTTCGACTTCGTAACCATTATACAAGTTAGCGACATTCTGGCCTAGGGTGGAGCATGCATAGTCAGGAATAACTGACTCTTAAGTTGTACGAGAAAGAACGCTCCTAGTCTCGAACAAAGTTTTATACAAGGTGATATTGGTGGCGATTCAGCGGCACACACGGCTAAACTAAATTTAAAGTAGCTCTGTCTCTTTTCGTCATAAATGACCTAAAAGAGATGGTACGATCTAAACCATAGACAAAACATCTAAAATCACGTCAAACACGTCAGATTTAGAGCTGATACAATTGGGTGCGCTCTAAAATCGCTTACATTTTTCATATTTGACGTGATTTTAGTTGTTTTGTGTGTGGTTCAGAACGTGCCATCTCTTTCTGGCCACCTAAGATGAAAAGATACGGGGCTTCTTTAAATTTAGTTTAGTCGTTTGTGTCGCTGAATCGCCAGCATTAAATACGGCTGCGAGGACCCGCGGTTTTAGATTCAGAATCGGTTCAGGCGTTCGAGCGTGAAGAAGTAACGAACATGTCATTCACAATTCATCTATCAATTCACCTTTGTAAAAGTGTGATCAACATTTTGAACTTCAGTATTTTTGAGTAAATATTTCTAAAAAGCGAGTGTGGCGCGGTGGTAACAACGTCTGCTTTTCAATTAGACGGCCCCTGGTTCGATCCCAGCCCTACGGCTTGATTTTCAAGTTATGTGTGGATTTACACTCGCTTTACGGTGAAGGAAAACATCGTGAGGAAACTGGCACGTTTGAGGATTGCAAAATCCAAAAATGTGTGTCATCCGCCAACCCGCACTTGGCCAGCGTGGTGGATTATAGCCTATATCTCTCTCCTAGTGAGAGGAGGCCCTGAGTCCCAGCAGTGGGAACGTATAGTGGGCTGCGTATGCTATGCTTATATCTAATCTTTCATATGTCAATATAACAAGGTCCTAAAATTAATCGAATCATGTATCCACTTCTCTTAGCGTTAAACGGAAATGAATGGCCTTTCCAATTAGGTGGGGTTAAAAATAGTACTTTCTTTCCGCATTAATTAAGCTGTACAGATAAATTAATGAGCCGGCTTGTTATGCATATTCGTCAAAGCTAGACCACATGTATTTTGACGTGAAGATAAAGCACCTACCTATAAGCAGTAACACAACTTTGAAGTGTCGACTCAACATTGAATTTACGCATGCACTACAAGAACATAATGGGTAAGTAACTTCATTTATTTATTTTAATAAAGTTAGTGTGGCTCGGTGGGAATAACCTTTGCTTTTTCAAGCGGACGGCCCCTGGTTCGATCCCGGTCTTACACCCATGCCTTGTTTTTCATGTATGTGTATATTTTCACTCGCTTTATGGTGAAGGAAAACATCGTGAGAAAACCGACTTGTTTGAGGACCACAATATCCGAAAATATGTTTAATTCGCCTACCCGCGCTTGGCCAGCGTTGTGGATTATGGCCTATTCTCTCGTCGTGAAAGAAGGCCCCGAGTCCGTGCAGTGAGAACGTATAGCGGGCTGCTATTGCTTTGCTATATCTTGATAGAGCTTATTTAAAAATTAAATGATTAAACTAGCAGTTCGTATCTGTATACAAAGTTTTGTCGAGATTGTTTAGAAAATTAGAGAACCAACACACAAATAAACATACATTGACGACCTCGCTGGCGTAAAGGTTACCATGCCGGACTGCCAATCAGGAGGTTCCGGGTTCGATTCCCAGCCCGGCCAACATCTTTGTGCTTCATTAAATTTGTTGGCTGTGGGTCTGTGTGTTGTATATGTATCTATATAAAATTTGTATGTATCTATATGTAGTATATCAGTTTTGTTAGCTACCATAATACAAACTTGAAATGGTTCAGTATGGGGCTAACCAGACGTGTGTGAAATGTGTCTTTGATATTTATCAATTTACATACATACGGAAACAAAATTGGCCTTTAAATTCTGAAACTTCACTCAATCGGTCATTTACAGCTGAAACATTTTTTTTTGACACATTCATACACGGCTGGAAGATATCATTGAGATGCTTGTCCAAACCAAACCTTGGCCATTAAGTTTTCACGAAAGGATATCACGTCTTTGTTAACTTATTTTTATTGAAAAGAACTGATAATGTTTACTAACATTATTTTGTATCAAGTTCTCATACTGCGAGTTATATGTACTGTTTCATAAAACTTGTACCCACGAGAGATAAGTAATTCATTACACGTTGTATTAACACATAAGTCATTTGAAGCCGGAGACGTTGATCGAGTAGGTAGCGAGGTTGTTCCTTATACTTAGTCAGGTCATAAGTTCTGTCACACAATGAAAACTTTTGAATTTAGAATGCTGGCCACAAAAAAAAATATTGAATTCGAATTCCGAAGTTTTCATGAAATTAAAAATATGTACTTTTTAGAATTTTCCTCATTTTTAAATAAAAAATGGACACTGTCGGGGTTATTGCATAGCATCGTTGCGGTTACGCGCCAATTCAAACTTTCGACTTACTGAAAAATTTGAATATAACCAAAAGATTCGTTTATCGTACCATAAAACGATACAATGAAGACTCTAGTGTAGATGACAGATCAAGAAGTGGTCGACCTCGCTCTATTAGGACTCCAGCAGTGATTAAAGCTGTGAAGGCGCGAATTCAAAGAAACCCCATACGTAAGCAGAAACTGTTGGCCCTTCAGATGGGTTTAAGCAGGACCACGGTGAAAAGGGTATTAAATGAAGACTTAGGGCATATCGAAGAAAATCAGGACATCGTTTGGACGCTCGTTTAATAATTGTATGTATATGTACTACTAGCTACCCCGCGTTAATCTGGGATAAAAAGTATCCTATGTTTTGATTCAGGGTCTTACCTATTTCCATACCACATTTCTTCGCATTCGGTCCAGCCGTTTGAGCGCGAAGAAGTAAGAAACATACTTATTTTATTATTAGTATCTGGTTGAACAAGCTTTGCTCGATATTTTATTATAAGACATTTTCTAAAAATGATTCCTAGCTAGATCGATTTATTTAAGCTTATATTTAAATTAACATTTTGTAATATTGGAGAATATGTTCACTAATATTTGTCCCGTATAAATGATTTTATTATTATTATTATTGACGCAATCAACATGGTACCTATCAATGTACGACTTACGGCATTCCGACCTATGGAAGTAAGAGCTTGTCATAAAAAGGGCACCGATTCCACCTTTTGGTCACAGAATACTAAAATCGAAATACCAAATCTATTCTCTCCGCTTCCCATAATCATCGGAATTCCTCAGCTAAACTGGTCATCCAAATCTTGGCAACTGTCTAATTTACATTCACGAGCCTATAATTTCGGAGGCACGGACCGGTCTGGTCAAGTTCAGTCGACAGGTTGCGACCCACATGTAGGTAACTTTCTTCGGTCTGTGAAAACCTCGCCTCTGTAGGTTGACAGATTTTGGAATTTTGGTTTTTATGTTGTAGGTTGATGGGGAAAACGGGCAATTTAATAATTTGCTAACATTTTAGAGGCTGCAGAAGTCGTTCGTAAATGAGTACTAGCTTTTCCCCACTCTAAACTGGGAGAAGAAATATCTTATGTATTTATTCAATTTGTTTTACGCTTAATAGGCTTGCGCTTGACCACAACCTGATGTTAAGTGATATTGCAGTCTAAGATGAAGCGCGCTTGCCTAGAAGAAAACGGTTCATTCACGTTATGAAGACAGTAAGGTTTTGGTTCAGTGGGAACAGGGATTCCGGCAAGGAGTTCCACAGTTTGGCCGTCCGAACTACAAACGTGGAAGCGAATCGCTTAGTACGCATTTTCGGCATTTCCACTGTATATCGGTGCCTCCTAGCAGTCTCCCTGCTATAAACTATATATATCACTATAAAATTTGATTCATAGGTACCGTTATTGTTCCGAGTACAACCGCGCCGTGCATGTTTGAGCGAAGCGCCTGAGCGCGGCCTTCACCTGGCGGCATGTTTAAGGGAGCGGCCGCCAAATGTACAACTTACCATTCAGTCAACTTAGACCTCAGAATTGTACAAGTACAGAAACTTTACAATTGATTTATGATCACACAAACCACCTGATTGGGCGCAGTGAGAGCGTCTATATGTGGACATCTAATAGCAAAAGTAATGTTTATAGATATATTGGCGTCCCGCGGTGTTACCGTCGTCAATCCGGGATAAAAGAGGTTATTCGGAGATAAAAATTAGTCTTTGTGTTAATCCAGGGTCAGTCGATTGAGCGAGGAGAAGTAACAAACATACACATAAACTTTCGCATTTATAAAATTAGTAGAATAGGTTTTTTTCAGTTTGTTTTATTTCAGTTTTTGCCTCGCCTAAAAAGATCCTGTACTGTACACTATATAAAAAAAATAGCATTGATGTTATACAAGATGACAACAAAATCAACTATTAAGTGTACTTTTGATAGTTCTGGCTTGCGGTATTCAAGGCTTTAACGCTCGCTTCAGATTCCTATGTGACTGGTGTTTTTTTTTGTAGTAAATGCAACCAACGTATCTATTCTTTAAATCTAGTTCCTTAAACACTAGAACATTGGGGGAGACCTTTGCCCAACAGTGGGACAATATAGGTTAGTTAAAAAACTAGTCATTTCAAAAGCAACCTTACTCTCTCATTTGCCAGCAACATCTTATTGAGGACGATTTTGCGCTGCGATGTTTATTTCATTTTGATTATGCATTTAAATGTTAATATCGTTAACGTATGGTTTCGAATAACCCAGTTAAGACTGGTCGAATTCTACGACGATCTTGGTCCCAATTTTAGAAAACCATAAATAGTAATTATTGCGATCCAAATGCATACATATGATGATTTGTAAGGTTAATTAAGTTAATTAAGAGTCACGGTTTATTCACGATTGACCTTGCGTAGCTAAATGCAGGTAGTGTCCGCGACAGAAAAAATATATTTAAACTAGCTGACCCGCCAAACGTTGTTTTGTCTTAATAATTATTTCTAAATATACAGTAGCCGATTCTCAGACCTACTGAATACGCATATAAAATTTGGAAAAAAATCAGTCAAGCCGTTTCGGAGGAGTACGGTAACAAACACTGTGACACGGAAATTTTATATATAAGAAGATATATTCGTTTTATATTTTATAATACTTTATATTTATCTCTAGAATTATGATACCTCTTTCATATGATTCGATGTAGATATAATTAGATATATTCATTCTAGGTAATGACTACATAGAAGTATGTAAACTATAAATTCTGGGTACAAATTCAGATCAGAAATTAAATAAACGTTTGGACGGGCTATAGTAATAGGGTCCCGTTTTTACATTTAGAAATGTACTTACATATGTGTGTGTGATCATCATCATCAGCAGCCATGTTTCACTTCAGAATATAAGCCACCTCCCTTTTACACCCCTATGTACATATGTATGTGTATAACGTACGTACTTGTACTCTCGTAAGGTAGTTAAAGTGAGGAATGTTCCTAAGTATGTCATTGCCCAATGTACCGATAGCTTCGCTGTGAAGAAAAGCTAGTTAGACCAGCAGTATGGATAAGCTGGGTATGTATGGAAAAGCAGTATGGACAAAACTTGACCTATCTATTTGTTTTTCTGTCTCCAAGGCTGTATATCATGAACGGTGATAGCTAGACAGGAAAAAAATCCCAAATGTTTTCTGTTGCCGCTATCATAACAGATACCTACTAAAAACTGAATAAAATAAATATTCAAAGGGTCTTCTTCTTCCCCGTATGACCTATGTGGCCAAGCTCTGGTGTCGGGAGTTTTCAAGCCGCCCGAAGGCCTCTGATGTGGCTTAACGACTTGTGCTAAGATTAACAGCCGGGAACTACAACTTAACGTGTCAGCCGACCCACGGTAGCGCCCAGATTAAAATGCCACTTTAAAAACGACAGCATGATCAGCCATTTAAACACCGTCCGCGTTGACCTTTGTTTAGCTTTGATGATCACCGAGCCGATCTAAGTAGCGCCTGTAGCTCGCCTAAAAGAATGCTCCCATACAACATACTGTAGCATACCAGCTAAGAGAAGACTACGCCGCCCATAAAACTTGATGGCGCGAGGCTTAAACTAAAGGCTCAAATCTAGAATTAACAGGTATTTTCTAGAGCATAACACCGGGCAAACTGTGGTCAAACGCAAACCTATAATTTATAAAAAAAAGTACTACGCGCTATTACCCCGAATTAGTTTCCAAGATCTTCATAACTTAATATTTATATGGAGCCACAAACGAAAAAATTTGCCGTTTTATAGATATTAGATATTATATAGATACTAGCTGACCCGGCAAACGGTGTTTTGCCTTAAAATAGATATGCAGTAGCCGATTCTCAGACCTACTGAATACGCATATAAAATTTGGTAAAAATCGGTCAAGCCGTTTTGGAGGAGTACGGTAACAAACACTGTGACACGGAAATGTTATATATAAGAAGATTAGAACCATTCGCGTACTACGGTACGAAACCCTTTGTGCGGGGGCCGGCTGGCACTTGGGCAATTATTTATTTTCTTCTATATATGTGTGGTACGTAAACTTCTTAGAGTGGAAGGCCCAACTCTTAACACAAAGCCGAAACCAGGAAGCGTGTCAGCAATGGAAATTTAATTAAATTATTGTTACATTCTTCAAGTTGCAACGTTGCGTAACCTCCAATTAACACTCGGTAAGGTGTTCTTGCTGTTTGTTGATAATATTGTTTCGTAACTCGGTACTGGAACTTTAGGAAGTGTTATGCGAATGGAAGCGGGTGCTGAAATCGAAATGTCAAAATAATACTTGTCAGCCGAGTGGTCAGGGGGGCAAGTCCGGGGTTTACGCCAGAGGCAAACATACACGCCTCTTAGGGTAATAGACACTGCTATCAGTAGCATACGCAGCCCACTATACTTTCCCACTGCTGGGACTAGGGGCCTTCTCTCACTAGGAGAGATATATAGGCCATAATCCACCACGCTGGCCAAGTGCGGGTTGGCGGATTACACACGTCTTCGGATATTGTGGTCCTCAAACATGCTGGTTTCCTCACGATGTTTTCCTTCACCGTAAAGCGACACATAACTTGAAAACAAGTCATTGGTGTAGGGCCGGGATCGAACCAGGGGCCGTCTGATTGAAAAGCAGACGTTATTACCACCGAGCCACACTCGCTATCAGTAGCAATAGTTTTTTTATAGGTTTTCATTTGACGACAGCTTGCCTGATGTTAAGCAGCAAAATGACCTACGTTGTAGCACGCTCACCTAGAAGGAACCTATTTACTCTCGATTTAAAGATCAGATGGTACTTCTCAAGAAACAGAGCTTCAGGCAGACTATACCAAAGCTTCGCAATTTTCACCATGAATGTTGAGGCGAAGTGCTTTGTGCGGTTCTTCGGGATTAGACCTACTCGACTATCACCATGATACAAAATGTAATTTTATGACATTTAATAAAAAGGAATAGATGCCAATATCTCGCGAGGCGCTTAATAGATGAATGGATCAATGGTCGGAGACAAGAAGCAGTCATACTCGACACGGCGCGCATTGTCCGGTGGTTCCTGTCTCTGTAGCTCCTACCGCCGGTAGCTTGGGCCTTGCCTCGCTACCAGTGGCACAGTGGCTTTTTGTTTTTTTTTTTATAATAGTTTTATTATCTTATATATAAAATTTCCGTGTCACAGTGTTTGTTACCGTACTCATCCGAAACGGCTTGACCGATTTTTTCCAAATTTTATATGCGTATTCAGTAGGTCTGAGAATCGGCTACTGTATATTTAGTTTTTTTTTTATTAAGGCAAAATGACGTTTGCCGGGTCAGCTAGTTTTTTTATATGATTTTATTGTTAAAAAGTTAATTGAATACATAGCAATAGATATATTCATGACTATGCCACACACTCTCCAAAAAGCAACCAAACCATATTCGAAGGCAAGCTCTAGACTGGAATCTCCAAGGAAAGCGCCAACGTGGTCGTCCAAAACAGACTTGGCGGCGGAATATCATTGACGAAGCGAAGGCTGACGGGAAGACTTGGTGCAAGATCAAGCGAGACGCTCAAGACAGACCGGGATGGCGACAGGGGTGGCCGTCCTCGCCTCATGTAGGAGACATTGGACCTAAAGTCAGGTAAGTCAATAAAAAGTATGTACTCATAAGTAGATTTAGAAATAGGTATAATATGTGAAATAATTAAATTCTTATGCCGATCAAATAATTACTTTTCATACGAAACTCGACACACGCGGTAGCGCCTATAGCTCGGCTAGCTAAGGTGCGGCTAGTGTTTGGAAGGGTGACCATGCACAAGACTCGTTTTTAAAGTGGCACATTCATCTATGCGCTACCGTGACACGTTAAATTGTAGGTCCCGGCTGTAAGTCTTAGTACAAACAGTCGTAAAGCCAAGTTAGAGGCTTTTGGTCGGCTTGAAAACTCTCGACACCAGAGCTTAGCCACTCAGCTCATACGAACACACGCTACAAAATATTCTAACCGATCGCCTACTTACTAACAAGTCTTGTCAAATATCTTATCCGACACCGAATGCATTTTTTACCGACACTCATCTTCGCTCCAATGCTTTTACATTTAACAAGTTAATATCTTGAAATTCGATCTAAATTCGACTTTAATTATGTGTAATAAGGATGATTTGATTTACCAAGTTAAGCATGACGGCTTTTCTCGAAATGGAAAGCGATCATGTCCAAATAATTTTGATAGCAGGTAGATTTATTCCGACACCTTACTACCACGACTTTAGGTGCAGCAAAGACACGCCTAGTTTTTGTAAGTTAAATATTATTAGTATTCCGAACAAGCGTAGCGTTCGTTTCTTCGTCATCTGACTAAATTTTCATTTGTCTGTCTGTATATGATAAAGAAAAGATTTGAATGTTCGCTTCCTCTTGAATTTTCAAGTGTTTTTTTATTAGCTCGAGCTATAAGTATCCATATTTGTCAAGATGTTTTTTTTACACAAGTTTTGACTAAACTTGATGTTATACCTAGGTCCATTTCATTTGTTATTTTGTCCCGAGAAAGGACCGAAATTTACTGCAGGATTATTTTCTACGAGTTTTTGATCATATTTTATGGATTTTTGGCAAAAAGATTGAATATTAAAAAAAAAGATAATCAGCAAAAATGATTTTAAATGTAAATAAAGAAGGTCAAGTAGCCACAACAATTACGATTTTTAATATTAACTTGTGTGTCTTAATATTAAAGTGTGATTTAATACTTTTGTTAAAGCAATCTAAATTTTGTAAGCATTTTCTAGCTCTTGCCCAGACTGACATAATATATTTACCGAGAACATAAATATCTGTGCAAATATTTCTCAACTATGTCTGTTGATTTAGCTATTTCTATTCATGAATTTAGCCATTTTGTATGTACAAATGCAAAATATCTCGATGGAGCGTAGAGAGGTGTCTGTTCCTCCGAATATCGAGGCCGTGCCACGAGATGTGGATGGCGACCGAACGAGTTTGATGCTTAGAAACGCGTGAGTGTGTGTGCGTATGTTTTTTCTTATCTTTTATAAAAGTGTGAATTTTCGTATATTTTAGCTCTTAATATACACTGCTGGCCAAAAGTTTGAGACCACCATTGAAAACTTTTGTTATTAGTAAGTATCCCCACAATATTGGTGATAAAAAGAAATTGTGTGTATAATATGGAAATAAAAAACTATATTTCATCATGATTTGAACATGTTGACTTTTATTTAGTTTTTTAACTTTTTTTATAGTGGTCTCAAACTTTTGATCGGCAGTGTATCTAATCTTGTACTTGATCGCTTTTTACTAGCTTTGATACTTTTTTGCGGATATGTTTTTAAGGTTCTTTTTTATCTACTCCTAAATTCGGTATCAACACTTATTTCAATGCATAACAACCTATTGATTCAGGCGTTACCTACTTTGCTGAAATCCATTGTAGAAAGAATGAAATCTGAAACAAAATCGAGTTAAAACAATTACGTAAATATTTCAGATTTACTTACGAGTACACATATATTGACCAGATTATTGAGAAAAATACGCCACTTGTAACCCGTGTACTAAAATTTGCTAATTTATTAACACTAAGCAACGAAGTCAAGAATCAACCGAGCATGTATCAAGCCGCTAGGTCCGGCTATCAACCAAGTAAAGGTGAGCTCTGCGCGGGCGCAGCTCGTGACGTGTCTCCTATGCCTTCTTTTACTTCAGTGAACCGCGAACTGTCTTGGGAGGCGGACGTCTTGCCGCCACAGCCTTCGACCAAACACTATAATCATTGCTAATTGGTGCCTTATTGATCCAGTGCGGGTTAGCGCGTTCTCTATCCGATATCTAAACAATATATCCTCAACATGTAACGCCGCCTGCGGTTGACGGGGACTTTTTGAAAGTTTCTTCTCATTTTACCGTTCAAAAGTTTGTTTTTCAATTGCAAGGACAGTGTTACGAAAGTTTTTGATTGCCAGCACGAGCGAACAGTGAGGTTTAAGATTTGTTGATTCCGGGATTGTTGCGTGTTGAAGAATTTAGAGGTGAGAGTTTCGTAAAACTTTTTAAGCGGTTTCTCGACTATTCTTAGCGGTTTCGTCTAATAGACGTTAGTCAGGAGATAATACTGTTAAAAACAAAGCTGTTCTCTGACCGGTATGCTGAATGGTTTAAAGACTAATTAATGCACATTATACGCTTTAATTCCTAATTATTATGAGACTTTGTTATGCAAAAACTAATACTGGAAGCTGTGTCTAGTTCTCTATTCAGATAGTATCGTCTGGCTAACTTGACTTGAAAGCAAATTGAACAAGTCTAGCTACGCTAGGACCGGTACAGACTAGGTTTTGGCAAACCTAAGTGGAGCTAAGCTTTATTTAGCTCGTATGAGAACACGGCTTACATCTTAGTGCTTGTGTTGTTGACGGGCAAGTGGTTGATTTAGTTCTTAATTTATTTATGTATATATTTACTACATTGTTATCACTAAGAACATATAGTAAAGGAATATATTTATTCATTTTATTTTATGTTCTAATGCAAGGAACCTACATGATGTTTAAATAGCTTGACTAGCTATATGTAAGTACCTACATAGTAAATCTTGATTAAAAACTGCCATGCTATCATTCTAGAACTGACTTCCAGGAGGCAGTCAATACTAGTTTCTATGTCATAAAGACTAAGAACTTTGAATATATTTGTGTCTTTGTCTGACCTTTACAATTTTAAAATATCATTTTAATTAATAGTATAATTAAAGCATGAGATATACGAATAAACTTCGCCAAGGTTGGTGAGATATTTTTTAACTATTTCCAGTTTGATTTTGTTTTTTATGTTTTTAGTGAGTTTGTTTCTGTATCTATCGTAATAAGAATTTGAATTCACGTATTTTGCAATTAGGAACAATATTCAACTTTTTTCTACGCTGATTTCATTTTCGTATTTATTCTACAAATACATACTCGTACATATGATTAAAAAATATATAAATTCCTACATATGAAAATACATTCACATAATTGTAAGGTCAAAAAAGACCCAATGTGGAATACATATAAGAAAATTAAACGTAGATATGGTGTAAAATTACGGATTTTATATCCGTAAAATCCGTGGTAAAGTCCGAAATCCGACTAAAGAAAGAAAAATGTTGTGTTAGTAAGAGGAAATTAACATTTGACAAGAAAACATTTGAAAATATTTGTTTGTTGACTCGAGTTGTTTATTTTTCTATTCACTAAATTTGAAAAGTCTTTATTTTTTTTTATTATAATTTTTTACTGGTTTTACAGGTTTAAGGTACTCGAGTTACATTACATACAAAAATGTCTTCGTAAACAAAACTTACATACCTATTCGTCATTGCTTCACGTTCATTCAGCATTATCCACTAGGTCATTGGCACATCGTCATTGGTCATTTCTAAGAACATTGCACAAACAATTCGATAAAATGAAAGAATATAAAAAAACGTTCTAACACGTACTAACTACAAAGTTTCAAAATGTCATCATCATACAACGGCATCTTATTCACCTGTTCTTACAGGTCTACATTAAAAACTAGCATCCCTTCCCGGCTTCGCACGATCTCTAAAATAATCTAAGTTGCAAAGAGAAACAAGCTGCAGCCTATGGTACTCGGGGATAATGTAGCTTTCCAACAATGGAAGAATTTTTCAAATCGGTCCAGTATTTTTGGAGCCTATTCGCGTCAAACAAGCAAAAATAAACAATCAAACTTTTCCTCTTTATATTAGTATATAGAAAATCTTAATAAATAAGGTTTCTCTTACCGTGTGAACACAATTCATCTGATGGTAAGCAACATTGCAATATGTTACTCGGGGATAATGTAGCTTCTCAACAATGAAAGAATTTTTCAAATCGGTTCAGTATTTTTGGAGCCTATTCGCGTCAAACAAATAAACAAACAATCAAACTTTTTCTCTTTATATTGGTATATAGAAAATCTTAACAAATAAGGTTTCTCTTACCGTTTTTTTACACTACATAGACTTCCGTATGATCACACTTAATCTGATGGTAAGCAACATTGCGATCTAAGACGGAACGAGACACAGTGAAAATTTAAAGAACCCCCGACAAATTCTTTTGGTATTGGCCATCTGGATTTGAAATTTATTACAGTCTATGTACTCTACTAATCAAGCTCTTTCGTTTGATACCCATATTGAGGCAGTTGTAAAAAAACGTGTCATCCGCCATTAGTGACAGCTGACAAACGTTAAGCTTATAACAATCCTTCGGGACTTTGGCGTCGTGAGTTAAAAATAAAGATAGATATCTATCATTTAATGTTATTAATGAAAACTAATTACCATCGATAAAAGATCATGACCAAAGTGTGAAATCATTTTGGCGGCGGCTCGATGCCTAATTTTGCAATTGCTACGGACTTTGTATTTATACGCGTCTAATCAAAATTCTTTACTTCTATTTTCCACTTCAAATTGGTAATAGTAAGGTTTTGTAATTGGCTCAGACAGGCGTTTAAATTACTTTTTTTTTTTTTTTTTTTTTTTTTTTTTACTCTGAATAGGTCAGCGCTTGACCACAATTCACCGCTTACCTAGAAGGAACCGGTTCACTCTCGCTTTGAAAATCGCTAGATTGTAGTCATTGGGGAACAGGGAATTTGGCAAGGAATTCCAAAGTTTGGCGGTTCGGACAACAAAGGTGGAGGCAAAACGCTTTGTGCGTGCCTTGGGCACCTCAACCGTAAACCGATGCCGCCTTGGCGTTTCCCTGCTCGTCCGATAGTGGAAGGGGGCGGGGGGAATTACTTCATGTAATTCAGTCGCACACTCGCCGAAATGCAACCGATAGAAGACCGACAGACTGGCAACAATGCGGCGGTGCTCTAGGCTCTGCAACTTTGCCTTGCAAAGATTGTCATTGCCTATGAGCCTTTTTGCACGCCGCTCAATTGACTCCAACGCCTGAAGCTGGTACTTTGCCGATCCATCCCAAAGGTGCGAACAATACTCCATGCATGATCGAACTTGTGCTTGATATAATATAAGCAGCTGTTCCTGCGTGAAGTACTTTCGCACCTTCGAGAGGATACCCAGCTTTTTGGCTGCTACGTGAGCCATATTCTCGATGTAGGAGCCAAAATTCAGTGTTGAAGACAATGTTATGCCAAGGAGTTCTAAGCTGTCGGTAACCGATACGGTTGCACCTCGGAAGGAAGGGGCCAGGTCAAAAGGCCTCCTCTTAGCAGTGAAAAGACACGCTTGGGTTTTGGCGGCATTGAACTTGACTAGATTGGCATCGCCCCATTCGGAGACTGCCTGAAGAGCCAAGTTTAAGCGCTCAACCATAGCTTCCCTATGAGACCGGATTTCGGCCTCACTGGCTCGTGCAGTGGATATGTAGCTCTCTACAACAGTGCTGTCATCTGCATACCCAAAGGTACCGGGTCTTAGCAGATCGTTAATATGCAGCAGAAATAATGTCGCAGAGAGCACCGACCCTTGAGGGACACCGGCATTGATCGCCATTAGATCCGACGAGCAGCCATCAATGACCACCCGTATAGATCTGTCCCTCAAAAAGTCCGATATCCAATCACGAAATCCAGCAGGCAGGCCGTAGGAGGAAAGCTTGCCAATAAGGCCGTCGTGCCAGACCCTGTCAAAGGCTTTGGAAATATCCAGAGAAACCGCAAGTGCTTCTCCGTACTTCTCAATAGCCTCACTCCAGATGTGTGTGGCATACGCTAGAAGATCCCCAGTAGACCGATTCCGGCGAAAGCCATATTGTCGGTCACTAAGGAGGTCATTCGCTTCTAGGTATGCCAGGAGCCTGCGGTTCAAGACACGTTCCATACTCTTGCAGAGTATGGACGTGACTGAAATGGGCCGGTAGTTAGCAGGGTCGGCGCGACTACCTTTTTTAGGCACGGGCTGCACATTAGCAAGCTTCCAAGAACTTGGCACTTTACCAGTCTCAAGAGAAAGCCGAAAAAGACGTGTCAACACAGGAGCCAACTCAGGCGCACAGGTCCTCAGAACTAAAGCTGGAATACCGTCGGGACCACTGGCTTTATTCACGTCTAGATCGCGTAGCGCTTTCCGGACCTCAGTCTGGCGTATCTTTATGTCAGACATCACTGACGCACAGACATGAGATGACGGAGGCGACGCGCCACCAGCATCAAGACGTGAATTTTCAGCAAATAGAGAAGCAAATAAGTTGGCTTTCTCTACTGCTGCGTGAGCCAGCGAACCGTCCGGCTTCAGCAGTGGAGGCAGTGAGGGGCGGCAGAAGTTCCCTTCGATCGATTTGGCCAGGGACCAAAATGCTTTACTACCCGCGGGGTAAGAAGCTAATTTGTTCCCTACACGGCTAATATGGTCGAAGCGAGCCTTCTGTAAAACCCTTTTGCAGGACTTGGCAGCCTTGTTAAATTCTTTCTTCTTCTGGCTAATATTCCTAGCCTTGCGGTGTCGGGCATCGACCCAGGCAAGGTATGCCTCTTGTTTCAGTGCTTCAGCACGTCCACATTGAGGCCCAAACCAAGGGCGAGCCTTGTCGGACAGAGGTACATCTGAGTAGGGTATGAAATATTCCATACCCAGTCGCAGTACATCCGTCACGGCATCCGCGCTGACTGATGAATCACCAGAAGAGAAACAAACAGACTGCCAAGGATAAGATGCAAAGAATGACCGCATCTCATCCCAATCTGCTGACTTGTATCGCCACATCCGACGACTGCCCTTAGGGCTCGGGTCAGATGGGGAATAAACGGATACAGATTTCACCAGACAATGATCGGAATTACCCAAGGGCGACGAAATCGCCACAGAGTACCGGTCTGGATCAGTTGTCAGCAGAAGGTCCAAGCAATAAGGTGTATGCGTCTCAACGTCAGGTACCCGAGTAGCACCTTGGACCAGCTGAGTGAGATCTAACGTTAAAGCAAGCTTTCTCGTCTCTCTCCCAGCATGGTCTGTGTCCCGGTATGGGAATAACCACTCCTGATGGTGTGCATTAAAATCCCCCAGTAACACTAATTGGGCTGTCGGGTACTTTTGTTGAGCCGTGTCCGCTGCCTCACTGAGATAATCAGTGAGCCTGGTTGTCTCCTGGTCACCGCTGTGCGAACGATAGACACAGGCATAGAGAATTTTCTCTAAGCCTGTGTCTACAAGCGCCCACAGTACAGAGAAACTGCGATTTTCAAGGTTACGGAGACGCTGACAGCAAATGTTATCCCGGACGTACAGGCAAACCCCTGCCCGAGCCTTGAAATTATGCTCTAGGGTGTAACCGGGGTATTGCAAGTACGCCGTATCAGATGGACATTTGATCTGCGTCTCCGTAAGGAATAAGAGAGCAGGTTTGTCGGTCTCAAGGTGGTGATGGACCGCAACGAGATTACAGTGCAAACCTCGTATGTTGGAGAGGTGCACTTTGAGCGAAAGGGAGTGCGTCCGCTGTTGTACCCTGTTCTTTTTCCTTACTTTCATTTTTGCGTGAGTGAGTTCGGTGGGGAGATGGCAGTGGAACGAGGCTTCGCGATGCTTACCAAGACACATGAAACGTAAAAGACACCAGTGGGGAGCTAGTCCGGAGACTGCGGGGACGCCCGAGCCCCCCCAGGGATGTCCATCGGGCCCTTTCATCCGGTCGCTAACCGGCACGATGGCGCATCCCCGGGATTTTTCGCTAGTTGGCGGGACAGCCTTTCATGAGTAGCTAGCTCACTACTTGGGTCCCCTACTACCTGCGGTCGGCCAGCGGAGAACCGTGCCTCGGATCCCGCTACCCTCCGAGACTAGATACCCAGTGTCCCTACGTTCATGTGTCTAAAACCGGCTCAATGCATCAACGAAGCAGCTATCCCGACCCAACTCCCCCAACGGCGTCACCGGACAACGCGCCGGAACACGGCCAGGCCGCTTGGCGGCGCGACTTAGTCCGGTGGGTGGTCACTAGCCCCGGCCGAAGCCTACCACCAGTGTGAGTGTCGCCTGATTTGCACCACCCAAGGACCACGTGTGGGGAATCATATAAAGGGTATTTTCCCACGGACGGGGGCGACTCAATCCTCAAAATTAATAAGGAAATCAACTTATCGCGTATAACATTATAGGGCTAGTATACATTTTTTTCAATGTGTATAACTACATACAGTTTCTGTTACGTTTTTAGGGTTCCATACTCAAAAGTGAAAACGAAACCTTATTTTATTTATAGGTTTCCGCCTTACGCGCGAGCTCGACTTACAGTTGACCATTTTTTTTTTCGTGAACCTGCTGCATCGAAAGTTTACAAGACTGCTTGTACTAAGACTAACAGCCGGGAATTATAATTCAACGTGTAATCCGACCCACGGTAGCGCTCTGATGAAAAATTTAATAAAACACAGTCTTGTGTAGGGTCACCCATCCAAAAACTATCTGCTTCCATCGTTGCCTAACCTCAACGAACACGTCAGATCTTAGTTACCCAAACTATAGACGCAAGTTAGTTACTTTAGTAGGTACTTGTTATTTCATTTTTTTTAATTGTTTGCCTATTAACCCTTCGTCTTAGGAGGAGGAGACACTGTGCTTCATTCACAACACAGGACTTGTCCTACAGTGAAGCACAGGGTACATCTTGTTGTTGTACAATAGTATGTAAGATACTTTTGTAAAAATATTCTTTTTCATTATTGTACACCACCTTATTTGGACAAATAAACGTTTTATTTTTTATTTATTATTATTATTTTTTTCAAATTCCATCCAAACATTAAAATTTCACAAACGTCTTAGCATTGATAGCGTTTTAAAACCTCTTTAGACTACTTAGCATATATTTGGCATACCAAAGGCCCCTTGGGCGTCGGCCATCGCACTTGACCAGTCCAATAAAAATAAAAATATTCAACCTGTATTCGAGAACGAAAGTCAGGTTATGTGTGGGCGAAATTTCCTCAAACTCAATGTGCCCACTTTCCAAGGTAAAGGTTATCTGATGTGCCGCCGCGAAATTAAAAGTGCTGCTGGTTTTGAATTGTAATAATTCCGTTTGACATTTAATTTTGGATTTCAATGACCCTGATTTAGTATTATTATTTTTATGATTTTAATGATTATGTTTAATATGGACTCTGTCTGAAATAAATAATATGTAAATACTTTTCTTCACTTAAAATTTTATAGAACATTCTTTCTTAAATCAGATATTATTCGACCTGGCTTTCTATTACGATACGCATTTTTTTCGTAAATATTATGCTACGTGCAATCTCGTTGAAGTCTTTTGTGCAGGATCTATCAAAACTATCCAAGGTCGGTATATCTTGTGCCTTTCTTTGCTTAGTGTTAGAGCTAAATAAAACTTCAATATCAATGTCCGTCTGATAACATCTTCTTTGGACCTAAGGTAGCATTTAGTACTTTGGCATAGAACTTTGGTGGAGTCTCTGTGATTTTAGTCACATAAATAACCCTCTACACATACTACTACTGCATATTATGATTGTGCATTTTCGTACTTTTTACCAAATTAATTATTGAGTCTATAACAAATGTTAATAAATATTTAATCAATAAATATTTGTCCAAAAACGAATGTAATGAATGTTATTTGTTTATTATTCAAACAACGTTTGTTATTCATTTATTTCGAGTGATTTGATTTGATATCAGACTACTATGTTTACAAATACAAGCCTTTGAAATTTTGATGTGGCATTTAAGTATTCTGATTACTTATTGTTTTGAATTATTAAGTGTGATATGGGTAGGTATGTACTAAATAATCGTACTAATTTGAATTCTATTTCGTAAATACTAGCCAACGTAGATATAATCTTTATATAGATGTAAGAACATATTTATTCCGTTATAGCTGCGACCATGGTGTAACGTTAATCCGGGGTAAAAGTAGTCTATGTCGAGAGTATAATTATACCAGAGCCGAGCCGAGCCATACTAAATTTCATCAAAATCGGATCAGCCGTTTAAGCGTAAAGAAGTAACAAAATATTATACTCATTCACAAACTAACAAAATACAATTTACATATAAATTTTCGTATTTATAATATTAGTAGAGGGTTAAAAAACACAGTTGAGTATTAAAAAGCATAATAAATAGACACCAAAAAATACTCATAATAGTCTACTAGTAAAGTAAAAAAAAACAACGTACATATTACAAAACACAATGAGTACATACCAAACCTTTACCCTTCAAATTAAATTTTGGTATTTTAATTGATACTTTGATGGATTGAGCAATTAACTTAAAGTAATGCTTAATTGCTTAGACCTTGAATCTGTAACACCGCATCTGCATTTTCCCAACATGCGCAATCTTTTTTTCTTAAACACAACTATAACTCTATACAGAGCTACTGATAATGAACAAGAAACCTTTATAAAGAGGGCTTTATTTAATGTAGACCTAAAGCTATTGAACACAGAACCCTTAATTTTTTGGAATTCGTGGAAAAATTATAAAAAATGCAATTAAGAAACTGCACTCATTTTATTTTCACTCAATGCCATCATTTTAGACAGATTTCTTTAAAACAAAATAAAATAAATAAAAGTAATTATAAATATTACATATTTAAAATTCCTACTAATATAATTAATGGGAAAGTAAGTGTGTGTGTGTTTATGTTTGTTACTTCTTCACGCTCAAACGGCTGGATCGATTTTGATGAGATTTACTATGAAGATAGGTTAGACCTTGGTTTAACACCTAGACTTTTTTATTCTGGATTTGTCCATGTATCCACTAACTCTGTATACCTACTTCACAAGCAAATTGTAAACGTGCTGGAATCATTGCAGCATCTTTATTATTACTTAAAGCGTCTTAAAATTACTGTGAATTTGTATGTTCATTTGTTAGGTTTAGCTTGTGAAATTTCGTACGTTTTTGTATACAGATTGTACACACATTTAAGCAAATGTAGAATTTATTATATTTTATATATATCTTGAAAAAACATCATTACAGACTGTTCACACTAATACAATTTTACCGGGCCTATACTTTGGTAATCAATCATTGAGACTTTTCACCAGACTAGCACAGATTCTACAGGGCTTAAAAAAATCTGTGTTAAACCAGAAAATAACGTTTATACCAACACGACTCAATTAATATGCCATATCCAAATCTGTTAAAAATAGTAGCTGCTCTTTGAGTTGACATAATTTATAGTAGAAGAGCCCGTGAAGGTAACAACGATGGAGTAGCAACGATTCTGAACATGTTATTTTTATTTTTGATAATTGTAGCTAAATTATCATTTGACTATACACGAGCATGCAAAAAAAAAAGCCATGAGCACTTTTCGATAGGCAAGCAATTTTAGGCATATTTGTTTATAAAAAATACTTCATAAAAATACGTCTCATCTGGTTATCAGATCGGTGATGGACGATCTTCACGGGCTCTTAGACTATTATGTTTGCTTCCAAAATTGCCCACGTTGACCCCAAGAAAAGTTTTACTTATTACCGTGTACTTACGAGTAGACGCCCTTTCGGGCTAGTGCAGACTTTTGCAATAATTTTGAACTCTTTGACTTACACCTATTCGCAGTTTATAGTGGCCACTTGATACATACTTTCGAAACACCTCAGTACACACTACAATAAAAGAAAACGCCGCAGGTAGTTTGGCACACATTACATTTAGACATAGATAAATTGCAAAATAATAGACCTAATAGAAGAACTCACCAGACCACCCAACAAATCGATTACCATTCCACAAATCTTCGCTACAGTTAACTCGTTTTTGTCACAATAATAAAAACAATTGAACGCGTAAACTGTCGTTAATCTAATACCTACTTTAAATCAATGAATTATGACACATAATTGTATGATAAGCTCGTTGGTTTCAATAGAGAAGCGCGCGAGTAAAAAATGTCTTTCCTTATCTAGCGTTCTATTTTGTGCCCTATTTCAATGAAGCAGAGTGTTTTATCAATTGTTTTGTGGTAGAAAAATAGTATGTAAAAAACTTCAGATTCGTTAGCGAGGCTGTAGGAGAATGGTTCTTTGAAACTATTATCATGGCAGGCTTGTGAATTGATATTGTTTGAGCTTCACTGATTGTATCTTGGTATTCTACTCATGTTTCTCGCAGTAAAATAAGTAGAATTACTGCTGAGACCATGTTCTCATACAAAAATCGATATAAACAAGTTTACTGAGAAGACTGAAACATGTTTAGCAAAAACTAGATAAATAATTAGCCATAGCGAGGTTCGCGCAAAATTACGTTTATCATATGGGAGCCCCTCGGAAGTATTTTTTTTTTTAATTATTTATTTCGAAAGGAATATATATTTATAAATTCTGTGAAAAATTAAAGCGTCTGCCTGTTACCATCATTAATATAAAGCTAATAAATACTAAAAAATCACGTTTATTACTTTAATTCTTTTTAGTGTTTGTTGAAGGAAAAGGAATTATATGATTTGTGAAAATTTCAGATTTCTAGCTATAATGGTGACCGACAGAGAAGTCTTAGTAATAGGATAGTTTTTACCGAAATATATGCGGAACCCTAAAAATAGCAAAATAAATAAATGGTTTGAAGGGACTTCAAACAACAGACAGCAATAGCTGAAAGTACAGTTATATTTCATCATCAACTACTCTTTAAAAATAAATACAAATAACGATGGAAATTTGATGACAATTAGGTTTTCTAATTGACTGCGCATTATTTGGAACTACTCGTATTACCTCAAATTTATATTAGTGACTACTAAAATTAATTAGAATAACAATAGTCTAACACAGTAATTACAAATGAAATAAACAAGTCAGGCAATTACGCGAAAGTGCGGCAAAACTTATAATTTTCGCGGGTTTAACGATCCAATCAATTATACAAATTATATACTTTGAAGTATAACTACTTATAATTATACCACATCGAAAACACAAGCTGTTTGCTTCATAGTTCACGCCAATTTGTTCTTTATTCTAACTAGTTAAGGTATAAAATTGTTTTCAGATTGTAGTAAGTTAATTTTAACTTTGATGCGTTACATAAGTATGGTTCATGTTCATATAACGTGGAATTGTCTCATGCGACTTTACGTTTGATTAAAGTCGATGTTATCTTACTTGAACTGACGTCTCTTTATTCTTGGCGATCTAATGAAGGCTTTCAAATACTTTGTGATATAATAAATAGTTGATATAACGTTGCAGGAAGGTACTTGGCTGATCTCAATTAAAGATATCGGAACGGGAAGTTCATTTAAAGCAGGGCCTATTTTGCCAAGCCTTGCAAAATTGCTATGCAAAATTATTGTGGACTAAGGCGATAACACTTGAATACCGTAATATGGTAACAGAATTTATGTATATAAAACTATGGTTGCGTCTATAAAATGGCCACTTGTACCTTCTTAGACATTTCTTGATGTAGTTAGTTTTTCTGTAAATAAATGGTATATATACCATTGCATCATCATCATCATGGGCCTGAGCGCAAGCGCATCAATGACGTTGTCTTTTAGACTTGATTATAATTCAGTTATATGTTATACTAGTAAATAGACTCATTACGTTACCGTTATATTGCAAATATCAAATATTAACTCACTAGATACATAAAACTAACTGCTTATGTAACTGTAAGTCTTTCACAGCATCTTGACTATCGAGCCGCGTTCTCTTCAAACAGGTAGTGATAGGTTTCTAAGGAGTACGGGTACCTAACTGACCGCTTTGGTTACTGCTGAGTATTCTGTGTGTGCAGTTTAGAATGCAAGTACCAATTTTTTGCAAGCAAGATTAGGAGGCAATCCAAGTATGATAAAAACAAAAATATAAAAGACATTTGTTCATTAACTCATATATATTTTTCAAAGATCAAGATTAAATTGATTTCAATCTAAGTACGATAATTTTGACATATTAATTTAATAATGTAATTTAAATTGACATTGTGTTTCTTTTTTAATAAATGATATTTAAGTAAGTACGATAATATGTGACTTAAATATTGCAAGTTAAATGCGAAGAAAAAAGTTGTTCGAAATTGATCTTAAAACACTTTTAAATATAAATCTCTTTGATTATGTCGTGAAGAAATACCACAACTAAAGTAAATGTGCATATTTTTTAACGAATGCTATAATTTTTCATTAGTAACTTAACAATGCATCCAAATTGGCAAGAAAAAAAGAAGCCATGAACTTAACGGTAGCTTACTTGCCTTTCCTTTTTTATTCAAATCTGCGTGTGTTTGGTAAAAAAAACGCTAAAATAATAAATATTTCCTTTTTTTTACCAAAAATCAATCGCAGTTCCGTACTAGCGTTGTAGATTACGAAGCAGTCAGTATAGGCGGGGTGATTGGCCAGGCTAAATATAGCTGCGGCCAGCAATCGCACTATTGAAACTACCGAACGTGCCTTGCAATTCGTATTGGCATCGGCAATAACTTTGATGTACTTTTGAGGCTTCGCGAAGCCTTATTTAATTTGCAAACTTCCTAAGTATGCTCATAAATTGTGTTTATATTGAACATCGTTGATGTGAAGTAAGTTCTGCAAAATTGTACACTTCCTAAAGTAAAGTAAGTGAATTTATTGCCTATTTTAATAATACGGGATTATTTATTGGCACAAAAGTTGGTAACATCGGATCGGCCGGACACGGATCGCTAAGACACAGGCTCACGCCTAGGTTGGGGTCCATGGAGTAATCTCAGCGGCCCCACTCAAATCTAACTATTTATACTAACATAAATGTAAATTCAATACAATAAGTAAAGGCACAATTTGTATATGCCATAGGCCGATTTATTGTATAGTACTTATAATAGGTACGTAAGCCATTATAAATGTCCATAAAAAATATGTGCATTTTGGTACATCTTTAATATTTCCTTATGATAAAGACAAAATAGATTCGGAAGTACATAGAGTACCAAGAACCTAGATGGAAACTTCACTTTAGGAAATGGAGATAAAATAAAATGGAACGAACATTCCGAAATGTACTTCATGTTGGAATAGATTCCGAATGCTATGAGTGTAAAATTTTTGTTTCTTTTCTTGCTCAGTTTTTCAAGAATTGATAATTAATATATTAGCAATATTTTAATTTCCATGCTAACCTATTGGCCTAAGAAAAAAAAAACAACAAAATCCTATTAACCGTTCTTGATGAATGAATCACCTATACCATTGGAGTCAGTATACCACTATAACCCCACAAAAGGCTTCGACCCAATGCCTCCAGTATTCAGGTCTAACAGTTCTTGCCGGATGCGCGTGCGCAATATGGACGCATCCGGGGACACAGGACTTTTATAAAGAAGAGCTAACGTAGATTCTATTTTTGTAGATTTATGGTTGAAAATTGTGTGAAGCGTAGGTTGAGGGTTGTAGGTTTTGACATAAAATGAGCGGAGTTAAGCACAAAAAAATGTGATGAATTACTGTCGGTTCTTGTATCATATGCGATTTATAGGTTACTACAAAGACTAAAATATAGTTTTATGAATAGAAGTTCGTATAAGACAATTTGTAATTGCTGCTTAGTAAGTCGTAAACTTAAGAAAAACGCGACTTGATTGAAGTTTTATTAGTGTTAATATAATAAAAGAAATAGAAATGTTATATTTTTATACGGTTTGCAATCTTAAATAAAAACATGAACGTATGAATAATGTAAATACGTTAGTTACACGCGACTAACATTGAATATTTAATTGCTGTTTAGACAATTTTGAACGAAGTTCTTTGAATTTTAATAATAGGCAAGTTTTTACGTATCGTCTCGGGTCACACCGCGTCAAAAAGTATTAGTCATTCAAAAGTAACACAATAAGATGTTAATCTCTTCATTCTAAGCAGTTTCTTTTAGAATTTTTACTTTCTACGAGTCAACTAGGGAAATGGCTGGTTTACGAATGATTCAGATCGAATATTGTTTTAATTTTTATCTATTTTTTTTAGCATACAAACGGATTCTAATTTCTAAATACTACTGATAGTACAGAAACGTACTCAAATTCGTGTTTTGTCAGATTATACAAATTTTCAACGTAAATATCAAGAAGAATGATTCTAGATTAGTATACTAAAGTGGAAGGTTTGATATTTTACTTCTATAAAAGCAAGTTTTCTATAGCAATTTATCTACTTTATAAAAAGGCTAATAAATAGAGCAGTTATCTTTGAAGATGTCGCTCGTCTCGCTCCAGAAACTCGACAAAGTATCAATTTGTGCGCAATTTGTCGTTTAGGTCTTTACAGGAGAAAAGTGCTTCTGAAGTTATCATATAAGTTGGTTTTAGAATACTAGGTTACCTACTTTTTATCCAGTTGGCAGTACTAAAGGGCTGTTGACTTTATAGATGACAGCTTGACGTTATAGATTTGCGATATTTAAAAATTAATAAATTGATATTTGCATTTTTCAGATTTAAAAGAAAATTAAGTAATGGAAATAATTAAAATGTGTTATGAAGTAATAAGTGTATGTTAAAAACAGCGATCTTATATTATATATTCTTTTAAAATGTAATTCAAAGATAAATTAATACAGGTTTAACACGCAGCACTGGTTTAAGTACAATTTAATGTTGTTAATTTATTTGGTGACTTTCCTTTGCACTTTCTTTTTCTTTGATGACCTCCGACTGTTTCGAGGCTTAAGATTAAATTCGCAAACTAGCAACAAATTTACATTCGCTTCTTTTGATGTCACTTTCCAGAAATTTCGAGATTTTTGTCCTGCTGATAAATTGTTTAAAAATTACAGCACTTTTTTATATACTTTTGTGTTTAGTACTACGGCACCAAATATGATAAAATTGCCGAAATATAGTAAATAGGTCATCTCTTGTCATCAACATATTGTAACTTTGGACGTTCTGATACCTTATACCTACTCTAAAATTATATCTTTCTGTAGGTTAGTAAGGTAGGGTGGGTAAGTTGGTTTTTGTTACGATTATCTACTATACTATAAGAATGGCGTAGAAGCAAAAACACAGGCTGTGCCGACCCCACCTAGTGGGAAATGGTAAAGATAAAGAAGAAGACTATAAGAATCTTTGTACTCATTCATCTAAAGGCATCGCAGAGACCAAACGGCTGGTCCTAGGGTTATGAAATTTGGAGGGTGTATTTGTTTGTATGGACTCGTAGACGTATACTAAGAACATAATTTTGGAATATACTTTAATATGTAAGTTGGCCTAATACATCCTACTCGACTACTTCTACTAACTTTACTTGAGAATATTTTAGGAGTTAAATACACCGCGACTATAAGTATAGCTTTTTAAATAGATTATCTTTATAACAGATAATTATTTTTTTCTATATTCCGAGTTTCCTACTATTTCTAAAAATATCTTTGGAATAACCTTATAACGATTATAAAAAAAGTATCCTTATAAATAGCAAATTTTTCTTTCTTTTTTTTCTTCCTAGCATTTGCCAAAACTATTTTAATTCAGTATGTCCAGACACGGAAAACGGATGTGTGACCACCCATAAAACTCTTTGGACTCGCGCGACAGTCTAGTGTACGGTTATCTAAACTAACTGCGAACGATTGTTACGTTAACTCCGACGTACGGACAGGTGAAAGCACTACAACTTTCATATATTCTGCACTCGCCTTAGGCACACCCAACTCGATCAATTTATACTCGATTCTAATAATCGAGTTATTGAACTTCAAACGATTAAAACATTTGAATCTCGATTCTTATCGAGGAAATAGGAATGACGAAGCGTGGCGTGGGACTGTCGGATTTGGTTGCTTTCTTTTAAATTTATTGGTCAGTTATGTTGAAAGACATACAATGGTTACAGGTTATGTAACTTGGGGTATCATGTGGATGGCAGATGCTTTTGTATTATATTATATATAGCTTATGGGTTTTAATGTAACCGTATCCTTTCCCGGCAAAAGCTAAATATTTATTAAAAAAATACATATTGTGTAAAAATACATGTGCACTAAAATGTTACTATTTAACTACTATTTATGACTACAACTAGAATTAGAATTGAAAATTGACATTTGATTCATATATACTATTGTAATGATATTATATTATTTGACTTGTAACTTTGGTGTTATCAATTAATAATTGGTATTTGAATTTGTTTTATTAATAATCAAACTGCGCCTGTATCGTGGAGATTAGTGCCTTAATTATTAAAGTCTCTTTTACAATTGAAGAAGTCTTTAGTTAAGTAGAAATAAACTTATTGAAAAATGTATTAAAATTTGAAATATTCATGTACAAAGTTTGAGTAATTCTATATGATTAAGGCAACTATCCCCGTTTTATCCTTTATGTATGCTTCCTAAATTATAAGTGTAACTTTAGTTTTAAACTATGTTTTAATTGTCACCTAGAATTAAAATGAATAATATTTTTCTAAATTGTTTACCTTGTATCTTTTTCAGGTCGACCTAGTAACTCGAGCATTTTGACTGTAAGTGTTTGATCCTTTTATTTTACACATATCTTGTTTCGTTAACAATACAATGACTTTACAAAGAAGCGTCCAATATTCGACGCCTATAATCATTCTCTCATTAAATTGAAATCAATGGCAGGTTGCTCAATATACCATTTTTAACTAGCAATTGGTTAGTGGTTCTCTTACTTTGATCTGATGACCTCTAACCACTAGACCTGTTTGGTACAGTCGGATACAAAATAGATATTACAGTTTTCTTGCCAATATTATAAAGTGAATGTTTGAACTTCTTCACCCATATGGCTGATTTAATTTGTTTTATTTTGTTATTGAGATAGCTCCAAATATCGAGATGGCACAGCCCGTATACGCAGGTGATACGGCAAGAAGAAGCCAGTGTTACAAATGCATTTTTTTTATGTTGGCCTATGTTCCTTATTGCTTTTTTCCATACAACTTTATTAGTTAAACATAACTATAAAAATCTCTCATTTAAAGACGGAGCGTTATAAGTAAACGAAATAGTTATGTATTCAAAGTAAATAATTAATTTAATTTACTAAGAATACGCGAATAAGAATAATTATGCCTAAAGGACAATCATAATATTTTTTTTTTTTTATAAAGTTAAAACGTTCATATCATATATTTATCTCTATACGAGATTTCGATTCTGCTGTAATTGTTTTTTAACTAAGTTTTTTGACACCGATAGAACCGTTTTTTGATTGGAGCGATTAATTAGTCTGTCAATATTTTACGTTTATGAAATCCATTTCATAAATATTATATATCATTAAATTTGGATTATACAATGCCAAAACAAACAAAAGACTTTGAAATCTAAAATAAATAGTTATGACATTGGTATAAATAAGTAATAGATATAATTATCACGTTCGAATAAATACAACAATAAACTTTTAAATGTGTCAGACAAACACCAGAGTATGATAAAAATCATGAAAAATCTCTAGTAAAAAATAAAACAGGATTTCGTAATAAATTTGTCTCGTATGTAGACAGCACATATTAATCTTGAAAAAGTTCTCAACTTTTATTATGTCACCAACATTCTCAGCGACACAAAGTTATCCAACCAAGTGGCCAAAATGCGGAACTAAATATAACCCTAAAGTTTTGTAAGAAAAATATGCAGGTGGTGCCCTCGCTCAACTGTATAAACAAATTGGTTATGAAACACGTTTGCGTTCAGAAACGTGTGAAATATAAACAGCGTGAAAGCCGCGTTGTGTTCAAATGTGTGCGTTGATGTACGAGCAGTACAAGGCAGAATAGTTGCTCATGAAACTGAGCTTTCATTTCCGTGAGGAACTAGTACCTGCCTAGTAACATCAATAAATTGCACGAACAAACCGTCACACTTACTTTAAAATTATAGTGGTTCAAAAAAACTAAAAAACACGCTTATCTGGCCGTTTTAAGTGGGTCAAAATCACGCCCAAAGAAGTCGGTTACAAACAAACATACAAACAAAAATACAAAAAAAAAAATTATCAAATTAGTGTATTGTCATCGGTCCTCAATAAATCTACAAAGTTTCAACGAAATCTGGCCGTTTAAAGTGGGTCCAAATCGCGCCCAAAGAAGTCGGTTACAAACAAACCTAGGTACAAACAAACATACAGGTGAAGCTAATATAAAGCGTGTAAAAACGTTGGGAATGCGTTTTTTTAGTAAGTTTACTGACCGTTTCAGGATCGTTTAGGATTTTCATTTTTTTTTATTTATACTGTTTGGAAAGTGCACAAAAAGTGTAAGATGAGTTGTATATGATCTTTTGCCGAAACACTACATATAAATTATTTTCAGATGTTTGGACGTTTGCATGTAGTCGTAATATTGTGATGCCAACAAGCCAACTATCGAAGCTTTATCTATCCAATAAGTAATTGACAAAGTGCGGGTCGAACTCGCGCATGAGGGGTTCCGTACCATTATATTAAAAAAAACGTGGCGAAAAAGCACATTTGTTGTACGGGAGCCCCATTAAATATTTATCTTATTTTTATAAAACTATTTATTTTAATAGGTTATATACATTTATATATTCTGTTATTTAAGCTCCTATGTTACCGTTATTGATATATTAAATTTTTTTATTAGTTTTTTAGTACTTGTATTTTTTGTTATAGTGACACGAGAAATACTCGTACATAACTTGTGTAACTTTCAGCTTCTATCTTATCACGGTTTCTGAGACAGCCTGGTGACAGACAGACATGGCTTAGTAGGGACCCGTTTTTACCATTTCACATACTGTTTTTAAGTACGGAACCCTAAAAACAGTGTGACAAACGCCATTGCCAGTATAAATTATTAACTTCTTTTTTCCCGGATGAACCCGTAACGCCATGGGGGCAGCTTGTCAATGCAATAAACAAAATGTGTGACAAACGCCATTGCCAGTATAAATTATTGAACTTCACGACTATACCTTGGCACGGTTACATTCCATCGTCAATTCATATCGTAAGGTCTGTCCGTTAACCTTGACAGAGAAATTAAAAACATTTAAACGTCACCTTGCTCAAGAATCAGTGATCAAGATAAGCGTATGCTTGCCTCAAGTGTATTATTATGCCTATATACCTAGGTATACACTGCATGTGTAGTATAATGTATGCTACATTGTAAAGGTATAATATCTCGTGTTTATGAGAAGACGCCAAGGTGTTCTGAGATCATCGCCTTGTTTAAATCCCTGTACACAAAAATTGTTTGAGGATTGTATCATGTCATTTCTTTTTAAAGCCTTGAACAGATACGAAGTAATACCTACTTGAGAAATACTAAGCTCATAAGGATATGCGATTTATTAATATTAAATGGAATTATTACCATCATTCGGATCTGATTCGGAATCTGGATCGCCAAAATTATTATTTGGCGATCCAGCGAGGTAATGCCGCCAGCATGCAAAAAATATTACTAGTCAGACGAGCGCTAGATAATGCTCAAGCTGCCCAAGACTAACAAGCTCTGTATTGTTATATCGTAAGTGTAAACTTACTAAGTAAGCTAATACATAATCCGCGCCGATCTTCACAAGCATCATTAATTTGCGGCACATAATCCGAATGCTTTCACCGTTCGTATTATCCATTGCTAATAAGCACAATGTGCTAAAGAAAGCGATAGTTTCCACATTCTCCACCCATGAATACTTAGGGATCGGTGCACAGGGAGTTAGACAGTAGATTGTACAGTGTTTGTTTTCATTTGGGTATTGTATATTTATTATTTATGAAGGTTGACAGGTGATGCAGATAGGACAATACATCCAGTTTGTTCATCATAGAGTAAATACATTTTATTTTCTCAACCAAAATTTATTACTCTTTGTACAAAACATAAACCTCTTATTACAGTCACAACTATGTTTTTAATTTATGTCAAGGAGCTTAAACTTGCCCTTTATAAATGATCCACGTACTCAAACAGCTTTAAAAAGTATTTATTATTTTCTTTATTTCAAAGTGATATATTAATTATTATAATAGAAAAAAATACATATGCATTAATTGTTGCTGATGTCAAAAAAGATATTAATAATAGTAATACATATTTAAAAGATTTTAACATATTAAAATGCCGTTGCAACTGCTTCAATATTATCACTCAATGTGTGAAGGTTCTTGAATCAGACCAACACATATTTCGGAAGGAAATCGCAAACTTTACGAGTTAGGAAACAGAAATGTTGGCAGTAAATTTAACACTTAATTAGTAGAAAGGAAAAGCTGTACGCAGCGATGCCAACAAACTGCCTTTCGTGCCCAGAGACCATCATAAAGATAATTTGCGAGCCATTTATGCAAATAACGATTTATCAATTAAAGAGAAATTACGCTTCTCTGATAGATTTATCACGAGAGTTGCGCATACAGTTTTTTTTCTTATGCTTACAAAGTGTTTAATCTTTGCTATTATTTAAGCCGTGACAGATATGTATTTCTGGTGATTTCGAATCCCAACATTCTAAGTTGTATGAGAACTCTGAGTGGTATGAGAACACTGAATGATTTTGCTATTTATTAGTAGATCTTGGTTACTATAAAAGCAAGTGTAAGGCGCGATGTTTTGTCCGCAACTTTGATAATGTTTGTACTCTTTAAACAAATACAAATAAAGTTATGTATACGATTTTGACATTTACTTAAAATTTAACACAAAAAATAGATTTCCAGTGAAAAAAATACCTTAAAACTGAATATTTAATGGTTATTATTTAAATTCAGTGTCAAAAAATCGTTAGAGTTCCAAAACACTATTACATAAATTACATATTTTTTTAAAAAGGCAACAAAGAATTATTAAGTATATAACGTATAATAATATATTTTATTATTCGTATTCATTTCACTTTTTAGTTTTTCCAATAATGTCATATAAAAATATTATTAAAAACCTAAAATGGTGCCACTGGTAGCGGAGCCAAACCATTTATTACTATTATTATTTTTAAAATTATACTGTTGAGAAAATTACGGTTATTATATAATAAGCTTAAAAAAAATATGCCTGGTTAAAATCTATTGGCACAGCGATGCCTTTTAATGTTAGTATGTTTTCACTTTCAGCAAAACACAATACATAACAAGTTACTGTAACCTATACCTACCGTATGACACACCAGGATCTGTACCACATACGCGTAGAAATGCCCTGAGAAAGTGTACACATTATACAGAACAGCTGACTGATTGTTTTCACCTGACCACGTGAATAATAATGGCCAAGTGTATAGTCTTTTTTCTTCGTATGAGCTTAGTACCCAAGCTCTGGTGTCGAGAGTTTTCAAGCCGCCCGAAGGCCTCAACTTAATGACTGCTTGTACTAAGACAAACAGTCGGAACCTACAATTTAACGTATCATCCGACGCATGGTAGCGCCCAGATGGAAATGCCACTTGAAAAACGATAGTCTTGTGCATTGTCACCCATCCAAACGCCGTCCGCATCGACCGTTGCTGAGCATCGATGATCGCGTCAGATTACCTTAGCTAGCTGAGCTACAGCTACTACTAAGTATATTCTAATATTGAGATTGGTTTAAATGAGTGTTATTCAAAATTGAATTTGTATATTATTACAGAAAAATATTACAAAAATTATATTCAATACAATTTAAATACAGAAAAATAATAAAAAAAAGATATTCAATACTATTTAACTCTAAAAATATTTCAATTCAAGTCAACCTTACCACTGTATCTTAAGCTTGAGTTTCGACTAGTGTCGTAATGAACATAAGCTAGATCCGCGATATCAGCTATAAACAATTATGACCGTACGCAGTGAGCGTTAGAAAATTCAACTGTATTACTATACTAATAACACTTAAATTCCTCAAACTCATATGACCATAATCTTACTTTTGGTCTTATTTTCCTTGCCGTTTTTAGAGATATCACCTTAAATCTAGTACATTTTTGATCGAAGACATAACGTTTAAAATGTTTTCAAAGTGCAAAAAACTGCAGTTTGAATTCGGTCTGTGAATTCAACATCAATACAAGCAAGTACAAAGAGGCTACAAACCCGTTTGCAGCCTTCAGACGATTTATTGCCTTCACAAAACAAATAAAAGTGCGGAAGAATGCGTACTCTGTAGTACAACGTGGCATTGAAAATGCATAAAATTATAAACTAGTTTATATTATATATCTATCTATCTTCTATAGGTATTTGGATATATTTCACACACGGCTTGTTAGCCTAATACTAAACCATTTCTTGATTGTACTCGTATCAGGGGTTGCTGACACAACTGATATACTACATATATAAATACTTTATATAGTTTGTATTAGAAAATTTCAACTGAAAAAAAATCTATTTCAAAATTTAAAATATGTTGGTAATTGTAGTGTAATAGGATAAAGGGCCGATAATTTTATAATTAAGTTATAAATTGTCAAATGCCTATAAACACAAGTAAAGGACGAATCTGAAAGTGGTATTTTAGTGGTAGATTATTGAATTCGATTTCTGGCTTTAGGCTTTCATTGCCACGTTGTATGATAGTAGCTTAGTACTGTATAATACTGTATTAGTAAAGTACTTATATCAATAGATGGTTTACGAGGTTCATTACCAGTCGACATGGGCGTTAAATTAGCCGTAAGATTGTTTATTGTCTCTCTTTGTTAGCTTGTCTCATTGTATAGAATAATTATCGAGTGTAGAAGGCAGTTCATTAAAACGATAGTTGGTTTTTAATATAGACTGGAATTTTTGTATGTTAGTTGGAACTTTTTATTTTACACACTTTATATTAGCTTCACCTGTATGTTTGTAACCGACTTCTTTGGGCGCGATTTTGACCCACTTAAAACGGCCAGATAAGCGTGTTTTTTAGTTTTTTTTAACTACTATTATTATTTCTTACAGTTAAGAGTTTGATCAACAGGGCACGTAACCACACCCAGGCTAGCGACTCTCTGACCTGAGGATGAGCATGTCTAGCATGGAATAACTGGCTCTCAAGGAAGCTGTCAGAACACAGTGTTAGGTGCTTGGCACCAATTTTTACAACTTGAGGGTGGTTGCTAGCCAGGCGAGCACTTAAAATACCCTACCACCATGCTATGGTTCCGTCACAAGTTTGTCTTTGAGACTTAACTTAGTTTTTACGAATAAGAAACTTGAATTCAACTTTTAAAATTTTGATAGATAATAAATAAGTTTTCCCGACCGACCCTCTTATAGTTAAAGCTAAGGAAAGAAAAATGCGTAGAATATTAAGGCGCAGGAAAAAAATACATCGGCGTACAAAACATATATGGCCTAGAAATACAAAACATATTCGTCGAATAGGAATAAATCAAAAGCAATAGTTCAAAGTTCACTCTCATTAGCTCAAATGTTGAGTCTCCAAGTCTCTACCTGTAGAATGGAAAGGAAACTTTCCTACACAATTAGACAGTAGATACTTACACAGCGAAAGCTTACTAGCCATCCACAGTGTGTTCAATGCCTGCTCAAATGGTCTACGCAAGTGTTTTTGTATAGATACTTAACACCTTGATTCTCCTATTATGGCTTCGTATAATAAAGATTGCCTTTATAGGCAGTAAGGATTGGTAATCATAGCACTTAGGAATATAAGATACTTCCGAGATAAACCTATGACGAACTTTCTATTTAGAGCTGTTTATTAAGAGCCTTTTTGGTCTCATTGTTAGGCAAAAGCAAAGAGGTTTAATAAGGGAGGGCCGATTCTTTGACACAAAATGTGCCAACGTTTAGAGCAATTTTTACTCTATGGCATGAACTGTCGTGTTAGCATTGAGCTATATCGTGTTAGTTGTAGTATTTTAACACAACAAACAAAAAAATAATTAAAAAGCCACAATAAAACCCGTATTATATAAATCTATGCGCAAAAGCATCTCTACCCTTTTTTCATTTGTCTATCTAGCGCTATTATGAACCAATCTTTCAGGTGGTAGTTAAGTTCGGCCCTCCATCGCTATATAGAGATTACTGCTATACATACTCGTATTTTATTTGCCAAACCTAATTTGGTATGTATTTTATTTTTTGTCATATTCGTATTTCTTCTGTTACCTAGTACTATTTCTTGTTATTTTGCTCAAAAACTATTCACTCTCCTAACAGTAGACTTGATTGAACATGATTTCTGGGAACATTGCTTGTGTCAAAACTTTATGATAGCTATAAATATGTCTACAATGGTATATGGTATTTAAATGCGCTGCCAAATATTATTAAAACCGTTTAGTAAAGTATTGCAGCAAATTCCCAACTATTACTTAACCTGGGTACTAATTTTGACATGATTCTAAATTGCGCCCTCTACTTGAAAACCAACATGCGTAAAGACAAACGAAAGCGAAATTAGCCAGTTAACGCAGAGACAATTATGACGTGGTGCCCGACTTCGAGATTTTTGAAGGTCATCTTTATTACCATCTTTCAAAGTAAACTTTAATCTTTGAAACTAATGCATTTAATTAGTTCCCTATTAGTCCTTACTGTTTCTACAAGTTATTAAGTGTCCAAAACTTTCCTATGCAGACTCGAAAGTGATCAATTACAGATTAGAACTCGTTAATTGCCGATCGAACAGAACTTATTACCGTAAATGTCTAAATAATTACTTGTTATATCTTCCAAAGACTCTCTAGGCTTACGCTTGATCAATTGCGCTATATAACTGGTAATTTATTTGCCGTAAATGTTTTTTGATACTAAAAAGAACTTCAAATAAAGCTGGCGGGTTTTTTTTGTTAATCTGTGACTGCCGATCAAAACTTTCCTCGCTTGTTTAGTGTTATACAAAATAATTGATTGGACCAACTTACATTCTAAATAAAACAAACATTAAGTATAGGTCCCTTAACCAATTAATACTAATTCTAGAAGCTAAGTCTTAATGTATGTAAGTGTGGTGGCTAGCTTCTGCAGTAGGATACCCTGTGTTTGCAGGAGCTAGCTCTCTTCAGAGGTGCTAAAAATGAAGTTGTTTTTCTTATTTTGTTTGTATAACTTAGTTAAATATTATAAAATGCGCGGTGTGTGAGACAGCACCGCGATTTTTCCTCAATTTTTAAGCAACTTTTATGTTCCTTCGCTCAAATTTCATCACCAGATTCGAAGACCGCATGCATTTGAGTTTCCGGCAACCATCTGGTATTTAGTACAGCTGGAAATGGTCAGACAAGTATTTTGTGGGAACTTACTTACTGAGTATTTATTTTTAGTATCTAGACCGCATGTTACGTCAGTGGTTTTTTTAAGAACTTTATGTCTTCGTATTAAGGTTCAAAAAAGGTTGACAGAAAGCTTAAATACTTTTATAAAGTGTTGTAGTTACGTGATTTAAACCGTAAAAGGTTAAATCACTTCAATCAGGCAATCGCGAATGGGTTAATGAAGTATGTAAGGACGTTATGCAGTGCATGCCACATTTACCGCCATTCTGGGAAACTGCATAAGATTTTATGCAAACATCTAAAGACTACTGCACAATATAACATCGAAAAGAGTATTGAAAAATGCTTTACTCGATTAATGTAATGTTATAACAGCAGATGAGTAAAGAAAGCTTGTGGCCAATTTATGGCATGCCTAGCTTCATTGAAGCAATGTTGAAGCATAAAATCACCAACTAAATTTTGATTAAATTGTCATTGTCATTAATGTGTTAAATACTCGTACAATGACAGTTTTATTTCTCTACCCATTTAGTTGGAAATCATAAAATAGTAGTGTGCCCGTAGACAGAGAAAGCAATAGACGGAGTCACATTTCCATCTCTTTTACTCAACAGCGAAACAGCCATATGTAAAAATAACATGCGTGAAAGAGAAAGGCTTATACTGTTTTTCTCTCTGTCGCTGTAACTGTTTGACACCAGCATATTTGTCAGTTTCGGTGTCAAACATTACTGCGATTCTGAGAATTTTGTGTTTTTTTCGAAAAAATATTGTTTAAATTCAAGTGTAAGTGTTATTCTCGCGCGGTGAATAGTTTTGGACATCGACAGAATGGTGCAGTGTTGTATTTTGAGTTATTAGAATAGAACAGAACCTGGTTTATGTGATGTTACATTTCACAGGTTGGTACTGGCCTTTTTTATATACAATATGTCTTCTAAAATCAATCCAAATATTAATTAAATAGGATTAATTCAAGTACTATTGATTTGGATGTAAAGTTCTGCTTCAAAGTGGCAAAACATGCAAATTCAAAATAAAAACATAACCTACAAGAAATTGAATAAGGGTTGTCATAATCTGACTTTCAATTTTACCCCTAGTTTTACAAAAACCGTTTGCACTGTACTTGAGAATTTCTTAAACAGTCCTATAGCTAATTTTATCTACTTCCATCGAAATATTCGCTCGCTAGTCGGGCTTTTTTTTACACTAAATGGGTTAGCGCTTAGTCTCAATATTCCTCGTGGTAAGCGATATTGTGATCTAAGGTGGACCGCGCTCGCCCAGTGAAGTTAAGCCCAGTTATTTGACATGAAGTTACCATATTATATAATTATCTGTACTATAAGACTCTTTGTCCTGACTTATTCATTCATTCATTCATGTATAGACAACGCAGAGCCCAAATGGCTGGTCTTAGGGTTGTGAAATTTTTTTCATTTATTTGGAATATGTATTGTTTATGTAAAATTAAAAATAATGGTATCAAGTTTTTTTGCCAGGGGTGAACTAAGGGTTTGTAATGGAGGGTGAAAGTTTGTATGGAAAATTCTTTATTTATCAAGTTAAAGTCTTGAAAGTTGTTATGTTTGTTGTTTCTTTGATGGTTAAAATAAATTCGTAAAAATATTTGCCAGGAGTGCATTTAGGTATGCTAATGGGGTTTAAAGTTCAAAGGGAAAGTTTTGTGTTTTTGAAATTAAATACTTCTGAATTAGAATTTAAGTAAATGGTTCACTTAGTGGTATGGTTCACGTATTCTAGTTACATATTTAAATAATGGCCTGGAGAAATCGCTCGCATCATCACCAAAGTAGCTAAAAACAGAGGTTAACTAGATCTCAGGAATCGAATGAGGAAAGTGTATATAAAATTGGCACGGGAATAGGATACCATAGAGTTTTTCCACAGGTTACCCGAAAAGCGACCTACACGCGGGCCGCGGGCAGTCTCTGGTATTTTATATTTCTTAATATTTTTCTACAGATTTCCATCGAATGCTGAACTTGTAGAGATTTGGATAGAAGCATATGGTAGATAATATTTTATGATTGGAAATCAATGCAAAATTCCAGGATTTGTTCCAACCATTTTATGGGTGACGTATTTGTGAAGCGTGGAAATAAAGAGTAAGGAATGTGTACAATAAACTGATTTTGTTTAAAAATTAATAAAACGTAGAAATATAATCTGAAGTCTTTTTCTTTATTATGTGTATACCCTAACCCTAATTTGCCTATCTTCAATGAAATTCTACTAAAGTGGCAACATTGTCCGAAAATATCGCAGTCTCATGTGCGGTCACACAGTACCTCAGTCTTTTTTTTCTTTTGTCCATGAGTGTGCCCTTCGATCAAAGAAGAGGGGCCAAATAATTTTGGGCAAGGCCTTATGTATAAATGTGTGTGCCTATTTTTAACGCATCTGTAAAATTCAAAAATGTTTTTTATCTGTAAAATTTATTTGATTTTACCTTAACTAACCTAACTTTTACTTCTAAATTTCAAAAATTAAAAAGTTTAACGGATAAAAAGACGTATTTTCGAATGTGTTACATTTGTTACTTATCTCAAATCTTGTAAGGCTCTTGCAGGCATATTGGTCCCTAAACAAGTTTGGTGAGTTTTTTGTATCGTCACTTACAAAAGTGCAATGAGCATAGAATTTACAAATAAAATAATCACTTTTTTCTACACATAGTGTAAACTCAATATAACGACATTGAAGCGTGTCGTGCATATGCTGTGCATTTTATGGCGTTATAGAGAGTGGTCGTTAAATGACGAGAATGTATCATGTATGGAATACAAGCTAAACCAACTAAAGCCAATCGATTTTGACGCTTTAGAGAGTTTCTCGAGTTTACACTGTATATCTATGAAAATGTATCTTATGTCAAAAGTTCATATCATTCCCATATATTTTTAAAATAGTATAACGAAACCAAGTCGAATATTACACAACATATACACTTAAAATTAAATCAAAATAAATGAGCTTACTTCTTAAAATGAAACCAGGAACAACTTTTGTCACTGACTGTAGTATCGGGTCAGTTTTTCGATACAGGTAGGTGCGCCTGCGATAATGGTACAGGTTCGATTTTCGATCGCGTGCCGCGTTTTGGAATTTTAATGCCTCTTTCGATTTCTTTTTCTCTATTCTTATGTCGGGTTAACTTTGTTGTGATTTGATATTTTTTGTACAAAATCGTGAGGGCATTTCCCCTCAAAGGATTCGTTGGTGGTAGGCGTGTCGAATTACGGCGTAAAAGGATTTATTTTTTAGCTTGGGAACTGTTTTGGTTTATCCGTTAAAACTTGTTTTCGTCTGATCAATAATAATAGAAAAATGTCGAGATTTTACATTTCATTACTATTTAAAAGATCGTCTCACATTGAACTCGATAGATCTTTTTTTTTATTTTACATCACCTTTCCTAGGTTTAGATGTACAATAAAAAAAAACTAGTACATTTATGTATAGCTTTGGGTATGCAGATGACAGCACTGTTGTAGAGAGCTACATATCCACTGCACGAGCCAGTGCGGCATTTAAAATGTTTTTTTATTAATCTGAAATTATGCGGTCTTGCGGGAGACTATTATACTAACGAAAATTTGGGCACACGCAAATAATTCCTTAACCGTGCGTGAATAAAACTATGATCCTACCTTCTTACTGAAATTAAGGTTAGTACCAATAAATACGCAACAGCCGCTACCTCAAAGAAAGAGCTATCAGAAACACAAGAACTCAATTATCTGCGTCCGATTACATTGCAACATCGATTTTCCGGAATCGATTCATTAGCTCTAATTGGTCATTCGATACCGACTCGGCCTAGTGTTGTACAAATCGATTGTTATTTTGTTTGTTTAACTTGATAATTTGTTGGTGAATAAAATATATTAATGACTTTTAAAAATGTACGTTTGATCAAGGATAGTAAAGCTGCGTAAAAGTAGATAGAAAAGGATTATTGAACGTGCCTTCTTTTAATTTTTTATTAAAAAATCCTTCTGTTTTAATCGGACACACACTGAACTAAAACCACCGGAATATACAGATAAAACATAGCATGTACTAATAAAAATCACACAATATGAATAATGCACTGAACAGTAAAAAAAAAGTATAACTTCCATACATTTAATACAAATATGAAACTGATGAAAAAAATACTAGTTCATACAGTAACGCTTAAAGCTCATTCGATCAAAAACATATAACTAAATGAAAAAATAGGTGTGTAAAGAAAAAAATTGTGGATATGGACATCAAGCGTTGGTTGCATAAGAAGGGGCGAGACCCGCGCTGAGTACCTGCGACATCATTAATTATGTGGTTAATTGTTAATTGTTTTGACGAATTTATTTCGTGAAAAATCCCCTGCCCAACGCCGGGCGCTTCGCACAAATATGTATGGTACGAACTCGGTACAATAGTGCCATAAATTCATATCGTATTTAACGTGCAACGCACGGACTAAGCGTTTATGTAACAAAGTTTCAGCAATGTTTACTAGTAGATATGTTAGCGAACGTGCGCCAAACGGCGAACAACGTTTAGCGCGGACTAGCTAACACGATACATTTTCACACGATATACCTCTATGTACAGGTATACAACAAACTAATATATGTATATTGTATATACAGTATATGTGTACCTCCTTCTCAAAAGTTTATTTTTTGGTTTACGAAGAAGAAAAAATATATATTACTATTATCACTTATGTATTCTGCTTACTACCTTAGTATGACTATTTTTTTTATTTCATACCAATTTACGAAGCCTCTATTCATATAATTATTTAAAACATTTTTTCTATAGAGTCAACTATCATAAGAATCACAACTTTTTAAAGTATTCTGATCTCTTCTCAAATAGATTAAAACACGCAACAAAATAAATAACGCATTTTCTTTGTTTTTTTTTATTTCTAATTAAAACTACGACAAAATATATTTGTTATAAATATATCAATTCGATATTTGTGACAATGACACTAATTACAAGAAATGTCTTTGTTAAAGACTACACATACCAACAATTCACGCATTGTCCGCCTGAAAAGAAACATCAACAAAAAATATTGTTTTATTTGTCTACGTTGTTTACTAACAAGAAACAAGGAACGACAATAAGCAACAGTGGCCATACAGGGCTACTGTCAACACGAGCAAAATATTTTAATGTCAACTTTATTTGTATAACTTTATTATTATTTTGTATTGTATGGACCCTGTCTGAAATAAATGATAATTTAATTTAATTTATTTGAAATCTGTAATCTTCTCTCTTTATTTATATCGTAGACTAACAGAACTTCAACTTTAAAAAAATCGTGTTCGCATTTTTTTTACTCAGTACAGCTAGACATTTGACCAGCATGACGCGTAACTACATGAGTAAGCGTCACTCTGACATAAGGTGGAGCGTACCTAGTCTTGAATCTCTGCTTCCTAAGAGGACTCCATTTATTATCGCTCACGTAGATTTGGTATGAGCCGTTTTTTTTTCCAAGTATTTTTTCACGAAAAATCGTAGAATTAAACGTTTGACGGTCGTCTTAAAAGTAACAATCTTCAAAGTTAACACCTCTTAACCAGTGCGTTTTCAAGCCTTGAGTACCAAGGCACAAAATAAACAACGGCTTTTGTCAAGTATCATTAATTTTATTAATATTTGCATGTTTTTTTTTACTTCGTGTGCCTATAGAGTTCACAAAGCATTAAATTCTTAGGATTCAAATTAATTAATCCTAAAACTCGATTCACTAAAGGGAACATTTGAAAGTTTGTTCCCTCTTGTACGTAATGTATGTATCGTCCTTTAATGGTGCAAGCGAGAAGAAATGAAAACTTTTAAATGTTTTATTTGTTGTACTTTTTATATAGTTTAGTGAAAATTATACGAACTGTTCAAAACACAATATCAACTCGTGTGATATAGGCACATCAGCATAAAGCTTATAAAAAGTTACGAGTAGCCCTGTGTATTCGGTTAGGCTGCGGAATGCGACCGGTCAGCTCAGCAACCTTGAGCCGCTCGCCTCACAGACAATACTGCAGGAGCGCTGGCAAAGCCAAGGTGGACATACGAGTACAACATTAGCGTGTATGACAAGTATTTTAAGAATTTTACAAGTAACGGAAGTAACTTACTAAACTATACATTTTTATTAAGACACTTGTCTTCTGATTCCTCTTCTTCCTTTATTCAAGAGGTCTGGTTCCTGGTTGTTCCTTAAAACCTTAAGTAACCAAACTAAACTTTCAGAAATCTGAGACGTTGTACAGATTTAAAACATTCTCGGAACGGATATCAAAATAATTATCATTATCATTAGGCAACTCATTTTACTACTTTATGACCTACTCTATTTTAAGAAATTATTGTATACAAAAAAACTTATCCATAAAGTTTTTTAGCGACAATAAAGTAAATTGATTTTCAACATCACTAATTCCTTGTACCAAAACTAAAATATAATGTAACAAAAATATAGTCTTGTCTATTCTTGTTATGTACACTGTAAGTCTTTGTCTGCTATCTCTTTTTAGCGCACTGTGACTTCGCTTAGAAAGAGGGCATAATCTGTCACAAAGAGTCAATGTGGAAAACAAATCGAAGTATCAATTAGTCTCAATAAAAACAGCTTACATGTATAACAAAAAACAGCTTAAGTATATGTCATACCAACACCAGTATACGCTCGAATATCCTTGACAAAAACACCATAATGTATGCAGGTAATTATCACTTCGATCGCTATCTAAATTGCGGAGACTTCCTGCCCCTTACATGTTGGTTTTTATACACGTTTAGATTTCGTTTAAAGGATGATATCATTCGAAGTGCCGCTTGCTAATACGAAGTTTTCAATAGTTAATTAGTTTTTATTTATTTAATAATACTCGTAGAATATTTTAAAGTACCAGTATATATCAATTGTATCAGGTTGGTAGTATATTATTTATTAGCTTAGTATGCTGCGTTATATTATAGTTTTGTTAAAAGTTAACCTCGAGCATGCTTAAGAAATATGAAATAAAAATATTTTATAAATGAAATGTTATTAATAGATTGAGAATAGATAAATAGTGCACACACGATTAAAAAAAATATAATTTATAAAATAATACACAAGTAATCAGGTATTTGATTTGCACACTTAAATTTTAAACATCTTTGGAAAAAAAATAACAAGATTACGTGGTTATACTATTTAATCAAGAATATGAATAACTACTATAAGTATAAGTACCATTAATACAAATTAATTTTCGTTACGAACGAATAATGAGTATTTATTTCCAATAAAAATATGGTTACACAGAAACTAAATGTAAATACATAAATGCTAACGACCACACAGATGATCAAGGCTTGGGAAAACGTAGAAGTAAGGTGATCAATAACTTTAACGCTATGTTTTAACTCCACCTAAACCTTGGTCAGGCTTTCACCGGCGGAGCAGGGCATAGGTCGCCACTAGAAAGGCTAAACCAAGCATTAACTTAACTTGTTAGTTACACTCACAACTTGAACTTGGTAAAGAAATGGCTAGGCATTGATTTATCCCCTTTTCTTTAGTAGGTGTAAATATTGTTTGTACTTTGTAAACTGTTATCGTAAGGCATGTTATATATTTGTACGAAACAAATGGTTACTCAAAAAGTACGTTTTAAGTAAGTGTGACCGTTTGTTTCGTGCAAATATTGTGTATATTACTCGAGTGAATAAAGAAAACATTTCAAAGTTCGCCTCTTCTTGCTCACTCTCTATTGGTTATGCAAGTGAACATGAACTTTCAATCGTTATCTAAGTGATACAAGTTCATTCATATATAGTTATGTATATCGAGAGTTTCATATATATTTAAATGCTTGCAAGAGGAAGCGATGACAGCTCAGTCGTGCGCGTGGCCGCCTTACGTCTCGTAGGTCGTGGGTTTGATTCCCGCCAATAAAATCGAGTTTTCGGTGTGGGAAAACATGGCGATGAAATAACTTAACCATAACTTGGTGGTTCTAGTGCTCGCCTAGCTAGCAACCAGCCTTAGAAAAAGCAGCCGCTAAACATCTAACGGTGTGTTCCGGCAGCCGCCTTGAGAACCAGTTATTCCAGACTATGCATGCTTCACTTTAGACCAGAATATCGCTTAGTCGTGTGGCTATGCGCCACTGAGGTATTGCTGTACGCTAGTAATAGATATAGTTCAATGTTAAGCGCCCTGCAGTTCAAATGTGTAAAAATGGAAGCTGACTTTCAAATATTTATTTACAGACGTAAATACGCAGTTTCTGCCTACTTAAACATTTACTCGAGCTTCTACCGAGGACATAGATAGTCACTTAGATAACCACATTTGGAAATCTAGACGTCAATCTGCGCTGCACCTGTTTCAACGCCGTAATTTTGCGCTTTCCAAGAGATCTCTTGATAACGTATTTTGCTTCATAGTCTATGTACGCATTTCTGAGTTAGTACTTAGTGCGTTCGTGATTGTTAGGTCTAGAATAATCCATCTGTTATTATGTACTTACCTATGAGAGAACAATCAGCCATTATTTATCTTGATGATTAGCTTTTGCCTGTGGCTTTGGTCGCGAGTAATTAGTTTTTATGTACATTTGTATTTTAGGAAGTTAACGTTCAACATTTAAAGGGCTCAATGAAAAAAACACTTAGTAGCTGACTACGTCAAAATGCAAGAATTGAAAACAGGTTTCTTTTTATGAATACATACTGAACATCCATATCTATCTATGTATCTATTTACTAATGGCATAATAGAAATGCACAACCTTCAGTGTTTCAGAATTATTAATGAATAGTTTTTTTCAAACATTGATTCACAATAAAGCAATGTATGGTACAAAGTCAAAGTCAAAAGTCAATTAATTGCGGTTTCAGAGTGTTCATTTCACCTACCACTAGGGCGTGCAAAATATATAAAGAAATCTGGCTGGTTTCTTATAACATTATATACTCGTACGTTATTCGTACTCGAGCACTCAAAAAAATTTTTTTTAATAATAAAACTTTTGAGGCATCTTCTTAGTATCTTCTAGTGAGAACTAGTTTTTAGTCACCAATATAAACAGTGTGGCATGTCTGGTGTACCATAATCTATCTAAAGCATAGTGAATAATCATCGGCCATTAGATATATACAGTAATACCCCGGACTTACGCGATAGGTGGGACCGAGCGCTATCAAGAGCGGTACAATTTTGCATATACATACCTATAAAGTCATACAAAGTATGTTTAATTGGGACCGGAGACTATAATTTAGGAAATATAAAACAATAATTTAGGAAATAAATTTTAATATAATTTTAGATAATATGACAAACTATATTAATAAAATGTATAAACACAATCTGAAGTGCGCCGCTTTCAAACAAATATGTTAAAATAGACGAGAAAATTAAATCGCGTAACTCCGAATTCGCGTAAGTCGAGGTAGCGTAAGTCGGGGTATTACTGTACTCGTAGGTAATGGCAACACCTAAGCTACATTTTCACTCACGTTCTCAGTTTGAGGTCAGCGCGGAGACAACCGACGCACAAATGTATGTAAATTATTGGTCGGTAGTGTTGCCATAATAATAGAGCATTTTGTAGAGCAAAATACGAGTAAGTAGTTAAGCCTAATATCTGTATAGACTGTAAGAGAACATAGCAATAAATGATGTACACAGATTGAGGCTTATGCATGTCATTTTTATCACGTGTGTACTGGACGAATATTGGTTTTCATAGTTGCTTGCAGTTTGGTACTCTATTTACAGACTATAAGATGTGTAATATGGTAATTTTCCATGTTTTGATTAGTCATGCCTAAAACTCTTTGGGTAAAACTATTTTCAACGATATTGGCCTGTAAATTTTAATTAAATTTAGTGTCATTAAAGTTGCTAGCAGAAAACTAGATGGCGTTAGTGAGTGCGCGCCTAGTTTGATAATTATCAAATTAATATAAAATTAATATAAATATGATTTTGTGGAGAGAATAAGTAGATATTTCGAAATTACTGCTTACTTGTTTCAAAATTTTGTAGATCAGTGTAAACATTAAAATCTATGGGAATGAAAATGTGTGGTGGAATTATGTTCTATATGATATGATCGTTCCTCAAATGAGACTTATCTTCGCCTCCATAACTTAATAAGTCAAACAAAGAGTTTTGTTTAATAGTTTCAAATATTTTCACAGATCGTAATGCTCTCAACAAAAAATATACTTAGCTATTTAAAATATAATTATTGTTATCGAAAACAAATTGTCATCATAGATATTTACAAGTCAAATCAAAATTATTTTAAATAATCTTAACTAACCTATTGATTCAGGCGTTACTTTGCGTAAAACCATTGTAAATAGAAGACACACCTATTTTTTTTTAATATTTTAATTTTTCTTTTGCTTACCTTAATTAGGGTCAGATCACTGAGGAAAAATACATTTCATTTTGTCTTCTATTTAAAATATTATTATTGTTAGTATTATAAAAAACAAATCGTCATAATTGTTTAGACATTTACAAGTAAAATCAACATGACTTGTCTAGTACTCTGCAAACATATAAAATGTAGAATATGGTAGAAACCTTCTCATGACTGGGTGTGATAGGTATTTGTGCCGAGAGGCAAGGACGAGAGCATATTAGCATACTCCAGCAAACATCTTCACTGCGACCGCAACAAATCAGGTTTGTCTCTGCCTACCTTGTTTCAATGAAACCTGAACATTTTATTGTCTAGGTGCGACTTTGAATTTGTGTGAAAGTAGCAGTTTTTATCCGGATTTGAATACATGTCAAGAATACGCGTAAATAGCAGCGGTACATTTTTATATTCTTTAAAGATACACATACAGTGTCTTATTTTAGAGAATAGTATAGTATAGAATAAGTAGTAGGAACGTAAAGAATAGTATAGTATAGGATAAATAGTATATTTCGGAACCCTAACACTGTTTTTTATTTATTAAGATTTACAAGACACTTCTAGATTTTATTTTTGAATTGCAAAAAGACCTAAATTGGCAATGCTTTTTAGCATTACCGATACATACGAATTCCTGTTATATGAATATTTTCTAGGTATTATACTAAAAGAGCTTTTAAATTAAAGAAGTTGCGATAGTCACCTGTTTAAATTAGTGATAGAAGTGACGGATTTTGATATTTAAACAGTTAAAATACGTCGCATCGTTTTAGTAGGTATAGGGGACAAAGGGTTGTTTAACTTCTAATACTGCTAACGCAGTTATTTGCTGTTTCATAGTTCACAGTTTAATATTTTTAAGTAAAGTCGGTTCTGAATTTACGCTCATATCAATAGCAAAATTATTTACTAAAGTCAATGGAAATAATATGAAAATAAATAAGTATCGAGCCCCAACGCTGCTGTAGTTTGAAGACATGGAACAATAATAATATTATGTCTATCCATAAATTTACGTTAGTTTTCATTTAAATTCCAGAAGGAGGTTTCACATTTGGTTAGTTCTTGCATGGTATTATGTTTCTCCTAATATCTCCATCGAAGTATGACACAAAATTCATCGCATATCGATTCCATTTAAACCAGCTCCTCAAAAAAGAGTTACAATTTTTTACCTCAAAAATATGCCACATACCAACCACGTATATTGCAAGATATCTTTTTTTTCAATAAAATGAAATACCAACAATGTATAGCTAAGTAAACATCCATAGGTATTTAAACTATCTTACAAACACCTGCTAAAATAGGCTGACCTTACTAAGATGAGCCTTTAAATGGCAACGTGACCTTTTTCGATTCGCTACCAACTTATTCCTATAGTGTTCTACTAAATGGATACTTCCGCTGGCATTTTGCTAGTTATCTTAACATTGTAGGTAACTATAAGATGTAAACATCTTTGTAAATACTGAATAGTATTTACCATTGAATTGTTAGTAGTAAAAAAGATGAGGAGACACAATTTTTACTCCGCTTTACGTAGGCTCAAGCTGAAATAATGACGACATTAAAGTTACATAATTACATAAAAAAAAACGTTTATTTTACTAAACTTGAACCTTATTTTACTACAAGAGATTATTGATTATCACTTGATATCATTTTATTTTGGGATGGGATAAGGTGAAGAAGAAGAAGATCATTTTATTTTAAATATCATGTGACAAAAAAAAGTAAAGAGAGCATTAGAGAAAGGATGCCTAATTATATAGCAACGGATGATGTAAAGCAAATAATCTTATCATTTAGAGCAGGTTGTAAATAAGGTCTTCACCCTGCTAAGTAGTATCCCGTTAACCGTTTACATTAAATTCGATTATGCTGTTCTAACGGGTGTCGATGTAGTTTTACGCTTAAGCCATTAACCTACTAGCGAAGTACCTATGACTGATTCGATTTATCGCTGGCGACCTGAATCTTTTGATCGATTCAATCTGAAATCGATTAAAAGTGCCCCTAAACCATGTAGTTACGGTGCGTATATTAAATAATTTGGCTGACACGTGCATTCTTCACATAACGATTATTTGTTAAAAGCAGATTGCATTAATTGGTGTCCAGTTTTGCGTATCGTGTAAAGCAAGTGGCCAAGTTTTGGTGTCGAGAGTTTTCAACTCGACCGAAGGCCTCTAACATGGATTAACGACTGCGTGCACGAATATTAACAGCCGGAACCTATTTAACATGTCATGCGACCCACGGTAGCGCGAAAATGTCACTTTTTAAACAACAGCATTGTGCATGGTGTTCCTTTCAAAGACTGGCCGCATCGACCGTCGCTTAACATCGATGATCGCTCGATCTCTTTTAAAAGGGGCACTTTTAATCGATGTCTGACCTTAGCCGAGCTACTGGTGCTACTCTGACGTGGCTTTACAGACGGATCTATTATTTTTGAACCAACTAACAGAAGCGCTACCACCCTATATCACAACATTACTTAACATTAGGTGAGTTGCGATCAAGCGCTTGCCTATCCATCATACAAAATCAAATTAAAAAAGCGCATAGATGCGTCTTTTTCCATGGGTCTGACAATTTGTAGCAACCGTTGCTAAACTTTATTAACATCAATCACTTTAGTAAGTCAAGATAAAAGACATTGTTTAATGATACCGACTTTCAAATGTTTTGTTAATTGATACAAGTTACCGTTACAAAAAAAAACTATTTTTTTATAACAGTGTATAAAGAATGCTTCGACATCTATTATTATAGGTGTAGTCTGAACCATCATCACCTAAACGGACATCCATCAAAACGTTATTACCACAAAATTGATATCCACTTTCAAATCAAAATTTACAACCACCTATTAAAAGCCAAATTTACAACCTACTCTCAATTCTTTCGTGTGCTTATAAAAAGTTTTTGATACGAGCTAATTGATCGATCATCCTTCAATAACATTTCTATGAATTGACTCGTAAAATGTAAGTAATTTTAATCAATTTATTATGACAGGAAACGTGGAATACATGCGAATCAATACTAATTTATACACGGTTACTGCTCTTAATTATAGGCATGTTTATCTTTATTTTATTTTAAAGAATATTCTTACTAACGCGAACATTAATAAATGTGAACGATAAATAGTATAATAGATCAAAGCAATGGTGAAAAATACTCTTATCAAGTGAGGAAAGAATTTCTTAAGGAATTTCTTTAAGTGTAGATAAGTGAGGAATTTGTCGAAATGGCAGAAAAGATTTGTTGAAATATATGTCGAACGATAAGATAATCTCAAACTTAGCTTTATCTTTTCAACGCATGTTTGTCCGTAAACAAATGTACACTCCACACGCTTTTATCGATTTCTATTTATTTGGTTTCTTGTTTGTTTATTTGTTGTGAGATTCTCTATTAAGATTCATTACTATACAATGCGTTGATTGATTACTATTCATTCACAATTTAAAACTTTAGAATTTCATGGTACTTTTTTAATTCCAACAATTTTTCCTATAAATTAACAGGACTTTAATAGACCAGTACAATTTATAAGTTTTGTTTTATGGTTATGTTTTTTAATTTAAAGCGCCTATAGCTTTTCCTTGCTGTTCGTTATCAATTGATTAGAGTTTGATGGTACGTTTACACGCTTGCCAAGCCTTGACAAACTGCAAACAGTCCCAAGCCTCCACAAATCTCGTTTTGGCGTTTGAAAGGCGTTTATACGCTTGTGAATACGTCAGTCTGCATTATACATCCAAGCAAACGCCCTTTGATCTGCGTAAAAAAACCGACACTCGACTGGATCGGAAGCAAGCAGGCACAAGCCCACGCAAGCCAAGCCAAACGCCCTTTTTACACGCTTGCGATTGTCGATCCTTGCCAAGGCTTGGCAAGCGTGTAAACGTACCATTAAATGTACTATACAGTTCTACAACTTAACCAATCGATAGAAGTAGCTAGAAATGCTCTAATTAGGCGCTGTTTTGCTGTTCTTTTTTCTACAAAAATATTTGTAATGCCTCGCCCAACTGCCTGCGTTATTAAACTTCTAAAATAGCTTCTATTCGTTTGGAACAAAGTTCAAATTTAAAAATTTATTTCAAAACATTGTTCCGCAAGTAAATACCTTTTCGTGGAGTTGCGTTAATAAACGCAAAATAGTACTTTTTAAATCGAATCACGTCTGGTTCATGATCGATTACTTAACGCTTTAAAGACATTGGTATAAAAATAGACTATTAGAGGTGTCGGAAACAGACATCTTGGATAAATGAGCAAATTTAAAGGTACTATTTATATAAATATGCGTTATATTAGTTGTAAATATATTAGTTGTAAATACAACTAAAACAACAAAAGCAAAATAAACTTTGTTGTAATGGTTAGATTATTACTTAATAATTTCCGCGTAGAAAACGGTCACACTTACAAAAATTAGTTTGAAGAACTTTAAAGCACCGAAACTGTTGGACTCATTACAACTTTTAAGAATAGTGTAAGTGTGACCGTTTTCTACGCGGAAATTATTAAGCTGCCTTACGTGAATAGTTTACAATGTTTAAAATTTTTACTTTACAATAAACCTCTTATTTTTGCACTAGATGACTAATTATAATTTTATTATTATTTTTTATTATTATAATTTATTTTAAGTTTGTTTTTATATGTATATCTCTAGGCTAACATCTAGAGCTAAGATTTAGTCTAAGGAAGTGTCCACAGACCTTGACTAAAATAAGATTGATAATGGTTATGTAGTTTTCTGTCAAATTACGCGTAACAGGTACCCGCGTTCTAAACACGAGTGTACGTGCGTGAAATAAAGATTAAGTAGAAGAATAGAATTTTCTTTGCAGTTTCTTTGTTGCAGCGAGTGTTACAAAAGCACGTTGTATAAATTATTTTAATTAATTAGTATGACAATATCTAGAATGATTTCAAAACGTTTAAGTCATTCTATAGAATATAATAGAATACCATTTATTCGTCATAACGTAGGAATTGTGCTTGTTGGGAACATAATTATTAAACATTGTTTTACGGATAGCTTTCGAAACGTACGAGTCAGGAATTATTTTCAGTTGTTTTTGTCTTGGCTTGTTATTCCATTTATTTTTATTATTCATAGTTATTCACCGTAACGCAAGTACAATAAGCGCTCACTGCAGTGCTATGTCATTTTTTTCAGACACATATATATTTATATTAAAAGAAAAAAATATTGAGTGTTTGACCTTGTATATTTGTCACTTTTTGCCATTGAAACTTCTTACCCGCCTTTAATGAATCTTGGTATGTATTTGGTTTAGAGCCTGCGAAACGCGTCAGCTACTATTAATCCCGAATACATTTGGGACATACGGGAAGATATACCATTTATAAAAGCCTTCAAGTAAAATAAATTATAGTGGTCATAGATAGATACCCGTAAAATGATCATAAAATAACGCGTAGGCGTATAATTCACAGTTTCATGTATCTTAATACCGTAATAATAATTTAACTAAGATTGTGACACTGGTGGAATTATATCTAAGAAATGGTTGGTAAAAACCTTGGGCCCAATTTTTATGGCATCGTGTATGTCTTTATGTGTAATTTGTTATTTGGTACTCTATATTTAACTATAGATATGTCAGTAAGGTTAACTGTATTAGAGTTTAATTTTTCAACAATTTATTTATCTTATCTATCTAATCTACCCTAAGATAAGAATCTTATACCTTTAAACGAGCAATTCTTGTATATATATAAATACTAGCTGACCCGGCAAACGTTGTTTTGCCTTAATAATTATTTCTAAATATACAGTAGCCGATTCTCAGACCTACTGAATACGCATATAAAATTTGGAAAAAATCGGTCAAGCCGTTTCGGAGGAGTACGGTAACAAACACTGTGACACGGAAATTTTATATATAAGATATAATTGGTATCTCGAAATCGGCTGCAACGATTTTCGTGAAAATTAGTATATAGGGGGTTTCGGGGGCGATAAATCGATCTAGCTAGGAATAATTTTTAGAAAATGTCATATTAAAAAAATAATAATAATATACCGAGCAAAGCTCGGTCAACCAGGTACTTTTACATTATATAAAATACAATATGACTTCTATGAATGAAAATTAGAGAATGTAACTTTGACTTACGATTGACTACATCAGCTTCAACAGAAAAGTAGTGAGTATCACTCGGTTGGTTATTCATGCAAACATTTAGATAAGGCCCTACTCTTTTCTCTAACCCCATATTCAAAACGCGGTCCAAATAGCTACCCTTTACTTGTACCGTTCAGAAAAACGGTGTTCAAGAATCTAGGATCTAAACGGCAAGGCCATTCCCACAGCGAGCGGCTACCACGACTAATCCATACTTAATCCACGCATATTCTGAACGTATTACATAGACATGTAATAGCTTTTCCCTAATAAGCATAGAATAGGTACGGATAACGTTTAGCTTAGAGGTTGTGGTAGCTCTCGAGGCCATTGACCTCTAATGTGATTTTAATCCTGTACAAGTATAAGGTAGGTTTTCCAGTGTAAGCTAGAAGTATGTTTACTTCGTACTCACTTATCTAAGGTCAATGAACTGAGATAAGCTGTACTTGTTTTACACTTGCAGGGCTGGTACTAAACCTACTTTTGAATCAAATACACCTCCTTTTGAATTAATTACGAACAAGTTTTATTTAACTAAGTAATAAAGTTTTGTTTAGTTGTTTGCTTACAAATATCAAATCTGCTTCAAAGCAAAGGTTTTTTATACGAAGTATTTTTTTTGTTAAATTTGTTCGGTCTTTCTTTTATCACCAATTTCGTCATTACAATTTTCTCATTATATTTGTCCTGATGAAAATATTTATGAAAATAGCTTTAACTAACTCTTTTTACTGAATTCAACTACATATTCTATTTACGTAAAGTATGATTTTATATAAAATTTTAATTAAAACTACACACTTTAACTTAGCTAAGTTATGACCCTAACTTAGCTAGGAACATGGAATCAAGGTCTGCATAGGACAGGATAGCTTGGAATGTTGTTCAATTATATTATATTGCTACGGAGAACATGCTAGCTAAATGTTAGAGAATCTGCTCTTCTAATACTGTATTTTTAGCTTTCTAATCAACTGTGGATGAGTAATTAAATACCTACAGAATAATTAGTGTACATTTCCCTTGTATACACCATACATAAGTATGTATACAATAGCTTTATAACTCTCTCTTTTATATAAAAAAATACTTTAAAGTAATTTTTTGTCTTGTTACAGAATAACGACCACACAGCCGAAGTAATTAATTATAGGTAAGCTGGATAAGGAGAAGTATGGTTTTGGTTGTACGAAGTAGCGGAAGTAGAGGTCCACCTAGGAAGACGTGGCTGAATCGTGTTAGTGAGGATATGAAAGAAAAGAGAGTGAATGTGGATATGACAGCTGACAGAATCGTGTGGAAGAGGAAAACTTGCTGTACAGACCCCACCTAGTGGGAAAAGGTTGAGGAAGAAGAAGAAGCTTCCATTTCTGAAAATGATCATCATGATCATGTTTATCCTCAACCTGTCTTCGCCCACGGCTGGGAATAGACATTCCCTTCTTACAAGCATAATAAATAATAAAATCATTTATTCGGGCCAAAAATAAGTAAACATATTTGACAATTACAATATATTAATTTTAATATAGCATAAATTAGTTTACAATTAAAATTATTATGGTTCTTATTTAATACATGAATTATATAAATAGTAAGAGCTGATTAATAATTAAATCTATTATAAAATTGGTTGTAGTTTAACTGCTCTCTTTACAGTTTGATAATATATTGTGTATATGGAATTATGAGATTAGATGAATCATTCGACTTCGTGCAAACAACTTCACGCTAATTTAGCCTAGGTCCGACCTACGAGTATGGCTGTTATGTTGACTACCCACCGACTCGAGTCAATAAAGAAAACAAATGAAAAATCGTCTCCTCTCTTTCAGATATCCATAATGAATGTGAGCAATAGGAGACGAACTTTCAAATGTTTTCTTTATAGAATCAAAAATCGAACCTTCGTCATAAAAATATCAGTCGTTGATTAGAACTAACTTACGTTACTTTAAGTTTTACTTACATGGAATTAGCAATGGCTAGAATTCATATTATTAACTCCTGCAAACTCAAGTTCAAACAGATGTTAAAAACCACCTACAAACTAACGGCACCTATTCAAACCCATATTGTGCTTTAAACAATTCAAATATATTCAGTTCTAGTCAAAACATAGGCCCGCAAAGTCAAAGGCGCAGTTAGAGGATATGACGTCATAAATGCTTCCGCTGGCTGTAGTTTAATCATTTGATTTGTCGGTACAGTTGTCTATTATGTTAGGTATTATGTCATATCTGAAGATGAGCTAAATAATGTGTGAATTAAGTAATGTTGCGCACGTCGAAACGGCGAAGATTGTGCGACTATAGTGAACTTTTAGCATTTGCCAGATTATATAACATATGTTTGTAGTCTTTTTGCGATTTTTTCGTTATGGCATCAAATAAATTATACTTATACATTTTATTAATATAACAACAGTAAGTGGATTTTAAATTTTCCTACGTGCTTTGAAAATAAAAAACGATAATTTGTTGTATCAGTGATTTTATCGTGTTCTTAATAATACAAATACTCGTAATTGATCTGCTGTAGAATAAAGTAATTTTTGTACTAATTTTGTTTATATAAAATTATTATTTAGTCAATTGAATTAAAAGTATAAAGGTAGATTTTTTGGTGACAGTGTGTATATTTGTTAATAATTCACGCTCACACACCTTAACCGAATTAGATGAACTTATAAAGTAACTTAGTTACCTTTATTCCGGATAACGTTGGTAACAATCTCGAACGTGGATAAGTTAAATATGAAACTTACTAAAAACATACCAAGGCCAAAGCTAACTTTAACTAAATCCATACTCCAAATATTTATTTATCAATTTCATCAATCATTTCTTTATAAATCAGAATCACGCGCACACAATCAAATAAATCACGGAATAGAAACTGCTGTTCAAATTAATACAGGATTGTATGCTAATAAATGTTAATAACAATTTAGTTATCATAATAAACATGACATGGGTTGTTTTGGAATGCAGTAGTGCTTACCACCTGCGGTTGAGTCAAAGATTTGCGCAAGGTTTGGTGCGTTTGGGAGTGCTAATGTGGTTGGTGATATCATTTGGCAATTTCTCTTTTTTTAAGCATTGCTATTTTTTTTTTTTATAACTTATAGGTTTGCGTTTGACCATAGCTTGCCTGGTGTTAAACAATACTATGGCCTACGATGTTACACGCTTACCTAGAAAATACTTATTAACTCTAGATTTGAAGACCCACAGGTGGTACTTCTCAGGAAACAGAGACTCCCCCCCCGTGGGGCCCCGCATTGTCGAGGCGGGGGGGCTCAGTAACCGTGGCCTGGTCACCCACGGTGAAGCGAAGAGGGTCCCTGAGGCGGGCCCCTCCCTAGACTTGTCCTCCCCCATGCAAGTTCTAGATGGAGTGGCACCAGTAGGTTGCGGAACCTTGCTCCGGGGGGGTTTCGCAACTGAGGAGGGCTGCGGTGTGGTTTTGGAGACACCCACCGCAGCCGAAGGTGTGGGGCCGCGGCAGGAGAGAAGTGTCGGTATTACGATGCGCCGCTCTTCCTACCTGCCGCGGCCTCGACGGGGTCGCCACCGTTGATGGCGGACGCGGTGGGGCCGCAGGGAGAAGGGAGTGGTACCACAAAATACCATTTACCCTATTCTCTGCGGCCGTAGTGGTAGGTGACGGGGCCACAGACCTGACCCGTCACGGGGGACCTGGAACGTCGGACCGGGGTTGTCCGGCGTCCATTGCACTTATGGTCCCCGAGGTGGTTGCGGTGCACTATGTGCACTGCAAGGGGACTCATCCCCAGAGAAGGAGCCTCGCAGGCTAGCCGAGGTGGGCGGGGTGGTGGGTTAATGCGAGAAGCGGAACCTCATCCCGCCCTTTCCGGTGAGGAGGTCATCGTGAGGTTTTAGTCGGTAGGGATGTCCTTTTGACATCGAGCCCGACATACCCCACCCACCTCCCCGGGTGTGGTGGGGATGCGTAAATGCATTTCCTCACGTAAAAAAAAAAAAAAAAAAAAAAAAAAAAAGGAAACAGAGACTCAGGAAGAGAATTCCTATGACCTATGTAAAGACCTTCAACAAAAGCATTTTTTTGTGAATACAGAATAGAAAGACAATAGAGTATGTTATCAAAAACTTTCGATAACAGTGGTCTACAGTGGTTTTGGGTCTATTTGTGCACACATTTCAGGAAACTATTAATAGTAAGATATGCTTAGATTATTTTTCAAATATGGTTGGAAAATTAAATTCTACTTTCTTGATTAAAGTATCATACAAAAAATACGAGCTGATTGAGAGCTTCCATGAATACATTCGTAATCTGGGCACTTGAAAACGTAATAAATTGCCATGATATCCAGGGCAACAAAAAAAAGCTTTTTTGTAGAGCAGTGAGGTTCTTTGCTAATTAATAATTATTTATTTAAAAAAGTAATGAAGTACCCGTAGTTGTTTCCAATTTAACTTATCAATATGAATCCTTCCATAATTATAAACATAGTAATGAGGGTCATACAAGTATAATAAGAAAAGTATTAATATAACGAATCTCCATTTTATAGAGATCTTATTTATCTTTATCTGATTGAAAGTAACATTTTTCGTTCGCATGATAGAAATTATATAGATGTCTACATTTATTTAGCAGCTTACATGCACAGAGCGCACTAAAAACTGCTAATGACTATGTTAATAGCTTAACCACATGGTAGCAGAATCTATTGCATTTTCCGAACAATTTCCGACTTTCGATTCTGCAAAAACTGTGTAGGCGCGACATAGATGTATACAGTGAGTGAACTTGCTACTATGTTGTATTTATATACATGTACATAGGTCTTTGTTTCTTTGAAAATCTGTATTAATTAAATTATTATATATGCAAAAGTGTTAGTCCTAGTAGTAGCTTACATTCAATAATAATCTTAGAAACATAATATAATATGAAATGTATAGAACTAAATTAAATGAAAAACTACACTTCTTTGCCTTCACTTTTTCCCACTATGTGGGATCGGCACAGCCCGTTTTTTTGCTTCCATACTCTTCTGTCATCATTCATATCTACTTTTTCTTTCTAGCCTCTTTCACACAATTCATCCACATCTTCTTAGGTCCTCTACAAATAAATTAAAAACTGCACCTATATGGTTTAAATACATACAATATACATAACGAAATGCTAATCAGCACTTACGAAAATAAATAGTATCAAGTAATAAAAGTTATTTTAGTTCTATTAATTCAAATAACAGAATAAACTTTTTGTAAAAAAAAAATATAAAATAATAGAGATAAGATACTGTATAGTATTATACTGTGTGTGTCATTAAACGCGTCGGTGGATTCTGCGATGGTTAATCTTCAACAATCTTTATTCATTACTATTTAATTACAATAATAATCTGTTTCCAATCAATCAGTTTTTTTTTGTTTTAGTTAATTGAAAAATAACATCAATACAATGTCTAACGTTGAGTAGTCAAAATATTTTTAAATAATTTGCAACAACACGTTTTACGTCGATATTACCGTATAGATTAATTATATCAATTGAGTACACTCATTTAACTAAATTGATAAATACATATCTACTTTAAGTAAAGAGTCAGTTCTTTACGCATGTAAAGAATTCAACTAAATTTGCAAAACTAACTTTACTTAATAAAACACAGTACCGATTCTGAAAAATAAAAGACCATTTATGATTTATATATTCTTTCAAATAAATATGCTATATTACGTTTACTATTATATTAATGTCGGTGCTCTAAGCAAACAAACACATAAGAACAATAAAAAAAACAAAAGACAGTCGAATTAAGAACCCGATCCTTTTTAAAGTCAGTTAAAAAGCAAATACTTCTCACATTAATCTGATCAGGCCTCCCAAAGCCTTAAAAAGAGGCTCCTTAACTTTCCAGGCACGGCCGGCGGGAGGTGTTGGTTCATTCACACGATCCTTACACGCTAAAGGCGTGGCCACGCGAACAATACGCTATTAGGTTTGTGCTTGAAGAGATGTTTACTCGTAACTGCAGTTAGTGTAGAATGGCCGAAGGACTACGAAGCATTTCAAGTTTGAGCGCGATACGTATAGGTCGACATAATTATAATTAATTAAATTTAGTTTAGTATTTTTGTAACTAGGAAATAAATTTTTAATGTTGTTTTTAAAATTAATAACATTAACAACGCATCTACTCGTATCATATAATAATCTCTAAAACAAAGTTAAGTTTAAAATGTTTAGTACTACTGATTTAAGGAAACATTATTTGGTAGTCATACGTTTAATCCTAAACAAAAAAGCTTTATCGGCCATAGGTACAAGTTGTAATTTTATGTGTTAATAACTGTACTCAAATAAATACCTATGAAAACAAAAGAAAAAGTGACGAGTTTTAAATTTACTGAATTGAGAGCCCTGGAAAGAAACTGCTCATAGTATAGTTTCCACACAGTTCATTTCTTCCGATTTACCATATTTTCTATATTGACGGTTTTATCGGACGGAAGGCACTATAATTCTTTACTAATGTTTAGTTTATTGTTATTTTTTGTCCCGGTTCAAGCTTAGGTGTGGCTTAACCGTGGTAGGAATTCGGGGTCATATCCTTTGCTATACAATGAGATGAGTCAAAGCCTCAAGATTATATTGGCTTAGTTAGACATCTAATTGTGAGATTTATATAACTTATTTTTACTCCCCATGAGAATTAAATATCCCCCGGAAACCACAATTGTTTTCGGGATAAACCCTATGTGTTAATCTAAGTTCTAACCTTCACACCCTATTCATCAAAAAATAATCATCAAAATCAGTTCAGCCGTTTGAGCATGAAGAAGTAACAACCATACACACTTACAGAAAAACTTTCGCATTGATAATATAAGTAGGACTAGGTAAAATAGGAGTAGATTGATTTAGTAATAATATATCGTTGCTTTGAGTAGGTATGATTTTTTTTTAAGTTCTTTGTACTGAACATACCTGAGTTCTGTTATCTAGTAACTATTACATTTTAAGGCCGACTGTATTTTTTAGTCGGGAAATGTGACAAAAACGTATTGATTGGGGTCAATGAACCAGTTGTATGGAATCAGTATCAAAATTAGTTTTCACAGACAGAAAGCCTGTCTTAGATGATTATGAAAACCATATCAGTCAATGTATGTCTTCTTTTTGAGCCGTCTCCTCCACCAATCATAGATAGGGCATTCGACTCGACCAATCACAACGGGTAGATTATGGCGCATCGCTTGCGGCAATCGCGCGCCGCTTTTATGCTCACCGATAATTTAAATTCAACAACAAAAATTCAAACAAATATCAATAGATGGCGCTGCACGACATTTGAACATTGTTTAGATCAATTACTTCAATGAAATATCAGCTAAGATATTATTTTATTGTAAATATGTTAGCGATATAGGCAACCGAAATCATGACACTTCTATATCCCAACGTCGTTAACTGTAACGTATAACGCCGAAGCTTTGTAACGGTAGCGGCGTAACGGTGAGCGTCGGCGACCGATTAGTCTAGGTACGACTTACCTAATTACATCGCCAAGCACCTACGGTAGGCTAGTTAGCGACTTTTATGCCTAATATGCGGTCGCATAGAGAATAGAAAACAATGTTTGTTAAAATTGCTACGATTTCTTAGCGTAGGCGATCGAAAAAACGACTTCAGAAATAAATACAGCTTTAGTTTACACTGACTGTAAAGAAAGAAAGCCCATTAAAAATAGATATGACCACCTGGTTTGCAAGTAATCTTTCGTTAGGTAGCATTATTAATATTAGGACACTTTTCACACACGGCTGGTTAGCCCCATACTGAACCATTTCTAGTTCGTATTATGGTAGCTGACTCAACTGATATACTACATATACATAGGTACATGCATGCTTTATATAGATACATATTTAACACCCAGACCCACAGCCAACAAATTTAGTAAAACACAAAAATGTTGGCCGGGCCGGGAATCGAACCCGAAACCTTCGTATTGGCAGTCCGGCAAAGAATCTTTATGTATAAAAGTAATAAGCAACAATATGAATCAATTAATTTACTTATTACTTTGTGTAAGTTAAAAAAGTTATTGTATCATCTTTTGTACCAGAAAAGATGGAAAAAGTATGTGATCTAATATTGAATCACTGAAAGACTCTATTTGCAACACAATTTCAAACTAAAACAAATGGCAGGGACATAATTAAGGGAGTCGTTTTGCAATAATATTTTTTGTCTCTAAAACAGAGATCAATAACTGGCATTAGCTATATTACTAACAAACCTTTCACAGCTCATCAAAAAAACGCATGGCAACAGACAGAAATAAAAAAAAAACAAAACACTAGTAAACAATACGTAGATATGCCACATTATCCTAAGGAGCGTAGACCCGCTACGTAGACCGTTAGTTAGCCAGACCGACTGACACTCACAAGTCAGCGTAACAATGCGACCAGCGATTATGCGGCTTAATTATGCGTTATTAAAGACGATTACATATAGGAACATATATAGGTCAGATACGGTACACTGTCGATCAGTCATGTCTTTAGACAGTGTTATGTCTGTCTTCCTTACATACTCGGACATATTTCTATAGAAGACTTATTCAATATAAGACGATAGACATCTATTGTTATAGCTATTAGCCGAAATTTAAATTGTAGGTTAGGTAGTTATGGTTTAATTTCTCTATTGATTTGTGCCGTCTATTGTTTTAGTTTGAAATTTAAATATAGTACCTCCGCCAAATTCACAGATAAGATAAATCGACTCGATGAACATCCAATGATCGTAGATAACTTAAAATTCTCACTAAGTAAATATTTAACTTTTAGTTGGATAAAAACGTACCATGAAGAAAACCCCGCCAATATTTATACTTTTTTATACTAATACTTTTCAGGACACAGGCAATATTTTTGTAAATAAAATATATGACAGGAAATAGCCTTAAAAACTACACCATTGAACCACAAACGAAACGAATCAAATTTCCTTTTGTGGTCAGTAATTTATCTAATATCCGTATTGATTCATTGATTATCTGCATTATTCGATTATTTACCGATTCTAAACATCAATTATTCGTTTTGTGATCGATAAACCGAGAAAAAGCTTCATTAAAATATTATCAATTTCATTTGGCTACGTTACAGCCTTTGTGAACAATTTTATACAGCATAAGAACTTTTGTAAATTTTGTGAAATTTAAAAATTCTTGATGAAAATAATGTATGCCATCACAAATTCTAGCGCCTGTTATAGCTATTTATTTCTTAATTTAAGTTCCTACTTAATACAAAAATTACTTAACCATCTAAGGTTTGACAAAAAAAAAACTACTCATAGATACAATAAAGCCTTATACAATTATCTAAACCTGCCAAAGGCAAAATAATCACTCTGAGCAACGCCAATAGATAAAGACGAAGGCATTATCGTAATTCATCGCTTCGTTACAGGCTCTTCAGTGAAAGTCCATGGCTTTGGCGATTGTTGGCTAATTGCACAACGAGTCTCTAGGGCCCATTATGTAACTGCTTTTTGTTAGTCCTCACATAATAGGAAAGCTGTGCTGGAAAGGTGACACAATACTTTTGACCAGTGTTTGAGTTCGAAGTTAAGAGGTTGTTTTTTTTTACATCGCAAAGCTAGACATTTGACTGACAGGGCGCGTAACTACACAAGTCAGCAATACCCTGGTCTAAGTAGAGTATGCCTAGTCTGAAATAATTTGCTCTCCTGGCAGCCTCTCAGGTGGCTGCCAGACACACCGTTAGAGATTTGTTTGCGGTAAATAGGAACCTTCTTGAACCTTACTTTTAAGCAATAAGGTCGCCAGTTAAAGCCCTTCTTTTTTTAAGCAGTTCTTTTAGCTAAATGGATTTCCTATTTATTTTTATTCATAATTAATAAAAAGTACCACCTTTGGCATACCATAATAGTAAGTTCCGCAAGTATCATATTGTCAAATAAATAATAAAAACAAAATTTTAACATGTACTCAATATACATTATATATTTATTTAAAAAGTGAATACACTAAGTGCATGTTATATAAGGTGGAGTAACACCGCCATACTGTTAGATGGTTGTTATGAAATTAGTATACTCGGTGTCATCATGAGAATCTATTTAGTTAAGACATTATACGTTATATAAATATGACAAAATTTGGATGGTTAATTCTGACTTTTGTTGGCAACATTTTATTTCATAATACACAATATTAACGGATCTTTTCGTACCCCCTTTACCGTCTTCTTATTCGTATTAGCTAAGAGGCCGAGCACTGGTGTCGAGAATTTTCAAACCGCCTAAAGGCCTCTGACTTGGTTTAACGACTGCTTGTACTAAAACTTAGCGCACGGATAAAAAAATGTTTTTTTTTTAAAGCAGTCTTGTGCATCACCCGTGCAAGCAAAAAACCTCGATGATCGCGTTAAATCATCGTACTCATCTGAGCTACAGGCGCTAAAACTATCATATACAATGTTTTCGTATAGGAATTAGGGTAAAATAAAATTATTTTACCTAACTTTACTTTTAAGGTTATAATCATGAGCGATATAAAATATCGAAATAATAGTTTAAAGACCGTAAAGCAAAACTCCAAGAACGTTTAAACTTATTTTGGTAACAATACAAATTATGAATTAGAAATAAAACTGCCTTAAAAATCTATGCTAAAGCAAAACAATGCAAAACCAGGACACCTGTCTGATCTCCGTAACCAACTAACTTCTAGAGCAATTTACATAATGTTATTTCAACTATTCAGGTTGTTGCTTCAGTCTTTTTATAAATTATTAAGTAACGGGTGTTCTCGTGGTTCGAATGGTGAGCGTCTAACGGTTGTCTTTGGACGTTCTAACCCATCAGGCTTAAGGTTTGGAAAGACAAGAGCGGTTTACGAGTCACAAACTTAAAAAAAAAATTCATCACCACAATAATTTTACCAAGCATAAGAGTCTATAATATCTGTCGAAGTATTGAGAATTTGAACAAACTATACTATTTAGGTATTGAACTTAGTTACTTTTTATTTAGTAAAATGCGAGGTGGCTCACTGGTATAAACGTCTCTAAAATTTTCGATTAGACGATCCTGGTTCGATCCCGGCCCTACACCAATGATTTGTTTTTCAAGTTATGTTTGGATTTGCACTTGCGTTTTCGGTGAAGGAAAACATTGTAAGAAAATCGATACGTTTGAGGACTTACAATATCCGAAGACTGTCATTCACCAACCCGCACGTGGCCAGCGTGGTGGATTATGGCCTAGATCTCTCTCCTAGTGAAAGAAGGCCCCGAGTCTCGACAGTGGGAACGTATAGTGGGCTGCTTATGATTTATGCTTTTATACTCTTTATTTAAATATATTAAACAATTACTACGACTATCGTGTTTCGCTGAGCTTTCCACGTTAATTTTGCGTAAAAGGGTAATCCAGGGTCAAAACTATTTATATTCCAATTTTCATCACAACCGGTCAAGGCGTAAAAGCGTGAAAAAGTAAGAAACTTCCATATATTCAAACTCACAAACAATCGCATCTATAATCGCATTTATAATATGTACTACTATTATTTGGAAAATGGATATATACAACAAAAGTTATTAAATTTTATTAATACTATAAATTGCAATCATAAAATTTACCAACATGTTTTACAGACAAGATTTTTTGGCTGTCAACCCGTCAGTACCCGCTTAGGTTTAATCAAAACTTTAAGCCCGCGGTCACTATTTGAGAACATAAGAAGTAACTATTTATTGCTATAATAATGTGTTATTTTATAATATGATGATGAATTATTTTGTGTATAGGTGATATTCCTAGGCTAAAAAATAAGGTCAGTGTATTTTAAACCCTGGATATTTTTTTTACACTAATTGCATTTGATCATTGGGAAGCATAATCACACTAAACGGCGATACTTTGGAACATGCCTAGTCTGCAATTATTCGCTTCATGAATTAAAGATCAGCAAAAGAGGGTTACAGTTGCAATATTCTTTGAGGGCGTCCTTAAAACATCTAGTCTAAGAAAAATATGTGTATATGAAAAATATGTTTTTTACTGTTTTGATCAGTTACACTGTATAACTAACAATGTGTGTCAAATTCCATTTCATTTAAATCAAATCAAATCATCATTTATTTTAGACAAGGTCTATACGGAAAATAATAAAAACATATAAAATTTTGGTCATCCGATACAAATATTAAAGGCTGAATCTATTAATACGGGTACTGTACTGGACAAATAAATTATATTTATTCGTACAAATAGTCACGTCGAATATTAAATATCATAAAATGAAATAATTTAAAATGTTAGGCGTTTATTTATTTATTCTCCAACCATTTTACCTTCGGGCTGTAATCATAAAATTTCTGAAATGGCATCTTACAAAAAATTTGCCAAACCGAGTAAGAAAGCGAAAGTGCAAGTGGAAAGGCATTTCTTTGACAAAGTTACATAAAAATGTGAAATAACTTACATTACTTACGTGACAATGCATGGCGGTCACCTGACAAACGCTTTTCATAAACATGTTATAAAACAGGAAAGCGACAGTTGCGGTTATGATCTCAGTAATTTGATAAAAAAAATGCCTACACTCGTGACCGGTTTACTATTCTGTTACAAAAAGTGCATTTTATTCTTCACCTTTTTGGTTGAATTAATCAATCAAACGTGTTTATTTATATATCGTTACAACAAAAAAATAAGATATAAGGTATACTTTTTGCAATAAGACTCCCGGAGATCAGTCTCCGGTTTCGAACTGAGCTACAAGCTTGCGTTTTTGACACCAGGGATCTGCACTCCAAAACTATTATAACATTTGCATAGCATATAAATGTTTAAGAGGAAAAAATGTTTTGAAACTTACTTTTAACCTGAGTAACCGCTTACTGTTATACTTATGTACTTATGTATATGGTGCATACGTTTTCGATACAGGTCCTTAAATATTTATTTTACACTTCATACTGAGCTACATAGGTAAGACCAGCCGGTTACGTAACTATACAACTCAGCGACTTTCTGGCTGAATGTGATACATGCCTAGTCTGGAATAACTGGTTCTCAAAGCATAGCGTCAGATTTTTCAATTAGCCGATCAAGAACTATAAAATGCTCTACTACCTTGCTATGATTTCCTCACGATGTTTCCTTCACTGAAAGCGCAAGCTTATTGACTTGTGCGTGTAACTCACGCTTTGCAACTAAAATTTTGACCAATTACGAACCTGGCCCAGCCCAAAAAAGTCATTTAAAAATTTAAGTAGGTAATGTCAAAAACTAACAGTTACATAAAGCATGTAGCCCTTTAACACGTGAATTAACGCATAACGATTCAATTTTAAGATAAGCTCTGTCTGTCCATCTTATTTGCAATCGTAATCAAAGTTAGACAGTAATGGTCAATTTGACAGCCATTGGTGAGATTAACTGTCAAAAATTAATAAATAGCTTCTTAATAAGTTCTGTAATGCAGGATGTTGCACATCGGTGTTGCGTGAGGATATAATTATGATTTATTATTATTAAAGAAAGTGTTTAGATTAATTATTGCACTAATACTTGACGCGTAAGTGTGATGGCTGGCTGGCTTTACAGTGTAAAAATCGAATTAATTGTTTCTAAGAGGAAAGTACTTCGTATTGTTTAGGTTCATGTTTGTTTTATTGTATACGTTTGAACTATACTAATGATTCGTTTGAAATGGAATTTGCAAGGAAATAGTTTTAATTATATTACCATAAGCTATTTTTTAATAACCGACCAGCTGTGATCCGCAGTGCCACGCATATAATAAGGCTATGTGTCAGAATTTAGACTTTATCTTTGTACTTAACTTTAACGCATCCATAAAAGAGAGTAAAACTAATTTTAGCATATTAATAGGACAAATTTATATGTGTGTAGAAGTATTTTCTAGTGCTTGCCAGTTATTCCAGACCACGCATGCTCCGCCTTAGGCCACAGTGTCGCTAAGTCGTGTGATTTTACGCCATGCTAGTCAAATGTCTAGCTGTATAATGTGTGAAAAAAAAACAATAGTATTAACGCAGATAAGTCCACGGTATGCTATTATTGAGATGATTATTACTTGCTACCTGTTTTATCTGTTTCACAAAAATAAGTGTTTCTTGTTACATCTAAATTGTCCACTTATAACGACCTCCGATTGAGAAATGGGCTTAGACAATCACATTTTCGTGAGTGAAGTGTAACCGCGAGAACAGTGTTGCCAACATCACATAAGCAATATAATATAATACCCGTCATTTACCAAATTACCAGCTTACAAAAGTGTAATATAGTTTTAGTGTGATGTGAACTGTAGAACTGAAAGTTTTGGAGTGCGTTAAATAACATTATACTTTCCGTTTTGGTGAAGTTTCCATAAATCAATCTGATTGTTCCTGTCAACATTTTAACCAATGAGATCATTTGTTTGGGTATAGAAACAAAAACCAAACGAAAACTACATACAACATAGTTTTAAGCATTCGAAAAAATTGCTCTAGTCTTACTATATGTATATTGTATAACATAAGCAGCTCATATGTACGTTCCCACACAAAAGGAGGGGTGGAGTCCAATGAAAGGAAAAAATGCAAAACAATCAAATTGCCAATTTAGCATGGTTTTGAGATCGAGAACGTTATTATAATTTTATTAGTTGTCAAGACATAAAAGTTCCCAAAACTTTCGATTATATGAGTAGATAAACAATGTTGGAATAGCATTATTCGAGAGGTTTACTTATGAAGAATCTTTAGTTTTTATAAAAATGAAATGTAAGATAAAAAATATAAAAATTTGCCTCAATATTTTGATCAAACAAGTTTCATCAAAGATCACACAAATGAACTTGTCAATTCTTCGGAATTCAGGCCATCGGATCGGATCTAGAACACCAAAAACCCGATTTGACGCATGGCATAGAAACTAACCCGATTTTTATGATACAGAACGAAGATGCTCTTGGCATTTAATTTGAATATTATCAACATGTATCATCGTTTTTATTAGCCTAAACTACATTTTTTAAATCTCTCGTATTGATTTATTGATTAAAGATATTTCTAATCCTACACAGGTGTGTTAAATACGCGAGTATTGAATGGAATTATTGGAATGCCATTATGGCTATAGATTAGTGTATACCTACTAGAAGTAATGCGTATTTTAACTTTTGTTTTATTTTTTTAGGTAAATTATCAATTTAATCTACAAAAAATATTATAGTAAAAAAACAAGATTAACATTTTTCAAATTTGTAATGGAAGAATACACCAATAACAGTATGGCACCAATATTTTGTTTTCATTACCGACTCAAATACATTTAATGCAAGTGCAATCTTAATGTTATTTCTTTTGATGGATAGATAAATAGATACCTAGATAATTAATACTATTATTGTAGCCCATGACGTATGTTAAAACAATTTTAAATTACTGCCAAAAATGACGGCATTATCGCTTTTATCCAAGGAACTTAGAATTACGAGTAAAAACATAATTTCCTAGTCACCTGGATCAATATTTTTAATTCAGTCATCCAGATCTTATTTAGAGAATTATTCAAGAAACATACGAGTACATTTAAAATCAGTTAATACTTGAAGTGTTAAAACCTCTTCACCGAAAGAGACTAAGTAGTAAACTAACCTCTAAATTTTTGTCAGCATATAAATTAAATGCTAAAAATATAATTAAGCTTACTCAATGAATTCAGAAACATCTATCAACAAGCTCTCACCTTTAAGATTGTTTGTAATTAAAAATATAACTCAAGGTTGGTCGGTTAAGTAATAAATGCGTGAGAATTTTAGTGAATTAAAGTGGGGCTTAGGGCTGTTGTCCACTCGTATAGTAGAGTATTGCAAAAGTAATTCTGTTTGTTTTGTCATTTGTTTCATTGCATTATATAATTGATACTAGTATACCTGTTGACATGATGTAAACTTTTTTCTCAGACTTATCATAGTAGGTAATGCATTGTGTGAGTAAGTATTTAGTTTTTTTTTTTTGTAAAGGGCCTTTATTTTCTAGGCTAAAGAAGTTCTTTCTTTAGCTCTTTTCTTAGTTTCTTTAGTACTTAAGTCCTTTGATTCAGCAGGAGACGTTACTACAAGAGGCAGCGACAGACTGGCCTAAGGTGAAGAAAGCCTAGACTAGAATAACTATAATACGAGTATTATAATATACGAGTATGTAAATTTTCTTGGGACTGTCCAGGATAGTTCTATGCCTATGCAAGTTATTTTGTCACTAAGCCGTATAGTGCAATGTGTACTGTGGTCTGAATTGAAGGACGAAGGATATAAAATTACGAGGGGAAAATATTTAAGACCTTAAATTTCGGGTTGCCAAGCACAGTTTGGTGACGTTCCAAGTTTTGTAGTCTAAATTCAGGATGTCACTGCTATTAAAATGAGCAAGTATGATGCTAACCATCAGGCTAACGAGATGTTCGTCTTATCGCCCCTTAACAAAAAATTACAAATATTCATCTAACTTTATACTATAATCATTAAATTTTCGTTTTATGCCCAAGGTGCAAGGTACATCTTAGATATTATACATGAAATTTATAATTTGTTTATTTGACTAAACAATAAAAACAATATAATGAGTTTCTCGAAGAGAGACTCAAATCTTTTCTAACTGTCGAAGTATTATACAAATTATAGTAACATCCAAGTGGGTTTTAAGCTTCATACATAAACTGATCAATGCCCTTATTTTGTAACATATTACGCGTTAACACCGTGATACGACTGTCAACTAGCCAGCAGCTTTGGCTGTGGCATTCCAATGTCAACTTGAATCGAATGAGAAGTAGTAATCACATAAAATTCTGTGGATCTCGGATCGTTTCATTGGTTGTCCAGAAGTGCGCGATGGGAATCTAAAATGTTGCCAAAGAATTTACTTCGTTTTCGTAAAAATACTTATACTGTATGTTATTTAAATTTAATAGTTTGGCATCGAGATAGAGCATTTTCTCGTGATTACCTGGTTAGTTACCACCCACGAGTTGAAAAATCTGTAGACAAGCACCCAGCATTGAGTTCTTTCAGCCTCGCTGAGAGATAATTATTCCAGACTAGGTATTCTCCACCTTAGGCTCTAGTGTCGCAACTTGTGTAAAAAAATATTTAACTTACAAAATTTGTGCTCTATTTAAAAATGGGCAACTAAAATAAGAGCAAAAATAATTGTGACTGATTAAAATTTCTTAATCAGAAAAACAAATTTCGTCATAAATCAGCATCATTTGCAAATATTTATAGCCTTGTCATTATAAAATACATAAACTACATAATAAATGTTTGCGAAAACGTTTGTTGAAGGATATTTCGGTAAAATTGGCATAAAAACTGAACATCAATTAAATAAAGAAATGACTGTAACATCCTTTATGGTGATCATCACCTATGGATGTGACGCTTTATTTCAGAGACTATTAACTTTATTATATTTTATTGCATGCCTTTATAAACTTACTAGATAATGTGTTGATGACGTCACAAGGTCTATGACCTATGTGATCTTCATAATCTGAGTCATACGCAAATGTCTGTTTTTGGTTCGTAGTCAAATTTTCTACGCCTGATTTCTGATTGTTACTACATATGGAGCGGTCAACTCCTAAATTTTTATTCAAACCCAGTACGAGTGGGAGCTATGTTTACGTATTTAAGATCGTTTTTACAAAAGTTTCCGTTTCACGCCCACTTTGCTGCATAATTATGCTGTAAAATTCGTTTGTTTGTACGACTTACAGTTGTACCTTTATGATGCATAAAATAAACATATTTTGTGCTCTGTTAAAAATACTACTTCATATTTCATACCCGCCAAAAAAGGCAAAATATAAAGCTTGAAAATTTACTTCTTTCGTGTGGAACCTAATCTATTTCATCGACAAAAAATAGTATTCAAATATCGAAGTACTCGTAATATATCAACGGGAAATGCTGCTTCCAATAAAACCTCTACAAAACCTTAAATTTAAACGTGGTTATGTCTTATAAATCAATTATTCTTTCTCTTCGTATGAGCAGAGTGGTCATGCTCTGGTGTCTAAACGCCCTGCTGTTAAAATGCCTAACTGTAAAACCTAATATGTAAAAAAAACATCTATCACAAAAAATTTACGCATCTTTCTTGTTGTTCCAGCCACCCAAACATGACATAACGCCTACAAGATGGCGTTGCGACTAAAGAAAGATATCAAGAAAGCTTCGTACTACGTGTGGTTCCTCGGGGCGCAGGAGTCTCGAGGCTTGAGGGGGGAAGAGTTTGCTCTGCCAGCCATACAGATACTAGAAGAACGAGCGAGGGACTTGGAACCTTTTAAAGTTACTTTGCAAGTATGTCGAAGTTTACTTTTGATTCTAACATCCGATGCTTAAACGACGGGATTTTTGCAATATTCCCGTTATGGGCACCAGACAGCGAACTAGAATAAATAGAATAGTAACTTGGCCGATAAAATGGTTCCACGCGTAATCGTAAAATACCGCGGTAGGCGGGGCAAAACAGCTACCCGCGCGCCCGCTTGGCGTCACATGGTGTGGCGCCGACCAATCGCGTGCGAGATTTGTGTGTGTGTTTCGTTAGCAGTATAATTGTGTGCGTAGATGGATCCAAATTCTAAGCGGCAATTGTATGGAGTTACTCCTCCGTTTATTCTAGTTCGCTGGTACCAAATGAAAAGGCTTGACAACTTGGCTATGAAATTTCAAAAAAGATCAATGTTGAGTTTTCGGAGCTATCCCTAAATTAATAATTTACACTTGATACGAAAGCTTTGAATTCGACAATATATGAGAGCATTACATAAAAATTTAATCAAAAACTAATCTTAAGTAAGATTTCAGAAGTACCTAATAAGGTGACAGTGATAATAAAGATGCGGATTGAAATAGTAAATATATATATTTAATTATTTTTTTTTTTTATTTAAAGCTCAGTTTTTTAAAGATAAATCACTTTTCTTATCCATATTTCGTCGTCAGATAATCAAAGTATGAGCAAAAGTATGAGCTAAAGTAATTTACATTATTTTATAGCCCCGCTTTGAATAACAAGGCACCTACGTACAAATTACATATTAGATAAGCCCATAACATAATAGTTAATAGCTTAGAATGTATTTAGAGAGGTCATAAGTCACTGACCAGTAGAAGACTACGAAAAACCCCTCGATCTGCTTAAAGCTTTAAATATTATCATTAACCAAATCGGACGATCGTGTTTTCAATTTGAAGCAAACGACTATCGTCGTGAAATAATTAAAATCATTTTATAAACTACTAGACACATCAGACTAAGCGTGCTACGTCTTAATAGGCCAGAGTGATGCTAACTCGTGTGATAATTTGCTCTGCTGGTCAAATGCCTCGCTGCAATGTGTAAAAAAAAATCTTATAGAGATTATAAATATCGTAGAGACAGTCAGCTAATTAACTAGTTTGAAATTAAACATAGTAGTATCTTTATGTAATTTTTAAAATCAAGCCATTTATTTTGATACCCATATTGAGAGGATTCTGAAAAAAAAATGTAATCCGCCATTTTATGGCGACGGGCATCTTGGACCGATTTCCATCAACATATTAGTAGCTAAGAACACTCCCGACTTGCACACTTTTTGAAACAAACAATTAAATCGTAATCGGTTTACTTATTAGGAAGCTACGAAGCAACATACAAACACACTCAAACTTATAACGCACCGTCGTTTCTTGCGTCGAGAGTTTAAAAAGGTTCTAAATCTAAGTTTATTTACTAAAATATATATGTTTAATAAGTTGCCGCGTAGAATTATAGAACTACCTTTGAATGAATTCAAACAAAAAATTAAATAAAACACTTTTTACTCTCTTAACGAGTTCATGCCACATGCAATAATAGAATTTTCATTCTTGTAGCAGTCTCATAGTTTTAAAGCTTTCAAAATATTCCAGGTGGATGAAAAAATATAGATTATTATGTAATAAGAGTGTATTATAGGCATATAAAGTTAAGATATTGATTGTAAATTGACTTGCCCTGTATGACGTTGATTTTTGATTTTGATAAAATCAGCTACTATTAAAAATAATCCCACAGACGTTATTAATCGAAGCACAATAATTACATTTCACAGCATCCTGAGAAGTTGTGTAATTTCTTCCAATGCTTTAGTAATGGCGATTCTCGCTCCATACAGTTTGACCACGGATATAGAAAGTGTAAGATGGTCTAATTGATTTATGATTATGTGCTATTAACGTGTAATAACCTTATGTAAGGAGATTGTAAGATATGTTCGTTGTTATCTGTTGTCGGATGACGTTATCGGATATCGAAAGGGAATGCTTTGAGACGATCTTTGATAATAATGAGTGACAACAAAATTATTTTTAAATTGAGTTAGCTTAACGTTGCAAGTGATGTTAGATAGATATATTGGAAATCCTGTATTTACTTGAAACATAATTAAAAATTACTTAATATAGTGAGCCACAATTGGTGCCCCTATCGCTTAAAGCGATCTCTTCCAGGATATATTTAGTAATATTGTCTAGGACAAATTTGCACGTCCACTGTGCCCAAATATAGAGAAACTTAACATTAATTAATTACAATTGGTACTATGCCATTTTCGGTAGTGATTTCATATATAGAATATTTAATATATTTTTTAAAACCATTTTTATTATTTCAGTTTTTCTCACCATTCACTCTTGATGAAAGTAAAACTCCTTACCTGTGCATGACTTCGGTATTTTTTATTAAATCATTAGTTATAGAGTTAAGTATTTGGTACCAATATCAATCTTCAAATGAGCTCAGCATCAATTTTAAGATAAGACTTTAAAAATCAACTGTATTCTATTCTATCGTCCCCTCGTACTCTATCCCTATTCTATCGTTACCTGTTGATTGTGAACATTGATTTCTTTTCTAACTATTGTGATTGATTCTAATTTCTTATCTATATTTCCAGGTATCCCACAAAGGTCTGAAGATCGTCCAGAATGTGACAACGAAGGGTAAACAGCAGACTATAAAGCACTTCATCCCCCACGGGAGCATCACGAGCGCCGTGGTCCAAGGAGACGTGGTCGCGTGTGTGCTGCTGCTGTATAACCCCCTGACAGGATGCCCAGTGCACGTGCATGCCTACAGGTTCGTTGCTTCACCAACCTATTTTATTACGGATTAAAGCGGGCAACACCCCGGAGAGTAGCTAGTATTTTCCTATAAAAAAAAAATATGTTTTCAATTCTGGTGTAGACACGACCAAACTAAACCTTTACTCTACTACTATCTACTAGCTCTGTCTCTTTTCATCATTAATGACTAGGAAGATGTGAAAGAAAGAAAGAAAGAAAATTATTTATTGAAACAAATAAAGGACAAAATATAATGATAGGTGACACAATCTGAACCATAGAGACGAAACAACAAAAACACCATGAGTGCTACCATGGGTCGGGTGACACGTTAAAATGTAGATCTCGGCTGTTAGTCTTAGTACAAGCAATTGTTAAGTAAATTCAGAGGCTTTTGGGTAGCTTGAAATCTCTAGATTCCAGAACTTGGCTACTTAGCTTACACGAAGAAGAAGAAGGTGGTATTTGACGACCTCGTTGGCGTAACGGTTACCATGCCGGACTGCCAATCAGAAGGTTCCGGGTTCGTTTCCCGGCTCGCCCAACATCTTTGTGCTTAACTAAATTTGTTGGCTGTGGGTCTGGGTGTTAAATATTTATCTATATAGAATATATATGTATGTATATGTAGTATATCAGTTGTGTTAGCAACCATAATACGAACTAGAAAAGGTTCAGTATGGGGTTAACCAGCCGTGTATGAAATGAGTCCTAATATTAAAAGAAAAGAAAAAAAAAGAATGGCAGAATACCAGCGAACTAGTTCGCTTTAGTATACATTAACTAAGTATTGGGATCAGTTTTCGAAATTTAGTACGTTATTAAGTATTTGCATTAATTTTCCAGCACGAATAAACGTAGGTAAACATAAAATACAGGTCAAGTGACCTCTAAGTAAATTAGACACAAACTACCGTAACTTTATTCGCTGACCGCAAATGTTGTCGCTAAAGACAGTATTTTCTGCTATATTTGCCTGCGCTGAATACCTAATAGCTAACTTTATTTAAGCAATCACAAATTTGCATTCGAAGAAATAACGTAAAATTTGCAACAACTGTACGTAAAGGTAGGTATAAGTATATAACATTGACACCTAAGCACTTATCTTCTAGGAAGGGGTAACTTTTTTTAATGCAGTTTCCAAACATCCAGACCATGGGTCGGATGACAAGGTAAATTGTAGGTCCCGGCTGTTAGTCTTAATAGAAGCAATCGTTAAACCAAGTCAGAGGTCTTCGGGCGGTTTGAAAACTCTCGGCACCCTTAGCTTGGCCACTTAGCTCATACGAAGAAAAAGATTACATCCAGACAAACAACTGTTCATTAACAACTGTATCGCCTGTAGCTCGGCTAACTAGGGTGGTCTGATGTGATCATCGAGGTTAAGCCACGGTTGGTGTGGACAGTCTTTGTGTCTGTAGTGTTTGTGTCCTGAATGGGTATAAACATACATATATATACACAAGACTGTCATTTAAAAATTATTATTTTTATCTGGGCGCTACCGTGGGTCGGATGGCACGGTAAATTGCTTGTCCCTGTTGTTAGGCTTTAAGGCTTTATACAAGCAGACATTACGCCAGATCAGAGGCCCTTCGGGCGGATTATCAAAACTCGAAAAAATTGCCGTTGTATTTCTTTTCCACCAATTTTCAATGGTAAAGAAAACAAAGATTTTGAAATAACAAAAATAAAGATAACAAAAGAAAATATTATGTCGTTTGTCAAATATGGTCTAAAGCTATGCACATTTAAAAAGTTTTGTTTTTATTGATTTCGCATTGATGTATTGGCGTAAACAATGTTATCTAAGTGACATGAATCTTTATATGATATTTTTTAACTGTGCGTAATGAAAAACTTATTAGCTTATATAATATCTTCAATCTTGCAACATATGAATAACGTACGGCTATGTCACATGTGCACCAGAAGATTGTTTCTGACGGATGCTTTGTAAGCAAAGTGCTTGAAAAATATTAATAGACGCATGCTTGACACTTGGTATTTCGAATACGACGACCTTTGTTAAATGCCACTTACAACTGTCAGGGAGGTTAGTGAAATAATAAACGCGTAATGTAAACGTTTTCTGACATCATCAACATGTTTTGTGCACAAAAATGCAGTGATTTAATGTAGTAATTCACTTTGATATAATGGCTGGAACTAAATTCTAGTCAGACCACATTTCTGTGATGAAATTTATATTCGCGAATTTGATTATAAAAATATTTAAATTTAATAGCAGCAAGTAAAATACATACGAATCTTTTGGTTTTGGAATGTATTGGTGGCGATTCAGCGGCACACACGACTAAACTAAATTTAAAGAAGCCCCGTCTCTTTTCATCTTAGGTGGCCAGAAAGAGACGGCACGTTCTGAACCACAGACAAAACAACTAAAATCACGTCAAATATGGAATGTGCAGGCAGTTTTAGAGGTGATACAAGTGAGTGCGTTCTAAAGTCGCCTATATTTTCTACATTTGACGTGATTTTAGTTGTTTTGACTATGCTGCAGAGCGTGCTGTCTCTTTCTGGCCATTTAAGATGAAAAGAGACAGGGCTTCTTTAAATTTAGATTAGTCGTGTGTGCCGCTGAATCGCAACCAATTGTTGGCATTCGTCTTAATTAATATCCAATCTTTTTACATATCTTTATTGAAATTCATATTCAAATAATTTTATTAATGTAGGACATAAAAGTAAACACTTAACACCTAAATGAGAGTTTGATTTATTAAAAGTTTAAAGTACTTACTCTAATGCTTTTCCTACACTACCTTTTATACATACTCGTATGCTAAGTACATAAGTAAATACGTTTAATTACAAACATCCCATTATCATAGAAATGTTAGCATTAAGCAAATACTTGCCGGCAACAAAGGGTTGAGGCATCTTCACTTGACATTTGAGCAGTCATGTTGCAATCATGTTTGGCAACCTACCATTGCTCTACCACGGCCGATTATTATGGGGGTACTAATGGTAAATGACAACCGCGCGCATGTAAATGATAAGTATACATTTATTGCTGGTTTTTATTTTATTTTTATTGTGGGTTACGAGACGCCCATATAAACAAGGATTTTTATATGTAAATTGACAAGATTAAAAACATTAACTTTTAAGTGCGCATATTTAGGAGAGGAACTACAATTTAAGGTGCCATCCGACCAGGACACCTAGGGTAGCGCCCAGATGAAAATGCCTCTTTTTAAATGACTGGGCAGTGGTCCCATCCGATGACTGTCCGCATCGACCGTTGCTTAACCTCGATGATCGCGTCAGATCACCTTGGTTAGCTACGGGCTACAGGAGCAACAGGCGTTGCATAGACAAGTGACAGATACACTTGCAAATATTATGTCTTGGATTGAAGGGGCTTAATAGCTACAGGTGCCTTATAGTATTTAGTAAATATTATAAGATAGAAAGAAGTAGCAGCGATGTCTTTTACTACTTTTTTAACATAAAACCCAAAAACATTTAGTGTTACAAAATGCAGTGTAAACTCTATGTAACGTCACTCGATTTAACGACAAACTCTCTAAAGCGTCAAAATCAATTGGCTTGTTTTTTAAGTTTAATAACTAGTAACTTTGTTAGTTAAGCTTGTACTCCATACAAGATACATTCTCTCCATTTAACGACCACTCTCTATAATGACATAAAAGGCACAGTCCCTTCAGTGTCGTTATATAGAGTTTACACTGTATATGTATTTGAGAGCCTGCTCCTTAAGAAAATAGACTTCTTTTATGATTATCAGTCGCGCCTTAAATTGTAGGTTAATCAATACCTTTTTATCATCATTTTTGTACTAATTACATACTAAAGTATGACGACCTCGTTGGCGTAAAGGTTACCATGCCGGACTGCTAATCAGAAGGTTCCGGGTTCGATTCCCGGCCCGGTCAACATCTTTGTGCTCAACTAAATTTGTTGGCTGTGGGTCTGGGTGTTAAATATGTATTTATGTATAATATGTACCTATGTATGTATATGTAGTATATCAGCTGGGTTAACAACCATAATACGAGCTAGAAATGGTTCAGTGTGGGGCTAACCAGCCGTGTGTGAAATGTGTCCAAATATAAAAAAAAAAAAGTCTAACCTTCTTACAGCCATTTTATACAAGTACTTACCTACTTTAAACTCACGCTTGGCATATTTCCACCCGACCTCCACCGGGCATTCCTAGACGCATAGAAGCCTTAAAAGGCATGAGACCGCTTTAAGGTTTTTATAAGACCTAGCCAGAGTACCTAAATACATAGGTAATTTCATAATGTTCTAGATTATCAGTGAACAGATAGTTAATGTTAAACATTAGTTAAATAAATGTTTCTAGAAAAGATTCGATATTTGCTGCCGCGTTGTATTTCTGTCATATATTTTCGTATTTTTAAAATGAACGTGAATAACTTAAAAAAATACAACAGTAAAAAGTAGAAAAAAATTACAGCTTCGTCAAGTTTCACAAAATTGTATATAAAAAAGTAAAGCTTATTTACTTATTACTCGTATGTATTTTTCTACAAAATCCTATTGAATTTTAGTAAAATCGATTATAAGACCTATATTCTTAGATTAAAAATAGTTTTCATGTAATACGAAAGCCCTAGTCTCAAATAGCAATTTACATAAAACCACTTTCTGTCCATAAAACAAATCACAATTTAATATTCTATTACCTAACATAGAACAGGTTCTATTCAATTAAATCTAGGTATCCTGGATCGTAAACTAGGAATAGGAGTATGTGGTAAAGCGGGTGTAAGTAACTAGGTATAATGTATGAGCGACTTAATGCCATGTCATGTAAAATCCTACTACTATTCTAAACGCGAAAGTTGTATAATATGTATGTATTAATGTCTGGATGTATGTAAAAAGCGAGAGAGGTTCGGTGGTCAAAATGTCTACTTTTCAATCAGCCCCTGGTTCGATCCTGGGCACAAGTTATGTGTGGATTTGCACTCGCTTTACGGTGAAAAAACCTCGTGAGGAAACGAACACGTTTGAAGTCTGCAATAATTCGAAGACGTGTGTCATCCGCCAACCCGCACTTGACCAGCGTAGAGGATTAGATCTCTTTCCTCGTGAAAGAAGGCCCCGATTCTCAGCAGTGACAACATATAGTGGGCTGCTTATGCTTATGGTATTATCAAGTTTGCATCATTAAAATATTGAAAAAAATTAGATTCGGCATATTTTTATAAATGTTTCCGATGTGTATAAAAGTTGTTTTTACCCTGTGGAAGCCTGACTACACATATTTATGCTATGTAACAAGCTAGGCTTTAGACCAGGAGTAGTACCTTAATTAGCACCTTCATTTGAATTATTCTTTCAATCAAAAATTTTTAATGATACTCACGAATCACAACTACTGCTTAATCAAAAAGCATTTTTTACTTTCCGGGGGTCAAGAAAGAGTTGGCATCTTCATCAATACATTTACATACTAATCCGAGAAAGAAGACTTTACCGTTGTCTACAAAATGCTTTCTCTAATGAAAAGAAACACGCGTCTCTTCACAACATCTAGCGCAAAGGTGATCATCATGACCTCACACCACAGACACACAAACCCAATAACTTATAAACAAGCTGATGTATTACAAAACAACGTATTCATCGCCAGTCACCTACCTATCAGTTTTTGCCCCATCCTTTCACTCCCAGCAATGATCCACGTACAAATCGTATTTATTTCTCGCAATTTGACAGTTCGCGGCATTTTTGACAGTTGTTTAAATATGGCCGACAAAAAAGTTGCCAACACTTTCACCAATATTTTGTCGTCGGCCAGTGTCAATAAAAAAATACAGTCATCAACAATGAAACACGTTTGGGCGTTTTAAAAAAAGAACGCCTCAATGGTTTGCTAATAAAGCGTGAAGTGAAAATTAAAAATTCTCAGTTTGGTAGCGATTGCGTCGACAGGTTTTTTAACCATTTACAGAAATGACAATGGAAAAGTTTTGATAGAGTTGATACTATTGGTGATTGAATAGCATGACGTCTATTCATGTGAACGTTTTTATTGACTTTCTGTATATTCCTTCTTCCTCTGTAGTTATGAAATATTTGAATATTCGATTGCAGTTTACATCACGGTTTGTTAGTAAAAATAGGCAAAAAATATCGCGGAAATTGCATAATTTTGTTTTATCTAAAGGCTTAACTGAAATTGTTTTAACATCGTAAATACATATAGAGAAAGGTACAAGAAAACTTTTACTAGTGACATTCTTAACACATTTTTTTTCTTAATTCCTGCGTGTATACAAGCAAAAGTGTAGCGCCTGTAGCTCGGCTAGCTAAGGTGATCTGACGCAATCATCGAAGCTAAGCAACGGCTGATGCGGACGGCAAGCGGATGGGTGACCATGTAAAAAACTGTCGTTTTAAAACTAGCATTTTCATCTGGACGGTACCGTAAGTCGGATGATACGTTAAATTGTGGGTCCCGGCGGTCTTAGTACAAGCAGTCGTTAAGCCAAGTCAGAGGTTTAAAAACTGTCGACACCAGGGCATGGTCACTTAGTTCGTACAAAGAAGAAGAACTCCTGCGTGTATAAAAATGATAATAATTGTATTATCATCTAATAATTTGCTCGTGAATACCCTTATTAGCAGGTCCTTGGCATTCACTATTCACTATCAGATAGGTCACATATGAGTCAGAGGTCTTTCTGAGGTCAACACTTAATACATACCTACAGTATTTGTCAAAACAATGCATTGGAATCTATTAATGATTGATGGTAATGTCAGTCAAACTTCGATACTAAAAAAATAAATTTTATACATAGTGTATTTAGTATATGTAAATTTGTAAATAAAATTTCGTACTTTTCTCCGAGCCATGAATATTTGAGCGAAGTGCCTGAACTGAACGTGTTGCTGTGGATTTGAAGTGAACTATTACAACCTCAGAAGGTTCCGGGTTCGATTCCCGGCACGACCAACATCTTTGTGCTGAATTAAATTTGTTGCCTGCCGGTCTGGGTGTTAAATATGTATCTATATAAAATATGTTTGTATGTATATGTAGTATATCACTTGTGTTAGCAACCATAATACGAAATAGAATTGGTTCAGTATGGGGTTAACCAGCCGTGTGTGAAATGTGCCGTAATATTTATTTATTTATATTAATAAATTATTTTGACTTTGACTTTAGATTTATCACGGAATAAATTCATATAAAATCAACAATTAACAATATGTACATATATAAATTATAAGCTCTAACGATCCCTGATAATATTACCTGCAAAATACGAGTAAGTAAGATTTGTCGTTGTATCTTTATTTCTTCTAGAAGCGCAAAATTTTAAAATTGTATAACGACTAGTAGGATATCATTTTTAGACTTCAACTCCACTAGTTTAGTAAAATGACCCAAGAGCTGGCGCTTACCTCGGCCAACGTAGCTTGGCGATCCAGCGAGGTAATGCCGCCAGCATTTTAGACACCTTACCCGCGGACACTGACTTACATTTAATCTACTATTTGTAAGGTTTTTTTTATTGTGTGAGTGTGTTTTTTTTTCATGTAAATTTTAATTTTAGTAATATAATAGTAGTTACGTAAAATATTGAATAATAATAATAAGTGTTTGAATTTTAAATTCTCCCAAGTATCAAGTAGTATTCAAGTAAGCACTATACTCGATACATCGACTCAGCCTTGGCATTAAAATGTCAGCATTCCTCAGCGACTCGCTTACTCGATTATAATGCAAGATGAGCCTCGGTACACAATATACCTGTTTTACGAAAATTTCTGTTTTATAGCATAAGTTTATAATATAAAATTGTTTTAAAAAACAAAGAACCGACTTCAAAACACAACTAAAAAGGGAAAAATAATTTTAAGCCTACATCAAATCAAGAATAGTTATATAAGTAGAATCGAAGAGTTTATTTCATGTACTTAAAAAAAACTATTTTAAATTTTTATGAATCCTGTATTCTTGGAGTCGGTGCCAGCAAAGAAAGACAATTGAAAATAGTTTTTTTAACAAACATTAAATTGTTCTTCTTAGATGGCACCGACTTCAAGAAAACAGGATAAATAAAAATTTAAAATAGTTTTTTATAAGTACATGAAATAAACTCTTCGATTCTACTTATATAACTATTCTTGATTTGATGTAGGCTTAAAATTATTTTTCCCTTTTTAGTTGTGTTTTGAAGTCGGTTCTTTGTTTTTTAAAACAATTTTATTTTTACATTTTTAGTGGTTAGTCATGATATTTTTTATGTTTTAGCTATAGAGAGCCAAATAAACTTCACGATCAAAAAACCTCTGGCGTATACCAGGCAGGCAACCAATTGCGATCAAATTAAGCTGTATGCTAGCGAAGCGAGCGCGAAAATATTCACCGTATTTGTTCGAACCGTTTGAGCATAAAGAAGTCCAAAGCAGCACAAATTACATAATGTTTGTTGTATCAAAACGTACTAGAACCAATTGCGAGCGAAGCGAGCCGGATGCGAGCGAAGCTAACTATGCGCGAGCGAAGCGAGCGCGAAAATTTTCACCGTATTTGTTCGAACCGTTTGAGCATAAAGAAGTCCAAAGCAGCACAAATTACATAATGTTTGTTGTGTTAAAACGTAATAGAACCAATTGCGAGCGAAGCGAGCCGGATGCGAGCGAAGCGAGCGCGAAAATTTTCACCGTATTTGTTCGAACCGTTTGAGCATAAAGAAGTCCAAAGCAGCACAAATTACATAATGTTTGTTGTGTCAAAACGTAATAGAACCAATTGCGAGCGAAGCGAGCCGGATGCGAGCGAAGCGAGCTATGCGCGAGCGAAGCGAGCGCGAAAATTTTCACCGTATTTGTTCGAACCGTTTGAGTATAAAGAAGTCCAAAGCAGCACAAATTACATAATATTTGTTGTGTCAAAACGTACTAGAACCAATTGCGAGTGAAGCGAGCCGGATGCGAGCGAAGCGAGCTATGCGCGAGCGAAGCGAGCGCGAAAATTTTCACCGTATTTGTTCGAACCGTTTGAGCATAAAGAAGTCCAAAGCAGCACAAATTACATAATGTTTGTTGTGTTAAAACGTAATAGAACCAATTGCGAGCGAAGCGAGTCGGATGCGAGCGAAGCGAGCGCGAAAATATTCACCGTATTTGTTCGAACCGTTTGAGCATAAAGAAGTCCAAAGCAGCACAAATTACATAATGTTTGTTGTATCAAAACGTACTAGAACCAATTGCGAGCGAAGCGAGCCGGATGCGAGCGAAGCGAGCGCGAAAATTTTCACCGTATTTGTTCGAACCGTTTGAGCATAAAGAAGTCCAAAGCAGCACAAATTACATAATGTTTGTTGTGTTAAAACGTAATAGAACCAATTGCGAGCGAAGCGAGCCGGATGCGAGCGAAGCGAGCGCGAAAATTTTCACCGTATTTGTTCGAACCGTTTGAGCATAAAGAAGTCCAAAGCAGCACAAATTACATAATGTTTGTTGTGTCAAAACGTAATAGAACCAATTGCGAGCGAAGCGAGCCGGATGCGAGCGAAGCGAGCTATGCGCGAGCGAAGCGAGCGCGAAAATTTTCACCGTATTTGTTCGAACCGTTTGAGTATAAAGAAGTCCAAAGCAGCACAAATTATATAATATTTGGAGTGTCATAAGCCCAAAACATCCTGGGGGAAATTCGAACGAAGTGGGATAACTCCTACTAGAGAAGCGAGCCCGTAAATATTTTTTTTATCCGTTCGAGTGTCTAGTCTATTAATATATTATCAAATTTTACATGAGTGAAATCTGTATTGCCGTATGAGCGCGAAGAAGTGAAATAGGTTATCGAGTTATTTGGGTATCCCAAGGGAATAGCAATGACTTTTAAGATAAAAAGTAACCTTCGTGTTATTCAAGGTCTAGTCTACCCCCATATCAAATTTAAGCGAAATCAGTGTGTCATGTGTTATTTGGTGCATCCCACGGGAACAGTAATTATTTTCGGGATAAAAAGTAGCCAATGTGTTAACACATAGTCTAACCTATCTTCATCTCAAATTTCATCAACATCAGTACAGCCGTTCGGGCGTGAAGAAGTTATAAAGATTTATGTGTTATTTGGTGCATCCCACGGGAACAGTAATTATATTCGGGATAAAAAGTAGCCTATGTGTTAACACATAGTCTTACCTATTTTCATCTTAAATTTCAAGAATACCAGTACAGCCGAACGAGCGTGAATCTCTCTTCGGGCGTAAACATAACCTAACTTTTTAGGTTTTCCTTCGATTTCCCTAGGAATCCATCATCAGATCCTATTTTGGTGACAATGGGACCAATTCAGAACCATACTCTTTCAATTAAAAAAAGAATTTTGAGAATCGATCCACAAATGGCTGAGAAATCGGTGAACATACATAAAAAAAAAAAAAAATACATACACGTCGAATATATAACCTCCTCCTTTTTGAAGTCGGTTAAAAATAAGAAACGCTTAAATGATGATAGAAATGTCTGTTATTAATGTGTCTTTTATTTGCTTTAATATATGTACATACCTCCAAAGTAGCCGTACGCTTGTGTCTAATTTTCTAACTGCTAGCTCGATTTACTGAGTCTTTTTGGAGATGGTTTTATCTGGTTGTTTAATCCATGGTATATACTACCACCATAGATTAAATATCCATAACGATGGAAACTCTTCTTGTAATCGCTAGTAATCTTAGTATCATATGCCATAACATTCAAAGTTAGGCGTACGCTTTTGTCTGAATTTCTTACTACTACCCCAAATTATTGACTCATTGCCTAGTTCGGTTTATCTGATTGTTTAGTCCATGGTATCCATCCATTTAATCCATCCTTAATGATAGATTTGAATGGAACTTCTACGTGTAAAGTCCACATATATTTCAAAACTTAGTGTAAGTCGATTTTCGGGACACCAGTATAGGCGTTTGGGATCATGTTTGTACAAAACAAGATTGTTATTTATCTCCAAAAATTTTTTTGTTTAATTTTTGGAGATACATTTTTGAGAATATATTATGGTAACTGTTACGGTGAAAACTTACCGTTGGTGTGTTAGTTCAAACTGCACCACTGCAAGTGTTTTAAAATAAAAATAATTGTTGCATGAATACTTATACAAACTTTATACTTGTATCCCAAGATGTTCTAAAATCTAAATTACATTACCTTACCTAGGAAACTTGAATGTAAGTAGGTAAATGAATCAACTATTTCCATCTCCTTATTTCGAAATCAATTCCCAGAGGGCAGAAGACCCAAATTGAAACGTAAATGACATGTGTGAAATTTAACAAGTATCATCCAATTTGTACGTTATAAAAACACTTATAGCATTAACGCTAATGAAGTACAAGTGCAACTTTGTTACAAAATCTCGCAATCAAAGCAATTTAATCAATATATTTCAATTCTTCAGTTAGTGGGTCGTTTGATAAATCGAATTAAACTTATTTCCTTCTTTTCAAAGGCCGATGCAGACGTTTAAAGTACTAGGACCATAAAAAAGCTCTCATCATTCGTCAAGCTTAGTGTTTGCAAATAAATGTTCTTCTTTTTTTACTTAACAAGCAGACACGAATTAGCGTCACTCTGGTCAAAGGTGGAGCATGGCTAGTTTAGAATAACTGGTTCTTAAGGAGGCTGTCCGAAACACCAGTTAGGTTACTACGATAGATTTAGGGAGGTTGCTAGCCAGATGAGAACTAAAAAATGCTCTACCACCATGCTATGGTTTTCTCACGATGTTTTCCTTCACCGAGAGCTCAAGCCTATTGACGGGGATCGACCCCATGATCTTCGGGACGTCCACCTCCTACCCTACATACGGGGTATATATAGGTAGGTAGGGTATATATAGGTAAGACAAACCCGACTAAGCTTTCATAGATTTTTAAATCGTTTTCTGTTAAATATGTAATATAGTTTATTTATTAGCTTGCAACACATGTATGACATAAAGTTATGTTACATGTGCCCTGTTTTAATAAGAAGTAGCAAGAGGCACTGGCTAGCTTTGCTCCGACGAGATAGACAGTGTTTGCTAGACAATGTCTATTCATTATTAGTTTTACTTATGACTAATTATTATTAAGTACTGTACAATAAAATATTATATTTATTATTTATTTATTATCACAACTCTTTATAACTTTTAAATTATCATTTATTTATTGTAATTTATCCTCTATATCTATAATATATCTCGGTATCACAAGCATAAAATTTTAAGAATATACCACTGCCACTTGCCACTGCAATCGGAATTGCACAACGCTTACCATACGGGATCCTAAAAACTAACTAATCAATTGAATGCCAGTTGCGTTGCTCGAAGCAAGTATCAATTTGTCAACAAAGCCTAATGCAATATGCATATATGAACCTACTCTTACAAAACAAATAAAACTAGAACGCGACCGTATTTAATAGCCATAATACAGGCGGCATGGCATTATAATATATTAGTTATTACTCAATGGCATTGCATGGGCTTATGTACTGGTCCTATGGCTTGCGACATATCCGTCCATACTTACTTCTGATGTATTTATAGTTTTTTGTATGAGACATATGGTACGATTTTATTTGTATGGAATAGGAATTGTATATAAAATACTAGCTGAACCAGCAAACATTATTTTGCCTTAAAAAATAGATAGTAGCCGATTCTCAAACCTACTGAATACGCAAATAAAAATTTGGGTTAAATCGGTCAAGCCGTATCGGAGGAGTACGGTAACTAATGTTGTGACATGGAAATTTTATATGTTAGATTACCTAAATATAAACAACGACTTATAATTTGAATTACGTTATCTATCTCGGATTAACATGGGACTTTGTTAAGGACAGCTATTTATATGAAGAAATTATTTTTAAATGAACTGGTGAACTTTTGGATTGAAATTTTATGAACGAATTATTTATTTTTAAAACTTAAAAATGGGCATAAAGATAGTAAACGCATTGTAAGAAACCGTACTCATTCCAAAAATGAAGCATAGTTTAACAGAGAGACTCCGAGAGAAGTCCACTTAGATCGCAACGTCAATTTTCTAAGTTGAGACTCGACCGCGAAAGGCTTAAGAGGAGCGGGTAACTAAAAAAACTCACACACGTAGCAGTTGGTGCTACAACAGAGCCTTTAAGCTCAAAACTTTAACCATAATACGAGCTAGAAATGGTTCAGCATGGGGCTAACCATTCGTGTGTGAATGAGTCAAAAAAAAAAATTGAAAATCTACATTTGCAATATTCTATTTTCAAATTATTTTCTTCTTAAATGTGTTATAGCTCAATAAACTGTCCCCGGAAAAACGAAACCACCTTCACATTTGCTACAATTTCGGCATTCGGCACGCGACCTAGCGCCTTTCCACATCACTAGAGCAGCCTTGCCAATTGAATTCGTTTGACATTCACACGCACACAATACTATGGTATCTGTTACGTGATCTGTCACGCCGCGGGCCTCGTTTGGTAATATCTAGACACCAACAAAATTATAAATAAGAAAAGGTTTGTGGCAGAATTTGGAACTACTAATTCAGTCCTTCATTTTTTTGGGAATAATTACGTGTGGCGCCGCGAACTTGCGCGCAGATAAGATTGTCGTAACACCATGTTTACAGTAAAGAGTATTACGTGAAAGAACGATATATTGTGCCATAATATATTTGAAAAGGGTGACATTGAGTGGCACGGTGCGATCAGGCACGCAAAAGGTCAATGGATGAAGAGTTTGGATAAGACTGCTCAAATCACGAAGTTCACATATCTACTAAACCTGAAGGTTATCAAAACATTTTAGGTCACTGAAACTCTATTAATAGGCACCAAGTTAAGGTTTTCGATCCCAGCGTGCTTCATAGGAAGTTTACCAACATACTATTCTTCAAACAATAGTTTACTTATAATTTACCCAAAATTATTTTTATTAATTATTATTTTTCAAATCACATGAAAACTTATTAAATAACTTAAGCTTAGTGTAGCATTGCTTAAATTCTATTAAAAATGACTGGCTACAAAAATCTTAGCTATAAATGTTAGCTTAAGTTAATCACTGAAATGCGGTTGTTAGATTTTTGTTTCGGCAATAATATTTATGTATAAACATTGCAACCCAGCTCTGGTGTTGTAAGTTTTCCAATCGCTCAAGGGCTCCTAACACTTGCACCACGGCTAACAGTAGGGACCTTCTGACGTTTTATTCGGCTCCCGGTAGTGCCCAGATGAAAAAGACACTTTTTAAAATGACGTTAATTGTTTGTATAATCACCCATCCAAAGCCTGTCTGCATCGACCGTTTCTAAACTTTGGTAATCGTGTCGCTTGCATTAGTTAACTAAGCTACAGGCGCTACTTTTATTTCGTTTATAAAGCTTTTTTTATATATTTATATTAGGGCATTAGATATTAGTAATAATAAAAAAAATGTATATCGTCTTCGTTTGGAATTTCAAATTTTGATAATGTGTATTTATTTACGAGACCTGCTATAAAATAAAAATACGAGTTAAAGAAATGGAAAATGAATAATATAAATAAATAAATATTAGGTCACATTTCACACACGGCTGGTTAACTCCATTCAGAACCATTTCTAGTTCGTATTATGGTTGCTAACACAACTGATATACTACATAATATACATACATATTTTATATAGAATTTATAGATACATATATAACACCCAGACCCAAAGCCAACAAATTTTATTAAGCACAAAGATGTCGGCCGTGCCAGGAATCGAACCCGGAACCTTCTGATTGGCAGTCCGGCATGGTAACCTTTACGCCAACGTTTCTCATGAATCTTTTGCTTCATATTTCCATAATGTTTGCAGATGCGACTCTGACCACACCGCCGAGATGCTGTTCACACACCTACAAGCCCTGATCGACCGACCCGAGAATCAGAAGAAGTTCGCAGACATCGAGCGCAAACTGCAAATGAGAGGCGCGCTCCCAGCTTCCAAGAAACCTCCAGATTCCTCCCTAGGGAGCGAAGTATCCAGAGAATCTGATTCTGGAAGCAACGAAGAAAGATGCGTGGCCAATCTTTATGATAGCTTAGCCGCTGAGCTGAAACAAAAGTTGTCAACAGGTAAAAAGGGATTAGGTCAGTGGATTTCTTTATTTTTCGTAGGTAGACGCTTGCCGTGCACTATGTAGCGCTTGGGGTACGTATTGTATGAGGATGGAAGCACACTGAGTTTTGCAGACTAACAGTTGGTCTGGTTGTATAGGGTTGTTGATTTGGTCATCAATAAATTGTTTGGTTAATTTACTATCTTACTAAGACACAAATTTCATACAATTCGATTTTCATAAAATTCTTGTTTTGATTTTTAGTATCCAATTTTGTAAAATATAGACGTAATTTGACTCTAAATACTTCACGACCGTTTTTTTTTTTGATGTTGTATTAAAAGTACGTCAACGAAACGAGTTGAAAACAACCCTATTTCAACCCAGAAAATTAGCTGCTGTAAAAACAGTGTGTTTTGTCTGATATTAATTTGCAGTAGAAAATATAGTTAGAAACATTTGTTAATAATTTATCCATGTAGCATTTGTGACGTAGCATTAAGCAGCTTTTGTATTGTTCGTCTTGATACAATTAGAAAGTATATAATATTTATTTGCAATGCACTTTGAATGGTTAGCCATTTCACTGCCTTGGTATATTATTATTTATTTATTAACTGCATCCCACGGTCTGCATTTGCGTTTATCAAGTGTGTTTCAAGAATTGTATTCTAAATTGGTTAGTTTGAGTTAGTAATAATATAGTACAAATATTTCTAGAAATTTCTCAAAATACAATGATGTCGCCTTAAAACTGCATACTAGTTGAATAATCTGTTTTAGGTATGATAATATCTCGAAAGAGTTGAAAATTTAGAATATAACACTGCTTCTATCAAACCACAAGCTTATGATATCATCGCAATAATTTATGCTTACTTCGAAACACTTTGAAACCAGAAATCCACGAATTACATACAACACATTTAGACAAAAAAACAGCATACATTTTCATCCTTACGTATTCATATTTACCAATTCACATTGTAGAAGTAGCTTTTTATAGCAATGGTTACTCATACTAGCTTTACAAAAGCAAAGCAAACGCTTTCCAAGCTCAATAATACAATTACTTTTTTACAACAAATAATTTTTTATTAATAAACTAACTTGGAATTTTCCAGGAAAGAGTCCCATTCTCCTTCCACCACGTGACTATGACACTGTGCACCGTCAGAAAGGGAATCTCAGCAACATTGACACTAGGAGATGCCTCAATCAGAACATTGTTGGTGTAAATGCGCGACGTAAGCTGGAATCTTCTGGAGGCAGTTCCGGCATCGGAAGCGATCTGGCACCTTCTCCTGAGAGGAACGAGTATCCGAGACAACATGATAACCATAGCACCAGTGGTAAGTATCGTATAATTCATTCTTCTTCTTCTTCGTATGAGCTAGGCGGCCAAGCTTTGGTGTCGAGAGCTTTCAAGCTGCCTGCGAAAGCCACTGACTTGGCGTAAAGACTGCTCGTACACAGACACAAAGCCGGGACTAAAGTGTTATTCGACCCAAGATAGCGCCACTGCCACAGTGCCAGAATCTATATTTCCAGTTCACATAAAAATAAATATATGTACAAACCGGGACAAACCATGATTTTATTGTTAAAACAGTAATTTCCATATGCAATTCCCCCAAGATAGCGCACAGATGAAAATGCCACAATGCCAGAATCTCTATATTTCCAGTTCAAATAAAAATAAATATATGTACAAACCGGGACTAACCGTGACTTTATTGTTAAAACGGTAATTTCCCTCGGCAATCTTTAAATGAAAATATAATATACTCGTAAAATCAAAATAAAATTAAATAATTTCAGACAATGAGACGTATAGATATTTTTCCTGAACTCAGAACTGATGTATACAAAACAAAAATAGCGATACAGTAATTATTATTTTCGACGTATCATCGTCGTGACCAATTATATTATACGAGTAGGTTAGCGCATAGTTATTTCTACCCAAAAACATATTTCCTGATTACAAAAACGTTAATTGTATCTTCACGTGTTTAGTTACTGGTTTTCGATACATATTTGCTGTCATATCATGTAGGATTCGTATGTACATTATCTAATTTGCCATTTTTTTTGCCAATTCAATTTCCTCTAATGTCTAGGTCTTTTAAATTTTCGCTACCCGTTTCAATCGTATGCCAATCTTGATTATGCTGACAAAAGTAATCTGACGCGATCATCGAAGTTAAGCAAATGGTCAACGCGGCCAGTCTTAGCTTGGGTAACCACACACAAAACTGTATTTTAAAAAGTAACATATTCGTCTAGGTGCGGTTGGTCGGATACAAAATACAAAATTAATACAAACAAATACAAAATACATGATGACAAGGATGACACGTTAAATTGTAAGTCCGGCTGTTTCTCATAGTACAAGCAGTCGTTAAGCCAAGTTAAAGCCCTCAGGCAGCATGAAAACTATCGACACTAGGGCTTGGCCAATTAGCTCTTACGAAGAAGATAAAACCTGATATACATACATTACTTTTACGTATATTACATATATACATACTTCTATTTGGATCACCGAATATGTATATGTAAGTATTTCTTAAAGAAAAAAAAAAACAAATTACTCGTACAGTTACTCGTAAAACGTACGTAACGTAAACTTGTAGTTGTAAAAGAAAAATGTAAAAACAAATTTGTTTTTACATTTTTCTAAGGGCATACAATTTCTAAGAGACTTACGTCTGACAAGTTTATTTTTTATTTTATGTTATGATCAGTTCATTAGGTCACCGTCAGATTCCGTCAGAAATCGTGACTTGTAGTTGTTGTTAGCTAGCCGACAAGGAGTTACTTACCAGCTGTTTACATCATACTTTAGTGTGAAGAAACTTAACCCATAGTTGAATGGATACGTATACTCAGCAAAACCATTTATCCCTTCTCACACATTTGAGTATTAACTACACCAAGACTTTACGTACAAAACGCGGAATAAACAGAATCCTTTTGAATTTTCTAGTCTATTCCATAAGAAATTATACAATATAATAGTAATATTGAGACACAGTTTTCGCAGTTTAAAAAATCTATTTCTTTTTAGTAGGAAAGAAAATAAGTGCAGCATTATTTATACTAACTTATTAATTAGTACAAAAGAAATTGTTACACTGTATAAAACACTTCGAAAGAGCTTTTGTGGCTCAGCAGAAAAATTTGGACTTCGTTACGTGTCCCCCGGATCGAATCCAGTCCATACTACGAGTTATTACTTTTTCGCCCACCGCATGCTTCGAGGACCACAAAGGCCGAAGACTTCAAAAATTACAATAATAATGAACAATAATTAGGTTTTCGTTACATTTTTGTATTTTTTTTAACTGATCTTATTGTAAAAAAACTTAAAAGTACTTGCAGATGTTAGTATTTTTATAAGTTTTCTTATAAATGAATACGAAATAACAATAATAACATTTAGGTAGACAAGAGACGAAATTTCTATGTGATTTTTATGAACGTCTTCAATATCGTATACAGAAAACTAATATATCTCCGTAGGAGTTTTATAAGGACTAAATTGTACAAAAAATGATTAAAATATACAGTCTTCATTAAAATATTCGTTTTTACAGCTGTGTGTATTTTCAACCTTAATATAAAAAAGAGTAACAACAAACATATTTAAATAGAAAATAGCTTAAAATAAGATACGAAAATAATAAGCTTTATAACGATAGATTGTAGCCTCAAATGCTCTGTCGGCACTTTAGAAAGTAAAGCCTAGTGCACACTCATTAAAAACGAATCAAAACATTCTAATTACACAGCTTGAAGCATTCAATCACTTTGCTATAAACCATTCAGAATGATGAGAGAACACTTCTTATACGCAAAAGGGAAGTGTACGTGACATGAAACAATTAAGTTTTAAATTGTAGAGCATGATCCGACGCTATCCTTCCCTTTACGAAGAAAAAGAATGGTTATTAGAAAAACGATCGCTTTTGATCAGGTGTTAGCTGTGAAATTGATATTTAGTGTGGTATTTTAATGAAATTGTTGAGTGGGTTTTTGATTTGAGGTAATTTTCTGGAACCATTGGCTAATTAGGTATGTATGTACTCGTACATATGTAATTTTTTGATTGATCATCGGCGTTTAAGGTTATTATAAAATGTCTTCTTTTATTAACTTATATACGACTAATTTAGATTCACCCGAGGACTACGAGGAAAAACGATCGCTTTTTATTTGCTGTTAGTTGTGAAATTGATATTTTGCGAGGGATTTTAGTGAACATATTTGAGTGGGTTTGTGATTTGAGTATTTTTTCTGGAACCAGTGGCTATTTACGTATGTATGTACGTACATGTAGTTTTTAATTCATCATTGGCGTTTAAAGCTATTATAAAATGACTTCTTTTAACTTATATACGACTAAGTTAGATTCATCCGAGGACTACAAAATTCGGAAACTCCTATCATCCACCAACACGCACTTTGCTAACGTAGTCTGTGGTCTATCTCATAGTGAGAGAAGGCCCGAGTACCACCAGGGGGAACGTATAACGCGATTCAATAAAGAAAACGAATGAAAATTCGTTCCATCTCGCTCGCACTCGTAATGTTATGCAAGCGAGATGACATGAACTTTGATATGTTTTCTTTATAGACACGAAGGACACGCGTTATTTTTTTTCATATAATAGAAGGCTATGTATGCCTTGCTTAAACATACATACAACTTACATCCAGTTTTGTAAGTATGTATGATGATATTTTTGGGACATACATATGAGTTTTAGATATGTTAACTGTCAGCATTCTGGATTTTAAAAGTATTCTTTAAACAATAATATCAGAGACAGTAAACAAAAATTTACAATGAGATTCATAAGTTTACAATAGTTTTCTCGTAATTATTATCATCATAAAACCCTGCCTACATTCCTTACCTACATAAATATGAATACAATATAAGCATCATAAAAATATTTCCTAAAACCATAAAGCGCATATTCATTCAAATTTCGTCAAGTATTTGCTAATGAATATCTTGCTACTTGAAACTTGCGGCAAAGTAAACAGAGATATCTTGTTTGAAGATACTTGCAGTAGTATCAAAACGGTAGACCTTCGACAGACAATGGATAACTGTTTTTATTCCACTTAGTTCTTTCGAGTTGTGCTTACACGAGAATACCTCATGAGGCACGACACGTGAGTATAGGAAATGAAGGGAAATGAAGAAGTATCGTAAATGCCAGAATTAAATTATTTATTTACGTTTAATTTGTATTCATTATAATGTTTCTTTACTTTCTTTGAAGGTCTAGGTTTTAGTAATAATGCTACTTGTCGCCCTCGGTGTTTGCCTTTTTTCTCATGAATTTTCCTTGTTAGGTTAATTTAAGTGTGATAATAAAAAATATGATAATTTAACCCATTTAGACCCAAACCAAACTGAGCCGTAAAAAAACTTATTTTTTGGTATTAATTGGTAGAATATGACATAATGAAGTAAGAAACGTAAAAAAAATTTTGGTTTTATTTTATTTTGATAGAAAAAAAATGCCGTCCTCAAATGGGGCCACTGGGCTCATACAGTATGAAAACTTTCGAAACAAATTTTACCAATGCAAAGTGTCTTACAACATTTTTTGCATTGCCAGCGGGCTTTTTTATGACAAACGGCACATCTCAATTGCTGGGATAGTTTTTGAGGGTAGTGGCCCCTACATCGTGCTGCAGACTTGGCACTACAGAAGCTGCTGGTTGCATTGATACGCTTTCTATGTTTCGCAAATAGTGACGAGCGACGTAGCGTCGGAATTCAAGCTGATCCATCTTGACTTCGTTGGTTAGTAGGTGGAGACGCCATGCGTTTGCAATGGCTAGATCCAGCATGTAAAAATAAAACCCTCCACCATTTTTGCCTCGTACAGCGGTGCGTTACAGGGAAATAGACTGATCATCTTGATCAACCTTACCCATACCCTTGTTGTAGTTTTGAAAAACATGCGGGATTCCACCGTCCACTTTTTTCTTCTCTATAGCACTCCATCTCTTTACTTTACCTAGAGGGAGAACACTTTCAAAGTTCGACCCCATAGTGCAAACACTGTTGTCCTGCCATCACACAAATAAAACTTGGTTGACTTGATCAAAGCGGTAATCAACATCGGTACGGGTTTTCTTCCTCATGCCCTTTACTGCTACGAGGGTAGGACCAAGAAGTGTCCTTTGTCTTTTCTTAGTCCTACCCTCGCGTACAGTACCAGTGCGCGATAACCAGCTTGTACACATTGGTACGTAGATCACGTAGCAATGTGTAACTGGTAACAAAATTATCGAAGTATACGATATGGATACCACACTTGGTCCTGGGGGCAGTGCTACTAAGTAAATCTCAATAACGTCTCCTTCTTCGTCCATTTCAGTTTCAATTACTTCTTGAAGGCTTTGGTAGTAATTACAACTGCTAAATACCCATCGTGCCATTATGAAATTGGCATTGGCCTATCAACGAAAATAATAAATTATGAACCTCAGATGTGCCCATTGGCCCCAATTGGGGACAGCATGATAAAATTAGATTTTATCATACTTGTACTAAAGTTTTGTAATGAAATAAAGTAGTAAGTAATAGTATATAAAACAATTAAGTAATTTCTGTAAGAAACCAAAAATATCTAGAAGACAAAGATAGAAATAAAGTATACTCACTTTGAAATATCACTGAAGTAAGAAACAGGTCCACGAAATGCTCAAAATAGGACTTAAATACGTTTTAAATATAATTTTTTTACTAAACAACATAATAATGCACTACTTGTCGTCACAATCCAGAAAATGAACTAACTAAAAACTAATATGTTAAAAAAATATGGGTAGATTTATGAGTGTCCTCGTTTGGGCACGGCGGGTCTATATGGGTTAATGTGGATTATTATTAAAAATATTTTTAAGATACAGATTACTAGCGGCTGGTCCCGGCTTTACTCGTGCTCAGAAATAATATAATTAGTTAAATAGTAAAAAAGTAAATTCTAGAAGATATTTTTGAAACTGGTCTAGAAGATTATATTTTTCCGTAGCGAACAAACAATTAAACTATTCCTCAAAATTGTTAACTTTTGGAAACAACAGCCCATGTCTCTCGGGAGTAATGTAGCTTTCCAACAGTGAAAGATTTTTTGAAAACCCCAACATCAGTACTGCCGTGCTTATGAAAAACGCATCATCTCGATTTTTTTGTGATTTGAGTTATATACATATCTGAAATCAGGAAAACAAGATCTACAAACTTTCCAAAGTAACATTATATAAATTATGCCTCTGACACGGTTTTTCAGATTTTATAAACGCATTAACTAGGACTTTAATAGCAGTTTTACAAATGGAGAGTGCATTATCTATAGTTAGTACTAAAAAAAATTCTAGTAGCGATAGGATGACTAGTCATAAACGCTTTATCTTGTAAGTTGATGCGTTATTCTAAGCAATCTTAAAGGTCATTAACGTTGGCATGCTTATGATAATGGCATCAACCTGAGATAATGCGTTTATTATTAGGATTACACTACATGATTCAATTCCCGTACATAATAAAGCGCACTAAATTTACAAGTTAGTGCGTTTATGCTAAGTATCGAGTACAGTGCGTCGAGTGTTAGTGCGTTTATGGTACAGCACGTTGAGTGTTAGCGGGGGAGAGGAGGGCATTTTGTGAATTTTTGTGTTTCGCCCCGCAGTCCCGATATAAATTGCATAAGAATCAATACAACACCTCCAGAGAAGTGTATCAAAAGTATGCACATGATATTTAATTAGCTATGACTGATGAAGATTGCATTTATTTATCTGTCGGTATGTAAAAAGTAATAACGCTTCCTATAATAATTAAACCAGTTAAATTAGACTACTTTTATAAATGCAATTTTTGTCCAAGGATTAAAGTCTTCAACGGAAGTTTTGTTCCCATTGAATGAGCTAAGGATGATATATTCCATATTCCAGTAGTCAGGAATAAAACTATTTCTGGACACCTTCAAGAAGATATTAAGTCTGCATTCAAGGCTTTTATAACGAGTAAACGAGATGTAAAGAATATAATTATATTGCTGATAATTGCGCAGCTCTAAATAAAAACTGGGCGTTCCTGTGTTTTCTTGTAAACTTGGTCCATTATCACAGAAACCATAACAATAAAATATTTTGAACCAGGACACAGCTTCATGTCGACGGATCATTTTCATCATCAGGTAGTAATGGCTAAACAAGATTTTATGATTATGTTGATAATTGTAAGATCTAAGAATATTTTCTGACTGATTTAGTGTAACAATAACGTGATTTTAAATGGTTTAACCTACATTCGAGTTACACAAAAATACAGTTCCCAAGTACGAGTAGGTAAACAATTCATAACCTTTAAAAGTTTATGAATTTTTAGATATTATGTTTGCATTTGTTATTCTCAAACTCAAGATAAACAAGATAAACAAGATAAACCATTTATTGATAATTGTACAATTATACGTCAAAAAAAAAAAAAAATGTCAATAAGAATATAAAAGAAAATGTCAATATGATATACAAATAAATTGTAATACATGTCACATAACATTTTTCCTGATATTAAAAAATTCGTCCATGGAATAAAAAGTTTCCTGAACGAGCCAGTTCTTGAGCTTATTCTTGAAAATGTTATCATTACATACATTTGTAATATCTTTAGGCAAACAGTTATATACCTTCGGCCCTATAACGTGCGACAACTTATCCGAGCGCACGAGCCTCACCGGCACCCGCGCCAACTCGCCGTCACGCCGGAGAGTCCGCTCCCTCGGCCGACCCTCTCCTCTCTTCGGGAACGACTCTAAGTTGTTCCTCACATACAGAGCAAGCTGCATAATAACCAGCGAGGGTAGAGTCAGAATCTCGAGTGATTTAAAATAGGGTTTCGCCGATGTGCGTCGCGACACACGTGCCACCGCCCTGATAGCCCGTTTCTGCATTCTGAAGGCGCGCAGCCGGTCCGCCGCGTGCCCCCAGAGCTCGGCCCCGTACTGCAGTACCGAATGCACGGTCGCAAAGTAACAGGTGCGCGCTACATCGACTGAAACCACTCGAGATAACCGACCCAGCGCAAAGCAAGCACTTCCTAGCTTTGAGCAAAGCTTATCTATATGTGAGGCCCAAGTCAATCCGCGGTCAATCTCGAAACCGAGGAAGGTGGTAGTATCAACCTGCTCTATATGTTCTCCTTCTATATTCACTTTTAATCTCTCTAGTGGACGTCCGGATATGGAGAAATGAATGAAGTGCGTCTTTTTCAGGTTGAGTACCAGGCCATTCTGCTTAAACCAGTTAGCAAGCTGCTTTGCCGCGTCATTTAGCTGCTTTTCAAGTTCTAAAGTAGAGTTAGCCGTCACAACTGCCGCAACATCATCAGCATAAAGATAAATCTCTCCAACTGATATATAGCTAGGTAGATCGTTTAGAAGAAGAGAAAACATGAGATTGGACACTGAAGACCCCTGCGCGACACCCATGGCAGTCTCGAGCGGCTCAGACCTCGTCTCCCCGCCATCGCCGACCACAACTTGGGCTCTACCGCGCAGCATGTCTGTAAACAGCGCTAGAGCAGGACCGTTGATGCCATAGTGAGCGAGTTTGACCGCGAGGACTCCGTGATCCGCCACGTCATAAGCTTTCGATAAATCGCAACAAAGTACAGCGACCCGCTGTTTCTTCTCACAGGCATTCAATACGCATTTAACCACTTCTCTTGTGAGTCCGGTCGTAGAGCGTCCTGTACGATAAGCGTATTGCCGCTCCGATAGAGCACCGGTTGCGGAGAGAAAGGCGGACAGACGAGAACTAAGGCCGTTTTCAAATATCTTGGCTACCGTAGGTATGACCGACACCGGTCTGTACGCGTCCATATTACTACGCTTTCCCTTTCCCTTGAATAGGGGTGATATTTTGCTGAGTTTCATCGCAGTCGGAAATATTCCAGCACTCAAGCAACAGTTAAACACGAAAGCGAGACAGGGAGCTAATGTAGTGTGTGACTGGCTAATTAATTCCATGGATACATCATAAATATCTTTTGTTGGCTTTTTAGGTATACGCATCGTTATGATATTGTTAATCTCTTCAGCCGTAAACCGCGTCAACCTTATGCTACAATCTGCGGGCGGGCGCGCGGCGGCGAGCGCGGCGCGTACCGCACACACGTCGGCGCGGGGCGCGCCGCAAGCTGCGGCCGCGCACACAAATCGCGAGTTCAAGGCATCTGCTGCCAATTTCTTCGAGGGAAATTTGATTCCTGCGTCATCTCTGATGACATCAGTGAAGCTGATGTTAGACTTTATAGTGGTGTCTCTTTCGCTATTTACCACTCTCCACACCGCTTTACTTTTATTATTACTTTTTGAGATAATTCTGGAATAGTAACCCGCCTTGCACTCTAATAGCCTCTTATCATACAAGCTACTCAGGTTGTCAGAAAAAGTGTGAAGGTCGTCATGTTCCGGAAATATTTCACTCAATTGTACAGCATTGCAAAGTAATCTTTTAAGGTTTAGTACTTCTTCACTCACCCATGTTGATTTTTTTACGTTTTTACGTTTGACAGGAAAACATGTGTGAAACTTATTACTAATGATGTTGATCAAGGATCTCGCTGTGTAATTCGGTTCTCCTTGGTACTTAGTTAATATGTTTTCCCAGTCTATGCTAGCCATGGCTAGATTGAAATTTAGCCGGTTGGCGTCAGAGTAGTCTCGGCCCAGTACAGTGCGCGCAGGCGGCTGACTCGGCCTGCAGGCGAGCTCGACGCGCACGGCGCAGTGGTCGCTGAGCGGGTCGTCGGGCATGTCGCGCGACGTGTCCACCACGGTGCTCACCTCCGGCCCTAGCGACATGTTGGTGTACGCGTGGTCCAGGCAGGTCGCGGTGGTTCCGCACACACGCGTCGGGTGCTCCACAAGATTTTTAAAGTTATGGGCCGAAAGCATATCACACAGGTGATTTCGATGGATGCAAGATTTTTCCAGCCAATTTATATTTGTATCGCCTATTAAAATTATATTTTTATTGCAAAAACTGGCCCGTTCAAGTATATGTTCAAAATGATTTAAAAAACTACTCGCGGGGACTAAATTAGTCCTGTAAATACATAAAACAATAATATCAAAGTTGATAAGTTCTATTGCGGCTATTTCGCAATATCGTTCAGTGGATAATTTTACAAACTCTATACATTCTATCGCTTTAATACTGTCGCGAAGCTCCCAGAACAGAATGTTCTAGAAAACACACGAATACCTTCGGTGTCGCTCTCACACATATTTGTTGTCTCACTGCTACAGTTACCTCGAACTTTCTAGTATAGAAGATTCGAAAGCTTCCCGAACGCCGTCTGTTTGTTTACGTGTGTAAACAAACATCTTATATCTCACTCACACACTGCCTCGAATTCTCCTGAAGAATAGTTCCGAACGTTCGACATATAGAACTTACGAGAGCTTGATGAGCTATGATCGGGTATAAAAGAGCGGACGGAACGATTGGAGGAGAGTTATCTGCGAGATGTCGTAGAGTTAACTGCGAGCGATACCCCGAGCGAAAAGTGCGATTAGTGTCTACGAGTGTACGACTCCGGCGAGGAAAAAAGATTGCAACTGCACACGATTTGGACGTTTCGACGAGTTGGAAGACCAGACACGTATCATCAGCGTGGGGATTCCATACTTAATAAATCCTAGTTATCCACGAAACCGACGTTTTAGTCATATACCCAAACCTTTATCCCGAGTGCCCCGCCCAGCACGTAACATTTGGTGTCAGAAGTGGGATAAAGGTGTGGTATACTGGTTTCTGCGTGGATGAACATGGAAGCGGGACGTCACCAAGGGATGCAGGAACGAAGGCAAGAGGACAGACTGGACCAGGCGCGATTCAGGAGCAACTCGCTGCTTGTTGGTGTCAGCGGAGCAGAGTGTGAATCATCGAATGGTGGACAGGCTGTGGCCGATGCTGCTTCCCAAGGATGTGATATGGTTGCTGCAGTTGCTGTTGTGTTTGAAGATCGACAAGCCATGTCTACTGGCTCGACTCATCAGGATCCCGCACAAGCAAATTTCGATTTTGGTGACTTAATACGCATGGCGCAGTGCATGCGTGAAGAGCAGAAAGTGGTTTTGTCGGCCCTGAACAATTTGGTGGACCAGTGTCAGAAAAGAGTCAACATCTTCAGAGAAGGAACTGACCAGGTAGTTCAGGAAGATGAAGCAAGCATCTTCAAAGAAGGAGCTGACCAGTTAGTTCAGGAAGATGGAGCAGGCATCTTGAGTGAAGGAACTGACCAGGTAGTTCAGGAAGATGGAGCAAGCATCTTCAGAGAAGGAGCTGACCAGTTAGTTCAGGAAGATGGAGCAGGCATCTTCAGAGAAGGAGCTGACCAGGTAGTTCAGGAAGATGGAGCAGGCATCTTCAGAGAAGGAGCTGACCAGGTAGTTCAGGAAGATGGAGCTGGTATCTTCAGAGAAGGAGCTGACCAGGTAGTTCAGGAAGATGGAACAGGTATCTTCAGAGAAGGAGCTGACCAGGTAGTTCAGGAAGATGGAGCAGGTATCTTCAGAGAAGGAGCTGACCAGGTAGGTCAGGAAGATGGAGCAGGTATCTTCAGAGAAGGAGTTGACCAGGTAGTTCAGGAAGATGGAACAGGTATCTTCAGAGAAGGAGCTGACCAGGTAGTTCAGGAAGATGGAGCAGGCATCTTCAGAGAAGGAGCTGACCAGGTAGTTCAGGAAGATGAAGCTGGAATCTTGAGAGAGAAAACTGACCAGGCAATTCGGGAAGATGAAGCTGGCATCTGGAGAGAGGAAACTGACCAGGCAGTTCGGGAAGATGAAGCTGGCATCTTGGGAAAGGTGACTGACCAGGAGGTTAAAGAAGATGAACAGGTATTGCAGAGGGAATATGCTGACGTTTTTAATGAGACCAGCAGCAAGTTGTTGAACCTGTATAACGAGGCATTTGCACATATCGAAAACGAAGAGGTTAACTATCCGAGGGACAGTGGGAAGTTGAGCCTTAGTGAGAATCTGCGAGGAAATAGTTATCACCTGAAGATGAATGAGATTAAGGTTCCTGTAATCTTACATCGATTCAAGAACACCGGAAGTTATATTGGTGACAGTAAGAATCTGATCGGGAGAAGAAAGCGGATGATGTGGATCTATCACAGAGAAGATGGGGACTACTGGATACGGAAGAACACGACATATGCAGCAGTGAGAAATCGTTATATTGGAGGAGCGCGCAAGCTATACCATCACGATGTCGGGCCACCCTGGAAAGGGAAATCTGGAGAGAGAAATCATTAAGTGTCTCGAGACCAGTACAGAACATTCGAGAATACAGTTTGACGATGCTCGGGACGAGCATCTCTTAGGAAGGGGGCAATGTCGCGAAGCTCCCAGAACAGAATGTTCTAGAAAACACACGAATACCTTCGGTGTCGCTCTCACACATATTTGTTGTCTCACTGCTACAGTTACCTCGAACTTTCTAGTATAGAAGATTCGAAAGCTTCCCGAACGCCGTCTGTTTGTTTACGTGTGTAAACAAACATCTTATATCTCACTCACACACTGCCTCGAATTCTCCTGAAGAATAGTTCCGAACGTTCGACATATAGAACTTACGAGAGCTTGATGAGCTATGATCGGGTATAAAAGAGCGGACGGAACGATTGGAGGAGAGTTATCTGCGAGATGTCGTAGAGTTAACTGCGAGCGATACCCCGAGCGAAAAGTGCGATTAGTGTCTACGAGTGTACGACTCCGGCGAGGAAAAAAGATTGCAACTGCACACGATTTGGACGTTTCGACGAGTTGGAAGACCAGACACGTATCATCAGCGTGGGGATTCCATACTTAATAAATCCTAGTTATCCACGAAACCGACGTTTTAGTCATATACCCAAACCTTTATCCCGAGTGCCCCGTCCAGCACGTAACAATACCATCTCTTACATAAATGCACGATCCGCCGTGACCAAGTTATTAACTGTTACTTTAGTAAGTATCTTAAATGAAACGGTGTCATAGTTTAACAAATTATCTATGATAAATGAGCTTTCTAACTATAATTTTCATGTTATTATCCTAGATAATAATAATATTCTTACTCCTAGGGAGTAGATAACAGATTAAGATTTGTTTGGAAAAGTGTTTTTATTTGATTTTGTTTGGCGAAGGAGCCCATGTTTTGCCCTTTATAAATGTTTGATATTATTGTTACTAAATGTCTTCTAGTCTTCAACACTAAACGTTTTCAAATAAATTACAAAATTCATAGAATTGTATTATCTATTACTTGCCTACTTATCTTTTCTGCAGTAAGAACAACTTGGAGATCTCTAATTTAGAAACCATGCTGAATATAAACTTATCATGTGATAAAGTTGATGCGCTTATAGTGTGTTATAATGAAGGATTTGTGTAACAATTTTGCATTTTATTGTTTTACTAAGCATAAATGCATCAAGTCAGTTAGTTAGTGCGTTTTTGAGTAGTCAACGTCAATACATAGAATAAGAGGCTGCTAACAATAAATACCTTTTTCCAATTATATGTTATATTATAGCATATATGTGAAATATGTTTGTATTCATAAATTTTTCTAATTATTTTCTTTACTTTGGTATAAATTTTATATTCGTACCCCAAGTAGTTTTAAAGATAACGGAAAAATAAAAATAAAAACTTTAGACGCCATTTTCTCGAAAAGTGTGAAATCGTAGTTAATGCGTTCTTCATAAGCACGGCAGAGTAGTTTCGGTACTTATTCGCTTCAATGAAAAAAAAGAGAAACCAAAAAACAATTGAACCATTCCTCCTTATAATGTTGGTAAAGACTAATAACTTTAGTACGAAACAACTTTGGTACTAATAACGGGTGTCATTAAAGAAAACATTTATAAGTTGATGTCCTTTCGCTCGCATAAATTAATGAGTGAGTGAGATCAAGACGAAGCGAACCTATTTTTTTTAAATTCTTTTGGAACAAAAGACAAAGGAATAAAAACAAAATTTTATTGATAACTTCTATGTTTTTTAATATAACGCGTGCGCTAAGCCAAAGCGCTAACAAAATTATAAAAAGTGCCATATTTTTTATATCTTGTTTCAACCTTAACTACTGTTTCAATCCATATGACTTACTAATAAGCTCATATAGTTCAAGATCGCTACCTTCATGGTGTGAACCTTATGCCTATTCAAACCCATACTGCTAATGGCATTGCAAAATATACTCTAATAACCTCATGAATAGAGTCGTTTATGATTAATATTTATTATCAGGTGTGAATTTGACTGGGCGTAATTGGATTAGAGTTAGTTGTGCCCTTGTGAATTGAACAGTCCCTTATAATGTACATACATACTTATGTAATGTCTATGCACATAAATATAAATATATGTGTATAGGTACGCCTCTGCATTTGTATGTTCTTACTTTTTACATGCATATGAGCTAGAAAAAATATAATATACTAAATAATATTTGTATATATTAGTATCTATTTTTATGAGTTTTCTAAGAAGTTTTATTTGTCGTCTACAACCACAAATTACTTAAATACAAAACATATTCTGAGCATATTTTCCTGTTGTATTCTTATAATAATGTTTCCAAATCATGTACCTAGTAGAACGTATCTGACTTTGCTTAACGACCGCTTGTACTAACAGCCGGGACCCACAATTATCGTGTCATCCGATCCACAGTAGCGACAAGATGAAAATGCCACTTTTTAAATCACAGTCAAAATAAGTAATACAGACTTTAATTGGTAAATAGGCGTCAATATGACATAAAAATAAAATTAATTACCACATGTGGTATATATCGTTATTATATTCGTTAATGGAGTAATAGGCTTCACCTATTAAAAAAATGTTTTGATTTAGCTATAAATATGTCAGAAGCTGCATTTTTATACTACAATGTAGTATATTAAATAGCTTAGGGTCACCTATTTATACCGATTTCTCAGATTTCTTGTACATGGTCACCCATCAGATACATAACATACTATGCGTGCCAACTAAGAATAGGACTGTCAAAACCGCCATCTTGCTCAATCATACGCGCAAACTTCATAACCAAAGTGTATGGTGCGCAAAAAATTTTATGAACAAATTATATTCAGTTTATATGTTTAAGGTACGCTGTTTTTGCTATTTCATATACATTTTACGGCAAATTAATTATAAATGAGTAGGGTTTGAAAGCAAAAGCATATTTATAAAAATATAATTTCTTTTTCATTGTTGTCACTTCTTTTTGTACCAAATAAAAATAGTTTATTATACTGCTTACAGCACTTAAGTTGAAACTATCCAAAACCAATGTCTCGTCACGTGTTTTTTTTTTTAGGTGTTGTTAATTTGCCTTGGGTACTTCTTACCTGTAGAATTAATCAATCCAAAATTATCCAATAATAAATTCAAGAATAATTAAACAATAATTAAATTTATATCTATGAACCAAAAAAATAATTATTAAATTTCTTTTTTAAAATAATTATTAAATTTCTTTTTCTCGCTTTCTTTGCTAGTAGTACTTTTTTGACAGTTATCGTGTGAAGTTGAAGCAAGCGCGATCCTATTCTTAGTTGGCACGCATTATACATGATTTATTTTATCTCAAGGACATTTGTTGAATATTATGAAACAATAGTCTCATAAGGTCCTAGGCTCAGATTTTCACATAATTCAAGTCCCTTTAAACACAATTACGTAGGTCCAAGTACACTCTCACGCCTCCTTCGTTCAAAAAACAATACTCATGAAACAAACAATAGGTTCTTCTGTTAAATTAGCAACATGCTTTGTTTCCACGAGGAGAAAAACTTTAACACTTTTCAGAAAACTTTTTTCTACGCTCGTCCTTCATAATATATTACAAAGAAATAACATAAGTATAGAGAGATTATTCATTTAGGTACGTATCTATGTTAATTAAACATAACTAATAAAAAATACTAAAATTATTCTATTCTTAGAGTCGACATTAGATCACGTCAACATTTCCCAGCCAAAGATTTTTTATTTATTTATTTGAAATATCTTATATTAAATTTAAAAAATACATATATATTTCAATTTCAATAAAATCTTAATGGTTTCACTTAAAAAACAAATATAATGTAAATAAATGGGTATGAAGTATGAAAAGTGGGTTAATGGGGACATAATTCGATTTTAATGGCAGTCTTCAATTTTTACTCTAAGTACGGGAATTTATATGAAAAATTTTGTTTTTTGCACTCAACACGAATTAATGTATTGTTAAAATATTTGCTCAGTTATTTAGTAATTACCGTCGGTAACATAATTGTTGATTGCTACGCACCGAGCTATTAGTTACCTAAATGCTAAACGCTATTAGCAAAAATCTTACGCGTTAAGTCATACGAAACGGGGTCGACAAAACGAGTATTTCGGTATGAGAGAAATTAACTTTCGCTTTTCCATACGAACTTTTACTCACAAAACAAAACGCTCAAAACCATAGTCATTGTTATTTCAATCGCACAGGAACTGGCACGACATAGCACAATAATAATGAAACTCTTCGTCACCCAAATCCCATACAATTAAAAGCGCGTCTTTATTAAGCATTCAAGATGGCTACCGATAAGTCAAGATGGCGGCACGTGGGAGATCGTTTTCTATGTCAGTTTGAATTTAGAAACAAGTTCGTAAACCTGCGCCTCAGTATCATGCGATCCTGTTATACGATGTGTTAATTTAATAGAGGGTCAAGAGGAACCAACCGTGGACAGCATGAAATCAAACCTAACCAGGCTAATGACTGCGAAAGCTAGAAATATTGCAAATGTAGCAATTGACTATAAAGTCAATATTTTAACGTTACCGTTGCCGCAATTTACGAGTTTATTAATTATGCATTCGGTGGACAGTTCGAGCTTTAGTAACCTAACGCAACAGCTTTTTTTTTACTCAACACGGGGAAATATTTGGCTAATTGCATCAGAGGTTACGATCATAATGTCAATGGCAATGTCGATTATATCACCCGGTCTCCATATAAATCGCTAATTTATACTAATGAGTAGAGTTATAAAACGTGTTTGTTTGACAATTTCAGAGGAGGACTGGGCGGAGAGCACGGCGTACATGATGCACGAAGCGTTTGACGCGTCTCCGAGGCGAGGCGGGTCTCCTCCCCGGTCGCCTGGCGCGCCGCGACGCGCGCTGTCCCCGCGAGGCTACGACCGCACCTTCCCCGACGACTACCCCGATCAGTTCCGCGACCAACTCGCTCCATTCAGAGACCACACCTTCGAGCGACGCTTCCGAAACGAATCCCTTGAACGCAAAGAACATTCCAAACCAACCCAAACATTCGAACGTAAAGAGCTTGACAAGTACGCTGACGATACCATCAACTACAGACGGCGCTACGTCGCCGATACAAAACCGTCCAATAGGAGCATAGATAGAGTAGAGGAGCGTCGATTCGGGAAGCTAACTCGAGGAGCCAGCGAAGGCAGTCTGAAGGTAGCAGCCGATTTGAACATTTCTCCAAAGGATAGATTCAACGTCGCAAAGGAGAAGTTCATGAATCTAGAGCGAGAGAGGTTCAACCGCGAGTTGGAGCAGCACATGGCGATCAGGCGAAGCATGCTCGAAAGAAACAGTCGCTCGACTTCTTCCCCCGAGGAAGAAAGGCGGGACGAGCGTCAGGAGCGGCACCGAGAACTAAGCTCTCGACGAGAACCAGAGCGTTCTCATCGGGATTTGGAGCGTTCTCACAGAGAGCCGGAGAGACGTAAGGAACCTGAGAGAATTCGAGACGACAGAGAACTCGCTCACAGAGAAATCGAGAGGCTGCCGCGAGTTGGAAGGAAACGGGACGACGTGAAACGATTCGAATACGGAGCTGAGGATTACTTGAACAGGATCGAGCCGAAACAGCACAGAGACGAGTTTGACGTGAGATATAGGGAGAGACGAGAGTTGGACCGTCGCATCGAAGAGGACGAGATCATCGAACCGGTGATCGAGGACCGGAGGCGAGACTGGAGCGACAGGCAGCGAGCTTTCAGCCGCTCCCGGCTTCTAGAAGATCAGCGTCAGTCGTTCGCCGAAGGTGACCGAGACAGGTACTACGACAGAGAGTACCGCGACTACAGAGACCTGTCTGACCGGCAGCCGGCCAAGTTCCGACACAGCTACGCAGAACCCATTCCCAGGGGACGCCTCGGCACCGTCAGACCATATTGAAATGCCATACTTAGTAGATATTTAGAGATCATAAAAATGACGGAGATTGTTCTAGATTGGAAATGTTTATGACAAGGTCACAAAATTTTGTAATCAATTTTTATTATTTAGTAATTAAGGCAAGGTAGCGAAAACAACTATAGTGTCGGTTCTTGAGGTTTTGGCATGAATCATTGTGTACTTAATTATTACAAATATGCGTGGAATCTATTGCCATTTCAAAAGCCATTTTGATTTGCATATACCCGACATTAGTGACCTGAGCGATATCTGGCTAATATATGCAATCCGAGATTTGTAAGCCTCTTTCGTTATATGAATGCTAAAAGGCAACATAATTATAACAAAGATAATAATGAATAATAAATATAAGCTCCAAACCTACCAAGCACCTGAAAGAATTCTGACTCAACTTTTAGATGTATAAAGAAAAGGAGTTATGTTTTTTGGTTTTTGGTAGGTTTTGACCGACACAGGCCAGTCAATTGAAGGAATACAAATGTATCTGTTTTTACTAGAGATGAAACGGATATCCGGTAACTATCCGGTATCCGGCCTATCCGGCCTTGTTTTAACTATCCGGCCGGATACCGGATAGTAATGCAGTATCCGGCCGGATACCGGATAGTTAAATTTTTACACAAGGCAAATCATACTCCACACACATCAAAAATGTTTGTCTTATTAATTCATATTTATTAGTTTAATACTCAAAATTAACAAGTGGCAAATTGTGATGAATAAATACCAAATTTTCCGCGTTTGTTGGTAAGAGGCGACTTCACTTGGCTTCGTATACCAGACCAGAAAATAGCCTTTTGCTGTAAACGCTACTGCCAGGTGCTGAAAGATAAATTCTAGCAAATCTTGACAACTGCGGGTACTGATTTTGATTAACTGACCACCAAATGTATGGGTCGTGATTGCGATCGATTCGAGATGTCTTTAAAAAAAAAGTCAATCTCGTTAGCAATTGGATTTTGTTTTTCTTGATCGTGACCATCACTATTATTATCCTTTGCCACTTCCTTGAAACAGTTCCAAAAAGTGTCATGAGCTTCACGTATGAACTTGGATCCAGTTTCATCTTCTTTCATTCGTTTAGCAGGTGTTGAAGACGGCGATGATCTTTCACTGTCAGAAGAAGATTCCTCGCAAGAGTTTTTTATATACTCTATCATGATTTTCTGTCAGGCTTTTTCAGTTTCAAGAACTCCTAAATAATCTGACTTGAACCTTGGGTCTAAAAAGGTAGCAATTAGGTAGTTTGGATTATCTCCTAAGGATTTAAAACGACTTTGCAATTCTTTTCAAAGAAGCTCTCATACGAGCTAAGTCTGGTGTTCTTTGTGCAGTCTCGTTTTTGTCTAAATACTTTTTAATGCCGAATGCGCGTGAATATTTCCGATCTCGTTCACCGCGCGAATATTCAAATCAAACTGATCGCGTCAACGCAATAAAGGGCCGAATATCCGGCAGCCGGATATCCGGCGCTCCGGCCTAGTAGCTTGCCGAATATCCGGTATCCGGTATCCGGCCAAACTACTATCCGTTTCATCTCTAGTTTTTACCTGATTTTTAATTAACTTAGCTATAATGGCGTAGCATTATATGATCCACTTGTGTCTTTTAAAACTATTGATTTTATTGGTTGTTCTAGAAAATTGACATTGTACTTGCATATTATACTAGAAAAACACAAACCTCAGAACTAAATTTTTCCTATTGCACTTTTTAAAAAGTTTTATAAAATGTGTAATTATGGATTTTATTTCATCTTTTATTGTGGATTCAAAAACTCGCTCTGAAATCCTTGATGTTGAAAATGACGTCTGACATTTCTTTTATTGGAAAAAAATATTTGAATTCTATATTTCTTTTGAAGAACTTCATAAATAAATAATAATAAATGTACCCACACACGGTAGGGGTAAATATTTATAAAATACTCAAATAATAACATAAAATGTCACATATTACATTGTAAATAATAAATAGATTTAAATATGTGTACTTTTTAATCATTATATATAGGCTACAAGTATATAGGTACCTACAATAAAATATATTAATTGTTGCAATTCATTGAAAAATTCTGTTGATTCGTATTGAAAGTATTTTATTCGTTTAATTCTTAAAATTTGAATGAAATAAAGTTTAAAGTTGCATAAAATTACGAAATGTTTTTAGTTTTATTTACACCTTAAGGGATCCTTCATAAATAGAAATTAAAAGAATTATGTAGGTAAATAAATGAAAAATACAATAAATATAATCATTTTTTTATTTACAGCTCATATTGCACAAGAAAATTAGCTTGCACTTAAACTAAAACACTTTTTTAATTATATTCTAAGTATATATTGCACGAAAATTGCACACGTTTACAAAAAGATCACTTTATACCATAAAATAAAAATACATAAATTATGAAACAGTTAAAATAGAACTAAGTGGTTTCGATTTTACAAACACCCTTCAAAATTTTAGATCTCAAGGATATAGGTAAAATTTTTATGTATATAAACCTTACCTATTTATATAAATAAATACAATATTACCTAAATGAAATATATATTTTACTACATACGTTTGCAGACAATCATACATTTGCAATTAAAATATGTTAGTAAAAAATTGACACCAAACAATTGTTAGATTTGAAAAAATATACATACATACGTACTTGTAAATAAAAACAATCTTAAACATGAATATATAGTGAGAACTTATCCTACGTAAATCTATTGCACACTATGTGAAAAAGGTTATTTTGAGTAATAAATAACTACATAGGTACATATTTTAATATACATCGATATACTTAATATCCTTATTTAGTGAATAAGGTGGTATACGTTTATATGAAATGAGATTTGAAAATGAATTTGATGCTTGACTTGTGATTTGCGGAACCAAGTGTATTTAGAATACAATACCGTTCTTCTGCCATTGATCTCTTATCATTTATAACTTTATTTTTCTATTATCCATGTCAACTGCCCTCCTATCTCCAACGGTATATAAGACACTGATAACTAACTGATAACAACAACTACAGTAGCAATAGATACAAAAATTGATATGTTGAGCGATGCGACAGAAGTCAATTTTTTTTAATTCTGTCTGTATGTTAGTATAAATAATATTGCAGATTTCGCGTCGATCAGCATTTGGGTCGGGTCATTGTCGTATCAATTGTCACTTATAGCAGCGGCTATCATCATTATCAGTGTCGACAATTGTTAGCGGCTTTAACACCAGATTTGCCCTTTGATCTGCCATTATAAATAGGTTTGCTTAGACGTCTCTCTATCTGTCTAAAACTCAAATTAGTTGAATCCTGCTTGGTAGTTCCATTAAAGCCCGACCCTGAAATAATATTCATAGCAAACCCAAGTTCCAGGCTTGCACTAAGCTACTTTGATGGTGTAAATATCTATTTGTATAGCAACACATTATAAACTTGAATGATAATGCCAATGTTAGATAATCGACGTCCACGATTTGAAAGCTATTTTCGAAATGATAACGATTCAATTTTTGTTTAAAAGTACTTTACCTACTTGTGAAAAAAATAGCTTTTTTTAGGCCATTTAATTCATATTTTTAGGAGAACGTAAAACTCGCTTGCTTTAACGTTAATATAATATTTTTCGGTAAAGTGACTGTTATTATTATAAACTTTTGCCAAGTCGCAACTCGACGCAAAGAACAATATAAAATTAGTTTATCGCTCCGTCATTTTCGTTAATTTTATTATCGCCTATAGAGTCGTCGATTTCATCAGTGTTTTAGAATTTATTCATAATAGATATCTCCTTTTTCCTGACCATTTTATGACCCTGTCACTTTTATTTGTATCATATTTTAAGCTGCTTGCGTTAAGTTCACAAGGTCATATTGGCTCATTTTTAAATCCACCTGTCATACATCTTCATTCAGTTTATAAAGTGTGAGCATAGACAAATAAAGACAAACTATAAATAATTTGTCTAAGGTGTGAGCAATTTCTTAAACTTTAGGGAAGATAGCCCAAAGTGTCTTCGAGACTAGCGCCTCTGCTGATCGGTCGGTGGTCGAACACCCTCGCAAGTGGCGTCAGGCGAGGTGGAGTAGGTGGTAAAGGAGGAGGCCTAGGCCTTCGCCCCCCAGCTAGCGAGCGTACGTCGGTTCTCTGAGACAGGCGTACGTCGGCGAAAAGTGCGGCCATTTCAGCAGATTTCTTCACGCTAAGAGCGTCGTGGGAACCGGCGCCCGTGCTTCGGACTGAAACAGAAGATCTAACATTTATTATGGTTCTATAAGACATGTGTTTTTGGGCAACCCATTTTTAATATATTTTCTTATATGCTGGATTTATTTATTATGAAATTGATAATAATTCAATTGCCACGTCGGTGAGGGTCGATGTAGGCTCGGATCTTCTACTATAATTATGTATATGTAACACTATTGTTTAAAATTGTAACCTAGTTTGTATTTGTCGAGTCAGTTAGATATAAAATTGTAATAATGGAAAAGAAAACTAGTTTTATTTTATCTTTAAAGCAACTTCTAAACTTAACTAATACCTAACAATGTTAATGTTAATCTATCAGCAGTCAACAGTTATTCATGTTATTAGGTACATAATAGGTATATCTATTGTCTATCTGTATTGTAGAAGTAATTTCATACATGTATGCTTTGATTGTTAACTTGCATTATTAGTGATAGAAATAAAGGCTTATTTTATTTATAAGACATGTGTTACCGTGGAATTTAATAACTGATTCATAGATGCAAGTCAGAACGAAACAAGTTTACTCTTAAGAGAACTCCTGGCAAAACAAAACCACAAAATGTATAAGAGTGAAACATAGCTATATTTTTATAAGGCACTTTTTAACGTGTGTGAAATATTTATTGTATATACGTAAGAAAAGTTTCTTAAATAGAAAAAAAAAATAGTTTTTGGGCAGTTTGGCGACTTAAATAATTGTATTTCTCTTGTTTTCAAACTAAACTACATAGATAGATAGATAGATAGAAAATTCTTTATTGGACACATTAATTCTTACATACTAAAAAGAAAAAGAAAGAGCTTACAAATAAGTGTGCCACAATTGGCGGCCTTATCGCTTAAAGCGATCTCTTCCAGGCAAGTGTTTTTTACATACTCGTATATAAAAAACACTGCGTCTTTATAAGTAGAATTTGTATGAATTAAATAAAAATTGGCCAAGTGCGAGTAGGCTCGCGCATGAAGGGTTCCGTACCATTGTATTGTATTGTATGGGAGCACCAAATCAAATATTTATTTTATTATAATTTTATAATTTAATTTGAAAGGTAATGTACATTTATATATTCTGTAATCATTTTTGGTGTCTACATGCTACCGTTATTGATATATAGCAAAAAAATTACGAAATAACACGTTTACTGTATGGAAACCCCCTAATTTTTTTTTTTTTATTTTTAGTATTTGTTGTTATAGCGGCACGAGAAATACATATCTTGTGAAAGTTTCAGCTTTCTAGCTATTAGGTACGGCTTCTGAGATATAACCTGGAGTCAGACATACAGCGGAGTCTTTGTAATAGGGTTCCGTTTTTACCTTTTTTGGTACGGAACCCTAAAAACCTAGAAATAATGTAGTGATTGGTATACCCGTGAGTCTCTGCATGTTCCTGTGCTTGTCTCTGTGCTTGTTCTGCAGCAGCAGCTCGTAGTCAAGCGCCAGGCTATCGGAGCTGCGCGCGCGCCGCCCTCGTTCCTCGCGCCGCCGACTGCCCGTGCTTCTAAAATAACAGGCGTTATAGTTTACTAAATAAATCTATAAGAAAGAAAGAAAGAAAGAAACATTTATTTAGTGACACAAAGAAAAACAATAAAAACATTTACATGGCACAAACCAGCCCCAGCTCGGCGTGTGCTGACAAGCAGTCAGCGCTGGTCTTCCACTGGAGCCGACGCTAATTTAGTATTGCCGTTCATTGTAGGCAACGAGCTTACAGAAAATAAGCAGAAACATACGCATAGTCATACAACAAGGTAGCGCCTGTAGCTCGGCTGGCTAAGGTGATCTGACGCGATCATCGAAGCAAAGCAAGGATCGATGCGGACGGTGTTTGAATGGGTGATGATACATAAAAATGTCGTTTAAAAAAATAGTGACATTTTTATCTGGACGCTACCGTGGGTCGGATGGCGTTAAATTGTAGGACCCGGCTGTTAGTCGTAGTACAAACAGTCGTTAAGCCAATTCAGAGGCCTTTGAGTGGCTTGAAAACTCTCGATATCAAAGCTTGGCAAGCAATAGAAAATATCACCACCACCATTATTTTGTTTTCTCACAATGAATTTTCCTTTCCCAAAAGCTCGACCTCAATAATGGGAATCGAACCCACGATCTTCGGGATACAAAGCGGCCGCACGCCCGACTGAACTGTCATTGCTTCTAAACTGGTAACAAACCTGTTCCTAGTCCCTTTTCCATCATAATCATCGAAGGCTCGCCTCATCTTATCCGAGTAGGTTCTCTGCGACGGACTCCGGAGGTACTCGAGGCTCTGTGAGGTCTGGATCATGCTTGTCCTCGGTCCAGCGCAGTAGCACTTGTTGCTGTCAGCACAGCTCTCCGAATCACAAGAACAGTAGCTGAAGTCTCCGTAGCATTCTCTGAAAATATATTTCTTAAATATATTCGGGTTTTTAAATTTTTAATTATTGTGTATTTATTTTTATATATTTTTTAAATAGTACAATAATGATAATACAAGTTAATAATAAAATTAAAAACTAATAAAATTAATTTAACAGGCCACTCCGGCCATTTATCATTATTCTAAGTTGTTTAATAAATAGTATAATTATTCAGATTTTTTAATTTTAAATTATTGTGTAGTTTTTTTTTCGTGTAATTTTTAATTTTAGTGTAGTCATTATATATTAATTAATAGTTTTATTAATGATAAATAATTATTCGGGTATCACTTACAACTATGCTAGATACATCAGCCATGTTAGGTACGAGTAAGTATCGCTAGCATGGCTAACTAAGGTGATCTGACGCGATCATCGAGGTTAAGCAACGGTCGATGCGGACAATCTTTGGATGGGTGACCATGCACAAGAACGTCTTTTAAAAAGTGGCATTTTTATTAGGGCGGATGATACTTTAAATTGTAGGTCCCGGCTGTTAGTCTTAGTACAAGTAGTCGTTAAGCCAAGTCAGAAGCTTTCGGGCGGCTTGACAACTCTCGCCGCCAGAGCTTAGCCACTTAGCTCATACGACGAAGAAGAAGAAGAAACCGATTGCAATTTATACCATTAGTCTGGTTAACTATGCGTATGTTTTATAGTTAGTATAGTAAACGGACTTGGACTTTTTTAGCGAACTTTAGTTGTATCAAACTAAAGTTCTCTAAAGTAGTCCAAATGTTTTATACTAACTATCATATGCAGATTTGGCAGGCTGTACAGTAAATATATCTACTTAATCGTATCTAAAAATATAGGTTATACGTAGCATAGATGTAAAGATAAAAGCAATAGTTTTTAAAGAAAAAATATACATTTACTTAATTAATCAAATATGTAACAAGATAAACATTTTGAAAGCTTTTCTCAGTCATTAATCAGTAGCAATGGTTATATAATCATTAATCACACATTTAATAGCCACGTTTAACAATTGGGCTTCCGTTGCAGACAAAATGTTACGATTAATAAAATGAAAACAAATAATAAAATTACTTTAATACTCGTTGATACGTTGGAAACTTTATAATAAATTCAAAGTTTTACGTTATTAATTAAGTTATAGGCACTTAAATATAACTGTTTATAATTCGATCAATAAAGAATTTTGAACGCATTTAAATGTTGATATCCTCGCGCTTACCTTACCTAATACAATCAAGAGAAAACTTTTCTTTATTGAATCAAATTAAACACAAGAAATATATAATGTTCATACGATATTTGAAGATACTGGTTAAAATAACATAAATAAAATGGACGTATTGGTTTCTTATCCATAGTAAAATCAAGTGGCTATTTATGAGTACAACCTTTTATAAAATAGTAGTGATAAAGAACTTTTTGGATGAACACTAGGTAAGTACGATTGGTACGATGGAAGTCATTACAAGACAGAACAAGGGCAGCCTACTTTTATATAATGAAGCCAATTTAACAGCATGACATCGCAATTCAATTAGCTGAAATTCGAACCTAGCCAATGAAGCTCCAGGAGAAATTACGAGCTCAAAACTGTAAATAATTTTAATTTGGTTCAGTTAATCACGAGCCGTCGCGAGTCGCGGACGCGCCACGCTCTGATTATTCCTCACACATTTCATTTCTACGTCGCACACATTATTAATAATGAACCATAAATAACAATAAACAAGGCGGGAATTCCTTTGCGCAAATGCGATGATTCCGCAAATGTAATTAAAACACACTCACTTGGCGATGCTCGTCTATTGGAGATAAATGAAATGTTAAGCGAAGGAGGAAAGTGGAGAAATTTTCGGCTGTAAACTCTCGCTCGGTTTGCAGTATTTTCTAATGCAATGATAGCCGGTGCACTCGACAAAATGTCAATGTGGTGATGAAATTGGTGACTTCGTGCCAATCTCATGTATTGTACTGGTGTTGCCTTTTCAAGATTGCGAAGTATAGGCACTAATCATCATGCCTGTCACTGTATTACTCACGGCTATTAAGTATATTGGTTTGATGATATTGACTTTTTACTTGTCGATGTGTGTTATATCTAGTTAATAAGTAGATGCTGCTAGCTACGGCTTAGCATTAATATCAAATTATATCGTCATCGTATAAAAATGAAAATCCTTCATCGATTATCAAATTCTCTTCCATTACCAGATATCTGTCAGTGGGGCATAAAATTATTTGTAAATTATAATCAAGCTACGAAAAATATAAAATCAAGGTTAAAGCATTACTGGTTACTTACTTTGAGCAGTCTTTGCAGCTTCTGCTTTTGCTCAACAGCCTTGCTTTAGCTGAATCCTTTTTCTCTGCTGCCGAACAATAGCATTTATCCCGACACTCTTCTTTCATGGAGCAGTAACATCGTTCCGCACAACTCTCTGACTCGCATTCCGAACAAGATACGTAACCACTTGAGCTGTTGCGATTCTGGCAACCCAAACGGTTGCTAAGGGTAAGGAAATCGGAGTCTTCGGAAGTAGAAGTTCTTTCGCCAGGTCTTGAGACTTTTCCGTTGCGTTTAGAAACGTGCACTATTTTGTCAGATCGCTTAGAGTGTCTCTGTCGATTGACTGATCGCTTCGGTGGAGGCAACATCGGTTCTTTCGGGCGAAATTGACGGATATCGTAACTCGAAGTTGAGACAGAACTCTCAGAGACAGGTTCTTTTGGCTTTGCTACAACTTGGAAGTCTAGCGATGTGATCTGTGGTGCCTCTTTCTTGCGTAACTCTTTCCCGAACGGCATCCGAAATACCATCCGCAGACCGCTGGCTCCTTTGAATATCTTCCGCCTCTTGTTCTGAAACGTACTATTCCGTCTAAGAATTTTCTTCTTCTGCTTTTTCATGATAGCTTTGCTGTGCTGAAATAACTCGTCTTTTGTCAACGTTACTGCAAGTTTTAATAGGAACTCCTTGTAGATCGGTTTCAAATCATTAAAGGACATTCCTTCTGCATCTATTATGGCGCTTAGAATTTCATCCATTGAGTGCAAGTTCTCCTGAACTTTGAATTCGTTAAAAAGTTCATTGAACCCTAGAGGTGAACCGCCTCCCTTCTTACCGTTGTTTCTGAAATGTAAACGATCACATCATTAGCGCTAACTACTCTAGACTGAAAACTTTCTAGGTAAGGATGCTATAATTATGATTGGTAAAAATAACACAGGTGTTGTATTGAATCAGAAGAATGCTCCGACGCGGTTGCGTTGGTACAATTACTCGCATGCGAGCTCTCGCAACACTCCAATAAACACATTTTATTCTGAAGCTGCACAGATATTTCGATCAATAGAGCCGGCGTTAGAACATTCGATTAAGATATCAGTGGCGCACGTCGGCGTCGGCGTCAGTAGAAAGGAAACGATGTCATTCAAGCGTTGCAACGAAATAACAGAGAAGTTGACATGGCTGATTTATTACTCGAATTGCGAAACGGAAAGAAATGCACATACCTGTGTCCGATCGACTTGTACCTAGTCAGTCCACCGGCGTTGAGAAAGCTTCCTGAACGAGGGATTGCTACCTTAGTCAGAATATCTCCGGACTCACTAATCGATTTCCTGCCACTCTGGCTTCTTCTCAATGGCTCTTTTGGAGGATCTGAAGTAGATTCCGATGATGATTTCGTTGGAATAGGCGGGGGTAAAGTCGGTGGTCTTTGTATATTCTTACGTCTTTCCAATTCTCTAAAAAGTTCGATCTTTTCCGACACCTTACTGCGTACCGATGACTCACTGCCACTGTTCGTTTCTAATTTCTGCAGTCTGTTTATGTGGGGGTTGATGGGCTTCAAGGATGATTTTTTCGAGTCTTGTGTTTCACTGCCGCTCTCGTTATGTTTTATAGAGTCCAGTTTAGCTTTGACTTCTTCGACTGTTATTCGTTTGGCTTCGGAGGGTAGGATCGTTGGGTTTAAGGGTAGATGAGACGAGCTGTCTGATGAGATTTTTTTGGTTCTTTCTAGAGGTGCTTTTTCTGAAAAGGATTCGCTTGCGGAGTAACCGTCTGCTCTGTCACTGTCTCCGCTCATGGAAGATGTGCTCCGTTTCTTGCGCGGTGGTCTCACCGGGATGTCGTTCTGGTTCTGACTGCTCGCTACGCTCATACAACTGACCCCGTTACGGTTCTTGAACTGTTTCTTATCACTGTGCCCTTGCCGGCTCATGTGCGACATGAGAGACTTGTACAGCGTGGCGGCTATCACGATAGCATCTTCCGTCGTCTGACACACAAACCCGTGACATTCCAACTGTTTAGCGATACCAATTTTCCTCATCACGACAGCAAAAAGAGGAGAGTGTGAATTTTCATTGTGCGAAAGGATGTATTTTTTATCAGGTGGCTCTAAAGTTTTAAATAGAGCGTTCCGATCAATGTTATCCGGATCGGTGATCAATGGTAGAAACGCATAGCTCAAGTCTTGTTCATTTTCTTCGGAAGGTTGTACGACGAATTTAACTGCCGACCATACTGCTATAGTCGGGAAAGGGTTTAGTTGTTCTAGGTCGCCTTTTTCACCTTTGTATCTTACTTTGAGCCCACTTTTGGATATCTCTAATCGACCATTCAGGGCGCTTTTATGGCGGAGGTTTCGTCGGTAGCTAAAGTAGAGGTCTTTTAATGGGGTTTGGAGACCGGAGAGACTAGTGACTTTGCTCTGTAGAGGCGTGGATCCGAGGTAATGTACACTGAACATGTGAACACCGATGCTCTCGGCCGAGGGCCTGGACTCTCCCGCCATATCTTGGAACATACGTTCTATGCGATCCTGGACCGTGTTACTAGCTTTGTTAATTTTCTTCTGACAGTAGTGATCGTCATCTTCGAAGATTGTCAGATTTGTGTCTGCTGTAGAGCTGACCTGAAAATGACAACACAGATCAGATTAGAAATAGGATATGCTAACGTGCTAACGTACGTTTCTGTAACAATTAGCTTTAATAAAAAGTCGAACGAAATAATTTTAATTGAATAGCTTATGTTGTTATGCTTGAATGTTAAGAATCTATTAGCTGCAAAGATACAGCGAATACATTTTTATTAAACACACGCTCACCTTACTATCACGTCGTTCTAGATGGTTCGAGAATGAATGGAACTGAGGCAGGCTGGCGACGGAGCGAGAGTCGTCGAAGAGGGCGTCGATCTTCTGCTTGTAGGAGAGGGAAGAGATGGAGGGGGCACGCGGGCGGCGCGGCTCATCCTCGCGCGGCGCCAGGTGGAACCCACCCGGTGATGCGCTGCCGTTGTCGCACGTTACCATCTGGGGATCATTATTTTGAAACAAATAAATACTAGGACACATTTCACTCAACCCTGCAACCTGGGTGAAAGAATAAGGCTGTGTAATTGCCCCTGGCTGTCGTAAGAGGCGACTAAAAGGGGCATCAGACTCGACGGTGTTCGGAAATGGGGTTCCGACACCCGCTCCATCGAGTCCGGGGTGAACGACGACGGCGTCGCGTGACCGTCACCGTCGCGTCGTTGGCGGAAACCATCCGGGAAGGGCCACAGTGCAGTGCAAGGAGGTCTCCGGAGTGTTTCCCGGAGACCTCCGTTAAGCACAGAGGCAGGTCACCGGGGGGGCTTTAGTGGGTACAAATCCCACATAACCTGGCTACGCCCCATCGTACCACCAACCATATAAAAAAAAATAAAGGACACATTTCACACACGGGTGGTTAGCCCCATACTAAACCATTCTTGTTTGTATTATGGTTGCTAACACAACATGTACATACATAAATAGCTTATATCGAATATATGTGTAACAACCCTGATATATTTATGTAACCACCAGATCAACAGCCAACAAATTTAGTTCATCACAAAGATTTTGGCATTGCTGGAAATAGAATCCGGGATCCCTCTGCTTGGCAGTCTGACATGGAAACCATACGCCAGAGGTTGTAAAAAAATAAATAAATTTTGCTTTTTTTTTTAAGGAACATTTATTTTTTATTTCACGTCATCAAAGTATAAAATGTTCAAATAAAAAATAATATAAAATTAATGAATTACCTTAAAACTTTTAACTATTCTGAATTAAACTAATTAGTTTACAACAAACTAAGAGTGACAAAATAAGAGTGAGCAAAAGGAAGCGAACTTTCAAATGTGTGTTTCAAATTGACTGGAGCCACACATTCCTTACTTAGACAGATCTAAGTTACGAAAGAATAGATAGATCTAAGCATGGAATGTGTACGGCACCAACTAGCATTTCCTAAAATACTACCGATAGTTAATTAAATATTTTTAAAAGGCAACTTTGAATCATTTTTTGGCCTAGTTTGTTGAATTCTACAAGTAAACTGATGAAACCAAGTTGTGCAAACTTAGATTACTGCCTCGAAGGTATTGAACAGTTATTTTCGTGCTCAGATATAAGCATATGCGGCGAATCAAGCAAAAACTTGGTTTCTACGGATCCCTGCGTTAAGATTACCGTAAAGTATGTAGGTGCGGTATTAGTTAAAAACTGTGGTTAAAAACATTAACATCGTAAGTTATTAAAAACTAGCTTCGCCCCTCGGTGTTACCTGCACTAATCTGGGATTAAAAGTAGTCCTATATATGTTCAACTATACCGTACCCAAATTTTATTCAAATCGGTTTGGCCGTTTAGTTTGAAGAAGTAACAAACACTCACACTTACATACAAGCTTTTTACTTTAAACAGAACTCGTATTAGTAGGATAGTAAACTAACTTCGAGGAGCAATTGTAATGGGCGTGCGCAAATTCTTGTGCTTATAGATATATATATATACCTATCATAATTTGTTTTTATACACATTTTACTATCTACATAATTATGTTTGTGATCAATTATGACCACCAATAAAAGTATAAATCTTAAAATAAATATAATATAAAGCCTCTCAAATGTTTAAAAAAAAATATGGTAAATATATTTCACATAAGTGGTTAATGTAAACTTTGTGAGAAATAAGTGTATTTAAACTGTCTAAACCTTAATATAAAAGACATAAAAGTCTCATAATTGGCATTGCCATGTCAGAACAGATCATTCAGAGCCGGCACACGGGCTTTTGCAAACATTACGAGCATGCCTAGTATGGTTAGATTGTCGGTATCTTCTGTGGTTGCACACCTTTCTGGTGAAATAGCCTAGATGTAATAAGTAAAATGCGATCACGCGCCCCACCACCGCCGAAACAGTCAATGTATTGCATTTTAAGAGTCCTATAAGTTTCCATTTTATATATATAACTAGCTGACCCAGCAAACGTTGTTTTGCCTCACTTAGGGGTATGAAAAATAGATAATGTAGCTTATATGACACGTTCGTAGATTTACCATAGCAGCGCCATCTATTGATTACTTACTCATCCCAGTCGAAAGGTATCAACATCTGTTAGAATCATTTGGAGTTAACAGATAATTGTGACTGTCAAATAATAACAGACAAAAATTAGCAATAAATTCAAATTGCGACTATAATTTGAGATTCAAACTATCCTATCTCTCAAGTTGGATCGAACTGCACATGGTGTGCGACTTTTATTATAATCGGTTAAGTGGTTTAGGAGTCCATTGATGACAAACATTGTGACACGAGATTTATATGTATATATTAAGACTAGTAAAATATTACACTATGATGAATTTCAAACACAAAGTCCGCTACTAAATGCTGCGGTTTTATATTGTGTTATGAAAGGATTTATAATACCGACAAGCATAAGTTCGCGTAATCCAATAGTTACTTAATACCAATTAAACTAAAGTATAAATTACCGGTTTTTAGAGCGCTGTAATTATGAATTGCAGACGCAGTTATAATATAAAAGGGATTTCGGTTTGCGTGACTCAAACCCATCTCGTTCCGTTCAGTTAATTGTAATATTGCCTTAGATTTGCTACAAATGAGGCAATACTTTAATCAAATAAAATTGGCGTTCCATAAAAGCGTCTTTATGGGCAATATTTCTGAATTGAATTGCGAAAGTTGTAACCCTTAGCGTAGAATGCTTTCATTGCGTGATGAAATCCATTTGTTAGTGTTTTTTTTAAACTTGAATGAAGTTTAAAATTGAGGGTTTCTTTTGTCAAGTCATTGCTTGCTTGGTTTTGGTACGCGATTTATTAATATTGTCACATTTTTATACAATAAATTGGCATGCATCCGTAAGCATAAGCAGCCCCACTATACGTTTCCACTACTGGGACCAGGTGCTTCACTCACGAGGTGAAAAATATAGGTCATCCACCAAGCTGGATAAATGCGGGTTGGCGGATGACCCACGTCTTCGGATATTGTGGTCCTCGAACATGTCGGTTCACTATGATTTTCTTCATCGTGAAGAGAGGGCAAATCACACATAACTTGAAAAACAAGTCATTGGTGTAGGGCTCGAACCAAGAGTGTCTGATTAAAAATCATACATTTTTCCACCGAGCCCTAATCACAATTTTTTAATAAATAGGCATTATTATTTAAAAACCTGTGGCGGAACGGAGACCTATTTACATATGAAGCGTTTGGTGTGAAATATTGTTTGTATATATGTATAAGCAAGCCAATGTTTTTTTAAATATTTATTTAAACTAACTCTTCAATGAAATCAAATAAAAATGTTTTTTTTTATTGCAATAAAATTTAAGCAATGTCAGACTTAAAACACCTCCCTTTAGGTATAACCTGACATTATCTTTGATATTTGGTATAGTATAATTGTATGTATGATTCTAGAGCATAATAATATTTTATAGCTCAATCAATCTGTGTTTAGTAATAAAACAGTTCAATAATGATATTTAAATGTTTTGTCAATTTGCGAAGATGTTTTTGGTGACCTCGTATTTATCATTTCGATAATAATGTGCATTGGACAAGATTGCTTAATAAATGTTCACACGATTCTAAAATTTAATAAATTATGTCGAAAAATCTGAAGCATGGAGGAGAGTTATGTATAAATGACGTGTTTGTGTGTGTGTGGTATCGTAAGTTTCAAACGGATGAACCAATTTTAATTTAGTTTTATTTTGTTTCAAAGATGTATATATCGGGAGTGTTCTTAGGATGACACTTTTTTCACAACTGCCTCAACATCGATATCTAATGAAAGAGTTTTTAAAACTAATATAATTATGACGACCTCGTTGACGTAAAGGTTATCATGCCGGTCTGCTAATCAGAAGGTTCCGGGTTCGATTTCCGGCCCGGTCAACATCTTTGTGCTTAACTAAATTTGTTGGCTGAGGGTCTGGGTGTTAAATATGTATTTATATATAATATTTATGTATGTATAATATGTAGTATAGCAGTTGTGTTAGCAACCATAATACGAGCTAGAAATGGTTCAGTATGGGGCTAACCAGCCGTGTGTGAATGTGTCCTAATATTTATATTTATTTATTTTTATTTTATTAATTTGAGAGGTAGATAGTAAAAATACTAAATTATAAATAAAAAAAATTACAAACCTCATTGTGACACTTTGTGGTAGTGTGGTCGCGATGGGGTTTTTCAAAATTTTTATTTATAATTTTCATCGAATTACCTAGACTGTAAAAGTCATAGCTAAATCTACTATTCGTTATTATGATTATTTATTTTACGTAGTACTTACTTCTCTACTAGTCGCTGGGCCCGAGGCCCAATGTTTATTTGCATCTTGACACGCTCCTTCTCGCTATCTGAGAAATCTGAAACAAATTAACGCAATTTCTTTAGTAAAATCTATTGAGAATAATTTTAAAATTAAGTGATGTTAAAGAAACTTAAATTATTTATGAACGTCTCGTACGTCAAATAGGAGTACCTACCAATATCTTAAAATGTATATTAAATTTAAAGTAAATTTTGAATTTGCCAAATTCACAGAAAAGATAAACTATTTAAATATTTTTCTCATTTAGTTCGTCTCAGTAGTGTAATTATTGAAGCATTTCCAATTCAAAAAGAAAATCCACGCCAAAAACATCTCCTAAAATCTGCTTTAGGGCTTAGTGTGGTCCTCAATAAGTGCGAGTACAATATTAGATTATAGTAACCGCCAATAATGAGCTATTCTTGCCGGTTACCACAAATACGCCAACAAAACAAGTATCTTTTCGTATACTACTTGGATTGAAGGAAATGGTTTCATTTCCAGACAAACCGCAAAATTATCGAAGGAAGTGCCTTTTAAGTTATATTCATCGCTCCATAAAGTTTAAGGAGGTCTTACGTGAGGACGTCGTAATGACTATCATAAAATGAAAGTCTTAATGCATCTTTAGGTATTGATGTGTACCTCCATGGTTGTAGGTAAGTAAAGAAGTTTGCACCAACTGGTAGGTAAAAGAAGTTCTTCCTATTAAAAGCTGAAATGTGTTATTTTTTTTTCATAATTATTAATGTTATTTTTCGTATTACGAATATTTCATATTCTTGTAATTACATGGGCCTAGTACTTGTTAAAATATATATCATTTATATAGAAAATAAAATTAATTTAATAGTAAAAAAGTTATTATTAGTAGACAGCGTTGCTTAAAATGTTGTGGCCTAATAAATAGTTTTTCAACTAACAAGTATCTACTAAATCAAAACAAAAACCCGCCAAACCCATTGCACGTTTAAATTATAATTCCTTGTAACAAATGTTTACTGCTGCAGCACTCCCTCCAATAGTCATCGTAACAATTATCTAAAAACATAAACCAATCACACCCTAAGTCATAGGAAGCATAAGCTATGGAAAAAAATTGCAACATTAATTTACACACCCACACAGACACACACTCACGCACAACCTCATCGTACTAAAAACCCAAACGCAAATACCGGTCTTTAGTTTTATAGGGAATACACATTAACAATTTAAATACTATATACAAACCTAACGATAACAAGAAAAATCAAAACACTGCAATATAAATTAGAGTAAGTAAATACATACACCCCATGTACTACTTTAATTTAAATTGCAGTGTTTTGATTTTTCTTGTTATCGTTAGGTTTGTATATAGTATTTAAATTGTTTTTTGTACCTATTAATATGTAATTCAAATTCATTTATTCCTTAAAAATATAGCATTACAGAGACTTAGTCCCTAAAGCGCAACATTTCTTAAAAATAAGTTTATTAGGAAGAATTACAGGGGTGAAACGTACTATAACTACATAATTTATTCAAACAAAATTCTTGACGCATTGAATGTCATTGAGAAAGCAGTTACTCATTGTTAGGCCCACCCCGGATACTATGATCGCTGCTGGATCACGTCTATGGACGGACGGTCTATGGAACGCGGCCTGCGAGCGAGTGCCGAGCTCTTTTGTTCTAGTTATTGGTGGAAATTCAGCGGCACACACGACTAAACTAAATTTAAAGAAAGCCCCGTCTCTTTTCATCTTAGGTGGCCAGAAAGAGACGGCACGTTCTGAACCACACACAAAACAACTAAAATTACGTCAAATATGAAAAATGTAAGCGATTTTAGAGCGCACCCAATTGTATCGCCTCTAAATCTGACGGGTTTGACGTGATTTTAGATGTTTTGTCTATGGTTTAGATCCTACCATCTCTTTTTGGTCATTTATGACGAAAAGAGACAGAGCTACTTTAAATTTAGTTTAGCCTAGCCGTGTGTGCTGCTGAATCGCCACAATTATCTATGTATGTAACGCGTCTTTTATTTGTTATATAAAGTAGTGAGAACCTTACCTTGGAAAAACCCAGGTTTTTAGGTAAAATTTTGTAATTATAATATGTATTCTGTTTGTGATAATAATAAATAAATAATGTTATAAGGATAGAATAAACACGGGTCACCCACGGCTTAGAGATGGTGGTTCTGCATTCTGCATAATATGACTAAGCCACAAGTTATTGAGCATCTTTTAAAGCCAGAAAGTTATAATGTAAATGTGCCCATAAAGAGCGAAAGCGAGAGTTTTGATCGTGTAAGCTATGTATGTAAATCGGGTAAAAAGTTATTTATACTATTGTAAAATGTAATTTTCGAAATATTGGTGTTGAGCCATATTGTTTCTATTCAACAGATTACAGACTAAAAATAAATGAGGTTTTCGATTCATGACGACTTCTAAAAGGCACGGAGGTTGGTTTCATCCCAATTCGATTGTATGATTTTGTTTTTGTTACTTCATAATTAATTTATAAAGCAATTTTTTTTCGAAAGCATTTTGCGAAGAAATTTGGGTCTTTTTTTTAAATTGTCCATTGATATTTCCGAAATGTTCTTTTGCTGCGTTATTTCTATGTTTAGGTAGGTAGTAAAAAATATCGGTCACATGAATATTACGTATGAAAATAACAGTTTCAGTGAATTCTTGGAAATACTATGATTTAATTCGTAATTCGATAATCTTAGCTGAAAAAAATATGCCGACACAATTCGTTATTTAAACGCTCAGGTTTAAAGGTAATGCAACTCCAGTTACAACAAAACTTAGGCTCATTACTGAAAAATAAGTCTTAAATTTTAAATATGTCTATAATTTTAATAAAGCAGAGATCAAAAATAGTAGTTTAACCTGTTACAACCAGGCCTAATCTTTTTAGAAGGCTCCTAAGAAAATGCAAATTGATTGTTATTTAAAACCCTATACAAAATTCAAATTAATTAATTAACTATAATGATTATTTTAAACACTAAAATGTCACGCTTAGAACAAGGATTAGCTTCTGAATAGATTAGAACGGATATCTTCTTTATGTCAAGGTCGTGTTGTTAACAGACATGTTGTAAAATTAGTCTATATAACACTAGTTGATATTTATTAGGAATATAATTAATTTGGATATAGAGCAATAATTGTGCGAAAATTCGTTCAAGGGTATGTTAGTCTTCTTCTACTTCGAATGAGCTAAATGGCCAAGCTTTGGTGTTGAGAGTTTTCAAGCCGCCCAAAGGCCTCTGACTTGGCTTAACGACTGCACTAACAGCTGAGATCTACAATTTAACGTGTCATCCGACCCACGGTAGTGCCCCTATAAAAATGACATTTTAAAAACGACAATCTTATGCATGGTCAACTATCCAAACACCGTCCGCATCGACCGTTCCTTAGCTTCGATGATCGCGTCTGATCGCCCAAGCCAGCCGAGCTACGGGCGCTTCGTTAGTGTGTATTTTTGTTACATCTAGTCCTTCTAACGATTGAACCGATTTGTATGAAATTTAGTATTTACTATAACTCATATTTTGAATTAAAACTACTAATTTTTTTATCTCGAAAAACGCGGGCTTTACCGCGGGGCGCACTGTGTTAAAATTGTTAGAAAGTAATGTATGTTTTAATTCAGTGTAGGTATACCAAATTTGGTGCAAATGCAAATCCGGTCCACCGTTTAAGCGTAACAATCAAACTATCGCCTTTGTAATATTAATATGTGTATATACTCGTAATATAAAATAGTAGTAGTTTAAATACGTATGAACGACATACTTCTAAGTATATTTAAAATATCACATAGTAACATACTCGTAATATTCTATTGTTCAAACTTCATAGCTTTTCTAAAAGCTGCGAGCAAACACCACAAAATAAATTTCATTTTATTGTAGCTTAGGTAGTAAAATATTTTGAAGTGCATATTGTACTTCTAAACAGGTAACTGCAAATACTTACCAAGGTATATTACGAAGTCATTTTATTCTTTGTAACACTTAGTTACTGCATACATTTATATTATTAGTAGGTTTTTTTACACAAGATGCTTACGTGCTCTGCTGGCCTGTACTAGGCCGCACGTAAGCACACGAGTAAGGAACACTCTGGTCGAAGGAGGAGCTTGTCTAGTCTGAAATAAGGCTTTCAAGTAGACTGCCGGAACTCACCACACGATCAAATACTAACTTTATTATTATTATTATTATTAAAAGCCTGTTTGATCCCACTGTTGGGCAAAGGCCTCCCTACCCTCTTTCCATTTGTCCCTATCTAGCGCTATTGTGGACCAATCCTCCAGGTGTTTGTCAAGCTCGTCCCTCCATCGCTTTTTTGGTTTGCCGCGAGGTCTTGTATTGGCTGGCATCCATTTGGTTGCAACTACACTAACTTTATTATGACAAAAAAAATTGCTTTGACTAGAAAACGGTCCCTATGAGTTTTTGGAAAACTTAATAGAAAAATACCTAGTGTACTCAGGCCTTTAGTACCTACACCTACGCATTCCAATGCGGCAGCGAAACTACAAAAAAACTGTTAGTTGTATGGCAACGTTTCGCATGTGTTATGTCTCGCTCTACTATGTAGCTAGATGAAATAGTTGCATCCTTGTCGGTATTGTTACCCAAGTAACTGCGAAATGGTCGTTACACAGGCGCACTAGCGGAGATTCGCATCGCGCATCGCATAGAGTCACCAAGCGTTCTGTCAGAGAGGAACGAAATTCGCAAAATGGAAACCGAAAATGTTAAATGAAAATGAAATTTTCTTGCGAAAGAACTGCAGTGTACTTCCGCAGATGTTTCGCTACCGCAATTATTTCGCAAAGACACGCTGCCGCATGCGAACGCTTAGGTGTACTAAAGGCGTCAGCTACGCCTTATCTGTTTCTATTTCTATATGTAGTTATAGGTGTCAATGTGATATGAACCGGTATAGAATTTGATGTGATATGAACCGGTATAGAATTTGTTCCACATTCTGACATGGGCCTTACGACGTACAGCTTTGTTTTATGAGCTTAGTACCTCTACCTTAGCTACAAGTCGTTGTAGAGTAGTTTGGCAAGCCTCTATTGACTTAGTCGAGATAGGTGCGAAGTTCGGTGACCGACAATGGCATACCTGAACTAGAAATTATACCGTATAAATTGAGTAGAGTTTTTGTTTGAGAGTTGTTGTATAAACTGCGATTTTACCTTAACTCATTCATATTAGTAGTTCATTTTTATCAAAAACCTACGGGTTAAATGGAACTTTTACACGACGTAAAAAATTCCTTGCCAGAATTTGCCTTCCTCGAAAGCAAAATATAACCTAGCGATTTCTAATGCTAGAATGAAACAATTCCTTATAAGAAATCGCGTTTAACCCTATTACAACCACAATATGACTTACCATCAAGAAAATTGTGGGCAAGCGCTAACATGTTTAATGTAATTTTTTTATTTTAGTTAAAATCGTCGCCCGAAAAAATAAATCCCTTACTATAAACTATGGAATAATTTAACTTAAAATACACATATCTTATATTTATATAAAATAAATTCGTGTTTGTTACACTAATTAAAATCAAAATGGCTTAAAATCAAAACGACAGGTATATTTTATCAGAATCAAATTATAATACCAAACAAAAAAAAACATATACGAACAGATGTTAATTGATATTATAATATAAAATCTAGACGGCCTTGCGGTTTTAAATCTAGACGGAATGATTTAGATTTAAGGCATAAATAACGCATCCTTGTCAGTTAAAAATAAAGATAAGATTTATCTTGAATCTTACAAAATTATGTAGATTTAGGTAATCCGTGCGCTTCCTTGTTCAAAGAATGCGAATCAATTAACAATTTTAATGCCTAATTAAGTAAGTTTATATGTACCTGACTAGATGCGAAGCTAAGATAATAGATAGCATATTTGCCTATAATCATTCGGCACATATAGCTCAAAAGCAATTCTTGGCAAATTTGGTAACTTTTGAATTTACGGTCTATACGGCCAATATACCGTTTAAGGAACAACTCTAAGAATATTTCTACCAATTTCGGTTCTAATCATACTAGACTTAGAATAAAGAAATCCAAAGAGTCGCATGAAGGCTAAGATTAGAGCAAAAACTTGTTACAGTTTTAATTGTTAACTGAAAAAATATCGCCAAAATAGCTTAAAGGCCGTCTATAGAACCATCAAGAATTTTTATTATTTTTTTGTTACTAATCAGACTTATCAATATGAAAAAAAACTGGTTCAAAAAACTTATTTTTACATTTATGCCCAGTTTTATTTCTTTAAACGGCTTTTGAGCTATTATTTTCCATATATGATTTATAGCGAAAAAACTGTAAATTCAATATTTTGCCTTAAAAAAGTTATAAAATTCATGTTACTTATAGTCGTAAATATAGTCACAACTTTTGCATGTACAACACTAATAACTCAGTACAGAATAACATTTGATCAAGTGCGAGTATTATTGCCAATTATAAAAACATTGCGTGTCACTCATGTAATTCATTATCTATCATCACATGTAATTCAGGCGACGTTGTAATATCATATGCATCGGACCTGCATCAGGCGATCATGTTTGTAAGAGTAGAAAATTAGTGCAGAGTACAGACACGCAAAACATACTTCTCTGACAGGGCACGAAAGAGAAACCACGATTGATGGTGAATGTCAATCTCTATAGGTACGAGTAAAAATAGTACTAGGCAAAAAAATCATCAAATGAGGAGGTCGAAGCTGCAGTGGGTGACTTTTTTGAAGGCATTGAAGAAACTTTTTTCATGACCTGAGTATACAGGCGATGGAAACCAAATGGAAGAAGTGCGTAGAATTAAGTGGAGATTACGTGGAAAAAAAAATTACTTTTGCTTATATTTCATATTGTTTTCTTGCTAAAGCCGCGAGGATTATCAATCTCTCCTACGTACTAAGTAAATATTTTGTTTAAAAACTGTGATTTTCACCCGGGTGCTAACGTGGGTCATACTCGTATGTTACGTTAAATTATAAGCTCCAGTTGTTAGCCTTAGTAGCAGTCGTTAAGCCATGTCAGAGCCTTCAGGCTGCTGAATATTCTCGACACCAGATCTTGGCTACTTAGCTCATACGAAAAAGAAGAAGCAAATATTAATAAAAACTTGATTTAGTTGAAACTAGGCTGTAAATTATTTTTTATTAAAAAACTATAGACTTCCAAAAACACAAAATCTTTTTTCTTCTTTCATCAGGAGAGAGATATAGACCATAGCTCACTACGCTGGCCAAGTGCGGGTTGGCGGATGACACACGTCTTCGGATATTGCAGTCCTCAAACGTGTCGGTTTCACACATAACTTGAAAAACCACTCATTGGTGCAGGGTCGGGATCGCAATTTAAAAGCAGACGTTTTTACCAACGAGCCACACTTGATATTTATAATGATAATGAACTAAAAAAGAGACTTACAAACCACAACAATACATGACCTATAAACTAATTTACAAAATACTATGTACTAGAACATTTTAATGCCACTGATTAAGTTTTCATTGAACAATATATTATATGACCGACAGCTCTCACACTGAAATTATTAATCTCGTATTGTGCGTAGTAAATTTATTACCATTATTTACTTACCTACTTAAAATTGTAAAGGAGGTTGATAACACATAAACGAGGTAGCCTCTTTGCTTTCATCTCTGTCGCCACTAAATTACGAGCTCATAAAATACATTTATAATTTTATACGTCGAATCCACAATCCAGGGAAGTGGGGTAACTGTAGATGGCATCAGCTGTAGCAGGGTGGCTGCGACTTAGCGGTGCCTTCATTCCGTTATAGTGAGCAATGGAGGTACTCTGTAGGGGGCTACTATCATCAACACTGTAGTAATATTGCTGCTGTGTAATCGGATCAATGCGCCGGCGCCGTATAAATCAGAACTTCATTTTAAATTTTATTCACTATGTCTTTAAATGTATGTAATGTACATAGACAGATATAAAATTCGTTATTGACAAAACAAAAAAATAAAATAAATTTTCAAAAAATCATTCAAAGTTTTACTTGAAATTAGTGTGCCACTTTATCGGCTAAGGCGGTCTAACAACTAAAGAAGGACGTAGCGTGTGTTATTATGACAAATCAGGGAAACTTATGACTTTTGTGCGTAATTAGTTGATTTCTGTTTTTTTTTATATTTGTATGTTCGTCAGGCTTTCCTCCAACACATTTACGTCGGAGATATTGATCGGAGAGTTGATTTCTTTTAATACAGAGCAAATTTATCAAACCTTTTCCTTCTCACTATTTATGACAAGTTAAATAAAAGTCGGGGAATTAGTAATTATTTTTTGATAAAAAAGAGCATATATAAAGCTAACCTATTGTTACATCGATATCCCTATATGTATGTTGTTATTACATATGTGTTATTATAAACAAATAAAATGTATTTCAGGATTGTAAGTTTGTACTGAAATACATCATTTCATTCATACATTTTATATTTATGTGGACTATAGTGGATTGCATTCAATACGCGTTCCAATTTGACTAATGGTAGAGACCCTGATCGGATCGAATTCGACGATGATATAGATTACGCGAAGCTAGCGGGTTTTGATTTGGCAAGCATGCGATGTTTCGGACATTGATTTGTGGTCAGCAGATGCAATGCAAAACCATTTATTAGAAACATATCAAGGTCATTGTATCTTGCAACGAATGGATACAAATTTTAACGATGTTGACTGAACTTTCTTGAGTTTTTTTAACAAATAATTGTACGCCTACTTCTTTGGCCTAAAATGTTTTCTCTGATGTTGAATAGGGACATTCTTAGGTTCTACGTGGAAGTAAAGTTTGGTGATGATGAGATTTTCCCTGTAACACTGGAGACTAACGAAAAAATAATCATTTATCGGCACTAGTATTTTAAGCTTTTGGATAGATTTTTACCCAAACTTATACCTATAATTTATAGCTATATATTTATCGAGTCTTTGTTGTAGAAAATCAGTTTCATTTTGTTTAATTCACTACATCTCTATTCATATTTACGAGTACAGCATTCTTAGGTAAAACAGCAATTCCCTCTGAGTAAGTATACACGCTTGAATTATGACATCGTTTACTTTTATTCACATCTCACTCAAGTAAAATAACAATAATAATCATGTTGGTCATACATAGTAATTCTTTGAACAGTACACGTTCAAACATTTTTTTGTGACGTTATACAATCTCAAAGATTGCAAATAATTTTGTTTGTTTGTCTTCTTGTTGGTATGGTTCTACAGAATAATAATGACGCTGCATTTCACACTATTATTTAAACATTTGGATAGTAGAACGATATCAGACGGAAGTTTCACAGAGTTTCGTAAATATTGTAAAAAAAAATACAAGAGAAGGGGCTACAACAAGATAAATAATTTGCCAGTTGATGCAGCATTCCTTCGCTCGCTCCAATCGCTCGGTCAGTCAAAGTGCGTGTTAAGCCGTTTCAACGCACAAACGTAACTGGTTGTGCGAGAAATTTGCAAAAAGCTACTTTGTTTTGTGATTTTTTCTCGTTATTGCAATTTCTTAGCTACAATAAGTCGTAGAGTTAAGATGTTGTCGTAACAACTGGTTTTTCTGCTTAAATTCTTACATTGTTTTTACAAAATAGTCACAATGAAGCGTTTCTTAATCTGTGTGACGTCACTGCCAGTTCCAGCGGAGACCAGCGCTGCTTGCAACCAGCATTATGCTGAGTTGGGGCTGGTTCATACCAATTTAACCTCATTACATTAAGCTATATATTTAGATAGTTTGTAGGAATAAACTAATAATCTTTCTTTCTTTCTTTCTCCGCACTAACTTACCTAATTTTCTATTGTCCGTATGTTGAACCGGGTCAAACCGGTTTGGTATCGGGTATAAACCCAATTTTAATGATATTTGATATTTGACAGCTTAGCTTTATCAATGCAAAACACTATTCTCTATTTGCATTTATATATTTATTTACCCTAAATAAAAAAAACACATTCACGTATTTTAAGGTTTCTATAGCGCAGAGCATTTTTATGCTAGGGAACAACAATCTACAATCCTCAAGTTGAGAAATCTGTCGTCAAGCTCCTAACAGTGAGTTCCAGCAGCTTCCTTGAGAGCCAGTGATCCCAGACTAGACATGCTCTACCTTAAGCTAGGGCTAGTAAAAATACATTTTTTATCACTAAGCATACTTAGATTGAACCTTGACTTTAGCACAGTATAAAATTTAAAAAAAAGAATACTAGTATCAAACATTTCAAACGAAAGTTTATCTATGCGTAAACGTTTGTGAAAAACTTCAAACCCTTGCGGCAAACAAAAATGGTTGAAATGTGTTGGTAAGTTTGGATTTCACAATGTACCATAAAAAACAACTTTTATCCTAGTCAAATACGGGTAAAGGTACGGGACGCAGCTAGTACTTAAATATATTATTTAATTAATGCAAATGTGTATTTTCTATCAATCAATGCAAGATAAAGCGCCATCCATAGGCTCCAAGGAAATAAATTTACATCGTGATTATTCAAAAATCGCTTTTACTTTTGTTTGAGTTCGAAGATTTGTAATCCTACACAACATTTCTACATTTACATACGGGTGTATAAGACGGACACTTATGGTGAAGATACAGTTGACTTAAGTTACATTATTATTCTAAAATCAAACATCAAAATCAAAATATAACTTCATTACAAATTAATTGATAGAGAATGCCGATTGAAAAACAAATGCATGACTTGTAACCTAACCTAACTAATCATTTTATAACGTGTTTATTAATGTACAAACTTAATGGTAACCAATGCATGATCTCCATGAAAAATATCAGTTGTTTCATACAAAATGTCTTTAACGTTTGTTAACATTTTAACTGGAAATAAATTATTGTTTTTTTTCATAGGTGAAATAACTATTATCTTACAAAGATTAGCCCTTAGCTATCGCAAAAATAAAAAATAATATACATGAAAAAGTTCATTTATAAAATATTAGTTATACAGTGACACTTGGTTAAGTGGGACCTGGATAAGTGAGAAACCTCTATAACTGGAACTCATGCTGAGGTCCCAACTCTTAGGCACTGAATTACCTCTGTTAGTGGGACGAGGTAAACCTCTATATCTGGGATTTTTTCTTTCCATTTATCATCATAGTTACCTCTATAACTGAAACAGCGAGTAAATTGTATATGCATAAACCTCTGTTACTGAGATAACATTGTTTGTTTACTCATTCTTATTCTACCCACAAATTCCACACGTAATTCAAGGTACGTAAGTTAAGTACAAATTTTGACTACCTTCAGTTTTAGTTTCGCTTTACTATCATACAGAAGTTTATTTGAAAACCGTCTGTAAATGGGACAGATGTTTATTTATACCTGTATATCTGAGACAATGGGTAAGTGGAATACCTCTATAAGTGAAACGACATTGCAGGTCCCTTGATTGGTCTCACTTAACCAAGTTTCACTGTATTTACACTATTCAGTATTATGTTATTCGTAATTATTTCTTTATTATTTATTGATCCAAAATTCGTTAATTATTTCCGTAGCGTCCATAATAGATCTCTTAAAGGGAGTTTGAATATATTCATGGTGATATCATCTGGCGTAATTTTATCGGTTTTTGATGGAAGCTTAAAAGTGTGGTCGATGACCTATCGTGGTTACATAATGCGAGACATTGTAAAACCTTTGATTCTGTAGGTTTTCCCTTGAAAACAAAAAATAAAATTGGTAAAAAGACTTGTTAATTATGTAGCAGTGTTCCTAAATCAATAACTAATCTCTAAAAGATAAAATTTGTTTTGAGAATTCATATTCAACATTATTACTCCTTACAGCTATGATTTGACTAGATGGCCGCGTAAGTACATGAGTTAGCCTAGGAATAACTGGCCCTCAAGAAGGAGGAGCCGAACACACACAACATTTACAACTTGAAGGTGATTGCTAGCCAGGCGATCATTAGAAAACACCATACTATGGTTTCCTCAGGATGTTTTCCTTCACGAAAAACCATACTATGGTTTCCTCAGGATGTTTTCCTTCACGAAACACCATACTATGGTTTCCTCAGGATGTTTTCCTTCACGAAACACCATACTATGGTTTCCTCAGGATGTTTTTTTTCATCACGGGGATCAAACCCACGACCTTAGGGACGTGAGGCAGACGCTCCTCCGACTAAGCAGTCATCGCTTACAAAAAAACTAATTCAAATTATGCAATTTGGGGAAGAAATAGCTTGTTTAATTTCGTTATTCGTGTTTCGTAAACACGATATTTCTCTGACAGCTACAAAGTACATCCTGGCACATTAGGCATGTTTCGTATAATAAGCTAATTTACACTTTGTGTTGATTAATAGCCGACATCGAGTTAAGATCTGTTGATCCGTGAACTGAGTAGGCCTTACATTTATTAGCGAATGATTTTTACATAAGAAAACATCATATCTTTGGTGGCTTACGTTTTACAACTTATAATTAATGAATATTATAATATTTGATGTACTTCATGTTCTTCAAAAGCTTTTAAATATACGTTTTAAGTGCCTAAATACAATGATAGAAATTAGTAAAGTTTAAAGTATGAAATCACACTAAAACTCTATTCAATAAAGAATATATTTGAAAATTTGCTTCTTCTTGCTCACTTTCATTTGTTTTTATAAGTGACAGGACATGAACTTTCAAATGTTTTATTAATATACCTAAATAAATACTATTGCTTCGAGTTATATTAAATAAATTTATCGCCAAAACACTACAGCACATGCAAGTTTGCAGCATTGCATTGCTACGCTTAGTTACGAGTATGGTACATTACTCCAAGAATTATCTTATTATACAGTTAAAAGGAAGCCACCTCGGGCCATGAATTTTTAATTATATCGTTGTAAGGTTCATTAACAGATAAGCTTTATTTTTACAACGTTGTCTTTAATGCATTTTCTTGGGTGCGTTTGAAGGCGAGGAACGCTAAATTCACGACAACTGAATAAAAGTAGTTTGTAAATAGTTTGAATTCACGCGCACTTATTAGATATGGATGTTTAGAAACTTAAGTGCTGTTAATTAAATACGTTTCCTTTTTAGGTTCAATTAACGCGTTTTCTATAGAATTAAAATTATTAGAAAAGCTATGAAACTACTAATTGGGGTGCTTTTATTCTATCATCGAATATATACATACGAGCAATTAAATAAAAGCATAGTACGAGCAATTTAGACTATGTGAAGTTATTTTTTTTACATTATGTGCTTCCCATATATTCCCATACATGTGGTTTATACGTTGGCCAAGAAAACAATCTTAAAAACGCAGTCTATTTCTATCTATCTGTTCTACTTCTAATCTTCTCGCATATATAAAAGTTCCATGTCAAAATGTTAGTTACCATACTCCTCCATAACGGCTTGACCGATTTTTACCAATTTTTATATTCGTTTTCAATAGGTCTGAGAATCGGCTACTATTTGTTTCCTATACCCTTTTGTGATAAAGGTTGTTCACCTTAATTTTTTTTTGATGAAATTTTTTGTTTTTATTTTTGTATAATGTGGCATTTAAAAAAAACATACAACGCAAAAATTTTACTTTTTTATTACACCATTTTTCATCCCGCTCGATAACTGATAAATCATAGTGTTTTTCTCTGTACTTAAAACAACAACGACCTGACCCGGCAAAACGACGTTTGCCGGGTCAGCTAGTAATGATATTATAAAGGTATTTTGAAAACAATACATTTCTTAGTCGTATTCCTATCACTGAAGGTCGTAACTCGCTTGAGCAAGTATACATTGTAGTGGACCAATGTAGGTACTTGCTCCTTATGTATCCTTCCATATATTGTAGTCTTCATGATATTTTTCTTCACTGTATAGTATAGAGAGTGCAAAATCAAATTTGTAACCCAAATCATTTGTTTTGAGTTGGAATCGAGCTAGACTGAACCACCACCAGAACCACGCTCGATTTTTTAACTGTATAATATGTTCATACTACTACTATTTACATACCTACTTTGTTCAAAATTACACATTGATCAAACGTAACAGTCATCATAAAGTATCTTGTGATGGGAAAAGTGAAATTTTACGCATTTCTAACACTTTTTAGATGGACGCGTATTACATAAGGCTTTGGCGCGTGCGTAGAGGTCTTTAAGTTCGTTTGGCAATAAAATCATCATAGGGATTTGATAAAACATTTCTGAGGCACTTGGATGGCATCGAAACATTAAACCAAAAAGACGTAGAAGACGAATTTACTATATCATATTATATCTCAGTATTTTATGTCAATATTGTGCGTATTTTGTCATAGTTGAACACAATATAAATAGTGTTAAACTTTTGTAACATTGTCTATTAATAAAAAATCATTATAATTATTATCTTAAATCTATATTTTTAAGCTTATTTAAATGTTATTTTCTAAACAGACTTAAAAAAGTAGGAGGTTCCTAATTTGTCGTATGTTTTTTTTTATTTTACCTTCTTAAACCATGATTTACGACCCGATTATGAAAAAAAAATACGTTTTTACTTTACGAGTTGTCTCACATAATTGTTATCGGCATTGCTTTAATATTTACAAAATGAAGTCGATTATCCAACTTTTAATTACTCACTAGTATTCTTATGAGAGACGAATCCGTTTCAACTCGGATATGGAAAGTTTTCAAGCCACCACATAGGCTTAGTAAATTAATTAATCTTTTAATACCAAAACTCGCAGATTTTTAGTATAAATCGCGCAAAGTCGACGTTTCCCGTAAATCAATTACTTTTGTAACGTGTCATGATCTCTCATAAAATCAGCAGTTACGTAAACAAACAGCAGAGCCAGCAGAGCGATGAAGGTATCATGTCGGACTTATATTGTTACACCCATGAGTTAACGTTACGAGTTTTCTTAATTCTATAGGCTTAAATTGTGTGGCGCAGCTCTTTAAATCGTACAGATTGAATATGTTGATCTGTGGCATTTAACTTTAAGTTGAATTTGTTGATCTCTCGCCTTTTTTATAGTCGTATTTATATATCTTTAGAATACAGAATACAGAATACAGATTTTTATTGGTGAATTCATAGATTACACAAGTCAACTTAAATAAATATAAAATATCATTAGTTACCGTCATCGGTAAATTTATCATTTAAATATTCGTCTGTTTCGTAATATGCTTTTCGTGCTAAAAACAATTTCAATTTAATTTTAAATATATTATCGGAAGTTGCATTTTTTACATAATCCGGCAGGTGGTTATAGAACTTTGCTCCACCTACATACACCGATTTAGAAGATTTGACGAGGCTGTGAGCAGGGGTTGCGAGCCTATCTCTCGCCCTTGTTCCGTACGTATGTAGTGCGCCGAGGGTGGAAAATTTATCCCTGTTCGAGCGTTAGTCGTCGCCTTTACCAGTTATTTTGTTGCCAAACGTAGTGATCAGTAATATTGTTCTGGTTGAGTGACACTGTTTTTAGTGAAATTATAGCCATGTGAAATTATAATAATGAGATTTCATTATTATATCAGTGCGACGTCGCAGTGCGTGCGCTTCGGTGATTGGCGAATGAATCTTGTGATCTATGGATTACTCGGGATTTCACTGCCATTAGAATGTGCCAAAACGACACTTACTTCCAGTTTAAAGACATACTCGTTTTGTGTATTTTTTGTGTGCTCCTGGGTGTAAACTACGAGTATATTCAAACGTTGCACGTCTTATTGTCTTCTATTTATATCTTATTGAAGTTTGAATCCAAAAGAAAAGAGAGAAAAGTTTTCGGTTGCATCCTATCCTATCCTACTAATATAATAAATGCAAAAATTTGTTTGTGAGTGTGTGTATGTTTGATACTTCTTCACACTCAAACAGCTGAACCAATTTTGATGAAATTTGGTACAAAAATAGGTTAGAACTTTTATTAACACATAGGTTACTTTTATCCCGAAAACATTACGGATTTGCACATAACTTCAAAATTACGCTCTAACGGCTAAATCGTTTTTATGAGATTTATTATGAAGGCTAACATATAGGCTACTTTTATCCTGGATTAACACGGGTAAGCTAAGGTAAGGTAAGGGCAGCTAGTGAATAAATATAGAAGAAAATTTATTTTTTCTATTAAAAATAGTGCGTGCGACAGCTGCGCTACGTGAATTAGGCCTATACTACGTCGCGGCTCATGACGTGTTACCGCTTTCACTGCCATGCGGCCACATTGACCGTTTACTTCTTTATTACTCTTACGATTATCTTGATTTTAAGCCGTTGTGTTCCAGCGCTTTGTTTAAGGCAATAATGCCGCTCCTAACCCATTCAAACTCCAGTGACGGTGCCTTTATAACTTGAAAATACTGTTTTTAGCTTTTAGGTATCATCACGACGAATTTTACAGATAAAATTAATGTAAATATGTTCTCAGGTAAGTGAAAATGTAATATCTTTTGTGAGAATAAATATCTTTAAACCTAAACCTATGACAAGTTTTACTAAGAGGAGACTTTATGAAAGACAATATTATAAAGAGGAAAAGTTTGGTTGTTTGTTTGTTTGACGCGAAAAGGCTCCGTAACTACAGGATCAATAAAAAAAAATATTTAACCGTTGGGAAGCTACATTATCCCTGAGTAACATAAATTATATTTTGTTTCTCTTTGCATCTCAGGTTATTATAGAGCCCGTGCGAAGCCGGGACGGGATGGTAGTAAAAAATAAAGAAGTCGTTTGAACGTAAAGAAGAAACATATAGTAACGAAACAAATTTGTGATTATACCTACAAGTATTTCTGCAAAAAGCAATTTTTTTGTTTTTTATTGTTTTGCTTTTACCCATTTTATACCTGTAAGAGTAGGACGCAGTTTCTTTTAATTGTGTAATTTTCTCAGTTGCTTTGGAAAGTTACTACTGTCAAATATCTTCTAAATAGACTGATTCTTCTTTTGACCTTTTTGCTCTAGATGGGGTTGGCACAGCAAGTCTTCATCTTCCACATTATTCTGTCAGCTGTCATCTCCATGTTTACTCCCTTTTGTTTCATATCTTCTAAATTCTATTATTATTCTTATTTACGATATTACTCTTCAGTTATCAAACTCAATGAACATACTAGTGAAATCCGATGAGATACCATTGTAGGTAATATTTATAATGAAAATAACATTTTCCCAATTATTGACCGAACTTTGAAATAATGAGTTTTCATTCAGAGCTTATGTTTTGAATCGTTTATTTAAAAAAAAAATTACGCTTATGGCATTCAAGCTACTCGTATTTAAATTAAAGATTAAAAGTGAAGGAAATGAGATTTGAGTGTGAATAAAGAAAGTCTTATAAACCGAGTAGATACATGATTTAATTACGAATTTTCAATGTATATTTTACCATGTTTAAAGCCCATTTTACCATGTTAATAGTACTGAACTAAATTTTTTTAGATTTTATAATTTAGTTACTTAGCTTGCTTTAAAGAAATAACATCTCTTTCTCCACAATAAACTGTACTTTATTTTGATGCTATTAAACAAACAGATACATTTTTATGTTATTATATTATATATCATCTTTTTTTGCTACAAAAGACGTAATCAATACCTAAACAGCTTTCTCGCAAGAATTGAACCAGTAGTAATGTTTGATTGACTTTCAAATGAGTATTTTCCCGTTGTGGTCGTGATCATGGTAAATGTCAAGTTACGGACATTCTTGTAAAGCGTGTAGACATTCACTAATTTGATAAGTGCAAAGAGAATGGTCGCTTCACTTTACGGTCAGACCTATTCAATGCAAATTAAAGAGAAGTGCTTACTCATGGCGCTATACTAGCGTTTGCGATGCAATGTGCGCTATTTTGGCAGGTTAATAAGCTTTCACACTCATAGTTATTTATTTATTTACTTAAAAAAAAACGTACAAATTAACTAAATTCACTTACAAATTAAATAATTGGCTCGTATCACGTATCGGTAGTATTACTGACAAACACAAAAACATAATGAACATTGAATGAATACACACCCAAACTCGAGATAAACAGTCAAAATTCACCATTCCAAATCAATCCATTTTTTCGCAACGCAGTAACTGTACGCTTCGAAGTCTTAATACACAGATCACAAATGTGTATGGGAAAATAAAAATAATAATTTGCCTTAAAAAACACAATTTTTGTCAGACTATAAATTTCATACCTGTCAGACTATACATTTCATAAACCTAAACCACCTAATTTTTTAAAACGTTATTCACGAATTATTGTGCTTAAGAAAGCATATAGTTACATTTATATTATCGCTAAGGTTTACGAGTAATAGCAAATTTAGCACCTACTTGTACCTGTGCTGAGTTTGATTACCAAGATATGGTAACACTTTACTTACCTCTACTTAGTTTCTACCTCTACTAAGTTAAGTAAATAGTTGGACTTAATTTATGAGTGCAACAAATCTTCAAAGATACGTTCACTTTTGTTACCGTGTTGCAATATTTTTGGATTTCCGGAGAAATCTTTAAAATGTTTGTTTAGTTTCGTTCAGTCTCGATTGTATTGTAGTCATAAATCTTGCTAATTCTTAAATCTGGTGGATACATTCAGCAATAACATTAATTTATTCAAACCAAAAAATAAACAATAAAGAACCAATGCAATCATAATTTATTGACCAATAAATCATATCGGAAAAAGAAGGAGAATTAAATCAATTATTCCAATAAATGAGCAACAGAAATAGCTCCCGCTACAATCAGATAGGTTAAGTTAACTCTTGCCAAAATAATCATCAATTTCAGCACAAAAACCTTTTTTGAAGACGTAAGATTATGTTTACTTAAATAAACGATATGCGTTTTAATAATATAACGTAAATACAATTCATAAACTGAAAAAGAAAAATCCCTTTCGTAGAGTAAGTACTATAAATATTTTCCATATCAGTTCCTAATCTATCGAAACTACGTTAACTATGCCTGTATTGAATCCAAGGTGAGATATTGTACTCAACAGAATAAATTACTGAACCGGAATACGAAAGTGAAACCTATGACATAAGGTTTTTATGGAAATATTTGGTATAAATATCGATAGAGCTATCTATAGAGTTTTAGACCAAAATTTAAACGTATATTAAACTTGTTTATTAATTTATTAACTTGTTTTTTAACTCTTATTGTGTACTTTATATTAGTCTGAGTGTATTAAATAATTTTTAGGTCTGCTAATTAACATCAATCAAAAATATGGTCATTATTAGAGGCATATTAATTTATGTATTGCACATTAAATAAAGATATTTAGCATTTTTATAAAGTTTTAATTCATTATAACATACTTTCTTTAATTTTGATTCAAGTGTAGTAATTTCGTTATTCACAAATTTGATGAGATAGGTATATTAAAAGATTTTTTTAAATAGTAAATGCAAACAAGAAAAATATCTCTTATATATACCACTATCCAAGCAGAAAAGAAGCCTATGCTAGCAGTGCATTATTACCGGCTGAAAATGATGTTGATTCTATAAATACTCATTTATGAAGTTAGTACACCAACCGCTATTTGCCCTTAATCTAACATCTATCCAAGGGTTTCCTGGCAGAAATCACCTTAGGCGATAAGGCTGCCTAATATCCTACCTCGTTTTTCTTGTTGCTTTGTTTTTGTGTGCAACGAAATTATATTGTATTGTATGATTCTATTACCCTACTATTGGTAATACTAATTGGTGTGTGTAATTGTGTTCAAAAGTGAGTGTGTATGTTATTTTTTCACGCTCAAACTACTTAATCGATTTCGATTAAATTCACTGTGTAGATAGCATAGACCCTGGACTTACATGTACCTAGGCTACTTTTTAACCTGGATTAAAGCAGGTAACACACGGGGCGCAGGTAGTGAGTAAAAGATATGTGTGGGTATATGTAGTGTACAAATTTGAACGAAGCGCCTGCCACTCAGCAATGGAAATTTCACGAAATAAATTCATATAAATTCAACTAATAACAATATTTATTAATTATAAGCTTTAACGATTTTAAATTTGGTATATGTATTATCTACAACCAAAAGTAAGATTTGTTTAAATTTCTTTATGACATGAAGAAGCACACCATTTATAATTTTTTTTAAACACTTTGGCTGACAATCAATCATGCCTAGTCTAGAATTACTCTCTCCTAAGGCACTATTAGGAGTACTTTGAGACAGATTTTAAAACTTGAGGGTAGTGGCTAACCAACAAGCAATAGAAAATGTTAAACAACCACGCAATTACCCTTTATAATTAAGTTAATTACACAAAACACTTAATTACATCTAAGCCATGTAGAAAAAGCTTCTAAACGTCACAATTCGATATTTAAGTAGTAACCAAAATTAAAGAAAAGAAAATGTTAAGTCATAATAAAAGAAGTTTCTAATACAACTAATTAAAAAAAACTCGTAATCGTGTTTTGAAACTCCATCCTTAAAGCTGAATTAAATATGATAATAAAACTAAAAAAAACAGCATATTCATTTACGCAGGATTTTTCAAAATATGCTATTTTGCTTCCATAACGTCTTAAGTTCACGACCCTAACTACAGGCGCATCGAAAGATAGTAGCTTCCGATTTTCATCTCCACATAATTCGTCATTCAACGGTTATTAGAAAACCGGTCAAAACATTATGCTAACTGACTTAAAACTGCTGCTATTATATCATAAAAATATGAATGCTAATGCGCCACAAATCTTTAGGACGCTAAAAAAATATGTTTATAGCATATTTCACAATTGTGTTGGATAATTCGTAATCTTTATGGAGAAAGTGATCAATACGCTTACATTGATTGTAGCTTTATGTCTTTATTTATTTAAATAAGTGTAAAAATTTACCATTGCTTCACTCTTTACTGTTATTGTGATGATGTATTAAGAAAGTAGACAGGGTAAACTTTTTGTTTTAGCATTAAGCTATCAAGAACAAGAGTATTGATTTTATGTTTCTACATAAAATCAATACTTTTGTTCTAAAATGGCTAAACAAGCTACCGAAACACATAGATTTTCTTACACTATACAGGTAAGACCCGTAACCACACGAGTTAGTGACACTTTGGCCTAAGGTAGAGCATGCCTTGTCTAAATAACTGGCTCTAAAAAGAGGCTGCCGGAACATACCGTTAGATGGTTGACGACAAACTTTTCAACGTGAAAACGGTTACTGGCCGACTTTATTGCGCGTTTAGTCGAATAAAATAAAAAACTAATTAATGAAATAAAAAACCCCGTGTTAATCCGGGGCAAAAAGAAGTTAATCCGGAATAAAAATTACCCTGTGTTTTATTCCAAGGTCTAACCAATTTTCATAGTAAATATCATCAAAATCGGTCCAGCCGTTGGAGTTTGAAAGAGTAACAACGATTTTGAAGTTATTTGCGTATCCCACGGGTGGTTACGGGTCGTACTACATGCCTCACCTCTATTTTAAACAAAATATCTACCAATGAACAAACTAAGTACACAACACTACGTCTTGTGAAGAAATCGGGGAAAGTAGAAGACATAGTAGCTAATCCCAGGAGAGTTTGTGCGTGAAACTGATATACTCTGTCAGAGGAAAGTAGCTGGAACCCGCACTGGTCCCATGAGCTCGATCAATTAATGTCTTGTCAACGACATTTGGTCTGCGTTCGAAGTGGATTACATTTCATCTGGAACCTTTTCGTGTATTTTTTTTTTACAAAATCCAAAAATGGTGTTTTCTAATTGTCTGTATGATATTTATTGTATGTTTCTTAACGTGATAACTTTAAGCCAGATGTGAAATTTTCTTTATTTTAAAGATTAATGTCCCTTATTAAACGCATTTTTTATTTTTACCAATCCTTTTTATATAGGATGGCACCGACTACAAAACAAAAACATATATTTTCAGTGGTGTATTAGTCTCACTTATGTATTTGTTTGAATAATTGTAACAATTATGGCAAACTTCTTGAAAAACTATAAATATTTTTGCCCGGTTGTTTTTTATCGTTTCCAAACTTAACCTTGACTGGTCGCATATCACATCGGATTATATCGCACTTTCACGCTGGAATTACACTTGGACAATGTCATGAATTATTAGAATAGATTGCTGTGAAGTATAAGAATATTATTGTAGCGAGATGTTGATACTTTGACTTTCACTTGTATATTTTACAGTTTTTTACTTAATAACCTAAATGTGTGTTAAAAGTAGTACTAAACAAAAATTGTATGGAGAAATCATTCGGTTCCCGAGAACAAAACCTTCGTAGGCTACAAAATGTATGGATCAGTTATTTTATTTTATTTGACGACCTCGTTGGCGTAATGGTTATCAGACCAGACTGCCAATAAGTAGGTTCCGGGTTCGATTCCCGGCAGGCCCAACATCTTTGCGCTGAATTAAATTTGTTGGCTGTCGAGGTGTTAAATATGTATCTATATAAAATAATAATATGTATGCATGTATATGTAGTATATCAGTTGTGTTAGCGGTTCAGTATGGGATTAACCAGCCGTGTGTGAAATGTATCCTAATATATGTATTTTTTTATAATTTTCAAAAGTATTCGATCAAATATTTTTAGTCTTCACAATTAAGTGTCCTTAAAAAAATAACGTTAAATCGCTGTAGGAAAAAATATCTCATACATATTAAATATCAGAGGAGTTCATTCGTTACTAAATGTTACGCATGCATTAAAAATAGGCTTACCTATATAGTTACTAACTGCATAATAAAAACGCTATTTTAATTACTTAAAATCGAATTAATAAAACCAATTAACACAATCCTCTGCGATATCCTGATACTATACCTACATCCTTATTGCAAGACAATTTAATTAGTATTGAAAAATAAATAAATAAATTGCAAATTAATTTATTTTTAGTTTTAGGTTACTTGAACGGACCGGCCGGCATTCACAATTGAAGTGTTAATAAACTTAAAGGTTAGCATGTGTTCATAATATTAAAACGTTGCTTGAAACAATTACATTTGGGCCAATGTTACGCTTACTCGATACTCTAAGTAAAAGGGATCCACTATATGTACCTACTAGCCTCAGTAATCGACCTGTGCGTAGAATGCAATCACGCCAGTCACTAGAACAAAATACTGGAACGATCGCTAACACGCAGTTTTCAACGTTTGGAAACTGCGCTACTTTTATAAAGAAAAACTGGGTCGACTATTGAAATTTCCAACTGGTTCTGTATGAAAACCAGTGATAATTATTTTTATTTGAGGGGGAAATTATATTATGTTTTTTTACGAAACATTACAAGCCGCTTTTTGGGTGAGTAATTGTGACGTCAATTGAACATTACCTACTTTTAGAGAAAAGCGGAAAATATTATAAACACTCACGAGAAAATAAAAATTGATATCCGGTGTATTATATGAGACATGACAATCATTTTTGGCGTTCCACTCTGGTATCTATAGCAAAATCGTATCAAGTACTTTACTTTTATCATAGACAACTTTATTATTTCTATCATAGACAAAAATACATTTGTCTATGCTTCTATCCAAAAATAACAGTTATTTTCTAGGCCTAATCCATGCATAGAGCATTTGAATATTTTCCAAAATATTATTAAACAAACTTTGTCAAGTCTAGAGTACTTATGCATTACTTTACATAACTATAGATCTTTATCATATCATAATCAAGGATCATCATTTTTTAATGTTCTACGTAAGTTAACAGTAAAAAAAAAGGTACCATTACTTTGGGACAAACTTATTTTACAGGCATTTCACTTACATGCAATGTTTCATAATAAGAGTATACTCGTACTTAACATGCATACATAAATTTATGAACAATATATTTTCTTGTTCATTTCTTTTTATCTTTGAGTTTGTAAATAGTGTTTTAACCTTTTTTCTGTAATTTATTTAATTATATTGTGTCTGTTGTAAAAATATGTTTTCCTGTGAATAAAAAAACATATTTAAAACCATAAAATAAATAAATCTCATACACACGAGTAAAGTAAAATAGACATAATGAGCGATTCTTCAACACGTTGCCGTTGTAAGTAAATCTCAGGTACGTCCACCAATGAATGTTGTACGTCAATGAATGTTTAGCATCAATCAACCTCACGAACACGTGATTGATTTATAGACAATGCCATTAACCATGCGACAGCCATTAATCTCTATTAGCGGCTTCTAGTAGGCTGTCATACTCCCGGTAAAGGGTCAAGAGGGTGAGCATGAATGATGAGCGAACGATAACTTAGGGACTTTGTATTGTGCCTAATACTTTCAATAAAGAAAGAAAGCAAGAAAATGATTTATCATGACAAATTAACACAAGACAAGATATAATATTTAAAATAGTACACATAACTTTAATTTGTCACAACACAGCCTCAACTCAGCATAATGCTAGCTGGAGAGCAACCAACGCTGGTCTTCCGTTGAGGCTGGCCGTGACGTCACGCACGGTAAACTAGGAAAGAGAACACGCAATTATATGAAAAAATTGAAAAATATTATTTACAAAAAATTGTGATCTATTTTACTAAAATAAAGTATGTAATTTACATTACATAATATAAGGAACTAAAGGTAAGTACAGCCATGCAGTTATCTGCATATTCGGATATTAATTGTAGTATAGATAAGATTTATTTTTGACGATAGAAAATAAAACAGGGCTACAAAGCCTTGAACATAGGTGTAAGGTTGCCAGGCTGGTCTGTATTTTATCGGATACATTTTGGAGAGTGTGCAATGGAGCTGCACAATTTAATTCCCGCTTCTCTATTCCACTACAGAACAAGCAGGGGCAAAGCGAAGAGACACCGATTCACTGTCGAAGTTCCGAGGATTCGCACAAAGCGTTTTGCTTCATTGTGAGAACTGCGAAGCCTTGGAACTCTCTTCCTGAGTAATTTTTTCCCGAGAAGTACAATTTGGGGGTCTTCAAATCGGAGTTAATAGGTTCCTGCTAGGCAAGCGTGATATATCTTAAACTACACAGTTAAGCTTATTTACAGGCAAGCTGCGGTCAAACGTAAGCCTATTCATCATTAAAAAAAAACTCCGGAACACTAAATTTCATAAACTAAGCCAAGCCAAAGAACAAAATGAAAAACCATATACCTACTTTGGTCAACAAAATTTGGTCAATTACTGCAGTAGGCTTTGACGAAACGAGAAGGAAATCATAAAATTATATATCGAAGTATCAATAAACTTATCCGATTAACAACCATATGTGAACTAACTTTTTAATTACATAAATACGAGTACAACGGATAACGAAATCTTGTCAGTTTTAAGACACAATATGAAAATTATTCATAGAATAAGTTAGAAATCTAATATTTGCATGTGAAATAACTATTTTAACTAAGTAGATTAACTTTTAACTGCAGCTACAAAATATTACGACTCACGTCTGCTGATATGAAAATTTCGTTAACCGCATAACTGGCTTATAGTTTACATAATTATTTTCTAACAGTTTATGGTTATCATAAACCATATATTTATACATTATACTCATCTATTATTTAAAACTGTCGATTATTTAGTTAAAAGTTATTATTATGTAATTATTACCGTCATAATTATGAAAAAACTCTACAGCATTTATTTTAAATTTGGAACATTATGCGCTTTTTCTAGGGTTCCGTACCTTAAAGGTAAAAACAGGACCCATTACTAAGACTCCGCTGTCTGTCTGTCAGTCTGTCTCCAGGCTATAACTTAGTATAAATGTACATTACCTTTCAAATTAAATTATAAAATCTAATAAAATAAATATTTGAGGTATACAACAATAGTACGGAACCATTCAAGCGCGAGCCCAACTCGCACTTGTCCAATTTTTATTTATTTTATATGTCTGCACTCTTTTTCCTTGTATTATTTATTTCATTTGCCAAAAATAATGTAATCTTTAGCTTATGAAAAATCTTATTTTAACGAAACGAATATAGAATATTATAAAAAAAAATGCTTTTTCTAGAGCTTTAGAAATTTCAAATTCTTTATTATCGACCAACAAAGACTCATTCATATTACAAAATAATTTAGGTACTAATAAAATACAAAACGTCAATAATAGTAATTTTGAACTAGGTAAGTTATTTATATAATGCTATTCTAAATAACTTACTTCTTGCAGTACTTATTTGGTATTATTGTAAATTATAAGAAGTTTAGAGAATATACTTAATTTTATAAATTTTAATCTCGAATTCCTCTTGATGCAAACAAAGACTTTGTAAGGTTTAATCTGATTCGACAATTTTAATATCAAGGCAGATGCTCATTCAGATGACCAGCACTGACCTACTTTCAAAGTGCCTTCGTTTTAATACAATATTTAATGCATATTGGCATATCCGATCCATTGTTCTTTAATATGATAATAATATAGCATTGAAAGTAAACATACCATTGTTCGGAAGTAAAATCGGTTAATATATGGAACCTTTGTTTGAAAGTAAATCGTTGGACATGATGATTTCCTTGATGACTTTATGATTTTGATTTGATCTTTATAATTGGTACGGTAAAGTTCAAGTCAATAAACAACACATTTGAAAGTGTATGTCCTCTCACTTACATAAACAAATGAGTGCGAGCAAAAGGAAGCGAACTTTCAAATGTTTTCTTTATTGAGTCGAGATATACAGCTTTTGGTTGATGCGATGATGAAATCTTGATTTTATAGTTTTTTCACTATACCGTTAGCAGAGGAGACTCTGGGTAGTTGGAGCAGCGAGGCGAAAAAATTTATCCACGAGATAGGTCTTAGGATAAACAACATCACCGGTGACTCCCGCTCCGGGTCGTTCTTGGTGCAGAGGTTGGCTATAGCTATTCAGCGCGGTAATGCAGCGAGCGTGATGGGCACCTTTGCACCGGGGGCGACCAGGGGTGGGTTATTTGATTAGTATTAGTTTTAGTTTTTAGTGTGTGACATTTATATTGGACGTAATTTTATATAATTTTATTTATTAAGACTATACATCGTAAACTGTAAAAACTATCGAAAAAATAGCTAAAAGGCCGTCTAAACAACCACTCTAAGAATATTTTATCATCGCACCTAACAATGTGTTCCGGCAACCTTTTTGAGAGCCAGTTATTCCAGACTAGACATGTGAGTAATAAAATTGCTGATATAATTTATACTTAATAATTTAGAATATAGGGTGGCGAATAGAAATGTTACAATTTACGCAATGGGTAGTGGAAATGGATTGTGTTTGCGCCACATCTCTAGTTGTCATTAGATCGTAGCATTACGACGATCTGTTGATTTCCTAACATTACTCCTGTATTGCGTTGATGACACGTAAAAGATAAGTACACTGATACTCTATGATACCCATTATAATCCAGGTAATAAGTGCTACTCTAATGAGAAAATAGGTATAAGTAAGTAAGATTTAAAATAATTAGATGAATATGTTTACCGATCTCAAAATAATGAACAACTTACTTATATGTATGTAATACAAAAATTAAGTCACTTGAAGTTAGATATAGCCTAATGTAATTATCTAAAAATAATAAAAATATAATGAATAATTAAAATAAGAAGCTTTACTTTTGTAACTTTAGGATATTAAAAATTAAACAGCACATATATATTTGATTTCTTTCGGTTAAAATTCTTTTACTTTTCGTGTAAACTTTAAGTGGCGAAGTGTTGGTGTTCGAATAATGCTTTCTACTGACGACCATTATGAATTTCAAATATGTCATGACGTATGTATTTAACTATCCAAACCATTTCGTCTAAAACCACTGAAAAAATTGTAAAAAAATATGTTATCCGTCCCTTTGTGTCTGCACCCATATTAGAACCATTTCCTTGACACTTAGCTAAGATCACCCCCGACTCAATTCGAACACTTTAAACAAGAAAAACTCGATCGAAATCAGCCCATCTTTTAGGGAGCTTCGATGCCACAGACAGACATACATACAAACATACAGAAAGTTGTTTATAAATTACTTAGTTACGCACTCAAGATAATTAAAGATAATATGTATTATTCTAAGAGAATGTAGCTCAATCTCATGGCCGAGAGTAGTTCGGACGTAGAGGCATGTCCGTCGAAGAGATCTAGCGGAAAGTATTAATTTCCCGATGCTCTAGAAAGCTGGGTGCTACCACGATGTGAACCATCATGACTTTACAACTCTCTCAATGAGGAAAACATCTTATACTGGACAAATGAGTGGGAGCGTAAGAACAATTTTTTCTTTGTAAAAACAAATATTTTTATTTCTTGTTTTATTCGAATCATACAATCAATTTCAATAATACATTTGTTATTAATGAATAATAAAGTGGAATTTAAATTATTTCATGTAATTCCTAAAAAACTATAAAAAAAACTTTGGTCCAAATATATCTTTTATCTTTTGAATTTTGTAAATTTACCACATATATCTTTAGTATCACATTTATATTTTTCGAAATGACATGTACTATGATTTAGTTGATAATAAATAGACGATATCTTATATTTTTCTGTTGTTTGTTCCTTGAAGTAAGATCGATTTGTTAGAACGAGAGGATATGATAAACTGTTAAGTTATTTAAAAAAACTTGCCGACCCCACCTAGTGGGAAAAGGTTGAGGAAGAAGAAGTTAAATAATGAAACGGTAACTAATGCTAGACTATACGAAAACAAACGAGAGAGTAATATTAAAACCATGATGATAAAAACGCAATGTTAGCCTCCTGGATGAAATTGACACAGTGTAAGCAGAAGATAAACCACACGCATCTATTAACATCACGCGTCATATGAAAAAATGGTCTAACGCACGCATATTGTTATTCCAGTACACGCACCCAAGTAAATTATCGACCTAGAAGTTTATTTATATAAATGAATGCAATAAAACACAATGAATGCTGATGATGAATGAAAGCTGTGTAAAGTCGTAATAGAATGTAAGTTTATACTGGTATTTTTTTAATTAATTAAGTAAAACTGTAATTGTCAACTTTTTGTCATTGTGATAGTAATATATAGTAGTAAGTTTATTTATATAAAATGACATATTATACAAAAAGTTGACAATTACAGTTTTACTTAATTAATTTTAAAAAATACCAGTATAAACTTACGTCCTATTACAACTCTACAAGCTTTTATTGTGAAAATATAAACACAATTAAAAATATATAAAAATATATAAATTATAAAGTAAAGCGATCAATAACAGTTAATCTGAGAGTTCTTTAAAGTAGAATATTATACTGCCTCTTAAATAGTATAAGCGTAAGCAGCATACTACCTTTGTGACTCTGGGCCTTCTCTCGAGGAGAGATATAGGCCATAATCAACCACGCTGACCAAGTACGAGTTGGCGGATGAGACACATCTTTGGATATTGTGGTCCTCAAACGTTGGTTGGATAGTGGTCATCAGATTAAAAAGCAGACTTTTACAACCGAGCCACACTCGCTTGAGCTTGAGGAGTGTACAACTTAAGGTATGACCAACAAATAACTAGTAAACATTGTACTATATGAACTAGTAAATATTTCTACTCAGCAAAAAATTAATAAAGACATGTTTAAACTTTTTAAATTGATGCATGTATAAAATAAATTAATAAATTATACTAAAACATGACAGGCATTTTCAAAATGTATTATATTATATTTTAGAAACCATATCCTCTTTTAATTATACACCAGAAAAGTATTTCTATAAGTTAAATTTCTTATCTTGTTATGGTGGTATTATTAAAGTCATAATGCTCTCGAATACTCATAGATAACATAACTTGATTTATAGTAGAACCATCACGGTCTCAGAGCTGAAACGAAAGTTAGAAACGCAGGTATGAACACAGAATATCCTCTACCTCTATATACACCTAATATTGAACTGCGTACGTAGTATCCATATTTTTGAGATTAAATTGTATTTATTATAGTTTCAAGACGAAAGAACATATTACATCACTTATTAAATCTACCGACTAGCAAATCTGAAATAACACAAAGAACGAAAGCAAAAGCAGATAAGTACTTTGATTTCTTTTGTTTGGCAAACCGAATGCTTAGATTTTCAACACGCCTCACCTCTAACCTAACTTTCCCTGTTGTAAGCATAAAAAGCTAAATAATACAATTGCTAAGTCATGGCGAGTTGGCGAAGTACCTACCTATCCTTGGCCGCGAAAATTACATCAATGACTTTGATATTGTTACAATAATATTTTCCAATTTTGATCATATTGGTCCCTGCCCTATAAAAGTTTGGGTTAAGCGAACGTAGGCATAATATTTGTGATTGCAATCACTACTTTTTCAAAGATCTTTAAAAATTATGGCTTAACTTGATTTGATAAAAGAACCGCTTACAAAAAATAAAAGCTCAATGGTAAAAGTCTGTTGTAATCGATAGTTGGCAACATTATTTTACCAAAAACAATTTTCCATAGAATAGTTAGATAATAGTATCTAGTATAGTTTGATACACTACTAACAAAAACAATATTATGACGAGTAGTTTATATGGTATTACGAAAATATAAATTTAGGATAAATCAAAATTAGAATAATAAAGTGACTGAATTAATTTCAAGTCTTATACAGGATATCAATTAGTATTTAGGAGGAAATAATAATAGAGATCTTAAAATTAAACAAAAATAAAATCAACACTCACGTACTTTGAACTTTATACAAATATGAAATAAAACGGGTTTTTGTACAATGATTTTGTACTTGATGAATCATCTGAAATAATGTTCGGTGTAACAATGATCATTTTTACAGTGAACATTGAGATATGATTTAGGTACTCTTATAATTATTTTATGGTGAAGAAAAAGAAGCTGCATTCCGTTCACATATGATTGTCGACCAAAAAGGTAAAGACATGTTATATTCAACCATAACTGAAAAGTTTAAGAGTGTTCCCAATCTAATAACATACTCGTACGTAATTATCCAAGTTACAATGGCTTATTTTTCCTGTAAAATAAATAAAATTATGTCTGTAAAGATTGATCAAATTACTTACATTATGACAAATAAAAAAATAAAGAAAATCTAGTGTCTAAAAACGATGGATTGACCAAATATATAACACAGGGCATATTGCAGATGTTGTAGTTCTAATTCAGTGGCTTTTATTATTAACTTTCAATGGGGTAATGCAGCCAGCATTTTGGGCAAACTACAAAATACACGGTACTAATTTTTTTGTATAACAAATCTATTGAGTTCAGGTTTACTTTTCCATTATTACCAAATAATACCTTAATTCGATTAGCACTGGCATTGAATCACGGGCCATTGTATTAAGAAAATAAAAACTCTTGGATGTAGTTAACTTAAAATGTTATTAGGTATTATTGTGCCTAACAAATAATATCTATAACATTTTAAAATAAATTAAAATATATACTTAAATAATTTTCAATTACAAATGTATACGTTCATGTAAATAACAACTGTATAAAGTAAACATTCTTGATCCTGTCATAAAAGAAGAAAGTACCATGTACATCACCGGCTAGTTTGGAGAAACCCTCCATAAGTAGGTCAGGCGTCGCGTGCTAGACTACAAGTTAATGCAACATAACTGGGGTCAGTACTGTAACGATCAGAGACCACAAGTGCCCGTTATGCCGTCTGTTGCTCTGCAGATCACTTCACGTACAGGGTTAGTGCTAAGCATTGATTACACGAACCAAAAAAAAACCGAGTAGTCACTCCTACAGTGCCAAGAATGGATAAGACAAATAAATAAAATATAATGATTAATAAAGTATCGAAAAAATACACTGGCCAAATGCAAATTTAACCATTAGTAGTTTTTTATTACAAAAATCAGGCAGAAATCTTGTTTGTTGTGCTTCACTAGTCGTATATATATTTAAATTATTTTGCCAAAAAAAAAACAACGAGGTCATTTACATAGATAGTAGAGAAAAAGAAAATCTCAATCAAATTTCGTAATAATGATCATCATCCCTAAACCGTGTTGTCATTAGTCACTTTACTATGTTTTTATTTGTGTTATAATGCCAAAAAATACATCACCTGTGCAAAATTCTACTGTCATATATCACGATTCGGAAGATGCCGCCTGGTAGACAGATTAAAGGAACGGAACGGATCGACGAAACATGGGAGTTATTTACATAGATAGTTCACATCCTCGATTGAAACATGGGAGTTATTTACATAGATATTAGAGGCAAAGAAAAATCTCAATCGGTATTTTTTAAATTTCATAATAATCATCGTCATCCCTAACAGGTTTTGAGAGTTAAATAGCACAGCAATCGATAAAAAATGACAAACCTATATACATAACTCTGTACAGTGTTCAATAGAGTGTAATGAAATCATCGCCGTGTTAAAGTTTTTGTCGCAAACAAGATGAGTGATGCGTGGCTGCTGTATAATGTAAGAAAGAGCATTACTTTTTAACTTTCATAACGAACATCGATCAAACATTCAAGTTCGATAACCAGACTTGAGGGTATCATCACTTCTTAGGAACGTCTAACTTAAATTGTTTGTAACTAAAAATTTAAGAATCGTTCGAATTCGAAACTTCAATAGTCTTGTAATTCTTGTTAATTTTAATCTTTACTTTGAATTTAGTAACTGAAACTATTATAATGTAACAATTGTAGTCATTACTAAACGGGAGCATGTTTCTCTGTTATATATGCTTCCATGCTGAGTTTGAAGATGCAGGCTCGTCTATTGTAACTACGAAAATAAATAAAAAAAATTAGAAAATAATATATTTTACCTAAATTGGCTATAAATTCTAATAATTTTAACCGGCCAAATAAAATAATTTTAAATTTGAGTACCGAAAAAAATCCGCGTTTATGAGCAGCATTGGTTTGAAATTTATTTAAAGATTATTTTCCCAGTTGATAATCTTCAGTTACTCGCTTTTTTTGTCAAAAGAGAGGGTTTATAAAATGAACCATGTTAAAGATAAATAGGGCACGGTTTTTAAGATGATTATTTTTTAGGAAAAAAGAACCTGTTGTATTATGATCTATTATTAAGAAAAAAAGAACCTGGTTTTTATAATAGTGAAAGATCACATTGAAGAAAAAAGAACTTACGATGAACCGATGGAAAAAAATACATTATCTAACAAATAATGACAATCCAAATATAAAATGCGTCCAGTAAACAAATTTGAATGTCTTACTGCAAACAAACATCATTGTGTGTAAAAAAACTACAATTGACACTTATTGATACATTTAGCAAGCGTAAAACTCACTGTTTATAATTTAAAAAGCTCTAAATTAAATCAATCTTCACTTTCTATCTCAAGCATCGGATAACTATTCAATGGTCAGTACTTTTTAAAAATGCTTTTGTCAGAAAGTCAAGTCACTCTGAAAGTGTGCTGAGTGTGATGGTGATTTGGCAAGTACGGCAGCTTTTACCACGGTACAGTAACATATTGATTCGTTGGTGATTTAGTCTGATATTTTGCTTAAAATGGAGGAGGAGGAGTGTGAGATACTTAGAAAACTTTTTTGTCCCTTTGAAGATTTTTGAAATGAAGAGGTACTCTGCCTAGTACAAGAACCAAGAACCATAATAAATACAATAGACAACAGAAGAGGAAAGATGGTTGGCCACCTTATGCGACATGACAATTTCATTAAAAATATCGTAGAAGGAAAGATAGAAGCCAGGAGAGGAAGAAGAAGACCTAGAACATACATACTTAGACCAAATTAAGGAGAAGGCGAAAGTCATGTCTTATAGGGAGGTCAAGGATTTGGCCGAAGACAGAACTACCTGGAAAAAACTCCACAGACAAGAGCCCAGCTCTTAAATATTGAATTAATGAATGAATAAAGATTTTTGAGATAGAAGCGTTATTATAATTTTTTATTGGTAGAGGAAAATAGATATACCTGTCATTTTTCGACTTATATTTTTATACAAAACTTAATTATTATAAAACCTTATTATTAAAAAAAATATTTTCTTACATATATTACAACATTTTTGCTTTATTAATTGGTCTGTTGAACGTGTGTTTTAGAAATAATCATTCATAATAATGTAAATTTATTAAACTGAAACACATAAAGGTGATCGACCATGTTATACCATACTTCTAGAAAATCGCAGTAACTTACATTTTCTTCTAAAATTTGTATATGATAATTTACGTTAATAGTAATTTATGTTATAATATATACACGTACTTGAAAATTGTCTTCACTGTGTTAATCCTTTATTCGTACAAATCACTATATACAATTATATATAGTTATGGTTTAACACAAAAACAATATTCTTACTACATCACAATCAACAAAGTATCCTTTCAGATTGAATACAAGCTCTCAATAATCATATTCATGCACAGTTAAGTTATTTCACCACCGTCTTGTGAAATGCAGCCTGACTGATCCTAACTTACGATCGATATGGCATAATTTCACGGAGAAATTCCCGAGAAAATTGGAACCAGGCTCGACGTGACTCAAGTATTCCTATCTGAATTAGACTCAAAATTGGAATTTATTTTCAGAATCTAAATTGCTTTGAAATTCTAAATTGGATAGCTTCCAAAAAAAAAAAATATTAAAAAGAAACAATGAATCCTCTCTGCACTTCATACGTACGGGAGTTACTCCTCAAAAGTAAAATAATGTAATATTTTAATGGACAAAACAACATTTAAATTTCAATACACAAGTAATGTGTTTTTTTAGTGTTTACAATGATAAAAAATAGACAGATGGACTGACATACAGAGCTATAGGATTTCTTGCACTGCACAACAAAAACAAAAACTTCACTTGAATTTAATGCATTATGAACCATATAGGGAAATCAATCTAATAAATAAAATTAAATAAGTCTTTATTTACTGGTGATATTACATATTTAAAAATAAAAACCAAAAAAACACAATATTTCCAGTTTGCTTAACGACAAAGATCTCCTCCAAAAAAACAATTTCCTCTCTCTCTACCTAATCTCGTCCATGTAGTTTATTGTACTATAATCTTCGCAGCTTTTTCGTTGCTTTCCTCTAATTAACTCTCTTCATACGCCATCTCTAGGGTACCAATTAGTTATTATGCATGAGCAAGGCATACAGTAGCTCTGAATAATTATGTGCTATTTTCTAGGTCACGCCATTGGCGATCTTTCTTGACAGGTTTGATATATCGCTTAGCTATATGAAATGCTTAGCATCGAAACCCGAGAAAGGTCACTAACCAGATCAAGATCAACTTGATTTTTTTCACATAATCCGAATTGCTTCTTTATTTCCACATCAGCCATTCTTATATTATTACATAATTGACTTGTTCTCATAACCTTCCAAATGTAGTTTAACTAAGCGCGGAAGTTTTGTTTTGCGACGTCAGAAATTAACGTAAAATGTTTAAGTAATTACCTTCAGACATAACATGTAAAAACATCTAGCAATCACCACTTACACATTAAACCGTTATGTTTAAGTGTTGATTGCTATATATATTTCTGATACTGTCGAAATGAACTTTGATAATGTCGTTGACTAAAAGTTCAACCACATATTTTATTTGGTTTGTTAATTAGAAATTGCATATAATTATGTAATTTACAAAAAATATTTTGTAACCAAACGGCTGACAATAGATATAGCTTCTTCTTCATTTGTTCAAAAGTAAAATAAGTAAAGTAATTTTTTTAAATAAACACTTATTAGCTTGCGTAAGTAACCGATTTTTACTGGGGTTCTCGGCTTTCTTTAGTAAAAGAGAGGGCCATATAGACATCTCCCAAAATCCTACATACGCTCGTGATAATAAGTAGAAAAAGCATAATTTATCCACTATAGATGCCCACTGCTGGGACATAGGACGAGGAAATAGTCACTTTTAGGTTATAATCCACCACGCTGGCCTTTTTTTTTTGTTGACAAGGGGAAAATCTTCGACATGATACCTGGCTACGATGGGGCGCAGCCAGGTTATGTGGGATTTGTATCCACTAAAACCCCCCCGGTGACCTGCCTCTGTGCTTAACGGAGGTCTCCGGGTTCTTCCGGGAAACACTCCGGAGACCTCGCAGTGGCCCTTCCCGGATTGTTGCCACATGACTCACGTCTTCAGATTTTGTGGCCCTGTAGACCAACATGTCTGAATAAGGAGCATATCCACACATAACTTGGAAAACAAGTCGTTGGCGTAGAGCTAGTATTGAACCAGGGGCCGTCTGATTGAAAACAAGATGTTTTCCTCCCACTAAGCCACACTCGCCATTCTGAGTAAAGACTTTTGATCTTACTAGAAAAATAAGAGGAAATGAATTCAAAGCATTTAATTCTATCTAAAACAAAAAAGTAGCAATAAATTAAGCCATTGGCTAACAAAAAGCAAAGGAAGTTTGAGAACAAAGCTAGAAACGTCAATTAAAGTGTGTAACAATTAATTTTATCTGTAAAGGTAATTACTTACCATAGAGCTATAAATAATTGAACATAGTCATCTGAACACTGGAATAAATCTTTGTTGGTGTCGCCACTTACGAGTGTATAATTTGGCTAAATTGTGTTTTGTAACTCAAAATTGCGTAGGTAAACGGGAAAACTCCGATAGATGTTTTGTCGTGGCCGCCATTTTGGATTAAAAATTTATCATAGAGTATTTCTTTACCATATAAGTATACTAGCTGACCCGGCAAACGTTGTTTTGCCTTAAAAATATATAGTAGAAGATTCTCAGACCTACTGAATACGCATATGAAATTTGGTAAAAATCGGTCAAGCCGTTTCGGAGGAGTACGGTAACTAACATTGTGTCATGGAAATTTTATAATTCTTTATTGGACACATAGATAAAAAAGGCATAGTAAAAGACAATTAACTTAAAATTTGTGTACCACAATTGGCGGCCTTATCGATTAAAGCGATCTCTTCCAGGCAACCTTTGGATGGAAAGGAATTTATAAACGACTAAAGAAGGACGTAGTGTACAATAAAGAATAATAAAAAACATGCATATAATATTAATAATCTTATCTTAATTTATATAAATCTCGTGTCACAATGTTTGTCCTCAATGGACTCCTAAACCACTTAACCGATTATAATAAAATTCGCACACCATGTGCAGTTCGATCCAACTTGAGAGATAGGATAGTATAAATCTCAAATTATAGTCGCAATTTTAATTTACTGCTAATTATTGTCTGTTATTATTTGACAGTCACAATTATCTGTTAACTCCAAATGATTCTAACTGATGTCGATACCTTTCGACTGGGTTGAGTAAGTAATCAATAGATGGCACTGCTATGGTAAATCTACGAACGTGTCATATAAGCTACACTATCTATTTTTCATACCCTTAAGTGAGGCAAAACCTAGTTTGCCGGTTCAGCTAGTATTATATATTAGACAACAGTTTAGCTCTGAGAAGAACTTTTGCGTATGTGTAGTTAAAAGAACAAAATAAAAAAAAAACCCGAAAATTATTAGACTTTGCGCACGACCGCTGCGATGGGAGCCAACCTCGCGACTGAGCCGCGCGGGTACCTTACTCATAGATCTAAACACCCCTCCCCCGCACATGCCCTCTTCGCAACGGGCCGTGCAGCAGAAATCGTAATATTTTAATTTCACCATAACTTCAAAACCAAACGTCCAATTTTAATCATTCAAAGACCAAATATTATCAACACAAACTGTTCTTATTGATGAAATAATTTATTTTGATAAGGATTAATAGTGTATTGCTTAAAATCGCTTCGTAAATAAGCCATTATTTCTCGTACAAAGTAAAGGATAAAAAATGGTTATTGTGGGTTATTCCTAAGAGATAAACATATACCATCACGGACTTTTTTGTAGACCTTTTTAAGTTGTACAATACTGTAGTAAATTGTTTTGATCTATCTTGTAGGATTCAGTCAGCGTTTGCAATGTAAGCGCAAAAAAAGGTTTTTTTTTACGACCTCACATTAAAAACCTCAAAAATTGTAGCCTATGTGTTATTCTGATGTATAAGCTATAGCCTATGTGTTATTCTGATGTATAAGCTATATTGTGGTAAAGTTTCATACAAATCCATTCAGTAGTTTTTACGTGAAAGAGTAACAAACATACATCCATACATACAAACTTTCGCCTTTATAATATTAGTAGGATCTAGTTGTGAAAAAAAATGTCATCCTTATTTTCATTTCTTTCGATATAATATTTACCTAGCAAATAATTAAACAATATTACAAAATCTTTTAAAGTCATCACTTCTTCAATTAATCAATTGTGATTAATGCTTAATATTGTGATTTCAACTATAAAATGTGAATGTGTGTTACAATATATAAAACCTTAACATTAAATAACACTGTTGAACTTGAGTCTGTATTTTGGACTTTTAAACTTTCTTACCTTTACAAATAATTATTTTATGTAATTAACAATGGAAATGGAAAATATAGGCTATATATTGTATGTAAGTAATTCTAAATAAATTGTCATATACCAGTTTATAAACCTCTCTTTTCACGAATATAGATAGAGTAATATAGATAGAGCCGATAACTTCTCATAAATTCCACGGTTAAGACCATTGTCATAGCAACATCAATTTATTACGGACATTCTTCAATGCGCTGCAATTTCTTGGCAAACTGCTCTCCGAACAAAAAATAAGAAGTTATTATTTTAATTTAGCAGTGAGAGTAGCTCATTATATTCATAACGCGGTGTTAAGCAAGGCATATAGGAAAGTGTGTCTTGTAAATTTGAACTGGGGCGTGATTCACAAACATACGTTACTGTTAACTTGCGTTTGAGTGCAGCTTGCATGGAGTACTTGGTTTTTTTTTTAATACTTACGAGTACTTACGGGATAAAGATTTGTAAATGAAAAGTGAGCGAGCAATATGAGGCTCTTAACTTAAGGCTATTGTCAGGGTGGTACGATATAGACGCCAGCTATAGCCCAGAAATTATATAAGGTGACTTATAGCTGACTATAAGGTGAATTATATAAGTATGTGCTAAGGCTAGAACAACGGCTGTCTTTCATATCAGGGCTAAATCTGTACAACAAAAGTGCTTAATTAATATTTAAAAAAAAACACGACACTTAGTTGAAAACGAGTGGTGGCCGAGGCTAGGGAAGAGGAGCGTCGGTCGTCAAGCGGCAAGATGGGTCGACGACATAACAGCTATCGCGGGTCGAACCTGGACTAGATTGGCACAGGACCGAGACAAATGGCATGACAGGAGAGATGCCTATGTCCAGCAGTGGGATAGAATCGGCTGTGGATGATGATGATGATGAGTTGAAACTAATGTTTACTGTAGCGCCTGCTGGTGATTTGATTACACATATCTAAGAATATACACTACATTGAAATTGTAACAAAATCAGTATAATAGTTTTGGAGATAACGCAAATACGGTTTCCTTTCCGTCCCGGCAAAAAAAAGAGAAAAGACGATTTGCCTTGATTACTTTGTACTGAAGTTCTACACATATTAATCGAGTAACATAGAAGTAATGAAAGTATGTTATGAATATTCAAAGACGTACAATACAAGTTATTTAACACTATCGTAAAATTTCAATCAAATCCATTACCGAAGAATATCTCTATCAATTGAAGATTTCCACTGAATATTACTTTTCATTGTAATGTGAAATGTTGTAGAAAGTTAGTTTGATTTAATATACCACTGCTGTTTAGTTAAGTGAGTGTGGGTTTAATTGGTGCATTTAGATTATTTTTGCGATAGATATATAGATTATTTAGATACGGTGACAACTATCTTGGGATAGTCAGTGGGAGCCTTGCAGTACACGTACTTATAAATTAAAAATAAAGGGTCGTGGCCTTTTTATTTCTTTAATTTAGTACTATATTTGCATGAGCTCCATTATCGGCTTAGGATTACAACTGATAGTGAAACCAACGACCGAACCTGAAAAATAAATTAACATACGACATGTTATAGAAGCGTCCATATGATACGCATTTAACACTTATAGCGGTATATTTATAGCACCAATCCAAAGATGGAGTTGTAAAAAGATCTTCTAAAAATCTCCCATGTACTAGTATATATTCAGCCGGATGGCACTCACTACTTTTCCGTAGACAGATAAGAGAGAAACCGATGTAGCCAAACGTATTTCACAGATACAATGCCTGTTTTGCTTTCGGAAAAGTCTTTAATTATGAATCATTAAAGTTCAATTTTTCGTATATTTTTTACACTTAACAACTATGCATTCGATCATCAAGATGCCCAACCACACGAGTTAGCAGAGTGCCGACAACCTAGTGGCCTGAGGTGGAGCATGCCTTGTCTGTATTGTAATAATAATTACTACTGATTTATTAAATGAGCTGGGTTCTAATGTTTAAAACTATATGTCATGTGAAAAGATATACAAATTCACAGATTCGTCAAAAAAGTGGAAATATGTGTAAAAAACGTTATAAAACATAAAAACATAAAAATAACTTTATTTAAGCAAAGAATTTACAATATTAATAAGTAGGACTTAGGTAGGACTTAGTACTAAATATCGATGCTTGTTTGAGGTGCCACCAAACCCGAACTGAGTAACAATACTCGTATATCGGGATTATTCTAGCTTCACAAACAAGCAGTATCAAATAAGATACTTTATTTTTGTTTATATTAGTTTAAGGCAAAGCTCTTACAATTTTATGTTCCTACTTAAGATTACGACATTCAGTTAGGTTCTAGAAAGGACCTGCTCTATTATGGTTATTGTATTGCAGTAGTGCCCATTCAAAACTACAATAAATCATGTTTTTGCTGACATACCAAAATTCTTTATTCTTAACAGAATAAAGAATTTTGGTAACCATAGATAACTCTATGGTTGTTAAAACATAAAATTAAGCTGACAATTTAAGATAATCTATGGACTAGTTTCCACCCACTGGAGTCAGTTTGCGTCTGCTGCCGTTGACACAGAACCCAGACTTGACATAATGCAACAACAACCTAGAACTGTTTTGTTTTTCACATTGTGTTCTGTCATTAGCACGATGCAAAAATTTTGAAATAAGCATACGAGAGAGAAGGCATGTGGTACCCAAATTAAAAAATATAACCAGATGTTAAAAAAAATCTACTGACTATCTTGTACAATATAGTTGCTATTTGTGTATTATCTTTGTCTCTCAATAATTAAAAAATATAGTATTATTTGGTCATGCATTATTTTTCCTAAACTGCAACATTCAATATGTATAACTAAACTCGATGTAACATAGATTTTTGCTAAAAAAATGATTTATTATTATTACTTATGTAAAATGTGACTTTTGGTCACCCATCCAAGGAAAAACACATCAACCGCTTTAGAACTTTAAACGAGCTGAATTGTCAAATCCTTGAAATTTAAATTGTATTCAGAAATAATAATCAATGTTGAGGTCTGAACTTTAAAGACATGAAGGACAATTGGACCGCTGATTTTCAAGCATTTATACAAAAATGTACACTATGTGAACTACTTACAAATATACAGCAAGCAGTAAGCTACATTATCTACACAAAGTGAAAGTGCATAGGCACATCATATTCTATGCTAATCTTAATAGCCCATACAAACTATTAAATTTAGCCTTCACATTTTGCGCTATGGCAGAAAACCGCTTAATCCTCTTACAAAGATATGATCTTAAAACAATTAATATATATAATAACGACCAATACTTAATGTTCGTACAGTACGATAATAAGGCCATTTTATAAGGATCAAGATCGTGAGTTTGTCAAGCTACAATAAACCTTTTGAGCAAGAAATTGAGTTCAAAATCCGACAGTTCTGGGTCTTACGGGACTGTATTTGCACTCAATTGCTTGCCGATAATGTAAAATGAAGATATTGCAAATAACTTCTGTACAGGCGGGCCGATGTTAAATAACAAGTAACGGGGTATGTGCCTGTAGAATGATATTTTGAATACTAAAATGGTTAAAGAGCAGGTGTACTAAATATATTTAAATACATAATTATTATACCGATATAAATATGTCCATAAAATTGGCATATTTTAGGATTATAAAAATGGCGCTCCTTAAAAACCTTATTAAAATATTGAAAAAGACACGAAATAGCTACGCAATCGCTACGCTCTACGATGCTACAGTTTTTAGCGGGGGCCAATTAAAATATTAATGAAAACTATTACTTACTTAGATTGATCATAATATAATCTAAATATTAACTAATCAAATGCATATGTCACGAAAAGAAGTCTATTTATTGTGAGTATATTCATTTGTTATTAATGTCTGTAAAATCCAGAAAATATGCAAACGCGCGTAGAAAAAGAAAACTCTGGAACAAAATAACTTACCATCATTGACGCCTTCATTTAAAATCCAAATCTTAAAATGTCCATGTAACCCAACAGTCAATTTAAAAACTTAAATTACCAAGTTACAAAAAAACAAAAACTGAAACTTTTTTCAAAAAGAGAACATCACTTCACATCACAAGATTCGCGTTCGAAATTCGTAAAAGCGTCGAGCGTAGAGCGTACTTTTTCCGTTTTTCTTTTTTAATTGGCGGTTTTTATTTTTTAATTGTTTGTCGCGTGCCAAGGCGGCGAGGTTCGTAGCTCGAAGACCGTTGTCTTGGCGGTAAGTGCGGTGCGTGTTTCTCCCACGTTGGACTCTGGTCAACTGCTTCAGTGAAAGATTGGACGCACGCAAGATGCGCTCTAGCGTTTAGTTAGGCCTCATCTTGATAAATCATTTTATGACGAGTGAAGCATAGTAATTATCGTATATCGGCTGTAAACCGTTGGTTATAGAAGCTCTAGACCATTAATAAGGTGGCACTATTTGCTAAATGAGATATACTGCTTTAGAAAACACTGGAGGGCCAATAGAAATCAAGTTTATGAAATGTTTTTTTTTCTCTCGTATTTTAAATTTTCTTGTCAAATTTAATTAATTAACGCGTAAGGGGTTTAATAGGTAGGTACATTAGGTGCTTTAGAAAACATTAGTATATTATATAGAGAGCCGATGGAAATCAAGTTAATGATGTTTTTTTTATTTAACTGGTATTTTTAATTTTCTTGTCAAATTTAATTAGTTTACGCTTAAATATTTAAACACATTAAATACTCTTCTGAACCACACATCGCATATTTCTACACATATAAGATTTTTTTGTGTAAATCATATGGCTATAACCATCACAAATCTAGGTTTAAATCGAAATGCTTGTTCTAGTCTCAACATTAAACTTTTTGTAGGAATCTTTATGAACTTTTATTGATATGTATATTGTATGCCATCTACGCAATAGCGTTGGTATCAAAACGATCATGAAGAAAGCTACAGGCGTATTGGGTCTGTTGTTCGATAAAAGTTAATACTGCTAAAACGAGATGGCGCTTTCTTCGTTAGGCTTGCCTTACGAGATTTAATTCTTTTTTTGTAAATTATATAATAGAAACATTTGAAGTAGAATAATTTAGAATTAACTCGTTGATAAAATGTATATATTTACTAGCTGCTCGTCGCGGTGTCACACGCGTTAATCCTTAATAATAAATAGTCTATGTGTTCATTCGAAGTAAAAGCTACATCCGCCAAATTCCTCACATATCGTAAACAAGCAACAAACAACATACACTCACATGTTTTGATATGTGTACAATTAGTAGAGCTAACCAATCAATCCCCAGTGGATATTTCTAAATTCAATCATTTATTTCTTTGAAATGTAAGGACCTAACCTAACCAAACCAATCAATCCCTAATGGATATTTCTATATTCAATCATTTATTTCTTTGAAATGTATAAGACAACAATTTTTAACTTAAATTTAATTTAGACTTATGACTTCTCCGAAATTGTGTTTAATTATATGTTAATAAATATCACGTTGTATCGTTGTCAGGGGAAATAAATAAAAGAGCACATTTTCTATATAATACAGACTATATTTTATTGAAATAACTATTTTAAGGTACATTCGAAATTCACTAACACCATTCACACATGACGTGACTGAAATTCAGATAAATATCTACAAAAATAATTTTATCATAATTCAAGTTAACAATGATTTAAAACAAACGTCTATTCGGACAGCTATTGATATATAACAACTTAATACAATTTATTATTGTGGTATGGAAGCATTCGTTTAAATTCAAATTCGTTTATTGTATGTATACATATTAGAGTTAGTTACATAAATTAATGTTATTATCACATATTTTAAGAATACACATAATCTTATACACTGAGTATGATAGGAAAAATATTATTTTACATTTATTATTTTTAAATCAGTGTTAAGTTACATGGAGCTCCAAACAAGAATTACGTAAAATAAGCTTTACGCAATTTTTTTACTTAAAAATGCTGTGCTTCTGAAAGTAATAGAGAAATTAAAACAATTATGTTATTTTTGGTATGTAGAGCATATAATTTCAAAAAAAAATATTTAATTGTATATTTTATATTTAATTAATTTCGTGAAATACCTACTACTGCGCTTCAGGCGTTTCGCTAAAATATGTATGAAGTGGCTGAACTTAATACAATATCGCCTTAAACAATTATAGAGTACGAAACAGTATAAAATAACTTAATATATCGAGTTTCAGTATTAACAAATGATTTATATATCGAGATAAACTATACCAAATTTCATAGCAATAGATATTCGAATAAACGTTTTGTTCGATGGCACTCATAGCCTTAAATATTTCGATGTTTTAATAAAGGTACCTACGAAACACTGTTGACTCTATATACATACATTCATTAATAATAATATTTTGTTATTTTACTAAAATAATTGCCCACATACACATTCTCAAATAAGTACATGCCCTAAAATAAATTCTAATGCAAAAATATACTTAAATTCTTGTTTAACTCTAATCTATAAGTGCTAATAACTTAACATTTCGTTGTTCAGTGTTATATATCAACAAATGCTTTTTACAACGAAATTATACGAATTATAACAATATTTACCCATCATAAGATAATATTATACTCTTACAATTTATTAAATTTAATATCCTATATTTATAATAATAACCATGCTTTTAAAATTATTGTTTGTACAAGTGCCCATAGATTCCCGTGGAAACTTTATATAAATATAAGGCACAGATTTGTTCGTACAAGCTGACTAAATATCGCAACCAAACAAAAAACTTTTTCGTTTCATGCAATTTTAACCGCGAACTAGAATAAACGGAAGAGTAACACCATACAACTTAGAATTTGGTTCCATCTACGCACACAATTATGCTGCTACCCCAACGAAACTCGCACACACAAAGCTCGCACGCGATTGGTCGCATCAAGGTCACGTGGGGCGTAGGTAGCTGTTTTGCCCCGCCTACCGCGGTATTTTACGCGTGGATGGTGGAACCATTTTATCGGCCAAGTTACTATTCTATTTATTCTAGTTCGCTGGATTTTAATTATTTTATCACACCTAATCAAGCCAATAGGCAAAGTAGTATTCAAAGTCGGAAAATAAAATTAAGTAAAAATGTTCAAGTAAATCGTGTTAAACTTATCTTGGAATTTTAATATTTATTGTCTTAAGGCGCAGATTTTATTTCCCTTACTTCCGTAAGTGAAATTATAGTCATGTACAACCAATTCAAATGTTAAGTCACCTGGACCGCGGCACTTATGGCGTGTGATACAATTTGCATAGCTGATACTAGCTGACCCGGCAAATGTTGTTTTGCCCTATTATTTAAACTATTTTGAAAAAACTGACATGACAGTCGTTGTTTACAGGTGACTGACTGTTATGTAAAATACCATAAGGTTAGGTTATTAGTAAAAGTTTAATATCATGATCATCATCAACCATCACTCGTTAAATTATGTTGACCTATATATTTTAAAATATTCATACACTATCTTTAAAAATATAGCCTGTGTTACTCGTATTATCACGTGTAAGCTACATTATTATAAGCTTTCATTAAATTCCATTCGGCAGGTTTTTCGTGAAAAAGGATCATCTATCCCAACTTTCGCATTCATAATATTAGTAGAACAACAGAATAATAACTTGGTAGAACATAACTTATTCCGTTTGATAATGTAATTATAATAATTAATTTATAAAAAAAAAAATGTGTTAAACATATTTTTATACTGAACGTGACGCTACTAGTATTAGACTTTACAGGTCACTTATCATTTGAATCGGGTTATAATATTATAATAATTATTTTTGTTCATGCATTATGATTATGACACGCGCATAGTGCATATTTTACTTATTTTCTTCTTTAAAATTGGTAAGTTTAAAGGACGCATATAAAATTGACCGCTCATACATTTTTATTATTAAAATAATTATCATACTGACAATACGAATACTTATGGTGAAAAATCAATTACTGTAAGCTAAATCATCGACAGACAATAATTCATAACCGTGTTATTTCGTTAAACGAAGCAATTCGGGCCATATTACAACAGCGGTGAGTTCAAAATCTCATGACATTACACAGTATAGAACAGTTATCAAAGTTAAGGGAAATTATGGTATAACCCAAGTCAGTAAAAAAAAAAACATTTGAACATTAATTTCCATTTGATTGCACTTACGTAGCTATGCAAGCGAGAGTAGATGAATTTCAATATTTTCTTTATTGACTTGAGTTTTAAGAGATTTTATATTAGTAAACATCTCACCATTTCAGACATCTCACCATTTGTTTATCATTTCTTATCATAATTTCAAAACATTCTCCTATTACACTTAAAATTGTTACAATAAAGTTTGACGTAGTTTTTTCTGTAATATTGAACAATTTGAAATTACTTGTAATAAATAATGGGTATAGTAATGTATAACTTCCGTCAATAAAAAATAAAATAAAATCACATGCCCTCTCGCTTGTATAGTTAAGTGAGTAAGAGCAAGACGGAACGAACTTTTAGATATTTTTTTATTGAATCTAATTTACTTTGCGTTTACATAGAATTCAAAGCTGAGACTAAATATTGTTTTACCGTATTCATGTATTCTATCGTTTTTTAAACTGTTTCTACCTTCTTCTGTTTCTGTCTTCACACTGTCATAAGTTGAATTACTCCTTCCAACTGTGTCGAATTGCGTTCGTGATTCGAATCGAGGTAATCTGTAATATTTCCGGTTGGATGCGCAGGCGCCGCGTAGTTCGCGGCTGCGCTAACAGATGGCGCCACTCGTCGTGGCGTGCTGTTATCTGAAACGTAGGCAGAGGGGCTTTGTAACAATACTGCATACATCATCGATATACATACAATATTGTCAATAACTAGGTTGCATTGCTTTGACATGACAATATGAACGGCATGCGTTGGATGTTGTTTCAACACTCCTAACTATTAAATTATGCAGATTATGTTAACAGTGGACCGGCCTACTTTCCTAGTACTTTTAATTAGTATCGGTTAAAGAAACATATTAAAAACACATTTTACTATCTCAAGGCACAGCATACATTTATTTTATATTTAATAGCCTAATTAGAGCCTTAAAAATCAATATCAGGAAAAAATGGGCACACACGTTGATATCTTTTATATCAGCTGCATGGGTGGGTGGGTCTACGAAGCTACGGAAACAACACAATATTTTTTTTTGGGAAATTCAAGTTGTTTCCTTATGAAATAATGACATATAAATGTGTAAGTTATTTTTGCAGCCATATTACATATTTTAATCACGTGTTACTTGATTATTTCATTCGTTTTAAGTGACTTCTATTTTGCGATGTAAAGTTGAAAAACTACACGATCTGACGCGTTGTTTTTTTTCAGAGAAGGCTGATTATGATGATGATTACCTAGGCGCATGCCTCGCTCTGTGTCCATGCGGTCCGTCCCGGCGTTCTTCCTCACCGAGCTGGAGTCCCGCCACCAGCTGCATGATCTCTCTTTCCTTCTTCAACTCCTCACGTCCTGACTCCACCTGGAATACAAATAGGAACAACATTAGGTAATTACGAAATTGGGCGGGGAGAGCAACAACATTGTTACCATATTTTATGTAGTAGTATATTAGTAGGTATATTTAATATAAAGTATGATAATGTGGATTATATAGTATGTAGTATATTCGTATATATTTATAATTCTTTGTTATACACCCCTTTCTTGTTTTATTATTACTGTCTTTCCTCTGGTTGCCTGGAAAAGATTGCTTTTAGCGATAAAGCCGCCATTTTTGGCACGCGTTTTAAGTTTTTTATGTGTGTGAAATAAAGAATTTATCTAACTATCGTTCATTGCGCGAAGCGGTCTTGCATCCCTGGCCTCGTCGTGAGATGGGACACCGTGAGGTTTTAGCCGGTAGCTACGACCCTTCTGGCATTCGTACTAAAATAAACCATTGTTGTCTGAACCACTAAACTTTGAAATCCCTTTCTGGTCTCCCTATTTCCCGATTCAAATAAAGATATCTGGAGAATCAATGAAACAGAGTGAAGTCGAAGTAATAGCATGGGAAATAATCTACTGTACCTGTACTCCTTGTAACAGACTTGTTGGTACTTCCTGAGTACGGAACGCTTTAAAATTAAATAGACTTTGAAGTTTCCTTTAGAAAATGAATACAGTTGTCAAATATTTCATCACAAGTACAACACTAACCACGCTCGTAAACTCTAGAAATTCAACAGGCTGCAGTTTCATAAGTTGTAAAATCAAACAAGCACGTTTAACATCTATTTTCGATTCATTGTTCCTATGTTACGTTACGGCTTACTCCAACCAATGTCTGACGCAATCATTCACACCTTTCTCTTACCATTCACACTTAATAATTTAATACACACACAATACATCATTTCAGAGCCAAGTTATAACTATTGCTGTGATTTTGTTAGGATGATTTGTTTTTTATCGAACACCGCAAAGTTTAAGTTATAATTTAGATCCGTAGTTAGGTAGTTATTTAAATATGTACGAGAATGTTTCCTTACAACTTCTAAACTTCATATCTTATTTGACAAATAAAGAGTTGTAAGTAAGCATTTTATTTGTATGCTGACCTATCCGTTCCTATTTAAAGAGATACCGTACAGGCTGTTGCAGAAGAAAGAAAAGTGATTCAAACCAAGCTAAAGGACATCGAAAATTACCGGTAAAATTATTATATAATACGAGTATAAGTTTAACATACAAGTTTATTAAACTCTATTGATCAAAATTTAAATATTACGTACCACCCCCTACCAATTAGAGCCTGGATCAGAGGGTTGGAAATTATTATATCACCTCTCTTCTCATCTTAGTCGTAACTTCATTACTGAAGGTCGTGTCTAATACGGAGTGTCGATCACTCGGTTTATAGTCTTCCACTTTTTCCTGTCCTCGGCGGTCTTAAAAGCTTCGGCAATAGGTAGGCCAGTGAGCGTCTTTACGAGGTCTGGCCAGCGGGTAGGAGAGCGACCTCGTGCTCTTTTTCCGTCAACTTGGCCAACTACCACGAGGTTCTCGAGGCAATCAGGGTCTCTACGAGCGACATGTCCAAAATATTAAAATATGAGATTATTAACACCTAACGAAGTCAAATAAATGCTACTTAGGTATAGATAAATGTAAATATCGAACGCAATACATCCCGTGGCAGGAACTTCAGTCTGATCGGCGCACGCGCATCGAATGAAGCGAGACGGTTGCACAAACTAAACGGAATTGGGTCAGAGTGACGCACGAACCTTGAATTCGTAAGTTGGAGCTGTATTTTGCATGAGGGGACTTTCTTTTTGTTCTATTTGGGAGTTCGCATTTGCAGGCTTTGGCACGTTTTTTTTTTAGATTATAATGCGTGATGTGAATAAAAGTTATTTTTCTAAAAATATCAAGCTCCTTTTTGTCATTATTATTTTTGCTTTAGAGTCTGTTGTGAATAACGTTGATGTAGAATTGTATAAGTAAATCTTAACATATTGTATCTATGTATTTGTAAGTGTGTTTAATAATGATTTATATGATTATGCTACCCATTGAATCACCCAGATAACATCTTCTAGTAATAGTGAAAAAAATATAATAATTCAAGTTGATGTAATAATATCTAACGTGCTATAGGTCAGAAGGAAACCTTAGCCTTTGAGGTTTAGGAACAGCTGGTTAGCGCGCGGCTATTTTTAGAACCCAGTTGATGACGTCACATCCTCTTGAGCTCTTATATCAAGTTTCAAACCCCGAGAAGCCTTTGATTTAAAATTCTTTGAATTTATTTTAGATAATATGCTTACACTAATTTGTAGTGATATATAATCATATACCTATATGCAACAGAATAAAATGTAATATAAATAAATAAAAAAAAAAAAAAAAATATTAGGACTCATTTCACACACGCCTGGTTAACTCCAGACTGAACCATTTTTAGCTCCTATTATGGTAGCTAACACAACTGATATACTACATATACATACATATATATTTTATATAGATACATATTTAACACCCAGACCCACAACCAATAAATTTAGATAAGCACAAAGATGTCGGCTGGGCCGGGAATCGAACCCGGACCTAACCTTCTGGTTAGCAGTCCGGCATGGTAACCGTTGCGCCAACGACGAAAAATCTATATGCAAATACATAAGTGTACGAAATTTCAAGCTCCAATGTACATAACTGTAGATGTATGGACAGAACAAAACTACAAATAGGGTTCTTTGTATGCCTAAAACCCTAAAAGGGATTAGTATCACTGTGTTAAAACTGAAGGATTGGTATATGGTATACAATAACTTACCTATAGCTTCGCGGGTCGGATGACACGTTAAATTATAGGTCCCGGCTGTTAGTCTTAGTACAAGCAGTCGTTAAGCCAAGTCAGAGGCTTTCTGGCGGCTTGAAAACTCTTGACACCAGAGCCTGGCCACTTTTCCCATACGAAGAAATAAAAGAAACCTATACGTTATCTTATACAAAACAAAGTTAACTAGCACGAAGAATCTTACATCAATCATGAATCAGAATCACAATCGATATACTCGTACCTACAAATAAATATTGCACTGCAGTTATTGAAGCCCGTATTGCACATCGATTAACATTTTTATAGGTGTTGAAAACCGTAATTTCACAATTGCGATTGGAATGCGCGTAATCTTTCTTGGCTTTAAGCCACAGAGTGCCTGATATTATGTTCTCAAAGCTACTATGGAGCATCTATTTTGTAAGCTATTTTCTTGACTATGACCTAATGGAATGAATATATTTATTCTTTTCTTTATAATTGACGTCCTACTACTTCCTTGTTCAAGAGATCATTTTAAGCGATGTTCTTTTTTCGAAGACTTTTTATAGCTTCAAATAGTTTCTAGTATTTTGTTACTCAGATTTTTATATTTTTTTATCTGTCTATCGAATGTCATTTGCTGGTTACCAAAAAATAAGTTGATTTTAGTTTTAGAACTTTTGACGCAGTTTGTTTAAGCTTGTTTTACGCCCGATGACATAATTTTTACTCCTTACCTATAGGCATTTGACCAGGAGCGTGTGTGATTTGTGATGTGACATAAGTTAACGACAATCTGGTTAAAGGTGGAGCATGCTTAGACTGTAATAACTGGCTTTCAAGAAGGCTGCCGGAACACTCTATAAGGTGCAACTTCAGGATAGTTGCTAGCCAGGCGAGCTTATAATTTACTTTGCCGCCATGCTATGGTTTCCTTCGCCAAAAGCTTGAGCTCATTGGCTGGTATCGAATCCTTGATTTTTGGTCCGTAAGACGGCCGCCTGTCTGACTGTCGTCGCTTCAAAATTCACACAGAATTGATGATTAATCATCAAAACACCTAACAATTCACGTAGCTTTCTGTGGACTTACACCATTTCTAAAACTGGATTATCTGAATCTTAAAATGGTGAGTCAAGCGAGTCTGAGCCAAACCGGAGATGCCGCCTAACCCGGCTTGAATGAATCAGGTTCTACTAGGTATCTGATATTCAAGATATCAGAGGCTGTTGAGCAAGCGCCTCTTTTTACGGGGCTTCCAGAAGCAAAGTCTTGAATTCACAGTTTTAGAAAACGGTTAAGTCATTGAAAAATCGATTATAGTGTCCAAAGATTTTAAAATAAGTATACCAATAATTATATTAATCATTAAAAAAAATAATAGCTTACGTTTTTAGAAAAACAAAATTGTTTGATGTCATAATGGTAATCTAGAATAACAAGGCCTTAGATATACTTTTAACTCAATAGTACAATGCTGTCAACATTTTTATCCCTTTGCTGCAAACAATAAAAAAATGAAAGAACGATAGTTTTTGTCTAGTTTTAATTTACTTCGAAGTCTCTTATTAAGGTTCTATGATGTTTATGGTAATTTTAATAAAGTTCTAGAAAAATACTTACTTAAGAAATGAAGTTACTCTTTGAATAGATCTCTCTGATTATGTTTAAATGATGAAGTGTTTTTAGGTACATTTATTTATTCATAGGTTTAATTGATGATATATATGAGTATGAGTACTATATGCAAATATGTGTATACATCGTATTGTATTATATGTATGTGGAGGAAATCAATGTACGCACACGAACGTAAATAGTTGTATATTGAGTTGTAAAATCCTACAAAACGTATTCAAACAAAAGATGTCAAACTAGAACTACATAAAAGAAACATCCAAAACTTAGTATAACTTGTTTAGTTACGCAAATCTCACATCCTTTCTCGCTACATGTTAAATAATATATGGCAATGGCAATAACTTTGTGAATTAATATATTAGCGGTCGCGTCATTTCACCTTGACTAGACTGACCACTTCAACAACTTCTGTATATTACAGACTTATAATAAGATATAGATAGTAGGTGTTACTGGCCTTAGAACTAACGAGATTATAGGAATGCGGTTAGAGATATGTGTTATTTATTCAAATTAAATTAAAAATAACTCTGTACATACTAACAGACTTTTAAAATATAGTTGAAATATAGCTGAACTTAAAATTTGAGTTAACATTTTCTTAATAATCTAACGGTTTTCAAGGCAAGAGTGAACCGGTTTCTTCTGGGCAACGCGCTCCACCTTAGATCTCAATATCGCTTACCATCAGGTGAAATGCAATCAAGCGCAAGCCCATTAGGATTCAAAAAAAATTAGCAACGATGCCACAGACACACTCACAGACACGTCAATCAAACTTATATATAGCATTAGCCATAATTTTTGCGTTTGAGGTAATTATTATTTATTTCAAAGAGGTTTGCGTTTGGCCACAGCTTGCTTGATGTTAAGCAACGCTGCGGCCTACGTTGGAGCACGCTCACCTAGAAGGAACCTATTCACTCTCGATTTGAAGATCTCAGAATGGTACTTCTCAGGAAACAGAGCCTCAGGCAGAGAATAAAAAAAACAATCATATTTTGTAACAAAGCATGTTTACAAACTCAGGTATTTCCATGTTGCAACAGAAGAATGTCAGATAAACCATGAAGTCTAGATTAGAACATGTATTGTGTGAAACGCTAATTAGAATTTCATAGCAGCTAGCGTGAACGCGAAAATAAAAGTCGTTGTTTTTCCTCTTACTTTTATGAATAATGCTGATTTTATCTTTACAATTGTAACTAGGTATGTTACGAAATTTTATGCTGCCTATAGTTGCTTGTTGCCAGCTGTGTTTGCCACGTGAGTAGACGCTTTTTCAAATTGTTATTGTTTGCAAGTATTTATTATTACTGGTACCCAGAAATCGCTCATATGGTGAAGAAAAACGTAGTGTAAATTTTTCAATGACCACAAATAAATCAAAGAAGTTTGTCGTCCGTCAACACGCACATTACTAGCATCGCCTATACCTCCCTCTCGTCTACATATGTAAGACTGGTGTAAAAGTATAAAGCTCGAGCTTTTGATGAAGGAAATCAGTAACTAAAAACACACTCACACACACACACATTTTTTTTTTACTCTGAATAGGTCAGCTCTTGACCACAATTCACCTGATGGTAAGTGATATTGAGGTCTACGGTGGATCGCGCTTACCTAGAAGGAACCGGTTCACACTCGCCTTGAAAATCGCTAGATTGTAGTCATTGGGGAACAGGGAATTCGGCAAGGAATGCCAAAGTTTGGCGGTTCGGACAACAAAGGTGAAGGCAAAACGCTTTGTGCGTGCCTTGGGCACTTCAACCGTAATCCGATGCCGCCTTGGCGTTTCCCTGCTCGTCCGATAGTGGAAGGGGGCGGGGGGAATTATATCATGTAATTCTGTCGCACACTTGCCGAAATGCAACCGATAGAACACCGACAGACTGGCAACAATGCGGCGGTGCTCTAGGCTCTGCAACTTTGCTTTGAAAATATTGTCGTTGCCTATGTTGTTTATGTGTTATAGGTTCGTGTTTGACAGCTTGCCTGATGTTAAGTAGCGCTGTGGCCGACTTTGTAGCACGCTTACCTAGTAGGAACCTATTCTCTCTCGATTTGAAGATCTCAGGCTGCTTTTATAATGTTAATAGTATATCTAGTCGTAATCGCTATCAGCAAATTATTGTAACAATTTGTCCATGCTTAAGGTAGTACCGACCTACTTCCAAGTATGGAGTCTGCAATGCAAATCGCACCGGTATAGGTCTGTTTTGTAAGACGACTTACTTTCTATCGCTGCTGTGTAAATATTGCGCTTCACGACTTACTGCTAAATTGTACTAGTTACATTCAATAAAAGAGTAATACAGTAAACGCAGTATAATATTTTCTATTTAAACGAGCGAAGCGAGGGTCGACCGATATGTCGACCTGATCACAAACTTTATAACCTTAACTTTTCACGTTCTGTGACCGTGCCTGCTATATGACATTCCGCTGGACGTAAATGTTTAATTTTGAGAGAACCAAATTAGAATCAGCGTTTCTGTGAGCATTTAAGACATTTTTTTTTGTCTTTTTCATTTATCAAGTGGTATGCCTTGGGAGAGGCCTATGTCCAGCAGTGTCGAGTATACGTCTAATAATGATGAGGATTGGTAGAATCATAGTAATAACCATACTGTAAATGTAATGTATTGCGTCATTAGTATGCGCTGAGACACCTGTCCGCACCTTACTCAATGAGGCTCCGCAAATGAAGCTCGTTTTCTAATTCAATATGTTCAACTGCTATTTAAAAAAGCAAGCAACGGAAACCAACATAAACATACTTAATTTTCTCATCAACTAACTGAGTTTCACATTACGTAAGTTTTTAATTTAATACATTCAATTTAAACATCAGTTGAAATTTGTTTTCTATTTTTAAAATAAGTTAATTTAAAAAAAAATTGAAACTCAACGTCAATAAATTTATATGTAACTAATCGGGAATTACATATTTGACGACCTCGTTGGCATAATGGCTACCATGCCGGATTGGTAGCCATACGGATTCAGTTCCCGGCACGGCCAACATCGTTGTGATGAACTAAATTTGTTAGCTGTCGGTCTGGGTGTTAAATATATATCGATATAAAATATACATGTAGTATCACTTGTGTTAGCAACCATAATACAAACTAGATATGGTTTATTATGAGACTGACCAGCCATGAGTGAAATGTGTTCTAATTTTTTATTTATTTATTGGCCACTCCTAAAATACGTCACTTAGCTGTTCCATCCACTACCCGCTACCTTCCTCAGATCATCACTCCACCTGGTTGTAGGGCGTCCTCTACGTTTGCCGAGTCGCGGTCTCCACTCTAGAACTTGTCTAGCGGTTACGAGTCTACTAAATACAAGTACTCTAAGACCTTCCCTTCCTCATTCCACAACGATAGATGGCAATCACAGAAAATACCTTGTCGCAATAAACTAGTAAACTTAACAGCTTCAGAGTTAATATAATATATAGTTATATTTGCTTTCTATTAAATAGCCGAAAATAAAAAGTCATGCACTACAAACTAAAGAACTTCATCGGCATATCGTTTTCTTAAAATATGATTATTCTTTTAATTAATACAGGTATTAGGTAAAAGATGAGTTTTCAGATTTCTGTTACTTTTCAAAGTAGTTCGGGTTGACCCGATAATTTTTTTTTGTTGATAAAATATACTTCCCAGTGGTCTATAGAGCCACCATGTCAAGTTCAGGAAAAAACTGAATAATCCGATGTCGTCCCCTTTAATTTAAAGAAACGCCAATATTTTCTGTGTTTATATATTTTGTAAAATTATAGAAATAAATGAATATGCTTGTTAACATTTCGTTTTCCTTTATATGTTTTACAAATTATACTCGTACTTGTATTTACCAGGTCTTCTTTCAACTAAGTAGCCGAACTCTAATATCGAGTGTTTTTCAAGCCGCCCGAAGGCTTCTGACTGCTTGTACAAAGACTAACAGCCGGGGCCTTTAATTAAACGTGCTATCCGAACCACGGTAACGCCCAGATGAAAATTTCATTTTTTAAACATGGTCACCCATGCATAGACTTTCTGCATCAACAGTTTCCTAACCTCGATGATCGCGTCATACCACCTTAGTTAGCCGACCCACAAGCGCTACAGAATTTAGCAGATAGTCATATCCACATTTTTTTTATTAAGATACATAACATTCATTCATTAATTCATTCAACGGGTTAAACCTTATTTATATCTATCCACATACAGATATATCTGTAATATAAGTAGCCAACTAAGTAACTGGCTAGCTTCTCCTAATAAATAATAATATGTTCGTAATCACGACAATAGCTCGGTCGTGAATAGTAAACATATCTACTCACGATTTGTGAGTTTGAAACGTATATTTACAGTGTTAAACTCTCATTTAAGTTATTTGTATATTAGATCTATTTTCGTTTGTTTTTTTGAAAAATACTAAGCGTTTTTGCTAAATATTTATATTGATTTATGTGTAGTTTAGCTAGTTGTTGTTATTAATGAACATGTTTTAAAAAATCCTGTGTAAGTCAGTAATGTAAGCTTCCTGGTACGCAGCTAAAGTAAATGATTATCTTGGGACCAAACCGATATCTTTCTCGTTGCGAGGGAAGCTCCCGAGTCTCAGCTTTGGGAAATATAGAAAGCTAATATAAAATCCATACTTGTATTTACATACTTACACTATTGTAATAAAAATGTGACATATACTAAGTTTCAGGTAAATAACGGAAAATCTTTTACCCAACGCGCCGCCCTGGACTACCAAACAAACAACAATATAATATATTTTTTTTATTCGCAAATGACTGCTGTATGCAAAAAGTTCAATATACTTTTTTCTATACCTGCATTAAATATTTACCTACACATAAACACAATACAAAAATACAAATACAAAATATCTTTATTTGACACTAAAATAAAAATCAACAAAATTGTATGGAATCCAAAGGCTTCCAAACTACTTAGTTGTATAAACTTTATACTGGAAGTCAATGTCTTCTCCCAAAAAAAAATAAAGTATACATATGTCAGTTTTACAAACTAAAATATATTAAATTAATTTACTAGTAGTTAGGAAATTAAACAATAAGCTATTACTGATTAACGCACCAATCTAAAATCTTAACAAAGCTACCGAAACTGATAGACGTAGAAATTTATCTAAATTGAGTGCCCAAGAGATTAAACTTGACCTTTAAATACAAACCTTGTACTTAATAGAGTCATAAGGTACAGTAATAATATGCAAGATTTAGAATTAGAAGTCTCGTATCAGCCTACTCAAGTTAAACGTGTTTGCATAATTTTCTCTAACTGTACAGAAGTACTTTTTGATGACCTCGCCAATAGATTTGAGACCCGTTTGCATACCATGCATTAGCACGATAAGAATTTAGAAGGTTAACTAGATTTTTACATAAATAAGCATTACAAGTTTCAAAGGGACTTATGAAATTTTGAAGAAGTTTAAGGAACCGTGCAAATAAATATATACAAAAAATTATGCAAATGTAAATAATAGTAGTTTAAAAAAACTAAAAAACACCGCCTGGCCGTTTTAAGTGGGTCAAAATCGCGCCCAAAGAAGTCGGTTACAAACATACTTACAAACAAAAATACAAAAAAGTAAGCAGTTTATCAAATTAGTGTATTGTCATCGTTCCTCAATAAATCTACAAAGTGTCAACGAAATCTGGCCGTTTAAAGTGGGTCAAAATCGCGCCCAAAGAAGTCGGTTACAAACAAACATACAAACATACAGGTGAAGATAATAGTAATAAAAAGCGTGTAAAAAAAGCATTTCTGACGTTACAGCATAATATCTCATTATACATAGATATTGCTATATCTACAATTCAATTAAATGAAAAACATGTATTGATTGTGTTATATTTTATAAATTTATAAGTGGTTATCTTATGAACTACTTATACAGCAGTAGTTAGTCTACGGGACTAACCATATAGTTCAAACTTTAGATGATTATCTCATTAGCTATTCTTCTCGTTCTTCATCATATGAGGTACTTGCTCAAGCTCTATTGTCGAGAGTTTTCAAGCCGCCCGAAGGCTTCTGACTTGGCTTAACGACTGCTTGTATAATAAAATAATAATAAAATAATTTAACTTGTCATCTGAACTACGGTAGCGCTTAGATGAAAATTCCACTTGAAAAACGACAGTATTGAGCATGGTCACCCATCCAAACATCGTCCGCTTCGACCATTGCTTAGCTTTGATGATCGCGTCAGATCACTTCAGCTAGCCGCGCTGCAATGCAATAAATACTATACTTTCGGATCGAAGAACAAAAATAAAAAAAGGCTCATATCTCTTTAAACTTTAAAAGACTGTTTTCACCATTCAATTGACCTAATCGTCTTTTTCAACTTCTTTCCATCCAAAGGTTGCCTGGAAGAGATCGCTGTTAGCGATAAGGCCGCCGTTTGTGGCATACATTTTTGTTGTTACTTTTTATTTTGTGTTGTACCTTAATTTGCCCAATAAAGAGTTTATCTATCTATCTAAAACTTGATAACTAAAAACAATGCCACATATTGTATAGAATAATACGCCTAACATCACTTAATGTCAGTAAACCGCACGTATGCGGGTGTGGTAGGCTGTGTTAACGGCCTATGTTAATGAGCCCTTTACTGCCTACCTATGAATGGAGAATGTTGTAAGCCGACAATCATTTGAAACTTCTTAAAAAGGGGTAGCTTTAATATTGTTACTAAAGCTTATTATCAAAGATTTGCGTTCCTTAGCTAATATTATTTAGGATAATTAATTTTATAAGGATAGCTTTCATATGATTAAAACTAAACTTAATATTAAGTTATAATAATATTAAGTTTTAAAATTAAGTATGATAATATTTTATATCTTAATTAAATATTATCATACTTCATTTTTAAAAGTTACTTAAAAATATGTTAACTTAATTGTCGCATTTATTGTAATGTATTTTGTCATACCTAAATAAATGCAAAACAGAAGTAAAAAAAAATACCATTTTAAGGACTTTGCAGTGACTGAAAATTCTAATGCTTTTCCTCCTAGCTTATGCGAAAAGCATAACTCTTTCAAAAAATCTTATGCTAGCATTCAAAATCATAAGTGACGTGAGTCAACTCTATTCATATGAGCATAACTTTAGTGGACACCCCGCTAGACAGACCGATTAATAAGAAAAAGAAGTATTTCTGACGTTACAGAGAATACCTCATTATAGATACCGCGTAATCTATATACCGATACTGAGTAATCTACAGTTCAATAAATTATAAAAAAAAACTGTCTTAAAGGCGAGAATGAACCGGTTTCTTCTAGTCAAGCGCGCTTCATCTTATACCGCATTGTCACTTAACTTTAGGTGAGTTGTGGTCAAGTCAAAAAATTAAAGTGCATATTTTTTTTAACATGTATTGTAATCAAATGATTCTACACCAAGTTCACGCTACTACTCTTAAATAAGAAATACCTTCAGAATCATAATATTACTATTATTTTGTAACATTAAAGTCACTTTCGTATCAAAAAACCATCGATGCAGATTTTTGGGACTAGTACATCCAAACTTTTTAAATTTTAGTTGAAATAACTCCTATGTTTGAACGAAATTTAAAAACAGTTTGATGATGTGCTTGGACATGTTTATTTTATGCGTAACACGTACAGAAATTATGGTGTCGGTAGCAAGGTAAGGTAACGTATTAAAAAGCATTTAATAACGAATCCTTTACTTATAATGGCCGCCAATTGTGGCACACTAATTTGTAAGCTCTTTCTTTTTCTTTATTAAATTTAATGTGTCCAATAAAGAATTTTTTATCTATCTATACAATTTTTAGCTGTTGGTTTTATGGTAAATAAAATTTATAAAAAAAATAGATATCACAAAAATAAAACAGAATCTTTTATGAAATAATCTTTGTCAGGCGTCTCAGGCTTTGTAGGCCACATTGTCCATTCACATCAAGCGACACGAGCCTCCGTTCAAGGTTATAGCTTTCACAATCAGCTGGCTTCGAACCGACGCTTCATTCAGCCACGCCGACAGGCGATGCTGCAGTATTTTTTAAGCTACCGATATCTTACTATACCATTTCAAGTAAGCAAATTAAAATTCTAATTAGTTTTCATGGGTTCATGCAAGTGTAGCCACGTGATTTTAAAATACGATTGTTTTATTAAATCTTACGTATTTTTTATGTAAAAAGCATAGCATAGAGATTCGGCTAGTATTTGACCTAATTCAAGTATTTCATATAAATTATAACTTAATTTCACCTTATTATTCTTAAGTTATATATATTTTTTTCATTTGGTTGTTAGTTGTAAATTTGTTATAAATTCTTTGTCGTATATGATATGTAATAATCATGGGAATTTTAAAAACTTAAAATGTTAACTACAAGTATCAAGTAACTACTGAAATATACAAATCTTTTTTTTATAACTAACGTCAAACCACTTTGGAACCCTTATTCTGTTTCAAACAAAACATAAATCTCACTAGACGAGTACCAACTAGGATGACGTACGTTGAATCTTGGTAGGCGTGGCAATCTAAGTGAATTCGTGCATCAATGAGAACATTCCACGCATATTTGTCTGAGAACCTTGGCAATAAAGTTTATGACAGACTAAACTTCTAGAGCGACTCATCTTAACTAAGAAAAGCAAATAAGCAAATTAAGACTCTCGACTTCTTAACTATTTTTTTTTTCATTCAAGCAACTTGACTAATTTCACCATTTGCTGAGTTGCTAGACTCGTAATTAAGAAATAAAATATGCAACTTATGTTTCCCACGCCAGTTAGCACGAAATTTAAAATTGTAATCAATCAAAAAAGTTAACGAGATAAAAGTCAGCGCCGATTCATACCAACCACAGACTGGAAACATAGCAACAAAAGTAGTTCAATCAAACCATCAACATCAAGCCAGTCATAAATAGCAATCAAAAACAAAGAACAAATCAACAAATCAACGCTTTACTCGCAATCAAATTTCTCCGTAGTCAACAATACATTGATTTATTTTCCAAAACGACAATGTGGCATCATCACAGACGACCGAAGCCGTTTGTCGAGAAAGTAAAATACACAAAAAAGTCGCAAGACGAGTTTCTCCCGCCAAAACTGAGATCACTGACCGATTGACATTCGGTGGACCCGCCCCACGGTATGCGTAGGGTTACCAGCTGATTAGCTTAAAACTCAAAAACCAATAGGCTTAATACGAATTAACAAGAATAGATAGCCCATGCATCTATTTTCCATAGTTACTTTTGATCAGTAGAAGAAGATATTATTCGGATTAGTATAATTAGTAGCAGAAGAAGATATTACTCTTTATGATGCCTTGATCTTCGTAAATAGATTTATACAATAAAAATAAATGATGCGGTAAAAAACCGCCATGAATGCCAACATCTGATAACCCTAGTATAAATCGATACCAAGAAAATGAATACGCATTTTTTCTCATCTCTGCCAAGCCCACCTGCGCGTCAGAATTAAATATTACAAAGATTGCCGGCGTGATAATTTATTGTCATTGGCAGAAATTACTGGTTGCTTCAAGCATTTAAAAAAAAATCTTTTGCGGTCTTCTGCAATCGCTGTAAATCCTGAGGCGTTACAATATCAATATGCTTGTACGAGGTATCTTTAATAGTGGCTAATAAATAGTTGTGCAGTTTTATAAGTAACCTTCCCCGTAAAAATCGTCGGTACTTGTTATCCTTTTTAAACATTAATTGGTAAGGTTAACTATAAAACTGCCAAACTATTTTTTAGACACTATTAATTAACTCGTAGAAACATATTGATCTGCGTCTATATTAATATACTTATATTCTATACCAATATTATAAAGGGGAAAAGTTTGATTGTTGGTTTGTTTGACGCGAATAGGCTACGAAACTACTGAGCCGATTTGAAAAATTCTTTCACTGTTGGGAAGCTACAATGACATTATCTCCGAGTAACAGTAGGGCTTTATTTTGTTTCTCTTTACAACTTGAATTCTTTTATAGCCCGTGCGAAGCCGGGAGACTGGCTGCTATTATGAAATATAGACGCAGGAGCCAACAATAAACCAGAATTTAATATTCACGTTATTTCTCAAACAAGGTGATTCCATTAGTCTACAATTGTAGTATCCCTTGTTTGAGATCGTTATTATTAACAGCTTAGGTACTAATTAAGATATAAATTCAAAGTCGAAAGCCAGCAACATTTTACGGAAACACAATGGCCGGCAACATTATATATTATACGCAATACCAGTCATACCCTGTAATATTGCAGTATGGCTCGGCCATTTTGCCAAATATGTTTGTGTCGGTAATGGTCGAGTATTTGTTACCAAGTTACAGCAACATATTGCAGTCATAATATTATTATTTCTTTGACACATTTCACACACGGCTGGTTAACCCCATACTGAACCATTTCTAGTTCGTGTTATGGTAACAAACGCAACTGATATACTACATATTTTAAATAGATACATATTTAACACCCAGACCCACAGCCAACAAATTTAGTTAAGCACAAGATGTTGGCCGGGCCAGGAATCGAACCCAAAACCTTTTGATTAGCAGTCCGGCTTGGTAACCTTTATGCCAACGAGGTCGTCAAAATAGAATTCTATAAAATAAAATATTGTCCATATACAAGTCCGATATACAATCATACGTTTGGTGTTGATGGATCACCATAACAAATCAATTTCTATGAATTGACCAGAGACCATGAAGTTGACAATTGTTCGCTTCTAATTTAATTAACTTGGCTTCGACTGTCATTAACCGACTTCAAAAAGGAGGAGGTTATATATTCGACGTGTATGTATTTTTTTTTTTTTTTATGTATGTTCACCGATTTCTCAGCCATTTGTGGATCGATTTTCAAAATTCTTTTTTTAATTGAAAGAGTATGGTTCTGAATTGGTCCCATTGTCACCAAAATAGGATCTGATGATGGATTCCTAGGGAAATCGAAGGAAAACCTAAAAAGTTAGGTTATGTTTACGCCCGAAGAGAGATTCACGCTCGTTCGGCTGTACTGATATTCTTGAAATTTAAGATGAAAATAGGTAAGACTATGTGTTAACACATAGGCTACTTTTTATCCCGAATATAATTACTGTTCCCGTGGGATGCACCAAATAACACATAAATCTTTATAACTTCTTCACGCCCGAACGGCTGTACTGATGTTGATGAAATTTGATATGAAGATAGGTTAGACTATGTGTTAACACATTGGCTACTTTTTATCCCGAAAATAATTACTGTTCCCGTGGGATGCACCAAATAACACATGACACACTGATTTCGCTTAAATTTGATATGGGGGTAGACTAGACCTTGTATAACACGAAGTTTACTTTTTATCTTAAAAGTCATTGCTATTCCCTTGGGATACCCAAATAACTCGATAACCTATTTCACTTCTTCGCGCTCATACGGCAATACAGATTTCACTCATGTAAAATTTGATAATATATTAATAGACTAGACACTCGAACGGATAAAAAAAATATTTACGGGCTCGCTTCGCTAGGAGTTATCCCACTTCGTTCGACTTTCCCCCAGGATGTTTTGGGCTTATGACACTCCAAATATTATATAATTTGTGCTGCTTTGGACTTCTTTATGCTCAAATGGTTTGAACAAATACGGTGAAAATTTTCGCGCTCGCTTCGCTCGCGCATAGTTCGGATCGCTCGCATCCGGCTCGCTTCACTCGCATCCGGCTCGTTTCGCTCGCATCCGGCTCGCTTCGCTCGCTGTTGGTTCTAGTAAGTTTTGACACAACAAACATTATGTAATTTGTGCTGCTTTGGACTTCTTCAAGCTCAAGCGGTTCGAACAAATACGGTGAAAATTTTCGCGCTCGCTTCGCTCGCGCATAGCTCGCATCGCTCGCATCCGGCTCGCTTCGCTCGCCCTTGGTCCTATTACGTTTTGACACAACAAACATTATGTAATTTGTGCTGCTTTGGACTTCTTTATGCTCAAACGGTTCGAACAAATACGGTGAAAATTTTCGCGCTCGCTTCGCTCGCATCCGGCTCGCTTTGCTCGCAATTGGTTCTATTACGTTTTAACACAACAAACATTATGTAATTTGTGCTGCTTTGGACTTCTTTATGCTCAAACGGTTCGAACAAATACGGTGAAAATTTTCGCGCTCGCTTCGCTCGCGCATAGCTCGCTTCGCTCGCATCCGGCTCGCTTCGCTCGCAATTGGTTCTAGTACGTTTTGACACAACAAACATTATGGAATTTGTGCTGCTTTGGACTTCTTTATACTCAAACGGTTCGAACAAATACGGTGAAAATTTTCGCGCTCGCTACGCTCGCGCATAGCTCGCTTCGCTCGCATCCGGCTCGCTTCGCTCGCAATTGGTTCTATTACGTTTTGACACAACAAACATTATGTAATTTGTGCTGCTTTGGACTTCTTTATGCTCAAACGGTTCGAACAAATACGGTGAAAATTTTCGCGCTCGCTTCGCTCGCAATTGGTTCTATTACGTTTTAACACGACAAACATTATGTAATTTGTGCTGCTTTGGACTTCTTTATGCTCAAACGGTTCGAACAAATACGGTGAAAATTTTCGCGCTCGCTTCGCTCGCGCATAGCTCGCTTCGCTCGCATCCGGCTCGCTTCGCTCGCAATTGGTTCTATTACGTTTTGACACAACAAACATTATATAATTTGTGCTGCTTTGGACTTCTTTATGCTCAAACGGTTCAAACAAATACGGTGAATATTTTCGCGCTCGCTTCGCTAGCATACAGCTCAATTTGCTCGCAATTGGTTGCCTGCCTGGTATACGCCAGAGGTTTTTTGATCGTGAAGTTTATTTGGCTCTCTATAGCTAAAACTTAAAAAATATCATGACTAACAACTAAAAATGTAAAAATAAAATTGTTTTAAAAAACAAAGAACCGACTTCAAAACACAACTAAAAAGGGAAAAATAATTTTAAGCCTACATCAAATCAAGAATAGTTATATAAGTAGAATCGAAGAGTTTGTTTCATGTACTTATAAAAAACTATTTTAAATTTTTATTTATCCTGTTTTCTTGAAGTCGGTGCCATCTAAGAAGAACAATTTAATGTTTGTTAAAAAAACTATTTTCAATTGTCTTTCTTTGCTGGCACCGCTATCATTGCTATTCAGCTGGGTGAATTTCCGGTGCTGACACGTTCCCTTGGTTAAATACCATCTTTGATTACGCGACATCGGCTTTTACGATATAAATAATATGTTTTTGGATATTTGAATTTAAAATAATTAGGTACAATGCAATAATTTTGATATTTTTTTTTAATCATAAAAATATGTATTAACATCTAGAGCCTTGTAACTTACAACAAATATATACTTGCTGATCTGATAAAACTAATGATTTAAACCTAGTTCAAGCACAGTATTAATGACATATAATATAAACCGACACGTAAAGTTAGATTAATTAAAAAGATAGGAAAAAAATATATCAATTCAGCTGCAAATATCATAAAGTTTCCGTTCGATGACTCAAAATAATTAGTAGATTTTATGAATGTATTTTTTTTTTCTTCCTTTATTTTTTCCCTCGCTGTCGTAAGCAGGCACCTTAGGCGTATTCCAGCTATTTTGTTTCAGTGTTTTGTTCAAATATGATATTGGCACACATTTCGAAAACCAAACAGTCGTTACGATAAGCAGAACGAGTGGGGCATGCCTAATTTGAGCCACTACTTAATAAAGCCACGCCTAATGCGATCCATGCAAATGAAAGCAGGTAGCACACTCTTGGAATGCGGCTTGGAATGGCGAACCGTGCTGTTTCTAAATGCAATCACAATTACACTTCATTTTGTAACCTACACACTAAACTATGAAAGTGTTGTGGTAGTCCAAATTGACAGAAATAACCAAGCCTGAGAAGTTATACCTACTAGTGCAGCAAGTTAAACCATCTGGAAAATATTTCTTAGACTACTAAACTAGAAGAAGTCGAGAAATAGTGTTCAAAAATAAAAGATATATTGGATATTTCCATACAAAATATTATTGTTGCAACAAAAAAATCTATCAAAATATCATTAGATGTTTAATATGAGATTAATATATTTTTGTCTATTTCCGTTAAGAAAACTGCTATCGCTAGTCGTTGTAGAAATAAATGTTGACAGAAAGTAAAACTCTCTTAATATTAGCTAATATTTCCAAGAATATACATCATATTGGTTGAAATAAATCCCTAGATCTTTTTTTCCGTATTGACACGGCCATTTTTGCCAGTATTCTACGGGTTAGAGGACTGACTCCTAAGATCAGATTTAAAAATTAAATGAGCAGTGCCACCGGTCTTGATGATACTTGTGTTGAATGTTATGAAATGATAGGTTTAATCCACGGTGAGCGCCGACGCATGTCGTGGACCAGTTTTGGGGCTAACACTGACGTTAACCATCATGGTTTTAATATACATTTTCTTTCATTTTTCCTAAGGGGACAGAACGAGATGCAAGTAATTTAAGAATGAATCCGTGATGCTCGAAGCTTGTGTTAGGCAAGTGCACTGTGCAGTGGTAACGCAATAATTAGGTGTGTTTTGTTACATTTCAGACAGAGAGCGAACGTAGGTGTAATAATATTCTTTAAAAAAACCCGTATCGAAAAAAAAGTATATTTTAAGTTCTTTTTTTTAGAATGTACTCGTATATTATTATTATTTTTTGCCCATTTATTGTGACATTGTAATTTATTCAGTCAATTTACAATACATATTAACTATGTCAAATTATATAATAAACCAAAGTCACAGTAATAATAACATTAAATAAAAGTAGTTTAAAAAAACTAAAAAAACACGCTTATCTGGCCGTTTTAAGTGCCCAAAGAAGTCGGTAACAAACAAAAATACAAAAAATGTAATAATTTTATCAAATTAGTGTATTGTCATCGGTCCTCAATAAATCTACAAAGTTTCAACGAAATCTGGCCGTTTAAAGTGGGTCAAAATCGCGCCCAAAAAAGTCGGTTACAAACATACAAACATACAGGTAAAGCTAATATAAAGCATGTAATAAAATCGTTCTTAATTTGCATTTTTCAATAATCATTCGTAAGTCTAAGAATCATATAAGATCTATCTAAACTGAGCGAAGTGACTAAGTATCAGAAACTTCTGTCTAAAGCTACTAGCATGATTTTGACTAGCGTTTTCAACTAAATTGCAACATATACTCAGCTAATTAAAAACTGCAGAAATTAGGCAACAAATGAATGCATTTAACTGCACTTTGAATATAAAATTTTGAGTTTCCGCTTGCATACCGTCCGGTACGAATTAGAGTTTTCTACATAAATCGGTAGCAATTAAGAGTATGCTAGAAATCTTTTAAAAGTATGTTACGTGTATTTTGTAGTTTTATTTTGGACTGACTTCAGTTATTTATTTATCTACAGCTAATTGAAATTGCTAAATATTTGTAGTAGTTAGTTGATGTTATTATAAATACATAAAATGTGTTAAATTTTTATATTTACCAACCGATATAAATATACTAGCTGACCCGGCAAACGTTGTTTTGCCTTATTAATTATTTTTATTCTAGTTTCTAGATAAATTCTAGTATAAATAAAATGTTACTTACTTATTATAAGTGTGTATGGTATATGCGTGAAATGGGTATGGAGCGCCATGAGCAAACGTTAAGGGAATATAAAAGTAACAAACGCCAAAAAATATTATGTTCAATCATATCTATTTAATAGTGTTTATTTTAACAAACATTAATTTGTTCTTCTTAGATGGCACCGACGCCAAGAATACAGGATAAATAAAAATTTAAAATAGCATGTTTATAAGTTAATCAAATAAAGTCTTCGATGGTACTTATGTGTAGGCATAAAATTATTTTTCACTTTTTAGATACAGTTAGAATTTATAAATGTAGGTATGATTTTGAAGTCTGTTATTTATATAATACAATTTCATTGTAAAATTTTTAAGGTTAGTAGGTAATGATATTTTTCTAAAGTTTTAGGTATTCAAAATTTTTAGCGATTCCATTCGAGACGTTACCAAACAAATTACATAATATTGGTAGTGTCATAAGCTATGACCCAAAACGTCATAGAACCAATCGCGAGCGAAGCGAGCCCTATGCGAGCGTAGCCAGCTATGCGCGAGCGAAGCGAGCGCAAAATATTTTAGCATATTTGTTCGAGCCGCTTGAGCATAAAGATGTCCAAAGCAGAACAAATTACATAGTATTTGTGGTGTCGTAAGCTATGACCCAAAAGTCCTAGGACCAACCGCGACCGCAGCGAGCTATGCGCGAGCAAAGCGAGCTCGAAATTTTTTGGCATATTTGTTCGAGCCGTTTGAGCATAAATAAGTCCAAAATAGAACAAATTACATAATATTTGTAGTGTCGTAATCTATGACCCAAAAAGTCCTAGGACCAATCGCGAGCGAAGCGAGCCGGATGCGAGCGCAGCAAGCTATGCGCGAGCGGAGCTAGCGCGAAAATTTTTAGCATATTTGTTCGAGCCGTTTGAGCATAAAGAAGTTCGAAGCAGAACAAATTACATAATATTTGTAGTGTCGTAAGCTATGACCTAAAAGTCCTAGGACCAATCGCGAGCGAAGCGAGCAGGATGCGAGCGCAGCGAGCTATGCGCGAGCGAAGCGAGCGCGAAAATTTTTAGCATATTTGTCCGAGCCGTTTGAGCATAAAGAAGTCCAAAGCAGAACAAATTACATAATATTTGTAGTGTCATCATCATATTTGCTGAAAATTTTTTGCTCATACGTTCGGGGTCTAGTTTATTAGTACATCAAATATTATAGCTTCTTCTACGTAAGAACTAAATGATCAAGTTATGTTGTCGAGAATTTTTCAAGCCCCTGCCTTAGTTTAACGACTGTTTGTGCTAAGAGGACCTACAATCTAACGTATAATCCGATCCACAGTAGCACACAGATGAAAATACATTTTTTTTGCAACAGTCATGTGCAGGAGAGGTTATGCAATAAAGCGACTTACACGCGGGTGGAGCCGCGGTTAAGTTAATAAGAGAGTTACATTGATATAGCAAAATGATAATTGTTAACAATACTACTACATACGATACATAAACAATAACGAAGGTCAAAATTTGTGTAAACAGTGAGAGAAGTCTGTGAAGAAGAATTTTGTGAGTAAAACAGATGCCATCGACCGACTTCGGTCTATGGCATAGTGTGGCATTTCACTCACCAGTAAAGTAAAGGCGCGGCAAATTTTAAGTATTTAAGATTGGTAATAATCATAAGCATAAATAAGTATATCAGGTTAAATTTTGTTAGTTATTTTCTTCTTCAAAAAAAAAGGATTTTACTCGAAGTACAGTTAGATACTATATTTGATCAGTTATCAAGCGAGATGAAAAATGAATAAAATACTAAAATGGCCATAAAAAATAGGGAATGATGATAAAAGAGTAAAAAATTAGGGTTGTATGTATATTTTAATGCCACTTTATACAAAAATAAAATGAAAAAATTCGTCGAAAAATAAAAAAATAAATGTTTAAGGGTGATCAACCCTTATTACTTAGGGGTATAAAAAATAGATAGTAGCCGATTCTCAGACCCACTGAATACGTATATAAAATTTGGTAAAGATCAGTCAAACCGTTTCGGAGGAGTGCGGTAACAAACACTGTGACACGGAAATTTACTAAAATGGCCATAAAAAAATAGGGGTTGATGATAAAAAAGTAAAAATTTAGGGTTGTATGTATTTTTTAATGCCACTTTATATAAAATTCAAATAAAAAAAAATCGGCGAAAAAATAAAAAAAAAATATTTAAGGGTGAACAAACCTTATCACTTAGGGGTAAAAACGTTTCACGTTGGCTTATTCTCATACCTACTGAATACGCATATGAAATTTGGTAATGATCAGTCAAGCCGTTTCGGAGGAGTGCGGTAACAAACACTGTGACACGGAAATTTACTAAAATGGCCATAAAAAAATAGGGGTTGATGATAAAAAAGTAAAAAATTAGGGTTGTATGTATTTTTTATGCCACTTTATACAAAAATAAAATTAAAAAAATTGGTCGAAATATGAAAAAAAATATTTAAGGGTGATCAACCCTTATCAATTAGGGGTATAAAAAATAGATAGTAGCCGATTCTCAGACCTACTGAATACGTATATAAAATTTGGTTAAGATCAGTCAGTCAATCCGTTTCGGAGGTGTACGGCAACAAACACTGTGACACAGAAATTTACTAAAATGGCCATAAAAAAATAGGGGTTGATGATAAAAAAGTAAAAATTTAGGGTTGTATGTATTTTTTAATGCCACTTTATATAAAATTCAAATAAAAAAAAATCGGCGAAAAAATAAAAAAATATATTTAAGGGTGAACAACCCTTATCACTTAGGGGTAAAAACGTTCCACGTTGGCCGATTCTCATACCTACTGAATACGCATATGAAATTTGGTAATGATCAGTCAAGCCGTTTCGGAGGAGTTCGGTAACAAACACTGTGACACGGAAATTTACTAAAATGGCCATAAAAAAATAGGGGTTGATGATAAAAAAGTAAAAAATTAGGGTTGTATGTATTTTTTATGCCACTTTATACAAAAATAAAATTAAAAAAATTGGTCGAAATATGAAAAAAAATATTTAAGGGTGATCAACCCTTATCAATTAGGGGTATAAAAAATAGATAGTAGCCGATTCTCAGACCTACTGAATACGTATATAAAATTTGGTTAAGATCAGTCAATCCGTTTCGGAGGTGTACGGCAACAAACACTGTGACACAGAAATTTACTAAAATGGCCATAAAAAAATAGGGGTTGATGATAAAAAAGTAAAAATTTAGGGTTGTATGTATTTTTAATGCCACTTTATATAAAATTCAAATAAAAAAAAATCGGCGAAAAAATAAAAAAATATATTTAAGGGTGAACAACCCTTATCACTTAGGGGTAAAAACGTTCCACGTTGGCCGATTCTCATACCTACTGAATACGCATATGAAATTTGGTAATGATCAGTCAAGCCGTTTCGGAGGAGTTCGGTAACAAACACTGTGACACGGAAATTTTATATATAAGAAGATGTTATATGGTTGTTGACGTTTTCACAATTAACTTCTTTCCATAGTAGACATTTCTATTACTACCTATTTAGGCAAAATCTATTTATTTTTTAATTGACTATAACTATTTTCGTAATACTTAAGGCGAAGATAAGGGCAAAATCTTATTTATAATTAATTTGGTACCAATCCGAGTTATGAATTAGAGATAAAACTGGTTCAGAAAATCTATAATTATGTTTTTTGAACGGAGGTGAGGTTTTTATCAATCCTGGTTTGTCCTACTGTGGGCAAAGCCTACTTCAAATGAAAAATTAAAAATGCAGGATAAAAATAAACAAGTACTTTATTTTCCTGATGAAATCATTTTTATTACTATTTTACTTTTAAACTAATTTACAGTAAAAAAATATATTACATACATACATATATAGAATTGCGGCTGCAAGTGCACAAACGCAATGAAATGGTAATGACCCAAATAAACTTACGCGTGTAAAATTATTTCACGTAATTTGCAAATGAAATGGACTTTAAAATATTTCGCTTTATCAAAGCGTGCAAATCTTGCATTGGCTTAGCCAGTTGTGATTGCAGTCATTTTTATTCAATTTACTTAGGCTACGATAATTTTTGCTTTAACATGCAATATTTTTCTAGGAATATAAACGGTAATTTTGCGCCTTGTTTGCGTCTTAGTCGAGTGTTGTTATTGAATTATAAATAAAACGTATTTGTGAATTGTAGAATATAGTATTCATTTATAGGAATAATGTAAATTGGTTAAATTATAAACTACCTTTTAATCTGGGAGCGACAACATATCTTCTATTTAATATTCGAATTTATATTAGTACGTTAAATTAGTGTTTCAATAACCGATAGAAAAAATGTTAAAATGTGTCTTTAGCAAACTAAAAGTTACACTAAAAAAGAAATGTCACATTTATTACTAACAAAATACGGCTGCAAAAAAAAGTTACGGAAAACTTGCGGTTTAAACAAGTTGTTTTAACGATTTGTAACTGCATGGAGCAAGCTGCGTAAGTGTAAGTTTTGCAACGAAATTCCTGTACTAGCGACCTACATACAGTGTATAGCTTTTTACACTACGTAGAAAAATACTAAACATATGTAACTCTCGTCAATAAAGAAAACATTTGTAATTTCATGTCTTGCTTGAATGAGCTACGCAAGTAAGAGGCCTGCAAATGTTTTCTTAACTAAATCGGATTGTAGAACAGTTTTTTAAAAAAGAGGGTGGATGGTAAAACAGACACAATAACGCACTTCGATAGAAAATATTAATAAATTAATATAACAAGGAGGTCATTATCCGAATTTGGGTGACCTAATGGCATATGTTTCATAAAAGCAATAGAAAAAATATGTCATATATATTTTTAAATAGTTGTATACATATTTATGTTTTGTTTTGTGTTTGTGTGAAGGAAACAAAGACTATTTAATTTGTTTTCGTTTTATTATAGAAAATATTAGGAGGAAAAAAAAACAATTCCGCACTCCTAAAGATAATTTTAAAGATAGTTGTAAAACAGATTCGAGTAGATACAATTCCGCATTTCTGTAGAATTAAAAAAAAAACAACTTCTGTAGAATTGTCAGCTACAATCACCATGCCTATTGAAGTTCGGAATCAATGGTCGAAGCTATTTGCTGTCACTTTCAAGTAAACCTTTGTAACGGGACGGCGCTGCGCGGGCGCAGCGGGATTCCGCAAAACCACAGCCTACAAATAACTAAGTCCCGTTCAGACTACGCCATTTTGTATCGCTTTATAGTTAAGGCCCTGCACTAGAAGCCTTTACTCTGCATCTTCACCATCATGTAAACGTTTTTAAGAGTTTTAAAAATATTAAAGCGAGTGTGGCTCGGTGGTATAACCGTCTCTTTTCAATCAGACGGCCCCTGGCTCAATCCCGGCCCTGCACCAATTACTTGTTTTTCAAGTGGATTTGCACTCGTTATACGGTGAAGGAAAACATCGTGAGGAAACCGACACGTTTGAGGACTACAATATCCGAAGACGTGTGTCATCCGCCAACCCGCAGCCCCCCTTGGCCAGCGTGGTGGTTTATGGCCTATATGAGAGCCTCGTGAGAGAAGGCCCCGAGTCCCGCTTATAGTGGGCTGCTTATACGTCCTTCTAATCATGTTTTCCTTTCAATGTTTAACCATAGACAATTATATCTATATAATGTGTCTATGGTATAACCACAGAATAATAACTTGTACTTCGGTATAACGTAGTGTAGTTCAGTTAATCAAAAATAAATTAAGTCTCGTAGTTATTTGGTTCGCGTGATGGTTAAACTCATTTTGGCAAAATGTTTGCAGAAAAAAATGTAAATGTGATGGAGCTGCGTGTTTCTTTTTTTCTAAAGAATTGAGTCTTGGACTAAGAGCTGAATATTTACGTATTTAAGTTATTTTCAGGTTATTTGCTGTCAGTTCCAAATTCAAATGTTACAATGTTCTAAACTTAAAAAAAAAACATAATAAGCGTCTTTCTAAAAATCTTATATTTAAAAAAAATATATTAATAGTTTAACCAACCTGGTTTTCGTAAAGATTGCCTATTTTCTTGATTATGTGATTATAATCTTATATTTAAAATTTCAATGTCTCAATGTTAGTTACCGCACTCCTCCGAAACAGTATGACCGATTTTACCAAATTTTATATGCGTATTCAGTAGGTCTGAGAATCGGTTACTATCTATTTTTAGTGACAAAACAACGTTTGCTGGGTCAGCTAGTATACTTATATAAACCTAAGTATTTACCTAAATGTAGTTATGCGTACATCGTGATTTCAACAAAGACAAGCCCATTTTCAAGCGGTCAATAATAATTTGAGTAAAAGAAATCGTAAAACAGGTTAAACTAGTCGGCATTGCCAGTAAACATTATTATGTAAATATTTAATGTTTTTAGTGTTCATACGCAGATACGCTTTCAACATTTATGTATGGTGAGTCGGTAATTATGATCAATAAGCGTTGGCTGTGGGTCTTTTTAATTGACGAGAGAGATATATTTCTATTTCTGCAAAATTAACAGGAAAGTTGAAGATATATTTGGGATAATTAATTAAAATTAATTTGCATGGAGACGATATGGAGCGACGATGTACGCAAAAAAGCGGGCAGTGGATGCAGACGATATGCTCAGGATAGGGTCGCGTGGCGTGCCTTGGGAGAGGCCTATGTCCAGCAGTGGACGCAGACGGGCTGATGATGATGATGATGATGAATTTGCATGGCAGTAGGACTTTTTTTGGACTCGCCTCGCAATCACCCTCAAGTTAAAAAATCTGTCACCAATCACCTAGCAGTGTGTTTCAGCAGCCTCCTTGAGATCCAGTTATTCTAAACTAGACATGTTCCGTCTTAGGCCCGAGTGTCGCTAACTCGTGTGGTTACGCGCCCTGTAGGTCAAATGCCTAGCTGTTAAGGATAAAAAAAATATAGAAAAAGATAAGATGGATAATAATTATTGAGATGAGGTTGTGAAGACTGGTACTTATACAATATTTTCTTTTCTCACATAACTCTAGTAAACCTTTGAAATTTGTTCATGTATCTATTTTCGAAATATTTCAAAGTCTACGCTTCGTATGGTTAGTCAACTTGTCTCATTTTAAGCGCTATGGGTGCAAAATAATAAAAAGATCAAAATTTGATCATCTTCAAATAAATATAGAGTAACCATGTATGATTGTGTATATTTCGACTACACTAAAATTAAAAATCAAAAAAACTACACAATCATAAAAAAATTACAAATAGTAAATTAAACCTAAGTATTCGCGGGTAAGGTGCCTGTGAATTATATTTGCATGGCATTTGACTTTGAATTGTTGACGCCCTCCAAATGCTAGTCTTGGCTGGTTTCACCTCGCGTACCGAGATAATCATAAATACACACTCATTTATTAGTAATCATCTTGTATTTTTCTCATTCATGTAGGTCCTACCTCTGTAGGTATACCTCCTACAAAAATCCCGCCGCTAGTCTATGGCGACAAATTTGTTAAACCACATACAAAAAATCCAATCAGTCATATAAGTATCACGGTATCACGTTTGGAACGACCGTTGCTCGATAAAAAAAATGCCATAAAAAGTATGTATAGCAGACCATAACCGCTAACCTGATAGCAGTTGGTCGTCGACTTAGATTCCGTTAGCGTTAATTGAAGTACGAAAATTGTACACCATTGATACGCACTTTTGTTTTGTAGAGCGTACTGTACGTATGATTAAACGGTAATACTTTTGAGGTGTGTTTGTGAAGGGTGAGCAAAAAAATTGTATTTCTTTTGTTTATATTCGGTTAAAAATCTTTACATATTCAGATCTATTCAGTTTTGCAAGCACAGGTAAAAGCAAAAAACATATAAAAAATTACACTTCTTGACCATTTTAGTAAAAAATCATTTTTTTTGGACATAGGAATAGAATAGAATAGAATATAATTTATTCTTCATAACGTATCCTAATTATAACAACTTATAAGTTTAATAAAAGGATACAATACGTTCTCGTCAATTTCACAATCATACATTATTCAATATTCAAAGGAATAGTTTATCATTTGTCGTACAGGTTTTTAATGTTTATTATTTATGCAGTTTCTTTTTTAGTTTAATAAAGATTATGTATTACTAAAAACAAAATATAGATTTTATATATTTTTTATCAAACTAAATCATAATTTAGTTACTAAACGTCAAAACATTCTTCAAATAAGTACAGACAATATAAAAACATATTAAAAATGGCACAAGAATTTTGTTACCATAAATGGCGAAAAATTAAAAAAAAAACTAATAAACACGTGTCTGCTATATTGTAGTCCATTGCATTAGAAAAAACATTAATAACGTAGGCTTGGCCGCCATGATACCTACTAGTTATAATACATGTATCAAAGTATACATTAGCGATGTTATAAAAAGAACCGGTATTGGATAATATGTCAATTCATAACCGTATATTTATCGCACGACACAATCTACTCGAATGTTTCGCTCTACGACTTCTTGAGCCGTGTGAGCCTACTTCGCTAACCTGGTGGTCTCGAGCTGAATTATTTTGAGGAAACACGCTTGATAATATTAAATATTGAGCTTGATAATACAGTGTAAACTCTATAGGTATAACGGCACTAAAAGGACAATGCATTTTATGGCGTCATAGAGAGTGGTCAATAAATGGAGAGAATGTATCATTAGGATGGAATACAAGCTAAACTAAAGACAATTGATTTCGACGCTTTAGAGAGTTTGGCGTTAAATCGAGTGACGTACATGAGCGACAACGAAGTAAAAAACACACGCACACAAACTTTTGTATTTTAGTAGGAAGGATGCCAAATATCAAATATTTTAGAAAATAGTACATGTCATTATGTATATATCGTTGTTTTTAATTAACAAGTAAATTAACGCAAGCGTTACTTTTTTCATTAACTCTATCAATATCAATCGATTAAGCATCATTACATTGGTTATCAACATAAAAAACAGACTGTTGTTGTTGAACTCATGATCGAAAATATTATTTTCTATTTATCTTAATCGTTGGTATATTCATTTGGATAACTTCTTTTTCTATACTCGTGTGTTAAACACGCTGTAGTAAGCGCTCAATTAAAATACAGTGTAAACTCTATATACCGACACTAAAGGGACTGTGCATTTTATGGCGTTATAGAGAGATGTCGTTAAGTGGAGAGAATGTATTATTGAATGGAATACAAGCGAAACCAACTAAAGCTAATTGATTTCGAAGCTTTAGAGAGTTTGTCGTTAAATCGAGTGACGTTACATAGAGTTTACACTGTATTCTTTTTCTATATGCGTGTATGACACACGCTGTAGTAAAGCGCTCAATTAAATTATCGCGTTGTAAAATCATGTCTTAGATATTTTGGCCGATTGACTTGTTGATCAGCGTTTAATTAACTCGAAAAAAGTTGCACTCAGTGCAACTAGTGGTACAGGAAAACTTTTAAAAGATTACATAATAGCCGAAGTATGTAAAGGTATTGGCAATCAGAGGCATTCCTTACAAACAGCGGCACCGTGGAGTAAGGCACTTTCACTCGCGCAGCTAAGGTCAAAAGTAAAGTAAACGTTGCTAAAGTACTGACCTACTCGATGCAGCCATACTACGGGAAATAAACAATATTTTTGGCCAAAATTGTAAACCCCAAGAAATGATAGAATAGTCTAGTCAACAAGTTCAAAAACGTGTTAAATAGACATAAAGCTCCTAAAAATATGTGCCATAGCTCATTCGATGCGGAATGCCGTCTAGAAAAATGTTTTTTAAGGGTTTTTTAGCACATCATAAATTGCGATTCTTATTAACAAAATAAGAAAAAAAAAGGTATTTAGTTTTTCGTTAATAACTTTTAAAATAATGATATTTAAGGAATTTTGAAAAAAGAACATGAAAGACATGAAAATTTTTTTGTGCTAAAAAACCCTTAAAAAACATTTTTCTAGACGTCATTCCGCATCGAATGAGCTATGGCACATATTTTTAGGAGCTTTATGTCTATTTAACACGTTTTTGAACTTGTTGACTAGACTAGAAGTATAAAAACAACTTTGAAGTCTACTTTTGGATTTTTATAACACTATGTGACGTCTGCCGCATGCCGGATGATCTGTGGGAAAAAATTGCTACCAATTGGACGCCGGCTAATACAAGACCTCGCGGCAGACCAAAAAAGCGATGGAGAGACGAGCTTGACAAACACCTGGAGGATTGGTCCACAATAGCGCTAGATAGGGACAAATGTAAAGAGGATAGGGAGGCCTATTTCCAACAATGGGATCAAACGGGCTTTTAATAAATAAATAAATCATAAATGTGAAAATTAAAGGAATTGCTAAATTCCGTAGGTAATTTGTGCTCGGACGCGAAACTATCTATAAAAGTCGTACATTGATGTCAAAATCAAAGTCAAATAAATTGATTGCTTCGGTTAGGTTAGGATAGGATCTTACGGATTTTAAAGTAGGTATCACATTATGGGCTCTGCTGTTGTCAGGTATCGCAACATGAGGTATAATCAGCTTTATTTTTTATTTACTGTATTTAAAAATTAGTTAATTTTATAATAGGATTAAAATGCGCTTCAATCTCTTTCCAAAGACACTGACCTTCAGATAAATTGTAAAAAAAACTGCCAGTTTTCACAAGAATCGTATTGTAGTCTACTTTTACGGATTATAACCCTAGGCAAGTGCTAACGTGTCATCTTACATAAAGATAATCATAAAACTAATTATAATTAAATATATTTTTTCGATATTTTTACCGTTTACGATTTAAAGTGAAAGAACCAAGATTTTACCCTTTTCTTTGCCTTAATAATACATGTATATATTAATAAAGAGAATTTGCTTTGCCATAGCCACTCTGTAGGTATTGTTGATATTTATGTATTGAAACGTTAGTATACATCATTGAAGAAGCCGGCCCAAGTTTATGCATATGGATATAAGAACTCAACCGTGAAGCAAAATATAAAACAATAGCTTGTTAACTAGATAATGACCCTCATTGTGATCCAAATTAATGGCGATGCTATGGCAAAAACGTTGACCTATTTGCGGTTGAGGTAAATTAAAGGTTTCAAATAATTAGACGGTACCTTGATCTATTAGGTATAAATTAATGTGTTAACACTAGCCAAAGCTACCAATAAAACCAAAAGTAGAATGAAGTATTATTCCTCATTACTGAGGGTCATGACTCAAGAAGAATTTATTCATAGGGGAGTTCTCTTGGGCAATTACGAGTACATATGCGCGCACGCATGATGCGCGCACAGGTGTTTCCACAAAGTAGATCATACAAGTAGTTAAAAACCTGGTTATGAAGAATTATACTTCACTCATCCTAATGGGGCTTTTAGCTAGACCTTACTTTAGCATTTTTACTTATAATGTGTTTAATTATTGTTATATTTTAAATACTGATTTGCTCAGAATAAGTTTTTGTTTTTGACTCAAGTGTTTCATCTTATTTGTAGTTTATCATAAAGTTATAATAAAATAATAATAAGAACAAAAATATTAATCATAATAAAATATATTTAATTTAATTTAAATCTTTTCAAAGTAGTAGTAGTAATATTTGAATTTTAATGCTAATTCACATCAAACTTCTAAGCTACGTTCGATCTTTGAACAAAAACATTTACATCACTTATTTTAAATTTAAAGATGCTCTCAGACATAAGTAATGTTGCCCTTGACACGAACCATTGTGTTATGTACGAGTATGCGTATAGTGTAATCTACCGACACGTTCTCAGGCTAAAAGCGTTTCATTCAGACTTATTAAATTTAATTTTCACGCTCCAGTTGTTTTTAAATTGAGATTTTCTGCCCGATTGACTTGTTCTCATTTGTCTCGAATTTAATGGAATGTTTTCTGTGGCATTTCGATTTGTATTGTCAAGTACTAGATTGGTTGTCTGTTGATTAATTTAATGGACTTTTAAACTAATAAGTCTTTCCGTATAGGATGATTCCTCTACGGAAAGACTTATTAGTTTAAAAGCACGCCTATAGATATTTAAAATAAGGAAAAAAATAATCTTGGCCGGAACACATATTTCATGTAAAAGATATCTGTTATAACATTAAATACTAGTAAAAAAATAATAGAAACACTAGAAAGTTTTAACAGAAATGAATGTACATCTAGTGTGATTTTTGGCAATTTATTTCAGCGATAAAACAGCAAATATCACTTCCGTAGTTTAATATCTTCCTAAACAATGCACAAATTCGACAATTATTCTTTTGCACTAAACATAAAATTGCACTAAAAACCGTTCTGCGGTTACACAAGAATCGCTAAAACTGTAATTTGACAGTCACTTGTTTCAAATTACCATTTCGTAACATAACAGCAATTTCTTGAAACCGTGATATTTGCAATCTAGCAGTTTGCTTTACTTTAAATTGTTTATATCATGTTTGGAATCCATGTCAATTTATATGTATTTTCAATATACTTATTTTACTAATTGCTAACTTATTTTACTTTAGTTAGTAAGTATAATAAATAATATGTGTATATGTATATGTGTACTTTGCTAAAGTAATAGTTAAGTAAAATTATGTTTTGATGTTAATTACAATTTTATTACACAACAACAAAACAAAACTGGCAGTCGTGATAAAAATAAATTTAAACATAACTTAAGAATCATAAAGACAAAATTATTTACAAAGCATAGTAAAAACGAAAAATTTGTAAACTTAAAAAAAATTAACAAAACAAAAATTGAAAAGATAAAATTAAATAGTTTTGATTATAGATTATTACAAAGTATTGCTACGGCCATACAATGATGTAGCTCTAACTTCCTATTTTTTGTGTCCTCAGCAATTTTAGCACATCGACCTAAAGCTTAGCTACCTAATGGGTTGCACCACGCAACTCAATTACAAAAACCTCCAATAGCAGACCAAATCTTATATAAAAATATAATAATAGACACCCAAGAACATTGACCGTACCGAGGCGACCATTGCGTGGGACACTGAACTTGCAAACTTATTTTGGCAACTTGGTAGCTCTTATTTTGTAGAAACGAGAGGTCAGTTTTGATTGACAGATGTGTGTCTAAGTTTGTAGACACTACAATGGCAGACGGTCGCACGTTGAATCATGCCGGTTAAGTAAACTAGTGCAGTGTAACTGTGACTTGGGAGTCTAGTAGAAAAACTCGTGGGTCGATGTCTTTTGTAATAACCATTTTGTAATTTAATCTAGATCAACTGTCGTCATGCTTCTAGGTTACTCGTAGATACTGTTTAGAGCTAAATGTCTAAGGAATTTTAAAAGTATTCTATTAAAACAGTCGATATAGCCCTATTAAAAAACAAAGTAAAAATAGAGAGGAAACTACATGTTGTTTTAAAACAGTAGATGATACATTTGGTACTCCAATTTCTTTTTCTTCAAGTGCCTCTCCACAAAGTTACTCTTACTACTACTACTATTTAATGACACAAAAAAGAAATGAAACTTAGACATATGAGTAAAATTAACAAGTTTCTTCGTGTCATATTTATGAAATTGTCATACAAAAATGCAACAAACTTTATTCCAATACGAACTACGAGAATTACGAGTAGATCTGCAAGATAGCAGAAGCCCCAATAAACCAACTAAAATCAATGCACTAAAAGTTTATAAAGACGACTATGGCGAACAGTAAGTGAAAATTTATAGTAATGTAAATAATAAAGTAGGTAGAAAACCAGCGCAGGAGTAGTGTACTCACAGGACTTACCGAACCTACTCTTTTTGATCTCATACACATTACTATACACATACTTGCACATAAATACGTTTGTATGTTCAGAATTGGTGCACAAAAAACATTTTTTTCTTTCTTTTCTATAAAACACGTATGACGCAAGTTGAACTTATTTTCCATAAGCATAAAGCTTGTATGTACTCGTTCATATTATAACTTTACCAAAGATCCACCAAAAAAATAAAAGACAGCAGTTTCTTTGATCATTTTGCTATAAAATAATAGCGTATAACACGGTTATATATAATTAAAATCCTCCATATGTATGTATATGTACATATTAATGGGATAACCACCACATCTCACGATACCATCAGTTATGAAACAGACTCACTGATTCGTCATCCATCACTGGACGCGCTCTTATGTAAAAGTGAAAATATACGTACATAAGTCTGTCAATGTAATAAAAATGTTTATAACTGATACTAGTATAGACATTGTACACGCTAAAAGGCTTACAAGCCGTTTATAGTTTGTAAAATTGTAAGAATCATATTCGAAAGTCTCTAATTAGTTAAACTTGATTTTGTAATCGTACATCGATTAAAATACTTATATTATTTATATAGTACCTGGTTGACCGAGCTTTGCTCGGTATTTTTTTTTTTTAATATGACATTTTCTAAAAATTGTTCCCAGCTAGATCGATTTATCGCCCCCGACACCCCCTATAGGTATACTAATTTTCATGAAAATCGTTGGAGGCGATTCCGAGATTCCAATTATATATTTGTATATATTATATATACAAGAATTACTCGTTTAAAGATATAAGATTATATTGATAAATTTTCAAAAAGTTGCAGAATAAATAAATGTTTAGAGATGTAGAATCCTAAATGTATTTGTACTTAGAATCATGTTATATTTTGTCTATCCGAAAGCTTCCTCAACAAAAGATATCAACTCGCGTATATACGAGTATAAATATCGTATTTATATCAGTAAGTAGTTATTTACTAATGTGATCATTGTTGGAACAATATTTTTATCCATTCTTGCAAATGTTTTAACAGTTCCGGAGATATTTTTTAAAAGAATTCTTATTAAACTTAACAATGTTTTTTTCATTCATATACATATTTACTTACAGCAACATCAAGGGTACTTTTTGCACAAATTACGTAATCATACCGGGATGAGCTCACGTTTCATTTTAATTAGACGATAATTTATATTTATGAAGCCTTGTTTAGCTACTTACTATACACGATACATGCATGGTATATATATTACGTATTAAATTACTATATATTACGTTAATTGAATTCGCATTTATTGATATCTCATATTTACCTACTCATTTTTGGCAAGCGCTTGATCAAAACTCACATGATGTTAAGTGATGTTGCGATCTAGGGTGGAGCGCGCTTGCCTATAAGAAACCGATTCACTCTCGCCATGAAGACAGTGAGGTTATAGTTCAGAGGGAACAGGAATTCCGGCAATGAGTTCCACAGTTTAATGATCCGCACAATATATGTATAAGCGAAACGCTTCGTGCAGATTTTTAAATAGAATAATCAAACGATTAAATAAAATAGTCAAACGAAGATTAATTACCGAAATAACGTTATCAACTAGAAAGTTAAGTAAACGCAAACACTAGAAAAAGAGTGAAGTTGCTCGTTAAAGTAACGACATTTTCTAGTGTCCAATACTTTCTGAATTTATGTTATATTTTGGCTAGAAACCTTTCGTGTTTACGTCTCGTATCACACTTTAACAATCCAATAAATGCTTATTTATCGCTTGAAAACAATCAGGAACTGATACGTCAGTTTGATATATCTAAACGCGTTTGTTCGCACCTATAGCTACTTGCAAAGAATGTCTGTTTTTGTTTGAAGCGAACAAAAAATCAGAAAAAAAGACTTGAATTCTTTTGGATGTTCAAAACATGATTCAGTGGAAGCCTTGCAGGTATAAAATGTTATTAGTAAGTACATACATAAATCACTTTGTTTTGACTCGAACATCGCGTTTATTTATCTCATTTGTCTTTTAATTTACGAGCGAACAATTCATTTTAAAATTATTTTACATTTGTAACTTGTATGTGTGGCTAATGAGACCTAAAAGGCAGAATGACCTTTATAAAATTTATCTCAATAATATGAAATTTAATTAAAATTAACAAAAGTCAAGGGAAGCGAAAATATCGTGAGGAAATACATATGCTCCCAGGACCACAATATACGGGACCATAATATACCATTATAATAAGGCATCCGCTATCCCGCTCTGGCCTAGTACGACAATCGCCTATAGAACTTTCCTTGTAAGTGAATGCCCCAGCAGTAGGATAGAAGGATCATATAATGGGCAACTAATGTTTATGCTATCATTTTATCATCATAATTAGTGTGACGAGCCTCGTATATCATTGGTATGGATTAAAATAACCAGAGTCTTCCCCATTCTGCCGCGCCTCTGTTAGACGACATTCCTCTCTAGTAGTAGAAGTAGTTCTTGTCTTTTTACTTCAGCTGCCGCTTGAAGAAGGGTAATACAAGGTTACTGGTAGCTAACGCAAAACCTTTAAGGGTGGCTAAAGTATGTTGAGACAAACCACTTTCTTAAAACAAACCATTTTTCAAATTTGTTGTCTGTCGGTCTGGTGTTAAATATGTATCTTTTTTTTTATCCTTGATAGGTTAGCGTTTGACTACAGCTAGCCTGATGTTAAGCTGCACTGCAGTCTACGGTGTTGCACGCTTACCTACAAGATACCTATTAACTCTACTTTTGAAGGCCCCCGGATGATACCTCTCAGGAAACAGAGACTCAGGTAGTGAGTTCCAAAGCTTATCTATATAAAATATGTATGTATGTATATGTAGTATGTATATCAGTTGTGTAAGCATCCATAATACGAACTAGAAATGGTTCAGTATGGGGTTAACCAGCCGGGTGTGAAATGTGTCCTAATATTTATTTATTTATATTTCGCCTTTTGGAAATTCAAAGAAAATTGGTTAGCGTGCGGTAGAATAATAAATATAAATATTAGGACACTTTACACACACAAGTGCAAGTAATTTGACGACCTCGTTGGCGTCATGATTGCCATGCCGGACTGCCAATCAGAAGGTTCCGGATTCGATTGGCGGCACGGCCAACATCTTTGCGCCGAACTAAATTTGTTGGTTGTCGGTCTGGGTGTTAAATATATCTCGATATCAAGTATTTATGTATGTATATGTAGTATATCAGCTGTGCTAGCAACCATAATACAAACTAGAAATTATTTAGCATGGGGCTACCCAGCCGTGTGTGCCCAGTGTGTGAATTGTCTAAAAGAAAAAAATCTAATGGCTACAGTTTACTAAATAGTTAACTATGGCTGATAACGTAACGTACAGCTACATATAAAAAAGTTATAATATATTTCTACCCCTACACCCTTATGTACGAGAGTTAAGATATAGTTAAAGATTACGTTACGAGTCGCTGGTTGCATCAGAGTGGCCACGTAGTTGGTTCTAACTTGTAACTGCTCTCAGGCCCTAATGCATAACTGTAGTTATACCATACTGCTTTATGCGGTGTAGCCAGGGTCCACATTCTTGGAAGCTTGGGTGGAAAAAGATTTGTAACTAAAAAGTAATTCACGTTTTCTAATATATATTAGATAATATGTAGACTATATGTATCTAGATGTAATATAATTATATGTATGTAGGAACATATTTATGGTACATATCGTTATAGATGTATCAGTTTTTGTGCGTGTATTTTCTAACTAAGACTTCCCTTCTAAAAATATACCTTAATATATTTATGCATCATTAATCAATGTCGGTTGAACAGTAATAAATTAAATGCTTTTATATTTATGTCGAGTACATCGGTACTTATTATATATCGGTCTCAATCATATATACTATATGTATGTAGTTATCGATACTCGACCGATATTGTAAAATTAATAGTACCAAGTACTCTTTTGGACTAGCTTTAGTTTTATTTATTTAAAGCTACATAATGAAAATTGCGTACTTTTCATAGAATTTAATCGTTATTCTTGTAAATAGATTCTTCATACTACAAAAAGTATAGTACCAAGTTGACGATCTTTATAAGGTAAAACAGAACAAAACTAATTTTACCTGATTAAAATTCATACCTAGATAATAAAAATATTCGATTCTCACGACACGTTCGTCGTCAACTCAAATTCCAAGTTGTCCGACCAAGTTCCGATATTCCTAAACCAGTCGGTCCACAATATTCCAGCTACATTGAACGGCATTTTGAATACGACCATTCACGATGTTTTGTAAACATAGCTATAGTATCGGCTGCATACGACCCGAGATCGACTACACTGTTTTTTTTTTCGGTACATAGCTTTCTACATAGGTCTACACTCGCCCCTGAAGATGGTGCTCGGAAAGCACCGAAACTATTGGTCTCATTGCAACTTTTAATAATAAGTAAGTGTGACCGTTTTCTACGCGGAAATAGATGCTTTACGAAAACAGTTTACAATGTTTTCTATAAAGGTTTCATGAAGTTTTTTTTTGTATTTTTAGCTAGCCTGGTGGTATGCATCTTAATTTCAGTGACACTCGGCTAGCTAAGGCGACCTGACGCAATCATCGAAGCTAAGCAGCGGTCGATGCGGACGGTGTTTGGATGGGTGTCCATGGACTAGACTGTCGTTTTTCAAGTGGCATTTTCATCTGGGCGCTACCATGGATCGGATGACACGTTAAATTGTAGGTCCCAGCTGTTAGTCTTAGTACAAGCAGTCGTTAAGCCAAGTCAGAGGCCTTCGCGTGGCTTGAAAACTCTCGACACCAGAGCTGGGCTACTTAGCTCATACGAAGAAGAAGAAGAAGTGACACTCCGTGTTTTCAACCCCCGACGGAAAAATGGCTTCTCTGTGTGTATTATGTGCTTGGATAATTGAACGCGAAATCCCACCTGAATATAAGGGATGTTTACTCGTATTATCACCTTTATTCAAGTATACTATTTTTTTTTCTGTCGCATACACTCTCCGTACCGAATTGTTTGCTATACCTGTCCGGAACGAACCTTGCTTGTGAAAATCCTTACCAATAGAAAAAAACGCGACTTCGATCTATTCTATCTTTCTTTAGTGGCTGCTACCTTGTCAGGTAGAGGATGTTTGCGTAAAGATATCGTTTCTTTTGTTTACAGTTACTGCGTACCTGCGAAAGTGATATATAGGCACGAAGGTGGATGAATCATCGTGAAATACGCTTTGTTATGGATACCTGTGTTTTTAGAAAGTGATTTATTATTTTTTTTTCTACTTGTATTTGTAGTTAAGTCCAGTTTCTATTGTCTAAGGCCAAAGAACTAAGCTAATAAAGCTTAGTAGTGACGTAACCTACCCAATAAATGACCTAAATACCCATGATGTAATTTAATTTATCGATTTCCGATCTGGGATAAAAGTAAGTCATAAGTTGTGAAAAATAATGTAAGCGGGAAATAAATAACAATTGATCCATCGAAATTTAAAATGTTTAAGGTTAATGGAGAATATCGAATCTAAAACATAACTATAACGTATTTATGAAACCCACTATCAACTACGTTCAAGTAAACCAGTTTGCGATTATAAACAACACTTATTAAAACAGCAGAACCCACGGCTGCCTTACGATAGGTATTTATGAAGGTATCGATTATAGGCGTATAAATTGCAACCAAGGTGAGCAGCGGGCATTGAGCACATGAACCCTGGGTGAGACCTTTGCTTTCACAATGTCTGATGTACAGAGTTAATGGTCAATTGGACGTAATCTAAAGGCAAAGTTGATACCTATAGGAGCATACTACTAGTTCTACGAATAATCAAGACCTGTGAATAAATCAATGCCCAATTTGATTGTCCGATGACCGATATCGACGATGGTACCGAACAGCCTTATCGTTATTCATTTCAGCTTCACACTTCAAGAAACGGGCCTTATCGGGTGACAATGTTTCTAATAGGTAGTCGCTCGAAACAATCGATGTTTTCTAAACAACTGATTATTTTGACACAAGATAACGTGTGATGGTGAAATCGATAAGGGTGAGAGAACTTTACTAATTACTAATGCCTTAGTAGATACTAATGTACTGCGTGAGGTACCTTACTGATTGTCCATAGTATCGAAATTGTTGCGTCTGTAAATGCGCATCTCAAGTTGCGCAACCATTCGCATCTCCGGCACAGTAATTACAAGACTCGGTCCTCTGCGGACAGATTACTAAACGGCTATTTTGTCACGTAAATGCAAACTTTTGTGAGGACTTGATGTTTTACGTGGAGAAATCTTCAACCGCAGTGCACCGGTGACGTCAACTGCATTATTACTTGTTTAAACAAAAAACATAATTTCTAGTTCTTAAAATCTAGCAACATGTAGTAGCACTCACCTCAGGCGGAGCAGCGAACTTGAGGTTGGCGAGCGAGCCGTGCGAGCGGCTCCTGTGCTCCTGCCGGATGCTGTAGGAGAAGGCTCGCTCGTTGAGGTGGCCCTTCTTCCTGTAGATGCCGCCGGCGTCCTCCACCGCCTCCAGCCCCGTCATGCTCTGCGCCGCCTTCAGCGAGGGCGGCGGCGGCGGCTTGGAGCGGCGCGGGTCCACCGTGGCGTACTGGATGCGGCCGCGCGCCGGCGGGCCCGGCGGGAAGGGCCCCGGGGGCAGGCCCTGCGGCACGCGGCCGCGGTGCCCCAGCGTGGCGTGGCGCGCGTGCGGCAGTGTGGCCGCCGGGTGCGCCATCACCAGCATGGGGTGGCCGCCCGCCCACGCCGGCGGCGCGCGCCCCAGCGACCGCCCGTTCATCGCCGGCGCCGGACCCGCGTACAGCTCGTCCGCCGACGCGGATGATTTCTTCTTACTCTTCTTCGTCGTGCCCTTCTTCCTGGGCTCCTCTGGCGGCGGCGGCGGCGGGGGCACGGAGGAGGGCCGCGCGATCTGTCGCGGGCGCGGCGCGCGCGCCGGGCTCGGCAGCTCGTCGCTGGCGTCGTCGCGCTCCACCTCGCCCACCCACACCTTGTGGTTCTCGTCGCCGTCGTACACCTCGAGCTCCTCGTCGGCGTCGCCGGCGGGCTGCGGCGCGCGCTCCGCCTCCAGCCGCTTGGCGTACGAGCTGTCGGCGTACGCGTGGAAGCAGCAGCGCACGAGCGCGTTAGCCGCGGCCTCGCGCCGGCAGATGAAGGCGTGGCACTCCAGCACCTTGATGCCGTGCGTGCGGCGCAGCACGGCCGCGAAGAGCGGCGGGCGGCGCGGGGCCGGCGCGCGCGCGAACGGCGAGTCCAGCGGCAGGAAGCGCGGAGCACCCTCCACGGTGACGCGGCGCACGGCGGCGCAGTAGTGCAGGCTGGAGATGGGAAAGAAGCGCGCGACCCTGGCGCCGCCCTCGTCCACGTTCTCCAGCAGGATGCCGTTGGACCAGACGGAGAGCCACGAGTCGATGCCGCCGGTCGTCGCGCCCTTCTCCGGGTAGAGTTCCCGCAGCGGCTCCTGTATGCCCTGCAGGCCGTCCTTGCTCTGCTGCGGCACCGCGGAGCCGAGGTACAGCACGCGGCACCGACATATCGGCGTCGATTCCATGCTCACTGCACTCACACACACATGACACCGCGCGAGGGGACGTGCGCTCGCCGCGAGACACCCGCGGATCTGACGGTGAGCGGAATTCAAGATGGCGTCGGGGGCGCGGGGCGGGGCAGGCTTAACTGCGCGCACGCACCTGCGAGACTCGGCGCGGCGCGGGGCAGGCGCGGGTGCCGATGAACCGGCATTGTGTCAAACGTATGGTCGCGAATTCGGCCGCATTTCTCCCGGCTCCACGCCGTCACACGGCGACGTGACGGAATGTCACACTTTTGTCTCGATGTAGTGAAATCTGAAGGTCGATCCACCGCTGGGAGATCGGTTTCTTTCCCTTATGGCACTTAGGAGGTTCTAACTCATTATCGGGTCCTTGGCATTCCGAGAACTGTACACTGGAGCGGAGCAGAATGTTTTGAAACATCAGGCTATCGGACCATCATCATTTGAGATATTAAGCGTACGACCTTAGCGTGTCGGTACATTAAACAAAGCCTTTTTTACATCGGCTCATTAAACGGCATTCCTTAGTATCATTAGGTGTAATTTTATTACATTCGATAGAAACGTATGACCGAGCGCAAATTTAGCCAAATATAAAAATATGAGAATTATTTATATGAATGACTAGTTAAGCAACGCGATGTTGCCGCGTTTATACGAGATAAAAGCATTTGTTAATCCATGATCGAAACTATCTTCATACCAAATTTTATTAAAATCTTTTCAGCTATTTGGGCGTAAAGAAGTAACAAACACACACACTAACCCGCCAACGATCGCATCTATAAGATTAGAAAGATATGAAATTAAGAAATCTATCAAATATAACACCCGCCTTATAATAAACGGGGTGAAATTTATTCTAGTTTAACTATAACTTACTATAACCAGTAGTTAAGTAAATTATTTTTAATAAATAGATGTATCGAGTCATACAAACTAAACAACATAAGGCTCTTAAGAAATTAAAGAAATACAGTTTATGTATTATCCTTCGTATATTCACAGAAATATACAATACACGCTAGTAAAGGCATTTTACATTGAACTCTTTCCTTAGATAGATACTCTTAAATTAGAAAAAAAAACTTCAACAAAATTCACATTAGTTTCAGGAAATTCCTGCAAAAGTTTAATTATAGGATTATTGGTACAATAGAGGACATTCTAAACAATTTTTTTTATCTAGTGTATTATTACAATACATTTTATCAGACTAGTTTTTACAAGAACTTAAAAACAAACGTAACTCAAGAAAAGTTGGTTGGTGTAAAACAAAGGCTGTTTTGTATTGATATAGAAATTACTTTTTAATACCATTTTTAAAATTAATTTACGCTCAATTCCTATAGAACACATCTTCACACAATCCTCACTTTTCCTTGTCTAAACTATTTGTCTGGTATGTCCCGTAAAAAGACATCACACCTAATTCCTACAATGTAGGTTTACTGTATTAAAGTGTTAATATACTTTACTCTCAGTAAGTTTTAAGACCACTTTAGTACTTAGATGCTTTAACATTGGGCTCGTCTGCACTTTTCCCTTTCGGCGCTTTTCGTTTCTGAATGATGTTCTGAATCTGCAACAAGAAATAAGTTCATTGAAACAGAAGATATGAAATATAAATTTTGAAGTTATTTCTCATTTTCTTCGCCACTCTCTACTAGATTAAGTATTTTTAGGGTTTCGTACCTAAAAGGTAATAATAAATAGCCAAGTGCTAGTTGGACTCGCGCATAAAGGGTTCCGTACCATTGTTGTATGGGAGCCCTTCAATATTATTTTTTAATTAAATTACTTAAAAACGCTGTGCAAAGGCTTACAAAATTCAGCCTTATTTAAATACCGCCAATTGGGATAGAATTTGACAACCAGAGTTGTGACATGGTTGTCATGGTTACATTAAAATAGTTTAAGTATTTATGTATTAGGCTGCGAAATTTTCTAGTCCACCCTCGTATGTTTGTTGTATGGGAGCCCCCCTCAAATATGTATTTTATTTAAATTTTATAATTTAAATACATATATTTTTTACATGTTATGTGAAAATTTTAAGTATAGCTGCTAGCGTTATTGATATATAGCAAAAAAATACGAAAATACACGTTTGCTGTAGGCGGACCCCCTTAATATTTTTTATATTTTTAGTATTTGTTGTTATAGCGGCACTTGAAATACATATCTTATGAAAGTTTCAGCTTTCTCACTATTACGCTTTCTGAGATATAGCCTGGAGACAGACAGACAGACAGCGGAGTCTTAGTAATAGGTATGGAACCCTAAAAATAAATTATTGTGGTGTAGGGCTAGGACAGAATAAAAAGCAGCCCACCAAGTCTCGTATTTAAGACACTGGCAGCCATGGCTATTGCCAATCGTAATAGCTAGAGCTACCAGTGCCAAAAAAGCGATTACTGAGCCGAGCTGTCAAAATATGATTTATTTTGACAGACCGGCTAACATACAGACGGAATAAATAATAAACTTTTTGATTTGATATATCTTGTTGTTGTTTAAATTATAATATCAAGCGAACAATGTACAATAATAATGATATATAAATAAATAATAATATAATGATATGACACGTTCGTAGATTTACCATAGCAGCGCCATCTATTGATTACTTACTCAACCCAGTCGAAAGGTATCGACATCTGTTAGAATCATGTGGAGTTAACAGATAATTGTGACTGTCAAATAATAACACAATAATTAGCAATAAATTAAAATTGCGACTATAATTTGAGATTTAAACTATCCTATCTCTCAAGTTGGATCGAACTGCACATGGTGTGCGAATTTTAATATAATCGGTTTAGTGGTTTAGGAGTCCATCCAGGAGACAAACATTGTGACACGAGATTTATATATATTAAGATTAGATCTGTTTAACATGCATGATACAATATAAATGTACATATTAAATGTGTGTAAATATTTTAAAGTAAAATCAATATCAATACATGATATGGTTGATTAAATTTATGTTACACTAGCATCCCGTTCTGGCTTCGCGCTTAAATAATCGAAGTTGCAAAGAGAAACAAACTATAGCCTATGTTTTTCGGGGATAATATAGCTCGCCAAGAGTAAAAGAATTTTTCAAATCAGTCCAGTAGTTTCGGAGCCCATTCACGTCAAACCAAAAAACAAACTTTCCCTCTTTATAATATTGGTATAGATCGTATAGATGTCTAGAATATTTATTTTTTTATTTAACCTATATTGTCCCACGGTTGGGCAAGGTCTCCCCCAATGATTTCCACGCTTTTCTGTCCTGGGCTAGTTCCTTCCAGCTGGTGTGGAAGTCCACCAACTCCTTGCACCATCGAGTTGGCGGCATGCCTCGTCGTCTTCTGCCATCTAAAAAGTCCCACTCCATGGAAACCTTTGCCCAACGGTCAGGGTGCATCCTGCACACGTGGCCCGCCCACTCCCATTTGAGCCTGGCAGCCTTTTTTGCTACGTCGGTAACGCGGAAAAAAATGATAGGCTAATTTTATTTTTATTTACCTGTTGCCACTCCCTATCAAGTTCCGCCTTCTCGCTCTTATCCTTGGTCTTCCTTGTCTTGCGTCCATCCTGCGTTTTCACTCCGTACTGGAAGGCGGCCTTCGGTAACGCCTCTTTGCTACTCATGTACGCCGAATACTCTTCTTGCGTGTCGAAGTCCCAACGACCTGAAAATAAAAATAAATAAAAGGCCAATGCCTTAATAATAAGTAAGTGTGACCGTTTTCTACGCAAACATATTAAGATGCCTTACGTGAACAGTTTACAATTAAACTGTTAATAATAACTAAGTGTGACCGTTTTCTACGGGAAAATATTAAGATGCCTTACGTGAACAGTTTACAATTAAACTGGTAATAATAAGTAAGAGAGACCGTTTTCTACACGAAAATATTAAGATGCCTTAATATTTTAATTAATAATTGTAACCAGTTTATAATTAAACTGTTCACGTGAGGCATCTTAATATTTTCGCGTAGAAAACGGTCACACTTACTTATTATCAAAAGTTGGAATGAGTCGCAACAGTTACGGTGCTTTCCGAGCACCATCTTCAGGGGCGAGTGTTACATGGACCGACGCCGACGAGATCCGCGCGCGCACTCATCAACTGTTGGACTCATTCTAACTTTTAATAATAAGTAAGTGTGATCGTTTTCTACGCGAAAATAAATAAAGGGCAGGTAAATGTCTTGAACCAAGGAAAAAAGAAAGAGGTTATGTTATGTTTGACTGTTTGTACTTATTATTATTCTTTATTGATATTTTTTGGCCAAATGTGATTCACATTTTTTGCCTACTAACTGTGACCAGCAGAGTGCCCCACATTATTACGGGATACTTTTTTCACTGCCAGTTGCAATAACAGCTATCTGGAGACGCATGACTTCAATATTAAGTTTTTTATATTTACCCTGTCCATTTAGTTATCTAACATGACTTCAAAGTAATTTCACTAGTAATAGGACTTTCGACTATAAGTCTGTCATTTTGCCAATATGTATTTATATTTTACTAGCTGACCCGGCAAACGTTGTTTTGCCTTAAGTACAGTAAAGGGTGAACAGTCATTATCACTTAGGGGTATGGAAAATAGATAGTAGACGATTCTCAGACCTACTGAATACACATATAAAATTTGGTAAACATCGGTCAACAGTTACGGAGGAGTACGGCAACTAACATTGTGGCATGGAAATAGTATATATATTGGATAAGTCAACCTAATCACTCAAATTATCTATGCCAACGTCAATATCTACCCTGGCCTGACTATCAGCCAGTTGCAAAGTATCCTAAGGCAAATTTCTCTAAGTTCTTTCTATGTGTAAATTCTAGAAATTGGTTGCCTGGAAGAGATCGCTTTTAGGGATAAGGTCGCCAGTTAAGGCACTAGTTTTAATTACCTTAGTGTTTTCTGTAATTATTTTTAGTATGTGTTTTAATAAAGTGTTAATCTATCTATCTAAATTTCAACCCTTATATGTTCTTTACGTCTTTTAAACTTCCTATATTTTTTTTTACTAAGTTCTACAAACTCACCTATGGGCCCTTTCTTATTCCCAGCATCCATTTTGGTATAGTCAACTTCATCATCCGAGTCATCTATGGCATCATCCATCTCTCTAAGTCCAGGATAACACTCGGCATAGCCTTCAGGTTCCGCTGCCAATTTGGAGAGAAGCATGGCTGAACGCTTGTCACGGTCTTCAGAGTTGGGCGCGTTGGGCCGACGGGGCAGAGGACCGGGGCCTGCAAGGGTTGATGATGATGATGATGATGATGATTAGGTTCACAATGATAAACAGGTCATACCAAAATGAACATAGTAAGAAAAAAAATAAACATCCTATTTTTTTTTAGGACACATTCAAACACGGCTGGTTAGACACATACTGAACCATTTCTGGCTCGTATTATGGTTGCTAACACAACTGATATACTACATATACATACATACATTATTATATATAAGTACATATTGCATGGTAACCTTTTCGCCAACGAGGTCGAAATGATGATGGTGATTAGGTTCACAATGATAAACAGGTCATACCAAAATGAACATAGTTATGTAAGACAAAAAATATACATCCTATTTTTGTAGCTAAGGCGACACATAGATTTAACAAATATAATTCTTTTCTGAGATACAGTCTGGAGACAAACAGACAGACAGTGGTGTCTTAGTAATAGGGTCCCGTTTTTACCTTTTAGGTACAGAACCCTAAAACCCAGGCTGAAGGGTTATACAAATACAAAATGTATTTATTTGATAAGGTAATTGTTACAAATATATAAAGAAATCCAAAGGCTTCCGAACTAGTTCAGAACTCTATGACGGAAGCCGATGTCTTCTCCCAATCGTAGGTATAGAACTTAATTAGGTTTTCAGTACATAATTTATGTCACAAAATTTTCAAAGAAAAAAGGAAAATGAAAGCAAAAAGTTTATAAAATATTACAAAAAAAAATATGAAATTATTGCAATATAAATTGTTGTTGAAAGCAAATAAATATCAAATATTTTGGATATGAGATTAATAAAATTTTACGCTCTTATAAATAATTTGTTACCCTATTCAAAATTATTCATTCTCATATTGATTCTCCTTCACTCCTCTCTTGCATAAACTTTAATATTAATATTACTACAAATTCTCGCAAACCTTTTATAAAAACTTTCTCAATTAATATTTACAAAAATAATACCTCTATATATAATCCTGTAATTAGAATGTGTCGCCAATACAATGATATTCTTATCCACCATCACCTCGCCATTGATATATTTAATAGTAGCATAGTCAAATTTAAGAAAAATATTTTTGATTTATTGAAATTAGAATAAAACTAAACTTAAACTTATACTAAACTAAATTAAATTAAATTGTAGACTAACCTATTTGTCTCCAACTAGTTGTGTAGTTTTGTTTTGATTCTTTATTTCTATCTAAATTATTTTTGTTCATGTTGTGTACACATAGTTAGGAAAATAATCTAGTTTTGATCCTGGTTAATTGATCTTTTTTAGTTATAGTTTTGATTATCTTCTGTTTTGTGAACCATAATAAATAAATAAATAAATAAATTTAACTGGCTGCAAAAAAATCTTACTTTGAGATAGGATAAGCCTTGTAGGTTAGGCCTTGTATATAACGTACCCTCGATATCATCTTTCTCGAGGTGCGCGGGCTTGTCGAAGTAGGCTTGTCTCGGGCGCTCGTCTCGGCGTTCGGCTCGCCGCTCCCCAGGCACGTACTCGCCGATGTTGTCGTATATGGAGTCCTCTACACGCGTCTTCTCTGCGCCAGATTGTTTGTCCTGAAATAATAATAAATATACATTGTAAACTGTTCACGTAAGGCATCTTAATATTTTCGCGTAGAAAACGGTCACACTTACGTTATTATTAAAAGTTGGAATGAGTCCAACAGTTTCGGTGCTTTCCGAGCACCATCTTCAGGGGCGAGTGTTACACGGACCGCCGCCGACGAGATCTACGCGTGCACACGTAGATCTCGTCGGCGGCGTGTATATAAGTAAGTGTGACCGTTTTCTACGCGAAAATAAATATACAGTACTCTATATGACGACACTCTTATGTCAATCAAAGATTGTACTCTTTTTTTGTATTTGTTGTTATAGCGGCACGGGAAATACATATCACGTGAAATTTTCAGTTTTCTATTACGGTTTTTTATACAGTTTTTTATATTTAGCTATTACGGTTTCTGAGATACAGCCTGGAGACAGACAGACAGACAGCGGAGTCTTAATAATAGCGTCCCGTTTTTACCTTTAAGGTATGGAACCTTAAAAATGGTTAAATCTGTCACCAAGCACCAAGCAGTATGTTCCGGTAGCCTCCTTGAGAACCAGTTATTCCAGCCTAGGCATACTCTATCTTAGACCTGAGTGTCTAACTCATGCCTACGTTGGAGCATGCCTAGTCTAGAATAACTAGCTTTCAAGGAAGCTGTCGGAACGCACTGTTAGGTGCTTGGGCGGCAGATTAAACCCAGGTGAAACCTTTAAACAATTTATAGCTGACTATCTTCCATTCCAAGGTGAAAGTGGAGAACGAGACTTCGAACGAATCCGCACGAAGCGTTTCGCTTTCACATATATTGTGCGGACCATTAAACTGTGGAACTCTTTGCCGGGATCCGTGTTCCCTCTACTAAACTATAACCTCACTGTCTTCAAGGCGAGAGTGAATCGGTTTCTTCTAGTCAAGCGCGCTCCACCCTAGATCGCAATATCACTTAACATCAGGTAAGTTTCGCTCAAGCGCTTGCATCAGGTAAGTTTCGATCAAGCGCTTGCATTAGATAAGTTTCGATCAAGCGCTTGCATCAGGTATGTTTCGCTCAAGCGCTTGCATTAGGTAAGTTTCGATCAAGCGCTTGCATCAGGTAAGTTTCGATCAAGCGCTTGCCTATCCATCATAAAAAAAATTACCTTCGCCTTCTTTAGTTTCCGATGCTTCCCATGTCTCAGGTAGGAGAAGATTTGCGCCAGTTTATCCATCACCACGTCATTGGCAGAGGAGAGAGAACTGCCCTCTTCAGGCTCCGGGACATCGGCCTTACTCCTCGTGAGGGTTGTCGGTATGTCACTGTCTATTGTGCCTTCTTCGTCTAGCTCTACGACATAGGCCATTCTTCCCGGCGCGAATAACTCGTTGCGTGTCACTTTTTTACTCCTGTAATTAATGAATTATTCAAATTTTGCACGATCTTAGTAAATGTAGACAAGTACTAACAAGTACGTTTGTGGCATATTGTAAATAATTTTGTCTTGTTACTTTTTATTTTGACTTGTACCTATAATCTGCCCAATAACGAGTTATAATCTATCATCTACTAAATAAAAGAATAAAAACAGAAACCTGAAATATATTAATATTTTTTTCTGCGGTTGTATTACATGTTAAATTATAGGCCCCGGCTGTTATTCAGGGTCAGAATACTAAAGATAATTGCTGATACCCATACAATAAAGCGTGGCGCGGGATTTTGCTGTAATTACTGATGAAACTACCTATCGGTGGTAGATAGCCAGGCAAGCACTACTGTTCTTTCACCATGCTATGGTTTCCTCGCGATTATTTCCTTCACCGAAAACTCGACCTCATTGGCAGGGATCGAACTCACGATCTTCGGTTTGTGAGGCGGTCACACGCCCGACAGAGCTGTCATCGCTTCAATTTTTGAAGCAAGAATGTATTGTACTTACTTTTGGTCCTGCATGAATTCATAGATATTTTTCGCTATAGCCGTCTTGAACTGCAGCTCTTCTGGTTCCGTCTGAAATAAATATGTATTGTGTAATGAGTAAATTGGAAAATTGATCATCTATAAATCACTACTTTAAGAATTGCTCTTTCAAACATTTTTTTGTTGGACACAAATACAAGATATCACAGAAAAAACGTACCTAGCTCAAAAATAAGTGTGCAACTAATGTTGGCCGTATCAAATACAAATAATATATTTATAACATCTTGTACATCTTGTTGTTGTACAATAGTATGTAAGATACTTTTGTTAAAATATTCTTTTTCATTATTGTACACCACTATATTTGGACAAATAAATGTTTTATTTAAAACTTATTCTAAAAAGCTTACAATTTTGGGAAAATTAATGTATATAGCTTAAGGTTTTTGGAAAATAAATATATATTATTATATTATTATATTTTATATATTATTTTATAACACAAAAGTTACAAGTCAAATGCATGCTCCATTTTAGGCCAGAGTGTCGGTGTTTTATGTGTTTTTGCGTCCTGCTAGCGGATTGTCTATCAGTAAATTCTAAAAATAATTGAATATTTTCTGACTACCTAATTGGCGCCCAACTGGTATCTAATTCACAACAAAAAAAAAAACTTTTTTTTTGTTCCGTTTCTGTATCTGCGATCAGTGTTTTTACTTTAAGCAGATGAGTTGTATGCAGATGGCATGTCAAGTGAGCATCCCATCGGGTGCTTCTCCTTATGTTACTTGGAGCCTTGGGACTTGTTGCGATTCAGTCTGTAGTAGGCAGCACTGGTTTCCTTTTTAGTCTCGGTGTGTACTGGCGGGTCCGCAGGTTGGCAACCAAGTATGTTTGGATGTCTTGCTAGTCTGGTACTATAAGTATTGTTTGTTGCCTCAATTTCTTCAACCATTGACTCTTCGAAAGACAAGAAGAGTCAGCATCTCCTGATGATGCCTTGTGGTTAGGCGAAACACGTGTAGAGTTAAGAACTTCCGAATTGTGATAGGTAACGTTAATCTTAATTAATCTTAGTTAATTGATCTTAGTTAATTAATCTTTGTTAATTAAGCTTGGTTAATTGATCTTAGTTGATTTTTCCTTTACTTGTCTTAATTTGGATTTCGGATCACAGCAGAAGTACACTAAATATTTAATTTTGTCATCTATTTACAATGGATTTCCGCAAAGTAACGCCTGAGTCAATAAGTTAAAACTCTGCTGATTGTTTTGAGTAAGGTGAAAATTTATACTTACAATAACTTCTTTCTTTTCCTTGACAGGCTCAACTGCAGTTTCTTGCTCAGTGACTAGACGCTCCATCTCCTCTTCTTCCGCCTGTTCCCGCGTCTGGATTTCTGAACGCACCTACAAAACGTTATTTTTTATTAATTATAAAAAATAAAAAGTCTTTATTTCAGGCTAGTTGTACCCATATTCCAAAACAGATGATTACACATAAGTTAATATTAAATTGCTGACACTGTAGACAGGTGCCAGTCAAAAGTAAAATGTATAAAATAAAATGTCAATGACACAAATATGTGCCAACTCACTTTTTGTTCTGGTCTCTGTGAGCAGAGATCCAGCGCTTATATATGGGACTCACAGCTACGAGAATTTAATTATCATATTATATTATTGATTCTATATTAATAAAGTGAAAGTTACAGGTGCTTGGCGGCTTATAATTACAAATTTTCATTAAACAATAAGGATACGAAACATTTTGACGCAAAGATACGAGCGATCAGACTAGGATGTCTAGTGTGTGTTATAATGTATCTACAAAACATTCGAACACCAGCGATCTCGCTCACACATCTGCTATCTCACTCACACAGCATTTCAAATGAAAACGCTGACTGGGAAGGTATGGAAAATTCATTATAAAGAAGTTAAAGGAACTTGTGCATCGTATATGTATAAGGTAGCGGACAAGACGAGTGAAGACAGTCAATCTCTAACCTAGAGTTAATTTTGGGCGATAGCCCAAGCAATGTGATAAGTATGACTCTGGCAAAAAATATGGTTTGCGATCACTGCTTAAGAGTTTGGATGTTTCGACGATTTTAATTTTTTTATCCTATGTACATATTAATTGGGTAAACAATTTATTTATAATCCAGTCAACCCAATGAAAACTATATCAAGTAAGCAATTAGGGATTTTCCCTAATTCCAGGGGTTTTTCCTAGTACACTGGAAGAATTTTTTAGGGAATGTATGAATCTACCAAATTTAGGGGAACCCCCAAAATAGCAATGGTGCTAATTGTTATCAAATAGCTATTTTCAGGAAAACATAAAAAATATTATTCATTACCTTTTGTAGAAGAGCGTAATCCAGACCTTTTACCAAGTGAGTATGTTCCATGTCACCACCAAGGTATTTTGATTCCTGAAAAAATATTTACTTAATTTTCAGAAAGATCTAAAGAGTGGAAAGTTCCTTTCTACTCTAAAAGCTAAAAAGTATATATAGAATTTCGTTTGTAAGATAAAGTTAATACAGAACAGTTCCAAAAAACAATATTAACTATTTTTTACATAGGTAGTCTCGGCTGCCCATAAAAAACTGATATTGATACCTGAATCATCTGACGTCTTCTTTCTTTGGCATCCATTCCTGATTTTACATCTGGTGCTACTGCCCTGAAATTATATTTAATTTTATAATTTAATACAATACATTATGCATAGTGTCTAAATTATCCAACATAATAAATCATATCTTTGATGTGATCGTGCAATAAGCAATTATTTGACTACAAATCTTTATTTCAGTGCTTCCTAAAGTTTGTTTTGCCATGGTCAAGTCATTTTCACACTGTCTCTTCATGATCCACTGAATATTTTTAAACCAAAGCTGATTCCATAATGTAACACATTAATCAATAATAAATATATTGAATTAATACAACATACATTGGTATTATATTACCTATTTAGTCACTTTGCGTGCAAATTATGGGGCTGCATATTTCCTCTCTTAATTCACACACTCCATCCATCTCTTTTCCAACCTCTAACACTTCTCCCTTGACTTTGTACAACCATTTACAGGCTTCTACATCTTCATACATTTTGTGCAAATATTAAATCAATCTATAAGAACTTTGACTTTGAAATCAAAGAGATACAATTAATAGAATAAAATGAAATATGGTACCTAACCTGTATGCACTGCTTGTATTGCTTGTAGGATCCGTAGGTCCAATATCATTCACTCCATCTCGCCTCTCCCGTGCTCTGTCTCTATACTTCTCAGCTAATTCTGCTAGCTTATTGTCTTCCTGCTTTTTCAGAGCTGCATAATAAGACTTCTTTTTTCTCCTGAGTTCGCCTTTGTTCTCTGTTGAGGGTGGTGGCATAGATCTAGAAGTTAAACACTTCAGTTAAACAAATTTTACTGAGGTTGCTATGTGCTGAAAGTAATTGTTTATTTTCTACTCGATTTTCCGCGTATTCTTCTATTTTTGTCAGCTTCTCGCAATGCTGAGGCTTTTGGAGATATTAAGGCCTCTTAAATGGTTAAAGGATTACTGTGACAAACAGCAGGGCACTACATACATGTTATAACTATCAATCCTTACCCAAAACTGCTGCTATGTTGTTCTGACATTAACTAAATCTTTGTGTAGGACTGAATACTCAGAAAGAGAGCTGAAGTGGTCCTGGCTGCGGAAACCAGCACGAGCATGAAGTAAACGTATAGATGACCATCTTTTAAGCTGTAGCTTCTTCAATTTCTAAATGTTTACCTACCCAGAGTTTGCCATGGCCTCTCTGACGGATCCAGCAGGGTGCGAGCCCCCAGACGGGGTGGCCCGCGGAGTCATTAGTAGCTTCCTGAAGTCATCATTAGTAAGCCTCTGGGAGGCTGGAGTGTCCTCAACACTCCGGTCATCCATCTTGACCGTTAATTAATTTACTGCTTCAGTATTTTAGACGGCGCTTGTATGATATAAAACTAGTATGATTCAAAGGAATATAGATTACTCCATTTATTTAAAAAAGGAAGTCGTGAAAATCCACACCACATTCATGAACTCAATCAACAAATAGTGATGTGCTATTATGCTATACCACAGACCAGTTAGTTGTTCGTGATACTGCTAGTTCTATAAACTCAAACTCAATCGAGTCGAGTACCATTAAGTTTCAGTTGAAGATTGACTATATTTTTTTTTATATTATTATATAAAAATATTCTCTAGTTATTCAATTAATATTTTTTTATGAGATAACATTAACAATAATTATATCTCAATATTATCAACAGATAATAAAATCTGTTTTAATGGATATTTAGGTACTGTTCACTTAAAGTCCGAATATAAATAAGTAATTAATTTTAAGTAATCTTAGCCATGCACTAAGCACACGGTTCACATATTTTGTACAACATTATGTTTTGCTTGAATTTGATGAGTATCACATCTTGATGTAGCATCACTAAAGGTTTTCTCTATGACAAGTAACTTTTTTTTTTACAATTAAAGTGCCATATATAAAAATAAAAGACTATTTCTAGCTATTCCATAAAAATCGTAGTGTATTTTCAGTATTTCTTGGCTGAACTCTTGATTTTCTTTTCTGAATGGGCTCATCGGCATAACATAGATACTTTAAACAAACAATTACTTATTTTTGAAGCGGTAACAGCTCAGGCGAGCGGCCGCCTTACTTAGTTCAGGAACTCGAGCTTTCAATGAGGGAAAACATCGTAAGGAACCATTGCATAGTAGTAGAGCATTTTCTAGTGTTAGTCTGTAGCTGAACACGTAACAGTGTTTTCCAGCAGCCTCCTTGAGAGTTATTTCAGGCTAGGGATGTTCCACCTTAGGTTAGTATCGCTATTTCATGTGGTTACGCGCCCTGCTGGTTTTTGCCTAGCTATAAGCAACGACATTAATAATACCTTAAATGTCGTTGGCTATAAGGAGTAAAAAAAACAATCAAGGATTTATACCAATTTATTTATAATTATCTCAATTTATCCATACAATTAAAACATTTTAGAAAAAAATAAACATATAAAAAGAAATTAATTAATTGCCTCCAAGAAACAAGTTTATTTTTAATATAGTAAACAGTTAGATATGTTTATCCAAAGATAGCATGGAATGTTGTGCCTTTAAATCCTACATTGCCCGTTGGTTCATCTTGGAAAGTTATGTACATTCTGAAACAAAAATAAAATACAACAATAAGAAAATTTGCAACAGAAGATATCCATTGATTACCGAAGTTAAAAATAGGGAATAGGTATTGTGTTTAATAAAACTCAAACAATGTTAACATGAGAGAGTGTCTTGTCGGAGTATTAACAAACCATTATAATGATAATATAACACTAAAAACTCTTACTAATGTTTTACTGTATCACCTTATATTTTCATTTTCTATTATTTTGATAATAGTCATTGGTATAATTTTTCATATGTCACCAATAAATGTTTTTATTTTTGTAATGACGAAGCAACAAATTTGTAGAAACATTCAAAGTAAGTCATTAATTATTATGGAAGGGGAGAGAAGCTTGACTATAGAGTCAAGTCAATTAAAACAGAAATCTTCAAGTACCAAAAATATTATTTAAGGTACCTGATATTATATGCATAATGAAGAAATAAAAAGCAATGATTTATTGGTTAAATTTCATTACCACAAAATAATGTAAACAAACTGAACTGTCTGACTAAATAATCTCACATGATATACACAAGTCAATGGCCAAAAGATAAACATTCTATAATGAGAATGGTATGTCCATTAAGCTTATCTAAGAACACAATGACCAATGTACTGTAAACATGTACAGATAGGAGTAGCTACACAAAACTAATACTTATCTACACACTGTGAATGTTTAATACTTATATTTATGGTTAAATGATTTCAACAATAGATTGTTATGGAATATGTAATGGAAGTGCCAACACTTCCATTGAATTGGCTTCACCTAATGAAGCCAATTCTAGAAGTTGTGGTTGGTCAAGATTTATAATCAAGTTTAAATTAACCTGTATATGAAAACCTATTGTAAAAGAAAGTTAAGTATTTTTTTAGCTTGATAGGTTTGCATTTGACTATGGCTTGCCTGATGTTAAGCCGCGCTGTAGTATACAAAGTGACACACTTCACATGAAAACACACAAATAGGCTTAGGTGTAAGAGGTACAAATAGAAATAAGCTTTATTTAATTTTTTACAAGTGTACGTACCAAATTGAACACTTTGCTTACCAGGAACACATGATATCGCACATACGTTAGTAAACTGCCGAGCCCAGCACTAAGTACCTGTTGAGGTCCTGTACAGCTGGGCTGCAGCACTCCCGCCGGTGCACGCCTCTATTTTCATACACTTATGCAGCAGCAGCAACAAGTTCATTTGTTTTACTTACAGAGCTATTGTAGGTATTATGATAAATAATAATAAATAAATATTAGGACACATTTGACACAGGGCTGGTTAACCCATTCTAGTTCGTACCATTTCTAGTTCGTATTATGGTTGCTAACACAACTGATATACTAATCTTCTGATTGGCAGTCCGGCATGGTAACCATTACGCCAACAAGGTCATCAATATATTATGTCATATTGTGCTTACCTGTCATTTTTAACACCCAATTCATTTTCAACTAGTTCGAAGAGGGCTTTTGCATGCTTTTTGTTCTGCTCAACTCCTAGAGATCCAATGGACATTAGATTTGCAATGGCACAGGGTTCTGTGGTACCACCAAAGCTCATAGGCACATCAGGAATGATGGAAACTACACAGTACTGAAATTTAAAAATACAACATGGATAAGAGAATTAAGTTCTTCTTCTTCTTCCTTGCCTTATCCCACTAGGTGGGGTCGGCACAGACAATTTTCCTCTTCCACTCTCATCTACCAGCCTTCATCTCTACACTCACTCCTTTCGCTCTCTCATGTCTTCTTTGTTCAGGCTTTTGCCCATCTTCCTTGCACTTCTATTTTCATACATCTCCTACTAACATGCATCTCCTGTCTATGCATCACACGCCCATACCACCCTAACCTCCTACTCTTTAGTTTCTCACTCATTGGTGCTACTTTCAAACTTCCTCTAATATACTCATTCCTTATTTTGTCCATTCTTGTCACTCCACACATCCATCTTAACATTCGCATCTCTGCCGCATACACTCCTCTTACATGCCCTACTTTTGTTCCTCAACACTCAGATCCACAAGAGAATTAAGTATTGAACTGACAAATATTTGTTCATATACAACTACCAATGTGCTTGTTTTATTATGTAGGGAAATATAATGAGTAATATAATATGTAAATAAATGTCATGAAACTATACTATTATAATTTATAAGAAAGAGATATTATAACTAGTAAGTCATTTATATGATAAAATGTTATTACAATTTTCACAATCATTTTAAGTAACAGGTTCAATGAATAAGTGACAAAGTTACTAGTACCTACTTCATATAAACGACGAATAGATTATTCATCTATTGTATCGCACCTCCTCGCGTTTGTTTCAGTATATTTAGTTCGAAACATACTTAGTTATTACAGTAATGAAATATGTTTAGTAAACAGTGATTACCTGTTCCGGCTTTCCCAGGGCCTTTGCTAACACAGGCACAGCTTTAGTAACAAAATCAGCTGGGATCTGGCTTCGAGGTACATTTGTCTCAATTCTAAAATGTGGCATTATGACTCGCAAAACGAATATACGGTATATATGACAGTTATTACAGCCCGAACACCTGCATAGCACAGCACAGCAGCAGGTACAGAAACGAAAATGGAATGGAGTATCAAATTATCAATGAGTGAAGGATAATGTTGACAGAATGACAGATGTAGTACAATCATGCACTTTGATTTAGATTTATTAGTGTTGCCTATATCGATTCGATAACTTATTTTATCGATAATCAGTCTATTTATGAATTGCTTATTTAATATTTCATATAATTGGGTAAAGACTCCTCCTCTCCTATGCCTGTATTTATTTCATTACAATCCACCTGGTTAGATGGTAGTGAGTGTTGCATGTACATATATATATATATACATGACTGTTTTTTTTCTGATCCGTGTTACATGGTTAATAATACTCTTAATTAGTCGAAAGGAGGTCAAATTACCGATTCTGTAATTGAAAAATATTTTTTTAAAAGAACATTACAGAACCAATATCAACAAATTTTATATGAGACTATTCGGAATGTAGACCTTCTCCAATAAAAATAAAGATATTAAAAACTCTTTTATAAATGACTTATTGAGTAACATACACAAAAAAGCCATATAGACGAATAGAGATCCTCCTATTTTATTAAATCGGTTACCTTAAATATTATTCTCACTCTCAGAAATAGTCCTCGAGTCATTTTCGTTTTAATAAGTAGATTGACCTCCCTTTAAGCCTACTACAGGTGTAATCAATAAAAAATATGAATAAAAGTTAAAAATTAGCTTTCGAGAAAAAAAAAAGAAAACGATCCGTAATTCATGCAATACTATTGATGGAAATATCGACATCACTAGATACATTTTTCGTAAGAACTGGTGGTGTATCGAAGCCGACGTCACAACACTATAAGAAGACGTTTATCAGAATCCGTTTATGTCAATGTCATAAACGGATACAGTCATTCTGTCATAAACCTTGGTTTAATAGCCAGTGTTGCTAAGTTCAAAGCTTAAAATTTTCACTAAATGACAAGTAATAAGACTAAAATTATTGTTTATGGAAGGTACTTTCCGCTTCAACGTGAGCTCATTTTCTCATTTCGACGGGTTGCCGCGTTGTCGCGGCTAGCACGTTCTGTTTGAGGTGGAACCCCGTGGAATTAAGACCTGCTTTAAAAGCTGAAGATCTAAGACAAAGCAATCATTATCATAAATGCATCACTGGTAAAAGCAGCAAATCGTTTTAGATTGAAAGTGATCATAAGAGGTGTTAAGAAATAAAGTTCTGGTGGTCGCAGTTATTGTTGAAAAACCAACACAACACAATAAAAATGGGAGCGGAACAATCATGTCAAAAGTAAGTTTATTTTTATTTAAGTTCAAAAAACAATCGGCCTGTTCGTAATTAATTACTTAATTATCAGAAAAAGTGAAAAAAGTAGGTAATTACTTAACAAGTACTTAGGCCCAAATTACCTTAATGATTAATATGAACATTATTATTTTATTATATTAATAAGATGTTTTCGCTTGTAAACAAACTAATGCGTCTTCAATAACACAGAACAATTGTTATATCGCTGACTTCTAACGAATGTACACATATAACGTAATTCGGAATCATTTTTGTACATACATAGGTCGAACGATGCAACTCGTCATAATGTATCGCTGTAACACAAGAAGGTAATAGGTACTACTTGGGTGGCTATGTATATACTGTAACACAGAACCTATAACAATTCAACTTTACCGAGGCTGTACCTACCTATTGTGTAACTTAATAGGTACGTCTTATCGCTTCAGGATAAGGTATGCCAGTTGTTCAAATTTTTTTCATCATCTGAGAATCTGAAATTTTAAATCGATGTATTTTAGTAGTACCTCTAATACATAAAACACTTATCGTAGTATAAATATATTAGTAGCGTAACTCCTGCGGCTCGTCTAAGTAAGATGATGTGATCAAAGTCGATGCGGTCGGTACAAGAATGTCATATAAAAGTACCATCTATAACTAGGCGCTACCGAGGGTTAGATGTTTTTTTTTTACTCATCATGGGCTTGCGCTTGATCGCAATTCAATTGATGGTAAGCGATATTGCGATATAAGGTGGAGCGCGCTTGCCCAGAAGAAACAAGTTCACTCTTCCCTTGAAAACCGCTAGAATTCCGATAACCGAAATAATTCTACACTTTGGCAGTACTTACAATGAAGGTGGAGGCAAACCGCTTAGAACGCGACATAGGCACCTCCACAGTATATCTTGCCCCACCCGATGCCGCCTTGGTGTTTCCCTACTCGTCCGATGGTGGATTGTATTGAAAAACTACGCACCAGAGTATATATATTATCCATTTGGTAGGTGTTTTGTAGTGGCTATGTTACCATGTACTAACTTGTAAACTTAAAATTTTGCAGAAAAGCTCCAGCGGCGACGCAGCGAGATATCGATAGGGCGTTGGAAAAGCAAAGAAAAGTATTTGAGCAAATACACGAGCAAAAGATAAAGGCACTGATTGAGGAGACTAAGAAAAATGAGCAAACTACAGCTCCGGGGCCGTTGGCGTCGCATCAACCACGGGCTGTTAGGTACCTAACTGAAAATGTATTTATTTACTAAGCTTGCTATACATAAACATTAATAATTGGCAAAGTACGAGTCGGGCTCACACATGAAGAGTTCCATACCATTATCTTAAACAAATGGCAGAAAAACACGTTTTTTGTATTGGAGACCCTTTTTTTACCACACCCAGGAGGTGGGTGGGGTATGTTGGGCTTGATGCCAGAAGGGCATCAGTACCGACTAAAACCTCACGATGGCCTCCTCACCGGAAAGGGCGGGGTGAGGTTCCGCTTCTCGCATTAACCCTCACCACCCCACCCACCTCGGCTAGCCTGAGAGACTACTCCTCAGGGGATGACTCCCCTTGCAGTGCACGAAATGCACTGCAACCACCTCGGGGACCGTGAGTGCAATGGACGCCGGACAACCCCAGTCCGACGTCCTAGGTCCCCCGTGACGGGTCAGGTCTGTGGCCCCGTCACATGCCACTAAGGCCGTAGAGAATAGGGAAAGTGGTAGTTGATGGTTACCACTCCCTTCTCCCTGCGGCTCCACCGCGTCCGCCATCAACGGTGGCGACCCCGTCGAGGCCGCGGCTGGTAGGAAGAGCGGCGCATCGTAGTACCGACACTTCTCTCCTGCCGCGGCCCCACACCTTCGGCTGCGGTGCCTCCCAAACCACACCGCAGCTCGTGATGTACATTTATTGTGTCCTAATATTAAAAAAAAAAACGAAAATTATATATTGTGTGAATGAAAATGTAAGCCTCTACCATAAGTTTCGATAAAACTTGATCAATGATATTTTTTCTGTTTCAGCATGGAAATGCAGAATAACGCCCACAATCATCCTTCTGCTTCTTTGTATCCAAACTTGAGTGCTGGATACTATAACCAAGGGAACATAGCTGCTCCTGGAATGGCTGGACCCTCAGGGTCATATTACGCTGGACCTACCAACCTCTACGTGCCTAATAACAGCTATCACAGTAGCCATCAATTCATGCCAACATCGGCACAAATGTAAGTTAAAATATGTACATATGTGTCACTATTAAAACATACGCCTATACCTTTACTATTACTGAATGTATACATTACGCCTTTTGCCAGTTAATTAATTTCGCGTTTGTCATCAACATCATTTGAACATCTAGATTATTGAACGTGAGATTAAGTTACACATTCTCATGTAATCAGAGCATCATCTTCGGTATATTTTAATGTACATGCATTACGTACATAACTATCAAAATATTGTTTTTAATTATAATATTATTCTGTTTATCTATTTAACTAATATTTCCAATATAAAAGATTATTCAATCTGAAAAGACTATGTCCAGGGCCCTCACCCCTCACACTCGCAGCATTCCCCTGCTGTATAGTAAGGGAAATTTGCTGTCTTAGGTACTCTCCAGCCGTTGGGTCTCGCCCTTTCTCACGCAAACGACGCCCGGCCTCTTCCCCCCACGGCCCCGCCACTTCGACAGCAAAAAGCACAGGGTTTTTAATTGAAGTATATAAAATATTTACGTAAGCGTTATTTCTTCTTCGCAGTTACCCATCAGCACCGCCTTCCGCTCCGAACTGTGACAATGTACCTACGAGGTGTGTAATAAATATCTATATTATTACTAGCTGACCCGGCAAACGTTGTTTTGCCTCACTTGTGGTATGAAAAATACATAGTGTAGCTTATATGACACGTTCGTAGATTTACCATAGCAGCGCTATCTATTGATTACTTACTCAACCCAGTCGAAAGGTTTCGACATCTGTTAGAATCATTTGGAGTTAACAGACAATTGTGACTGTCAAATAATAACAGACAATAATTAGCAATAAATTAAAATTGCGACTATAATTTGAGATTTAAACTATCCTATCTCTCAAGTTAGATCGAACTGCACATGGTGTGCGAATTTTATTATAATCGGTTAAGTTGTTTAGGAGTCCATTGAGGACAAACATTGTGACACGAGATTTATATACTATATTATTAAGATTAAGATATATTTATTAAGATTATTAATTTTGGTTTTACGAATATCTTTATTATTAATTTATCCATATTATTAGTTTTGTTCAATTATGCATCAGTTTACCAAATTTGTATCTATTTACTGACTTACTTTTATCGCAGATCACGATCTCAGTCACGCAACAGAGATGGCGGTGGTAAAAGAGATATAAACTGCCAAACCTGCGGAAAAACGTTTGTGGATAAGATATATCAATGCAACCAGAAGCATAACTCGTGCCATCTCTGCAAGTTGCGCCAGGTGCCGTGTGGACAATGCAGACATCTGATTACTGCTAGAAGGAACATGCCTCTTGAGAAATCTGTTTCAGAGGTAACTATGAAGACACACACTTCAATAGTAAATTTTCAACTAAGCTATAAGTTTGTGATTCGTGGGGCTTTGAAGATTTTTTTTTTATTAACCGGCATATTTCCGTCAGTCTATGAACTAAGTCTGGACAGGACTGGCAGGACACATTGCCAGACTTCATGATAATAGATGGAGCAAAACAACTACTGAATGGCTTCCACGGTATAAAAAGCGACCTATATGCAGACCACCAGCCCGATAGATCAATGACATCCGTGCCATTAAGGGAACGCTCTGGGGCCGTGCACAAGATCGCACATACTGGCATAAGAGAGAGGCCTATACCCAGCAGTGGGTAGATAGAGACTGATGATCATGATGAACAGATTAAACGCACTGTCTTATGAGAATAACACCGATTGGTATCTATAATATTGCCTATATGAGCTCGATAGTCGGCTGCACCATAGTTTTCCTTCAGATGAGGTGGTTCACAGAACCATACTGATTGAACATACACTTAAAATAACAGCAAATTCACTGAGTGGCAGAAAAATAGTTACGAACTTTTCCCTATCTGCTAGATTTTGGTTTCTTCGAGAACTTGCAAGTTGCAGCTTAAGGTCGATCTTATTTTGTTTTATGAAAGGAACATACCTTCAAAAACAATTATTATTTTCATTAGCAGATCTTACTTAGATTTTAGCTAAAATTATTATCGTACAGTTTATTGCATACCTGCAATTTTTTCACAGAAAAGAGTACAGTGCCCGAATTCGTCTGATGGATGCAGTTTGTACATAAGAATGGCTGATATGGGCATTCACGAAAAAGAATGTCCATTCAAAGTTATGCAGTGTCCAAGTTTGGGATCCAGCTGCAATTGGAGTGGTAAGTTTACTTTAAAATGCCGTATCTAAGACAAACTACGCTTAATAGAAAAACTAGCTGCGCCCTGCGGTGTTACGTTAATCCGGGACAAAAAGTAGCCTATGTGTTAATCCAAGGTCTAACCTATTTTCATAGTAAATATCAACAAAATCGGTCCAGCCGTTGGAGAGTCAAAGAGTAACATAGATTTTGAAGTTATTTTCGTATAACACTGGAACCACAGTTATTTTCGGGCATCTTAACCTATCTTTACAACAAATTTCATCGAAATTGGTTCAGCCATTTGAGATTGAAGATGTTACCAACACACTTACACTCAGACTTTCGCATATAAAACATTGGTAGGACATTTTTTGTTTCTGTACATTTTCTTTCTTATATCTTTCAGGCAAGCTGTCCCAGTTGGCCGACCATTTTGATGAGATGCATCCGTTACACAACCAGTGCGAGGTGGGCAAAGAAATGCAAATCACAAACATATCCTACACCAGTCACACAATGCACTACATTCGCATTGGAAATTTCAATTTCCTAATGCACGTCAAAGTTTCGGAAACAGAGAAAAAAATCTATATGCTAGCCCAACTGATTGGGACGAAGCACAGCGCAGCCAAATGGTACTACGAAATCCACATGTTCAAAAAGAACGAACCTAGAAGGAAGTTCCAGTACTTCGATAAATGTACTTCGAATATCGAACCGATTGAGGACATCATGAAGAGCGGCGCCTGCGCAGTTCTACCGCAAGAATACGCAAGCACATTCATTTGCAATGGCAGTGTGACTTACAAATGCTACATAAAAAGAGATGAAGATAATGCGAGTGAATCTGTGGCCACAGAGACGACAACTGCAAACCGTCCGCGCCGCAACAATTTCAAAAAATACGTGAAGAAAAATCGACCGGTACCTGCTAACTAAACATTATCTTTCATATTGTTTAACAAGACAATTGTCAATGATACAGTTGCTCATATTTCAATTTGCATGCAAAGTCATTTTAAAATTGAAAATAAAAATATCATTTGTTTTTAAACTCAGCTCAAAAATAATTGATTTTATGTCAGAATTCTATGAGTTACAATTATTTATAACTGAATTGAAAATTGATTACTAAATTATTAGGAAATGCATTTGCGCATCTTCCACCATAAGCCTTGGGGAGGCGTGCGGGGTATGTCGGGCTCGAGGGCCAGAGGGGCCGTCACTACCGACTAAAACCTCACGGTGTCCCATCTCACGAAGGGGGCAGGGATACAGGACCGATTCGCGCATTGCCGCTGCTCTCCCCGCCCAGAAATTTTGTTCCTGTCAATTTATTTGCTGATCTATCGAATAGGTATATTACTTTTATATGCTTGAGCAAAATGTAGCATCAAAATAAGATGATTCTGCTTAATTTTGAAGCAAGCTTATTTGCCTACCTAGTGTTAAGATTATCTTTAAAATTTTGGGAAACAATAATATTGATCCTAAATTTGTATGTGGCTCTATAAAAAGCCACTATTTACTTTTGTGTTCTTTATTCTTATAAAATACGTAGATTTACTGTGGGTTATATTACATTACACTAGTAAGTTAAATAATAAAGGTCTAATAGCATTTGTGTATGCAAATGTAGTCAGCTAATTTGGGTTTACCACTGGCTTCGACCATTATTGAAAACTTATAATTTTTACATCGAAATATTTCGATTATTTTAATGATTGATTGTCATTTATCTTCGTTTTATGTTTATGTCAGTAAACAGCTGCTGCTTAACAAAACGCTAAATCTTTTAGGTGTTTTATATGATGTAAAATGGATAAGCGCAGTATAAAATCTCGAAGTACTTTAATTTAATTTGTATGTGATTTATTATATTTAATGGGCTTATGCTTGAATCACAATTAAAGAGACGCGTGATATAAGGTGTAGCGCGCTTACCCAAAAAAACGGTTAATGCTTGCCTTTAAAACAGCTAGATTACCGATTTGTTTTCGGGAAACATGGCAAAGAATTCCACACCATCATGGTTCTTCTGATTGATTTTGAGGATAGGTGTATAGTGCACTTTTAGGTGTAACTTAGTTTAAAAAAAAACAGTTAAATGTGTTTTTAACGTGAACTACCTATAAATAAGTCAAAATGTCCATATAAAAATGTTTAACCCGCCCAAAGACTAAATAATTCGATTACGAATACTATTATATACCTAATGTTTTATGGCTATTTTGTATTATTCAATAAATGTAAGTATTAAAATAATGATTATTATATATAATAAATATAATGAAAAATAAATGCCTTTTTTATAAAAGAAAAAAGTCTTTCAATTCCAATTTTTATTTCGCCAAACTAGTGTGGTGATCTGTGATAGTGTTACATAAGGTAAAATACACACGATACAAAATAACTCAAGTTGCATTCTCAATACTTATTTTCTCAATATTATTTTAGATTCACATTGAGTATTTAGCTTAAACGAGTACAACGACCAGAAAATAATTTACTACTTATCTCCATGGTAACCAGAAAAAGATACACAGAACTAAATAATAATCATCATTATCATCCGCAACCTTTCTATCATGTGTTCGGTATCTGGCCCTAATTGACCCATGATTTAAGCTCTATTGGTCGATCAAAATGCTAAGCTACGTGCGCCGTGTCGGTTACTATTAATGTTTGGTACAATTTGCATAAAAGTTCACTGAATTGTATAACGTTTTTCTTATTACGTTGTGATAAAAAATTTGATAAGGTGATTATTATACTGGCATAAGAGAGAGGAGGCCTATACCCAGCAGTGGGTAGATATAGGCTGATTATGATTATTATGATAAAAAATGCTTTTTTTGCAAATTGAACCAAACTTCACGGCTCAGGTTGTTTAAATAAGGTTGATATAAGCAGTTATTTTCCATGGAACATTAAACCTCATAGTATTTCAGCCAACTTTGGCATCAACCAACTATGAATGTAGAAATGCTCTACAAAGCCCATAAAATGTGATAACATTTTATAATGACACATAACAATACTAGCTCGCTGTCAATACACTAGTTTTTTTTTTCTGATATCAATAATTGTGATTTCTAACGGAAGATCTTTTGATTTGGTCTTTGTTTTTTTGACAAATTATTTATTTTAATTACGATACCCTTTTCTCATTATTTTGTTTAGGTATAGCGCAGACAGATAAACTTTATATGACAAGGTATCCCAGCAAATTTTATTCTAGTTCGCTCCGGTATCCTGAAGTTAGCAATCAGGTTGGAGCAAAAGCTACATAAGAAGTGTAGGTAGATATAATTTTTATATCGTGGAATAGTAATCACCTTGAAGTAAGGTTTGTTAAAAAAATAATTTTATCACTACCTATACTTGTACGAAAAAAAGGAACAAATCTAACTTAAAAACTTTGGATCAAGACTATTATGTCCCACTATACCTATAATATGCTATACAATTTTGGATAGATAGGTTACGTTATGATGAGATCAAATTAGTCTGGGTTTTTGGTTGTATGGTATATGGTAGATAAATCTTTTAAACTGTCACCGATACATAGAAATGCTAGGTTATAGGTACACATACATTAAACATACATATTCCTATTACATTGAAAATGGTTCTGTATTAATATTGTCATTAGCATTAGTTACTTTCCAAACGGTATCTGTTTCACTTACTGAAAGATTAGATGTTTTACTTTTCAGTAAAAAACTAGATAAAGCTGTAGAATAACTAACACTTTTGCTTGATAAATCATATTTGAACATTTTGAACACCACTATATCGTACATTGTCACTCTAATATTATTTCGATCTACTGCCAGCTTATTGTACTGTGACTGTTATTTATGGAAACAGTGCCTTGCGTACTAAGTATTTTTTGCGTATTTAAAAATTACACTTAATGATATATTAAAAATAATATTTGGCTGGTAAATAAGTACAGAAAAAATAGAATAGATACATTATATTTTTATTGGTTATTTACTGCTATCAGACATTTCATCAAATGTTCACATCACAATAGCGCCTGTAGCTCGTCTAAATTGACTTAACGCAAACATCGAGAATTTATTTCTTTTTTTAATGATAAATAGGGTTTGACCGCAGCTTGCCTGATGTTAAGCTTGACTGTGGTCTAAGATGTATCACGCTTGCCTAGAAGGAACCTACTTACTCAAGATTAAGCAATCTTCGAGGTCTTTGGATGGGAAACAGGGTAACAATGCACAAGACTGTCATTAAAAAAAAAATGCATTTTCATTTGGGCGATACCGGAGGTCAATTTCTAAGTCCCGGCTGTAAGTCTTAGTACAAGCAGTCGTTAAGCCAAGTCAGATGCCTTTGGGCGGCTCGGAAACTCAACACCAAAGCTTGACCATTTAGTTCAAACAAGCAAGAAGATTAAATCACTGGTCAGTAAAGACCCGCCATGCCATCAGAGGTCTGATGTGCTAGTACAAAATAATTGTAATTTATAAACTGAAAAGTGAACTAAAACCGGGAAAGTCTGCGTAGTACGCAAAGCAATGTTTCTAATCCTTAAAGATTACACAGACATCAATTATCATATGTAACATCATACGTTTTTATACATTTCAATCATAATTATATAAGTAAATAATTAATTTTATAGTATATACTTATACGTGTAATAATGTTTTAAGTACTATATACTTACACCAATATATATATATATATATATGTATATTGTGAACACACAAAGCGAACAAAACGCGTGCGGCGTGTTCCAAACTATGTTTTATTAAACCATTAAATAATGAACACATTAGCGACGTGTATATTTAATTATATTGTCATGTAACTTTACTGCTTTGATAGTCTCAGAATATAGATAGGAGGTCCTCTTAGTAGAGGCAAAAATAGTTATACAAAGATTGGTAAACAAAGGGGACCTAGACAAAATGACTTGGATGGCGTGAGAAGGAAATAATTTATTCATCCATACAGAACCCTATGTTATATATGTTATATAGGTCTAACACTGAAATGCTGGAAAGTAAATAATGTGAATGTAAATAACGGAATATGTCTAGGTTAACATAAATGTTAAAAATAAAATATAAATTTAAGCGGGGCTCGTATCCAAAAGTACCTAAATTTTCGGTTTTTTTTTTTATAAAAAGCATTACAGAGCCATTCATATGCTATTGCCTGGCTAAGTTACCCAGTGGTTTTCTTCAGTTTTTAAAGAAAAAATCAGACTAGTCAGCCAGAGACGACCTAGTTGGCGCAACGGTTACCATGCCGGACTGCTAACCAGAAGGTTCCGGGTTTGATTCCCGGCCCGGCCGACATCTTTGTGTTTAACTAAATTTGTTGGTTGTGGGTCTGGGTGTTAAATATTTAAATATATATATGTATGTATATGCAGTATATCAGTTGTGTTAGCTACCATAACACGAACTAAAAATGGTTCAGGATGGGGTTAACCAGCCGTGTCTGAAATGAGTACTAATATATTTTTTATATACTAGAGAAATCAGCTTCTAATGTTACATTACAATATAATCGAAGGCCGCCACATTACAAATTTAACATTAAATATTTGGGCACTTTTTAAAGAAATATCTTTGGACGGCTCACAAGATCCTACGAGATAGCCCATTTAAATGTATGGAGTCAAAATTTAGATGATATATGAAATGCAGAATTACTGGTAACTTACACAAAACTTTTGAAGGAGCTCTAGTACTTTTAATCTAGAACGTTTCTTTCCATGACTTTACTCTTGTAGACACAACATATTTTTATCTTTCACAAACTTCCAATAAATTGCAGAAGAAAAGTTGGTACTAGATTAGATGTAGATAAAACTGAGATGTAGTAAAGAGCAACTTCAAAATGTCTATAAATAGTATAAAAACTTATCTTTTTTAGTTCGTGAATAAGGATATGTACCTGATGGGATGCACACTTTTCAACAATAGTCACTCATACCGAATCTGCTTATAGTAATAATAACTGATTGCCGATGGAAAAAAAAGTTCGTGAAAAACACAAATTTATGAATTGGTTTTCTGTAAGTCACCAGAAATACATAACAGTAATGTACAATCTACAAATCTTTAAATTGAAGCTTTTTCATTACATGGTATAAATTTCCTTATATTTTAAAAATACCAAGACAGACCAATCCCGACAATTACATTTTAATATGCTTATATTTCAACCTGATTCAATGAACTATTAACACCCTAAGTTTGTTTTGATACTATCATCCCGATTACAAATTCAAACCAATAAGACCATAGTTAATTACTAAACAAGCACTGCTTACGCTCTTGGGAATATCTATACTAATATTATAAAAATGTTTGCAACTCTGTCTGTGTGTCTATATAACGAATTTTAGGATCAGACTTAAATTTAACAACAGGATAATATGAAGCTCGAGGTAAAAAATAACTTAATATAATTTGTAAAAATAAAATGATTACGACCAAATTTTTAAAGTAATGTTTTATCATGCATTGTTTTCGTAAGCAATGTAGGGACGCCATTTTGAAAACTACGCCCAATACAAATACTTCACAAGAACATTAATAGATGGCGTTATAAAAATGTGTCGCTATTGTAGGTTTCATAGGCCATCTTTTGTTAATTATGCTAAAATAAATTTAATACCCAATGTTTTGGTAAAACAATTTGGAATATTATACTACAATTTTTGATCACTATACAGTAAACCAATCTGAGCTAAACATATTGTGCAGGCAATGTTGATTGGGCGTGAATTACTTATTGCCTGGATTAACTCGCAGGTAACTAGCAGTAAAATATGAATTAAAGCCAATGCTCGTAATCATAGACACTATCAAGACACGATGAATTCAATTTCTTCTACGAGAACATATATCTGAAATCATTAAAGAATACACTTGAAGTTCATGTCATACATAACCAAATGAGTGCAAGCAAGAGAAAGCGAACTTTCAAATGTTTTCTTTATTGAATCGAGTGCATACTTTGACGGCAGCGTAGTAGCTTTCTTCAATGTTACAGTTAACGGAAAGGCTTCAAGTGTCACGCCAATCACATCCTGAACAATTCAATAAAATTCTCGTCCCTGTAATCATTTTCCTTTTTTTGGTGTCAAAGCTCTGCTTGTGAAAAAGCATTCAATATCTACTAAACAAACCAATTCAATTTCGAAATATATTCATAGTCTTCGTCATTAAATTAAATAACAATCCTTATTATGACTAGATAATATCATCAGATCAAATACATTCTAACAAAGTTAGATTTGCTATTGCAAAGTGTTGTTCACACAAAATTAAAGTGATTCCACACTTTCACATCAAATAAAATACTATAAAAGAAATGTCAGCACATTCCCTTCTATTTCTCTTACTTTTAAAACTTAAGTAATAACACAAGTGAAGAACAACTTTTAAAAACGTGTACTTAATTAAGTGTTAATTTAGAGTGATTTTTATAAAGTGTCTTTTAACAACTTTTAAATACATCAAATAAATAAACGTTTCTTCACAAACCTTTCCTGGAATGTTAATTTAATTAAGTTTGGAATTATCGTTACCTTGCATTTGTGTTTTGTTGTTGTTTGAACAAATACACTTATCTTATGCATACTAAGGTACAAGTCACGTCATAATAAAGAAAACCGCACATTAGCTGGAGGCGAACGCGTCGTATAAATAAAAAATATACAAGTACTAGCTGACCCGGCAAACATTGTAAACCCGCCTTAAGTAACAATTTAAGGGTGAACAACCCTTAACATTTAGGGGTAAGAAAAACCACCAAAGTGTGGAATTCTCTGCCAAATTCCCTGGTCCCCGATAACTATACTCTAGCGGGTTTTAAGGCAAGAGTGAACCTGTTTCTTCTGGGCAAGCGCGCTCCACCTTTGATTGCAATACCGCTTGCCATCAGGTGAATTGCGATCAAGCGATAGACCATTACCAGTAAAATAATAATAATACCCCATCGTTTTTTTGACAGGGATAAAAAACGAATTACAGAATTCTTTATATGGAATCTTATGTCAGCTTGCACACAACACTCTTGCCCGCGTCGAATCCGATTTTGCCGCTTTCTTGATTTAGAACCGTTCGACGTGTTCGCCTAGGGCTAATGTGCAGTTATTTTAAAAAGTGTCTGGAAAAAATTAATCAATGCGTAACTATTTTTGCGCACGACAGTACTCGGCTTATTGTTTTGTTAAGAACTAGCCTTACGTTTATTGGCTATTCAGTAGAGACATTGAAATATACTTTTCATAGATGAATATTATAAAATATAGTAAACAGCATTCCACACAGATTTTCCTGCAGCATTATTTTTATGACGCGAATCCAGCGAACTAGAATAAACGGAAGAGTAACTCCATACAATTGCCGCTTAGAATTTGTATTCTACGCACACAATTATACTGCTATACCAACGAAACAAGCGAAAGAAGCTCGCACGCGATTGGTCGCTGCCACACCGTGTGACGCCACGCGGGCGCGCGGGTAGCTGTTTTGTCCCGCCCACCGCGGTATTTTACGCGTGGACGGTGGAACTATTTTATCCGTCAAGTTACTATTCTATTTATTCTAGTTCGCTGCATGAATCACATATACTGTTTAATACACAGTAACTATCTTGTACCATAATTCCAAACTTCTTTTCTTTACAACATACATGGTCCTACTCTAAACCAGCTTTTATACATCGAATCTCATAGACTCAATTATAACTTGTGCCAATTAATGATAGAATATTAAAATTAAGTGTACTATAAAGTGTGTATAAATAGTTTAGTGAAAGTAAAGTGACATTATAACAGCATTTGTTTCAGTTATGTTTTAACAATGTCATAATGACTTAGAATATACTGCCCATAATAAGAATACAATAAGACAAATCTGATGTATTGCTTCCTAATACCAAATAACTATAACCAATGGTCCTTACCATATATATACCTTGTAATCAAATTGGTTTATTTTCACAATGATTATAGCACTCTTATAAAAGCATTATATAAAATACCTAACTTATAAAATAAACTTAATATGATAAGGTAAGGCCAAGTTACAGCGAGCCCTGCACACAAGTGATCTTATATTGCAGGCTCTTGTTTTGGACATTGCTTTAGTCAAATTAATACAGAGTGGTATTGAGGATGAATGTCACTTCACTTGCCACTGATAAACTTAGTAAAAATGTGCAAATTAATTATTAATACCTCCGTTGTATGCATAGTCTGCCTTGTTATGCATTACCAGATGGTTGTCGACGAAGTAAAAGCTATCCGAACAAGTTTCGAAGGGTGCTGCTATCATTTCTTCCACTGGAAATTAAAATAATACACCTCAATTTTTTAAATGAATTCACACTTCATTATCATCTCCTCGGATTTTCTCAGGAATGTTGATTATTTTCAATACAAGTTGGAATATTTGTAGATGGGAAATTCAGCCAGCCCGGATCACCAGCAAACACACAAAAATGGGATGGTAATCTTTATCAATATGTATAAGTATTTATATATGAATAGATATGTGGTATATCAGTTGTGATAGCAGCCATAATACAAATTAGAAATGGTCTAACTAGCCGTGTGTGAAATGTGTCCTAATATATTTATTATATTATTTATTTTGCTAACATATTCAATGTATGACACATTAAATTGTAGGTCCAGGCTGTTGGGCTTAGTACAAGAAATCTTTAGACCTGGAATGGAACTGGTATGTCAACTACACAAGGCTGACTTACATTATAACTAAGAGCAAGGCTGCCCTCACTTTAGAAATAAAATAAGGAACAGTCAACATACAAATGTACATCCCAAGTCCAAACCATACCATTTAGTACTCAACTTACCAAGGTCAGCTGGTAATGTAGGAAATTCATAAATGTGTTCGCAAGTGTTTCTTGAAAATGGTATACAAAATCCAAACTCAAAGTCAAAAGTCTTCAAGAGAGTATCTCGAAAGAAATGCTTCTCAATCATTCTGAAGTGGTTCACTGGTCGAGGGCCAACTGTAAACTCCACTCTGAAACATGTATAATTTTAATTATTAGTGATTTGGATTGATATACATATATGAACCTACAAGCATGTCCTGTCTTTAATTCTCAAGGTGCCAGTATATTATTATTTTTAAAGTAAATTCTGGTTGCCATGACGAGGAATTGTATAGCGTAAAATCATATGGAACATGATACTATAGAAAAAAGCAATGAATACAGTATGGGTATGATAGAAGGATACATTATTTTTTCAACTCTTATTTGAGTAATCTATGTACATAAAAAAACTTATAACTAGTGCTTTATCGTTACAAGCGAACTCTTCTAGACAAACTCAGCAAGGACAATTATGTTGAGGACGTAAGGTCATTCGATCAATTTACTTACGTAGCTCCCACGGTTTTCAATTTAAGAAACTGTGGCGTAAACTGATACCGAACAAATCTCCCAGCATTAGGATCCAAGGGCTCTTCAGGAGCATCTTCGTTCCCTTCATTATCTACTCCAAAGTCTGTAGGAGGCTTCGCGATCTCAAACAAAACGGTCCCAGTCTCCAAGTCCCGTATTTTGAACCGAGTAAAATCTATATCGTATACATTTGCTTCGGGACTACACAAATATGTATCGGTTATTCTGTCTAATCTTAACACCTCTTCTGGAGTAATATCACAAGAAATTACGTCGTCTTTATTACTTTCGTGTAGAGATATTGATTCGCACTTTTTCCCTACCAAACTCATTTTCTAATCGAGGGCAGTGCTTTTTACAAACGAATAAAGTTGTTAGTCTCAAAAATATAGGCACAATAGCTAGTTGTCAGTTTGGACGATGTATCATAGCATCTTTAAGTCGTTTTGACCACGGATTTCTAATTCAAAACCCATTTGAAAAATTTTACTAAATAAAATACGGAACAAACAAGAGCTTTTTTAACAGTACAGGAACTAAATTCGGATACATGCTTTAAATATTCCAATCTGTCAGTTGACATAAATAATTTCAACCGACTGTATTACATTAGGGGTATCAAAATAATCATCATATTTTTTTGGGTTCTTCGTGATTTCAAATGAAAAAACTCTACAATATTTTTACTTTGATCACAAACTTCGACCAGCCAGCCTCGGACCAACCTTAAGAATAAAAAACGTATTGTATCCGAGCGAAAAACAGTTTCATGACAGCTGTCAAAGTCAAGGTCATTACGACTTATTCCACGCAATACTTTTAACCGTTTATTTATTTTATTTTAAAATTAACGAAAATTCTAGAGTTTTAAACCACTTTGTGCCATATGACATGACGTCGTTATTATACCAATAACTTATGCATTAAAGGTTAGCTTTGTGTGTAATACAAATGAAATTATAATATAAAATCATTTAACCAAATTCCGTAAAATGGAACGATGCAAATGTTGACGTAATATCCGTTGCGTCACAGTAGCGAAGCATGCGCCTTGTCATTTTCTTTCAGTAGTCGGTCATAGATTAAAATTACAATACCAATAATCGGGCTATCGCTCAAGTCTTTTTCTGTGATAAGTCTATTTTACAGTGCTAGTGGAACTATCTAATGTGCATATAAGTGAATAAAAATAATTGAACAACATGCTCATCAAAGAATAGTAAGTACCGATGTCGCGGTTAAGTATCAGCTCGCCAAAATAAATCGATTTTTGGCAAATCCATTTGGAATTGCCACGGGTTTGTAATTTCGTGTTATCAGCAGATGTTAGTCATGAATCGGGGCTAAGTCAGATAGTTTTATTTCATGTTTTACTGTAGACCTACATATTGACACTGACAGACCCTGTGCCTTCAGCAGGTCAAGGTTTATCCATTGAGGCGGTTCTGCTAATTTCCGCAATATTGCTAACAGATGTTTTAGTTACAGAGTTAGCATTATTATCCATATTTCCTTATCAAATACTTTGACTGATATAAACATAGTTCTAAAATTATTATTTCTTTTCTTTCAGCCGTGTCACACTACCTTTAACTGTAGAAGAGGTAAGAACTAGGATATTACTTATCAAGGACATTCATTACTTAGATATACAGTATTTTTTTTAAAGGCTTTTGGCTAAAATATAAACTCATTACTTTGAAGTTTCTAAAATATTTTCTTAAATGGGATTCTATTTGCGAAATATATGCTGTTTTGCAATATAATAACCCAAACATGATTGTCATAGCAGCTCCGTATTATAGGTAAATCCTACTACTAAAAGAATAGACCTTCTTTTATTCTACCTGCCCCCAGTAAGCCATTTGAGCTTGAAGAAATAAGAAACATACACCCAAACATTCATATTTAAAACATTAGTAGGATTAGTAGAATTCAATTATTATATCATCATGTAATCTTGCCATGCTGCTTGTAATTCATATTTGAATTGAAATTAATTTCGTAAATCTTATGTTAATTTAAAAATGTTTATTTTAGATTAAGTATATTACTTAGCATGATAGCCTTGCAAGACAGCTTGCCTCACAACATGTGTAGGGAAAAAATAAGTTGTTTAGTTATTAAATTTCCTTGTTTGAAGAGATGAAACTGAATGTGGTTTGGTTTAAACAGTATGTCGGTGATAATAAAATTGTTATCCCCACAGCAATATGTAAAAGTTACGTAAATAATTGTTGGGGTCGCATTAAGGGTTCCAAACCATTATCTAAAAAAATTGCAAAAAACAAGTTTTTTTCTCAGAGAAGCCCCTTAATATTCAGCATTCTAGCTATCACAGTTTTTGAGATACAGCCCCGTGATAGACAGACAGACAACAGAGGCTTAGTAATAAGGTCTCATTTTTTACCTAAAGGTAAAGAAAAAGAGAAAAGAGAGCCCTAAAAATTAAGCTCTTTCCAATTTGTTTTGGTATATCATTCATACATAAAACACAAATACAGATACCACATTATCTTGAAGTAGATTGTCTTAGATAAAAAAAAATAACATTATTAACTTCACAGTACCAAGTTGCTCAACTATACTGTGTGGCGGAGGTCTCCAAAAATGAAACTGGTGGTGGAGAAGGAATAGAAGTACTAAAGAATGAGCCCTTCAAAGACTACCCCTTGCTTGGTAAGTGAGATTTTTAGTTAGATATACATTAAGATGATGGCATAGTCAAAATCTTGAGTTTACAATTTTATAGTAGTAAATCATAAACAATTATTGAACTAAATTATTGAAAAAAATGCCTTTAATATTAATATTTATAATTATATACATGTCACATTATACAATTAAAATGTCAAAATTAAATTTAATTTATTATAAATGACTTAATTTCTAAATAAATAACCCGCCCCGAATAATTATAATTATTTATAATTATAAAATAGAAACAGGTCTCTGAAACATCTTCTTGCGATCGGAGAATTTCGCTTAAACTGAAGGGGAAATCTTACAAAATGATCATAAGACCTGTCATATTGTATGGATCTGAGTGTTGGGCGACGATAATGGTGCTTGAGAGAGCATTGCATGCAGCAGAGATGCGTATGTTGAGATGGATGTGTGGAGTAACAAGAATGGACAAGATAAGAAATGAATATATTAGAGGAAGTTTGAAAGTGACACCTGTGTCAGTGAAGAGCGGACGGTTAGCGTGGTATTTACATGTAATGCGTAGAGAGGAGATGCATGTGACTAGGAGAAGTATGGATATGACTGTAAGAAGTAGCGGAAGTAGAGGTTGACCAAAGAAGATGTGGATGAATTGTGTAAAGGAGGATATGAATGAGAAGGGAGTGAATGAAGAGATGTTGGCTGATAAAGTGGTGTGGAAGCGAAAAACAAGCTGTGCCGACCCCTCATAGTGAGAAATTGTAAAGATAAAATGATTTATAAATATTTCTCGACACTAAGAATATTAATTAATTCTTTGTGTAGTTTGAATCAAAATATTTACTAAATTTTAACCATTTATGATTTATAACAACAAAACTGTAAACTCTAGATTTTACCCATGTCCTTGCCTTAACACTCATTTGTTTAAATGACAGTGCTGGGCTGAATCATGTAAAGATAAGTAGTCTGGTTGTAGTCAAAACATATAATTAATCAATTCAATTTATTAATTCTTCTACATTCAATTAATCTAAAATATAATATGTTCACTAACTGCATGTTAACATGAACACATACTACTAATACTAGAGATAATAATTATACCTAAAACTAAAAATTCCATACAAGTACTTTAATTTTCAGTATTTACAATAATACTTCTATTTTTTATTATTATTACAAGTAATAAAATTCTGTATAGAATTTACCTTCTTAACTTGCTGAGTTAGAATAGCTGGTTTTCATAAGCATCAGAAAAGTAAATCTAATTCTGCCTAACAAAATGCGTGTGCTTACAGAATAACATTAAAATATAACACTGAAACCACTGGTGAAAAATATGAAATCAGTCCTTGAAACAAATATTAATGTGGTAAAATTCGTAATGCCCTTTACCATGACCCAGTTTCTCTATCTAGAAAACCTGCCTCCTAACACCCCAATCAGCATTCACAGTAATTATGTGCTTGTTCTGGGATTTGCCCACTCATTTTCTTGTTCAGAATATGTATTAAGCTTGGCTTTACATTTTTGTGTAAAAGGGAACATAATATTCTGCATTAAAGAGAAATTGTTAAAAAAATTATAAGAGAAATTGTTAAAAAAATTACTATACTATGCATTTATAGACTGTCTTGCTACCATATTATCATGACGATTGATGTTTAAAAATGCACCAGTTACTCTTTATTGCAGAAATAGCATTGCTACTTGAAATTAAATTGATTTGTTCCGTCATAAAGAACTCAATTATATTTTAATAAATTCTCGAAAAAGACTTCAAGGTAGCTAAGTAAGTTTAAGGGGGGAATGTACAATACACCCCAAGCGAGATGTATGTATAGGACTCATAGATATCACTTCAAATTACAATTTGAATAAGTTCTCATATCAATCGATGTTGTCAAGGCGAGAAGTGTGACCTCTGTCATACCACCAAAAAGATCTTAATAAAATTCAATTACAGACAATCAACTTCTCGGCTTTTTAAGTACATACATACTCGAATATTAGTCTTAGTCATCATTCATTTTGCTATTTCACATATAAATAACAATTAAATAGTTAATTACACGTAAAGTAGCAAAAAACTGCCATAAACGTTAGAAAAACAGGTTTCTTAATTAAACAGTTAGTTATGTCAAAATTTTGAATATAACAAGTAAACAAAAAGTTTCTTCACACGGTAAACATAGTAAAAATCATATATATTTTGTATACTGCAACTCAATGTGCCTGTAATGAACATATTAAAATATGTACGTAGTAATTGTCGTTAGTTATCGGTATCTTTATATTTCAAGTGAATCTGAAAGACAAAACAGGCTTTCGGGCACCTAACATCATATATTCCACGAATTTGGTCCTACACCGTTGGCAACAGATGATATCACAGTCAGTCAAAATAAAACACAATTTAACAAAATTGAAATTGCTAAGTTGGTTTTTAGCCACCCTATGTGGTATTACGTAGTTTCACCTAGCTTAGGACGGTGTATTATAGTTAGCTGCAGCGATATCCATATTAATCCTAGCTTTTCTATCTGATTTTATTTATTTTAAGTAGCTTTTATTTTTCTTTCTAATACTTGTTTATTTTTTCCGTTACATAATTTATAATGTAACTAAATGCATTTTTTAGCGAACAACAAGGCATCAAGTTCTAAGAATGACTGTGACACCTGCCCTACATGTACTACTGGTATTATTACTTATTATGGTGCCTTTTATTTTGTTGTAGCAAAATTTTAATTAGAATCGCAGTCTTACATTTCATTATGTGTAGTTTAACTTATTCATTGGCAATTTTAGTTGTTTAGTTTCTGTTTTAAAAATCGTTGATGGCAAAATAAGATGATGAGTAACGGTGCTTGAACCATAAGTGATAATAGTGTTTTAAAAACGATTAACTTTTGCGATGAATTGGTAAAGTTTAGTTTAGTTTTTTTTTTGTTTATTTTGTCCATCCGACATGTAACTATGCACAAAAAACATAAAGTACATACTAATGTGTAAAGAGTTTATCGTTATCGTATATATTAATCTAATTGACGTTTCAGAAACCCAGGGTAAAGGTAATTTGTGTTATAATGCTAGAAATAGATAAAAATCGACCTACTAAAATTGCCACTTTACCATACAAAGTACAATCAATCAATCAATTTTAGTTTTGTATTGTCTGTTTTGTATGTGGGTTTGAGAATTAATTGCTCTATCATTTCCCTCGTAAGGTATCTTGAATCTTTGTGAGGTATTTGTAGGACGATGACAGTTATGTACGTTAGCTGATTAATTAGTATTGCAGTATTTTTATTCAAGTACAAACGAAATTAACGTTTATTTGACGTAAGTACATGCCCAGTAACAGCGTTGTCAACTTATGATCATTTATACTAGCTAACTTAAGTACTTTCAATATACATTATACTTTATTATCAGTCATGTAATAAAGTTCTCTGGCTAGTTAAAAAGTAGTCCATGATATACTTAGTTACAGTAAAATTGCGTTGTAACAAACCTTGGTATTGACTTCGATTATCGTAATGTACGAGTAATGTCGTGGCTAGAGATAGTAGTTTTATGGTAGAAATGGTTGAATCAAATAAAAACGAATATTTATGGGGAAATGTGGATTTCGTTAGAAATTTTTCACAAACATCAATAAGGGAAATATTTTATACAATCTACCTATACAGGATAACCTAGCACACATTTATAACTTGTTCGTTGTCGTTCTTCTAACCAAGTATAGAAATTAAGACGTTACATTTGTTATATACCTATGCAATTACGAACACTGATTTTCAAGATGGGTCTTTGGTGTCAAATGACGTCTTTATTTTGCTCATATCACATTTTCAAATAAGTTTTGCAGCTGTTGTACTGTGATACAGTAAATCGGCTAAATAAAATTCAGTTTACAACCCGTTTTATATACACGAGTGGTACAAAATCACAACGATGACGATCTCATATGGTTTGCAAAAATCAGCGGCCCGAGGCAAAATGTCGGACCAAGCATTACGTAACCAGTTTTTTAATATTAAAAAATGTATCGGGGTCAATGTCTAAATTGAGGATTGCTCTCGTATTGTGTTGTCATGAGAACAGCTGTCTCGGGTAATCAGGATACTTTTACTTGTGCTATCGAGGCTTTTGTTGCAACAGTGCAATGTTTATTTTAGAGGCTAAAATTGCTAGTAATTTTTGGTGAATAGAAATTGTATTGCTTTTGTTACCAAACATCTACAATCGGTATCAGAACCTAGTCTTACAGGAAAACAAAGCCAAGGAAGGGCTGCAAATACATAATAGCAAGTTACACAAGTCAAGCAATACGTATGACCTTGAAAAGTCTCAAAGTGAAATAAGAATATCATCTAATTGTAAAGGTATCTGGGTAACACGATCATTTCAACGGATGACACTGTTAATGCTATCAAAATACTAGTCTGTATAATTATGACACCTTTACACGTAAACTTACCATTTTAACTGACACAGTGCCCGCAGAAAATGGTAATTAAATTCCCCAAACAGAGACTGTGAAACAGTTGTGAAAACAAACTTCCTACCTAATTATCATGTCTCGTTATTTAGTTATGATGCTATAGTTACGCCTCACGTACTGGCTATTATTTTAATCTGTATTCTAGGTACGGCCTCCACATGTTCGTTTTAAGAAGCGTAGAACCAAAGTTCAAGTTTATCTACTCGTTTCGTGTGTTACGTTGACGAACGAAAGGGTAAGTGGCTCTAATGGTGATGGTCTGCGGTTAGATGTGACCGCAACCTTGTTTTTGTAGGAAGAAAGACCTTGCAAGGATTTGAGATGAATTTCACTTTTGTGATTTTTTCCAGTCACAATATACTCGTTCCAGTTACTCTTTGGATATGCTAGGTACTTACGAGGGTGAATCAAAAAGTTCTTAGAAGTGCATATATATGAAACCTTTTTGGATCAAGTTCGATATTCAAATTAAAGAGTGTATATCACACTATATTTATGCAGACTGTCACTTGTTTTTGTCAGTTCGTTCGCATGTAATATTTTTTTTTTGTGCAACGAGTTGCTAAAAAGTTAAAATTATGGATAAAAGTGAGTTACATGCGGTGATAAAATATCTCAGTTTGAAAAAAATGTCTACGAAGGAAATTTTTTTGGCCATTCAGCAGACATTAGGGGGTGATGCTGTACCCTATTCTACGGTTGCGTACTGGGTGGCTGAATTTAAAAGAGGTAGATCAAGCTGTAAAGATGACCCGCGTTCTGGGCGGCCTTCAACCTCCGTTACAGAAGAAAATGTCAAAAAGGTTGAGAATCTGGTTTTGGAAGACAGAAGAATGACTATAAAACATATAGCTGAGATCCTAAAGATATCTTTTGGTAGCGTTCAACCAATTTTAATTGATTCACTGGGGTTCAAAAAAGTGTCTGCAAGATGGGTACCACGAATGTTAACCGACGAAAACAAAAAGCGACATTTGGAAATTTCCAAGCGTAATCTCGAAATGTTCCAGCCTGATTCGGATAATTTTTGCCGTCGTCTTGTCACCATGGATAAAACGTGGGTCCAATCCATTTTAATCCTGAAACTTAAAGACAAAGCATGTCTTGGAAACGACTATCCTCTCCATCCATTAAGAAATTTCGAGTTGCTCCTACCGCTGGCAAAGTTATGGCCTCTGTGTTTGGGATAGTGAAGGAATCCTTTTTATTGATTACATGCCAAAAGGCCAGACAATTACTGGACCCTATTATGCAAATTTAATCCCGAAAGTGCGTGAAGCGATTAAAGAAAAACGTCGTGGAAAACTGTCGTTGGGCGTGTTGTTCCTTCAAGATAACGCTCCTGCTCATCGATCGGAAGTTGCGCTCAACGCAATCCGCTGTGCTGGCTTCAATCTCCTTGACCACCCACCATATTCTCCGGACTTAGCCCCAAGTAAATTTCACTTATTTCCAAAATTAAAAGAGGAAATTCTTGGAACAAAATTTCACGATAATGACGCGGTTATAGCTGCCGTAGAGGACTTTTTCGAGATTCAAGAAAATATTTTTTTTCACAAGGAATAAGGAAGTTAAAAACGGGTTATTCTAAATGCATTGCATTGCAGGGAGATTATGTAGAAAAATAAAATATTAATGTTTAAATCTTTGCATTTTTTAATATTGATTCCAAGAATTTTTTGATTCACCCTCGTATATACGTACTGCTTCTATCTTTACAATGTACATTGTACATAGTAAGCAATGTAAACGGCGATTTTTCAGTTATTATACTGCTGCCTTGTGTTCTGGATACCCAGTAACCGCCTATACGTTTCGCTTGTTAGCTTTCAAACTCTACTCAGAAACTATTTTTGTATGGTTTTGTTTTCTAGTAGAATAGCTACAGGCAATTAAGACAGCTATTCAGACGTAGGAAACTTCCTAAAAGTTACGATGTCAGAAGTCAGTAATCTCCAGATATGTTCGCTCCGCACACTATGTAGTCTGTGTTAGAGCCGGAAGCAAAAATAACTCGTCTATTGAAACATAGCGATATGTAGGCTATATGTTTCAGTCATAGATGACTTACTAAGCTGACACCACAGGCGCAGCGATCCGAAGTGGGTCTTGACCTTATACAAGAGAATGTCATCTGTCCGAGTCTTTCTATTCAATTTAGAGCTTTAAATAATTTATATTTTATCTTAAATGACAAATTGATAGAGAGTACGACATTAGATTATCTCTTGAGGTCAATGTAAATGTTTAAAAAATATTTCTAATCAAAAACATCGTTAAGATCAGTTTGCTAGTTGATTTTTAGTCAAATTATTAGCAAAAAAATTAACTGATCTTGACCTTCTATCGTCTGGGCTTCTGATAAACTTTTAACCTTATACTTATGTGAAACAAAATTTATTTCTCTGCATATTTATTTTAAACTTCTCAATATTCTTTATAACTCAATGTAGTTAGCTTTCAGTCGGCACAACACGTAGCAACAAGAAGGAAAACGTGGTTAAACGGTAATGTTTTTAACAATGACGTGAGTCGCCAGTTTATACAACTGCGTGGGTGTTTGTTTAGCTGTAAGACATGAATGATCCGCGATGCAACTCTTGTTCTCTTGTGATTAGAACTGTATGATGATTATCGCATGGTATGAACATGTTTTATCAACTTGACTTTTTCAAAGAAACAAGATAATAAGTTAAAACTAAACTCCTCCTAGTCTTCATAAGTGTAAAGGTTGAAACATAGATGTTATCTCAATTTAGTTTTAGTCGGTAAGTTCTTGACAGAGCGGTCGTGGTCGTCAAGAAGTAGTGGTGGATGGGACAGATAGTACACGCCTCACGATGCCTCGCCACTTTTCTCTGTTAGAGGTCATCCTGGCGCACTCATTTAAGGGGGTATCCACGATTGTCTTTATTTGGTCTGTCCATCGAGTGGGTGACCTCCGGCGCAATTTAGTTTTACCAAGTTCAAAAAAAAGATGTTCCGAATTTTTTTTGTGGTTACCTTATAACTTGACGACCTCGTTGGCGTAATGGTTACCATGCCGGACTGCCAATCAGAAGGTTTCGGGTTCGATTCCCGGCACGGCTCACATCTTTGTGCTGAACTAAATTTGTTGGCTGTCGGTCTGGGTGTTAAATATGTATCTATATAAAATATATAAGTAAGTATATCAGTTGTGTTAGCAACCATAATACGTGGTAGAAATGGTTCAGTATGGAGTTAACCAGCCGTGTTTGAAATGTGTCTTAATATTTATTTATATAAATAAACTCTGTGATATATGAACTGATCTTGGTTTTGTTTAGGAAATTTTCTCAAAAGATCCTTTTGATTGATGTTTTTTTTATTGAAGTCGGTTTTCCAATTTTTTGACTGTTGACTTTTTGACCTACCCGCCCGATTATATTAGAACATCGTTCTTGTCTCTTAGCAAGGCAGTAATAACATTCACGATTGTTCCACATACATTATTTACGTCCTCAACTTTTCTCCCACGGTTCAGAAGTTGTCGCCTACTTTAGTTCTAAAAATATCCCCTTTGTTGGACATCCCTCGACTTGCTTGTGTAATATTTTCCATTCTGTGAGTTGAACTAGATAGATTTTGCTTAGAAACATTTTTATATACGAAGTCAGAATTGCATGCTCATCTTCCTCATCAATAAAACATTATGAAGTTGCCGTGACCTATTTCTTATTATATGTTTTATTTATCTATCTGTATTAAGTTATTCTATGTACGTAAATATTATACTAGGATACCGTCCTGGCTTCGCACGGGCTCTAAAATAATCTGAGTAGCCAAAGAAAGACAAACAAAATATAGCCCATGTTTCTCTGAGATAATGTGGCTTCCCAACGGTGAAAGAATTTTTCAAATCGGTCCAGTAGTTTCGGAGCCTATTCCCGTGAAACAATCAAACTTTTCTTCTTTATAATATTGGTATAGATCAAGTCATTCAAAATTGTATTTCATATTTTTTTGGCTTAAAATTTTTGCTAAGTCTAACAGCCGGGACCTACAATTTAACGTGTCATCTGACCTACGGTAGCGATCAGAAAATGCCACGTTTTAAACGACAGTCTTGTACATGGTCACCTATCTAAAGACTCTCCGCATCGAATGCTGCTTAATTTCGGTGATCAAATCAGATTTCCTTAGTTAGCCAAACTACAAGCTCTAAACTTTTTAGAATGGTCCTATTCAATGAGCCAGAGAAGCTTATGAATGTCTATTTCAACAGCCCATGCTGGGTTTAACTTTTCTGAGACGTCAGTATTCTTTATGTTTACGGTTATATGGTATCTTGTTAACGTCATTTGAAATGACGTAATGGTTCTCATCTTAGAGCGAGCATTTTTTTTTCAAGTATGAAGTTAGTCTGCTACCTCTTACATTTATTAACCACTATTACGAGACAAGGCCATGGAAACAAATTAAAATAATAAAGCTTAATTAATAAATACAAATAAATTCATCTATGCTAGTTTCACATGCTCACTGTATTCTTTACTTGATTCGTAAACAAAAGTGGCCTGAACGGCTTAGCCCAAATTAGCTTCTAAATAATAATCTTGATACGTAATTCAATAACCGCATGAAAATAACTCCTACAATTTTCTTGCCCTTTCTAAAGGTTGCCTGAAAATCAGAAATAGGAATTCTATCGCCTTCACTTCTTGGTTGCGTGCGTGAAAAAAACTTACTATATATAACTGAACTGATTAAAACAAAAAGTAAAGTCGAAGTCAAATAATTTCATTGCTTATTTATGGCAAATACAAGATCTTATAAGTTATCAAATTGGAATTACAAAATAGATCCTGCTTTGTATCGCAACATATGAGGAGTGACTCGGCTTAATTCATTAAACGTATATTTTTTATCATTTAGAAAATCATTAATTTCAACCATACATTCTATCTCTCTATCTATATAAGGCAATAAGGCCTTGTGATCTTCAGGTAGTTTACTAAATATTTTTACTGCCATTGAGTTTGGGCCAGAACTGTGCATTATAAGTCTACTCTTTGGATTTTTTAACTTATTTTTAAACCTAGGTGCCAGGTTTCAGGAGCTACCAGTTTTTTATGAAAATCTTAGGGTAATTTCTTACAACATTGTTAATTTAATTTTCATTGTTTTTTATATTATAAAGATGCTACTGTCGACACTTGTAGTTTTTAAACAAGGTATATGAAATAGGAAGATAGTTTATATTTTTATTTTAAAAGGCTATATTTTAATTTAACTTTCGTATAGGACGTCGCTGAAGCCTAGCCCGTTATGAGCTGGCGATTAATCAATCTCGAGTTTTTTTGCTCTCTCCGGTTTTTTTGTCCTTTCTCTCAGCGGTCATTGTAGTTTTCGATGCCGTCCAACGCAACACTTGCGAAACGTATTGCGAATGGGCTCCTTTCTGTATGGGATTGAATTTCACTAATATTCGGTAGAATGATTTCGTACCCGATTCTAAAAAGGTTTTTTTGAATGGTGACAATGTCTTTGACGTACATACATGTGTTTTATAGCATGACGAAACATACAAAAAAGATATGAGTTTGATAAAGGTTTGATATAGGTCCAACAATGCCGCAAAACAGTAGGGTGTCGACGAAGTTTACTTCTTCTTTTATTGTCAGCTTCGCAGAACTATTAGTATTAACTGGAGCTTATACATGTTTGTATGAGTATATGATTAAAATTTGAATGTTCTTCATAGTCAGCGAACATAAATACATTATACGTATAGTAATATTCTGAGGTCTGGCAAGCTGAATCAACAGTGATTAGTACTCATGATCTCATAAAGAATACAGTGGTCTATTTATAGCCTTGTCTGTACTCTGTACTGACACTTGTGATAAATATCGAATACTTAATACTTGACAGTCGAGATATAAAATATTTTACGTCGACCAAATCGTTTATAAATTACTAATATTCAAAAATAACAGTATCCACATTTCCCCTTGTACATTATACGAGTATATCCAGCTAATCGAACCAAGCTATGTTTTAGTCGAATAGGAAAATACACAAGTCGACTCAACCTGTCATCACCATCATCATCATCATTGACAATGGTACATCCCAATTCATAATCATCCTAACTCTCCACGTCTCCGAGAAGTTAATGGTACAAGCCTCGAATTTCTTTCATCTAACTTGCGATTATGTTATCAGGCGGCAAGTTTTCATCCGGCCAGTACACGTACAAGATCTACCACTTGGCGTCAAAAGTGCCCGCGTTCATCCGGCTACTCGCACCCAAAGGATCGCTTGAGGTCCACGAAGAGGCGTGGAACGCTTACCCTTACTGTCGGACTGTTCTCACGGTATGTATTACATTTAAGTTACCAATTTATATAAGACAAGACGCGGTCTCACCCGCATTACTCCAAGGTAAGGTAACTAAAATTTGCAGTGTTAATCAAGAGTCTAAACTATGTCCGTACCAAATTTCATCGAAATCTGTTCAGCTGTTTGAGCGTGAAAAAGTAACAAACATACACAACCACGAACGCACGAACTTTCGCTTGAATATTGTTAGTTTATTCTTAAATACGTCTATAGAAACCGCATTCAACGTTATTTAAAGGTTTGGAGGCAGTGCTTGAAGAAAATCCGTTAAGTAGTTTCGAAGTTATAACGTACCAGACAGACAGACAACTGTAGGACTGTCTTTGTTGTGACGCACAGAGTGAAAAAGAAAAATTCACTGTGCCAATCATACCTGGTCGGATAAGGTGGTGTAGAAGATTATTTATCAGTTAGATGAATCCGAAAAGGCGTCTAATATATTCAGAATGCCTAATACTTTTCATATAAAAATCCTATAGCCGAAACACATAGCATACCTTTAAATATTTTTTTAAATCAGCTCCAACTTTATTGTGTCAATTCAAATTCAAATATTTAAGTATTTTTATTATTAATTTTTTTTAATTTAGCCTTTTTTTTAAGTTTATAAAAATACATTTTTAACTTAAGGCTAAATATATACACCATTACTATACTAAAGATAAAAATGAAAAAATTAATACTAGGGGTAGGTTGGTGTGCCGCTGAATCTCCCTCTAGGCAAGCCTGTGTCGCGAGATCCAGGGTCCCTTCCCTTCTTAGAACTATTAAATTATTTATTTATTTTATTTTATTTTACAAGGGGTCTAAAAGATATAAACTAGAATAAATGAAGCAGATGATGACGGCAGATATGACGTAATAATACCAGTACAACTGCGTGTGTCATTGCTTACAGCCATAACACGCCATATCAATGATAAGCCATCTAAAATCACAACTTTAAAAAATACGTAAATATTTTTACGTTTATAGATTGAGGCACATCGGATGATATCTTTGACGAATCAGTCAATCACGATGACTTTCGGGTTTACCTTACACGATGACAATAAATACATATAATATCTTAGCTTAGGAAACTGTTCAAAGTTAAATTTTACCTACAATCTTACGTAGACTCGCGTATGAACTGTCGAATAAATACACAATGGTGGCGATTCAGCGGCACACACGACTAAACTAAATTTAAAGTAGCTCTGTCTCTTTTCGTCATAGATGACCAAAAAGAGATGGTACGATCTAAACCATAGATAAAACATCTAAAATCACGTCAAACACGTCAGATTTAGAGCTGATACAAATGGGTGCGCTCTAAAATCGCTTACATTTTTTTATATTTGACGTGATTTTAGTTGTTTTGTGTGTGGTTCAGAACGTGCCGTCTCTTTCTGGCCACCTAATATGAAAAGAGACGGGGCTTCTTTAAATTTAGTTTAGTCGTGTGTGTCGCTGAGTCTCCACAATTTCACCCTCGACCCCGTGTCGAGCTTCGCCACATAGCTCTCACGAAAATAAGTCGGAAAGCAATTGATTTTCATATATCTATTCAGAAAACAAAAGTTTTTTAAGGGCCTGTATCTGGTTCTTCCCATTCAACCAATCGGTTGGACGTAATTCTATAAAATTAAAAAACAATCCGGCTGATATTTTCAAAAGATCGTAATCAGTTAACCCTTAAATGGACGATTTTTGTTTCACGTTTTAAAAAATATTTGTGTAATAGTATGTGCATGTATTATGTACTGGCTAGGAAAAATACGTGAAAAATCTAGACGTTAATTTACTATCCTTTTTGCTATAATGTGAGTGTTGCTTATAAACTACATTGCGCAAAATTAAAAAAAAAAAATCAATGAAGGTCAATTTTATGTGTGATTTTTAGTATGTTGTTTAAAAACAACATTGTCCATTTAAGGGTTAAAACGAGAAGTTTGTCTCAGAAATCTTTAATTTGGTTGTAACCATATAGTATTCGAAAAAATCTAAACTATTTTCATTGAAATTCGTGTGTTTTCAGAACCCCGGTTACATGAAAGACAACTTTGTGATCTGCATAGAGTCGCTGCACGTGCCAGACGCGGGTGACCAGAACAATGTAAGTTGAATATTTATAATGCATACTTGTATGGTCCATTGCTAAGATTTTCCCAATGTCTGGACATTAAACCCTTTGTTTTTCAACAGCTTTAGGTAGATTTTATATCATATTTTTTTATAATTATTAGGACACATTTAACACACGGCTGGTTAACCCCATACTGAACCATTTCTAGTTTGTATTATGGTTGCTAACACAACTGATTTACGACATATAGCCAACAAATTTAATTCAGCACAAAGATGTTGGCCGCGCCGGGAATCGAACCCGGAACCTTCTGATTGGCAGTCCGGCATGGTAACCATTACGCCAACGAGGTCGTCAATAAGATTTGAATTTAGATTTGTCAGCCTATGAAAATGTAAAGTGCGACTTAAGCCTCAGTCAGACCTGCGCACGAAGGGTCCCGTACCCTTATCTATAGAAAATAAAACGGCAAAAATCTTATTTGTTTGATGGGCATAGGTAAGAAAGCATTAATTCAACATCAGGTGTTGCGGTCAAACACAAACCAATCAAAGTACACAAAAAAATCATAATTGATTTTTTCATTGAATGGGCTTACGCTTGATCACAACTCACCTAATGGTAAGCGATATTTTTATCTAAGGTGGAGCGCACTTGCCCAGAGGAAACCGGCTCACTCGTGCCTTGAAAACCGCTAAATTATAATCGCTACTTTTCATTGTTTTCGGCATTCCCCGTTATTCTCCAGCTCTCTCTTTTACCTGTCTCATCCTTGTTGCTCCACATATTATATGTAGGAATAGTCCAGAATCTCTATTTTCTTTTGTTTCATGGGTGGCTGCTCTTATATTATATTTTTGTAAGTGAATATAATATTCTGTGAATATTTCTACGAGAAAAAATGCATAAAAATTACGTAAGTGGTATGGGATACAAATATAATCAATTTTTTATCCGTAGGAGATAAATATGTATGTAATTCTAATTAAAATAATATATAAAGTAAATATTTCTATATTTTTAATAAAAAAAAAACTTAAGTAATAGAAAATCGTGATTAAATGTTGTAATTACTTACATTCAATATACCTATAATAATACCTATTATCTGTAAAGTAGGTAAAAAAATAGTTGGTTATCTTCTCGTACCACTATAACTCTCGTACTCTGGTACTTCATATCATCATAGCTTAATAGGCAATCTTTTACACTACGATGCCTAAGACAGACAAACCAGTTTTTGAGTCGGGGGTTAATGAAAAGAAAAAAATGAAAACATAAAACAAAATTGAAACATTAAGTTAGCGCAGATTAGTAACATTATTTCTGACTGTACTTTTTTATATTTGTAAACGCGGATGCCGAAGCATTAATCAAATTATCACCTGAACACCAGTAAACAAACGTAGCTAATGTACTACACAGTTTACTGGCTCGTAAACAGAATTAAAACAAGAATCGACAATGACGTCATAATGCCATAGAATGAGTTATAGTCTCGCCCTTTACTCGTAAAACTAGTATTTTTAGTTATATGATAGAACACTGATAGATTTTACTGTTTTTTGCTCGCATATAAATTTATTGACGAACTTGATTTATATAAAAACGTTTAGATATTATATTAACCACTAGGTTTTCCCCGTGATAATTCAATAAAATAAAATGTATAATATATTTTAAATGAAATTTTTTCAGGTACATATTATTATTATATCTAAGTGTAATTTAGGGGAAGTACAGCTGTCTATATTACAGGCTCTACAGCCTAGCTTAGACAGCTGTAGATCAACTGTTCTAATAATACAAATGTACTCTTTTTTTGTATACATTCTCTTTTTTTTTCCTTTAATTTGTACCTTTGTACCAAATTTACTGATGTACCAATAAAACAATATGCATAAATTCGTAGACTAAAAAAAAACTGATAAATATTACCATAATTTTAGGTAACTATGCCAAATATTATAAGAATCTGATGTAAAACTGATTTGTGATGTGAATTTAGTAAGAGTATCCTTTTTTTATCATCAGCTTTAGGCTTGTCCTCTGCTGAATATAAGTCTCTACCAAGGCACACCATTTGCCGATCCTTTACCTCTTCATTACTCGCTACTTTTCTCAGATCTTCGCTCCACTTGTGGGGCAAGTAAGCTGGACGAGGACTTGTAATCTTTCTACCATTATATCCACCTCTCTGTGGAAATGTATCTTAATAGCATGGTAATAAGGAACAAATGCTCTTTTAAAATAATTCCTCTTGTCTTTAATCGTTGAAATTTTATGTCGTTATTCGCCGCTATTTCCAAGTGAAACGATGGCAAATACTCTTCCCTTGACAGATGGCAGGGACAAACTATCGTCTGATTTGAAGGTGGTGAAAAAAAAAGAAATTTACGTAATCATATTTATAATAAAATGAGAAATATTATTTATGTTGCAAAGATTTAGGGGAAATTAAAAAAAAAACTAAAATTTAAAGTAAATGTAACAAAAACGATTAAATTATTGCCTTTCCCGGTGGAAAAATTTAACACTACCCGTGCTTGCCCCGCTGGTTGCTTGCCCGCCAAACACTACGTTTGTCGAATCACTGTCTTCACTCTAAAACTCGTCGAAGGCAGCTAGCTTCTTGTGATAATAAAAAGTACCTAAAGAATAATCATCACCATTACCGGCGCAGAAAATACTTATTAATAGTAGCGGCCTTGCCTTTGATAATATATTACTGATAACTAGATAATGTTCCAGTTGATATAAGAACCTTATATTAAAGTAATTAAGGGCTAATTTGTTATGTATATACTCGGATTTAGATATTTTTCTAGACATCATACCAAGAATGGCGTTTGCCTGATACAAGTATGATAAAAAGATTAAATTTTAAAATTATCTAATTTACGAACATCTCTACTTTCAAGCGTTGTTGTTTTTCGCCCATTGTCACATATTATCGATAAAATGGAGAAACTATACAAAATTAAGAAAAATACATAAAACTAGCTGACCCGGCAAACGTTGTTTTGACTTAAGTAAAAATTTAAGGGAGAACAACCTTTAATACTTAGGGGTATAAAAATACATAGTAGCCGACTCTCAGATCTACTGAATACGTATATAAAATTTGGTAAAATACGGTCAAGCCGTTTCGGAGGAGTACGGTAACTAACATTTTGACATGGAAATTGTATATATTAGATTAGATAGATAACTAACTATGAGGAGGAAAAGTGTTATTTTTTGTTTATTTGTTTGACGCGAATAGGCTCCGAAACTACTGGACTGATTAGAAAAATTCACCGTTGGGAAGCTACATTATCCCTGAGTAACAGAGCCTATATTTTGTTTCTGTTTGCAACTTTATTATAGCCCGTGCGTAGCCAGGATTATAATATATTTATGCGCTTTGACTATTCTGTGAAAATCAGAACTAAATAGCGTAATTAATATGCATAAAACGAGATAGAAAACAAGATAGAAGTATCACTTTTTGCATTGTCACAAATGACAAGAATAACGAGTTTCTTTAAAAAAAAAACACTGACCTTGTAAATGTCGTATAATTAGTGATTATTATACATAGGTAGTAATTACTGCTGTTCTGTTACAACACGAGTTTAGTTCCGTGGTCGTCTACATGTTGTCATACTCAATCTTGAGGCAAGGTCAGTGGATTCTTGATATCTATCTATTAATTTTGACTAATTTTTTATCAGTGAACAGGAACGGCACAGGAACGGCTAAATTTTGCATTTCAGTGGAGTCTCGCAGGCTAGCCGAGGTGGGCGGGGTGATGAGATAATGCGAAGAGCGGAACCTCACCCTGCCCTTTCCGGTGAGGAGGCCATCGTGAGGTTTTAGTCGGTAGTGATGCCCTTCTGGCATCGAGCCCGACATACCCCACCCACCTCCCCGGGTGTGGTGGGCATGCCTAAATGTATTTCCTCACGTAACAAAAAAAAGGTTAAAACTTACTCCTAAAGTACTTACTTGTAAAGTTGGTAACAAATTTGTTTATTTAGGTGTGTGATGAACTTCACATAGATATTGTGCGACAGAGATAACGCTCGAAGAAGCTGAAATAAGCCGATTGTCTCCTTCTAATGGTCGATGTGCTATATTTATCGCCGGGCATTGTAGTAAACTTGGTTTAGAAACAAATCCAAGCCATAAACCCATGCTCGACATAAGACATTAGAGAGGAGGAAAATGTAAATACCTATTTCAAAATTAGCGTTACCTCAGATTCGCAAAAAGCGGTTTGACTAACTAAATAGCGCTACAAATACAATGCGATCGCCTTCTTTTTTATTTGATAAGGTTTCTACATTCGACGACAGAGTGGTAAATCCCACCTGTAGAGCTAATATTTATTTTTCGTATACGCAAAACTGCATTATAGTTTTCGTTTGATAGAACGCCATATGAAATTATCCATATTCATAGACAATTTAATTGGTTATGCCATTTTTTATCAATTAAATCATTTGTACGTATAGTAGCGAAAATTATTTCTAATTTATTTACGATTTATTTAGTCGGACGGACAGACAGACGAACTACGAAGTCTATCTAAGGACAGCATTTTTATGCATCAGCTTACCTTCTAATTGAGTTTTATCCGGGATCAGAAGGCTAGAGAGGATTGCTGATTCCCATACAATAAAGCATGGCGCGGAAGTTTGTCATAATTACCGATGAAACTTAGATTGCGCTGCAAATCAAGTGTTCAGCCTACCTGCCGCCAAATTCCGCAACGCGCTGCAGTGATAGACGATAGTTGATTGCGAGATACTAGTGAAGTCGTTTTAAGAAAATACGAATAGATGGCGCCACGTGTATCGAATGACATTGTACGATTTTCAACGAGAGGTTGAGAGTCTATTATATTTATAAGCCTATCGTTTTACTTTCCAAAATTGGACGCAGACATTAAAGTAATCTAAATGAGTTGTTAAATTCTCGTTTTCTTCACATTTGCCGCAATAATATTGTGTTTGATAAACATCTGTTATTACGAGATTAGTGTTGGTATACTTCAGATAGGTACTCTACTTTATCAGATAAACATATAAGTGGGGCAAATAAAGTTAAATTGCAATACGTGTTTTTGTAAATTAATAAAATTGTTTTAAAAAACAAACAAATGACTTCAAAAACACAACTAAAAAGAGAAAAATTATTTAAAGGCTACATAAAATCAAGAATATATAAATAGAATCGAAGAGTTTATTTCATGTACTCATAAAAAACTATTTTAAATGTTTATTAAAGTTTTATTGATAAGTACCTATAAGTTATCTATTGATAAAATGTGCTGTAGTTTCATTAACTCGGATATCTTAGGTGATCTGACGCGATCATCGAAAAGGTTAAGAAACGATTGTTGCTGACAGTTCTTTGGATGGGTGACCATCTTTGATCACATACATTTTGACCGAAGGTGACCATGCATAAGACGACAAAAATTGACATTTTCATCTGGGCACGTAAAATGTAGGCAAGTCAGAGACCTGTGGGCGGCTTAAAAGCTCGACACTTGACCTTGGTCACTTAGCTAAAACGAAGAAAAAGAAGATAGAAAAAATCTTTAATACTACTTCACTCTTGTCTAGACAAGAAATAGTATTAAAGTTTTTTAATTTAATTCCTTTGACGTTAGCTATTGTTGAATCAATAAAATTAACATCACGCTGACTTATCAGTTACGTTGGAAAAACTATATAATGGGCGTTTTTGTTTCGCTGTAATTTTATACAACTGAAGTTTTTTAGTTATCTGCTAATGATAAAAACTGTTTCCTTGTAGATTGTTTATCAATATCTATAAACATTAATAGTAATGGGATATCAAAGAATAGGCTTGAAAGCGACTATGAATGTCGTACGAATTTTCACCAATTCGTGAAATACATTATTAGTAATAATAGTATCCAATATATCCAAATTGTTAAGTGGTTTTTAAAGATTGATATCCTGGTTTAACTGTCTCATTGGCCTAGCGGTGTTACTACATATTTCTACTGATAAAATCTTTGCCACTGATAATTACACTGTAATTATCAGTAATTATCAGTGGCAAAGATTTTCGAAAGAAACTACTATGAGAAAATCCTAATAAGAAATATTTGAAAGCATTCTTTAAAAGCAGCTTTTCATACGTTACTTGTATTTATACTCAATTACTTTGATGTATCTAACTAGCTGGTTTCTGATGAGTTATGTCTATATCCTTGATATTCGAAGTTTAACTTTTTGACGAGACAACGTCTTAAATTAGGTTGCGGCTGGGAGTCACTTATGAAAAAGTGTAACGCCCGGTAACGTTACGATGAGTCACCGAACGAGAGAGAGGCCCGCCGAATGCCTTGCGTCTCTCTCCCACTCAACTATGATCGGTCTGCCGCGCGCGCAGCACGCGGCAGACGTTGTCACGTAAAATCTTCGCCCGTAAAACCGACTTTACAGGCAACCATTTTTTTGTGTGTAATAACGTTTGATAAGGTCAAACGCAAACCTATTACACAAAAAAAGTTATGATTTCCTGATTTTAAGCAGCGCTGTGGCCAACGTTTTATCATGCTCACCTAGAAGAAACCTGTGAATAGGTTCCTTCTAGGATTCCACAATGTGAAGCTCTCAGGAAATAGAGCCTCAAGCAGAGAATTCCAAGATAATTCCTAACTGTGAATAATAAATTTATTCATATTTTTTTCCCATTATTTTCAGGTCCACGAGCTACCACCTGAGAAGCTGAAGGCTCGTGAGGTGGTGCACATCGACATCGCCAACGATCCCCTCCAGTCGGCCGACTACAAGTCCGAGACCGACCCGACCAAGTTCAAATCGGTCAAAACAGGCCGCGGGCCCCTGACCGGGTCGGGATGGAAAAACAACGTCAACCCAGTCATGACGTGCTACAAGCTAGTCACGGCCGAGTTCAAGTGGTTCGGTCTACAGGTTAGTCAACAATACCTAAAATTAATGAGTCTGATCGAAGTTCAAATCGGTCAAAACTGACCGTGGGGCCCTCGACCAGATCGGGGTGAATAACAGCGTCAACCCAGTCACTAGTAGCACGTCATGTGCTACTAGTAATATCTAGTCACGGCCGAATGTTCGGCCGTGACTAGATATTACTGTATGTAAAAATTAATGTAAAATTAACGAGTCTGATCGAAGTTCAAATAGGTCAAAACTGACCGCGGGCCTTTGACCAGATCGGGGTGAAAAGCAACGTCAACCCAGTCATCACGTGCTACTAGAAATATCTAGTCACGGCCGAATGTTTAGCCTACAAGTTAGTCGACAATACCTGAAATTAATGAGTCCGATCGAATTTAGTATCGGTCAGAATTGGCCGCGCCTTGACCAGGTCGCGGAATGGAAACACCATCAACGCTTCACAACTTAATCTTACTATTAGTAAGGTTTATTAAGTATACAACTATTAGTAACTATAGCTAGTCAATCAAGGTTCAAGTGTTATGGACTAAAGGTATAAAAATACTTTAGTTTGAACGAAGTTCAAAGCGATCAAAGTGTGTTGGTGTTGCAGGATTTATTATAAAACTTTTCAGATACGTATGTAGGTACAATTAATTGCAAGTATTTTGAACTAAGGGTCGAAGTAGGGATCAAAAAGAACTCGTTCTATCGCTTATTTACAGAGAATAAATCTTTTTAATTATATCTCTGACACTTTAACCTGTCTAGTAGGTACTATTTGATGACTACATTGTAATATTCTTGTTTCAGAGCAAAGTAGAAAATGTCATCCATAAATCAGAACGGCGGTTGTTCACCATATTCCACAGGTAATATTTGTATTTATATACTAGCTGTTAACCGCGGCTTAGTCCGCACTTTAAGAGAATTGGCTACAGAAATATCATCTGTGAAAACTCTGACTCCCTCCCTAGCTATCATGGCTCATGAGATACAGCCTGGTGACTTACGGATGGACAGCAAAGTCTAATATAAAGCCCTTTTGTAGCTTTTAGCTATGGAACCCTAAAATTTGTAGCGCCTGTAGCCTGGCTAACTAAGATGGTCAGAAGAGATCATTTAAGATACGCAACTTAGACTAGTTTTTAGATGGATAGACATGCATAATATTTTCCTGTAAAAATTGTATATGATCAGGGCGCCACTGTAAGTCGGATGGCACGTTCAACTAGTCCAAGTTGTTCTACCAGTTCAACAAGTCCCGGTTGTTAGACTTAGTAGAAGCAATTGTAAACCGTGTCAGAGGTCCGACCCAAGCAGCCCGTCTCTTCGGTCCAGAGATTTTCAAGCCGCTCGAAGGAAAAGAAGCATCCAACGTATAATAAAATTAATAATTCCATACCAAATTTCACTCAAATCGGTACAAGCGATTGCGCGTGAAAGAGTAATTATTAACGTTTTCACCATTGTAACATTAATGACTTAATACTAACATGACGCCGCCTCTTCGTGTGTAATAAATAGTTAATAACTAGTTTGTAGGTGATTGATATGTATTCGTTTATTTGTAATTATTATTTTAATGGTATGTATTCTATGTTACAGGCCATAGTTGCCTGAAATAAAGGTATAAATAAATAAAATAAACAAAACATTTCAAAGTTCGCTTCCTCTTTATCACAATCACGCAGGTTGTGCAAGGGCGAGGCCGTCAACTTTTAAACGTTCTCTTTATTGACAGCAGTTCTAAAGCTCTTGTATGTTACTCTTCCAGACAAGTATTCTGCTCAATGGACGACTGGTACGGCATGACGATGGCGGACATCCGCGCCATCGAGGACCGTACCAAGGAGGAATTGGAGAAGCTGCGTCGCGAGGGCGAGGTCCGAGGCATGCGGGCCGACAACGAGTAAACTGGTGCGCCACCGAGCGCCGGCCGGACTCGACTCGACGCCCCTACACCTGGTCATACACTTTACTTCCATCTTACATCTATAACTGCTGCATATGGACACTGGGATCAATTGACGGGTCATAGAGAATACCACTTGTACTATGCGTGCCAACTAAGAATAGGATCGCGCTTGCTTCAACTTCACACGATAACTGTCAAAATAGTACTGCCAGCAAAAAAAGCGTAAAAAATATTATTTTTTTTGGTTCATAGATATAATTTTAATTATTATATACATATAAAGAACATACACTTAGGACGTTCGCGCGTATTATTGAGCAAGATGGCGGTTTGACAGTCCTATTCTTAGTTGGCATGCATAGTACCTAAAAACACGACAGATTTGGTCAAAAAACAGTAATGATTGTCAAATAGAGCTATAACAGCTACAATAGGGTCACTGGTCACTATGGTCATAAATTAAACATTGCTCCTATACAGTATATAGTTTCTAAGCTATTCATGTACTTGGTACCGCTACATGTACTTAGCTAGAATAAAATAATAAGGCCTGTTGATTCGCCTTATTGCTCATATTGATATGGGTCAAAATTGGTACAAATGTTAGTGTATACAGGATGAGCAAGTAATTAATTATTAACTAAATATCGCTATATGAAGAGTCAAATTGTAGTTTCTAAATTATTCTGTGACCAGAACTTGTTTATAATAAGAAGTCCTATAAAATACCAGTGGTTAACATAACAATGTTTTGGTAAAATCTAGACCATTTTGATCCAGTGCTTTCCAACAATAATATGCGATCAATACAACAGTGTTCTAAACCAACATAACTTTGCAAAGAATTCAATGAAACTAAAATGGCTATAATCCAAAGCGGTCAAACACAAACAAGTCTTGTACACCCATTCAGTATTGAAGTAGATGTAATGTGTGTAGCATTTTTTAAATCTGAGCTGTTCTGTCGATCCTTCCTGAGAACTGTCTCCTTGGCCATAAATAGTAGATAATGTGCATTTTTCCTCACTGACGCTCAGGTTTGAATCCTAAATGCTACGATGATACATTGCTAAGACATCGCCATCTTGTTAGCGCCGTCTCGCTCTCGCGTTAGAAAATTAATGTGTGCGGAAACGAGATGGAACTAAAAATGGCGTCTGGTCATGTATCTTTGATAGCTATTCACCGCGCTCGGTTCGTTTCCGCGTTAATTTCACGTCCGTTTCCCTGAGATTACATTATGTTTAACTTATTCGAAATGATAATTGTATTATAAAATACAAACTACATACATGAAAGGTACTATGTAGTACTTTTTTAAAGTAGTCTCTTTGAAGTGATTATTAATATAAATAGTGATATTATTATTATAAAACAACTGCTGGCAGTTGATTCATTATCACAATATATGGTTTACCATATATTTATTTTATTTATGCTTATTCCAAATTGTATCTAGCCCCAATATGAATAAGATGTAGCCGAAAAGCAATATTTATAATGTGATCTCAGCACAAACGAGACGCGTCGATTTACCATTAGCAAAAGAATAATATTAAATATAGTTAATATTAAATTGAAAATAACATAAGTCATTGTAGTCAGTGGTTAACAGGTAGTTTTGTCGTTGCCCAATTGAATTATTCTATACATTAAAAAAAATTGACGATTATCAATAAATAAATAAATAATAATAATAAATTAAATAGATAATTTTAAAATAGCAACGATTTTGGTGGCGTTATAAAGGCCCGCGGTTTAAATAAACATTTCAACGTAATATTCTAATTTAGTTGGAATTCTGCGTTAGTGCGGATGTTTTGGCTGTTGTGTATTTATATGATAAATTATAAACACACTTATGTATATTCCGGATTTACAGTGTAGGAATAGTAAACATTTCAATCTGCTAAAAGGGTTATTAATTTTATTTTATTTTTAATTCAGCTTTTATAAAGTAACGAAGGTCTGGTTGTCGTGGGCTCTTGCGCTAAAAGACTATGTATACTCGTATGTCAATAGTCAATATTATTTAGTTAATAATTTATTTAATCCACGTCAATACCTAGAGAAAACATTTAAAAGTTCGCGTCGTCTTGCTCACACTTTGATATTACGAGTGAATGGGTATGAACTTCCAAATGTTTACCCCTCAACTGGCAAGCGGCCAGATACTGGTTCTTTAAAAAAGTTTTCATCTGGCAACCGACCAGATACTGACCGGTTTTTTAGGGTTAGGTTATTTCAGGACACTCATATTTATATGAAACTTATATCCCTGCCACATCATTTGCCACCTGTTGACTTGAAATGATACAAACAGTTTGTCTTGAGTTGGTGTAGAAAGTTGATGTCTCATATTGAATTGTGCGGGAGTAAAATTCGTTGTACAATGAAAAAAAGGGAGACAGAAGAAGTTATTGTGCATTAGAATTAATGCACAATAACTTCTCTACTATTCAGCTCACATCCATATTTAAGTGAGAATCATATGTAAATATGTTTACTATTCCTAACTGTTGCATTAATTACAATACTTAGTACTGGCACGAATGTTACTAAATGAAAAATAATATCAGTGCAATATTTTTTTTATCAATGGCAACCGGGATTTTGTAAAGCTACGGTAGTTCTTTGAAAAGGGTGTTGCAAGGTGAATGTTTAGATTACTAACTTATTTATGAAATAAGATGTTGGTCACTGGTGATAAGGGATATTGTTATGGTTTAATTTATTCGCGGAATAGGGTTCAAATTGCAACACCTTTAGTACCATAATATATAGTGATTGCATGAATGTACATAATAATAAGTTTGTTGTTTAACAAATCAGTATTTTTAATAAATGTGTGACATTCCAGGTGGTCAATTTTGAACTTGACTTTTGGTCAAAGTTTTAGCGAAATGTGTGTAAATGAAATCAATAAAGAAGATCTCTGAAATTTTGTTTCGTCTCCTTCACATTCATTTAGTTGTGCAAGGAAGAGAACAGGAGCATTTAATTTTTTTCTTTATTAATAATCATTTTGACATGGTTAGTTCAGAATTGGGCCCCAGATTCTACCGAGGGTAACATTTATGAACGTATTTTGTTTAATTTGCTACTTTTGTTATGTGTTTTTATAATAGCTCTCTCATTTCTATAACAATATAAAAAATGAACATTATATCATTGATTAGAAATTCAAATCTGTTTAGATTCAGTACAATTTGTGAGATATTTGTTTGTTGTTACATACAGATTTCAAGAAGTTGTAAATTATTATATTTCTAGTATATTTCGATGCTTTATCGTTTTAAATTAAATTGCGTCAGTCTGTTTGTAACAGTGACAAATATTTTTAGTCTGTGTTCCTATGCAAGCACTTGATTCAATGCAATGAAGTTTGAGATGAATTTCCAAATCCCCTAATATTGTTTGTGAGCTCTGACTTCTATTATATTTTTTATTACGTTTTTGCTTCATACTGCACTCTTGTTTTTAAGTTTTTTTTACTTGTGGTGAATAAGTTTACATCAAATACAGCGTGTTTTTAATTCAGTAGTCTTTTATTATTGCCATAGTGTCGTTTGGAACCCGCTTTTAGCGACGGTAGTGCTTGTGTCTATGTTTTATTATATTTTTATAGGTTTTCAATAAAAAAGGAACATAAAGGTACTTAATTGTGTTTGAATTATAATTGCTGGAGCGAGCAGCATTTTCAGAGAAAGTCTTTCACATTCGTCTACGGTTTAAGTTATTTTTGGTTCCTAGATACTGAAAATCCGGTTGTATAATAAATTAGGAGCTTATGCTTTCATGTTGTTATGCTTATTTGTTGCAGTTACCAAATAAATTAAGTACACACTTAAAATGATTTTATTTATTTGAACACCTCATATACACAAATAAAACATAGAAATATATAAATGAAATTACTATATTGAAAAAAAGGTGACTTTGGATTTCGTTACGGTCTCAATTTATGCTGTACGATTGTACTATACCTGGATGGCATTTTGTATTTATTGACTTTTAAGTCAATATTTTTTAGGCGATTTTATCACGTGTAGGTCACCTCAAAAATGGCTTCCTCAATATTATTTTAGTTGTGTTGTATGTTTGTGACATTTGGCAAATTGCATGATATATGGTACCCAAAGGTTTGAGTTTCGCTTTTTATGAACATGTTACTATAATGTTGCCTATAGAGAGTTTGGTATAGTTGAACCATGTGTATGGTGTCGAGCAGGTAATATGGCACGTCAGACAGTAATAACGCGACGTGCAATTATTGTATAGCATCTGAGAGTCACGTTGAAGGAATAATCTGACCATAGACGAATCATTCAGGACTCGTATGTCAGTAAGCGAATATGGTAAGAGAGAAGGCTCTCCGAAATGTGTCTATAGAGATTAATAGCTGTTACATGAACTAAGCAAACGAAATTTGGAGTTTTTAGGATTGTATAAATATGCGAATCACAAGTTATGGTCAATACAAGATTATCAGTGTACTTCTTGATGTGCCATATTCTAGTCTCGGCATTGTAATGAAGCTAAAATTGTCAATTTCTAAATGTGTAGCTAATTGAAAATGTTCAGATACCCTTCGCATTACAAACTTAGTCTAATGTATTAATAATGTTTGTTGTAAAATATTTTATTGATATTTTGAAGCCAATACTAATAAATAGTGAAAACAAAAAAGCTTTTAGTATTTCCTCCTTTAATAGACAACATCTGAGAGATTTTAAATAAAACAGGTTTGCATATGAAATAATTATAATTCTGTAACAACATACAAAAATTAACTGTTTTTAATTAATAAATAATAAGTACTATGTACAAACGTCAATAAAATTCGGAAATAAAAAGCTATAGCAGGATGCATAATTTTTCTCAAGTTTAAAACTTATCTTATAAATATCGACTAGTATAATAATTGAAAGTCAATCTGAAACCTTAGCATGTCTAGTCAATTAAGTAAGTAAATGAGGTCAGAAAGAGCATCATAGCCAAACAACATATGGTTTGGTCATAATCATAACTTACAGTATTTTTGTGGGAAAAAAATCCACATAACATGCTATGCTAAGTCTGGTAGAAACAAGTTTACAGTGCCGGGCTATAAATATTGCACATTAACCTTTGGAAAGACTGAAAGAAACAGTCTGCCAATTTCGACTTCGTAGAGCAGCATCTCTGTCGCACAGTACTTATGTGACGTTTTGTAAGCCATACCTGACTGTATTTCGTGCAACAGAGATAACGTTTTACTATAAGCTGATTGTTACTTTTCAAATGTTGATGTGCAAAATTTATCAGAAGTTCTTTTAGAATTTGGTGAAATGATTTTTAAAATATTACATTATTGCTAAAATTATGTCATGGCATAAACAAAAGTTACCAGAGACCTTTGTATGTTTGTACTTTGCTTTTATGCATTGAGTAACTAATAGCTAAATAGTCTTTAGTTCATAAAAATAACTGTTATTTACCTACGATCTTCCTGAGAAAAGAGCGCAAATCTTATCAGCCATATCCACATTCACAAACATTTAACAATTAAGTGATAACAGATATAGTTGTTGTTTTATTATTTCACAATTAAGATTCTATACATTATACCTAGCTACACAACTATTCTAACAATATAATCGCCCTTTGTATTTGACCTTTGGTAGTCAATTCTGGAATGTGCCTAAACCTAACTTTCCTATGGCCTTCACATTGTTCAAACATGAGAGTGTAACTTTAGCTAGTCTCAATAAGTAACTTAAATTAATTTAAATTGTGGATATCTCAGATCTACAGAACCAAAGTTTTGTATTCTGAGCTTGATAATAATAAAAGATCTGCTTCAATGACATGCCTATTTTAAAGCACTGGACCTGAGAAACAACCTTGAATGATTCCTATAAATTATAGCAGATTTTCTTTAACTTGCATTGAAAAATGACATGCAAATACAGCTTACATCAAGAAGCGATTTAGCTCATGGCAGCTTAAACTTTGTAGATAAAATAATTTTCTCTTCAGAAGTCAACACAGCTTTGGCAAGTTCTATATTTTGTATAGATTTTGTGCTAGTTGCGGATATCAAAAAGTAATAGCTAATTAGTCATCAACTTCTAACTCTAATTCAATATCAGCTAAGTTTATTCTACGTAATGTGTTAATGATAATGTAACGTGAGAATGCCACATATAAATACCGGAACCACACCATTTGAGATCTGTGACGCTTCATAGATCTCACAATGCGCCGACTCTCCGTCCAGCGGAGAAAATATCTGTAATAATGAAAAACAGATAACTTGTAAATAAAAATTTCTAATCCATTACATATTTTAAAGAAAAAAAAATATTTTTTACCAATTTGCAAAACATACATACTCATTATTCATTTATTTAACATCACATGTATGAAATCATATATTTATTTGACTCAAAGCTCAAGAAATTCTTTTTTATTTGTTCCACTAAACTGGGATCACTCAACAAGGACAAAAAATTCAAGTAAAGTTGAAAGACAAAGAAAAGAACTTCTAATAAATAGTTTAACTTATGAATTCTGGTGTCATAGCAATTTTATATACATTTTTGTAGGTGAGTACTCAGCTTTATATCTATCTACATAGATATAAAGCTGAGTACTCAATTACAAGAGACAAATTAGTATATAGCCATTTATACAATTTCCAGAGTACAGATAACACACTGAAAGTAGATTAAAACAAAGATGAGTGAAGAATAAAGTGTTAACATGTTTCAATTTACCTTTTGGAGGACAGAAGAAAACTGAGAGGCAAATCCAGAAAGCCCCAGTACTTTCTTACAATACTCACTGAGTCTAATGTGTACACTGTACATCCTGAAATACAGATAGACATTTTACAATTAATAATAGGAATATTGTTAAGCAAGTTCTACAACATCAAAGAAGTAGTGGATGTAGGCTGATGACTTTATTAAGTCTATTATAAGGCATGACAGAAAGGAAGCCCATACCATGCGGGAAAATACATGCAAAAACTATTAATAATGAAGTTTAGTCAATGAGCTTAATATCCAAAACTTAAGCAAGAATTTAGAAATAAAATACTCACTTTTAGGCATAATTTTCTCAACAAAAATATATGCAACAGCATAAAACACTGCTGAATGGTTGGGATGTGATGACACTCCTCCTCTATCAAAAGTAACTAGTGTGTCTATCTCTAAAGCTTCCAGTTGGTGATGTATTAACTTGGCTATCACGGGAACTGGCCACTGGACTTTAGGATTATCCGGTAACCTTGTATCTGTTATCAGAGTTATATTTTGGTCTGGAACTCCAAGCTCCTGGCATGCACTCCATAATTCTTTTCTCCTTATATGTCCCTTGCCTTCGAAATTTCCTGGGAACAATAAAAATTACTGATAACAATACAGAATATTTTAACAGAGAGTGAGATCAAGTGAAGAAGTCGTAACACCACATATGCATGTTCAAGAAATGCAATATTACATGTTCTAGGCTAAAAAAATATTTGCAAAACCGGTTGGAATGTGATTTATTGCCATTCAAAAAGTGCATATGTGATTATGTGCAGTGTTGCTGCTGATCAAATGTCAAGGTTTCACAGTTCTAATTTTAGAATATTGACAAAACATACCATTAGATAGGCAAAGTAAGTGAACGTTTGCTCCCTGCTCGCATAATCTGAATATTGTGGGTCCGAAAAACATGCATTCGTCATCAGGGTGGGCTACAATCACTAAAACTCTCTTCGCTCGTAATGCCCCTCGAGTTCTTGTCGGGAGCCGCCTGGCGTAACGACGGTATACAAAACAACACACCAGCAAGTAACCAATAATCCAGATGCTAATATACAGTGCAAAATTCCTAATATACACCAAAGTATCAGCTACAAATTTCACATAGAAGTTGGAGACATTCTCGGAGTCATATGTAGACAGATTAGACATTATTTCTGAATGGATTACTAGATTATATTTGGTGACAGTTAAATTTAATATATTTTAATTGTAATAGTGACTTTTCATATTTTTTTCCAGCTTAAACTATTTATAATTTGTAAAATATTGTTTTGTAATTTTGGTTTAACAGCAGTCACACACAAGCATTTCGCTTACTGACTGCTGGCTGATTGACCAAATGACACTGAGCAGACATCAAGATTGACATTGACAGTAATTAACCAACAGCTACAGACTATAAATAAGCACGAGTGTGTCAGAACATAGAAGGGTTACGTATATAAATTCATCAATATTTTGTGAACAATGGATTGGAATTAATATAATATATAATTCTCCTAAGTAAAGTAAAATTATATCTTCTCTCTTCTTTATTATTATTTAATGGTATCGATTTATAGTCCTAATCTTCTTCTTCCTTGCCTTATCCCACTAGGTGGGGTCGGCACAGCAAATTTTCCTCTTCCACTCTCCTCTATCAGCCGTCGTCTCTACACTCACTCCTTTTACTCTCATGTCCTCATTCACACACTCCATCCACGTCTTCTTTGGTCGGCCTCTTGCCCTTCTTCCTTGCACTTCCATTTCCATACATCTCCTACTAACATGCATCTCCTCTCTACGCATCACATGCCCATACCACGCTAACCTCCCACTCTTCAGTTTCTCACTCACTGGTGCTACTTTCAAACTTCCTCTAATATACTCATTCCTTATTTTGTCCATTCTTGTCACTCCACACATCCATCTCAACATTCGCATCTCAGCCGCATGCACTCCTCTTACATGCCCTACTCTTGTTCCCCAACACTCAGATCCATACAATACGACAGGTCTAATGATCGTCTTGTAAATTTACCCCTTAAGTTTAAGGGGCATATTTCGATCGCACGTCGTTCCTGAGACCTGTCGCCATTTCATCCACCCAGCGTTTATTCGGTTCGCTACGTCACGGTCAATATCGCCGTCGTTTTGGAGAATAGAGCCGAGATACTTGAAGTCAGAGCAGACTGGCAGGGATACACCATCTAAGGCAATTGGTGTGAAATCTGAAGATCCGCCAAAATCACAAAACATGTGTTCTGTTTTCGTTCGACTGATCTTCAGACCCACATTCTCCAATCTTCCCTGCCATTGCTCCAATCTCCTCTGTACCTCATGCCCTTCCTCTCCAACGAGTACAATGTCGTCGGCAAACAGCATACACCAAGGCGCCTGCTCCTGTATGTCCGATGTTAAGGCATCCATTATCAAGATGAACAGGTAGGGGCTTAACGCAGACCCTTGGTGCAAGCCTACAGCCACATTGAACTCGTTGGTTTCGCCAGCTGCGGAGCGTACATAAGTACTGGCTCGACCGTACATTGCCCGAACAAGCCGCTGGTATTTCCCTGGCACTCCTTTCACATTCATACTCCACCACAGAACCTCGCGGGGCACCCTATCGTACGCTTTCTCTAGGTCAACGAACACCATGTGCAAGTTTTTGTGTGCACTGCGGTACTTTTCGCATAATTGGCGAAGTGCAAAAATGGCATCCGTTGTACTGCGTCCCGGCATAAACCCAAACTGGTTCTGTGATACCTCACTTTCCTCTCTCAATCGTCTCGCTATGACTTTCTCCCACGCTTTCATACTATGTGACATGAGCTTTATTCCCCTGTAATTGTTGCATACCTGTACATCACCCTTGTTTTTGAAAACAGGTACGAGTGAGCTTTTGCACCACTCGTCAGGTATGACCTCTTCTTGCAACAATTTATTGAAGAATAAAGTCAGCCACGTCCATCCATCCGCTTTCAAAAACTTCCACACCTCTATTGGAATCCCATCTGGTCCAGTAGATTTTCCATTCTTCATATCTTGTACTGCCTTTCTTACTTCTTCCATACTTACTTCCCTTACTACACCAGTGTTAGTTGGCACACTTTGTAAGTCACCACTCCAGTCATTCTCTTCATTCATCAATCTTTCAAAGTATCCCTTCCATCTCTCTTTTATTTCTCCATTCTTAGTTAAGACTCTCCCAGAACTATCTTTCACGCATTTGATGTGGCTAACATCTCTTCCATCCTTCTCTCTTGCCTTTGCTATTTTGTACAGCTTTTTTTGTCCCTCAGGGCTTTCCAGTGTGTTGTACAAAACATTTTGTGCATTAGCCCTGGCAATAGCAACTGCTTTTTTAGCTTTCTTTTTACTCTCGTTGTATGCTGTTTTCATCCTGTCTTTTGCACTTAAGTCGCTGGGGTCTATGCTCTGAAGTTCCTTGAAGATCTTTTTCTTTTCTTTAATAGCGAGTTGTACATCATTGCACCACCACCAGGTCTCTTTATCCTTAATTTTCTTCCCCGTTGACATTCCAAACTCACTCTTAGCCACATCTCTTATACACTTAGCCATTTCATTCCAACATTCATTCACTGTCATTCCACTCAAATCATTCATTTCAATCATTCTATCCACTACCTTTCCCCTAAACTTCTCTCCATATTCTGCCTTGTCCATCATGTGCCACTTTATTTTTGGGATATGTTTTGGTTTGTTTGGGCTATTGCGTATAAACTCCTTGATTTCTAAAACCAGCAGGCGGTGTTGGGGAGCTAAGGCTTCTCCCGGAATTATTTTACAATCTTTTACAGTGTTTATCTTGTGTCTTCTAATGAGGAAATAGTCTACTTGTGTCTTGTTATTACCGCTTTTATATGTTATGAGATGCTGATTTCGCTTAGTAAAGTATGTATTAAGTATTGCAAGGTCAAAGGCCAAGGCAGCTTCAAGAAGTGTTTCGCCGTCATCATTCCTGCATCCAAACCCAAATCCTCCATGTACCCTTTCATACCTATCACTCTTTTCTCCTACATGCCCATTAAAATCTGCCCCTACATACACTTCTTCCGAATCTGGGATCTGCATCATCAACTGATCAAATTCCATCCAAAAACTCTCTTTCATTCTTCTATCACACCCAGATTGTGGCGCATACGCACTGATAATATTTAACACTAAATCATCTTTCATTAACTTTACTAAAATCAGTCTATCATTCACTCGTCTTACATCCGTCACACATTCTTTCAATTCACCATCTAACACAATTCCTACTCCATTTTTTCTTCCATCACTTCCACTGTAGTAGAACTTATATCCTTCTCCAATTTCTCGGGCTCTTGTTCCTTTCCACTTTGTCTCTTGCAAGCACACCACATTTATCCTTCGTTTCTTACATACGTCCGCTATTTCTCTTGCCCTTCCAGTCATCGTTCCTACATTCCAACTAGCATACCTCATTCTTACTTCACGGACTTGCTTCTTACGCCGCACCCGTCCCTGATGCGGCAACCCTAGTCCATTTCCCACAGGTGCCGGGTGCTGCACCTGCGCGTCGCCTGTGGGGTACGCCCTAGCCCTATCGCCCTTATCAAATGTCCTTCTGTCCATTGCTGTGAAAGGTAGTGGCTGAGTTTTGTGACCGGCCGCCTGCCTGACGTCAACCCTCCTTGGGAATGCATCGTTGGTGGGTATCCCGCCACCTAGTCGGGTTAGGCACTGGGTGTTAAGGCCTAAATCCCCTGGTCGATTTTTACGCCTCCCTGGGACGATAAGGGAGCGGACACATTCTAAGCCGGGTCCGCACGGCATTTATAGATTTATAGTCCTAATATTAGTTGTAAAAAAATTGGTGGACTTCAAAAGGACACGGTTCCAGAACCCTAAAAATGAGTGGTCTGAGCTTTCCTTACTCTGTGATCTGAGTATCACTTGATTGAACATCTTGAATAGCCTAGGCTGCAAACCTGTGCCTCTCTTCTGAGATCCCGGTTTTTTTTCTCCTTGTAATCTGGCACCGTAGGTGTCTAACACATTCGTAGTGGCCAAGAAAAAAAACTTAATTAACAGGTCTTCTACGATTATCACTCAATTTAGATAACGTTGTCAGTGTCACTTAGATGACAATACGAGAATCGATGTTTTTAATTTGTTTCATTGTTCTTTCCCTGAAATTATTTATTTGTGCGTGAAATTTTACAAAATAAGATCGCAAACATGATTCAACCTGATTACCCATCCGCACTGGGTTTGCTCTCCCATCTAAATGCGGATGAGCTGAAGGAAATGCTCAATGATGATGCTAAGTTCGATGAAACTGTTCTTAAAGATGTAAAACAGGTAACTTGTTCTTCATCTTGCTAATTAAACACTTTTAAACTCATAATTAGTTAATGAGATTCACTAGCAGCACTTACTGCCTTCAAAATACGTTGAAGTTTGGTATTTTCGTATGCAAGAACTGGAAGGATATGACTCATTGATGGAGTAATTTGTGTCATACATATTGAATCAATGTAATAGGCTGTTTGTAGTTGTCTGAGAACTCTGAACTAATTTACTACTAGAACCCTCTCAGTGCAAATTATTCATCCTGTATTTCATAGATTTAAAAGATTTATATTACCAATCTTTGTTTAATCATTAGATTTTATTATAACCTTAGAATTTCCCCGATTTTCCAGGTTAAAGACTGGGAGACAGAAAAAGAGATGATCATAGCCAGCAACCGATCTCTAGCCGAGTATAATTTGAGTAAAGAACCAGAGCTTGAAAATTTAAAATCAGAGGTGCAACGGAAATCAGAGCTTGGAGAACAGTTATGTACTCGTATACAGGACCTTCTTGGAGATTATAGTAAGTAAATGGGGATATTAACCAACAATATAATAATGAAAATATTTAGGATGCCATAAGAACATTATCCTTCTATACTATATACAAATATAGTATATTAATTTGTCACAATCATTTATGTGGTAAACATAAGGTCAGTTATGTGGTTAGCTTAATGTACCTGATCACTAGATGGACGAGTTAAATCATAACTCAAATGTAACATTGATTTAAACATCAGTAAATTTATTGTGAACAGTAAAAATTGTTTGTCAATTAATCTGATAATCTCGAGTTTTAGAAGTGAACTTAATCCTTGATGAATCTTAATAATATGAAATACATTTACATTTTTTTAATCTAGTATAAAATTTCCATGTCACAATGTTAGTTACCATACTCCTCCGAAATGGCTTGACCAATTTTTACCAAATTTTATATGCATATTCAGTAGGTCTGAGAATCGGCTGCAATCTATTTTCTATACCCCTTTTATTTATTTTTATTAATAGAAATAATTTGTAAGGCAAAACAATGTTTGCCGGGTCAGCTAGTATGATATAACAACAGGTTGCAAAACTAACAAGTGCAAAAGTGGCTTGTAAACATTCATTGTTTGAAACTAATTGTATATCTATAATGTTATGGTTTTTATAATTTTAGAAACAAAATCAGCTGGCATCTCTCCAGACACAACTCACGCACTACTTGAAACAGCAGCAGCTGAAGCAGAAGAACAGTCTGAACAGATCGCTCAAGACTTCACATCAGGAAACATTGGTGTTGACAAATTCCTTGAAGACTTTGAATCAATACGTAAGAATATGCACCTGCGTAAGTTCAAGGCTGAAAAAATGACAGAACTTCTTCGGTCAGGCAATCAAAACTATGGTAATGGAATGGCCCAGCCTTATCTACCATATCCTAGCTACAGCAACGCACAAGTCCCTAGTGTGCCATACCCCATGGGCCCCCTTAATATGCCCATGCCTAATATGTACGGAAACCATTTTTGAGTTACAAAATGTTGCCATGTGTTCATAGGAAAAGAGTTTTTACAATAATTAATGTTGTATGTATAGTTCTTAAAATTTTAAGCTATAAAGCCAGACGCTTTGTTATTTTGAATATTGCCATAATGTAAAGTTCATTAAGTGAAATGATCATAGATATTGTTTGCAATAAAATAGTAAAATCTTAATAAAGTTTTAGACTGTCAATTTTAGAACTAATTAAATATATTTTTTAATTCAAACACCATAAATGCTGTCCGCTATCCTTTGGTGCTTTGTAGACAAGAGTGATAAAAATGTATTTATATGAGAGATATAACTCAGAATTAAGTGGGGTAGAGGTAAAGCACAGAAACAATTGAGATTTAGAATAAAAGTCAAATAATGATGTCTTTAAAAAACTTGTGTTAACTTGATCTAATTAGATATCTGTCATACACACCTTTCATACTATAGAACAATATTTATTTCTAAATCATATTATTGTTAGATAAATAATAATGTTATCCCATGAATGAAAAAGTATTGTCAGTTCTTAAGGTTTTAGTAGTCATGAGTGACTATAACTGAATTTTCCATTCAAACAGGTTTTAATGAACAATGCACTTTATTACATTATTATATCACAATTTCTCTAAAATAATGAGGTAAAACATCTATGTACAATACAAAGCATATGAAAATAAATAAAATATAATGACTGAACATGGATTTTTAGTGTGCATTTTGAATGCACAATGTGATAAAGAATTATCAATAATTTTCCTACTTTGTTTCAGAGTTGGTCAACTCTTGAGTGATTTTGCTATCAATATTATTTTCTCCTAGTTTTGCTCTACTTGTGCTATTAACTATGTCGTAATCAGATGTACCATTCATAACACAGAATATGAAGAGGCCTCCTATTGCAAACATCATATAAAGTAGCACTTCTTGTCTATTACTTTGTATAATTTCATATTCTTTAACTTGTTTTCTCCTCAGAAATTCTTTAGTTTGTTGAGATTTTTGAAATAAGTCACCATAGTGATGTTTGGACCTGGAACAAAATATTGGTTGTTTTACAATAATTTCACCATTTATTTCAGATAATTTAGCACTTTATTATCTTACTGGCTTTTATTTTTGTTTACTGTCTATTTATTGACTAAGGTAGTATTTCATTGGTACATGATCTCATATCATACTAGCCAAGGTTTGGCAATAGAAGATATGATTATATTTCCATAAATAACAATGAGTATCAGATTAGAAATGTAAAAAGAACAATTGAAAGTTATTTACTATTTTACTTACTTCATCCATTTCTAATTACTTTTTAAAGGAAATCTGTTTTTTTTTTGTTATTTTCGCAAATTTAATTTGTCTAGCCTAGACACACTACTTCACTAAGAAGATTAAGAGTTAGTAAGAGACTATAAACCCTGTATAATTATGTATATTGAGTTATTTTGCTTTATAATATTATCTAGTACAATAAAAGAAATACAAACTATCTCCTACCAAGCATCAAAATTATATATTGTCTGTCTTCCATCCATGGTAGGAGCTACAGATCTCTTTTGCCGTGATTTGTAGAACTTTAAAACAGGATCTGTTGGCTCTGGTTCAGGTCGATAATCCATCCTAGAGGTGTTTTCTTGTCCCACCAGTAAACCTGAAATTATTATTTGATTTCCAAAGAAGAACAAACACAAGTTTGGCAGCATTTGCAACTTAAATTTGCAAACTTTGCTTTAAAAACATTGTATACAGTTGTCAATAAGTTAATACATATATGTAAATGCCTTAAATAAATATCTTAGCGGTTTTGTTACAAATCACATTTACTTTATGGTTGATAATATTATAAGCTTTTATTTATTTATTTACATCATATCAAGAAAAACAATACAAAAAAAACACCTTAAAATTAAAATAAAGTGAATGATTTTCGCAGGTTTGTAAGCAAAGAAAAATAAATTAAGCTTAATTTTGAATGTATTGAATGTGGAAAATAACATAGTTTTTAAATATGTATACTTAATACATAGTATATGTATACTTGAGGTTTTTATAACATGAAAACTGACTTACAATTTATGCTAGGGTAAAAGTACTACCTTTATCATACATTTTCTTCAAATTTACATTTCCTAGCACCTCATAAGCTTCCGTTATAGCTCGAAATTTCTTAGCTGCTTCATCACTCTGAAAATTAGATAGTATAGATTGGTATACGAAATTTGCAGTTAATGTACACATCTAATACATAGAAGCTCTCTAACAATTTTACATAACAACCAAGGTCGCTTTGTAGAGGTTATGTTTCAGAGTATAAACAATGCTCAAATTAATGATATTTTACAACAACTTCTTATAAACATAGTAACTTACGTCTGATTTGTCAGGATGATAGACTTTGGAGAGTTCATAGTATGCACTTTTGATATCATGTTGGGTTGCTCTGGGTGTAACACCCAGGACGTCATAGTGGGTTGCAGAGGCTACCGAAGACGTGCTGAAGCTCCGGAAAGCCCCAAATAGTCTGGGGCTACTTTGCCTGAGCATCTAAAATAGTAGACACAAGCATATTACTTGATCACATACATGAAAGAAAATAAGTCACTAAAGTAAGAACTCACAGATAGATTGGAATTTATAATTGAATGAGAAAGTACTACACTAGGTATTTATTAGGTAATTTACGGTTTACAAATTAATGTTTTTATGACATATTCATATATTTAGTCAAAAAATTTTCAAAACAAAATTAGAGAAGGAATGAACGGAACAGGTAACGAATGAAGATAAATATACGATCAGCTGTTATAAAAAAAAACTTTAATAGCGCCATCTAGTTTGGGTATTACATCAAACCAAGTTGTACAGCTCATGTGTCACATCTTTCTATGTCATGTGTACTCGGCCTTATTATTTTTTTTAACTGCCTTTATGACATTGACAGCAAGAAAAAAGTGACAAATATATGTTGAAAAAATTACTTGACGTCATTATTAGTCATATTTTGAGTTTATCCTGTGGCTGTGCTGAATAATTTGTTTAAATATCGGTTATTATCCTACGTTTAAGAGTCTACTTGATTCTACATAAACATGTAAGTAACACACGATACCACAATAAAAATTGGTATCTTTTATTACACCAGGTGTTTTGATGTTGAAAATTTACTACCATATATGGTAAACTCAGTCGCTGACAACGCCTGCCCCAGATAAACTTGGTTAACGTTTAAAAGGTGGTTTTGGCAATGACTCACATTCTAGTTAGCAGGCGCGACTAACAAATTGTTGAAAGACGTGGTTCATTAAGTTTTTTTTTAGATTAATTTGTTCTACTTATAGTTTTGGTGGTGATCAACCTGCTCCATTGTTGAGCTTGTGTTAAATCGCTCGCAGTTACGTTATAAGTGTGTTTTTGAAAATCTTCCAGATTTCAGGTGTGTTTTAAATAGAAATGCAAGATATTGTTATTTATTGTAAAACCTACTATATAGTTTCTATAGTGTATGCACATATTATGGCTATTTGTGGTGACAACTATCTATCGGCTAATGTAATTAAAATTCTAGTAGCATACGGTGTAACATGTGCCTTATCTTATTTACAATTCTTGGTTTGCGTTAGACTAACTGCTATTAATTAATATGTTTATTTTGTGGAACCTCACTGAATTGAATTAATAAATTTGATCTGTACATAAAGTTCAATGTTTCAACAGATACACTAAATGGCATTCTTTTGTTTCTCGCAAATTCTTTAACAATTTAATTGCTTCTAATTGTTGTAGTTCTTCTATGTTCATTTCTAGATCATCAAAATGTCGTCCCGCAAAACAGCTGGTCGCCGTGGCACCAACAAGAAACGCGCTCAGCGTGCTACATCCAATGTCTTTGCCATGTTCGACCAGGCACAGATAGCCGAATTCAAGGAAGCTTTTAACATGATTGACCAAAACCGGGACGGATTTGTTGACAAGGATGATCTACATGACATGCTGGCTTCTTTGGGTGAGCATTACTTACATACTTACTTCCTGTGGCTCTACAACCCTGGGAGGGTCTTGGCCTCCTCTAATAATCTATGCCACTTTGTGCAGTTAGCCAGACTTTTCCATTTGTCCAGTTTTCCAAAGACCTTCAGATCTTCATTTAACTTACATACATATGTGAGAAATATCTGATCTGTTAGTAAATGACATAGAAAGCAAAGTTCTTTCTTTCAATGACAAAACTTTATGCTTTTATATATCAACAATCAATTCACAAAACCTCTTAAGACTGTAGTATTTAATTACTCAGCTGAATAATGTCAAAAACATGTCAGTAAACACAAAAGAGAGGGATCCCTTTGAGTTGGCTTAACAAATGCTTGTACTAAGACTGACAGCTGGGACCTTCTATTTATAGTGGTTCTGACGCATGGTTATGTTTGTAACTGCAGTATATTAATATATGTATTTTTCAGGCAAGAATCCAACTGAAGATTATTTGGAAGGCATGATGAATGAGGCTCCTGGACCAATCAACTTCACCATGTTCTTGACTCTGTTTGGAGAACGTCTGCAAGGCACTGACCCAGAGGATGTCATCAAGAATGCTTTTGGGTAAGTAACTTTTCATGTTGACTCAGGCGTTTATCGCCCCCAGGCGAGTTTATGGCTTGATAACACCTGAGATTAAGGTGGAAACCCATTGTGGACAGAAGAAAATCTGAAATATCTGTGTACTTTTGCTGTAATTTGAAATTTTCATGTTATTCTATTAATGATAAAATATATTTATTATTAAGGTATATACTCAATATGTAAGGGATTGTGAGGATTTCAATTCAAAACTCAGGGTGCCACTGGGTTTTATGGGCTAGAGTAATACATCAGAATAGAGATTGGTTTGCCTCTTCCTTATATTTATTGTAAATAGAGCAGGCTTGATACATTAATTTGGCAACTGAACCCATAATACCTTTTTCTTGTTTTTTTTTTTTAATAATTTAATTTTCTTTGATTGACACATTGCATAAATTGAATTGTTAATATTTAAATTAAGAATAATAAGTTTATAATGAAAATAGTGTCCCTATTATGTTCATCAGGCAACATTAGAAAGGAAAATGTCTACTGTGTGATTGGTGGCATGTTGTAGACACAAATAGTAGATAATGTGAATGACCTCAAATGACTCTGTTTAGGTTCGTAACCTTTCACTCAATATATATAGGTCTACTCATACCATATGTTATAAAAATGAAGTTAAAAACATTAACATTGTATCAATTTGAATGTTTTTTTTTCTAAAATGACTTTACTGAATCATCGTAGATGAATAAGTAAAGAATACACAAAGCACAAAGTTTTATGCGTCATTAATTCGACATTCAGGTCAATGGCAGAATGCAAAATATTTATAAGAATGTGACGAATCTTTGCCTGCGTTTGACCTTCTTGCTTTAAGGAAAAATACACATATAGAAGTCACAGTTTACAACATAGACTTACGTATACTTATTCTTAAATAACGATGCCTATTACTTATGCTTGATGAAATGAAATATGCACAACATTATGAAAATCTAGCTTATACTAGCTGATCCGGCAAATGTTGCTTTGCCTTAAGTGCAGTTACCCTTATCACTTAGGGGTATGAGAAATAGATAGTAGATATAAAATTTGGTAAAAATCGGTCAAGCCGTTTCGGAAGAGTATGGTAACTAACATTGTGACATGGAAATTTTATATACTAGAAGATTTCGTGAAAAAGACAAAGACCGTTATAAAAGACTTCACCAATCATTAGTTAAATTTTGTTTAAATCTTATCAAAAACAATGAGTTAGTTTTATGAAAAACTAAATTACATATTTAGTAAATAGTAACTATAAATTATCACACTTTGCGGAATTCGACGGCAGCTTAGGCTGCACGCTCGATTTGCAGCGCCATCTAGGTTTCATCTGTGGACAAGGTTACCATGCCGGACCGGCCAACATCTTTGTGCCTAAGTAAATTTGTTGGCTGTGTGTCTGGGTGTTAAATATGTATCTATATAAATTATGTGTGTATGTATGTAGGATATCAGTTGTGTTAGCTACCATAACACAACCTAAAAATGGTTCAGTATGGGGTTAACCAGCTGTGTGTAAAATGTGTCCTAATATTTTTTTTAAATAATGGCAACTTCAGCGCCACGCTTAATTGTATGGGAGTCTGTCTCAGCAACCCTCTCTAGTATTGTGATCCTCGGTCTTACATAATTTTATTACCATTCCAGTTGTTTCGATGAGGAGAACATGGGCGTGATCAATGAAGAACGTTTGCGCGAGCTTCTAACCACCATGGGGGACCGCTTCACCGACGACGATGTCGACGAAATGTTGCGCGAGGCACCGATAAGGGACGGCCTGTTTGATTACGTCGAGTTTACGCGCATTCTGAAGCACGGCGCCAAAGATAAGGACGAGCAATAAGGTGTGTGGTAGAAACGGAATGGTAGATTCAGTAGTTTGGTAGAATTTGTTTGTTTGATTTACTGTCAATATTTTCCTGAATAGGGATGTGTATAGCGAAAGTACGAAAAGTGAAATGATATTATTATTGGAAAGTCATCAAATATGTTTCTTTGAAATGTTTATCTAGTAGATTCTGAAAGTGTTTTGTTACTTATATTTCGACTGTTGAATGCCAGATGATTACTTATAAAAATATGATTAATTGAAATTATTTATTATTATAGATCCCATTTTTCGGTTTTAACACAAATATGGGTATTTTTACAGTATTATTTTTAATGCAGTTAACTCAAACATCTTCCGAATTACTGACTTTACCACTTCAATGAAAATAACTTGGTAAAATATCAGATGACGATTTACTAAAATAAAATATCTTAAATCTCTTCGAATTATTTATATTTGCTTTGTCTCTGATATTGCCAGTATCCGCCATTTTTATACATAAAGTATTGCCAAACGAAACAAATTGGTAAACTTACCTATACTATAGTTAAGATAAAATCTGCATAGTAATAAGTCATAGATTGATATGGTTTTATATAAATTTCTGAAATAGTAGAGGTGCTACAATTTTTAATCGCATTTCAATTATAAAACTATTATGCATTTGCTTAATTCCATGTAACGAATCGGATCAAATAAGATTCCATTTTGATTGGACCACACTATTCTTAAGTTTGGCATTTTTATTTCTTTGATATACTATTCTTGTTCTTTGCATAACAAAATAATTTAGCATTACTTAAAAAGTTGAATGTTTCCTTGAAAATTAATAACAATTTTTGTACGAGCACCAAAAAAATGTCTTTGATTAATGTACAATTTCATGTCAAATTGTTATTATAACCAAGACTTAAAACATAACTGAATTATTTAAAGCATAATAATAGTGATTGGCTAAGTATTAAAACACATCATTCCTTCAATTTCTATCTAATTTTATATCTTGGGTTTATTAAAATGAATTTTAAATTTAAGTACTACTGACACCATGATATTTTAAATTATGAATTATTTAACTTAGGGCTTAAATAAAATAACCATAGATGTAGTAATGTGTGTATTATGTAATCATGTATGTATTTTTTCATTTATGTACTTATTAATAAAGTTTCAAAAATGAATGTGGGATTTTATTCTATTCCTGTTTGAGAAACACCATTATAATGCAAGCTAGTGCAATAAAGCCACCCCACGGTACTATTAATCCGAGAATTCCTAAAAAAGAGTTAAAATTGTGAAAGAGTCACAAAAATGTCCTAATGTATCCCTACAAACTTTCATGTTTATAATTGTACCAGCTGACCTGGCAAACGTTGTTTTGCCTCACTTAGGGGTACAGCGTCATCTATTGATTACTTACTCAACCCAGTCGAAAGGTATCGACATCTGTTAGAATCATTTGGAGTTAACAGATAATTGTGACTGTCAAATAATAACAGACAATAATTAGCAATAAATTAATATTGCAACTAGAATTTGAGATTTTAACTATCCTATCTCTCAAGTTGGATCGAACTGCACATGGTGTGCGAATTTTATTATAATCGGTTAAGTGGTTTAGGAGTCCATTGAGGACAAACATTGTGACACGAAATTTATATATGTTAAGAAGAAGAAGATTACTAGCAGCGCCCTTGTGGAGCGATGTCACCCGTGTTGTTTTGCGATGAATATAACATAGTATGTGTAAATCTAAGGTCTAACCTAATCACCTTATCAAATTTCATCTTGATCTTGATGACCTTGACAACGAAGACGTAACACACATACAGATAGACATCTTTCGCCCATAAAATATTATATGTATGTGGGATTAGTAAGAGAAAATAAAACTATTTATTTATTGCGCGGTTTGCCTTTTTATTTTAAATAATATCACAACATTTTGATGGTTAAATATATTTAATTAAACATTTTATTGCTACACAAAGCTAAAATAGACTTATTAAATAATAAAATGCCCTAAAAGCAACAAAATTGGGATATACGTGTACCTAGATCTTAAAATAAAACGAAAACATCTTATATTAATTAGTGAGAGGCATAAAGCATTTGATGCGTTTGAAAATGTCAAACAGAGCATATAGGTACCTATACCATGGATCAGAAAAAAACTATACATTGTTCTTTAATCGGCCATGTAGTCATTTCAAAGCGTCTAAACATAGGTATAGACACAAATCGTAGTTTTTTTTTAGAAACTACAACTAATAAATCTTAATTAATGTTCTAATTTGGGCTGTGATTATATATTAAGTGTTTTGTGTCTTCGTTTATTTGGTCAGTAAGAAACTTACTGTTTTGTTCTGTCTATTTGGCGTCAGGTCAGATATTTTTAAACAGAATATTATAGGTATAGTTGAATGCTGGAGTAAATTAACATAATCAGATTCTGCTATACTAAAAATACAGAATAAATAGGAATTAAGTGTTTTTTAGTAAAAACAAGAAAGATAATCATAAAATGTATCAAGGAACGTAAATCTTCAAACCATTGCTCAGTAAAAAATGCAAGAGAAAATCCAAATACAAACTTACTGACTATCAAAGCTTAGGTATAGAACGTGTACTGTAAACATTACTGTGAAACTTTTTGGAAAGTTCTAGCTACTAGCACTATTATACTTTGTTTGCATAAATTACGCCGGGAATACACATACCAGCTGTAATACGGAGCTAGCGTTTATGTCAGTGAACGGCACGATTAAGTAAATAATAGAGAACCTTGATGAATGGGGGAATGAATTGATAGACTGAATATCCCCAAATATAACAATATTCACTGATATTTATTATATGATGTATTTTTCTACACAATGGATTTAACAAATCGTCTAGCGGACTTTCGCGTACATATGGTCAGAATATCACGAACGGGAATTTAATTCTCGCTACAAAAGAAGTTGCGGCATATTGTGTATCCCTGTTTCTACTAAATTCCAATCTGCCTGTCGTCAAGGCGATATAAAACAAGTTTTTTTTAGGCTAACACGCTCCATCATAGACTATAGTCGCGCGCGCGCATCGACCAGCGTCGGGCGTGTGTCACTCGTATAGCGGAGCGTTCACTCGCGTAAACAATGTCGAACTTGGTGAAGTGTAATGCGTGTAACATTATAATTGACGAGTTGTTAGCATACATACAAAATAAAGTTTCGATTGTGGACGAGGACACTTTGGTTCGAATATGTGCTTCAGCCTTTGATAGTGAAGAAATTAAGCTGTCAAAGGCGCTTTTGTTCGAATCAATTCCCACTGATAAGCGTAAAATACAACGAAAGAATAAAGGAAAGGAGGAACGTGATTTATCGGATATTATCAGTTTGTTCAAATCTACGGAACCCGATGTCATACCGATATTCGTTGCACGGCAGCTGGATAAATTACCTCCAATCCTGTGGGATCACCTGGACTGCTCAAAGGTACTTAAAGATCTCCAGCTGTTAAAGGCGAAAGTAACCGATATCGAATCGTGCTATGCCACTCGGGAGAGTGTTGAAGTTTTGAAAACTGAGGTTTTGAGAATAAGGAATGATTCTCTTCCGCCGACATCGGCTTTCAAGGTCAATACCAGACGCGGTGGGTGGTGTGGTGATAGTGGCCCGGTTGGCTTGTCTGTTGATTCATCCCCACAATATCGGGACATTGAGGTACATACAGAAATTAATCCGCGTCGTGTTGACAATGAATGCGAACAGCAACGGTCGCCGCAGCGCGAGCAGGCGGCCGCGGGAGTGAGCGGCGAGGCGGCCGGGGCTAGCGGGATACCTACAGTTGGCCGGCCGGCGAACGTTTGCGCCGGGCCAACGTCTTCTCGCCCGGAGAGTGTTCGGGCCGGCGCCGGCACCGGTGGCGGTTCAACTACTTCACCGGCGTCGCCTGTACATTGTCGAAGCGGCGCACGGCGGCGGGGCCAGCTGGTTGCTACGGAGTTGCGCGGACAGGTGCTTTCTACGGAGTTACGCGGCGGGCACGATATCATTAAATCACCGCTTAGTACTCGTACGAATGAAAATATCGCACAAGAAGAGTGGCAGCAGGTGTCTCGACGTAGGCAGCGTACCAGGTACCGTTTTATGGGGAAATCTGGCACTGCGCGGGACTCTGAGTGTACTTTTAAGGCAGCGGAGAGGATGATACCTATGTTCATTACCAATGTACATAATACGACAACAGAGAGCGATATAATAAAACACATTTATAAAAGAACTAAGGAGACCGTTTCGTTGGAAAAAATTAATATGAAAGTACAGCGGGATTATAAGGCCTACAAGTTTTATATTTTAGAAAGTAACGTACCGATGTACTTGAACGAGAATCTATGGCCTTCAGGCGTTATATTTCGTCGGTTTGTAAATTTTAGACATAGAGTTTCGAACAGAACACTTTCTGTTGGCGGCGCAAATAGTCAGAATAATGAGTAAAAGACCTTATCGACTGGCTACTTACAACTGTAAAAATGTGAAGCGATCTATTTACGACATAAGAGAACTATGCAAGTTCTGTGACGTGATATGCCTGCAAGAGACGTGGTTGCTGCCGCACGACATCCCTTTTATTGGCACGATAGACAGCGGGTTTGGCTACACGGCAACGTCGGCTGTCGACACTAGTGCGGGCGTACTCGTCGGCCGACCGCACGGCGGCGTGGCATTGTTGTGGCGGTACAGTGCGTTTCAATCGGTGTCGGTTATACAGTGCGATGACGAACGTATTTGCGCGATTAAAATTACGTCCTGTGATAGGCCGATACTTGTTGTGAGCGTATACATGCCTACAAATTCCGTGAAAAATTTACCAATTTTTTTCCGAATGTATAAGTAAGATTTGTGCAATTATTGATGACTGTGATATCGACGCAGTGTTTGTACTAGGCGATTTTAACGCAACGCCGGGTGGGTTATTTTACAGTGAGCTGGCCAGCGTGTGCGGTGAGCAACACTGGTCGTGTATCGATGTAGATATGTTAGGAGTAAATTCAGGTGCTTATACCTACATTAGTGACGTATTCGGAACGCAATCCTGGCTTGATCACTGTACAGTAACTCAAGCGGCAAAACAATCCGTAATTAATGTTTCGATTAAATATGATACACAATGGTCCGATCATTATCCTATTATTGTAGAATGCAATTTGAACATTATGACCCCAAAGATAAATGTTAGTAATGCCAATGTTAAAGATAATGATCGGAATATTGTGTGGGGCTTGCGGAATAACCACGAGATAAGTAAATTTTATCACGAATGTTGTAATAGACTAAAAATAATTGATTTTCCTAGTGAATTCACCCACTGTGCCGATTATTTGTGTAATGACCCTGACCATGAGCGTGTCCTAGACAGGCTATACTCCGACATTGTGTCCGCCCTCCAGTGCGCCGCGGTCGCGAGTCGAGGAGGTGAGCGGAGGAGTGGGGGTGGGAGACGCATAGCGGGATGGAATAAGCATGTAGCCGAGGCTCACAGGGAGGCCAAGTCGAGATTTAACGAATGGGTTTTATGCGGGAGACCTAAAGCTGGTTATATGTATGTGGAAATGGTTAAGAGTAGAAAAGTATTTAAATCTAGGTTGAAGTGGTGTCAAGCTCACCAGGACCAGATACTGATGGACGCTTTAGCTGATCAACACGCGAAAGGTGACTTCCGTGGTTTTTGGCGTAATACAAAGAAGATGAACTCTCGGCCTGGACTTCCTGTGAGTGTCGATGGAGTCAGCGACCCTGCTAACATTGCAAACATTTTCAAAGAACATTTCTCTGTTCGCTCGCCGCTCGGACCGTCGAGTAATAGTGTGCTCAATGCTGAAGGAAACAGTAATGTTACGGGGATATGTTTTCGTTCAAGTGACGTCACTAAAGTTATCAAGCAGATGTCGCGAGGAAAATCTCCAGGACACGATGGACTCAGCATTGAGCACTTGCAACATGCCGGACCTCATCTGGCGAGATTGCTTGCGATGTTCTTCTCGCTGTGCGTGTCTCATTCCTACCTGCCTGCCGATTTAATGAGAACTGTTGTGGTGCCTGTAGTCAAAAATAAGACTGGTGACTTAGCAGACAAATGTAACTACAGGCCCATATCTCTGGCAACGGTAACGGCTAAGGTGCTTGATGGTTTGCTAAACGAACAGCTTAACAGTCATCTTACATTGCACGATAACCAATTTGGTTTTCGGCCAAAACTTTCTACTGAGAGTGCGGTACTATGTTTGAAGCATACCATCAGGTACTATACTGTTAGGAAAACTCCTGTCTGTGCGTGCTTCCTCGATTTATCGAAAGCTTTTGACTTGGTCTCGTACGACTTACTTTGGAGGAAACTAGAGCGTACAGATTTTCCTCGAGAGCTCATAAATGTGCTACGGTACTGGTACGGGAACCAGGTCAATAATGTACGTTGGGCGGGTACAATGTCGGAGCCGTACCAACTTGAATGTGGAGTGAGACAGGGAGGGTTAACCTCACCCACCTTGTTCAATCTGTACATAAATGATCTCATCGTCGCGCTCAGCAGTGTTCATGTCGGATGCTTTATAGACGGTGTATGCATCAATAATATCAGCTATGCAGATGATATGACGCTGCTGAGTGCATCGATTTGCGGGATTAGAAGGCTGCTCAGTATCTGTGAGGTATACGCTCGTGGTCATGGTCTTATATACAATGGCAAAAAAAGTCAGTTTATGGTGTTTAGGGCCCCAGGTGTTGAATGCCCTACGCGCTTACCTGATGTGCTATTAAATGGTGAACGTCTAGACCGAGTGTATCAGTTCAAATATTTAGGGCATGTTCTCACCGAGGACCTTAAAGATGTAGCCGATATTGACCGGGAACGGAGAGCACTGTCAGTACGAGCCAACATGATCGCCCGCAGGTTTGCACGCTGTTCAGATGACGTGAAGATCTCGTTATTCAAGGCGTTCTGCACGTCTCTGTATACGTGCAGCCTGTGGGTAGACTACACTGAAAAGGCCTACAGTGCTCTCCGCGTTCAGTACAATAACGCGTTCCGGGCGGTAGTGGGGCTGCCTCGCTTCTGTAGCGCATCAGGGATGTTTGCTGTTGGTCGCACCGATTGTTTCCACGCCACTATGCGTAAGCGGTGCGCATCCCTGGTGCGTCGGGTGCGAGCCAGCTCCAATGCCGTCTTAGCTATGATTGCTGATAGATACGATTGTCAGTATATAAATAATGGGTGCCTAAGACACTGCGCGATATCCATACTTGACAAATAAATAAGAAAAATAAAATTTAATGTTTTTGTAAATTAAATGTAATATTTATGTTTATTAATTTGTAAATTGTATTTTTTTTTATTCTCATTTTTTATTTATTTTATTTTATTTTTTTTGACATTTTGTAATTGTATAGTTTTTTTGACATTATGTAGGTATTTTGTTTCACATGTATGTATGAGTCATTGTTACTTGAAATAAATGATTTGAATTTGAATTTGAATAGTCTAAGGTGGCTATAGCCACAGTTAACATAAGATTAGTTACAATAAAACGCAAGCCTATCTTGCATTAAAAAATGCGTCCCTACGCGTGCGAGGAGAAATAGTACATAACAGTGAAAGAAATAAAGAAACATTTATTTTGTGACACGAACAATAGAGAAAAACAATACACAAGCAACACAAAAGAAAACATTATTTACGTACCACAAAAAATATATCTGGAGGCCAAGTCTTGACACAGTAGCCCAAGCTAGGCCATGATACCTTCGAAGTGTGCCCGATACCTAAACCAAAAACTTGTCACAATTGCGCGCTACGATGAACACTTGTCCGCTAGTGTAGACCATTGCCCCATGATGTATGTACGGTGGTACACAGTGGCCATGGTATTTGCTGTGTCAGTATGGACAAATGTGTACTTGTTACGCTACTAGTGTATATAAGCTAGTGTTTTCCCGAGTTTATTTTCTACTTATATCTATCGCGTTCCGTTAAGTGTCGCTGTATTCCTGCAGGATGTAGTATGCCCCTCGCTCGGCAACCATCATGATGGCTCCTTGAGGGTTGCCCGTCGGAGGTGTTGGCATCGATGATGCGTCTATCACCCGAAGACCTGAGAGTAAAATAGATTAGAGGTAAAATAACGTATAAGAATACTGGCAGATCGTCCCGGCTCCGAACGGGCTATAGCCTGTTGAATAATCTAAGTTGCGAAGAGAAACAAAATATAGTCTATGTTACTAATGATAATGAAGCTTCCCAAAAGTGAATTTTTCAAATCGGTCCAGTAGTTTCGGAGCCTATTTGCGTCAAACAAACAAAAAAAATCTAACTTTTCCTCTTTATAATATTGGTATAGATAACCAAAAAACAGTGTATTCAAGATTTTTACATTTTGTATATTTCATGTCTTACCTGTGACGTTATACACTCGAAGCTTAGTATCAATAACTTTTCCGATGGAAGCGGTCCCCAGTTGGTGGTTCTGTGGGTCGGTGCTGTACCGGACCATGCATTCTAACCATTCGTCAGTCCATTGGTCGGACACGTCATCGCAATACTTGGTCGAATCTAGGTCTAGTTTGAGACCGTATGTTTCTTGCATAGTCTGAAGAACAAGATGGAGGTATTAGCTTGAGGTAAAGAAACAAGTAGGTACTAAATTAGCCCCCAACACATAGTTAAATATTCATAACATACTCACAAACCCAGCGAACTCCGTTTCGCCACAATGTTGAAATTTGCCCTGAATTTTCTTTGCTACAAACCTCACGCAGCACGAGATTAAAAAATGATACACACCTGGCTGTCAAAGATTTTCTTCAAGAGCCTGGCTCCATCCTTGACCATGACCATATCGTCAGGGTGGGCGAAGAACTGAGGGTCGAAGATAGGACTGTCGAGAGGATCATCAGACTGCAGGGTCACGAAACCTTCGGATCGAGGCAGTAGAGCAACTGCGTTAGCACTGAAATTGTTATTTAGTTAGACAAGCTGCCCATGTGTTACTAGTAGTATCCACATAATAATGTGAATACTACTCTCTAATTCAATTTTATTTATTATACTAATATTATAATTACTAAAAAGCGTGTGTAAGTATGTATGTCAAACGGCTGAATCGATGTTAATGAAATGTGGTGTGAAGATAGGGTAGACCTCGTATTAACACTGTCTATCGCAGAGAGAAACCAAGTAACGAAGTTTTCGTGGCATTTGTTCAAGCCGCCTTAAGGTTTTTGACATTACTTATTAGTGTATCCCATTAAGCTTTTGCTATCACATAACGCTATAGCTATCACATAAAGCTTTAGCTATCAAATAAAACTATAGCTATCACATAAAGCTTTAGCTATCACATAAAGCTAAAGCTATCAAATAAAACTATAGCTATCACATAAAGCTAAATCTATCAAATAAAACTATAGCTATCACATACAGCTATAGCTATCACATTTAACTTTAGCTATCACATAAAGCTATTGCTTTATAGATTTGCTATGGCAAATCTGTACGAAGTGGTAATAATGTGTACTTCTATAAAAGGTACAAGACTCACGACACATTGACGCCGTGATCGCAAGGCCCTGGCTCGCCTATTGCCCCCGTCTCGGAACATTCCGCGTAGAAACCGTTGAAGAAAATCTGTAAGTCTGGCTGTTCGCGTCTTCGATCCGCCAGACTGGAGTACAAGAGGCCTGTCACCTATAACAAAAAGGAAAACATTTAGCCACAGTGAAAGGTAATTGAAAAGGAGTGTGCCTTTCTATCTATTTATGATCATTAATTAATCTATACGCACGTAAGTCTTTTAGTTTTCACGCATTTGCCTACGTAATTGTAGTAGAAGATTCAAGTCGAATGGACAGAACGAAACTGTAAGAATCTTAAAGGACTACAAAACTCTGAACATTACCATGAATGCGCAAATAAAAACCCTGCATTTTGCATAAATATAAAACTATTAATAAAGATACTCTTCGACAGTGAATTAAGGAAAAAGGAATAAATGCGGGCCAAGCGTCGTCCCTTGAGAGCGCTCAATAACTACTAGACTTCGTAGTCGATTGCTCCATTACTAGAAGCCATTATATTCTCTGAAGAGGTCATTAAGTCTTACTTGAGTAACTCCATCAGCGCTCATAGGTCCGTTTCTCTGCAGCATGTATTCAGTTAACGCCGCCCAATCCAACGCTCGCTTATCTTCCAACTTCGTCAGATAGAAGTTAAAAGTCACTCCGACGTGATTTCTTAAATGCCTGCCCACCGGTAGATCGGCCACGAGTGGGATGTCGAATTGTTCTAGAACTTCGCTAGGACCGATGCCCGATAGCATTAAGATCTGAGGAGTGTTTAGTGCACCTGCACTTAATATCACCTGGGAAGAAGAACAACAGGTTTTATCGACATTACAGTCGAAAGATTCAATGACATTGAATACTGATCAGTCTAAATCTAAGTTCAATGTCTCTCAATGATAAAAAAATAATATTTGAAACCTTTGAGATTATTTTTTACAGTGATCGAAGATGACAGGATGTCAATGAAAATATGAAAAATATTCATTTGCTAACTTATTACTATATTACAGTTTATATTATGACTACTTAACTAGGCAAGGCCTGAATTTAAGTAATGCTTTATATCCTATTTACAATTTAAAATGAACTTTACCTTTATAACCTACATTAGTAATAGGGATAACGTTACAAACTAAGTCTTATTTAATAATTTTTAATATATTATCAATAGTCCTGTATGACAGTGTTCTCAACCACGACTGTAACACATTGGCATCTAGCATTTTTTCATTTCTAAAAAACAGCAAATTAGCTATTTCGATTTAATCATCCTTACCAAAAAGATTACCTTCATCTTTTTTATCTTTACCTCTTGATTAGCTTACCTTTATAAAATGTTTATCCTTACCTCTTTAGAAGCGCGCACCTCCTGCAACTGGCCATTTTGATCTAGATACTGCACTCCTACCACCTGTTTATCTTCCAGAAGCAACTTGGTCACTCTAGCATTCATTTTCACGTGAAGATTGGGTCGCTCTGACTCAGGTTTTAGGTAGGCTCGAGCTACTGTGTATCGTTGACCATCGCTGTACGAGATAAAGGAAAACTATAACTTAAAGGCAATAAAATTCAGCAGCGCTATACATTTTTGTGCGAAGCGCCGCGGTAGTATGTATTTTAAGAAATAAATTCAAATAAAATTTACAATTAACTAGCTAACTTTGAAATTATAGACTCTAACGATTCTAGAATATATCATTACCCACGAAAAAATAAACATTGTTTATTTCTCTATAACTGTTAGAAAAGCACAGTTTTGAAATTTTTTTTTAGTATTTTCCAAAATAGAAAACTATAGAGCGAATTTTACATAATCGTATTTTGAAAAAAATATTCTTAACACCGAATCAAAAATAATATAATTTAAAAAATCGTAACCCTATTTATCATTTACGGATTTACAGGATTTTATGGAAACTTTCAAAACATACCTACTATTTTGCTTTCTACCTTCACTAGCTGCTTGTACTGGTTTGGCTAGTTGTGTAGGTTTAGATTTCTATAGTTTAATAGGATTTGGTTTTGACTGTGAAACAAATTATACCTATCGCAATAACAGAAAACAATAGAAGCATAAATTTGGAAGGTAATATAAGAGAAACAAAAATAACATGTAATTTAATTAACTAAAATTAAGCTGAAAAATTAACAAACGAGATAGCAATCATGGTACGGTGTCCTTCAACTAAAACCTGTAAAGGTTTTGTGCTTTGAGATTATGAGGCAGCTTAGTCACAACACTTTCGACCAAGTGATCTGTTATATACGCTTTTACTCGTTATATGTTGTTAAACGGTGTTTTCCCTCGCTTAGGAGTATGAAAAATATATAGTAGCCGATTCTCAGACCTACTGAATACGCATATAAAATTTGGTCAAGCCGTTTCGGAGGAGTACGGTAACTAGCATTGTGACATGAAAATTTTATATATAAGATTTAAATAGTTTCCTTACTTAAAGAAACAAAACACAGTTTCATCACAGCGCACACACACACTATCACAGCGGAAGTACACTAAATATTTAATTTTGTCTTCTATTTGCAATGGATTTCCGCAAAGTAACGCCTGAGTCTATAAGTTATTCTATGCACCATTCTATGCGTATTGAGTACTAGAGGAAATATACATGATTTAAAACTGATATTACTTACGCGTTGAAAGTCTGAGCGATAGCAAATCCTTCAGGAGTAGCTGGATCGTTCATATCTGAGATGACAGGATATCCCGTCTCGTTGATGGCATTCAGGAGCTTGTATACAGCGTCAGACTGATAGTTGAACTGTAAGTAGAACATGAGACTTGAATCTTATCATTTTTTTTATGCTAAATGGGTTTACGTTTGACCGCAGCCTGCCTGATGTTAAGTTTGACTGTGAAGATGTATCACGCTTGCCCAGAAGGAACCTATTTACTCTAGATTTGAAGACCCCCAAATTGTACTTCTCGGGAAAAAGAGACTCAGGAAGAGAGTTCCAAAGCTTCGCAGTTCTCACAATGAAGGTCGAAGCAAAACGCTTTGTGCGAATCTTCGGAATTTCGACAGTAAATCGGTGTCTCTTCGCTGTACCCCTGCTCGTTCTGTAGTGGAATGGAGAAGCGGGAATTAAATTATGCAGCTCCATTGTGTCCAAATAATAATAATAAATAAATATGAGGACACATTTCACACACGGCTGGTTAATCCCATACTGAACCATTTCTAGTTCGTATTATGGTTACTAACACAACTGATATACATATACATACATATTTTACACAGATACATATTTAGCACCCAGACCGACAGCCAACATATTCAGCACAAAGATGTTCCGGGAATCGAACCCGGAACCTTCTGATTGGCAGTCCGGCATGGTAACCATTATGCCAACGAGGTCGCCAATCAATATGACGGCTGCTGGAGAATAGTGGAAGAGAATATTGATTGAGATGAGAATATATTATTTTTCATAGTTAAGTTAAGCAATCACTAGAAGGGCGCATTAACACACGAGTTAGCAACACTCAGGCCTATTGTAAGAGAGTCTGGAATAACTGGTATTCAAGGAGGCTACCGGCATACACCGTTAAGACGCTATTGTACCAATTTCAGCCGCGCCATACACATTTCAGCGAAGCGCCTTCCCGGTGGTGGAAATTTCTCAAAATAATATAAAATGAATAATTATCAATATTGAAATTAGTCGTAAATTAGCTCTAACGATTATAGATAATATTTTGTCAACCAAAAAAGTAAGTTTTGTTTTAAATTCTTTATAACATTCAGAAGCACGACATTTTTAAATTTTAAAATGACAAAAAAAATACTATCGTGCGAATTTTACTGAATTAACTTCTTCTTTTTCGTGACGCTCTTGTCAGAGCGGTCGTGATCGTCATGGAGGGTCACTAGAGGGGGCGGATATAATTTGCCTCACGACATCTCGCCATCTTTGCCTGCTGGATGTCATCCGGCTACAGTCATTCAAGTAGCGTCCAACTGCTGCCTTGATTTGGTCAGTCCACCTCGTGGGTGACCTTCCGCGCGGTCTGGCGCCTTCTACTTTCCCTTGTACGACAAGGCGCTCAATGGACTTATCATTTCGACGAGAAATGTGTCCAAAAAAAGTGAGGATACGCGACTGCACTGCAGAAAACAGTCGCTGCTTTATACTGAGTTCTTGATGTATCGAGACGTTCGTGCGAAAATCAGTCCACGAAACTCCAAGCATCCTTCTAAAGCACCACTGAATTAACCCATATAGACCCGCCGTGCCCAAACGAGGACACTCATAAATCTACCCATATTTTTTTAACATATTAGTTTTTAGTTAGTTCTTTTTCTGGATTGTGACGACAAGTAGTGCATTTTTATGTTATTAAGTAAAAATAATTATTTAAAACGTATTTAAGTCGCATATAGAGCATTTTGTGGACCTGTTTCTTACTTCAGTGATATTTCAAACTGAATATACTTTATTTCTATCTTTGTCTTCTAGATATTATTGGTTTCTTACATAAATTACTTAATTGTTTTATATACTATTACTTACTACTTTATTTCATTACAAAACCTAAGTACAAGTAAGATGAAATCTAATTTTATCATGCTGTCCCCAATTGGGGCCAATGGGCACATCTGAGGTACATAATTGATTATTTTTGTTGATAGGCCAATGCCAATTTCATAATGGCACGATGGGTATTTAGCAGTTGTAATTACTACCAAAGCCTTCAAGAAGTAATTGAAACCGAAATGGACGAAGAAGAAGACGTTGGTGAGATTGACTTAGTGGCACTGCCCCCAGGACCAAGTGTGGTATCCATATCGTATACTTCGATAATTTTGTTACCAGTTACACATTGCCACGTGATCTACGACAAGCTGGTTATCGCGCACTGGTACTGTCCGCGAGGGTAGGACCAAGAAAGCACCAAGGACACTTCTTGGTCCTACCCTCGTAGCAGTAAAGGATATGAAGAAGAAAACCAGTGCCGATGTTGATTACCGCTTTGATCAAGACAACCAAGTTTTATTTGTGTGATGGCAGGACAACAGTGTTTGCACTATGGGGTCGAACTTTGACAGTGTTCTCCCTCTAGGTAAAGTAAAGAGATGGAGTGCTATAGAGAAGAAAAAAGTGGACGGTGGAATCCCGCATGTTTTTCAAAACTACAACTACAACATTTCCCTGTACCGCACCGCTATACGAGGCAAAAATGGTAGAGGGTTTTATTTTTACATGCTGGATCTAACCATTGCAAACGCATGGCGTCTCCACCTACTAACCAACGAAGTCAAGATGGATCAGCTTGAATTCCGAGGCTACGTCGCTCGTCACTATTTGCGAAACACAGAAAGCGTATCAATGCGACCAGCAGCTTCTGTAGTGCCAAGTCTGCAGCACGATGTAGGGGCCACTACCCTCAAAAACTATCCCAGCAATTGAGATGTGCCGTTTGTCATAAAAAAGCCCGCTGGCAATGCAAAAAGTGTTGTAAGACACTTTGCATTGGTAAAATTTGTTTCGAAAGTTTTCATACTGTATGAGCCCAGTGGCCCCATTTGAGGACGGCATTTTTTTTCTATCAAAATATTAATAAAAAAAATTTTTTTTTACGTTTCTCACTTCATTATGGCATATTCTACCAATTGATACCAAAAAATAAGTTTTTTTACGGCTCAGTTTGGTTTGGGTCTAAATGGGTTAACAACAATGCTGAATGAACTAATAAAACTGAAAAAAAAACCATAGCCTTAACATTGACGCAGTATTTTATAGGATTTTCGGATGTTATTTTGCTCTCATTCGCTCGCCATGAGGAGCTGCCAGCGAGGCAAGCACTAGAAAATACTTGACCACCGTGCGCCACACCCTTTATCCAAATAAAGTAAAGACAAGTAAAAATAATATTTCGTACCTGCTGAACTGGCAGAGGACCTTGATCCGAGTGATATTTCTCGCTGACCAGCGAGCCAATTTGTCTATTACCCTCGGTGAGGTCGAAGAACGGACGGTTTTCTTCCCAAGACCAGCCTTCAGCTCCGGCTTCCACCCAATCTTGGTAATCAGCTGCGTGGCCTCGGTGGTACATCATGCCGTTCAGAAGAGTGCTGCCGCCTAAAGATGGTTATACATAAGTATTCAGTGGTAATCAAATGGTACAAGTGTCTACAGATCTACCACATTTTAAAACTTGTTGGAATTTTTATTTAGATAGATAAACAACTCTTTATTGAAACACAAATAAAGGACAAAACAAAAACAATGACAAACTTATAACTATCAATGGCGACCTTATCACTAAAAGTGATCTCTTCCAGGCTTCTTTATATTTTACTTTTGAGAAGATAGTCTGTATACTTCTCTATCAGACCTAAATTTAAAAGCTTTTTAATACGATCCTCTACAAAAGAACTGTCAGAAACAAAGTTGTTTCGCTTCTATGTTCCTTCTCTTTCTACGGCTTCGTTATTGTCGCGATGCTGTTTTATTTAGCCTTTTTGAACTCAGTAATTGAGCATATTGAGGAATAATATAGAGAGGGATAGTTGATAATGATGTAACCTACCCATAACTTTCCCTCTAGGCCAGTTGCATCCGAGGTCGCCCTGGTCGAGGCAGTAGTCTCCGGTAACAGTCCTGTATCGCCAGTCCACTTCTTCATTGGACCAGAATGTTCTATAGAACGCGGGTACATGTGAACCTACAGGAGCTTCGCCACCAGCTTCTATTAATAAAACCTGAAAGTTTTATATTTGTACGTCAGTGTGTTTTATCTTCTTTACCTTATATCCAATTTATATGGGGTCAATACACTATTTATACCTCTGCTCTGCTATACACTTTTGTAACTCATCATATCTGTGCTTAACCCTTTCTTAGTCATATCATCATTCATACAATCCAGCCATACCTTATTCGGATGTTCCCTTCTTTTCAGTCTTTTCACAGTCATATTTAGTAGCAGTAGTCTATCGACTACCACCTATAATACTGATTATCCTTAGTATTTATTATAGGTGTATATTTCAAGTAATGTGTTTTATTTACAGAAACCTTTTTAAGATTGCTTATATAAATAGTTAGGAACTGCAGGTGTCGCACTGTCTTCTTCTTATTCGTGACGCTCTTGTCAGAGCGGTCGTGATCGTTATGGAGGGTCACTAGAGAGGGCGGACATAATTTGCTTCACGACATCTCGCCGTTTTTGCCTGCTGGGTGTCATCCGGCTACAGTCATTCAAGAAGCCTCCAACTGCTGCCTTGATTTGGTCAATCCACCTCGTGGGTGATCTTCCGCGCACTTATTCCTATTTATTTTTTGCTCTTTTCAACTTAATTATCTTCATTATCTGAGGCTTTGGTGGTGCTTTCACCACGTTTATTTGCTTAAAAGACACCTTATTGTTATATTATCTTACCTTATAATCAGTATTCTCAGTCAATCGTGCCGCCACAATGGGTCCCGCAGCACCAGCGCCTACGACTATAAAATCATACTCTATGTCCACTTCTTCTTTGGAAAGTAGTCTTTGGCAAGGAGACGAGATATCGCATCGGCCGCGGAGGAATCCTTCCAGAACTATCATGAAAAGAACAGCGCCGCTGCATATTGGCGAGTCAGCTATGGATAGACCTTCTGTAGATATGGGACAGCTACAATCCTAAAATGAAGAAAGTTTTTTTTAAATAAAGAAACTAGTAACCCTAGCCCACCACTCAGTTAGGGGTTTTCAAAATTTAGGGTAACAATTTTTTTTTTTTTTTTTTTTTTTAACACATTCACACACGGCTGGTTAGCCCCATACTGAACCATTTCTAGCTCGTATTATGGTTGCTAACACAACTGATATACTACATATACATACATACAATATATAAATACATATTTAACACCCACAGCCAACTAATTTGGTTAAGCACAAAGATGTTGACCGGGCCGGGAATCGAACCCGGAACCTTCTGATTAGCAGACCGGCATGGTTAACCTTTACGCCATCGAGGTCGTCATTTTGTTGGAGTTTTGTTTTCTTTTAGCCTGAGGGACACTAATGTGCTAGTAAGGTTTATGTTTAGTCTCCATTCAAAGCCCTCAAAATCCGTAAATTTAAGGAATTTACACAGAAATACAGAAGGCAAGCCAAGAGGCCGTGTCATCCGTCGACTCGCAGTTAGCGCGATAAGTTATACTTTGATCTCTTAGCGAGAGAAGGCCAGAAGTCCCCGTTGTGGGAACGTAAACTGGGCTGGCTCACGTCAAAGTTAAATCATAGTTTAATCACTAACTTACGCTAGTAGTACGTAGTTTAATTAAGTGACTTACCTCAGCTGACAATATCATCGTGGCTGGATACTCAATAGGTATTCAATAGTTTCGCAAAACTCCCTAAAATTTAAATTTTACATATTTGAGTTATATTTAGTAAGAGTTTAATTATTACCATAACCATAATTAAGAAATTAAACTGTAATTGATTAAAGTCAAATTAATAGTTAAATAGGTGTGTATTTAGAATGATAGGATACAACTTTACATATAAACATTTAATATGTCAACTCTTTCTAAATATTAGAGTTATATTTAGAAAGAGTTTAGTTATTACCATAACCGTAATTAAGAACTTAAACTGTAATTGATTAAAGTCAAATTAACAATTAAATAAGAATTAAATAGGTATGTATTTAGAATGATAGGATACAACTTTACATATAAACATTTAAAATGTCAATTGACAATTTATATCAACTTCGAGAACTTAATACAATTACATAATAGTCAATAATTACAATACATAGGTTGGACCTATACCTATATAGTCAGAAACAAAACTTAAGCCTATGCGTTCTCAAAAATGCCACCCCGAAAAGCTCCCTGTCCAAACATGCCCATTAACGAGGCAATGTTCCCGCGCTACGAATTAAATTATGTCTTCATTATTACAAAAGTACATTTTGTAATTGTTGTGACAGATACTCGTACATTTTATTTTGCTCACCTGTTGGGTTCTCCCTCGTAACATCTACTTCTTATTCTCTATTTCTGCTGCCATATTTATTAGCAATTAAGTTTTATTCAAACGATAAGAGGATAAGACTATTATTATCTTTCTAGAACAATCGGCTTTACCTACAGATTGATATGGTAATTATGAATTAAATCCAATGTCTGAAAATAACAATATGCTTGTTAAGGCGATGATAACGGTAAAATCTTTATTTGCAGTTTTTTCGCTATGCATCGTTAAAAATATTGAAAAATTATTTTAAAAAATCTGTGTAAAGAACAACTCTTAGAATATGTATACTTATTTTGATACCCCATTCCATTATCAGACGAGCAGGGAAACACCAAAGCGGCATTGTTTTACCGTGGAGGTTCCAAAGGCGCGTACTAAGCGGTTTGCCTCCACCTTCATAGTGCGAACTGCGAAGGTGTGGAATTCTTTGCCAAGTTCCCTGTTCCCTGAGTGCTACAATCTGGCGATTTTCAAAGCAAGAGTGAACCGGTTTTTCTGGGTAAGCGCGCTCCGCCTTAGATCATAATGTCGCTTGCCATCAGGTGAATTGTGATCAAGCGCAAGCCCATTTAATGTAAAAATGTTTAATAAAATCGGATTGGTACTAAAATGATTAGAAATATTCGTAAGGTTGTTCTTTAGACTTTAAGCTATTTTTCTAAAAAAAACTGTAATTTATAACGAAAGAACTGTAAATCAAGATTTTGCCCATGTTATGACTTTAAGGGACCACACCAATCTTAAAATTCCATACGAAAACATACAATTATGTGACATCCAAAAATGAAGGTTTATTGAAGTGTACATTTATAATAAATCCCCCCCCCCCTTTTTATATTGTAGTTCCGTCCATAAGTACTTCCCCCGACATTAGTTGTCAGAGACATTGTTAGGCTGAACAAATTGCTTACGCAAATTACTGAGGTCTTTTTTGCTATGATCTGCAAATTGTTCATCTTTTTTTCGAATGGACAACACAAAACAGTGGTCACTATAACAGTCCAACTAACGGACCACAATAATTGAGGGCTCACTCAGTGACCCACAAATTATTAAGCCGCTGGTTACCTCCCTTCCCCTCCCTTTTAATGGGAATCAACTCCCGAATTAAAAATCGCCGACGACAAAAATGTTTATTAGTAGCACCTGTATTCCTAGTTTAGTCGGAAACAACACAAAAGATACACCCTTTACACTGTTTTTGTATATATTGTAAGGGTGCCATTCCTATAACCTGATTCATAGATGGCGTTTTGGATTGTTACACTTAATTCATTTAAGTACTTTTTACACGCTATATTAATTAGCTTCACCTGTATGTTTGTAACCGACTTCTTTGGGCGTGATTTTGACCCACTTTAAACGGCCAGATTTCGTTGAAACTTTGTAGATTTATTGAGGACCGATGACAATACACTAATTTGATAAAATTATTACATTTTTTGTATTTTTGTTTGTATGTTTGTTTGTAACCGACTACTTTGGGCGCGATTTTGACCCACTTAAAACGGCCAGATAAGCGTGTTTTTTAAACTATTATATTATTTAACCGTAAATTTATCGTACTCGTAGGTACATTTTGTATGCAGCATAGTGACGACATATTTATTATGATATTTTTATTTACGAAATTAAATATTAAAATTCATAAATATATGTTTTATGCGAACTTAATGTATGAGTCATATATTTTTTCAAATGTTAGTGAACGGAGCCATAAATAGTTTATATATTTACGGCCCAATCATTTTGATAATTGCAGGAATTGGTAATATAAACTGTGTTATCTATAACCAACAAGTCTAAATGACACGGACAACGTTTGTTACCGTTGTTACCTGCCTACATGATATAATATGTCTATGCCTGTGTAATTAATAATCTAGGTGTAGTAAAGTAATAACTAGTAATTCATAAATATTACATAATCTACTAGCTGACCCGGCAAACGTTGTTTTGCCTCACTTAGGGGTATGAAAAATAGATAGTGTAGCTTATATGACACGTTCGTAGATTTACCATAGCAGCGCCATCTATTGATTACTTACTCAACCCAGTCGAAAGGTATCGACATCTGTTAGAATCATTTGGAGTTAACAGATAATTGTGACTGTCAAATAATAACAGACAATAATTAGCAATAAATTAAAATTGCGACTATAATTTGAGATTTAAACTATCCTATCTCTCAAGTTGGATCGAACTGCACATGGTGTGCGAATTTTATTATAATCGGTTAAGTGGTTTAGGAGTCCATTGAGGACAAACATTGTGACACGAGATTTATATATATTAAGATTACAATTTTCGGTTTAGTGGGGCTAAAGCTGAAAATGCTACCCCACCTATTTATCCCGGTCTTTTCAGAGCGGGGACCTCATCCCCCTAGTCCGGGACTGTAGCTACGTTATCACAGTAAACTGTGTCGACATTTTTTTTACCTTTATATAAACGCTGGCAAAATTCTTTATTGTGATTTTTTTTTGTTGTGACACGGAATTTGTTGTGATAATTTCCTGCCATAGAGTAGCCATATAATGTCACTACTGGTTCTAACACTAACAAGCCTAATTTCTTTTTGTATGAGATTTCGGGTTGGCGTCTCCCCCTTAATAGAAATCACATACAAAATATCTTTCATGCATTTAAAATCTGAACTCTTGTTTTACATAGACAATTGAAATTGTAAACATAGTATTTTGCAAAACACTTATTAGAATTGCTTCCTTTGTTTATATTGCACGTGTTCAATTCTTAGATGAATGAATCAAACAATAATTGAAAACCAACGTTGGAGTACCTAGTACCACAGAATAATATCTAGTATCTAGTGTACTCACGGCATTATGCTGGACCTGCTCCTTTTGTGCACAAACTCGTACTTATTACTAAATATTACATTTTATGTGATTGTGTTTGTACCTACCCTACATGATTTTCCACGTGAACAATACACGATTTTATTTCTTTCTTTTTAAATACATATTATTCTGTGATTTCAAACTGCGTGCCATGGTACTGTTGATTTCTTTACTTAAATAATTATGTAAATAATAATATTTTAATACCGAAAAAATTATGCCAATAATGTTTGTCGTAACATCTTAATATTATTTTAATATGTATTAATATTGACTTTTATTACATACTGACATATATTACATATAGATTGTATTACATATTGACATCTTTTTTTTAATTTTTGACGTATAATTTAATCATTATCAATAAATGTTTATCATCATTGTTAATTAATCACTTAACTATTTATGTACATATCTACATATGTAAGTCGCTGGAAGGCACTAGCCTCCAAGACACGGGCGCGAAGCGTCCAGTTTGAGGGTTAGTGGATAAGTTTAAATCTACAATTTAAAACGAATAAAGTATTTGATTTTTTTTTTAAATTTTGTAATGTTTTATCTTAGTTTAATTGTCAATAACAAGACTACCAAGTAAATACTACCATAGACAGAGTATATGTTAGTTTTATATTACCAGAGTCATAGTCACTTATCCTTAACCCATACATACAAAGAAGCAGAATATGTATAATCTTATAAAAGAATTGCTTTGCACTTAACAGCAAAAAGTATCGGTAGCCGTAAAAAATCCGGAGAGCTGGTTCCCCCAATAATGTTCTTTTTAATAAAACTGCAAAAAGAGGTCCGCACTAGCACCACTAGCTAAAAAATCAGCAAAGAGAATAAATAACACCGCAAAAACAGGTTTTATTCATTATAATATTTAAATGCATCAACGTTAATTTTATATGAATAAATCTTTGTTTTTCACGGTCAAAACGTCAAATAACTTGCAATTTACGTAATAACTAAAAATGTACTCACGTTGGCGCGGAATTCCGTGGTTCTGGCGTTCGAAAAATTCAATTTAAATTTTTGCAATCCGCGGGAGATTCGAGTCTAGGTTGTAAAGAGGTTTTAGGATATCAACCTTTGTGTTCCACCAGCCTGTTCCAAACTGAGCGAATATATTCGCAAAGATTCTTTAGAAATAAGTCGGCTGTTTTGTATCTTTTTTAAACTGCACTTGTCTTTTATGTCATTTTAATCTACTAAACTGAATGTTTTGAGGGCGTTATCGATAATAAGATGTAATTGAGGAAGTGCGTTTTTCAAAGGTTACTGAATGCTGTATTATTAACTGTGCAGACTTTCTGAAGTCTTCTGCTTACGCTACATATAAATAACTCTATTTTTAACCCTAACTCTTATTATTTTTCGAAGCACGGAACCCAAAAAGCAACAAAGATTCAAATGGATTGGGAACCTCTTTGTTTTGACTTTCAAAAATAAAGAGGCTCTCAATTCGTCTGAATCGGTTGTTTTTAGGGTCCCGTTTCTCAAAAAGTAATAACGGTTAGGTACCTACTTTTACCTTTGGAAGTAACCAAAAATAAATCAACAAAATCGGATACATATTTGAGACAATTAGTACAAGCCGCTTCATCTAGAACGAACACCGCAAAAATAGAGGAGTGACACACACGCACTAATTTATTAAAAATAATTGTTTTATTTTAGTACCAGCCTTAGTTTATTTGCTTTTGGTAGAGACATTAAAATATTTTTGATGTATTAATGTTCTAGAACATATTTTGTAGCGCCAGTGAGTGAGAAATTAAAGAGTGGGAGGTTAGCGTGGTATGGGCATGTGATGCGTAGAGAGGAGATGCATGTTAGTAGGAGATGTATGGAAATGGATGCGCAAGGAAGAAAAGCAAGAGGCCGACCGAAGAAGACATGGATGGAGTGTGTGAATGCGGACATGAGAGAGAAAGTAGTGAGCGTAGAGGCGACGGCTGATAGAGGAGAGTGGAAGAGAAAACTTTGCTGTGCCGACCCCACCTAGTGGGATAAGGCAAGGAAGAAGAAGTATTATTGTTCTAAAAAATGAAGATTTAGCGTACGTACTAGTATAAAACCTGTTTTTGTATCTATCTACTAACTTTCTAAGCTAGAAACATGTAGACAAATAGATGTGTTTGGCAGCTCATTATGTTAATTTTGCCGTGTTTATTTTACTTACACGAAAGCGCAAACGGAACTAGCTTGTGAATAAGTAATGCGAATAATTTACCAATACTTGATGTCTGCAGCTACCTTATCAGTAGTTTTGCACTGCCAGACCAGACTATTTGCGCCAGAAAATTTGTAAATCGCCATTTTATTATCAATTACAATTATAAGACTGTAAAAAACTAGTGGCTGTGCATTTAATAATTCCCCAATAACTGATAGAGAGCGACTAAAGAAGAGTAACAGAAACCAAAATATTTGGCCAAGTGCGAGTAAGGCTCGCGCATGAAGGGTTCCGTAACTTTGTTGTACCCCCCTAAAATATTTATTTTATTTAAATTGTATAATGTTTAATTTGATATCCAATATACTTTTATGTATTTCGTGAATTTTAAGTGTAGTCTAGCACTTACCGTTATTGATATAGGTATAGCAAAAAAATACGAAAAAAACACGTTTACTGTATGGGACCCCCCTTAATATTTTTTTATTTTTAGTATTTGTTGTTATAGCGGCACGGGAAATAAGTATCTTGTGAAAGTTTCAGCTTTCTAGCTATTACGGTTTCTGAGATACAGCCTGGAGACAGACAGACAGCGGAGGCTTAGTAATAGGGTCCAGTTTTTACCTTTTAGGTACGGAACCCTGAAAACATTTTTGTCTGTCTGTCTGGCTGTTTGTCTGTCTGGTACGTTATAACTTCGGAACTACTCAACGGATTTGAACAATGTTTTCAAATATGAATTACATATAATTAGGAGCGTTGTCATAACCAACGACATTTATAATGTCGACACTTAAAACGACATTTATAATGTCGTTGGTCATAACTACGAGTATAAATAAAATATAAATAAATATTAGGACACATTCACACTCGGCTGGTTAGCCCCATACTGAACCATTTCTAGCTCATATTATGATTGCTAACACAACTGATACACTACATATACATACATACATATTATATATAGATACATATTTAACACCCAGACCAACAGCCAACAAATTTAGTTCAGCACAAAAATGTTGGCCGTGCCGGGAATCGAACCCGGAACCTTCTGATCCTATCCTTAAAAGCTTAGGTGAATTTAAATACAATTAGTCAAGTCCCGGGGTTACACCTGGGCTACTTTGGGGACTACTGGTGTAAAGTGGAGAAAGAAACAGGATTGCCATTTATACAATTATTTGTTTAAAATTAGTCAAGTTATTATCAAGATATGAAGGTCATAAAGATTCTGCACAAACAAACGATGAAATTCTGTTCGTGTAATTGTATTGTTCGGAGACTTACTACGAGTAGTTTTATCTTAGCTTCCAAAAAAACGTTCATATTTTGCCAATATTAAATTAATTATCTAATTAAATAATTTAAATAATCTTCGTCGTATATTTTACACAAGAATATCATGTTAATACTTACCTTAAAAAAATTACTTTATCCAAACTCACAGAACGTTGGATTTCAATAATGTTACACGCCACTTTTCTTTACTCTATTATATCACCTGTAAACACATTTTATTACAACTGTCAATGAAATGAATCAAAATAAATAAATCCATTTATATTAAATTAGTTTATACTTACTTACACTTTAATTATTATTGAATATTTTCGACAAATAAAATGCATTTCACGTGTGCTCTCTGGCGATTCTATTCGCGGTTAAAAGTTTAATGTTTTAATTTTATAACCCATTGTGTTTTTCGAAGTATCAACTATAATATACCTACAATTAAATATACAATTCATTACTTACCTTAATTAACTTATTACGTTAGCGTAGTCTTTTTGGCTGTTTGATTAAATGGTTATTCTTTACAATTGTAAGTAAAGATGTATTCAGATTACTTTTTTTGGATTTTAGCGAAAGTATATTATGTACGTAGAAATTGTAGGTGTAACATTTGTGTAACACGATTTTCTTTCATCCACAAATCCATTGTGGATGAAGGAACATCTAAAATATTTAGGTAGAGTACTTTCGCTGTGATCTGAAATAAAATTAAGATAATATAATAAAATTCCGCGCAGAAAACGGTCACACTTACGAGTACGTCATTCTTAAAAGTTGGAATGAGTCCAACAGTTTCGGTTATAATGTAAGTGTGACCGTTTTCTACGAGGAAATATTAAGATGTCTTACGTGAATAGTGTTCCTACGACTAACCACCATATTCTACAATATTTTTCGGATTTTGCCATAAATGTATGTACGAGTATGTTAAAAAATTTGTTCAAACGCGTGTTTCAGATATAATTAAATTATACAACATCCAAGTATAATTAAATCCTTGGCCACCTATACTTGGGTATTCCTTATTGATACAGAAGTTATGGATTAATTATGACACACGTGTAAACACGAAAGTTTGTATGGATGTTTGTTCGTCTTTCACGCAAAAAAAACCCGAATGGATTTTAATGAAAGGTTACAATAATACATAGGTATGTATTAAAATAAATAAATACGTGTAGCCTATGTATCAAAATTTGTGGGGGGGTTTTCTTGGAAAATTCAAACGCAAAGCGTACGAATGTCTCAATACTCAAGGAACTGAAGATCAAGACGAGGCTTTCATCTGCCTACAAAGAGTCCTTGAGTATTTCGGTCACATAGCTCGTAAAGATGGGAGCAACCTTGAACCTTGCGGGTAAAAGACCGCGAGGACGAAGTCCGGTGCGTTGGACTGACCAGATTCGCACCACACTCGGAACAAAAGTTCATGAAGCCATTCACACGGCAAGTGACCGGAGACGATGGCGCAAGATCGTGCGGGAGAAGATGATCCGTGGCGGGGGTCACGACCCTCAGCAGTGAGGAAAACGACGCGAGGAGGAGGAGGATATATCAAAACAACACAGTTATGCTACATAATTTTAACGATAGTGTTTGAATTATCCAAAATATATTATAGTAACGTAATGAATGGCTGATGATGATACATTTTATTTAATGTAACCTTATGGAATTTTACATAAAATTAAATGTCAGTTCACCAACATGACTACAACGTCTGTCACGTCTGTTTTCTTGAAACAATTTTATTAATAAGACAAAACAACGTTTGCTTGGTCAGCTAGTACCTACCTATACTACAATAAATTAATTATTCATTTTGAGTCATTGACATAATATTATAATTCTTATTTAACACACATGAAAACAGTTAATACTTTGTTTATTTTGTAAAGTTCTGAATAATATTTCAGATCTTGTGTTATCTTCTAACTAGCACACACATTCTTCTCTTCAACAAGTAGCACTGCCCATTCCAGTATGTTGTAGATACGCATGTGTGGATTTTCGTTTTTCACTGAAAAAGAAAGTTAATATTTCAGAATCTGCAGAGAATCTCCAAAGGCGCAAATATAGTAACCTGGATAGTGGTTATTTATTTGTTCCTTTCGGGGTAGAAACTTTGGGGCTGTCACCGGGAGCTAAATCTTTATTCAATGATTTAAAGAAGCGCTTGGTCGACGCTACTCGTGTCAAAATGCCGGCCTCTACTTTGCACAGCGGATTAGCGTTGCTATACAAAGAGGCATCTCGGCTGGCATTTTAGGTACTCTTCGCACTGGCACTGGTTTTTAAATTAGATATACTTTTGATTTAATTAATTTTAGATTAGATTTACATTAAGTAATATTGAATTTGTAGTAATAAGTTTTCCGAAATGAAATTATCCGCCAAAGAACTAAAGTAACCGATATAGCCCGCAAAATTAGCAAGCTGAAGTGGCAATGGGCTGGCCATATCTGCAGGAGATCCGATAATCGCTGGAGCAAACGGATCCTAGAGTGGAGACCGCGGGTTGGCAAACGTAGTGTGGGAGGCCAACCGGCCAGATGGAGCGACGATCTGCGAACGGTGGCGGGCAAGCACTGGATGCGCAAAGCAGAAGACCGTGCTCTGTGGAAATCCTTAGGAGAGGTCTATGTCCAGCAGTGGACACACGTTAAATAGGCTGATGATGATGATGATGATTATTTCCTGCAATAAACTCGCCTTGTTATTTACAATAAGTAGAAACGAATTACAAAGTGCTTAGACATTTCAGTAGCCCATATTACGTTTCAGTTGCCGAGTCAACATGAGGTAGGTACACCTCCAAAAGCCACTTAATACCGTTAAGGTGCTATTGTATACAAATTAGAAATTTTAAAGCGCCTGTCGAGCGGCAGCAGAGTTTTCGCGAAATCATTTCATATACGAGTAAAACTAGCACATCGTCCCGGCTTCGGACGGGCTATAGGTAAAATAATCTAAGTTGCAAAGGGAAACCAAATATATTATAGCCTATGTTACTCAGGGATAATACGAGTATAGCTTCCCAATGGTAAAAGAATTTTTCAAATCGGGCCAGTAGTTCCAGAGGCTATTTGCGTCAAATATTTTTGCAACTTGAAGATAGCTATAGCCAGGCGAGCGCTAGAATATGCCCTAATAATATGCTAAAGCTTATTAGTGGGGGCATCATACATAAGGGACATAAGGCAACCGCAAACCAGACTGAGCTGTTATCGCTTCAGATCTTACCTTGTACTCGTACATACTGTTTAGTTGGGTGGTCCAAGATTTTCCACTTGGGCCTGCCATGCATGAAGTGGGCAGTCGACGATATGCCCTTGTGGAACTCCTGGAAAATCAAAGGGAAGATTAAATTTTAGTTATGATTGGTATGTTGCCTTTTCAGAGTGAGAATTAGTTATAAGTTTTTGACAACCGATGACAGTTCAGTCGGGACGGTGGGTACTTTACGTTCCGAAGCTCGTGGGTTTGATGATGGTTTGGCGGGGGCCAATGAAGTCGAGATTGCGGTGAAGGGAAACGTCGTAAGGAAACCATAACGTTGTGCTAGAGCATTTTCTAGTGCTCACCTGGCAACTAAGATAAAGTTCAGATATCTGTCGCATAGCATTTAGCGGTGTGTTTAGGCAGCCTCATTGAGAGAGCTATTTCCAGATTAGACATGCCTTAGGCCAGAGTTGTGCCGATCCGTGAAATTATGAGCCCCGCTGACCTAGCTGTAATGTGTAAGAAAAAAAATCGGTCCTTGCTGGAGCCCTATTGTGACAGATGTTTAGAGCTGCCACAGTACCTGGTCCCAAATATTCTTGCGTATGATTTGAATTTCTTGCCGATCAGATCTCGGAGACTTAGGGTTGTAATCAGGCGGGTGGTAGAGCATATCGTAAGGGCAAAGTTGACTCTGTTTTGGCACCCATTTGGTATTGAAGTAAGTTTCTTTAGAAGCGGGAATGATCATAGAAGTTCGGACGCTATCCGGAGGGGGTACGGCACTGCACATTTTTCCAGAAATTTAAATATTCCTAGTGTGTTTTTTCACTTATAAATTTGGAAAATTTTCATTTTTCCAGAAATTTAAATATTCCTAGTGTGTTTTTTCACTTATAAATTTGCAAAATTTTATTTAGTAAATGAAAAGCAAATAATAATAATCTGAGTTGAACGAAACATTTTCTACAGTTGACGGTTAAAAGTCGTCGTCAAAGTCAAGGTTATTGACATCGTATTAATACCATAGATAATTCTCAATGAAGACCTCGTTAGCGTAAAGGTTACCATGCCGGACTGCTAATCAGAAGGTTCCGGGTTCGATTCCCGGCCCGGTCAACATCTTTGTGCTTAACTAAATTTGTTGGCTGTGGGTCTGGGTGTTAAATATGTATTTATATAATAATATGTATGTATGTATATGTAGTATATCAGTTGTGTTAGCAACCATAATACGAACTAGAAATGATTCAGTATGGGGCTACCCGTGTGTAAATAAAAAAAAAAAAGATAATTAAACGTAGTAGGTGTAGTATATAGAGAACCTCCTTGATTAATACTGAATAGGTCAATTTTGAACTAATTGTCTTCATTGACGACGGTTTGACGACGTCGTTGGCGTAATTATTACCATGCCTGACTGCCAATGTCCCGGGTTCGATCCCGGCACAGCTATCATTTTTGTTATGAACTAAGTTTGTTGGCTGTCGGTCTGGGTGTTATATAATAATATGTATCGATGTAAAGTATTTATGTATATGTACATACATATATCACTTGTGTTAGCAACCATAAAAACCTGCGAGCGGCTAGTAAATTCGACACCAGAGCTTGGCCATTAAGCTTGAAGAAGGATAAGAAGAAGGCAGTGACGATTGCTGCCAGTGTCTTAAATACCAGACTTGTGGTGATTATCATAATCATCGTATCATATCTTTAGTATATATATTATATTTTGTTTCCATTATGTTTCCATTTCTATTCAATTCCTCTTCAATTTCTATTCAATTTCTATTCAATTTATATTTCCCATCATATTTCCATTATATTTCCATCATGTTTCCATCATATTTCCATCATATTTCCATAATATTTCCATCATATTTCCATTATATTTCCATCATATTTTGATTATGTTTCCATCATATTTCCATTATATTTCCATCATATTTTGATTATATTTCCATCATACTTCCATTATATTTCCACATTTCACATTTCCATTATATTTCCATCATGTTTTCATCATATTTCCATTATATTTCCATTATATTTCCATTATATTTCCATCATATTTCCTATATATTTACATCATATTTCCATTATATTTCCATCATATTTCCATTATATTTCCATCATATTTCCATTATATTTCCATCATATTTCCATTATATTTCCATCAGATTTCCATCATAATTCCATCATATTTCCATAATATTTCCATCATATTGCCATCATATTTCCATCATATTTCCATCATATTTCCATCATATTTCCATCATATTTCCATCATATTTTCATTATACTTCCATCATATTTCCATTATATTTTGATCATGATTCCATTATTTTTCCATTCAATTTCCATAACTTATATTTCCATCATATTTCCAGGCAAAACAGGGCTATCTGGGCGCGTTAAATTGTAGGTCCCGGCTGTTAGTAGTATTACAAAGCAGTCGTTAAGCGAAGTCAAAAACCTGCGAGCGGCTAGTAAATTCGACACCAGAGCTTGGCCATTAAGCTTGAAGAAGGATAAGAAGAAGGCAGACTTGTGGTGATTTTCATAATCATCGTATCATATATTTAGTATATTTATTATATTTGTTTCCATTATATTTCCATTTCTATTCAATTCCTCTTCAATTTCTATTCAATTTCTTTTCAGTTTCTATTTAATTTCCATTATATTTCGCATTATATTTCCACCACATTTCCATCATATTTCCATTATATTTCCATCATGCTTCCATCATATTTCCATAATATTTCCCTCATATTTCCATCATATTGCCATCATATTTCCATCATATTTCCATCATATTTCCATCACATTTCCATCATATTTCCATTTTATTTCCATTATACTTCCATTATATTTCCATCATATTTCATCATATTTCCATTAGATTTCTATCATGTTTTCATCATACTTCCATATAATTCCATCATATTTCCATTATATTTCCATCATATTTCGATCATATTTCCATCATATTTCCATCATATTTCTAACATAATGCTATTAATTTTCATTGCTATTCTCAATTTCTATTCAATTTCTATTCAATTTTTATTCAATTTCTGTTCAATTTCTATTCAATTTCTATTCAATTTCTATTCACTTTCTATTCAATTCCTATTCAATATCTATTCAATTTCACATTTCCATCATATTTCCATTTTATTTCCATATACTTCCATTATACTTCCATTATATTTCCATCATATTTCCATCATATTTCCATTTAATTTCCATCATGTTTTCATCATATTTCCACCATATTTCTATCATATTTCCATCATATTTCCATCATATTTCCATCATATTTCCATCATATTTCCATCATATTTCCATCATATTTCCATCATATTTCCATCATATTTCCATCATATTTCCATCATATTTCCATCATATTTCCATCATATTTCCATCATATTTCCATCATATTTCCATCATATTTCCATCACATTTCCATCATATTTTCATTATACTTCCATCATATTTCCATTATATTTCCATTATATTTTGATCATGATTCCATTATATTTCCATTATTTTTCCATTCAATTTCCATTACTTATATTTCCATCATATTTTCAGGCAATACAGGGCTATCAGGGCGCGTTAAATTGTAGGTCCCGGCTGTTAGTAGTATTACAAGCAGTCGTTAAGCGAAGTCAAAAACCTGCGAGCGGCTAGTAAATTCGACACCAGAGCTTGGCCATTAAGCTTGAAGAAGGATAAGAAGAAGACAGTGACGATTGCTGGCAGTGTCTTAAATACCAGACTTGTGGTGATTTTCATAATCATCGTATCATATCTTTAGTATATATATTTTATTTTGTTTCCATCATGTTTCCATCATATTTCCATTATATTTCCATCATATTTTGATTATATTTCCATCATACTTCCATTATATTTCCACATTTCACATTTCCATTATATTTCCATCATGTTTTCATCATATTTCCATTATATTTCCATTATATTTCCATCATATTTCCTATATATTTACATCATATTTCCATTATATTTCCATCATATTTCCATTATATTTCCATCATATTTCCATTATATTTCCATCATATTTCCATTATATTTCCATCATATTTCCATCAGATTTCCATCATAATTCCATCATATTTCCATAATATTTCCATCATATTGCCATCATATTTCCATCATATTTCCATCATATTTCCATCATATTTCCATCATATTTACATTATACTTCCATCATATTTCCATTATATTTTGATCATGATTCCATTATTTTTCCATTCAATTTCCATAACTTATATTTCCATCATATTTCCAGGCAAAACAGGGCTATCAGGGTGCGTTAAATTGTAGGTCCCGGCTGTTAGTAGTATTACAAAGCAGTCGTTAAGCGAAGTCAAAAACCTGCGAGCGGCTAGTAAATTCGACACCAGAGCTTGGCCATTAAGCTTGAAGAAGGATAAGAAGAAGGCAGACTTGTGGTGATTTTCATAATCATCGTATCATATATTTAGTATATATATTATATTCTAATTCTAATTCTAATTTGAAGTGGGGGTGATGAGACCTGCACTGACATCCCGCTAGGGGCGTATTGTGCATTCCCCCCTTACCAGCCTACCCAAGCCATCCGAGCTCCTTGAAGTAACGGAGCACAGCCCTGGGTCGCTGGCATACCTGTTCCACCACTGTTGCGTCAGATGGTCTGTTTGTCTGAAGATTAGCACTGGGAGGCGAACTTTCATCTTGAGCTGCTATCATCAGGCCGTAACTCCCTCTGGTTTGTTTGGTTGCCTTACAATGCAGTAGCACGTGTTCTACCGTTTCATTTTCCTCCAGACAGCCTCGACATAGAGGGCTGTCCGTCGCCCCTATTTTATGTTGGTGGTAGTTAAGATCACAGTGGCCGGTAATGATGCCGACCATCGTACGCAGATCGCCTCTTGTGAGTTTTAGTAAATTATTTGTTACTTTTTTGTTTAATTTGGGTAAGAAGAGTCTTGAGTTTTTACAATCAGTTCTTTTGTTCCACAGATTTTGATGTTCTCGCTCTGCGTGTGCTCGTAGTGTATTTCTAGCTTCCATAGCTGTCAGCTTGCAGAGATCAGCTATGTCAGCGCATATCGTTTGTTTCTTTGCTCCTTCTTTTGCAAGCAGATCTGCTTTATTGTTACCTTGACAAGTGCTATGACTCTTGGTCCAAGTTACTGTAACGTCATAGATCTCTGCCAGTTTTTGTAGAGTCAAATGACATTCTTTTATGACTTGTGATCTGGTTATCGGTTTTCTGAGTGCGTAGATCGTTGCAGCACTGTCAGTTATGAAATTTAGCTTGATATTTTTACTCAAATGTTCAACAGAATTTCTTAGCAGCACTGTTCTCGCCGCTAATAGTAAACCCATTGCTTCAGTTTGAAATGCTGTTGTCGTTTTAGGCAGTGACATGGAATCCTCAATCCCTAATTCTGGTGAGTAATATCCACAACCTGCTCCATTGTTGTTTTTTGCACCGTCACAAAAGACAATGTAAACCTCGTCAACAGCGACATCAGTCGCCGTTGCGTTCTGAAGCTTTATCTCCTCCATCTGTAGAGAGTATCTTTTGCCATCCAAGTATGTTTTAGCTATCTTGTCGGTTCCTCGAACAGAGTTAGGAACTATCGATATTGCTTTTTCTAGAATTCTGCTGTGGTTTGTACAAGATCCCACGCCTTTCCATTGGTTTGTTGATTTAATTCTTAGGGCTGCGGCCATTGCTTCTTGCTGTATGTGCAAATGCAGAGGCGTCAATCCAAGTATTATATCCAGGGCGGCTGAGGGTGTTGATTTATTGCATCCTGTTATCATGGAGCACGCCAGCCTCTGGAGCTTCTGTAGTTTAGTGATGGTGGTTATAAGATTCGTTCTGGGCCACCACCACACTCCGAATTGGAGCGACTGGCACGCGGTCCGCGCCCCATCTTCTGCACTGGTCCAGGTGTCACTCCCGTCGCCGCTGCCGGCGCGTCTCCAGTAGTAGTTGCGGCCGACGGAGCCTTGAGCTCCACCCCGCCGTCGCCTTCGGTCGCCAACTTCCCACCAGAAGGCCCGGGAACCTCCTGGCGCCGGGTGCTAGCCGGTTCGCATGGCATCGCATTCTCAATGTATTCGCCTTCCATTATTAAAATTCAGAATGTTTCAAGGTTACTGTGGAAACAAGAACACAGGTTAGCGGGCAAGCATGTGATGGGTGAGAGCGGGTGCCCTAGCCGCTCACTCCCCCGGTTTTTCGCACGTGTGATGGAGACGAGACTGATCCCGGAAGGGAAAAAAAAAAAAAAAAAAAAAAAAAAAAGGAGGATGAAGGGGAGAGAAGGGGTGTTTTACAGGAAAGGAAGGGAGGGGGTGGGGGTAGTCTCATCTCCATCACCCGCGCTGGCCTCGGGCAGCCAGAGAGGGGGTGCCGATGTCAGTTTTACCTGTCATCCTCACCCTCCCAGTGCCCTCCCTCTTTACCCGGGCTTGGGACCGGCTGCACTACGCCTATTGATACACAAAGCAAGCAAAAGCGAAGCAGTGAGCAAGCAATAAACATGAATGCAGGCGAGGTTCATGAATGCAGGCGAGGTTATATATTATATTTTGTTTCCATTATATTTCCATTTCTATTCAATTCCTCTTCAATTTCTATTCAATTCCTATTCAATTTCTTTTCAGTTTCTATTTAATTTCCATTATATTTCCCATTATATTTCCACCACATTTCCATCATATTTCCATTATATTTCCATCATGCTTCCATCATATTTCCATCATATTTTCATTATATTTCCCTCATATTTCCATCATATTGCCATCATATTTCCATCATATTTCCATCATATTCCATTTCTATTCAATTCCTATTCAATTTCTATTCAATTTCTAATCAATTTCTATTCAATTTCTATTCAATTTCTATTCAATTTCTATTCAATTTCTATTCAATTTCTATTCAATTTCTATTCAATTTCTATTCAATTTCTATTCAATTTCTATTCAATTTCTATTCAATTTCTATTCAATTTCTATTCAATTTCTATTCAATTTCTTTTCAATTTCTATTCAATTTCTATTCAATTTCTATTCAATATCTTTTCAATTTCTATTCAATTTCTTTTATATTTCCATCATATATCCATCACATTTCCATCATATTTCCATTTTATTTCCATTATACTTCCATTATATTTCCATCATATTTCATCATATTTCCATTATATTTCCATCATGTTTTCATCATATTTCCATCATATTTCCATTATATTTCCATCATATATCCATCATACTTCCATATAATTCCATCATATTTCCATTATATTTCCATTATATTTCGATCATATTTCCATCATATTTCTAACATAATGCTATTCATTTTCATTGCTATTCAATTTCTATTCAATTTCTATTCAATTTCTATTCAATTTCTATTCAATTTTTATTCAATTTCTGTTCAATTTCTATTCAATTTCTATTCAATTTCTATTCACTTTCTATTCAATTCCTATTCAATATCTATTCAATTTCACATTTCCATCATATTTCCATTTTATATCCATTATACTTCCATTATACTTCCATTATATTTCCATCATATTTCATCATATTTCCATCATATTTCCATTTAATTTCCATCATGTTTTCATCATATTTCCACCATATTTCTATCATATTTCCATCATATTTCCATCATATTTCCATCATATTTCCATCATATTTCCATCATATTTCCATCATATTTCCATCATATTTCCATCATATTTCCATCATATTTCCATCACATTTCCATCATATTTTCATTATACTTCCATCATATTTCCATTATATTTTGATCATGATTCCATTATATTTCCATTATTTTTCCATTCAATTTCCATTACTTATATTTCCATCATATTTTCAGGCAATACAGGGCTATCAGGGCGCGTTAAATTGTAGGTCCCGGCTGTTAGTAGTATTACAAGCAGTCGTTAAGCGAAGTCAAAAACCTGCGAGCGGCTAGTAAATTCGACACCAGAGCTTGGCCATTAAGCTTGAAGAAGGATAAGAAGAAGACAGTGACGATAAACTGGCAGTGTCTTAAATACCAGACTTGTGGTGATTTTCATAATCATCGTATCATATCTTTAGTATATATATTTTATTTTGTTTATTACATTATGTTTCCATTATATTTTCATTATATTTCCATTATATTTTTATTATGTTACCATAATGTTTCCATCATATTCCATTTCTATTCAATTCCTATTCAATTTCTATTCAATTTCTTTTCAATTTCTATTCAATATCTATTCAATTTCTTTTCAATTTTAATTTAATTTCCATTATATTTCCCATTATATTTCCACCATATTTCCATTATATTTCCATAATATTTCCATAATATTTCCATAATATTTCCATAATATTTCCATTATATTTCCATAATATTTCCATAATATTTCCATAATATTTCCATAATATTTCCATCATATTTCCATAATATTTCCATCATATTTTGATTATGTTTCCTATTATCCATTATCTCATTATCTCATTTTCTCATTATCTCGACTCGACTCGACTCGACTCAACTCAACTCAACTCAACTTAACTCAACTCAACTCAACTCAACTCGACTCATTAACGCATTAACTCATTATCTCATTATCTCATTATTTCATTATCTCATTATCTCATTATCTCATTATCTCATTATCTCATTATCTCATTATCTCATTATCTCATTATCTCATTATCTCATTATCTCATTATCTCATTATCTCATTATCTCATTATCTCATTATCTCATTATCTCATTATCTCATTATCTCATTATCTCATTATCTCATTATCTCATTATCTCATTATCGCATTATCACATTATCGCATTATCTCATTATCTCATTATCTTATTATCTCATTATCTCATGATTTCATTATCTCATTATCTCGAGTCGAGTTGAGTTGAGTTGAGTTGAACTGAGCTGAGCTGAGATAATGAGATAATTAGACAAAACACATTTTTTTGCGCTTACATTGCAAACGCTGACTGAATCCTACAAGATAGATCAAAACAATTTACTACAGTAACTGTATTGTATTGTACAACTTAAAAAGGTCTACAAAAAAGTCCGTGATGGTATATGTTTATCTCTTAGGAATAATCCACAATAACCATTTTTTATCCTTTACTTTGTACGAGAAATAATGGCTCATTTACGAAGCGATTTTAAGCAATACAGTATTAATCCTTATCCAATTAAGTATCTTTAATACATTGTGCATTTAATAAAGATCAATATGGCTTTTTACAGCATGTAAATTAAATAAATATTTTCGAAGATATCATAGATTTAAAATGCAGCGGCGCCAGGCGAACGGGGCGTGGGTGGAGCGGGGGTAGGTGCGGTGGGGAAGAAGTGGCTCATCGCTGAGTGCGCGACCCGAACGCGGGCAGACGCGTGAAGGCAGACGTCGTTGACGGTTGTGTCCGTTATGCGAATTTTCAAGGCACTAGCGATTTGATAAAAACGTATGGTCGCCTACTTTAACTAATATAGGCCTAAGGTTAGTTATTGCCAGGTTTCTTTTTGGTTAGGAGTTACACGTACAAAAAGATAATTCATTTTTACGAATTACTTCACTGATAATTCAATTACTATATAGATAGGTTACTTACAGTTAATAAGTTAATAAGACTCGACTCGACTCGACTCGACTCAACTCAACTTAACTCAAATCAACTCGACTCATTAACTCATTATCTCATTGTCTTATTATCTCATTATCTCATTAACTCATTATCTCTTTATCTCTTTATCTCTTTATCTCTTTATCTCTTTATCTCTTTATCTCTTTATCTCTTTATCTCTTTATCTCTTTATCTCTTTATCTCTTTATCTCTTTATCTCTTTATCTCTTTATCTCTTTATCTCTTTATCTCTTTATCTCTTTATCTCTTTATCTCTTTATCTCTTTATCTCTTTATCTCTTTATCTCTTTATCTCTTTATCTCTTTATCTCTTTATCTCTTTATCTCTTTATCTCTTTATCTCTTTATCTCTTTATCTCTTTATCTCTTTATCTCTTTATCTCTTTATCTCTTTATCTCTTTATCTCTTTATCTCTTTATCTCTTTATCTCTTTATCTCTTTATCTCTTTATCTCTTTATCTCTTTATCTCTTTATCTCTTTATCTCTTTATCTCTTTATCTCTTTATCTCTTTATCTCTTTATCTCTTTATCTCTTTATCTCTTTATCTCTTTATCTCTTTATCTCTTTATCTCTTTATCTCTTTATCACTTTATCTCTTTATCTCTTTATCTCTTTATCTCTTTATCTCTTTATCTCTTTATCTCTTTATCTCTTTATCTCTTTATCTCTTTATCTCTTTATCTCTTTATCTCTTTATCTCTTTATCTCTTTATCTCTTTATCTCTTTATCTCTTTATCTCTTTATCTCTTTATCTCTTTATCTCTTTATCTCTTTATCTCTTTATCTCTTTATCTCTTTATCTCTTTATCTCTTTATCTCTTTATCTCTTTATCTCTTTATCTCTTTATCTCTTTATCTCATTATCTCATTATCTCAGCTCAGCTCATCTCATTATCTCATCTCAGCTCAGTTCAACTCAACTCGACTCGACTCGACTCGACTCGACTCGACTCGGCTCGACACAACTCAACTCAACTCAACTCAACTCAACTCAAATCGACTCATTAACGCATTAACTCATTAACTCATTATCTCACTATCTCATTATCTCATTATCTCATTATCTCATTATCTCATTATCTCATTAACTCATTATCTCATTATCTCATTATCTCATTTTCTCATTATCTCATTATCTCATAATGTCATTATCTCATTATCTCATTATCTCATTATCTCATTATCTCATTATCTCATTATCTCATTATCTCATTATCTCATTATCTCATTATTTCATTATCTCATTATCACATTATCTCATTATCTCATTATCTCATTATCTGAGCTCAGCTCAGCTCAGCTCAGCTCAGCTCATCTCAGCTCATCTCATTATCTCATCTCAGCTCAGTTCAACTCAACTCGACTAGACTCGACTCGACTCAACTCAACTCAACTCAACTTTACTCAACTCAACTCGACTCATTAACGCATTAACTCATTAACTCAATATCTCATTATCTCATTATCTCATTATCTCATTATCTCATTATCATCATTATATCATTATATCATTATCTCATTATCTCATTATCTCATTATCTCATTATCTCATTATCTTATTATCTCATTATCTCATTATCTCATTATCTCTTTATCTCATTATCTCATTATCTCATTAACTCATTATCTCATTATTCATTATCTCATTATCTCAATATCTCATTATCTCATTATCTCATTATCTCATTATCTCATTGTCTAATTATCTCATTATCTCATTATCTCAGCTCAGCTCAGTTCAACTCAACTCAACTCGACTCGACTCGACTCGACTCGACACGACTCGACTCGACTCGACTCGACTCGACTCGACTCGACTCGACTCGAGATAATGAGATAATGAAATAATGAGATAATGAGATAATGAGATAATGAGATAATGAGATAATGAGATAATGAGATAATGAGATAATGAGATAATGAGATAATGAGATAATGAGATAATGAGATAATGAGATAATGAGATAATGAGATAATGAGATAATGAGATAATGAGATAATGAGATAATGAGATAATGAGATAATGAGATAATGAGATAATGAGATAATGAGATAATATGAGATAATGAGATAATGAGATAATGAGATAATGAGATAATGAGATAATGAGATAATGAGATAATGAGATAATGAGATAATGAGATAATGAGATAATGAGATAATGAGATAATGAGAAAATGAGATAATGAAATAATGAAATAATGAGATAATGAGATAATGATATAATGAGATAATGAGATAATGATATAATGAGATAATGAGATAATGAGATAATGAGATAATGAGATAATGAGATAATGAGATAATGAGATAATGAGATAATGAATAATGAATAATGAGATAATGAATAATGAGATAATGAGTTAATGAGATGATGAGATAATGAGATAAAGAGATAAAGAAATAATGAGAAAATGAGATAATGAGATAATGAGATAATGAGATAATGAGATAATGATATAATGAGTTAATGTGTTATTGAGTTAATGAGTTGATGCGTTAATGAGTCGATTTGAGTTGAGTTAAGTTGAGTTGAGTCGAGTCGAGTCGAGTTGAGTTGAACTGAGCTGAGATGAGATAATGAGATGAGCTGAGCTGAGCTGAGCTGAGATAATGAGATAATGAGATAATGAGATAATGAGATAAAGAGATAAAGAAATAATGAGAAAATGAGATAATGAGATAATGAGATAATGAGATAATGAAATAATGAGATAATGATATAATGAGTTAATGAGTTAATGTGTTAATGAGTTAATGAGTTGATGCGTTAATGAGTCGATTTGAGTTGAGTTAAGTTGAGTTGAGTCGAGTCGAGTCGAGTTGAGTTGAACTGAGCTGAGATGAGATAATGAGATGAGCTGAGCTGAGCTGAGATAATGAGATAATGAGATAAAGAGATAATGAGTTAATGAGATAATAAGACAATGAGATAATGAGTTAATGCGTTAATGAGTTAATGAGTTAATGAGTTAATGAGTTAATGAGTTAATGAGTTAATGCGTTAATGCGTTAATGAGTTAATGAGTCGAGTTGAGTTGAATTAAGTTGAGATGAGTTGAGTCGAGTCGAGTCGAGTCTAGTCGCAATTTTAATTTATTGCTAATATAATTTGTTATAATTAACTGTAAGTAACCTATCTATATAGTTATTGAATTATCAATGAAGTAATTCGTAAAAATGAATTATCTTTTTGTACGTGTTACTCCTAACCAAAAAGAAACCTGGCAAAAACTAACCTTAGGCCTATATTACTTAAAGTAGGCGACCATACGTTTTTATCAAATCGCTAGTGCCTTGAAAATTCGCATAACGGACACAACCGTCAACGACGTCTGCCTTCAAGCGTCTGCCCGCGTTCGGGTTGCGCACTCAGCGATGAGCCACTTCTTCCCCACCGCACCTACCCCCGCTCCACCCACGCCCCGTTCGCCTGGCGCCGCTGCATTTTAAATCTATGATATCTTCGAAAATATTTATTTAATTTACATGCTGTAAAAAGCCATATTGATCTTTATTAAATGCACCATGTATTTAAGATACTTAATTGGATAAGGATTAATACTGTATTGCTTAAAATCGCTTCGTAAATAATCCATTATTTCTCGTACAAAGTAAAGGATAAAAAATGGTTATTGTGGGTTATTCCTAAGAGATAAACATATACCATCACGGACTTTTTTGTAGACCTTTTTAAGTTGTACAATACAATACAGTTACTGTAGTAAATTGTTTTGATCTATCTTGTAGGATTCAGTCAGCGTTTGCAATGTAAGCGCAAAAAAATGTGTTTTTTTTTACGACCTCACATTAAAAACCTCAAAAATTGTAGCCTATGTGTTATTCTGATGTGTAAGCTATAGCCTATGTGTTATTCTGATGTATAAGCTATATTGTGGTAAAGTTTCATTCAAATCCATTCAGTAGTTTTTACTTGAAAGAGTAACAAACATCCATACATCCATACATCCACACATCCATACATCCATACATACAAACTTTCGCCTTTATAATATTAGTAGGAAGTAGGATATTTCCATCATATTGCCATTATATTTACATTATATTTTTATTATGTTTCCATTATATTTCCATCATATTCCATTTCTATTCAATTCCTATTCAATTTCTATTTAATTTCTATTCAATTTCTATTCAATTTCAATTCAATTTCTATTCAATTTCTATTCAATTTCTATTCAATTTCTATTCAATTTCTATTCAATTTCTATTCAATTTCTATTCAATTTCTATTCAATTTCTATTCAATTTCTATTCAATTTCTATTCAATTTCTATTCAATTTCTATTCAATTTCTATTCAATTTCTATTCAATTTCTATTCAATTTCTATTCAATTTCTATTTAATTTCTATTCAAATCCTATTCAATATCTTTTCAATTTCTATTCAATTTCTTTTATGTTTCCATCATATATCCATCACATTTCCATTATATTTTGTCATTATATTTCCATTTTATTTTTATTATGTTTCCATTATTTTTCATTTTTGCAGGCAATACAGGGCTATCAGGCGCGTTTTATTGTAGGTCCCGGCTGTTAGTAGTTGTACAAGCAGTCGTTAAGCGAAGTCAAAAACCTGCGAGCGGCTAGTAAATTCGATACAAGAGCTTGGCCATTAAGCTTGAAGAAGGAAAAGAAGAAGGCAGTGACGATTGCTGGCAGTGTCTTAAATACCAGACTTGTGGTGATTTTCATAATCATCGTATCATATCTTTAGTATATATATTTTATTTTGTTTCCATTATATTTTCATTATATTTCCATTATATTTTTATTATGTTACCATAATGTTTCCATTATATTTCCATCATATTCCATTTCTATTCAATTTCTATTCAATTCCTATTCAATATCTTTTCCATTTCTATTCAATTTCTTTTATGTTTCCATCATATATCCATCACATTTCCATTATATTTTCATTATATTTCCATTTTATTTTTATTATAATTCCATCATATTCCATTTCTATTCAATTCCTATTCAATTTCTTTTCAATTTCTATTCAATTTCTATTCAATTTCTATTCAATTTCTATTCAATTTCTATTCAATTTCTATTCAATTTCTATTCAATTTCTATTCAATTTCTATTCAATTTCTATTCAATTTCTATTCAATTTCTATTCAATTTCTATTCAATTTCTATTCAATTTCTATTCAATTTCTATTCAATTTCTATTCAATTTCTATTCAATTTCTATTCAATATCTATTCAATTTCTATTATATTTCCATCATATATCCATCACATTTCCATTTTATTTCCATTATACTTCCATTATATTTCCATCATATTTCCATCATATTTCATCATATTTCCATCATATTTCATCATATTTCTATAATATTTCCATTAAATTTCCATGATGTTTTTTCATCATATTTCCATCATATTTCCATTATATTTCCATCATATTTCTATCATTTTTTAATTATATTTCCATGATATCTTTATTATGTTACCATAATGTTTCCATTATATTTCCATCATATTTCCATTATATTTTCATTATATTTCCATAATATTTCCATCATATTTCCATTATATTTCTATCATTTTTCCATTATACTTCCATCATATTGCCATTATATTTCCATTACATTTTTATTATGTTTCCATCATATTCCATTTCTATTCAATTTATAATTAATTTCTGTTCAATTTCTATTCAATTTCTATTCAATTCCTATTCAATTTCTATTCAATTTCTATTCAATTTCTAATCAATTTCTATTCAATTTCTATTCAATTTCTATTCAATTTCTATTCAATTTCTATTCAATTTCTATTATATTTCCATCGTATATTCATCATATTTCTATTTTATTTCTATTATATTTCCATCATATTTCCATCATATTTCCATCATATTTCCATCATATTTCATCATATTTCCATCATATTTCCATCATTTTTAATTATATTTCCATTTTATTTTTATTATGTTACCATAATGTTTCCATTATATTTCCATCATATTTCCATTATATTTACATTATATTTCCATAATATTTCCATCATATTTCCATTATATTTCCATCATATTTCCATCATTTTTCCATTTTGTTTCCATATATTTCCATCATATTTCTATCACATTTCCATTATATTTCCATCATATTGCCATTATATTTCCATTATATTTTTATTATGTTTCCATTATATTTCCATCATATTCCATTTCTATTCAATTCCTATTCAATTTCTATTTAATTTCTATTCAATTTCTATTCCATTTTATATTCAATTTCTATTCAATTTCTATTCAATTTCTATTCAATTTCTATTCAATTTCTATTCAATTTCTATTCAATTTCTATTCAATTTCTATTCAATTTCTATTCAATTTCTATTCAATTTCTATTCAATTTCTATTCAATATCTATTCAATTTCTATTCAATTCCTATTCAATATCTATTTAATTTATATTCAATTTCTATTATATTTCCATCGTATATCCATCACATTTCCATCATATTTCCATTTTATTTCCATTATACTTCCATTATATTTCCATCATATTTCATCATATTTCCATTATATTTCCATTTTGTTTCCATATATTTCCATCATATTTCTATCACATTTCCATTATATTTCCATTATATTTCCATTATATTGCCATTATATTTCCATTACATTTTTAGTATGTTTCCATTATATTTCCATCATATTCCATTTCTATTCAATTCCTATTCAATTTCTAATTAATTTCTTTTCAATTTCTATTCAATTTATATTTAATTTATATTAAATTTCTATTCAATTTCTATTCAATTTCTATTCAATTTCTATTCAATTTCTATTCAAGTTCCATTCAATTTCTATTCAATATCTTTTCAATTTCTATTCAATTTCTATTCAATTTCTATTCAATTTCTATTCAATTTCTATTCAATTTCTATTCAATTTCTATTCAATTTCTATTCAATTTCTATTCAATTTCTATTCAATTTCTATTCAATTTCTATTCAATTTCTATTCAATTTCTATTCAATTTCTATTCAATTTCTATTCAATTTCTATTCAATTTCTATTCAATTTCTATTCAATTTCTATTCAATTTCTATTCAATTTCCATTCAATTTCTATTCAATTTCTATTCAATTTCTATTCAATTTCTATTCAATTTCTATTCAATTTCTATTCAATTTTTTTCATTTTCCATTTTCATTTCCATCATATTTCATCATATTTCCATCATATTTCATCATATTTCATCATATTTCTATCATATTTCCATTAAATTTCCATGATGTTTTTTCATTATATTTCCATCATATTTCCATTATATTTCCATCATATTTCCATCATTTTTTAATTATATTTCCATGATATCTTTATTATGTTACCATAATGTTTCCATTATATTTCCATCATATTTCCATTATATTTTCATTATATTTCCATAATATTTCCATCATATTTCCATTATATTTCTATCATTTTTCCATTATATTTCCATTTTGTTTCCATATATTTCCATCATATTTCTATCACATTTCCATTATATTTCCATCATATTGCCATTATATTTCCATTACATTTTTATTATGTTTCCATCATATTCCATTTCTATTCAATTTATAATTAATTTCTGTTCAATTTCTATTCAATTCCTATTCAATTTCTATTCAATTTCTATTCAATTTCTAATCAATTTCTATTCAATTTCTATTCAATTTCTATTATATTTCCATCGTATATTCATCATATTTCTATTTTATTTCTATTATATTTCTATTATATTTCCATCATATTTCCAACATATTTCATCATATTTCCATTATATTTCCATCATATTTCCATCATTTTTAATTATATTTCCATTTTATTTTTATTATGTTACCATAATGTTTCCATTATATTTCCATCATATTTCCATTATATTTACATTATATTTCCATAATATTTCCATCATATTTCCATTATATTTCCATCATATTTCCATCATTTTTCCATTTTGTTTCCATATATTTCCATCATATTTCTATCACATTTCCATTATATTTCCATCATATTGCCATTATATTTCCATTATATTTTTATTATGTTTCCATTATATTTCCATCATATTCCATTTCTATTCAATTCCTATTCAATTTCTATTTAATTTCTATTCAATTTCTATTCCATTTTATATTCAATTTCTATTCAATTTCTATTCAATTTCTATTCAATTTCTATTCAATTTCTATTCAATATCTATTCAATTTCTATTCAATTCCTATTCAATATCTATTTAATTTATATTCAATTTCTATTATATTTCCATCGTATATCCATCACATTTCCATCATATTTCCATTTTATTTCCATTATACTTCCATTATATTTCCATCATATTTCATCATATTTCCATTATATTTCTATCATTTTTCCATTATATTTCCATTTTGTTTCCATATATTTCCATCATATTTCTATCACATTTCCATTATATTTCCATTATATTTCCATCATATTGCCATTATATTTCCATTACATTTTTATTATGTTTCCATTATATTTCCATCATATTCCATTTCTATTCAATTCCTATTCAATTTCTAATTAATTTCTATTCAATTTCTATTCAATTTATATTCAATTTCTATTCAATTTCTATTCAATTTCTATTCAATTTCTATTCAATTTCTATTCAATTTCTATTCAATTTCTATTCAATTTCTATTCAATTTCCATTCAATTTCTATTCAATTTCTTTTCAATTTCTATTCAATTTCTATTCAATTTCTATTCAATTTCTATTCAATTTCTATTCAATTTCTATTCAATTTCTATTCAATTTCTATTCAATTTCTATTCAATTTCTATTCAATTTCTATTCAATTTCTATTCAATTCCTATTCAATATCTATTCAATTTCTATTATATTTCCATCGTATATCCATCACATTTCCATCATATTTCCATTTTATTTCCATTATACTTCCATTATATTTCCATCATATTTCATCATATTTCCATTTAATTTCCATCATGTTGTCATCATATTTCCATCATATTTCTATTATATTTCCATCATAATTCCATCATTTATCAATTATATTTCCATTATATTTTTATTATGTTACCATAATGTTTCCATTATATTTCCATCATATTTCCATTATATTTCCATCATGCTTCCATCATATCCTACTAATATTATAAAGGCGAAAGTTTGTATGTATGGATGTATGGATGTGTGGATGTATGGATGTATGTTTGTTACTCTTTCACGTAAAAACTACTGAATGGATTTGAATGAAACTTTACCACAATATAGCTTATACATCAGAATAACACATAGGCTATAGTTTATACATCAGAATAACACATAGGCTACAATTTTTGAGGTTTTTAATGTGAGGTCGTAAAAAAAAACACATTTTTTGCGCTTACATTGCAAACGCTGACTGAATCCTACAAGATAGATCAAAACAATTTACTACAGTATTGTACAACTTAAAAAGGTCTACAAAAAGTCCGTGATGGTATATGTTTATCTCTTAGGAATAACCCACAATAACCATTTTTTATCCTTTACTTTGTACGCGAAATAATGGCTTATTTACGAAGCGATTTTAAGCAATACAGTATTAATCCTTATCCAATTAAGTATCTTAAATACATTGTGCATTTAATAAAGATCAATATGGCTTTTTACAGCATGTAAATTAAATAAATATTTTCGAAGATATCACAGATTTAAAATGCAGAGTCATAGCAATTTCAGCGGCAGCGGCGCCAGGCGAACGGGGCGTGGGGGGAGCGGGGTAGGTGCGGTAGGGAAGAAGTGGCTCATCGCTGAGTGCGCGACCCAAACGCGGGCAGACGCGTGAGGGCAGACTTCGTTGACGGTTGTGTCCGTTTTGCGAATTTTCAAGGCACTAGCGATTTGATAAAAACGTATGGTCGCCTACTTTAAGTAATATAGGCCTAAGGTTAGTTATTGCCAGGTTTCTTTTTGGTTAGGAGTTACACGTACAAAAAGATACTTCATTTTTACGAATTACTTCATTGATAATTCAATTACTATATAGATAGGTTACTTACAGTTAATTATAACAAATTATATTAGTAATAAATTAAAATTGCGACTATAATTTGAGATTTAACTATCCTATCTCTCAAGTTGGATCAAACTGCACATGGTGTGCGAATTTTATTATAATCGGTTAAGTGGTTTAGGAGTCCATTGAGGACAAACATTGTGACACGAGATTTATATAAATTAAGATAAGATTATTAATATTATATGTATATTTTTTTATATTCTTTATTGTACACTACGTCCTTCTTTAGTCGTTTGTAAATTCCTTTCCATCCAAAGGTTGCCTGGAAGAGATCGCTTTAAGCGATAAGGCCGCCAATTGTGGTACACTAATTTTAAGTTAATTGTCTTTTAGTGTGCCTTTTTATTTATGTGTCCAATAAAGAATTATAAAATTTCCATGACACAATGTTAGTTACCGTACTCCTCCGAAACGGCTTGACCGATTTTTACCAAATTTCATATGCGTATTCAGTAGGTCTGAGAATCTTCTACTATATATTTTTAAGGCAAAACAACGTTTGCCGGGTCAGCTAGTTTCCATCATATTTCCATAATATTTCCCTCATATTTCCATCATATTGCCATCATATTTCCATTATATTTCCATCATATTTCCATCATTTTTTAATTATATTTCCATGATATCTTTATTATGTTACCATAATGTTTCCATTATATTTCCATCATATTTCCATTATATTTCTATCATTTTTCCATTATATTTCCATTTTGTTTCCATATATTTCCATCATATTTCTATCACATTTCCATTATATTTCCATCATATTGCCATTATATTTCCATTACATTTTTATTATATTTCCATCATAATTCCATCATTTTTCAATTATATTTCCATTATATTTTTATTATGTAACCATAATGTTTCCATTATATTTCCATCATGCTTCCATCATATTTCCATCATATTTCCATAATATTTCCCTCATATTTCCATCATATTGCCATCATATTTCCATTATATTTCCATCATATTTCCATCATTTTTTAATAATATTTCCATGATATCTTTATTATGTTACCATAATGTTTCCATTATATTTCCATCATATTTCCATTATATTTTCATTATATTTCCATAATATTTCCATCATATTTCCATTATATTTCTATCATTTTTCCATTATATTTCCATTTTGTTTCCATATATTTCCATCATATTTCTATCACATTTCCATTATATTTCCATCATATTGCCATTATATTTCCATTACATTTTTATTATGTTTCCATCATATTCCATTTCTATTCAATTTCTAATTAATTTCTATTCAATTTCTATTCAATTTCTATTCAATTTCTATTCAATTTCTATTCAATTTCTATTCAATTTCTATTCAATTTCTATTCAATTTCTATTCAATTTCTATTCAATTTCTATTCAATTCCTATTCAATTTCTATTCAATTTCTATTCAATTTCTATTCAATTTCTATTATAGTTCCATCGTATATCCATCATATTTCTATTTTATTTCTATTATATTTCCATCATATTTCCATCATATTTCCATCATATTTCATCATATTTCCATTATATTTCCATCAAATTTCCATCATTTTTAATTATATTTCCATTTTATTTTTATTATGTTACCATAATGTTTCCATTATATTTCCATCATATTTCCATTATATTTCCATAATATTTCCATCATATTTCCATTATATTTCCCATCATATTTCCATCATTTTTCCATTTTGTTTCCATATATTTCCATCATATTTCTATCACATTTCCATTATATTTCCATCATATTGCCATTATATTTCCATTATATTTTTATTATGTTTCCATTATATTTCCATCATATTCCATTTCTATTAAATTCCTATTCAATTTCTATTTAATTTCTATTCAATTTCTATTCAATTTCCATTCAATTTCTATTCAATTTCTTTTCAATTTCTATTCAATTTCTTTTCAATTTCTATTCAATATCTATTCAATTTCTTTTCAATTTATATTCAATTTCTATTCAATTTCTATTCAATTTCTATTCAATTTCTATTCAATTTCTATTCAATTTCTATTCAATTTCTATTCAATTTCTATTCAATTTCTATTCAATTTCTATTCAATTTCTATTCAATTTCTATTCAATTTCTATTCAATATCTATTCAATTTCTATTCAATTCCTATTCAATATCTATTCAATTTCTATTATATTTCCATCGTATATCCATCACATTTCCATCATATTTCCATTTTATTTCCATTATACTTCCATTATATTTCCATCATATTTCATCATATTTCCATTAAATTTCCATCATGTTTTCATCATATTTCCATCATATTTCCATTATATTTCCATCATAATTCCATCATTTTTCAATTATATTTCCATTATATTTTTATTATGTTACCATAATGTTTCCATTATATTTCCATCATATTTCCATCATATTTCCATTATATTTTCATTATATTTCCATAATATTTCCATAATATTTCCATCATATTTCCATCATATTTATTATGTTTCCATTATATTTCCATCATATTCCATTTCTATTCAATTCCTATTCAATTTCTATTCAATTTCCATTCAATTTCTATTCAATTTCTTTTCAATTTCTATTCAATTTCTTTTCAATTTCTATTCAATATCTATTCAATTTCTTTTCAATTTCTATTCAATTTCTATTCAATTTCTATTCAATTTCTATTCAATTTCTATTCAATTTCTATTCAATTTCTATTCAATTTCTATTCAATTTCTATTCAATTTCTATTCAATTTCTATTCAATTTCTATTCAATTTCTATTCAATATCTATTCAATTTCTATTCAATTCCTATTCAATATCTATTCAATTTCTATTATATTTCCAGCGTATATCCATCACATTTCCATTTTATTTCCATTATACTTCCATTATATTTCCATCATATTTCATCATATTTCCATTAAATTTCCATCATGTTTTCATCATATTTCCATCATATTTCCATTATATTTCCATCATAATTCCATCATTTTTCAATTATATTTCCATTATATTTTAATTATGTTACCATAATGTTTCCATTATATTTCCATCATATTTCCATCATATTTCCATCATATTTCCATTATATTTTCATTATATTTCCATAATATTTCCATAATATTTCCATCATATTTCCATTATATTTCCATCATATTTCCATTATACTTCCATCATTTTTCCATTATATTTCCATATATTTCCATTATATTTCTTTCACATTTCCATTAAATTTCCATCATGTTTTCATCATATTTCCATCATATTTTCATTATATTTCCATCATATTTCCATCATTTTTCAATTATATTTCCATTATATTTTTATTATGTTACCATAATGTTTCCATTATATTTCCATCATATTCCATTTCTATTCAATTACTATTCAATTGCTATTCAATTTCTATTCAATTTCTATTCAATTTCTATTCAATTTCTATTCAATTTCTATTCAATTTCTATTATATTTCCATCATATATCCATCACATTTCCATCATATTTCCATTTTATTTCCATTATACTTCATTATATTTCCATCATATTTCCATCATATTTCATGGATGTGATGTGTGAGGTGATGGATATATGATGAAAATATAATGGAAATATGATGGAAATATGATGGAAATATAATGGAAATATGATGGAAATATGATGAAAACATGATGGAAATTTAATGGAAACATAATAAAAATATAATGGAAATATAATGGCAATATGATGGAAATATAATGAAAATGTGAAATGTGGAAATATGATGGAAATATGATGAAAATATGATGGAAATATAATGGAAGTATAATGGAAATATGATGGAAATGTGATGGATATACGATGGAAATATAATAGAAATTGAATAGAAATTGAATAGAAATTGAATAGAAATTGAATAGAAATTGAATAGAAATTGAATAGAAATTGAATAGAAATTGAATAGAAATTGATTAGAAATTGAAAAGAAATTGAAAAGAATTGAATAGAAATTGAATAGGAATTGAATAGAAATTGAATAGAAATTGAATAGAAATTGAATAGAAATTAATTAGAAATTGAATAGGAATTGAATAGAAATGGAATATGATGGAAACATAATAAAAATGTAATGGAAATATAATGGCAATATGATGGAAATATAATGGAAAAATGATAGAAATATAATGGAAATATGATGGAAATATTATGGAAATATAATGGAAATATGATGAAAACATGATGGAAATTTAATGGAAACATAATAAAAATATAATGGAAATATAATGGCAATATGATGGAAATATAATGAAAATGTGAAATGTGGAAATATGATGGAAATATGATGAAAATATGATGGAAATATAATGGAAGTATAATGGAAATATGATGGAAATGTGATGGATATATGATGAAAATATAATGGAAATATATGGAAACAAATGGAATATAATGGAAAAATGATAGAAATATAATGGAAATATGATGAAATATGATGGAAATATAATGGAAGTATAATGGAAATAAAATGGAAATATGATGGAAATGTGATGGATATACGGTGGAAATATAATAGAAATTAAATAGATATTGAATAGGAATTGAATAGAAATTGAATAGATATTGAATAGAAATTGAATAGAAATTGATAGAAATTGAATAGAAATTGAATAGAAATTGAATAGAAATTGAATAGAAATTGAATAGAAATTGAATAGAAATTGAATAGAAATTGAATAGAAATTGAATAGAAATTGAATAGAAATTGAATAGAAATTGAATAGAAATTGAATAGATATTGAATAGAAATTGAAAAGAAATTGAATAGAAATTGAAAAGAATTGAATGGAAATTGAATAGAAATTGAATAGAAATTGAATAGAAATTGAATAGAAATTGAATAGAAATTGAATAGAAATTGAATAGAAATTGAATAGAAATTGAATAGAAATTGAAAAGATATTGAATAGAAATTGAAAAGAAATTGAATAGAAATTGAAAAGAAATTGAATAGAAATTGAATGGAAATTGAATAGAAATTGAATAGAAATTGAATAGATATTAAATAGAAATTGAATAGAAATTGAATAGAAATTGAATAGAAATTGAATAGAAATTAATTAGAAATTGAATAGGAATTGAATAGAAATGGAATATGATGGAAATATGATGGAAACATGATGAAATATGATGGAAATATGATGGAAATATAATGGAAGTATAATGGAAATAAAATGGAAATATGATGGAAATGTGATGGATATACGATGGAAATATAATAGAAATTGAATAGAAATTGAATAGATATTGAATAGGAATTGAATAGAAATTGAATAGAAATTGAATAGAAATTGAATAGAAATTGAATAGAAATTGAATAGAAATTGATTAGAAATTGAATGGAAATTGAAAAGAAATTGA